>JAQISU010000042.1:13612500-14963750 GCA_029339505.1 Unio delphinus
GATATTTTGATATTTGCATATATTCGGTACAACGTGTCGCAATTAATATTATCAGATCGGCGTTTTCGAAGAAATGTAACAAACAGAAAATTAGATTTCATTATTGTTGGAGGATGATATCTGCGGTAGTTGCTACTAATATCACAATAACTATTTATTTACATAATTTTTTGTTTGTTTATATTCTAAATATGACGTATCTATTGTTGGTATAATTTCAGCATTATTGTAAAGAGATAACTCTTTCAAGGATACGTTGCGCTATTAGAGTGTTCTCCATTTCCTTGAATCGCTTATAAATAAGCTACATTTTGTACTGTTTCGCACTTCTCCTATTGCTCACTATAACCAAATACAAAACTAAGATATCTTGCTGAGTAAAGTTGTTACGGATATTGGATTTAATTTATTTATTTTTTATTGTTAAATCCAAATTTGTCATTTAGGGTTTAATATTTATTCATTAATTGGGAGATTTTTTCTAGAAAATTCAGGTTGACCTAGATTCTAGTTGTAAACAGGCTGACCTTGGCTTGGTTACCTCTTTATCTGACCTTGCTTTAGACATTGTCAACAAGCATCTAAAACTATTGGTTAATTTCAAGGACAACTTTTTATTTTTAGTAATTAGTGGCTGATTTTTCTTCTGGTTCATTCTTTCAGTACGTGACTTGGAGAAGGTAGCTTCTTTCTATGAAAATTCCAGAATCACATGATTCCTTTTTGTTTACGAGGGAATTACATATATATAGCTGTGTTTTGGAAGCTAACAGTAGTAGATGTTTGGGCTTTATTATTATTAAGTTGTGTATTTCATGTTTGAGTGTTATCTTGTTCTGGACTTTGTGTCAATTCATTGAAGAAAGAGGATTTATTATCTATTTGGAGGAGAAAACATGTGCTCATAATTCATTTGGATGATAAATTAAACAAGAACTGCATCACGTGACATTGTCAGCCATTTTGGATTACATCGTCAAGATTCGAACCTGGAACTATTAGAACATATTTATTTATCAGGACTCTTACAATTCCATTAGTGGATTATTTTTGTGAATTCTATATTGGATTAATGTTTGATTTGATTTCTCTAAAACTGTAAGTTTATTTATTTTATGAAAATAATTGTACTTAATAAATTCATTGTTCAAGTTATACAAGCTTGTTAGTTTTCACTTTTTCTGTGTTGCTGCTTATTCGAGCCTAAGCATGTAACAAAGTATAATACTATGGAAAATATAACTCATTGAAAAACAGAGAAATTCTTCGGCACCGACAGTCATTGGATTAAGTCTAATAATATAATGCATGACTATCAGGGAAATAACTCTATCATGACTATATGTAGAAATATTAAATATAATTAATTTAAAAATTAGAACAACAAATAAACCATATTATAATTGCGTAAGCTACTTTTGAATTTTTAAATATTCGCATAGAACACATTTTATCATTGGGGGTCCTACAATTAATTGCTCGAACTTTAAAAAAATACAAACACACCTTACCACCATATCACTTGTGGTGGTTGCTATTTTGCACTCTCAATGGGTTCATTTTTTGGGGTGGGTGGGGGTGCTTGTCTATTGAACGTAGAGAAGGCCCAGTGTATGAATGGTGCAGTCTATATAATTAGGTTCGTTAAAATTATATGTTTTGCCGTCCTTAAGATAAGATAGAATTATGCTAGTGTTGTACGTCTATAGAATGAAGTTAGTATTGTGATGTAAATAGAATTAAGACTATACATGTATCCTCTGGACTTGCTAGAATGTCGTTTGGCAATCTAGAAGTTCACATTGGGGGTTGTGTTGTGTAATTATTTTTTTTTAAAATTTAAATATATACATTTATTATATTATGAATCACAAAAATATTAATGTTATTATTTCTGCAATTAAAACATTAAGACATGACGGTATAAAAATATATCATCAATTAAATCCTGAAAATATTGTTTGTGATTTTGAATCTATGCAACAACAAATATTTGCCATCCAAATACAGATTCAAAAAGCTCATTCAACAAGGTATGTTCCAATCCTTGTCTACAGTCAAAAAAGTAAAAGTGAATAAATTTGTATATTTCTCGCACGATCCAGAAAATTATATCAGAATTATCGCACCAATACGAAACAACAAAAAAACTGTTAACACCCGTATAAGACAATTAAGAAAGTTTAGGTCAATGAGTGACAAAGTTCTTGACGAAATCAAAGGTGATTATGAAATTGACGAGTTCCTTGATGAAGTCAGAGTTGATTAAAAGCATGTGTAAAATTTATTCTAATAATAATATTTATCTTTGACTTACAAATTTATTTCTGTTTCACACCTGATAATATTTATTATGCAATTTTGTTTCTGTGGTTGATAATATTTATCATGGTTTAGTAATATTTTAACCTATTAAATTATAAATTCTGACTGCACTGACCTTGTCAAGACTACTACTATTTGCCATATTAGATTATGAAATCTGACTGCCTTGACCCTGTCAAGTTCACTACTAGCTGCCCTATTAAATTATAAAATTTGACTGCCTTGACCTTGTCAAGTCTACTACTATTTGCCCTATTAGATTATAAATTCTGAATGCCTTAACCATGTCAAGTCTGCTACTATTTGCCCTATTAGATTATAAATTCTGAATACCCTGACCCTGTCAAGTCTACTACTATTTGCCCTATTAGATTATAAATTCTGAATGCCCTGACCCTGTCAAGTCTACTACTATTTGCCCTATTAGATTATAAATTCTGACTGCCCTGACCTTGTCCAGTCTACTACTATTTGCCCTATCAAATTATAAAATCTGACTGCCTTGACCTTGTCCAGTCTACTACTATTTGCCTTATCAAATTATAAAATCTGACTGCCTTGACCTTGTCCAGTCTACTACTATTTGCCTTATCAAATTATAAAATCTGACTGTCTTGACCTTATCAAGTCTACTACTATTTGCCCTATCAAATTATAAAATTTGATTTTTTTTAGTTTTTTTTAAGTACCATATGCCCTATCAAATTATGAAATCAGTAAAGAATAATATAATAATATTTATTCTGTGAATAATATTTTTTATTGATAATATTTAGTTTGAAAATATCATTTTTGTTGTATTATACTTGATAATGCTTATAATGCAATGTTTTCTGTTTTACAGCATGATTCTCATTATTTTAAGTACCATATATCCCATCAAATTATACCATCTGACCGATTTTTATTTCTAAAGTTCATTTTATCTCATCAAATTATAAATTCAGTGAAGAATAATATTTATTATGTAATTTTCTTTTTTTTCAGTGAGATTTTCATTTTTTTTAAAATACCGTATAGCCCATAAAATTATTAGATCTGAATGAGTTTCATTATTTTAAATACCATATACCCCATCAAATTATAACATCTAATTTTAATATTTTAATACATATTTTCCCAGCAAATTATAAAATCAGTGGGAAAAAAGTTATTTATTCTGGTAAAAATATTTACAATGTAATTTTCTGTGTTTTTCCATATTTTAGTACCTACTATTCCATTAAATTATGAAATCAGTCTTATAATTGTTATTTTTAGTACCATTTTACGTGAAATGTGGACAAGAATCATTATTTTAAAAAATTAAATAATAAATCTATATAATTTATTTGTTATCATATATTTTGGTTGATCACATTTTTATTGTTATGGGAAATAATATATTATACATTTTTTACACCTCAAAGTCGTTAGGACCAAAGATCTACAATCTTACATAAAGATTCAAATTTAAATTTCGCATTTTAAATCATTGAAGTGTCCAGATAGTCAGTAAGTTTTAAATGTATTCGCGATAATAAATTATTGTGACATCCTAAATAAACCGGATTAATAAGTTATTGTACAATAAAAAAAAAATCCATGAGGTTCTTGAGGGGTGAATGTATATAGAATATATCCTTGCTGAGCTTGATTTGATTTGTTAATATCAGCCTGATAGCTGCCATCAATTGAATTACATTCAAGATTGACCGCGATTGTTGAAGTTATATTAACAATTCCTGGTGAAATATATTTCTGGTGAAATATGTCTGCCGTCGCTGTACGGATCATTGTCGTGTTTTAGAATACCTGCTGGTGCGTTTTTTTATTACACGACGAGACAATTTGAGGAACGTTTCGTGGATTATATCACTGAGTGATATTATTAATTTGTCCGTCTTAAATTCTGACAGTACAAACTTTAAAAAATCCGTTTTAGTTATTTTATAATGATTAATATATCTTTGCGTAATGGTTATTATTTATTTCCTATATCATAAATGCTATGATTTATTATCCCAATATTAATTATATTTGCAAACTCAAGGGCTGACACAATTTGATTTAAATGTTGTATTGTTTCAATTATTTTTTTTCTAGATCGATTTTAGGATATTCCAGAATATAATTTTTTAAAATAATTGGACTAATGTTGTGAGAAATCAGTTTGGATGTTGTGGATGATCAGTTTAATTCCATTTGGCAATAATTTGAGATCTTCTTCAAAAATCATATTAATTTTTTTTATCAACATCTTAAAATGATATTGGTGTTGTAGGAAATCAATCAGTAATTGATGTAAGTGAGTCTAAAGGGAATAATGTATAATTATTATATAAAATATACCCACACACGCTAATCAATGGATACAAAATTCGATATATATTTTGGAACATTTATAAACTTTTATCATTAGTAGAAAAGTCGCCTCATTGCGGTTCTGGTATTTCACTATAAACAGGTGGAATTTTTATCACACTCAAACAGATCAGTTTTATTTCTATCACAGCTTATAAGGTTGGTTCGTGAATAGTAGTAGTAGGTATTTTTGATTCCTTTGTTGTAATACATTACTTCGGCGCTGAAATTCATCATTGATTTGTTCAATCTGATAACTGCCCTTTTGAATAGAAACAACGGACGAATCGGAAGTTCCATCTGGTTTGTTTTTATTTGCAAATACAAGCGACCTATTTGCTGGCAATCAACCGAATGATTTTATCTAATATTTGGCCAACTATGATATACTCGTAATTGTCCAAGCACAATTTCTTTCACTGGAAATGCAGTTGGAAAATTTACGTTATATTCAGGATTAGTCGAACTTGCTGATATTATCGTTGTTTTTTATGGAGTTATATTAGTGACTGTTAGTAGTTCTGGCAAATACGACGTTATTATTATTATTATTTTTTTCTAGATCAGACGTAGTCATTGGCTCGTTTGTATGTAACGTTAGTATATACTCGTGTAGTTTATTTTCGCTACATGTTAAGAATGCCAATAATTGTTGTTGAAGCTGAAATACAATAGTTATAAGTATCGTCATTGCTGGTAATGGCGTTATTCTTGAGAGTAATACAACTGTTCCAGCGATAACAGCGGACGTTGAATATATAATTATGTCAACGATAACTACTACACGTCTACCATATGTTTTTACTTTCGCTGTATACGTATCAACGACATTTTTCAGCTTGTTTCTTCCATGTACGCACCTGATTTTATCTGTACTGTTGCACGTTGACTGGACAGCTCATTATTTACTTAGCAGCGTAGCGATTAATTCAAAATGTATTTTATCCTCAGGTTCCACTTTAAATGTTACTTCATCGTTTTGATCTAGAGGTACTAACATAGATCAAGAAGATTTTGTTAGTGGATAACACCGTGGTATTGTGGTGGCTATTGTAAATGTTGTAACACCGATCACTGACAACCTGTATAACCCGGTAACTTCAGCGCGGTGTTTAATACATTTATTAGATGGTGAATATAATACGTGTCCAGACGCTACCGTTAATACTACGCTATCGGCAATCTTTTTTATGTCAACGAGCTTAATATCAATGACTGCTGGATTTACAAAAAAAAATCCTTATTGGCTATATTTATCTTTCTACGTAAACTCATGAACGTGTTTAAATGATTTTAAAATTCAGTTCTAAATAATGTGATTCATGTACTGGTTGATGTTAACGAGTCCGTAATTGCATCATCATCGTTTGATTCTGATACTCGAAGAACTGTATTTTATTATTAGTCATAATAATGATACCGGATATTGTATCACCGGTTTTTTGTACTCGATTGCGAATATTATCTAATATCGTTGACATAATAACACCAATTCTCCAAGAACATATACTAACACATTATAAACATCATAAGACCAGTTCTCCAACAACTGTAATTTTATTATTAGTCATATTAATGTATTGAATCACCGGTGTTTTGTACTCGACTGCGAATATTATCTAATATCTTTGACATAATAACACCAGACTTAATTTCTCCACTATTATCCAACACTGTTATGCTGTTTTCGATTACTCCATTAATTTTAATTATAAAATCCGACAATGAAATATTACTTGTTTATAATTTCCTTGCTTATCTTGAAATATAACCACTTAATTTGTAATCTACATTCGCGAGACTCAAAATATTAGTGAGTTCATCTTTGACTTTGTCAAGAGTTACATATTTAAACATGTTACCCTGCTGAGTCTTAGTCTGAGTAGATCTTCCGTAAATATATACCATTATATTTTTAATACTTATTTAATGTGTATTCATGAACAACTTTATGAAGTGGAAGTGTTGTTGATAAAGATAGAGCGTTGAGTACAGTAAGTACTTCATGGCTACATATTGGCGGATCTGTCATTGCTTGTGTTGGTAATGTTGAATGCCAGATTGCAATATTTTGAAGCGTAATGCTTTACACTCTTCCGACTTATTTTAAAAATTCTTTTGGTGGTGCCAGTCCATAGGAATAATAATAAAAAAAAACAATTCCACGTGGATCAATCGCTTATGCAACCCAATGAGTACCTAGACCAAAATCACGCCAAGATTAATGATACCGGTTTCAACATTGTTTGGTTGTTTTGTTAATTGGTCACGCATAAAAACCTCTTTAAAATCTTTGATATTTAGTTTTTTAACCTGCATTAATTTAATCAAATTTTGACATCGGTGCAAAAACTATTGTTTTTTAAACGAACTGTTTCACACCTAATCCGATCCAAATGGGGTTCCTTGTAGTTGTGGTCTCTTCCCTCTTTTTAAAATCCCTTTCCTGTTGCTTTCTTTAGTGCCATTCCAGCAGCGGTTCCGACAGGACTAATTGCTGATGCTTTTGCAACGGCAGATGGGGCTGCGGATATTAACAAATATTAACGCTGAAATAGCTCCAAGAAGCGGAAATATACCACTTGTTTTAATAATATTTCAATGGCGTTCGCATAAAGATCAAATTTGACGCCAGTATTGGATTGTTTGGCTTCATAAAAATGTTTCACTTGATGTTCTGACAATGATAGCTTATCTGAACCTGTTGAGATTTGATTTCACTTTAGTGATATTTTGTTCCAGTGTATTTTAGTTTAATCCGGAGTCAAACTGACATTAAGATGATGATATGCCATTATTAGTATCATGAGTGATTTAATGAAACTTTGCAGCGACGTTACATGTTTTCCATTGGGGCATTAATCATTTTAATTCTTCCACCATACCTTCAAGTAATACTGTTTTATCACTGAGTATTATAGCAATTGTTCTCTAATCAGGAATAAGACCAACATCAGCTAAAGACTATCTAAATCAAAATGTTCCAGTGAAACGTAACGTAATAGATCGGAATTTGGAAATTTTAGTTGTGCAAACCAGTATCTTTTGATCACGTCCAAATATGTCATCAATGGACGATAAACACATGCTTTATGATTTTTTTCTTTTCTTCAAAATTAAGTAAAATATCTTCCATTTATTTTTAAGGAAACTTCGGTAACTCCAAGTTTTACTAATATCATTATACTTTCTTAATGACTGTTTACTCGTGCAGCATCTCGTAAAGCAAAATAAATATTTGTCGTGGTGCAGAAACACCTTAGTGTAATGATATATGCCAAGTAAAAAATAATTAACATCACTTTGATCATTATCAGTGGTCACTGTTAAGCAAGATAATGCTGATTTACCGCCCTGATCCATACAAACTAGTAATTTATGTTTTTTTAAAAGCAAATATTGGAGTCATTACTGGCATCCACAATGAAAGTTTTGATAATATTACTTTTCCAGCAGCATTATCGGCAGCTAACCAGATTTCATCGTTATTATCACCTTTTCGTACAATTACAAATGTATGCATTTTTGCAACATCCAAAAACATGAGACAGTCGAATTGCACATAACAATCTTCTCTGTTCACCTCGTAACATTAATCGACGCATTGAGAATTCTAAATTGTATATTCTTTTCTGATAATTAACAGTTCCAGATGTGTTTATTAATGAATATCAAACATCGGGAGAGACAGTAATGTCTTTGGAAAACATCATTGTCGAACCGGCTGATCTTGTAGAATCATCTGATTATCTTGCTAAATCAATTACTGCTCTAGAAACGTCAGCTTTATCCTGAATTATTTCAATTTCTTTTCCATCAATTATATATGCAGCATTTCTAAATAATGTAACAAAACCAACTCTGATATCAGATCTTAATCGCTATAATAATCATCAGTAATTTCATCGATAAGGGATCAATAAACATTAATGTCCATGGTGCCGCCGATTATTCTTTTTTGGCAAATATCAGATATTAAATTAATACTTTCTGCATAATTATTTCCAGCCCGTTGTCCTCTAATCATAACTTTTAATCGATTTACGTCAGAAAGAACATTATTAGGACAAGCGACTAAACCACTTCCCAATAACTGTGTCAGAAGACCACTTCCAGTTGCTCCTTTTTCTTCCCTTATTGTTCCGATAGATCGTACTGAAAGTGATAGTCCTCATCCTGTAAGATACTCTTCTATTATTTCGAGATAATTATCATATCTTTGATCATCAGATACGACCTTATATTTATCGCAGTATATACGATATATGCATTTGTACCAGTTTTCATGACCTACAGAAGGATTATATCCAGGTTTCATTTTTTTTCCCCTTCAATTAACACTTTACACATCTAGTGTATCACTGTATTTAATTTCGTCTTTTAGAAATTATTACCCACACTGGTAAATGTATCACCTAGTATAACTCGTTCTTCTTCATCTTGGAGTTTTTGTTTTATTGGTTCAATACATTTCATTTCACATCAATCAGCATGAACTCTGTCAATACCTTTAAGTGTTTCTTCACCTACAGAAGCAGGTTGAACGGCAGCTATTTCAGTTGGACGATCCCGTAAATTCATTTTCGTTTCTTTAGTTGTTCTTGCTATCTTTTCAGTTTATTCAGCGGTTTGTTTTAACTTTGGAAGAAGACCTTGGTTAGCTTCTACAAGTTTTTCATGAAATGAAAATGGAATAGTTTTTCTTCTTTTTAAACAAATCGTCGGGTTAGGGGCTGATGTGATAGCCAGACTGATGAGTTGTAAACATTATTAGAAGAAATATTTTTCATATTTTGTAAATCTTTTTGTTCAAATAAATTTGCACATGGAACTTTAAATTACGCTTTATTATTTTAGCTCTGTCTACAAAATATGAAATATAAGCCCCTGTGGAACATAATAGGTACCCCTGTAGACCTTCACAAAGACGCACAGGAGTCAATAATGTCAGGAATTTCTAATAAAGTACGGTATCATATCGTGGGCAGAATTTCTGCTGTGTGGGTGGCTGAAAATATCCAGGGTTGATGTCATAGGCCAGCAGAAGGTGGTAAATTCTGTTAATCTGGATGGGATGAAGCGCATACGGGCGTCGAGTCAGGATCCAGCAAAACTCTGAAAGTAAAAAGTCAAACGCTTGCTTCAATAGGAACATGTTCGGTCATTTTCGCTTATTAGCGGATGAAACGACTTCGTAGAAAATCTTTGTAATGATCTGTCTAAAGCTGATATATTTATACCAATAAATATACTGTACGTTCCACACACTAAACTGCAAATAACATACATTCAGATCTGCCATGATTTATAGTACACTACTATATAGACACGTATACGCCACAATTTATAGTACACTAAATAGACGCTGATCTGCCATGATTTATAGTACAGTAAATATAAGCTGATCTGCCATGATTTATAGTACACTAAATATAAGCTGATCTGCCATGATTTATAGTACACTAAAAAGACGCTGATCTGCCATGATTTATAGTACACTAAATATAAGCTGATCTGCCATGATTTATAGTACACTAAATAGACGCTGATCTGCCATGATTTATAGTACACTAAATATAAGCTGATCTGCCATGATTTATAGTACACTAAATAGACGCTGATCTGCCATGATTTATAGTACACTAAATATAAGCTGATCTGCCATGATTTATAGTACACTAAATAGACGCTGATCTGCCATGATTTATAGTACACTAAATATAAGCTGATCTGCCATGATTTATAGTACACTAAATATAAGCTGATCTGACATGATTCATAGTAGAATAAATACACGCAGATATGCCTCGATTTGTTATACAATATATCGACGCCGATATGCCTTATTTATGGTATACTGTATAGAAATTGATGTGTCATGATTTACAGCACACTGAATAGACGCTGATCTGCCATGATTCATAGTACACTGTATAGGCAATGATCTGACATGATTTATAGTACACTAAATATACCCTGACCTGACATGATTTATATTACACTAAAAATAAACGTTGATCTGCCTTAATTTAGGGTACACTAAATTACACTATCTGCCACGACTTATAGTACTCTAAATAGACACTGATCTACCATGATTTGTAGTACTCTAAATAGACGCGCTGATCTGCCAGGATTTATTGTACACTAAATAGACGCTGATCTGACATTATGTATAGTATATTATGTAAACGCTGATCTGCCGTATTGCAATACAGGCTTACTGTGGTTCAGGTACTACTTAGTCAACAGGATACACACTGTATGTGCAAATGAAATACACTCCAGCCCAGTTGATATATGGTTTGGTGTTCCAAAGGCGTCTGTTTTTGAAAATGTTCTCTTCATTATATACACTCAACCGCTCTCAAGTGTCAAAGATCATTACCCACTGCCTCATCAAGTTTACTCTGATGACACAAATATACAAATGTAGCCACCCAAATGAAGTTGATGCTACCATGAAAGGAGTAAATATGTGCATTTCCGATGTGAAATCATGGATGACATGTAACAAGTTGCAGATGAATGATGATAAAAGTGAAGCCATTCTGATCACAACGCAAAGACTTTCTCTTTCACATCCATTACCTCAAACAATAAATATCAGCAGCACCATCATTAAAGTCACACAGTCAGTACGAAACCTATGTGTTACTCTAGACAGTACTTTAAAATTGAACCACATGTCATGAACATATGCAAGGCTGCATATCTTTAGCTGAGATGCGTGAGCTCCAGCTGCAAATATCTTTCAGTTGATGCCACTAAAACACTTGTGTATTCATTAGTATTTTCAAGACTGGACTACTGTAACTCAATTCTGTCTGTTTCGTCTCAGTATCTACTCCAGAAACTTCAAAAAGTTCAAAACGCAGCTGCTCGGATCATCTTTAGAGTACCACGATCAGAGCACACCTCGCTGTTCTGTACCCTACAATGGCTATCCATTCTATCCAGAATCAAACACGAAATTCGTTTGTTTTTTTTGTTACGTTTTACTGACAGACTCCAGTCCAACATACCTATCCGGCCTCACCCATGTGTACACACTAGCAAGATACTTACGTTCCTCTTCTGACAATCGTATACTCATTATTCCCACTATGAAAACGAAGTCATATGGATAATGTTCTTTTGCATACCAAGGCCAGCAACGTGGAATGATTTGCCCATTGAAATTAGACAAAATGACACAGTGATACTTTCAAGACTGGTCTTAAAACTCACATTTTTAACCGCAAGAATAAACATAAAGGCCTACTAATGTTTCGTACCTTAAACATTTCAGCATTCATTATGTTTTCTAATTTCATTGTTTTGTTTTTTGTCGTCATATAATTTTATATGTTGTAAAGCGCTTAGAGCTTCTAAAGATTAGGCGCTATACAAAGTCCTCATCATTATTATTATTATTATTATTAGTAGTAGTAGTAGTAGTAGTAGTAGTTTTTCTGGAAAATCATGACCTATGTGGTTCGCTGTTAATTGATCTTTGCAAACTAATAAACAATCAATGTCATTGTTATGGAGGAATAAAAATTAGTCATTTTTATTTGTGAAAGCAATCATTCAAGTCACTCAAGCAAACTAAATATTATTGATCCAATTTTTATAATGGTAATGTTATTGTCCCTCGAAAATACTCATAAATATTGCTATATTTTAATCAGCAGAAAGAAAACATTAAAAGAAGTATCAAATGAGATTTGAGATTACCATTTTTAATCTTCTGCTGGGGAGAGTCGGTACAGGAGTAAACGACCGAGAAGGAGTCATAATCCGTGTCCAACACCCAGTAGTCCTGGTACGGGGAAACTGCAACAGATTTGTTAAATAAAAAAAATAAACTATTAAGTTTGTCACCATTCAATCACATCTCTGTATCCTACCCTACAGTGGGATAGGTCGTCATGGTTTAATATATTTTAGTTTATTTGTATCCAATCCGCGTCCGATCGCGAGCGTACCAATAGGGTTGTGCTTCCGTAACAATTTAGTTAAGTCATGTAAAAATTATTTTAACTAAGTCTTTAGGAGGCAGAATTTTGAAACCCAGTAAATTTAGATTGGATTACAGTAACAATGCTTTCATATCAATATCATCATAAATCTAAATAATTAAATTTATATCCTGCCAAGCATTTTGAAAAAGATTATGTGCGGGATAATGACATATACCACAGGAGTCTGACGTTTTATCAATAAAGTACGACGAAATCTCTGACAACATAAATTACCCCTATCGGTAATATAAATAAACACTATATATATATATATATATATATATATATATATATATATATATATATATATATATATATATATATATATATAAAGGAAATTGAGTAAAAATTATCCCATCTCTGTTGATTGAATATGGATATGTTATCACCTCAGGAGTTTGATATGTCATGTAGAATAATATCATAATGAGAAAGATGACGTAAAATTACAAGACAAGAACAACAATAAGAAGTAAAACTAATACTATTGATTAGTTGATGGTCGGATGGGGTGGGGTATATCTGTAACATAGATACAGAATCCATCCTATATACAGGCATGATTTAAATGATAAATGGGTCTCGTAACTGACAGAACTTGATCCAACCACAACATAATGACGCAGGATATAGCGTTTTGGGATGCAAATCTGGCTCAAAACAAAATTGTGTGCGTCTTCTGTACATTCTATTGTTGCAGTCAAATACTGCAAATATCAAGACACAAATGTATTGCAGGAAATATGGGAATGTCTGCATTCAGTAATCCCATTTCACATGAACATCGCGACAATGTAATGTTTAGATTTGAAAATGACAATTTAGGTTAAACATGTACTCTAGGCATGCTGTGTACCATATCAAACAATGTGACATCACATCGCATTGATCATTATGTTTGAAAAATGATTTTTGTCGGGAGAAAATAATCTGATTATTCGATGGAAACTTTTCTTTGATTTATGGTTTGTCAAAAAAAGTACAATCTACTTGTACTACTTTAACTTTGTTTGGGACTATATTTTATGCACAACAAATGAAAGGTGCACCGTTTGTCAGAATGAACGAAATTATTTCATTCTTCTTACTATCTAAAAAGTTCCACTGAAATAAAACCGTAGAACGTTAAAGTTATATAGCCAAAAATGTGCAATAAATGTTTAAAATCGGAAAGCAAAGTAAAATATTCCTACAAATGTATCCGGAATTATGGATAATGCATCTATATTATCAAGTATAATATAAATATGGTAAGTGCATTAAATTTAATTAATTGATATAATTTAAGTATGGTAATTATATATTATTTAATTATCTGATTAATGTAAGTATGGACACCGAATTTAATTATCTGATTTAATGTCTATAATTATTCTTCTAGTATTAACAAAAGATGTATGTCAAATAATTGATCATTAGAAAGAGTTCACACCGATAATCACTTATGAAATCTGCTCTTAGACTTCCTCTTATGTCTGGAACATAGTATGTAATAACCATTTCTTCCTAGACAGATTTTTGTGCAATAAAATTAATTACACGTGTCATAAGACTTAATCAAATAATACGTATTATAAGACAAATACAATCCTTTGACTTACATGATGAAAACCGAACCTTGATTTTGGCGGCCTGATGTGGATCCGGACTGAAAGCGTCACCAACAACAGAAACATACCTGCCTTGACTGTATGAAAAAAGAGGGGGAAAAATAGTGAGAACTTTATTTTTGGGAAAAATATTATTAAACTAAAGCACATGTGTGTCAGACACCAACAATGTATACTTAGAGTGTATTCTATTTTGTACTGCTCAAACACCCAATGTATACCATAGGTAGAGTGTATTGTATTTTGTACTGCTCGAACACTAAGTAAATACTTATAGGCCTAGTGTATTCTTTTTTGTACTGCTCAAACACTCAATGTATACTCATATGTAGAGTGTGTTATGTTTTGTACTGCTCAAACACTCACTATATAATTATAGGCAGAGTGTATTCTATTTCATACTGCTCAAACACTCAATGTATACTCATAGGTAGATTGTGTTATATTTTGTACTGCTCAAACACTCAATGTTTACTTATAGACAGAGTTTATTCTATTTTGTACTGCTCCAACATTCAGTTTATACTCATATGTAAATTGTGTTTTATTTGTACTGCTCAAACAATGTATAGGTAGAAGAGTGTCTTATTTTGTACTGCTTAAACATTCATTGTATTCTTATAGGTAGAGTGTGTATAAATTTGTACTGCTCATTCATTGCATACATATAGCTAGAGTGTGTTCCACTTTGTACTGCTTCAAACACTTAATCCATGCATATACCCAATTGTGTTCTTCTTTGTACTACTCAAACATCACTTGGTTCATTTTGTGCTGCTAACTCATTGTATACTTGTGCTTATATATATCTATATGATGTGTGATATTTTCATAATAATAGTATTATTTAATGACATGTTTAATGCTATGGGTTTGCACTGTGAGCTGAATTATGTATCAAATGCGTAAACTGAATAATTCGTAAGTTTCAAACCTGAGTGAAACTGTATGTAAAATATCAAATAATACGACAAGAAAATGAGTTTCTGATACAAGGTTACCTTGACCTGATTTCTGATTAGGTACAATTAAAAACGCTGGTCTGTTACTGATAGGTTATCGAAATACATTGATCATTCATTCAAAGCATTGTAATATCGCTATTGCATAGTATAATTCTATGTAGGGGAATTAATATGTACAATTAGGCATCCTTAGTTGTAATATCAGTCTTATTAGAGGTATCCATTGAGAGTAATGTGTTATTTAATTTAATCATTTAAAATTCATTGGAATTTTAGTGCTCCAATATTCGTTTAAAAACTGGATATAGAATGGCTGTACGGAATTACTGTGAAATATTCAAAATAGTTTGATTATAGCTTTATTTGAATTACTTTGTGTTGATTTAAAGACAGCTTGAAATTATACCATAGTGATTTCTTCTGTACTGTTGACACGTCAGTACATTAATGACTATCTTTCGGAATACATTTGGAGCTTTTTTGGACCTTAGCTTCTACAGTCTATCGATACTATATATTTTTTTAAATATTGATGATAATAAAAGTGTAAAGTTTTTCACTAGACAATTAGTGAGAGAAATAAGTATAAAATACAGATAATAAACGGCAGCTGAAGCCACTCTAGTCTTATATATTTTTCGCATGTGTTGTTTGGTTGCCTATCCCTTAATCCAGTTGGTTGGTTGTTATGGATTTAACGCCATTTTTAGTTTAGCACATAATTAGCTATACATTAGGTCAGCATAGCTGGTGTAGGAAAACCCGGGAGTAGAACGGGAAGATTCATCGAACCACGGAAGCTTCTGGAATGCTTTCTCGCATTCCCCATTTTGTCAAACCTGCGACTCGAATTGAACACAGGCGGAAAACCGAGATGTTGGTGACCTGTCAAGGTGAGCGTCTTTGACTACATTGCCGCTCCATTCCCCCACCCCAACCCCATCTCTGGAAATTTTGGTTTAGAACATCGCAGTTTTGAAAACAAAATAAAAATAACACTAAAAATGGAGTATCAAGATCCAAAAGATGAAACATAATAATTTTGAAATACCTGCATGGCCGGACGTAAACGCGACAATAATACTTACGATTAGAAAAAAAACTCCTCAAAGTTTACAAAACTGATAACGAGTTCTATCCTGAGGATTTTCTGACTTCAATCAAAATTGGTTTAAACCGATTCAATGCAATGAACATACGGACTTACTTTGGACTATATCCACGATTTTCCACTCTTACAGATCCATCCAAGTTCAGACCGTAGTTTGCAGAAACGCAGGTATTGTCGATTTGAAAGGCAGCAAAGAATCTCCTGTCTTCAAACCACGTGCCAAGGTACTGTTAAAATGCAATATTTCTTCAGCATGCATGTTCTTTTAATAAGTGCATATTTATTTCTGTGTATAAACAAAATACCCATTTGCCCTTAATCTAGCTTAGAAAGATCTCAAAATTAGCTTTTTATGCTACTAAATCGCCGAAATTAAAGAGGAAAGAAATGCAAACATTATATGTATATATGTATGCATGCATGCATGCATGCATGCATGCATGCATGTATGTATGTATGTATGTATGTATGTATGTATGTATGTATGTATGTATGTATGTATGTGTGTGTGTGTGTGTGTGTGTGTGTGTGAGAGAGAGAGAGAGAGAGAGAGAGAGAGAGAGAGAGAGAGAATTAACTGCTACAATATATGTTTTACTTTTAGCTGGGAATGTGATTCACCGCTTTGAATTGAAAACAAAATCTCTCCTTAAAATATTTTATACTTGTGCGTCATAAGTTGCATTATACAAATAGTAACTGAGGTATATGTGTTGCTGATTTGGTCCATTTTGTGAGTAGAACAATTTGCATTCATTATTTATTATCTATTCTTACCCTATTCAACTGAAACCAAGGTTTGACCGGCACTTTTGGACATCTTCCGGGACTAGAGACTTGACTCCAGCACCCATCCAGCAACAGGAGCCCTACAGTCAATACAACTGCCTCCAGCGACACCATTTGCTGAATGAATAGACTGCTATTTGTCTCGTTTGGTTATATATGTTTCTTTAGGTTATATAAGTAATGATAGACTGCTATTAATCAAATTTTGCTATTAATCAAAGTACATCGTATGGTTCACGTGCTGATCATCAATCGTCAGTAATCAAACAAGAGAATGACAATGGCTTGAAGCACTTTTCACGTTTGATTCATTCATCAAAAGGAATTCATCGAATTTGACGCGGCATGGAGGGGCATGTAACACAGCGCCGTCATTTCAGTTTTTCTTAAGGGGAATGGGGGGTGGGCGCAAAACATGACGGGCTCGGTAATTTTCGTATATAGGCTACATCCATTTTACAGCACATACAAATTCCGAATCCCCCACCCCACCCGAATGGTCCATGACGTTACAGAGATTCGAATGGATAGCTGACTAGTTCGATCGCTATGCGTGAATCGTTACATAATCAGGTGACTGAGAGGTAAAGAGAGAGAGAGAGAGGATTTATTACATAGCATGTACAAGTATAGCTCGTGACAGTGTTTCAAAGGAGTCGAATTACATTTACTCAGTCTGGGTGCTCAGTTATCATAGAAAAACTCGATGAACATGGTCAAGAATAGGGAATATGATATAGAAACCAGCCAGAGACCTGATGTCGGCAGAATGAAAAGAATGCAGTGTTTTATCTACAAATTGCTTCATGTTAAGTCATCTGACTCATCAAGGCCAAAAACAGTGAGTCAAAATCCCGGACTATTATCGGCGATCGGTTGCAAAAATGTGGTCCTAATGATAATTTCGTTTGTTTCGGATTTATTTTAATTTTCTGGCCATGGACGCCATTTTCAGTCGAACGCTGACAGATCTTGGAATAGCGCAAGCCATACAATTAAGCGAATGGAAATTGTTGCTTCGTTGCCTGACAATGATGTGCATAAAATAATAGTTTCTCATGATAATCACTTAAAACTCATGTGTTCTTTTCCGTCTCTTTCTTGGGTGTGGTGATCATATGGTTCTAACATGCCACAAATGATGTGACAGTTACGGGTTACACAAGATCAGATCCAGGCTTCACACTCATTTGTAACCTTATGTAGGCCTATTATGATAACCTCAGCGTAAGAAACTGATCTGTGTGTGTTTTCTCTGTTTGGGAGAGTTGTAATCTAGCCAATAAAGTGGTTAGACCAAACCTTTGTTTTATGTTAATCAACAAAAGAAAATACTGGG
This sequence comes from Unio delphinus, assembly GCA_029339505.1. Classification (NCBI taxonomy): domain Eukaryota; kingdom Metazoa; phylum Mollusca; class Bivalvia; order Unionida; family Unionidae; genus Unio; species Unio delphinus. The sequence continues at coordinate 13,630,989 of JAQISU010000042.1, forward strand.
GTGCGTCAATTTACGTACTGTATTCGACGTTTATGCGTCAAATCGTAAAAATCTGCGTATCTGACGCATGAAGCACGGGTAGAAGAACGCTGTACATGTCATTAAAAAGTGGGGGGATAGCAGAAACAGCTTTCAACAGAACCCCTACAAGTACGACCAAGTTTAAACGAATAAATAAGTATAAAGGTACTCCTTTAATAACAACCAAATATCTAATTGAATTTTCATCCAAGTTCTTTTCCATTAGTTTCTTTAAAATAAACAAAGGTCAAAAATAGAAAACAAATAGAGATTTGATATAGAACAGTATAATACACACATCGCCTGCATTCACCACCGATACATATATTAGAACAGAATGTTTAGTAAAAGTAATCAGATTGAAATTTTCTCTAAATTGTATTAAAGGTAATTTTTCATTTTCTAATAAAATATATTGAGATTGATATTTCAATTAATTCTATATATCACAACTATATACTATTATAATAAAGATTAGGCTCTTTCATGAGCTAAGGAAAAACTCTCAAGCACCGGAGCGGTTTATCGAGTTAGTTATTTAAGAAATTTGTGAAAGAAGAACAAGATTGTGACTCTAAAACAAATCATTGAACACGAACAGTTACTTTAATGTTTGTTTAAATGATTCGGTAAAATAAATTGATAAGCCTACTAGACATTTTGTAACTACATGTGTTGGCTATCTGTATAATCAAAGGAGATATAGCGAGATAGTTAGCAGTACATAAACTGATTATCCGTTTCAATTAGTTGATATCAGCAGTACAAATTAAGCACTAATGAGATATTATACACCATGGGGTAGTCGCAGAATGAATTATCTAGGATATTTGGGTCAGCAAAAGTAAATTTGGTATGTTCTAGAGGTTATGAACAAATAAATGCAGTACATAAACTGATTATCCGTTTGAATTAGTTGATACCAGCAGTACAAATTAAGCACTACGCTGAATTCATAACCATGGGTTAATCGCAGAACGAATTATCTTGGATCTTGGGGTCAGCAAAAGTACCTGGACAAATAAATATTAGAGATACTTCGTGATTAATTAAGTAGGCTGATGTAGCGAATTGACTGCCTAATAAGTACTTAGTCACCATCGGTAGCCTGTAAAATACGATGAAGCCTCACTTTGAGATTCTGGCGAAACACAAGAACTCTGTACGTATATAAAGAGCAGTGATATTAAAATGAACCAGGCGTTTCGTCGGAACTCAGGGGAGCCTTGTATCATTACAGCATTCAGGGAACTCTCGCACTGCCAAATTCCCCAAGATGTAGCCGTATTTACTACCGTTCAATGTCAGTTTAACAACAAATCATAATTTTGAATGATAGTTTACAAGAAATAAGGATGCATTATGTTCATTAGACTATATGCATAATACATTTCCTTAATTATAAGAAATATACAACTACATTTTGTCCGGAAGTGTAATTGTACGCAAGTATTGATGGAAACATTAATACAAAAACTGCTGCCCGCCCACCCTTAAAGTGCTACACATTTTACACACAAAAACTAACTGAAAAGGAAACTAAAGTAGATATGAATGAATGTTATTGGTTCAAACTCGTTCATTTCGAACACACACACACAATATATATATATATATATATATATATATATATATATATATATATATATATATATATATATATATATATATATATATATATATTTGATATAAGTTATTTATATCTATTTTTATTTTTGTTTGTTAGATTTAAATTTGGCATTTTAAGTTTTAAGATTCGTTCATTGAAAGGGTGTGTATGACCTGTACTTAACAGAGTGAACACCAGGTGTTGACCTCATTTATGACCTGGTTTCAGAGTTGTAAACTAGGTTTTAAAATGATTGGTTGGTTCCAAGGACATTATGGAGTTTTATATAAACATCTTTCTAATTTTAGTTGGGTCATACGCTGGGTACGTGAGTTTTTGAACGTAAATTTGTTCTGATAGTTTCTAGAAGATCACGTGACCCTTCCTTGTTTACATAAAACAGCTATATAAATTATGTTTTGGAGCGAGCTATTCAGTAGAAAATTGGCTGTTAGAATATTAAGTTATTGGGTTTTTTTTGAGCTATTATAAATTACTTTGTACTGGAAATTGTGTCAATTCGTTTCGATCAAGAGGAATTATTTTGTTATTTATCTGGAAAAGAATTGTGCTCATAGAGATTTTTATTAACAAGAACTGATTTCATCAAGTGACATCGTCTTCCATATTGGATTCTTCGCTGGAATTCAAACCTAGAATTATTTGGACATTTTATTACCAGGACTTTAGCAATTTCTCTAGTGGATAATATTTTGAATTATTTTTGGATTAATTTTGGAATTGATTCTTAGCACCGTAAGTTTATTTTCACTCTTTCTATGTTACTGTTTATTCGAGCCAATAACAACGTAACAATATCCACAACAGTTTTACTCAACCTAGATATGAAAACAATACAACAGGATGACAAAGGAATTAAATATACAAGTGCCTTAGGGAACACCTCAAAGGTCAATATTCTACATAGATAAAGGATGGACAGGTGAAAACACATAAAATGGCTAACAAGATTAATAACTAAGTGTATTCATACGTGTTATAATAGATACACCTGGATCTAAAAACGTTTACCTGGCCTCTCAAAATAAGGCTACATCCAGCCATTTAATGAAGCATGAAGTTTCTTTGTATTTAACTCCAGAAAACAATTTTTACATTTTTATTTCTTTAAAATGCAAGATGATCTTCAAACTTTACAAAGACTGATATCCGTGAAACCGGGACCTGATCTACAATTCATACTACTCTCGAATTTGAGACAGAAGACGAGAGATATTACCTTTTAACAATAATTACACAAATTTTCTAGTATTTCCGTCCTATTTATGAATTTATAATTTTGTGTCTGTTCATTTAGTGAAGTATGGTTTCAACAAACTGTATCGTGCTTCTAAGTCTGATAATCTTTAAATCGATAAACCTAATATGTTTTTCAATGAGCTTCTTAAAGAAATATATTAAAATCATCAACCAAGTCTAATTCGACCACTGCTCGTCCATTTCCATCAGACCCCAAAATAATATATCATTGTTATTTAGACAAATGGAAGAGAGAAGTAATGTTATTAACGCCATATTTGGGTGTTGGTTTCATAAAAGATACGCTGTGGTGGGGGTGGGTGACCACAGATTTATCGAAAAATATGCAATTGTATCTGGATTTAAGGAAACTCGTCCACATCTGGAGTGAATCACGAAGGACATCAAACTAAATATATAAAGGATTGAGGTATGTATCATTATCACATGATTTCTCTATATGAGGTATGTATCATTATCACATGATTTCTCTATAATTCAAACCTCATTGTGGCAATTTGTCAAATACCTGATACGATTTGGAAAGAAAAAAATACTTGTTACAGATCTTCTAAAACAAATTGCCAGTTTAAGAATATAAATTTGTATCCTGAAAATCCTCTGTCCACTATCTGTCTGTATCTCCACAACAATGAAGAAAACTCCGTTTAATGCAGCAAATAAAATATTGTTAATCCGTTGTTAGCCTGGGTTTAATTGATTTGGTTTCTTTTCAGTATGGTATATGGTTAAAAAAATTAGAGTAATTTTTTAACCAAGTCTCACTGAAGCATATAAATAATTTCAAATTTAAATTAATCGAAGTTTTTGTGTGACTAAAAATGGACTGCAAGTCAATTTTAATTTTTGAATTGTAATGGACACTTTGATGAGACTATGTCTTTGCTGCATGTAGTTACTTTGTATGATACGTGAAGAAAGAATGAGATGATGTTTGGCGTGATTTCTGGACTGGCATACGAGATACATGAAGAAAGAATGAGATGATGTTTGGCGTGATTTATGGACTGGCATACGAGATACATGAAGAAAGAATGAGATGATGTTTGGCGTGATTTATGGACTGGCATACGAGATACATGAAGAAAGAATGAGCTGATGTTTGGCGTGATTTATGGACTGGTGATTTCTGGACTGGCATACTTGATACATGAACAAAGAATGAGATGATGTTTGGCGTGATTTCTGGACTGGCATACATGATACATGAAAAAAGAATGAGATGATGTTTGGCGTTATTTGTGGACTGGCATGCAATATACATGAAGAAAGAATGAGCTGATGTTTGGCGTGATTTAAGGACTGGCATACGAGCAACGTGAAGAAAGAATGAGATGATGTTTGGCGTGATTTATGGACTGGCATACGAGATACGTGCATTTCTTTGATCTAGAGGTGGAAACTATATTCCTATATTCCCATTTTAACATAGCATTTTTCATCCAAAATATAGATGTCTCTCGGACATGTTTTTTTTAATCACAAAATACGTCAACGTGTAATGCCGTGCTTATTTAGTGTAAAGAATTAAGATGAATTACCTCAGGTAAAGACGAATGTGTTTTCTTTTAAGATAATAATAGTGTGATATCTTAGGCATTGGTAAAGACAGACAACACTGGAGATGAAATTGTATTATTTCTTTTAAAAAAAATAAGAAAACAAAAACAGAAAAAGAATAAGTAATTGGATTAGTCGTATTGTCACGCTTGACCGAGATATTGCTCATTCGAATGAAGGTCGATTGCGGAACGATTAACATGGTTTTGTTTATGTATATGTTACAGAGCTCGTAAACAGAGTATTAAAATATACTGGAGCCTCATTCACCTGTGCAGATTTCAGTCGCAGACTCAGCATTTCAGCTTTATGTCCTCGGACTCAATAATTTAAACTACTCGGTAAATAAACAATACACATACAGGAAGTGTATTAGCAAATCATAACGTCCAAATGATCTCATGCATATAAATAAAAGGTGTAAAAAAAATAGCCATTACTCTGTTTTTGAAAGTAATTTATCTGCACCATTCAGGTTTGGTTTAATTAAACCAGCATATTTCGACATGCCATACGTTACCATCTATCTAACATTTTTGTTCATTAAAACAAATTGAAAGAAACTAGTAAAATTATTTCAATGTTTTGCTGGTTAATGCAAACGATAGCAATTATTAGATTCACTTTATAAACTTAATTTGAAAGATCCATCCTGCAAGATTCACTGTGATTTTTATGCTTTTATACTTATTCTTATATATTATTCACATTACATATCTTTATTCTCCCAGTTAGTAGCTGGAGATTGTCTTAGCTTGCATGAATTAGGAGTAAATTTTTTTAATAAACTATTCATCCAGATTAAATGGATCACCAATTCAATGAATTATAAGCTGTTCTTATTTTGTTTATTTGAAACTCATTTCATGCGGCTGTTAACAATGCTGCACGGTGCAACAATTGCTTCTGGAGTGGTTGCTATGAACACAACCGCCTTCCAATGTTAATTAAAATGCACCTATCCAGACTGCCAACATACAATGTCGCTTGGGTACAATGATCATGCCCCACCCCTATCTAGAATGTCAACATACAGTGTCGTTTAAGTACCGTGATAATGCCCTTGTCCAGAATGCCAACATACACAGTATCACAGTATCGCTTGAGTACAATGATCATGTCCCTATCTAGAATGCCAACATGCAGTGTCACTTGAGTACAATGGTCATGCCCCGCCATTATCCAGAATGCAAACATACACAGTGTCGCTTGAGTACAATGGTCATGTCCTTATCTAGAATGCCAACATGCAGTCTCGCATGAGTACAATGGTCATGCCCCGCCATTATCTAGAATGTCAACATGCAGTGTCACTTGAGTACAATGGTCATGCCCCACCATTATCCAGAATGCCAACATTCAGTGTCGCTTGAGTACAATGATCATGTCCCTATCTAGAATGCCAACATGCAGTGTCGCTTGAGTACAATGGTCATGCCCCGCCATTATCTAGAATGCCAACATACACAGTGTTGCTTGAGTACAATGGTCATGTCCTTATCTAGAATGCCAACATGCAGTCTCGCATGAGTACAATGGTCATGCCCCGACATTATCTAGAATGTCAACATGCAGTGTCACTTGAGTACAATGGTCATGCCCCGACATTATCCAGAATGCCAACATTCAGTGTCGCTTGAGTACAATGATCATGTCCCTATCTAGAATGCCAACATGCAGTGTCGCTTGAGTACAATGGTCATGCCCCGCCATTATCTAGAATGCCAACATACACAGTGTTGCTCGAGTACAATGGTCATGTCCTTATCTAGAATGCCAACATGCAGTCTCGCATGAGTACAATGGTCATGCCCCGACATTATCTAGAATGTCAACATACAGTGTCGCTTGAGTACAATGGCCATGCCCCTATCGAAAACGCCCCTATCCAGAACATATAGAGTGTCGTTTGAGTACAATGGAAATTGCCCATTCAGAATGCCAATGCACACAGTAGAATTTATGTGCACCAGTAATTTCAGTAAGTATATTTCCCGATGGATTAAAGGCTTTTTTTTCAAAGGGTTAACATTGCTTGAAGTATGATCTGGTTTCGTAAAACATGTTTTAAAAGGTTTGATATTGTATGAAATAAGACCCGGTTCTATGAAAGGAATTTTTCAAAGGGCTAATATCGCATGAGATCAGACCCAGTCACATCAAAGGCCTTTTTCAAAGGGTTAACGTTGCAAGACCCGGTTCTATAAAAGACTTTTTTTTTTTACAAAAGCTTAATATTGCATGAAATAAAGACTGGTTCTAGAAAAGTCCCTTTTCAAAAGGTTGACATTGTGTGTAATAGCGACTAGTTCTAGAAAAGTCCCTTTTTAAAGGGTTGACATTGTGTGAAATAACGACTGGTTCTAGGAAAAGGCCCTTTTCAAAGGCTTGACATTGTATAAAATAAGACCCAATTCCACTTGTAAACTAGCAACAGTATCAAAATCTGGATCAGCCAGATAGGAATTTGAAAAACACTGATGATGACATTTTCTTTTAGTAGAATCATTTTTTTGTAATCACCACTTGGTACCATTAGTGGCAGACACTGATGACATTCACAGTCATACCGAATAAAGTACAATTTGAGGTCAAAGGTTATGTCGATGTGAATCAAATAGAAACTGTTCTGGTCTAAAACATTTAATGATTTTATCTGATTTGATCTGATTTGAACTGATTAGAGCTGATTTTTATCTGATTTGAACTGATTTTTATCTGATTTTGATCTGATTTTAATCTGATTTGAACTGATTTTGATCTGATTTGAACTGATTTTGATCTGATTTGATCTGATTTTAACTGATTTTGATCTGATTTGAACTGATTTTGATCTGATTTGAACTGATTTTGATCTGATTTTGCAGTAAAGATAACCTGTGTATAACATATTAGTATACTGAAATTGTACATCGTGTCCATATACATTCTCGTATATCCATACTACAAAGAAGTTACCTGTCAAACATTTGTCTTCTTTTAGTTGAAACACGTTTAAATGCATGAACGAATTCTCTTACAAATGATCTGACCAAAAACAGAGTGTGTGTCAACTCATTCTTCTTTTTCATATGTTGACAGGACCTGCATGAAATGTCCAATACGACAGGCCCTGAAAATCCTGGAAGAAATTATTATTAGATATGCTTCGGCCAGTCAGGAATACTAATTATTCAGGATATACCTACATGCGGGAAAAACATTTTCACTTGGTGGTATTGCAAAAATATAGAACGGTTAATAATAAAAGAAAAACGAAAATCAATGTTTCTTTAATCATTGGGATTGTCAGCTGACTACACTAATCAGATGAATAGATGAAACTGTTAATTACCATGACTACACCACTTAGATAGGTAGATGAAAACTGGATTGATTACTTGATGAATACTACTGATTTCCCTTTAAAGTTAAATATAATGATTCTATAATATTTACACGACCATTTCAAGGTCAAATCATGACCTGAAGAGAAATTAATTCAATATAAAGCAAGTATTAATATGTCCAATATCTATCTATCTATCTATCTATCTATCTATCTATCTATCTATCTATCTATCTATATATATATATATATATATATATATATATATATATATATATATATATATATATATATATATATATATATACAGTTAGGCTTAGAACTGAAACCAATATTCGTTTTTCATGTTCGACCAACAACTATTGTTAAATCATAAACTAGACATGTGTGATACATAAACGCGACTTTCAAGAAGAATGATTACGTTTACTTCAAATTGACAAGAAACACTGCACTATGTAAATAGATAGTAAATTGACAAGAAACACTCTGCCATGTAAAGTTGTAAACAGATGGTAAGTTGACAAGAAACACTGTACTATGTAAACATATGGTAAGTTGACAAGAAACACTGTACTATGTAAACATATGGTAAGTTGATAAGAAACACTGTACTATGTAACAGATGCTAAATTGACAAGAAACACTGTACTATGTAACAGATGCTAAATTGACAAGAAACACTGTACTATGTAACAGATGCTAAATTAACAAGAAACACCGTACTATGTAAACAGATGGTAAGAAACACTCTACCATGTAAAGTTGTAAACAGATGGTAAGTTGACAAGAAACACTGTACTATGTAAACAGATGGTAAATTGACAAGAAACACTGTACTATGTAAACAGATGGCAAATTGACAAGAAACACTGTGCTATGTAAACAGGTGCTAAATTGACAAGAAACACTGCAGTATGTAAACAGATGGTAAACTGACAATAAACACTGTACTATATAAACAGATGGTAAATTGACAAGAAACACTGCTATGTAAACTGGTGCTAAATTGACAAGAACCATTGTGCTATATAAACTAATGGCTAATATATTAGTTCTCCCTGAATGATCTCAAAACCATACACAGTGATAATATTAGAAGCAAATGAATGAATCATTGTGTACCCTTGTTGCGAATGAAAATATCAAGGATAACGTTCTGTTTTATGACATTCATTACCGGTTAAAGGTCGACGTGTTTGGCATCCCAGAAATAAAAAATACATACACCAGCGACATCAGATATGAAGTAGTATCTATTACTTTTTGAGAGTTTGTGTTTGAGATCCAAACTTTATGGAATGACAACAGAAAAAAATGAAAGGAAGTATCGGAATGGATACATATGTGATAAAAGAGTCTAAAGATAAATTACTCTTTAACTCATAAGGTGAGTTAACAGGGGAAAGAACATTTCAGACGATAAAAGCAACATGTGAATAACGTGATTGTAGACGTGGCTATTTCGTCCTTTTATGACAACAAGAGTAGTGTGTGTGTGCGTGAGTGCGTGTGTGTGTGTGTGTGTGTGTGTGTGTGTGTGTGTGTAGGGGTGAAAGCATATGGTCAATATTGTAGTGTAATAATAATATCTTTTATAAATAAAGTAGTGTGTTTTGAGTTTACAAGTACAGTACAGCCAAATATTGGCAAAAAGGAATGCTCGATTAGCAAATCAGATCATATTGCGAAATATTATTAAACGTACTGTTACAGTTAAAGAATATAGTCACCAATGTGTTAAACGTACTGTTACAGTTAACGAATATAGTCACCAATGTGTTAAAATTACTGTTGAAATCAGAAAAATATTATCATATATAATTAACCTGATAGAGCAAATTACTGTTGAAATTAGCAAATGTAATCATACAGAATCAACGTGATATAACGAAATATGTGTTTAAATTACTGTTGAAATTAGCAAATGTAATCATACAGAATCAACGTGATATAACGAAATATGTGTTCAAATTACTGTTGAAATTAGCAAATGTAATCATATATAATGAACGTGATATAACGAAATATGTGTTTAAATTACTTTTGAAATTAGCAAATGTAATCATACAGAATCAACGTGATATAGCGAAATATGTGTTAAAATTACTGTTGAAATTAGCAAATGTAATCAAATATAATGAACGTGATATAGCGAAATATGTGTTTAAATTGCTGTTAAAAATAGCCAATGTTATCATATATAATCAACGTGATATAGCGAAATATGTGTTTAAATTACTGTTGAAACTAGCCAATGTTATCATATATAATCAAAGTGATATAGCGAAATATGTGTTTAATGTGATGCTCAGAAGAACATATCAAATCATCTTTCCAAAATGTTAAAGTACAATTTAAAATTACAAATCAAATCATAAGTACCCGTTAATCAAGCTATATCAAATGATTGTCAGCATAAACTTATTTTGCCATTTATTTGCATTGTTGTTTGTTCATGAAAAAAAATACCTTCTTGCTTTTGTTCCTTACATCATATCTTCTATACTCGGGAAGATTGTTTCTAATGAGTTGAAAATTATTTGGGTCATTTTCCCCACATATTCTACACATTGTCAGAACACTTTCTACCAAGTGTCAAAACACTTCGATACAGTGTCAATACACTTTTTAAGCTCATTCAAGATGCATAACATTTGACATTTGTCAAGTCCTTTTTTCTTCCTTTTCAATAAAGCTATTCATTGTATGTTGTCTTCCACGTTGACCTACTGAGTAATAATGTCATAGTTCAGACAATTTATTAAGAGCTTTGTCTTGGATAGCTCTATTTCAAGTCTCAAAGGCTTTTGTAAGTGTTATGTTACGTATCAAATCATGGGAAAAGAAGAAAGATAAAGTGGACATTGTTCTGTTTGCATTTGGCGTCAAGTGGATCCTAGCCTTCTTGCCACACGCCGTAAACTCTGTCACTATACTGACATTGTTTGGTATATTTTGTGCCCGATAATTAAACTGTATTCAGTTCTTATTATTGTAATAGATGCTAGTGACCACGTGATGTTTCAATTGTTTATCTTAAAAGAATCCTTATTTTACATTACGTGAATGTATGGCTAAATCTACATTTTTCAACTCATTCAGAATCAAATAAATTTTAATATTAAGTACGTTAGCTTTTGCCTCATCGGTAATTCTTTCTGCTGCAGACATTCACAATAAAGGATGCGGTTTGTAAATGTTTCTTTTAAAGTGCAAATATTAGGTTCAGATTTCTCCAGTATTCAATAAGTAAGCACTAGTTTATTACATCTAATCAAATGTAAAAATCAGCATAAAAGATTCGATTATAGCAGATTCACTATCCATGTTTTGTTGCAAAAATATGTATAAACCTTTCTGTTTGTATCTGCAATGCAATCCCGCATTTCCATTCCATGGTAGACGTGAGCTTTACCAAACGGAGACTGCATTATCGGAATATGTGCCTGTTCAATCACCGTAACCGAATGCGTCATACGCATCGATGCGACTAATTTCAGTGTTTCATGTACTGTCAAGTAATTTGTTTATGAACAGACGATCATATTGCATTGATGAATGTCCAGCAATTGATCTTGTGTTAACCAACTGACAATGCATTGCAGGCTACACTTTCAGCCGTCGTATTACTAATACAAGCAATAATGTTCACAGACATTGGAATCAGTTAGCGAATGTTGTATAAAATCCCAGTGTGACATATCAAGTGTCAGGCTATATCGATTGACAAAAGTCTGCCTGTGTGGCCAATCTTTTTGTTGTGGCTATTGCATATCCCAGATCAAATGCATTACTAGTACAGTCAAAAATATTACCAGCCGAATCCAGTTCATTAATAGTAACTCAAGCTAATTACTGTGTGAATCACGTGCAGCAGAATGAAGTGCATTGCTGGCAGAATATTTTGCGGGGGTCACTCGGTTACTTGCCAAAGTGGCACACGTTGAGGCCATTTTGTTTTGGCAACCTGACAGATTGGAAAATAATCGTTGATAAAAAAAATTAAACAAATTTCTTTTAAAGATAGGGACACGGTCTGGTTTTACGTGCACGGGCGGGCACTCGATGTCACAAGTATGGGTAAAGAACAAGGCGGTTCAATCTTCCCATGAGTTCACCACAACTAATACACATGCGCTTCGTCCACCAAACTTTTGTAATCGTGATCACCAGATGCAACTACAAGTTTATGCTACTGTGTCAGATTGGCGAATATCTGCCAGTTAATACAGTGCTGTTTAGTGACAATATTATCAATGATGGAACCACATGTTTGTCTACTTCTCAGACTGGCGAATATAACACGTCTTTATGGTATGCAGAGCGTGACGACAGCCACAATACAAATGCTTGATAGATAAATTGTTAATGGTCTGATCTAGTACGCGCAAGATAGTAAGATATCAAGTACAGTGCGTCATTATGCTGACTGCAGCACTATCACTACTGAACATGCATACAATACTTTTGTTTCGAGTTTTGCGGCATCAGCTCGGAATGGGTGTGATTCGCGCAAATGACACAACATGGAAAGGTTTATAAGATTATAAATAACAGTATAACAGTGCTAAAATACATTCGCGTTTGTGTCGTTGCAATTGATAACGAATGCGAAACTGGAAAGAAAATGTTTATTTATTTATCTGATTTTTTAAAAATTTGTTTCATTTTATATTTGTGAAGATAACTTGACTGTCATTATCATAGTAAAACTGCTGGAAATGATAGTCTATGTTAGTAATTTTTAAAAAAAACCTTCTAGATAATACTTTATCTTGATAAACTATATTTAGGTGCTGTTAAAAAGTCAGCATGACATTCGCAGAAAACCGATACTTTTGTTTTCAGTAAATGACATTTCTTCAATTCTTTCAAATATATGAATGATTTTAAAGGTATGGCAAGTTGTTTTTTTTTCATTCCTATGAACGATTCTAAAACAGATACTAACAGAGTCATTGTGTGCCATTTTTAATTGAACTTTTTTTGTTCGATAAATTTAATATATGTTTCTGTAGAGTCTTTGTAGATTGATCTTGTAAAATTGATATTTTCAAGGTTAATTTTACAATTTAGTACCACAATGTTTTTATGTACTAAATTTAATAGACAGTTAATTCTTTTTCACATTACAGTGTTTTAACTATATTGCAATCAGGGTTGATGTAATTTATTTCAATCTCGTCAACAATGAAAGCAATAGACAAATCTGCATCTTTACTGAAACATTTTTGTACATATTTTTATTGTTTGAAATAAAATGGAAGCTTTTATTATATTTCATTTTCTTTTGTAAGACAGCTAGCTTTTAAGAATGTCTTTTTTATCGTGTCAAATTCGGTAAACAAACTGACATTTCTGTTTATACTGACATTGTTTCTTTCATATTAAACTTAATATCTATATTTCCACTCTGAACACTGTTGAATTCAATACAATATACATATGTGTCATATATTTTTTTTTTGCACCCAAGTATTGTTATCATTTTTGTGTTTGCTGCCCTTTCATCCTTTGGCTGCACTTCGCTCAGTTTTGCTAAGTGTCATAGCTAGGGTGTTTGTCTAGTGTAGTCACCTTTGGTGAACTCTGAAATTTGAATTTCTTTTATTATTTAGTTTATTTATTTATTTGTATTTTTTAAATTTTTTCTCTTATTTATTTCTTTATTTTGTTTATTTATTTAGTTTGTTTATTTTTTAAATTAATTTTTTTTAATTTAGTTTATTGATTTAGTTTGTCTTTATTTTTATTGTGTTTGTTTATTTCTTTATTTATTTATTTTGTTTATTTATTTATTTATTTATTTATCATTTGTTTGTTTATTTTAATTTTCAAATTTATTTATTTATTTATTTAATACATGCATGATTCACCAAAGCAAATAAAAATGTATATTAATATTATATTTCATCATAAACTCACTAAATGTACACCTCACACAGATGAATGAAGGAATGAATCAAGGAAAGAAGAATGAATGAAGGAATAGGAACATATTATATAAAGAGCATGTGTTACAAAAATTTAATTACAAACAATACAAATCAGCGAAATAATAGAAATTCAAATGCATCACTCTTTAACTATGTAACGTTTGTAGAATTCAATATTTGGTAAACATTAATATTGGGACTGTGTAATGTGGCTTTAGAATTCAGTATTTGGTAAATATTAATATTGGGACTGTGTAATGAGGCTATAGAATTCAATATTTGGTAAATATTAATATTGGGACTGTGTAATGAGGCTATAGAATTCAATATTTGGTAAACATTAATATTGGGACTGTGTAATGTGGCTTGACTGCAAAATGTTAAAATCTCTGTTCCGTCAGTTGTTTAGTTCGGACAATTTGATTGATCAGTTACGGAGAATCGGTTGACGTTGATGCCAGATGAAGACATATTCTGTAGCAGTTCCTGCATCTTGGTTTCACTCAGACCATTCCTGTCTCGGGTCAAAATCCAGCCAAATTCTAAAAATAAAATAAAAATCGGTATTAAATGTAATTTTCTATTCTTATTACTTTTCCAAAACATTATTGTTTACTCTCTTAAATTTAACTTGTTTATCTTTTTTCATCCATATATCTAATTGTCATTCACTGATGGATTAATTTATTTATTCCGAAGTGTAATGGTTATTTTTAAACTCATGAATTCTCAATACTGTTTCTTTAAAATTAGATTGATTGGAGATAAGAAACTTTTAACTTGATAGCATTATTGATATCCAGTACAGTTTACCTGGTTAAGGTACACTGTAGAGATATAAGACTATTTGACAAATAGAGACGTTATAGCTAACAAAGTCACACAGCAGGAGATCCTTGGCAGCAGCAAATGAAGTAATTAGACTATCTCTGCTGATTGTATTAGCAGAGGGCACACTAACGCTAAAGGCTAACAATGGACTTTTTTGTTTTAAAGCTCGGTCTTAGCGTTAAGGAGTTCTCAACTATGAATATATAAGATTACTGATTAAATGATAAACTGTTGGATGCACCACTGGGATGAACAAAGTGGAACTACTTACTGATGCTAGTTTTGTTTTACATTACGTGATTAATAAGTATTTAAGTCAACGTAAAACATTTCATGCAGTTTTTTTTAAATTTTTTAAAATACATTTGATAGTGCTTCCAGAAATAGTTTGTGGCTGAATGTAAATGGTAAATTTCTTTGTTATATGTTCATCATAGTTAGATCATGTGTTTCACATTCGGGTACTTTAAGCGCCTTTTTGAGTATGGAGTAGGTTTGATACAAGGTGATATGATATCACCAATTCTATTGTTGTTATTCATTCAAGATTTGAAAACAACATAACAATAAACTGCATATATCAGTATGGAGTTAGATGAGTTGTCTTTATTTTTACTGTTTGCTGGGGATTTACTTTTATTTTCGGAAACATTTTGGTTTTACAAAAGTTAATTCATAATTTAAACTGCTACTGCAATCTACTGGAATCTAAATATTAATCTAAATAAAACTGAAGTTATGGTCTTTAGAAAAGATGGTCCATGAAGGCAAAACGGGCTATGGAATATAATATTAGCAGGGAGTATATTGATATTATGGAAATAATTTATCACCTTGTTTTCTCAAGAAATGGAAGATTCTTTAAAGAATAACACATATTGCCCAAAAAAAGCACTAAGCGCAATGGATATGCTTATTTATAATCTAAAAACGCTAATTAATTTTGATGAATGTTTAAAACTTTTTTATATTTAAGTTGTTCTAATGTTGAATTAAATATCAGAAATATGGGCTTTTTGCAAAGTTTACACCATCAAATGGGGACAATGAAGGTTCTTAAACTTTTTGCTAAATGTAAAAATATATACTGCTGACATCGATGTATTGACTGAATTTGGAGGAATTCAGCATTAATATTTAATGCAGGTTAAGTTGGTAAATATTGGCTTAAGCAATGAAATTGAAAAAATATAATAGTATTAACTGGGTTACATATCTAAAATAGACTTTATAGATTTGGTTTGGTGAAGTGTGGATGTTTCCTGATTCAAATTGTTCAAATTTATAAGCAATAAGATAATGATACTTTCCTTTCACTCTGGAATAAAAAAATTACCAAATTTTGACAAACTGTCTATACATAAACATAAAACTTATCTTGGCTTCGATGATTATTTGAAATGCTTGCCTACCCTTAAACAGCTTTATTCGAAGAAAAAAATATTCCAAAAGCAAAATCAATGCAATTGTAATAATTTTTTTTAATGAAAATGAAATATTTTGAAAAGGTAAAGTAAATTCCACAAAAGAAACATAATGAAAAGTAAATTCCACAAACGTTTATATGGAAGTCTACAGAAAAACACGTTTATTTCTTTTTTTTGACAAATTGTTGACTATTTTGACAGACAGACGTCATTTTTTTAGGTTGCAATTGTGACCTATGTACGTTCAATTTTTTGTAGGGTGGAGTTGTAACCTAGATAAGTTGCATATTTGCTAGGATGCAATTTTGACCTATGTACGTTTTATATTTACTAGTGTAATCACTGACAGCAAAGGAAATGTATGGAAGCAAGTGAAAACCCTCACGTATCTTAGATCAGTGGTAAAAGCTAAGAGGAAAACCAAGCGGAGGATCAAGGCAAAAGTGGAAAGACTTACCAGGTTTAGCACGTGATCGGAAGATGCGTCAGAGTTAAAGAAAAATTATACAAAACAATGATAAGACCAGTACTGATATATTGAGCAGATGTATGGCCACTAAGGAAGAAAGAAGAGCTCAGAGAGAACAAAAATGAAAATGCTTTGGATCTCACTTAAAGAAGAAAAAAAAAGAAGATATTTGCCAAATCATTGGAGTAGATTGTATCATGGACAAAGTTCAGGAAGCCAGACTAAGGTAGTATGGGAATGTGGAAAAGAGGGAAAAAAACAGTCTCATCAGAAGAATCATGAAGGCAGAAATGTATGGAGAACAGAGCCAAGGATAGCAGAAGAAAAGATGGATGTGGCACAGAAGGACCTGATAAACCTTAGACTCAGTGCTAAAGATACTGGTAACACAGCTGAATGAAGAAGGAGAACCTGTGTGTCTGACACCCTTTTTAGTGAGGGATAACAGCTAGAAAGAGAAAAATTTGTGACCTAGGTGCATTCAGTTTTTTTATAGGTAAGTTATGACCTAGGTGCGTTCAATATTTACATGAATGGAGTTGTGACCTAGGTATGTTTAATATTTACTAGAGTGGAGTTGTGACTTAAGTGTGTTAAATTTTTACTAGGGTAGATTTGGGACCTAGGTAAGTTCCCTTTATTCCAGGGATGTAATTGATGAGGGTGGGGGGAGAACATTTCTGCCTTATCCTTCTCTGACGACATTCTGGAGGTCACATCATGCCAATTGTAGGTTTACTAAGTCTCTTTTGCAACCTTAACACATGAGATGGGGAGGGGTAATTGGTATGGACTCCCTATAAAGCAGTAGTAAATATTATTGTCGGCAATACTGTAATATTTTGGTAGCAAGAACACTATATACACTATTATGCTAACATGTTGACATTACTGATACAGAGCTCATGCAGCTCGTTAAACTGGATTTTACCTATTTTAAAAATTCGTCCATAATCACTGCAGGAGTATACGATGGAATAACTGTCGTAGTCGGTGTCCAATACCCAGTAATCACCAGATGGACCTGCGAGTGGAAAAAAAAGAAAAGTTGAAAAATGCAATCAATCTAATAAAACATGCATGTACAATGACTCATATTTATTTACCCTGACTCAGACTTGGTAGACACCGTATTGTATCCATCAAAATTGTGCTTTCGTGTCAGTACATGTACATGAAACATTATTTGCAGTAAAGGAGCTTGCTAAGTCATTGGGGCTTTCATCATGACTTTTCCAACAACAGATTAAAACATTTTCTATATAATAAATCTTAAAACGTTAGATGGTTACAATTGGAAATCTGACACGGGTGGTCACTATTTCAATTTGTCTCGTAAAGGTGTATAAAAGAACTGTAGATTTCTTCATGTCGCTATGTTCAAAAAACAAACGGGCATATTATAGAATTTTGGATTGCTATTTAGATTTGTTTCAAAAAGGCATATGAAAGAATGCTGGATTTATCCAAATTGAAAGACATGTAAAATAATTCTTGATTGCACCATTTAAGTATCAAACGAGCACTGACATTTAGCAGGTTCGCTCAAAATACAATGGTTTTCTTTTATATACATATTTTTTCTTCTTCTGTACAATCATGTATTTTACGTATGTAGACTAAGTTAAACGTTTCACAGAGTGATTGACAAATGAATGAATGAAAATACAGATAGATGTATAAATTTCATTAAGATACTTCTTACAATTACATCAACCACAAGCTCTCTTTCCTCACAAATATTAAAATATGAATTAAACGTTCAGCTTGAAATACACATGCACTGGTAAGAACCAAGAATGCTATTGATATAAACATAAGCTTATTACCTGGCCTAGCAAACTTAAACGACTTTAGATACAATTATACCTGCAAGAAATCGATAAGAGGATATATCCTCTCAAATTGAGAGTACAGCGTTTGTTATAGTTTTAACTCGTTGACAGACATAAATGTCAACATATCTAAAATGGGCTGGAGAAGGTCAAATGAAATCGGACTACATAAGTCAGTTACATAATTGGTACATCGGAGCAAATCTTTGACTCAAGCGGAGTCACATAATTGGTACATCGGAATGAGTCGTTGGCTCATGCCGGGTCGCATCATTGATATACTGGATTAAGTATTAGGGCAAGGCTAAGATGGTAATGACCAGAGTAAAGTTAAACTTACCACTACCAAACTTTACTTTTAATTTAGCACTCTCATTGGCGTCTGGGGCATATGCATCGCCTATAGCTACGTTGTTCTTCTTCAAGCTGAAATATGAAATAATAATAATAATAATGATAATAATAATAATAATAATAATAATAATAATAATGAAAAAAAACAGGACAGCAGAATGTAACAAATAAGCCTGAGCTTCCATATTTTGTACCCCCCAGTAAGGTAAGATTCTAAAAGATACAGATTTTTGAGTCAATGTCAATTAGAGCATTCATAACTGACCTAGTCAAAGTCACCATGTTACCGTACCTGGCGACAAATATGTGAGCAATAAATGGAAGGTAATTAATAAAACAAATCATTTCAAAAATGAGGATGTTGTTGCTTTTTTGGGTGTAACACCATTTTTGCTACACATAATAGATGATAGATAGGACTTGGGTCACAATTATTAGTTCTGGTTCAGTACCCTGTTTAAGTTCTCATGGTTTATTTTTAGAGCATTGTGTCCTCTCAGATTAGGGCATTCATGATTTTGTATTAAAGGTAACTGTTTAATCTTTTAATTGATGGTGTGGATGTCTGTATGTCACTTGGAGACAGTGTAGTGTGTAATCCAACAATCACGGTCCAGAAGTGAAATCTGTGACCCATTCCACATTGCTTTGTTCAGTCTCAACAATTTATGACAAGAAATTCACGGTGATTTCATATTTGAAGGTACTTAAGTATAATATATGATTTATTTGGATTTTGGATACAATGGGATGTTCAGTACTGAGAAACAATTTGAGAGACTATATAAGAAAAATAATAGCGATCTGAGTACACATGGCAGTTAGTATAACTAGTGGATGATTAACAATGGAATGTCTCTATCAAGAATAGTGTTGAATAGTCTTCAGAGGAGCAAGTTATGCCAAGATTCAAAAGCGCTATTAAGAACAGTGTTTGGAGGAGCAAGTCACTCCAAGATTTGAAGGCTCTATTAAGAATATTGTTTGAAGGAGCAAATCACTGAGGTGCTACAATAGCGTTTAGAGGAGGAGGTCAATTAGTAATTGTGCTCATCCGTGATCTAAGGCTTGAATATTAGATGTCCCGCACGAAACGACTGCAGACCAGTATTAAGTACTACTATTCAACAATGGAACGAGAATCAATAAGTAAAGATGAACTAAGATGAACTAAAATAAGGAAGCATAGCAAAATACAAGGTTAAAGAGACAAAATGACATGAAGGAAAGAAAATATGAAGGATATATGAAACCTTGAAAACGAATTCAAGGTCGAACGAGTCGAACAAGAGGATGGAAGTTACTTGAAGTTTGACTACAAAAATTGTGCACAATTCCTAAATATGACAAGGATTCCAAGAGAAAATATCCCAAACACAACGGAAGTAATGCTTGCATTGAAAGTTAGAAATTCGGAATATATAAATAAATTATATTCCATAAACCCTATGGGATACAAAGGTTACATCATCAGACCCAAAGGGAATGAACCCATACTTCCATATAGAGAAATGAGAATAAGACAGGGCACGATCATCGTGGAAAATCCAGCTCCGATACTGAGGAAAATAAACGAGAGAACAGGAGAAGTGATAATATCGGATATCCCCCTTGAGATAACATTAGAGGCAGTGGTCAAACATTCTGAAGAGAAATTTACTGTTAAAGTAATTAATTCAAGGCTAGAGACAATTCCAACAACTCATATCTACAACGGGATGATAATACTTGAAATTGAAAAGGAATACCTGAAATCAATTAAAAGGGTCTACTTTATACACGGTTCATTGCCAAAAATCTGGTATAAAAGATGTATATTTGACAGGAAATGCAATAGATGCAATGCAACAGGGCACACGCCCTTCAAATGTCCTCAAAATAACGAGGAACAAAGAGGGAGAGTACAAGGAAAGCAACGACAACAAAAAACAACAAGACCGAGGAAGTTTAGAAAAACAGAAGGGAACACGAAGGAGAAACCAAACACTCAAAAACAACCGAGTAGCGTTGCAAAAACTGCGACAAATAATCCACAGCATCAGACATCTAGTAGAATAATACAACAAGAAAATCAACAATAAACATCGAAAATAAAAGAGATCCAAAAGACACAAGCTAAAAAGAAAAGAACAAAGACAAATCAAAATGAAACCCTAACAAAACAACAAATAAATACAGGGGAACTAACGCCAGAAAAAGAACAACGGAAATAACAGCAACTCGAGAGATCCCAAAGACTCAAACCCTAGAGAAAAAAATAGAGACAAATCAAAACAAAGCCACATCGAAACGAAGGGAACTAACCATAGGAATAAGAGCAACGGAAATAAGAGCAACTACAGACAGGACAACAGCAAAAGAGAGAGAGAGAGAGATAGAGAGAGAGAGAGAGAGAGAGAGAGAGAGAGAGAGAGAGAGAGAGAGAGAGAGAGAGAGATTTGGTGGAAAGAGAAAAGGAAAGGGAAAGGGAGAAAAAAGACAAAGAGGAATACCATATGAGTCATGACTATTTCCTATATTATGACGAATATACATCAACATATAAAAAAAACGGATGAAGAAAAAAAAGAAAAAAATATATATAATAATAAAAAAAACTTAAAAAAATATATTATACAAATTTATATTAGAAAAAATTATGAATTTTTTTTTTAATTTATTTTAAAAATTTTTATTTAATTTTTTTTTAAAAATATACAAAAAAGTATCAGGGAAAATAATTTTAAAAAAGAAATATATATACAAATTTATAATAAAAGAAAATACCAACCATATAGCAAACACATATAAGGGTAGGAAGGCCTCCCCAAATGGTCTGTGAAGATCAAAATGGGAGAGAGCACCCTCCCAAAAAAACAGAAGAATATGTCTAGTGTAGTATTCGCACACCTTCTAAATATAATATACAACTATTCCAAGTGTTATCAATTTGTTTCCCTTCATCATGTAGATAGAACTCCCCGATGCGAAAACAGATAGCTGTTAATTTTAATATTTAGTCCATTGCTTTTTCCAGAAAATGTGAGGTAGGGGTGGGTAAATATATTGGGGAAAAACAACACAGACACACACACATGAATGCTTACAATTTGATGTATCCCTGATTGACGACCTTGACGTGACCATCATCTTTCAGAGAATAGTTTGCAGACACACAGCTGCCGAATGCCTCGAAAATGGCGAAGAATCGTCTGTTCTCGTACCACTTACCCAAATACTGAAACAGAAGCATGTTCACCATCAGCAATAATGGTGATTGTAGCAGTAATATCGTGTCAGTAGTATCGTGTCATATACGAGAAATAAAAGCAAGAAATGATAGAAAAATTGAGTAATCAATTCGTTTGTTTATAAAGTTGGTCATTGAGTTATATATATGTACTTGGTAAATTCAATTTTTGTAATTATATGAACATACCATCAAGTCATGTTATTATATTATTGATTTTTGTCGAAAGTGTATTATAATGAGTAAACCCGTGTTTGCTATTTTCTCATTTGTATAAAACACATGTATATTAAATTAAGTAACTGTTATTGATCGTGTTTGTAGAATCTTATCACTTTTATTTATCTCACTGTAAGTTGATGATGCCGTGATCTCTGCTAAAACAATACGCTTATTCACAGTGATCTAACTGATACAGAATAATGTTGCTATGATTACAATTTTGACAATTTAAAAAATATCATTTATGGGTTACGAGAAAGTTTCAAAGTCAAAACATAGTCTATATGACGAGGAGGAAATATTATAGAGTCTTTAAATTTATATGAAAGCGCAAGCAGTAGTCTGAAGTAAAGGTTAGAGATTTCGTTGATTTATCTGAGTTATCGCTTTCTATTCATTTAACTACTGATTTCGCACAAGCGAGTGCAACCTCCATATATAGCCCCAGCGGCCCCTCTGCTTCCTATCGTAGCACAGCTATTGATCGCACGACTGCCTGTAGCAGCACTGGCACATTTTTGGTGATGTTATAAGAAAATTAACCTGAGAAACTTTTGGCTCTGCGTACCAGATTTTCAAAGAAATAAAACTTTCTTAGTATCTAACAAACAAACTTGTCCATGTGCCAATTTTACAATGTAAATATCACTCGCACATCTCACTTCTGTCTACCTAAGTTAGAGTCCCCAGTCAACCAAATGGGTATTTGAGAAAGCTCGCCAGTAGCTTCTTGTGGATCAGTAGATCTTCCCGGAGTTTACCCAGGCTCTCCCTCTATCAGACACACTGATCGCCATTTACATCGACAACAATACAGAAGCATATGTGTATTTTTCACGAGATGCTGTTAAGTTTGTATACATATTGTTTTCTCCTGGTTAGGTAACACGTTATACACTTGATTGAGACATTTACATTTTTGTCTTTATTAATTGAACTAACGTTGAATATACTGCGAGCTGAACACAAATACGAAAAAAAATTTGATGATGTACGCTCAGTGGTTATTAGATCTACTAGACAGGCATAATACTTTGAGAGGTAGTCTGGTGTGACACAACATAAGTTTCTAGGATGTCGTTTGGCAACCTAGAGGCTCATTCATGATTGCAAATTCACACCATTGTGATAGATGCTAATTAAAACACCTAATGTGACTGTACAAAATTAGTTTGCATCATCATAAGAGAGCAACGTGCCTTTGATTCTCAAAGAAATAAAATGAGTTACATTTTGTGTGAGAATAATATATTGAACAAAATCAGCGAGTACTATATAATGTCACTGAAAACACTACCGTTTGACATGGACAATATCGTGAAAGAATTAAGTCCGTGTTTGATGTAGGAATTAAATTGCCCACATTATTCATCGATGGGAAATCTCAGACACTGTAGATCGCACTAGTGTCGTTGTTTGTGTATTTAAGATGGCCTAATATTTGATGACGGCCGTTCAGGAGCATAGACGCAAATAACTATATTGTGTTCTCCCATAATAGCTCAACTTAAAGCATTATGGAACTTTACACGATCGCGTACGAAATTGGAATCCAACAGTGCTGATGATGAATGAAGTGTTTTGATGTTTATTGAAAAGGATCCCAATATCAACATACTCATAGAAGAACCCACACTCAGCACCGTCATCTCGATTGAAACTAAGCATTACAGTTTAACACTGAACGGTCGACGTCAAGAAGAATTATCGCTTAGTCCCAATATATTTCAGAAACACAAATTCTGCGTGTAAGATACCATATCACGCCAATCGTTGCCAGGATCACCACAAAGATTCAGGTTCATACGAATGTGCTGCAGCTACAAATCACACCATAGAGAATCGACGATGATCAGCCCAGTTCCGACGCAAGTTTACTTGTTGCTTTCGCTTTCTTCCAGAATGCCCTCACTCCTACCCCCGTCATTTTCTCTCAACTACTCCCTCAGCGTCAATGTATATTCCATGTAACAATCCATGGTGGATGCACCTTTGTTTTTCACTCGTGGACCAGGTGGGGTACGTTTGACGGTCGCCGGTTGACAGTGAAGATACAACTGTACGTTGGAAATAAATCTAACATTTAATAAAATGATGTACGTGGACATGTGGATCAGTGTGTATTGTCAACAAACGAAACCCAATTTACGCAAAATATTACGGACATGGACTGGTTGGAGTCAAGGGATTGTTTACGGGAGGCCCAAAGGTACTTGCGTTTGTGTGATCATCCAACAATATGCCATGGACCGGGTGAAAATTTGGGATTGCATGTGTTTCAATCAATTCGAAATCGACCACAACAGATAGTGACATCCAAATGTAAACTTCGTCATGGACAAACAAAGCAGATGATGCTTTAATCTGCGGCAATAACATCTGAGCAGATCAGTCAAATCGTCAATGAAGCTACCCAACAACGCATGGCCGAATTCACGCGAGCCAATACTGATTCAATACTTGCAAGCCTGGCAGTGGGTTTCGAATTACTGTTGTAGACTGCAGTCAAAGGGATTAGAAAAAAAAACACAATGTACAAATGATATATCCAATTCCGCCTTTGCTAAAGACGCACTCGTGTTACGAGATCGAAACAAACGAGATTTGCAATATCATTCCTACCGATCTAAGGGCACTAATAAAATTAGTAAAAGAGATAAACAAACGCACGACTAGATATTTTCTTCAGCGTGATGCCTTGCTGTAAATTGATTTTTAACCTTGTACGAAGTTACAGTTTATTACTCTTTTACCCGTGTCTGATTTTTCAATAATGGTATCATGCCGTTGCCTAGCAACACACGATATCTCATCGAAGGACAACATTCAGGAGCGCCAGATAAAGACAATTACTTGAGATCTAGTAACCCATCTATGATGTTACATAAGAAATGAGACGAACATCCAGATCATATCTCGTATAGCAAGCATACATTCACGCAGGATGATTTTATTGGATCCCAAAACCTACTGGTATACATAACAGATCTGGTGTTGACGGCGCCACTATACGAATTCTAAGCAAATTTAAACTATGGGTTTACGATTATTCAGGTGGAAATCATGGACCCTTATTGTCCTTTCGTGTGTGATTCCTCTCAGTCATATATCTTTGTTTTGCGTAGATGTTTATAAGGCTAATGACGTCAAGTTCTGTAGTAGAAATTAATATTATGGTTAATATTATGGATGCGAACTTGTTGGTAGTGCAGTCATATTTGACAAGTTAAAAGTGTTTGCGGGTAACCATTCATCTTGAATCTTCTTAATAATCCTACTCATATTGGACATCAATCAAAATCTACATGCATATCACAAACTGAGGTCGTAGATCAGCTGGTATTAAAACACCCACACGAATCTGCATATTTCTCCAAAAGAATTAACTTTTTGTTGTACTCGAATTATTACTTTTTGATGGAACACCTGTAAGTGACAGACAGTGGTCGACATATTTATTGCACCAGTTACGGAATACACTCTCCCTGATTACGGATGCATAGCCGTGATACTCTCACATAATACTACGTTCTTGGAGAACTCGGGTGACACCATTCGGGTTATCGAAGCACCTGTTCAAGACTAGTAGTTGAATTCTAAAAAAAACTTAATTGAACAAGACTGTTAAAATGAATGTCATATCACAAAAATGGGGGTTGTTATAAGCCAAAATCATCAAATGAAAATATAAAGCACAGCATAAATTAAGTATGGGTTCAGATAGAAACTATCTCCGTCAAACCTTATCGGAGATGTCTAAGTGTCTAGCCAAACGCTACTTGGTTATCTCATCGCTGTCAATAAAAAGAACACGTATGTAAAATTAAAGTTATCGAAGTCGTAGGTGACGCTAATATAACAGAGCGGCTAAATATATTCATTTCTCTCAGCGATTCCAGAGCGGATAGTTGCAAGAGCTTCCTGCATCCTATATGCTTCTTAATTATGTACTTGGGCTCTAATCATTCCGTGATTGCTGAAACTCGCGCTAAGTCTACGAAATGGAAAATGTTTTCGACTTTTTCTGGAACGACTGGTAAATTATCCTCAGTTAAAGGGCGTCCATTATCAGCAAGGGCTTGTCAGCTACTTTCAGGTCAAGGTCTTCTGTTGTTTCGTCGCCATTGCTGGCCATGAAATCAATGCTTCTCGTGCGTTAGTTCACCAAATTTGATTTGCTCGTTATGGTGAAGTCAACAAAACGCTCCCGTGCGTCTTCATGCGGAGAAAACATGACTGGATGATTTCACACATATGAATCCGGCATTGTCTGATGGTATTCATCAAACTGTCCTGTAGCTCAATCGGTCGCGTACGTGGTAACACCAAAACATCTTTTGGCTTTTTATTAATACTGGCTTGCATCCCTGGTAAAGTTGTTGAGTGTTCACATAAATGTTTCCGGATCCGGTGTTATATCCAAATTTACAATTACAAACTCTAACAGACCGTCCGATATGTGGAGAATTGTATGTAGTTGCGCGTTCATCACCACCTAAAAAACTTGTCGACGCTGCGTTGCTACTAAGAATCTACGCCTGATAGTATAAAATCATAGTTGACATAGCACAATGACCTTACGCAAAGCCGATGTGGATCTGATCAGATACTCCAACAAAGCCGATTTGGTTCAGTTAAGCAATATATTTGTTGTTGGTGTGAACCCAAACAATCTTGTGATTTTCAACATGAATAATTCAAAATGTGAACGAAAAATGTGGACATCTACGACGAAAACATCAACGACATTTTTCTGATGTAATTAACAAACACAATAAACAATGAAATTGGAGAGTTTGGTTTGTCGCTAAATTGTATTTTGTACGTGGATGAAAAGGCCGCAGAGGTGCGGTCATCCTTACCACCACCAATACGGGTAGTACAGTGGACTTATTTGGAAGAATATTAACCAAAGGAGGAAAGGCATAAAAAAAGACATGGTAAATGGACGATTACTTTTCTTTAATGTCAAGGAAAGCCTTTTTAAAATAAACACCCAAATCTCGCATCAAACGTTACTAGAGTTTGGATTGTACTTGTTCATCTTGGCAGAATATAGAGGATGGTGGGGCTTAGAGGATGGTAAATGGTCAACAACGTTATACTTCAACAGCAAGTTACAATATTGTTCCCGTTTCACATATGAAGTATCATTATCAATAAATGTAAGAGATGAGAAAGAGTCTGAATTAGTCAGAATCTATCCGCCATGGTCCTTTAATCGCTTTTGGTGTTTGAGTTTAAGATTTAGCATCACATATACGTGATACATCCCGAAAAGTCACACGTTATGATGCTGGATCTGCGTTGATGGCATGTCATCATCAATGGCATTTTTGATCCTCTCCACGGCGAATATCGGGGTTGAATGAATGAATAGTTGGATTTAAAGTGAAACCGGCCACTAGGGTCATATGTTCACTATTTTGCACTGCCATTTTTTTACATGGCAGTGATTTAATTTATCCAGGAAGATGGAATGGTGCCACATCTTCCTGGCGTTTATGCGCACAGAGTGCGCTATTTAATTTAGTCGTCATATCATACCCTAAAAAGGGGCTAATGATATGAATGTTAGACCTGGGTGGGTGGGAATAGACCCATCACGCACTCAACCTATATCGGGGTTAACATACTCTCACGTAAAATGAAATATTACGCCGATGTCTTTGGTATGACTTGGTCGGGTTTTCAAACCACATCCTTCCGCATCCGAGGCGGACGCTCTAACCACTAGGCCACCGAAGCGGTCGATTTCATTCCAGTGATGTTTAAAATATCCGTACAAAATGTAGTAAAATTCTATCCTTATATTGTTAAGAAAACAAATTACATGCTTAGTACGGTAACTTAAGAAGATATCCAAATGAGTTTTTAAAAAAAAAACACGTATTTTACAATATTGCAATGTAATCTTGTCAAATAGAAATAATTCATAGTTTAGTGTTTTATTGTTAATAAATGAACTTGTCAGGATAAAGCGTTATTTAATAATTTGTGATTTTCATATATATATATATATATATGGAAAACGATTAAAGTGCGATCTGATTTGCTCAAACAAGATAACAAGTTTTGATAAATATAAACAATATTGCATGTCTTCATTTAACTCTTCGAAAATGTCAAAGCAATCAGGTTTTGGTTTCAAGTAAAAACACTTCTTTCGAACAATATCTGGATACTACAGCACTGCGTCGATTTCGAAATGTGTCGTCCACATTCAGTACGGCGTTCATAATTTAATTATAAAAACAAGGCAAATTGAGAGATCCTGTTGATAAAGGTTTGTGCATCATGTATAACAAGATAGTTAAGGTTATTGGCAATGCACAATTCAAGACAGGTGTGTGGAGATGGTACACTGAGTTGGTAGGTATGGCAAATAGGTAATAATGATGTTCCATTTCTTTATGTTAAGTATTATGCACCATTTTGCAGAGTGTTTGAAAGAATAACTAGGATAAAACAAATCTTTACATTTGTGTCCATAAATTTTGGTGCTATGTGCAGTATTATGGAGTTTGTAAATGGTGAAAATGAAATATCACTGACACAAAAGTGTACAAGAACTGTTTTATACACATGTTATTTGCAAATAAAATGAATTATAGTCAGTCCTTAACAACCTTGATAGTAGTGCCTTAAAAAAGAGTAGGAAGGCCAATAGTGGCCATAAGCAGCATTTTATCATGAACACAATTATAATTCTGCATGCAATTTGTTAATAATAATAATAATAATAATAATAATAATAATAATAATGCATAATAATTGTGCTTCTGCATCCCACAATCAGAAGTCTGGAATATTCATTTCATCTGCTCACACATCTTTCTGTACACACTGAACCATATATTGTACAACAATTGGGAATTCATATTTTCTTAACTTCGTTAATATATGAATTTTGAGCTTAAATCTCCAACCCCTGTTTTGGTAACCTAATGCAAAATGTACGAAATATAAGACTTTGCTCTGATGTTGTCCGTTGATGTAGGCCATCTGCCACTTTCAACTCACTCATTGCATTCTGGTTTATGCATCCATGTCTCTGCAAATTATAACACTGTAAAAGGATTCTTTTTTATCGAGTCCAATGTACAAATGTCATACAAACAACCAACACAAATAGCTAGTTATCACAAATACATAAACATTTCACTAAATCACTAGTAATATATTCATACAGAATTGGATATAAGCGTAAACTATTTTCCTATATGTAGTCCATTCGACACACCGTACAATCCAATGTAGAAAAGCAAATGGATATATGCTGGAGTACACGTCACATTCATCGTCCTAAAACACGTTGCGGTATAGGTGATATTTGACTATACCACACCCACCCACCAGTTCAACCAATTCGTATTAAGACCTATTGATAATACACAATTCAATACAGGTGGGTGGGGGATGGTACTCTGATTATGATGTGGCTAGAAATTATGGTAATAGTGATGTCCCATTTTCTTCAGTGCAAACATTGTGCTCATTATAGCTCTGAGTACTTAAAATAATAACTTAATACAAGCTATTCCAAACATTTTGTTCAAAACATTTGATGCTGTGTACAGCACTATGGAATATGTATGTAGTGAAAATGAAATGTCACTAACACTTATGACTAATCCAGTTAGTGGCAAGGATAAGCCCTATTCATGTATTTGACTATACCACACCCACCCACCCGTTTCTCCTATTCGTATTACCAACAGCCTTTAGAATGACTGTCGCTGTTTATTTGTGCATCCATGTTAGACGGATTTTAGACTAAATATTATTCTAGGCCGAATATGGAAAAATCTAACCATCAATCATTATGTTAGTAAAATCCTTTACCATTTTGGATTCATGAAAATTGTCATATTCTGTATGTCAAAAAGGTTTTAAAAATTATCACATTCTTGAAATAAACGATTTGTATAGTTACATCAACATTTTCTGTAAACTTAAACCATTTTTCCCTTTTACACCTGTAATTTAAATTAGTTTTATATTTTTGTTTCATTTTAGTCCGATGACGAGAAACGTCTTTAGTGACGTAATGTAGGCCACTTGCACTCGTTACATAAACAAACACAAAAAAACCACGAATAATAAATAGGGTG
The DNA here is from genome assembly GCA_029339505.1 of Unio delphinus. Taxonomy (NCBI): domain Eukaryota; kingdom Metazoa; phylum Mollusca; class Bivalvia; order Unionida; family Unionidae; genus Unio; species Unio delphinus. The sequence goes on from JAQISU010000042.1 coordinate 13,661,208, forward strand.
GACATAAATAATGAACTACAGTGATAGGTTACTGTATTTGTTTTCGAAAATATGAACGAGTTTTTCATATTTTAATATTGAAAACTTTATATTGTATTGTTATCTCTTCAGCGTTGGTATGAAATGCTGCATAACTCAAACTCTTGGATAAAATTCACTAAATTGTTGATTAGAAAAGACGCTGGAACGATTTCAATTATCAAACTACCCTGACAATATTTTTTTTAATAATAAAAAGGCCGGGAGATTGAAAAAAAAGCCTAAATACAAAACAAAACACGCCCCATCCCTAAGAATAACAAACATACAACAACAAAAAAAAGAAAGAAAGAAAAAAAAATAAAGGAAAAAATACGATGGTGCATACCGATCCAAGTTGGAAGTTCTGTTTCACCTGGACATTCGGACATTTCCCAAAGCTAAAAACCTGGGCCAGTGTACCAGTCACAAGTACTAGCACCACGGTCAAGAAAATCTGTTGTCTGCAAACATCCATGTTCTCCTTGTAGTAACCGATAGTTCTTTCCGGTTAGGTTTCACCAGTCATATATAGATAGTTACAGAGGCCTTTTTTAAGGTCGTAGAATCCTTCTATATCTACACTAAGGTAAGGAGTTCGCAAATGACAGTTGTCACAATTATACAGTTTATTTTATACCTACAACATTAAATTGAGGTTCCTCCACCTTTAAAGTGTAAATAAGATCAGGTAGGAGATTTAAAATGTATTGTACTATTTTAAGTACTTTCTCCCTTCCGTAACCCCAAAAATTTTGTTTTCGTAGCTGGAAATGATCTTATCCACATCAGGTCACGTTTTGAAACGCATGACTAGGCTGGTAACAAATAAGCGTCTATTAATTTATGGTTAGGTGTTTGTTTATAGCCAGAGGAGACACCTAAATGTTAGAGTTCAGCATCAGGGAAGAAATAATAACAAACTACCTAATTGTTGCTGCAGGCCACTTTCAGTGACTTCATTATATATTATATATAGAAATAAAACATAATTATAGTCAAAAGATATACAAATGCATACTTTACATACATAATGAAACTCAAGTGCTTGAACTTTTGGGCTCCGACCGCCCTTACAGAAATATTAAAGATCAAGTACTTGAAATTGTATACGTATAAACACGATATTATGCGAAATGATAAAATGTGAAACTACAACATATATAAAAACGATCAAGTGCTTAAAATTGTAAACAAATACAAGATAAATTGAGAAACGACTACCATTGGACATGAACCAATATATAAACTGGTTGGTTGTATAGGGGCGGAGGTGGGACTTTAAATACTTGAAATTGTATACGTATAAACACGATATTATGCGAAATGATAAGGCTATAGTCAAAAGATATACAAATGCATACTTTACATACATAATGAAACTCAAGTGCTTGAACTTTTGGGCTCCTACCGCCCTTACAGACAAATTAAAGATCAAGTACTTGAAATTGTATACGTATAAACACGATATTATGCGAAATGATAAAATGTGAAACTACAACATATATAATAACGATCAAGTGCTTAAAATTGTAAACAAATACAAGATAAATTGAGAAACGACTACCATTTGACATAAACCAATATATAAACTGGTTGGTTGTATAGGGGCGGAATTGGGACTTAAAATTCCGCATATAAACTGGTTGGTTGTATAGGGGCGGAGGTGGTTCTTGAAATTGTATACGTATAAACACGATATTATGCGAAATGATAAAATGTGAAACTACAACATATATAATAACGATCAAGTGCTTAAAATTGTAACAAATACAAGATAAATTGGGAAACGACTACCATTGGACATAAACCAATATATAAACTGGTTGGTTGTATAGGGGCGGAGGTGGGACTTAAAATTCCGCTTCAAATAATTCCCTGGAACCAGGATAGCGTCTCTACAGCCTTGCAGTTAAGTTGAAAAGGACGCTAATTACAATTCGCGTAACTTTGCGCGTTTGCAGGCCCTGACCCCTGATTGGCCAATGAACCCATGTGACCAACAGGGGGCAATTTGATTGACCCTTCCCAGCCCAGCTCTTTGTTCCCACATAATAAGGTAAAGTCTAGACAAAACCTCATCACACCACCCATAAATGTACTTACGCAGGCGTAAGTAGTTTTATGGTTAGGTGTTTGTTTATAGCCAGAGGAGACACCTAAATGTTAGAGTTCAGCATCAGGGAAGAAATAATAACAAACTACCTAATTGTTGCTGCAGGCCACTTTCAGTGACTTCATTATATATTATATATAGAAATAAAACATAATTATAGTCAAAAGATATACAAATGCATACTTTACATACATAATGAAACTCAAGTGCTTGAACTTTTGGGCTCCGACCGCCACCACACAGAGAAGACCCGCCACATAAAGCGCTCTCTGTGTAGCCCAAAAGGAGGAGAGAGAAAACCAAGGGGGTGGGGGTGGGTGGGACCTGCAGCAAGCCAACAACAAATATGTAAGGAAATTAAAGTATAATGTTATAAGACAAGAACTTATAAAATTAAAAATAAAACAAATTACAAGAATTAAAAGAAAAACAACAACATGTATCAGTATACAGTTTAAGTAAACATGTAAGCATAACAACCGCATATGTCATATGTACAAGCATAACTTAAAGTCCGATCCGACAAAGATGGAAGGAAATTTAAGCATAATGTTATAAGAAAAGAACTCTGCAAAAAATCAGCCAACATAGTCAAACCTTTAAATACAGATATAAAGTAGAAACATTGTTGTTTCTTTTTTATTTATTTTTTACAAAATTACAAGAAACAAAAGAAAAACAAAAACATGTATCAGTATACAGTTTAAAGTAAAACATTTAAGCATAACAACCATATATGTCATATGTACAAGTATACATTAAAGTCCAATTTGTGTAGCCCCAATGTGAAGTGCAGTGCTCTTCAATGAACCCATATGAAGAGCAGCAACTTGTCACATAAGGACCACGGAAAGTGAAATGCTCTCCAATGAACCCATATAAAGAGCAGTAACCGTAAGATCTGGACAGCTGTATTCATTGTTCTGTGCACCCACGAAACCTGATTGGAAAAACAACAATCAGAAAACAGAACCTGCGGGAATTGATTAAAGTCTATATTCCTAAATTAGAATATAAAGTAAAACAAAGTAAACATAAAACAACCTAACCATCCTATAGACAAATAAACAGATAACACCGTATTGTGCACCCCACACTGTAAAAAGAAGATATTACATATCGGACGGGGCATTGGTCTTGTAACTTTTGGGGCACGATCCTTAAGCGAAAAATTTGACCATTGGAGTGTTTGTAATTTGCAAAGTAAACCACTAAACCGCTGTCATTGATAAGAACCTGAGAGAATTGAAGCCAGTCGGGATTGCCGCAACCCGTCTGTCTAACAGTAATTTCCCCCACCCGTAGAAAAGCATGAACTGCCAGAAGAAACATAGATTTAAATAAAGCCGCACGAAAAGCATTGTGGGTAAATGTCGGCAGGACTAGCACGAGTTTGTTTAACATACATTTATCAATTGATAATCTAGCATCTGTTTGTGGTAAATGTTTATGAATCGTTTGTAGTAGTTTTTGAATAAGAAATGAATTGGTTGGGTCTGGAATATTTCTTAGTTTGTGCACATAACCAATAGCCGATACATATGTAGATATGGTTGACGGTACGTAGTGTTTTTCAAAAAGGTACGAGTTTGGTTTCTGTCGGCAGCCTTGTAGCAGTTCATGACATGTTGCAAGTTTTTCAAGCGGTAGACGCACTTCCATTATCTCTGAATCCAATTCATAACTCAAGAAAGTCAACGCAGGGGCAGGGAGGAAGTTCTTTTTTTTTTTTTTTTTTTTTTTATTCTTTTTTCCTCCGCCATAGGAATGCCAATGTCTTTACAGAGTCGTAAGAAGTCGTTGAGTTTCTGTAAACATCCATCGTAAGTACTATCTAATATGAGAAAATCATCCAAAATATGAACCATGTGATGTATCCCCAATTTATTGTTGGCTATAATCCAGTGCAAAGCCCTGCTAAAAGTTTCAAAAATATTACAGCTCTGACTGCACCCCATTGGTAAACATTTATCAAAATAGAACTTGTTTTTCCATTGAAAGCCAAGCAGGTGATATTGGGAAGGCATGACCGGAGCAGCAGAGAGGGTGAATCCTACAACGTTTTTAGACAAAATTTGATTGAAATCCTAAAACGAGCCGTCTTTTTTCCTCCGCCATAGGAATGCCAATGTCTTTACAGAGTCGTAAGAAGTCGTTGAGTTTCTGTAAACATCCATCGTAAGTACTATCTAATATGAGAAAATCATCCAAAATATGAACCATGTGATGTATCCCCAATTTATTGTTGGCTATAATCCAGTGCAAAGCCCTGCTAAAAGTTTCAAAAATATTACAGCTCTGACTGCACCCCATTGGTAAACATTTATCAAAATAGAACTTGTTTTTCCATTGAAAGCCAAGCAGGTGATATTGGGAAGGCATGACCGGAGCAGCAGAGAGGGTGAATCCTACAACGTTTTTAGACAAAATTTGATTGAAATCCTAAAACGAGCCGTCTTATAATCTTATTTTAACCAAAAAAAGGCGAACCCTACAACGTTTTCAGACAAAAAATTGATTGAAATCTCCCTACGAAATCATTTTAACTAAAAAAATGAAAACGATTTTTTAATTAATTTTGGTCGCAACTTGTTGTCATCCACCCTCTCTGCTGCTAAAGTTTTCAGTTCTGGGTTAATAATTCTTTTACGATTTTAACCGAATATTTGATCAAGTCCGATACGATATCGTGTCCGAGGATCATGTAAATTTATTGTTGCGAATCCGTGCGGAGTCGACTGAGCATGACTAAAGAAATCTCTAAATTGATTGAAGTCCATATCAGAACACCATGTCTGCCAAATATTTCGTAGCGTATGAGTATCAACTCCGTTGAATACAGACAATAAATTGCAGTTATCTCTGATCACTTTTGGAACCTGAGTGTAGCGTTGAGTGACATATATCACGTCAGTGTTTTTGTGACGCCCACGGGAAAATATTCTAGCAGGATTTTTTTGTTTATCCAACATTATATCGTCGTATACGACTAAATTGTTAATATCTCCATCAATATCATCAATACTCGGTGCTACATCGATATCGGTTATAAAATCAATGGCGTTCTCACCCTTAATTTCTGATGCATTCTCGTTAAAATCCTTTAACACTTCATAACATCGTTGATCATCTACGCTAGGGGCAATTAAATACAACTTATCCCACTTCATCCATCTCATTATTAAATTGAGCAACAATTGCGTTTTACCGGATCCAGATGGCCCGATTATAATCATCCGGATAGAGTTTGGTAGCGCTGCATGATGCTTAATTGGTTCTCTTGTTTTAGTCGCTGAAAAATCAATTATATCCATATTTCTATACATAAATTATGGATCTATATTGTGTGAAGTGTAAAACGCGTACTGGCACAGATGACTTGACGACGATTACAACTAAAAATAACCGATCACCGCTTTCTGGTAAATGCGTGCAATGTGGTACAAAGAAATTTAGATTTGTGTCTATGAGATCTGATTTAAAAAAAAACGAGGAGGTGATATCGCAGCCAAATTAGCAAAACTCCCTGGAACCCCATGGGCAAAATACCCCGGAGAAAAGCACCTCCCAGGATATAGCTACTGTGGACCAGGAACCAGACTTGATATCAGACTCAATAATCAAAATCAACCCAACCCCGGTGAAGAACCAATAAATGCCATTGATAAGGCCTGTCACCTTCATGATGTTGCTTATAAAAGCAGCAATCTGCAAAACAGGCATCTAGCAGATGTGAAATTAATTCATGCGTTAAATGCTATTCCTGATAAATCCTTCAAAGAAAAATTGTCTTCATTTTTGATAAAATCGGCTATGAAAAGTAAATTGATGTTAGGTGCTGGTAATTAATAATATGGAATCAATTTATTATTCTCCGAGGGGATACTGGAGGGGTAACGCTGCAATCAATAAACTCGCTAGAGCTGCAAAAGTGAAAAAAACCACTGCGGCTCATTGGTTATCCAAACAGGCACTATGGCAAATTTATCTACCACCGCCTAAACAAATTCAATTCTCGCATTTTGATGTGACCGCTCCTAATGAAGTTCATCAGGCTGATATATTATTTCTGCCACATGATCGTGGTTACAAATATGCGTTAACCGTAGTTGATGTTGCGAGTCGATACAAAGAAGCAGAACCGTTAAAAACAAAATCAGCCACTGAAGTCGCTTGTGCATTTGAAAGGATTTATCGACGAGGTCCTCTGCGTTGGCCAAATCTATTACAGGTTGATCCTGGCAAGGAATTTCAGGGTGCAGTGTTATCTACAATGAAACATCATAATGTCACCATACGACGAGGGCATACTGCGCTACATCGCGATCAGGCCATTGTAGAACGATTTAATCGGACGATTGCTGAGCGGTTATTTGGATATCAATACGCAAAAGAATTCATTCAAGAAAAGCGATCCAGTGAATGGGTTAAAAGATTACCATCTGTGATTACTGCACTGAATAACGAGATTACTAGAACAATCAACATGAAACCTATCAACGCGATTAAAAAGAAGTTAATACCCGTACAACCACAAAAAGATTTCCCTAGAAACGCTAGCGTTTCCCAACCAATTCTTGGTAGTAGTGTCATTGTGAGGTACTTATACGAACCAGGAGAGCTTGAAGGGGGTAGAAAAAGGGCTACTGATCCTATTTGGAGCGTCACTACGCATAAGATATCTAGTATAACACGATCTACGGGTAGACCTCCAGTCTATAAACTGGATTCAACTGCCCCTCAGCGGGGTTTTACTCGACAACAACTACAAGTGATTCCCGAGGATACTCAATTGCCACCGCATGGTCTTAACTAGCACCGTTGCGTCTATTGCACTCAAGACAAGTCAACATCACATTATTTCTGACATGACCGAGATTGTTATTTTTTCTGTCTACGGTGAATTGGCGAGGATCCTTATCCGAATACTGCCAACGCATTATACAATTGCAACTCGCGCAGTGATTATTCTGTTGTTTCTTCAAAGTGATTATTAATTTAGCATCAATATCAAATTCTCGTTGTTTTTTTTTGTCCTGTTGTTTGTAACCGGAGAGTTTTTTATCAATAATTTTAACATCAATATCACTTATTGTTGTGTCATTATCATCGAAAACAACTCTTCGAAGTTGATTTATTTTTCGTACTCTGGATACTGCGAGATAGACTAAATTCGACCATTCGATGTGATTATCCACCATCCAAACAATTGTATCCGATATAGTCAATCCCTGTGAAGAGTGTATTGTTGCTGCGTATCCTAGCGTCCACGGGGATTTATTAGCACGCAATGCATCTTCAACGACATTGATATCAACCAGCACAATATCATTTAATACCAGAATTTGTTTTTCATTCTGTCCTGGAATATCAACTTCAATATTCTGTTTTCGTGTATCCGATGGCCTATAACAAAGGGGTACTGGAAGCGCTGCAAATTTTTCTTTATGCAATTCAAATAACTTCATCTGAAGTGTATCCCTGACTATTTTTCTACTTGCAATGATCAAATCGTTTGGTCTCCACGCTTCCCAGAAATCATTCATTGGGGTTTCTGAAATCACTTCACGCGCTATTTCGCATTGGATTCTATCCGGTTGTAATCTAATTAGCGCTTTGAACTCGCGTAATCGTTCATCAAGTGATCTATAATCAGTGGTGATTTCTTCATAGTAGTCTACAAAACCCTTTAGCCATTCATGTGGAGATGCACCGACAAATGGTGGTGGTTGGTCTTGATCCCCGCACATGACGACTTTTGTGTTTTTGTTTAACAACCACTCAAGAAATGTTTTTAATACATCTAATGACACTGTGCATATTTCATCCCAGATTATGATTTCAGGAATGAATTTATCACCCATTCGATCAGGAGTCCATTTGTCACCTTTCCATCGAAAAAAACTATGGTAAGTGCAAGCATTTACCCCTCGTTGTATCATCTCTCTGGCGAGTCTGTGAGTCGGTGTTAGCACAATCATGTTTGTGAAATCCGTAGGATTTTTCCCACGGAATAATTCAATTGCACGAGTTGTCTTTCCTGACCCACCACAACCGTTTAAATAAACTGTCTTATATCTACATCCTGGATCAGATACCGGTGGTGCATTAGAAAATTCTGATTGAATTTCAATACGGTTACAACAAAGATATTTATCATCCATGGCAACGTCTGCGGATTCACAATACTCATGTAGCATCTCCTTTTTAAATCGCCAACGCCCCCAATTTTCTTCGGGATCTGTGAATGCCGCTACAGTTGATTTGTACTTATTATGTATATACATCGAATCAGTGGCCACTCTAACCGCGGTATTAGGAAATCTATTTATCATCGAAAATAGATTAATGCAAGCATAGGCTAGCATTGAACTTCTCAAATGTGTGTACTGGGAATTATATCCATCACAGTAGGTAACAACCGTACCTAATTTCTCACCATTGGATAGAAAAGCATCCTTACGGGATACAAGTTTTCCCTGTTTCATTAAATCCGCTACAATAAAATCGTATTCAGCGACATCTATGATCAACCGCGAAGAGTATTTTGCGTTATCGTATCGTCCACCCTGGGTAAATTTACCGATTATTCTTCTTCCGAGATCTTTTACTTGTTCTTTTATAATTTCAAATAACTTCTTAGACCAATTTATGATTTCTTCTTCACTGAAATCTGGAAACTGTTTTCGTAGTTCGTTGATTATTCTATCTAGATCGGGTTGTGGTAGCCAAACTTCTTTCTGAGCTCGATAGCATATAATAGCCTCGGAAACAATCAACGATATTAGCATACCACAATCAATCATATATCTCAATAGCACTATTGGCATCCAGTGTTTTTCAGATAGGTGTCTACCGAGCCAAACATAACTACACGGATGTAACCCTGTAGCTAATTCAAATGATATCACACGAGCGAATCCGGTTAAATCAAAATCAGGCAATGGTCCATTAATCGCAACACGAGTCATTTCATGCGTGGGGTGTCCAAATCGTTTGAAGTACTCAGCGCATTCCCCATACCCGAGAAAACTTCCGGGATAACACGCGGCTATATCAATTGAAATCATACCATCACGTGAGTATTTCGTATTCCACAGTCCTCCATGACCAAATTTGACGCAACTCAATTTAACATCCTCGAGAAAATCACTTCGTGTTGGACGCCATGAGTTTTTTCTCTTGCGAAGTGAGCTACCACTGATGGAATAGTAAAACTATCCGTGAGTAGTTTTTCATGGGAATTCTCCGGTGAAAAATCACTAGCGATTTTTCTCATTCTGTTATCTAATTCTTCAACGCGATATAATTCACCATTTGGTTTTACAAATTGATCGAATCCTATTTCGGGATCTTCATCACTTCTAAGTAACCACACTGACACAGGATCATCTTTACACAACGCATGAATAGCATCGAATAATTTCTCTTCATAGAAAACATCCCCGACGAACTCCTTAGGGATATATTTCACGGTTCGTTCTCGTGGAAATATTGTTACCGCAGGTGTCCACGCGTGTTTGTTATGATCAATAATCTGTATTGGCGCTCCATTTTTGTTATATTTCGGTTCGTATAAAACCTCTCCGGTTATCGTCATAACGGTTATTGGGAATCGTAATGATGTTTCTAATTTAGCTATATCAGAAATCTTTGCACCGTGTTGTTTCACTGTCAGTTCCCACTCGGTTATTTTCCTACGTCGCAGATCAGTTAGTTTATTTGCTCGGGATGCATTTGTGAAGTGTTCTATTATTCGTTCTGCTACACAATTAAGCCCTGACGAATATTTCATAGGAGCTAGTTTTGCGATATCGGGTTTATCATTTAACGGATATATCCCATAAACCATTGCTGTTACGGGATAAGATCTTTCGTAGTATGGTTTGTCAATGCCGGTTAGAATCCCTGGTTTGGAATCTCTACTCACAATGACAGCTTTTTTATTCTTGAGGATTGGTTCAAATTTATCCTTAATAATCCATTTGCCATCGACTTCGATAATGAATTTGATTCGGAAAAAATGCCGTTTTTCGCCAACACGTGAAATTATCACTGCTGCTTTTTCATCATTCATGGTAGCGTCAACAACACCATCAATTCGAAATGTTGACCAACAATAAGATGCTCCATCACGCTTAAATTCATTAAAACAGTCTCTGATTTTACTAATCATGGCTTTATCAAGAATTGTATTCTTTGGTGTATTAGAAGCTATATCGAGATTGAATTGAGCATCTTTCCAGGGGTAATCTCTCTTGGACGTTTTTTTTGGTTTATCGAGATTAAATCTAGGATTGATTTTCAATAATCTCTTAAACTCTTTCATGTTTCCGTCTATTGGACGTTTTTTTGGTTTATCGAGATTAAATCTAGGATTGATTTTGTTACGTCTTTTTGGTTTATCGAGATTAAATTTAGGATTGATTTTCAATAATCTCTTAAACTCTTTCATGTTTCCGTCTCTTGGACGTTTGTTACGTCTTTTTGGTTTATCGAGATTAAATCTAGGATTGATTTTTAATAATCTCTTAAACTCTTTCATGTTTCCGTCTCTTGGACGTTTTTTGGTTTTTTTTGGTCTATCGAGATTAAATCTAGGATTGATTTTTAATAATCTCTTAAACTCTTTCATGTTTCCGTCTATTGGACGTTTATTACGTTTTCTTGGTTTATCGAGATTAAATCTAGGATTGATTTTTAATAATCTCTTAAACTCCTTATCAGCGTTTTTCGAAGGCGTTCTCCCTAATTCCTTCATGCTATAATTAAAACAAGCATTTAAATGAAAGATTTTTATATAATGAATCACTGCAAGTGGCTTATGATTGGATCAGTAATCCCGTGTAACAAATCATGCAGAAATGAGTTCTGTGGGTATCATATGCAAAGCTTTCGTCGTGGAAGCCTTGGTCCGTTACCGTGCATACGATGTGGAGTTGGGGTTAGGGGAAAATCTCAGTTGTGTTTGAATTGCGGTGGTAAGCGATACAGGGAGTTGAAGCGATATTATGATAAAAGAATAAAAAATGGACAATCAATCAGAAATTTTAACCCTGACGCTGACAAAGTCAGTATTCTTGACGCTGACAAAGTCAGTATTCTTGACGCTGACAAAGTCAGAATCAAGGATAAAATCATAAGAACTCCTCAAGACTACATCGAAAGATTTATCATTAAACCAAACGATGAATTAGACAAACAATAGTATTATGTATACGAATGAACCAAGAATTCAGACAACACCCTGTGATCACAAATTATGAAGCATCCAGTGATGGTGTTGTAAGAAACCGCAGACTGAAGAAATCAGTTGGGTGGGATAATGGTATGGGGTATTTGATGTTTGGTGCTGGAAAGAAGAAATATCTCAATCATCGTTTCGTGTACGAGTGTTTCCATGGATTGATCGAGGATGATTCTGTCATTGATCATATCGATTCTAATCCGAAAAACAATTCTTTATCAAATCTGCAGGCTGTTACACAAAGTGAAAATACCGAACGAGGGGGAACTGGGAAATACTCGAAAAAAGCGAGACCTGTGAAATCTTTGAATACGATAACTAACGAAGAAAAAATATTTCAATCAATGAATGAAGCCGGTAGGCACTTCGATATTTGTATATCCTCAGTACGATATGTTGCAGAGGGAATAACCAAGACGGCTATTTCAAAAAGGACGGGACAAAAAGTTCAATTTAGTTATGTCTAATGCGTCATATTTTTCATTTAGAAATATATCATTATTATAGAATAATGAATTCTGAAAACATGAATAGCATTTTATCCGAGATTTCAAAATTGAAAGGTTGGGATATTGAACTATCAGATGGGTTAAATCCTGATCAAATCATGTCTGATTTTCAGGATATAGAATACGGAGTTAACAACAATAAATACATGCTACCAAAGAAGTATGCGCTCATCAAAAGAATTCAGAATTCTATTAAGGACTCTCTCGCATTTTCCAGTGACGTAAGTGTGTTCGCTCCGTTGTATACCATCGTAGAACGAATACGAAAAGAATTGGGGTACGAATACGAATTGAAAAAGGAGGTTAATTCTAAAGTTAGAAACCTACGGGCGTTAATTCAAGAAAATGAACAATTTTGATTGACCAACCATTTATCATTATTTGATTGACCAACCATTTATCATTATTTGATTGTGACCGTCCCTCATAGAGATTTTAATTTTTTTTTTAGCATTTTTTGATCAAAACTGTTGAAATCAGTGAATAAAAAATTGATGGCTGGTTCGGATTGATCAAAAATAGAATGGGGAAAGTCACAGTATTATTATTATTTATAGCAATTATGTGACTTTCCCCATCATTGAACGAAGCTGTCTCACAGTGAAATAACACTTCCATGACCATCCGATGGTGTTAGGTCGGATTGAAAAATTGTTTTGCAATTGAAAAATTGTTTCTGATTTCAAATAATGGTCAATGAAGCATTAACAACCCGATTGGCTCGTGAACGACTGGATGCAATCAGGAGATTTGTACCAATTCGTGACTCTGTACGGAATAAACTACAACAACGACAGAGTCTTCAGACTGATTTTGCTGTGGGGTCTGAAGAATTGTTTAAACCAGTAACCACAGCAACGAAGGGGATAGAGCGTGCTATACTGGGAGATGTTCCCGAGACGGGAAAATCTGTTATTGGTGAACTCGAAAAAATAGCAGCGAAAACTGAACAAACAGAACAAATAGAACAAATAGAATCAAAAAGAACAGTTGATGATTTACGCGTGAGATTTACCGATACCGGGTTAGCAGCAATTGATGAGACTAAACTAGCAGATATTCCTGCGCTTGTTGTTACGACTTATGAAAACAGAAAAAAAATGTTGAAACCAGAACATCATAAATAAGTTAGAAATATAACTCACTGGGCTGATATATTCTATAAGATCAAAACTGAAAAAAGTCAAATTAAGACAGATAGTCCATCATACAATGGATATATCAATGCGGTGGGTAACGTGTATAAACGATTTGAATAACAAAAACAAAAACAAAAACCACCAAAATTGCAAAGGCGGCGACAGCAACCTGCAAAGAAACTACTCTACTCTCCTAAAAAACAACAACTACCACCTGATGATGATGATCCTCTTGATTATTTACAATCCATGGATGAAGAAGAAAAAATGGATGAAGCAACTGGTTATAGCGGAAGTGGATTGCAAGATTCCAGTGAGAATCCAAGGATTTCATGTCCTGGTAGTGTTATCAATGATATATCACGATTAGAAGTTCTTGTAGGAGGTTTCCGAGCTGGAAATAACTCACCGGAAATAATTAATGAAGCAGATGATATCTGTAGACGGTTATTTGCCGGCGGTATCATGGATATCAAAACATATCGAGATTTCATTGACGAGTTAGTGGAAAGTGGGTATCACAGTGATTAATCACCGAGACTGAATAAAAACGCTAGCGTTTCCAATTGAAAAATGGTTTCTGATTTCAAATAATGATCATACACTACAATCATGATAAACCAACCCCCGTCTACGTAGTTAATTCACGGTTTCCAGTTTATAGAGCATACTACGGAGATGGTTTAGGCAATACCATTGCAGGGTTATTTGCGAGAATGGCTCCAAAAGTGATGCCGTTGGCTAAACAACTAGGAATGAAAGCAATTGAAGTTATTCGTGATAAGGGTATTGGTGCTGTTGGAGATCTTGCTGGAAAAGCGTTTTCAACTGCGAAGAATAAATTAACATCATTAGTGAAATCACGAAGTGATTTACGAAAAAAGAAACCGTTACCATCTACAGCGGAAATGCCTGCAAGTGTTAGTAGAATTATAAATAACGCAGTAGACGAAAAATTAGCGTCGATGGCTTTAACTCCCGACCAAAGCAATATTGCAAATATGATAGCAGGAAGCGGCTTTAAAAAACTACGTCGATGAAAATCGTTTATGATTTCACGATTTAGACTCTGATAAATAGAATAAAATGTTCAAAAAATCACATGATCCGGCGTTTGATATAGACGCCCCAGTTGGCAAGGATGATTCTGTACGCGATTATCAATATTACGCTTATCATGCAATAGACGCAAATAGTCGATCGCGAATTGAACTTCAAGTCCATGATACCAGTAAATATTTTTTGCCTTGTGAAGCGTTTATCGAAGTAGAAGGAGAACTTGTAACAGCTGCTGGAGCATCATATCCAGCTGGTACTCAAGTCGGTTTTGTCAATAATGGTATTATGGCGTTATTTGAGAGTGCAAGATACCTCATTGATGGAAAAGAAATCGAGTCGATAGATCGCGATGTTGATGTGGCTACAACAATAATAGGGTTAGCGAGATATTCTGATGATTATGCAAGATCAGCAGGACCTTCTATGATGTTTGCAAAGGATGTTAAAAATACCGCTGGAGGAATTCAATTTGTTGTAAGACGACCAAAAAAAGCCAGTGCTGCTAATGATGATGCTGATGTCGAGGCTGTAGTTATAAACAACGACGTTAATTTCAATCTAGGAGCTGCAACACGAAACTCAATGTTGGGAGTAGGGCGTAAATCATTTTCATGTGCGATTCCACTGCATCATATTTTTGGATTCTGTAGAAACGTCAGAAAAGTTATCTACGGGGCGAAGCATACAGTAGCGCTTGTACGAAAGGGTGATGATAATGACGCAATTTGGAGGATTCCAGCAGATGCTGCAAATCCCAATGCTGATGCCGGTAAAGTTATTTTAACAAAAATATCATTGTGGATGCCAATGTTGACTCCAGCAATCACCGCAGAAGAACGATTACTATCATTTATGGACCAAGGAGGAAAGTCGTTGTTGAGTTGGTTAACCGTGAGTACAGATGTTAAACAATCAAATCTCAACGGGTTATTCACGTGGAATCTAGCATCAAAACAAGGTGTTTCAGCTCCACGTCATATATTTGTAGCGCTACAGGATAACACACGAGTTGGCGATCAACGTTTCAGTCATATGATATTTGATCAGTTAGGTGTGAAAGACGTCTCACTGAGAATAAACGGCCAGCAGGAACCATCCGAAGATGTGCAACTCGATTACACAGAAAATCATATTGCACGCGTGTATCATCGTCTGTTGTCATTTATGGCACGCGATCAAAATGTCGATACTGGTTTGCAAATATCACAATATGATTTTAAAAATCTGTATCCGATCTATTACTTCTCACTGGAACATCTCGATTTAACAAGACAGTCCGTCGTTGATATACACTTTAGAGCTAATGTAACCAAGCCTGATGCTATTGCTAATTATAGAGCGGTTGCTGTCATTCTCAGTGATAAATCAATGCTACTTGAAGGTGTTGGTGGAAGAATGAGAGTGGTAGATGCCCCAGTAGAAAACATGTAATTGAAATTGTAAACGATTTAGAATCAATCAATTATGTATAATGTCATATAGTGTTATTAGTGTTGCGTTAACTCCCGGTCAAATAAAAAAATTGCAATCAGAATCGGCTAAAAAATGTGGAACCACAATCACGTTGAAACCCAACCAAATGACTGGTGGTGCAAATAAACTATCGCTGACAACTCGTCAGGTGAAACATTTCAATGATGCACTTGCAGCCAAAAAAGGTGTTCAGATTACTCTTTCTGCGGCTGCTATCAAAAATATGATTAAAACAGGCGGTATATTTCCGTTGTTAGCTGCGATTCCAGCATTAATTGCAGCAGCAGCCCCAGCGGTGGCTAAAGCGGCAGCGTTAGGAGCCGTTGGTACTGCAGCAGGAATGGCACTAAAGAAGGCAACTGGGAAAGGATATAGAAAAAAGGGACGATCCGTTCACGGATTGGGTCTAAGACTACCAGGAACCCCGTATTCGTGGTACAGCGGAAAGGGTCTAAGACTACCAGGAACGATTTATTAATTCAGGAATCGAAGATTCCCATGTCCAATTTTGATTTAATGGATGCGGCTAAAAAACTAGTGATTAAAAATTTCAGAGGTGTTTTTATGAAAGATCAATTACCACATCAACCAAACAAAACTGAAACAGGTATTATTAATCTCGATAACAGCACCGGACCTGGAACTCACTGGGTTGCATACGCTATTGATCCACGTGGGATTGTTTATTTCGATTCATATGGATTAGCCCCACCAAAAGAGTTTATGCGGTATATAAAAAACCTTCCAATGAAGACTTGGTATTCTACGCTACCAACACAAACGATGATTGACCCACCAATATGTGGCAGCGAAGTATTAAACAGGGTTCATACTCAACTATGACTGATAAATTCAAAGACTTTTCCCAAACTTTCAAAGACCACAAACAGAGATTTCCAAGACCTATTTTTGCTAACATTGTGTATACAGGTTATAAGAGAAAACAACGAATGCCAAATACCACAATATTTTTTACTGATTAAAGTCAAACTATACTTAATTGCCTAAAATTGCATTATAATGATCTAGAAAATACGTTAACATTTGTTGTTTTTTTCTCCAGAAATATGTAACATACGTGTCAGATTTAATACAACATAAATTGTTCTCTTAAAAGACATCAGCACTGCTTTAAATGCATTATTTTATTTGCTTTTTTTTCTCTTCAATCATTTTTGAAAGAGATGCCACCACTGTCATCTTTTCCTCTGCTCTTCTCCTAAGAGCATTTGACTCTGTGACAAGCACAATGAGTCCTTTTAATTCTGCCTCTTCTGCTTTCTGTACAGAGGAAGCATGTAGGCTGGCAATGTCAGCGTCAAGACGCAGCTTTTTGGCTTTAAGTTCTTCCACTTCATCCAAGGCCAACTCCCGTTTCTTTCCTTTTGGGTTTTTCTTCTCATCCTTCTCCTCTGCTTTCTTCTTATCCAGATAGGCATGGTACTTATGTCTTGCAGAGGAGGCATATGTCATCATTTCATTGCTAATGATGATTTCCAAAGGTCCACCAGCTTTTCTCATTGTGTCAATGATTAACCTTTGAGCTCTGAGGCTTTCTCTGTTGAGGTTCTCAACAGATACCTGTTTGTTGATAGAAAATCCTCTCTCTTGCCTGCCCATGTGATAACAACAACATTTTCTGGAGAACATTCCAAAGTTCAACATATTCATTTCTTTTGGAAAGGACAGAATAAAACACTTCATCAAGTCTGTCATCTGTTCTACTGAAGCATTTCAATGGATGATTGTCCGATTGGATAACTTCATCCACTAATTTTCCGTACTGAGTTAATATTAAATCACATCGGGACTCTACTTCTCTTCCTGCCTCACACATAATTTTTAGGACCCTACGAAGTTTTGTTTCTCCCTTTTCCTTGTCTGATCCTGATTGCATAAGTCCAGGGTCAGCCCAGGACATGTTTTTCCCCATTTTTTGTAATAAACATCTTTAAATTTAGTAATATTTCACGCACTTCAAAGTACTGGACAAAACAGGTTCTATATATAGCAACCTGTTTGTTTCGTTGAGGCTTTTTTTTATAATTTTTTTTTTATTTTTTTTTTTTATTTTTTACTCGCAATTCAAGAACAAGAACTCTTGTTTAACTCTAATATAGCGTACGAATGCGCACTTTGAAACTGTTTATCCGTGAATTTAATTTATTACAATGGATGTTTTTGTATTAAATCAAGGAATATTGTTATGTAGAACAAATTTTTCGAAAATGATTTTTGTTCCTCAAACGTGTTAAATAAACCGACGGTAGAAGTAAATTTAAACAGGCCCTCTTTTGCTATATCTCCCAAATCATCAAACTAAACGATCTTATTTTATACCCGACGAGTAATGAATTACCATTATTTTTCCAAAAACTACCAATTGCTTATACTTCTGCATCTTTGTTCCACTAAATGAACATGTAGTTACTAATTTGCAACCTACCTTTGGCATGACTTGTAAGGGCTCCTTCTCCCATTGAAGCCAAGTTGATCGTCTTTTTACACAGCGTACAAAACGCCTTTCGTTTGCATAACTTATTCTTTTGCAGCCATTCCTTGTACTTCTCTTGTTCAAGCCAGATATCGTTGAAAGAACAAAGACCTGGCATTTTTAAACACTGAACTTGCAGACGATGTAAATCGAATGAAGAAATTTTGAATTCTCGAGCTTATAACTTTCGCGAACTTTCTACGTAGAATTAGTGTAATTAACATTTTGATTGGCTAAAACTGATGGACTCGTCCAGTCAAATTGAACTATTCGTCAAACGAAAGAAGCCAGGAAAACCAGCTGCATCTGAAGCTAACGACCTTGGGCAATTTTATTGGTGACTTCCTTTGATGAAGTGTAGCGGCACCGTATTGCTTTGATGAAGAGTGCATGTGTGATTGAAGTCGCCGCCGCGGCATACTTTGGATGGCCAAACAAAACAAAGCCTCTTTTGTTATTGCGGCGGCAATAAACTGAACGGGTCATAAAAAGAAAGAAACCAGGATAACTAGATTACATCTGAATCTAACAACCTCGGATAATTTTATTTGTGATTCTGGAAAGAAATTATTTTTTGGGGGGTTTATTTCAATTTTCAAAGACTTTCAAAGACCTCAGGGTAATATGCTCGATTTTCCCAAACTTTCAAGGCCTTGAAAACGCTACCTCATTTTTCCCAAACTTTCAAAGACCTTCAAAGACCGTACGAACCCTGTTAAATGTCCTTGACGCTATTTCTAACTCCTTGAGTAACCCAAGCGGAAAACCACCACATGTTGTCGTGAATGAATACACTAGCAATCGCTTTTTAGAGAGAGAAAGAGTTTTACAATAACATGATTGATATTTGGGGGAGATCTTTGAAACCCAAACCCGATGGCACTGCACCACCTGATTCTGTCAAGGATATAAAAAAAATAATTGAAGATGAAATCGCTGAGACGTTAAATTTAACAAGTGTTGATCCTAATGAAATAGTTGTATTTCAAGACAAACAGGGTAAATTGAAATCCAGTAATATTTCTCTGGATGATATTTTAGTTAAACAACAAAACGCAATCGAGGATACTATCGCGTTATTTTCCGATCAGGGTAAATTGAAAACCAGTAATATTTCTCTGGATGATATTTTGGTTAAACAACAAAACGCAATCGAGGATACTATCGCGTTATTTTCCGATCAGGGTAAACTCAAACCGGGTGTACTCGTTTCGACGATTACAGATCGATTAAAAACTCTCAACGATGAGTTAAACAATTCTGTGTTTGTACTAAAAACACTTGAATCTAGAATTGAAGATAACGTAAAACAGTTTATATCATTTCGTAGAAATATCATTGATAAATTTATCGGAACCCAGTTGGATAAAATTGAAATAAAACTCCCTGATATTAAAAAATCCATCGATGAGACGAAAACTTTCATCGAAGCCGTCAAAGGTGATTTTTCGAGGATGATAACAATCATTGAAAAAACAAAAATTCCTCATGAGAAAACCAACAACGTAGTATATACAATCCAACACGGATCATTTGAGTGGACACCTGCAAACAACAAATTAGATATCACTGCAACCGTTAAGGGTATTTATCGATTAACACTAGTAACACCATTAACTCAATTTAATATATCATCGTCGAGTTCATCCGGGGTCAACAATACGATTTCAACGATCATCGACAAGGATAAAACTGAAAAGTTCACGATAACATCTACTGATAAACATTTGGTTAGGGTTTCAATAACGTGGTATGTAGAATTCGTAGCGGATTTAAGTAAATAACTAAATTGAAAGGATTTCACAATTGAAAACGCTAGTGTTTTTAAAATAAAAATGATTTCATCAACGCAATGTCGCTATGATCAGGTCAGAGAATTTCAGAATAGACTCAAAACCCTCACTGAGGAGTATCAAATAAAAATAAAAAAATACCGACGAAGAATCACCGCAATTGATGTTATTGTGTACTCGGTGTCAAGCGTTCTCACTGGTGCCGGAATAATACTTGCATCGGTTACAATGATTGCCCCGGTCGTAGTTCCAATTTGCATTTCTGCGGTGGCTACAATCAGGGGTATATTAACCGGGATAGCAAAAAAGATATCATCATGCAGCCAGAGTAAACTGCAGAATTACTTACTTCAATTTCATATTGCATCAACCGCATATTCGCAATTATCATTGATGATATCGTCGTCACTCGATAATACGATTATATCAGATAGTGAATTCTCAGCGATGGTCAGTATTTTTGATTCCGCGATATCGAAATTAGAGCGACAACATGAGTATAATAACAATGACAACACCGATGGAATCAGAAAACACGAACCCAAAAAACAAAATGATCTCAATAATATCAACATTACCAGATTGTGAGTTCTCAGTGATGGTCAGTATTTATGATTCCTCGATACCAAAATTAGAAATAAATCATGAGTATAATAACAATGACGACACCGCAGGAATTACTTCAACAAATAGTGGAGAACACGAACCCAGTACAAACAAGCATGATATCAATAACATCAACGAATCCAGAATTCAGTGTGAATTTCCCCTCTCCGGTCCCAGTGAAGGAGATAGCGCTTGCAAAACTACGAGTGTATCACAGTTGGCCTAATATCAGATCAAAATCATTTGGTGGTCAACAACCGAATAATTCTTTAGTGTTTGCAAATAAGAATAAACCCGACGGAACTCCAGACTGGAACGTCGTTTCGATACCAACAGGGTCATACCAAATCGAACAAATCAATGATGAATTCGCGCGTAGAATAAAATCGATTACTGGAGTAGAGTCAAAAATCGCTATAACAGTTCATGAACCGACGCTATCATCCGCAATTGAGATAAGCACAGAAGGATACGTAGTAGATATCTATCAAAGCTCAATAAGAACCGTACTAGGATAGCCTGAATTACCGCCCCAGAGTAAAACTCTGGAGGAAACCGTTGATTTACCAGAACCACAAAAAACTGATTATGTCACAGACAGGATAAAACCCGATAATCCAATAAAAAGCTATAGCTATTACAATAAATTTAATGTTTTTAATGTATTGAAAAATCCCATCGTTAAGAAAGATTTATACTTAATTCGACAGGATAAAATCACTGAAAATTTCACAGCGTTCAATAACGATATTTCGTTGTTGTTAATATCTCTTAAATCCGGCTCTCTCACCCGAGATGAATTTATCAGCGTCGTAGAAACATGCAACAAAATCATCAATGATATGGAAACATTTAATTCACAAATTATTCAAGAGATATAAGGTGACAATAGCCCTGAAACAAAGAATTTATTTGCAGATGAATATAAAATCCGCGTTGAAGATATTCCAACATTCAAACTACCAGGATATAACGTACCAGAACTACAAAAATCTCTCAGTGATGCCATCGATGTTGGTTTTAAAATAATTCATGATGCATGGAAAAAAACAACATCACCGGAAATAAAAATCCTCAAACACAATAATGACCCAGACGGTGGCGGCAGGCATATCGCTCCGTTCAACGTGAATATATCCTCGGTGATTGCGCTTAATTTAGTGTGTGATGTTATCGAAGGAAGCTATCAGATTAATCTAGAGCAATCAAATCAAGCTCAGCAAGGATATATTCTTTATTCATTTGCACCAACAGCTCCTCCAGGATTCCTAATTATTGAAAACCCAATTAATCCTGTCTACATGCGATGCCATAATAATTCATTAACCAGAATTAATTTCAAACTCACCGACCAGTCAAATAATCTGATTGATTTACAAGAAGAGGTGTTAGCGATTAGTCTGTTTGTGAAATCATAAATGATTTTCATCCTAAAGACTCGATCAAATCATTTATTATTTTTTGTTAACCCAGTGATGAAATCACTAAGCAGCAGAGAGGGTAGATGACAACAAGTTGCGACCAAAATTAATTAAAAAATCGTTTTCATTTTTTTAGTTAAAATGATTTCGTAGGGAGATTTCAATCAATTTTTTGTCTGAAAACGTTGTAGGGTTCGCCTTTTTTTGGTTAAAATAAGATTATAAGACGGCTCGTTTTAGGATTTCAATCAAATTTTGTCTAAAAACGTTGTAGGATTCACCCTCTCTGCTGCTACCGGTATGATTTGAAAAGCACTGGCTATATCAGTTTTGGCCATATGACACCCTTTTCTTAACTGTTTAATAAAAGATATAGCATCTTCAACCGTAGCATACTGGAGTGACAACTGTTCTGAAGGAATATTATCTTTGACCGAGTGTCTTAGCGGATGTGACAAGTGATGAATGAGACGGTAAGTGCCACTAGTCTTTTTCTCAATCATTCTTAAGTGAAACAGACCCCCCTGGGATATCTAACTCCTGAGGAATTTTGATGTTGAAATTGTGCAATTCCTTGCACATCTACAACCGACTGCAGGTACAACTCTAAGTGTGTTGTATAAGTGTGTTAGTCCTGGCGAGAATTGCCACAAAGCTATTCCAAGCGAATAGCCATTGGTGTAGAGAAAAAGGGGTTTTCTTCTGACTAGGGACCAATCTAATTTTGGGGGCATCGTGATTGATGTCAATCTGCATTTTGAATGTCTCCTCACTCCTATCAGGGAGAAGCAGGGACAAATCAATGTATTGACCTTCTAAAATGAGATCCTTGACCTTAACGGGGATAGCAGATGTTATTTGGGTGGAGGCACTAACAGATTTAGACTGGTTAATACACAGCTGTGCTGACTGAATGTGATTATTGGTAGGGGTGCACAAAGCAGCATTACCTAACCCTGTATTCCCCACCAATGCAGATGTTGCGATATCGACGGCCTGGTGGACCACCTCGTGATTCCCCCGCTGTGATGCAGATGCCGCCGGTGATAGATTCCCAAGTTGTGACGTCGATAGATTGGCGACTTCACGGGTCCTCTGCTGGGATGTAGATGCCACCGGTGCTGTATCAGCAGTAGCAGCCGCTTGGTGTATCGGTTGCATGCAGTTTAAAATGTTGGCCAGTCCGTCGTTCACGTGTGCTTTGATGGTTTCGGTGACTTCTCTCGTTATATTTCTTATCGTTTCCGTGTCGAAGTTGAAAGCGCCCGGAGATGTGGTCGTAGACGTTCTCTGCCTGATCTTACTGGTGTTCCCCACCTGCTGCACCCCTTTTTGACGCTTTCCGTTGCGGATGCGCTCTTTTTCGTGCAGTAGTCATCAATTCCACTACCCTCTGCACCCCCTTTGATGCTTTTCTCTGTGAAGCCATTCTAAAACAAAAAGAATCAGAGCAGTATTGCCGTTCTGTGAGAATATGAGCGAAATTGTTACCTGGTGACAGCAGCACCCACTAGGTCAGAGTATGAACTTCAGAAATTGAAATAATAGTCAGTTAACTATGATCCATTTACAAGTCTGTAAGAATAGTTATTGTCGAGTGGAATTACTCATGTGCTAACTAATACTAATAGAGTCAAGTATGAGGTAGAGTAATGTGTAAGTATACGCTTGATAACTTGTAATAATATGTAGAGACAATTGTATGTAAACACTTGATAAATTGTACAGAGTATGAACTTCAGAAATTGAAATAATACAGTCAGTTAACTATGATCCATTTACAAGTCTGTAAGAATAGTTATTGTCGAGTGGAATTACTCATGTGCTAACTAATACTAATAGAGTCAAGTATGAGGTAGAGTAATGTGTAAGTATACGCTTGATAACTTGTAATAATATGTAGAGACAATTGTATGTAAACACTTGATAAATTGTACAGAGTATGAACTTCAGAAATTGAAATAATACAGTCAGTTAACTATGATCCATTTACAAGTCTGTAAGAATAGTTATTGTCGAGTGGAATTACTCATGTGCTAACTAATACTAATAGAGTCAAGTATGAGGTAGAGTAATGTGTAAGTATACGCTTGATAACTTGTAATAATATGTAGAGACAATTGTATGTAAACACTTGATAAATTGTACAGAGTATGAACTTCAGAAATTGAAATAATACAGTCAGTTAACTATGATCCATTTACAAGTCTGTAAGAATAGTTATTGTCGAGTGGAATTACTCATGTGCTAACTAATACTAATAGAGTCAAGTATGAGGTAGAGTAATGTGTAAGTATACACTTGATAACTTGAAACAAAAAGAGTCAAGTGCAAGTAGACACTTGATAACTTGTAACAATAAGTAGAGCCAAGCGCAAGTATACGCTTGATAACTTGTAACAATAAGTAGAGTCAAGTGTAAGTATACACTTGATAACTTGTAACAATAAGTAGAGTCAAGTGTAAGTATACACTTGATAACTTGTAACAATAAGTAGAGTCAAGTGCAAGTATACGCTTGATAACTTGTAATAATATGTAGAGACAATTGTATATAAACACTTGATAACTTGTAACAATAAGTAGATTCAAGTGTAAGTATCCACTTGATAACGTGTAACAATATGTAATAAAATGTAAGTAAAACATGACAAGTTGTGTAATAGTAAAGTGATATGATGAATCTATAATACGAGGAAAACATTACATACAATGACAAACGGCACGCGAAATTGTAGCATCATTTAAAGCGAAATGGTTACCTGGTGACAGCAGCACCCACTTGGTCAGAGTATGAACTTCAGAAATTGAAATAATAGAGTCAGTTAACTATGATCCACTTACAAGACAGTAAGATTAGTTATTGTCGAGTGGAATTACTCATGTGCGAACTAATACTAATAGAGTCAAGTATGAGGAAGAGTAATGTGTAAGTATACACTTGAGAACTTGTAACAATAGGTATATTAGATTGTAATTAAACCTTCATAACTTGAGATAAGTAGAGTCAAGTGCAAGTATACTCTCGATAGCTTGTAATAATATGTAGAGAAAATTGTATGTAAACACTTGATAACTTGTAACAATAAGTAGAGCCAAGTGCAAGTATACACTAGATAATTTATAATAATATATGGTTAATTGTAAGTATCCACTTGATAACGTGTAACAATATGTAGTAAAATGTAAGTAAAAACATGACAAGTTGTGTAATAGTAAAGTGATATGATGAATCTATAATACGAGGAAGACATTATATACAATGACAAACGGCACGCGAAATTGTAGCATCATTTAATAGTTGAATAAGCTTGTGAACTTGTAATTTCAGAATGCAGATTGCAACTAAAGTAGGGCTCGTTTTTCAACTAAAGGAATGACGCTACGACATTTTTACCTGAATCAGGCGCTAATCCATGACAAGCTGGAAAACGTACCATAAAGATGCAAAATTTATGCTCCCATATCGAGTAAATTAATGTTGGAAATGGAATGACAATGCAAAGATATGTAACGAGAACCAAATACCGACATTAAATATATAAATATATAATGTAGTGAGAACTCATGATTTCAATCGTGTAATCTACTTTCGCAAATACCATTGCCCTTTGTTCGACAAATGCACGCAGTCTGCCCAGAATATATCCCTGCAATTCCCGCCGTCGACGGGAAAAGGAAATTTACCATTGTCTTCCCAGAATGTAATGTATGGATAAGAATTTGACTTCTGTCCGCTAAATTTCATTCACTGATCGTGCAACATCGCAATAGCTATAAGGTGTATAACTGCTAATTATGAAACGTGGAAGCATCTGACAAAATAATTTGGTGGACGTGGTACTCACGATGTAATTGAGAGGCGAGTGAAATAAGTTTGAAGGCTAGTGCGTATGGGTCAGTATCAACCCGTATATCATTTTCTGCCAGAAGGAAAACAACAATATCGGGATAAAGAAAATAAAGTGAGAACATGTCGAAATTCCTCCATTTCCCCACTGTTCTACCTGCAACTCCGCTTAACCTCACAGAAACGACGTTTCCCAAATTAAAATCCAATGCAAGACGATAGTCAGTGCCGGAGGCAAGATAATGAGATAGCCATGTACAAATAGAATGGCCCGTAATTAGAGCAAGAGGCATATACAAATAAGATAAAATTAAATGACAAAAGAATAAATAAATTTGTACTCACATATAGAAAAGCACAAAAAGCTGCAAAGCAAACATTGGTTGGTTGTACAGGGGCGGAGGTGGGACTTAAAATTCCGCTTCAAATAATTCCCTGGAACCAGGATAGCGTCTCTACAGCCTTGCAGTTAAGTTGAAAAGGACGCTAATTACAATTCGCGTAACTTTGCGCGTTTGCAGGCCCTGACCCCTGATTGGCCAATGAACCCATGTGACCAACAGGGGGCAATTTGATTGACCCTTCCCAGCCCAGCTCTTTGTTCCCACATAATAAGGTAAAGTCTAGACCCAACCTCATCACACCACCCATAAATGTACTTACGCAGGCGTAAGTAGTTATCGGGTCAATTCTAAATAAGTCAATCAGGTCACCAGTTGTAGGAGTACGAATAAAATTGAAGTTCGAGGAATGGAGTAAAATGATTAAATGCGCATAAACAACAACAACAACAACAACAAAAACAAAAAATCTCACAATGAAATGTTCTGTACTGAAAAATGGTTTCATTCCATGGAAAACGAAGAAGAAAAAGAAGAAAATATAAAATATGTATTTGACTCTTAACTTATAACTTTACGTTTATTTAGCTCAAAATGCCAAAGTTTAGACTTAGATTGTATTCGCTGGTATGATCATACTCCTCATCATTAAAATACATACTCCAATGCGCATTTGCAAGTTTCTAAGTTAAAGGCTGAAAAGTACAGGATCATTTTTAATTTTAAAAAATAAATAAAGTCTCGAAAAATGGCTATGGCCTGACGGAATGTGTTTTTTGCGTGACGACCCTTGAGAATCTGATTATCCAATCTATTAATTTAATGTGAAG
Organism: Unio delphinus; assembly: GCA_029339505.1. NCBI lineage: Eukaryota > Metazoa > Mollusca > Bivalvia > Unionida > Unionidae > Unio > Unio delphinus. The sequence goes on from JAQISU010000042.1 coordinate 13,688,104, forward strand.
TGAGTGTGTTTTAGGATTTATTTTGTATTGTTATTTTAGCATTATTAGAATTTGAACTCACAACACTTGGTTTTGGGTCTGATTCTTTACCAGCTGAACTGTCGCTGATCCACAACTTTAATAATAATAATAATAATAATAATAATAATAATAATAATAATAATAATAATAATAATAGTTATTATTATTATTATTATTATTATTATTATTATTATTATTATTATTATTATTATTATTGTGCTAGACATCACCATAAACTGCTGCATTGCAGATATCGTAGCGATATGACTGAATTTTTTTTAAAGCTACCGTCACGGAATTATTTAAACCGTTTTATTTATTAAATACATGTACTTGAGTTTCGTTTTTGTGTACAACGATACCCGAGGGTGATTAATCTATATTGTATTGTTTTTAGAAATAGTGACGATTTACTTGTATAAATACCTCACGTGCTGATGAAGGAATGTACCTATTTACATATAATAATGTAGCCGTTGGCTAATTTTGGGGTTCGTAAAACCCATTGCATCAGAGTAACCAGAGCGTTCGATGTTATCGGAGTGATCGAGGTCGGCGTGGTGCAAACTGTAAGGCGAACGACAGGAATTAAACATAACAGCTGTGAAGCTCAACTGAAATAATGTGTGCTGATGACGGAGTGTATCTCCTTACATATAATCTTGTAGCTGTCGGCTAATTTAAGGGTTAGTAAAACTCATTGTATCTTTGGGTACTGTAAAGATAAGTTGTATATCGGTCCCTTTTTGTTCGCATGACATCACCGAATGAATTCATTTTACTACATGAGTAAAATTCTACATTGCTTACTAGCTGAGTAAACTAATCCATCGATTTATAGTGACATCACTGTGAATCATTCACCACCTGTCCTTGTATTTTGTAAAATAATTTATTTGTATTTGTCATTATTACATTTGTGTTTTTATGTTAATTAATCCAATATTTGGATTATATATATATGCACGCACGTATTCATAATTAATTGCTGATTCAAGTCATTCATTATTAAGCATTGTATGAATAATATCAAGCTTTCTGTTGTGATTCGGGAAATCCCATCCAGTCATCTTGTTACAGCTACATTAAAAATCCTAATCACACAGTCATAGCATTATTATTATTATTAGTAGTAGTAGTAGTAGTAGTAGTAGTAGTAGTATCAATAAAAATAATAATAACAATAATATAAATAATAATAATAGTTATTATTATTATTATTATTATTATTATTATTATTATTATTATTATTGCAGCCACAATAATGAATCATTATCAACCAATATATTTATTCTTCAAGGTGATTGGTTCAGCATTTCTGGCAATAGAGTCTTTAACTTTTACAGAATATATAAACAATAAATTGTAGTTTGCCTTTTTTAATTGTGTGCTTTTCTGAAGCTGGGGATCTCTCTACACAACTATAGTTTGATGTTACATATTGCCCAGTCTTGACTAAATTGGGATCTTCACTGTCCTGCGTGAAGATTTGACAGCGATCTCCAATAGGTCTTGTTTTGTTGACGTTTTAATTAGCTAATATAAACGAAGCTTTCTGAAATTTTAAAGTGAATCAAATTGTTCGACTCACATTGATGCTCTTTAGCCATATTGCTCAGTCTTCCAAATGGGAAGATAAGATATTTAATTTGATTGGCCGATATAACTGGTGATTATGGTAATAACATGGTGTTACGTATATCTGATTTGAAAAAGATTTATTTTTATTGTCAGTTTTAAATTTAATTTTTCATTACATGCTATTGTAATTTAAATTATTAACTAGAGATGCTGTTTTTTTCTTCTTCAGAAAATCGATTGACCTGAATTATTCTTTGGTAAACAAGTAATGTTGACATAGAGTTTGATTTAGGGTTAGTGGCGGCCACGTAAACAGGTTTGTTTTTATTCTAGAATAATTGGTTATCAAGGTCAAGATCAGACCAGTAAACTAGGAAGTAATCAACTTTTTATAGTCAAAGTAAAATAATTGGTTATCGTCAGTGTCATGTTAGGAGTAAGTGGTACAAACGATCACGTGACTTTACCCTATTTCTTGATTTCGCAATTTGTGGATTTCTTTGAAACTACGTATTAGATTACGATATATTCTTTGTTTTTGTGAAATGTTTTTAGTTTGGGGCTTTTACAAATGTGAACTTTTTTCAGTTCATTTGGATTTTAACTGTATAGTTTGTATATCTGGAAATATTTGATATGATCAATCAGAATTCATGGACAAAGACAGTTTATCAATTTTTTTTCGGAATTCCAACAACGGAGTGTTAAATATTGTTTCTACAAGGAACTGTAGATAAGCAAAACACATAATTCAGCATACGTCATTATCTTCCATCTTGTATATTTCAACATTACTTGAACTAGAATCTATTAGAACATTTTATTACTATGACTTTTCTAATTTCAGTCGTGGAGTATTCTTTTATTATTTTAGGATTCGACTCTTAAAACTAAGTTCTTTTTATCTATTTTACAATCTTTTTTCCAGGGAGAAAATACTTGTTAATTTTTGCATAGCTTGTTGTTTTTCTGTTAGTATATATTAGAGCCTAAACACGTAACACATGGGTCAATAGAACATGATACTAAGCGGTTGCTATCAGTTTTTATTTATGTAAGACAGTTTAGATCTGATTTTAAACAGCTAGCATATCGTCGGGCTATTTATTAATATTTTTTATGAGGTCTTGGTTCCACTTCATTGGTACAATCAGGATGAAGGCGACAGTCCGATTTTCTTTCGTATAAAGTTCGGAAATATATGTGTTGGAGGTTGACCGAATGCACGCAAGCCGTTCCAATCATTCCACTCACATGAGCAGTTTGATATAAGGAGGCTTCTCAGCCAAAACCCTATTTTGTATTAGGACCACAACATGATTACCCCGTCAGACCCCCATGTAAGTCTAAACACATATGAAAAAAACAACTGTTGAGGCAACAGAGTCAATTTCATTATTGATTAATTGTCTAGGACCTATTATTACTGAATCTGAATTTTCGTCATACAAAATAGGGTTGGCCTAGAAATGCATCTTTATATGAAACTACTGCGGGTTTTACTCGATTACCTAGTTCGAGGATCTTATCACTGAATCACCCATCGTCGTCGGAAAAATAGTTTTGGCTTAGAAACGTCAGCTTATCTAACTACTATCGATGCTGACCTCAATGGAAAATTATTATAATGTGTACATTGCATGCTTTTCCACATCGTCACAGATCTGATTGCTATTAATCGTTGTTAATAACTCGCTAAGATTTGCAGGTAATACAAAAATCGATAATTTGCACATTTTCTTATTGCGACATGTTTAGAATCTCAGCCTTTAAAATTACATATTTCTCATCGTCATGACAAAACAAGTATAGATTGACCTTAACGCTGATGGGAGAGCTATGTTCTATCATCTCAATAACATTTCTATGTGAGATCATTGATTTAGCGACATGCCACGTTTCAGTTCGTCATCATGTTTAACGTATTATCTTCAATTTTAATATCCTCCATTATTTTTCATATTTGTTCACAAAAATTTTCTATCCTTTTTTTTAGACAAAATTTTACTATCTTTTTTTTTTGGGGGGGGGGGAATTCACACAAAATTTACTGAATATCGTTTACATATTTTATATCTCTGTTCGGTTTCATATCTACGAGCAAATCGTCTGACTCGCAGTTTCTGTATCAAATCTAATATTATAAACTTTTCACCACCATGCAGATAATCTGGCAGTTGATTTAAGAATTTTATTATAAGTCGCTATTGCTATTTTACATGACATAGTTTTGTTCATGTATTTTGGCACAACGTTTCATTCACCACTGATAATACAATACATAACCATGTCGTTATCAACAACAATGGATTTAATGTTTCTCCTCTGGAAATAATTACTCATTATTAGTATCGTATGAATGTAGTTTATAACGCTTTTTTTATTATAAACTTTTCTAGCTTGTCTGACAAAGTCATGTTTTGTATAATACTATTTATAGTATTGGACAGCTCGTCTATATCGTTATCTTGGAGAACAGATATGAGGTTGATGCCGATTATTTCTTTTTTGGTCATTATGAATCTTTCTCGGTTATTTAGTAAACACATTTTCAATGGGCGCTTTATTGATCAGAACACTAAATTTAATATTGAAAGGATGGTCAGTAAACTCTGTACTTATCATACACTTCAGATAAGATATCATTTCTGATATCTGTTAAAACTCAGGGTGATAATAGGGGATCAAAATGTATTGGAATTGCAGCAATATCAGGATAAATATATTCTGTTTCGTCGATATAACTAACAGTTATCTATTTATAATCTTCATCAATACTAGGTTTAACATTTGTAATTTCATGAAGCTCCTGATAAAATATCTTATTTGACATAATCGTATAACTCAATTATATGTTTAATTTCTGATACTTCGTTTAGTGCAGGAATAATGTGATATACGTTATACTTTTCTTTATCGCTGATGAGCGAGTCTAGTAAAACTAGATAAATAGGAGGTTAGTGTCGGCACTTTTATCTACTATTTCAAACAGCGTCATTTTATCATAGTTGTCCCTGCCTAAGACACAAAATAATGGACGTTTAGCAAATATGCTTACGATTTTTAAGACACTTGTGTTATTTTATTTAATGCGAGCAATTATATTCGCCGCTCTTGCTTCCTCAACAGTCTGGGTCTAGCTAATCAAAATCAGCTATTTCGATCGCCGTTTTCAGGTTAGTATAAAATTATAAACTAATGCGACTCTGATCGATAGAAGATCGATAGACATTATAGGTTATAATCACATTAAAATCGCAATGACCTATATGAGGTCATGGGGTGTGTATATCTTAAACATCGCCCAACCTGGATAATTTCCTGTAGCGCCGAAAATGAATCCGGAAATACGAGTACTTCTTTGTGTTTTCTCGAAGATCAAGTGTAAATTGACAAAAAGAATTAACATAAAACATCGGGGTTATAAACAGCGTATTCCATCTTTTATCATCATATGAGCCTTCTAAACCCCAAGTAAAAATGTGTCCGATATTAGCATTTATTCTACCTCCTAGTTGAAATTTCCAAATTGACAAAGCCTCTGGAAAACTGTATTTTGATATTATAAAAAATCTAGAAAATTTCTCCGTCTGTGAGTTTGTTAACCACTCTAACCCGTCAGATAAAACGCATAATCTGGCTTAAGGGACATCCATTTAGTATGTACGAAAAAATATGGCTAAGCTTAAGACATCACCCTGTACAAATGCTTACTTTTTTACAACCCACCTGCTTAAGTTCGCTTGATGCCCCCCTCCCAGTTCTATAGAACGGCCCATATTTATTCCACGCAGAAACGATAAAGGATTAATATTATTAATGTGTTTAATATAGCAGATAGTCCACCGACGTTGAATATCTGGATGCATCAAAAAATAAGATTCGTAACTTTAAAAAGTTGTCATAGTGTTCCCTAAAATTAAAACGCCGAACAGGTCACGTATTAGACAAATTATTATTGAGGTCCTACCCCCGTTTACTATGCTTACATACATATCAGTGCCCCAACCATACGCAAGCGTATACATTTGCGTTATAAAACTACATTGAGGGTCGCTTATTTTCCGAATAATAGCTTTGTTATGAATGTCTTTGCTTGTTATGTGTTGTGATTAGCTTTTCATAACCTTCTTCTCATTTCTTGCTATGAGAAGGAATTACTCGTAAGTTGGGGAACGTCAATATCCATGGTAAAAGAGAGAGTGAGAGAGAAGGAAGAATTCAGGCTCTCTTAAAGGGAGCGCCGCCGCGATGATAGACAGCTACATCTGTAATTGAAGAGTCAACGTCAGTTTTCTGCTAATGCGTTATAACTTTATTTAAATAATCAACACACATATATATTACTACATTCTAGAAACACTTCTAAAACTTTATAATAAAATTCATAAAATACATATTACATTTTTCATCTTTAAGCTTTCCAACTTCATTAACTTCTGCACCTTAGAATATTATTTACTAGTTAATTCTCAATCAATTTCAAGATAGCAAAAGCCTTAAATGTAATAACAGTTAATGCATTTTACTCATTTTAAAACAGAATATTAAGAATATTAATTTAGAATATATTGCTAGAAATTACTCTTTCTTACTTAAGAAATACTTTATTTCAATATTAAGTCAAGTATGAAGTTGGTAGCTAATTCACCTAATTCAAACCTTTATAATTAAAGTTACATAAATATAAATTCTTTAGAACATTTAAACATTCCATTACAATGTATTATAAACAAAGAACTCAATAGTAATGTTGCGCACAAAACAATTTTACCATTAAAAATCTCAATCATCAAAAATACTTATTTCTTACAAGAAATTATAACTTGTACAGATGCCTACCTGTAATTGAAGAGTCAACGTCAGTTTTCTGCTAATGCGTTATAACTGATCTGACCTGATTTGCGCATTTCTATATATACGTTCGCGGCCAGATTCAGGGTTAGGCAAGGTCATACCCTTCTACGCATTAGTCAGAAAACTACGAACTCTACAACCCGGTCGAGACCAGTTCTGACAGGTAAAAACCACCTTACTTACGTCATAAGACTCAATTCTGTAATCATCTACACCGGCCTTAACGATGTCAGACCAAATATGGATATCCGTTAGTTGGAAGCCATCTTGTTTCAGAGCCTCTTAGAGTGGAAAGTTACTCGATCTACATTAACCGATTTGAACCTTTGCCAATCACTAGGTCAGAGACATATTTTTACTAATGAAACTTAGAACTTATAGCTGAGCAGGCAAAAATCCATGTATAATGTTTTTCGTATACAATCTCACACAACATTGTATATTGGCAATGTTCTTAGCTACTTTTACTTGAGTTATAGTGTGGTTATATACATTGCCCTTTTTTACCTGCTCAACAACCATTCTATTCTATATAGTTGTGTTACAAAAACAAATGAAATTACCTTTAATATATTTTAGAATATAAACAAATAAAACATTACTTTAATTCAATTCAAAAGAAAATATCAATCTTATTAATTTTACTAAAACTTTAATCCTAACAATACCCTCTAGTTAATTTGAGCCGAGTCCTCGAGGCTCGAAAAGAAAAATCAATCTTATTCATCAAACAAGATGAAAGGTCAAAAAAATACAATGATAAAAAACACACTGCGAGACATTTTCGCAAAGTTTAAAAATACAAAGTTTAAAAATGCAATGTAAACACTGCAAATATATTGCAAAATACCAAGTAAAATACAAAAAATACAACGAGAAGGTACATTGCAAAATACTCAATTCAAATTCAAAAAGTACAATGAGGAGTACAATGCAAAATATTTGATAAAATTCCCAAAACACAATGGGAAGTGCATTGCACAAATCTCAGTCAAATGTTCAAATAAAATACAATAAAGAGTACAATGCAAAATTCGTGAAAACAAAATTCCCCAAAAATTACAATGGAAACAATTTCCACAACATAGGATACCTTCATAAAATACTATGAAACAACATAGGAAATAATTTTTTTTTTTTTTTTTATATATATATTAAACACACAAGTCAAGAAAACAACAAAACCTACCTCTACTGGGAGGGGTGGCTCATCAGACGATTATAAAACAAAATAATAGCATACAGTTCTTGTTATCTTTATTTTTCTTTTTCTATTTTAGTGTAATCTTCCTTTGTGTTCTTTTTCTGTATTTCTTTTTCTCTTTTATATGTTATTCGTATAACATTAGCAGAACATATTTAAAGGTGAATACTTATTATATCGAGAGTTTGGAACTGACAATTTAATGTTGCAGTAGCCTTAATAACCATGACGTATGTTCACTTGCAATCAACTTTGACCTGTGCGTGTATGAATATGTAACGCCTTTGAAGTTACCTAAGAACAGTAAGTGAAAATTATTTAATCGTTTGGTACCTATGGTCCAGTGCAGCTTTGAAATGTACGTGTTTTATCAACGTAATCTTTGACGCGTGAAAGAGAATGTACTGCCATTATCTTTTTCAAATGAATTTTTCTCAGAAGCTGGCCGTATATAGACCAATAGCTGCTCATGTCGTGAGAGCTATGCATTACGTGATCTCTGTCGAGTAATCGCGCGGACATTTTGACTATTTTATCATTTATGGCGAATGCGCCAAGACACAGTACCATAAGGTACATGCTTTCATACAAATGGTATGAAATCGTGAGGGATAAACCTCTAAACATTGTCAAACCATGCATTAATGAGATTGCTGTATTATACCGCGTATTCGTTTTAAGACGTATTATAACTGTGAAATAATATCATTATGTAGCTTCATTTGACATCCTTGTAACAATATTCGATACGTTCAATTCAACAAGTCCGTGTAAGCCTGATTTAAACTGTGAATCCACTTATAAGCTGAACTATACAAAAGTGGGGGATGCTGGAGATAACCCATGTTTCAAATTGTTTTGTTTTTATGTTGTTGTTTGTTCTGATACTATGTACTCTGAATTCAGAGTTAAAAAGAAACATATACCTACGAACCAATCCAAATTTCATCCATACCTTAAGAGAAAGAAAGAGAACTGAGAGATTTGGCGCCAGAAAGAAGAAAAGAGAAATAGAAGGTATGAGAAAAAATAATGGAATGGACGATAGGACTATAATTTTCTCTTCCAAATACGAAGGAATTTGTTCTTTTTTTTATGTTTTCAGAATTTCGTATTGAATTCAATTACGAAATATTCGACTTCGTCGTTTGCGACGTGTGTTTGATTGTGTGCGTGTTCTGTGAAATGCTTCTTTTAATGCCTGAGAAACATTCTCCGTTGGCTGCCATGATGGTGTGGATCCATCTGACCACTTAACCAAATAATGCTTCTTTCCAGAAATCCATTTGGATTTCAACAGTTTATCAACTAAGTACCATTCGGTACCATTGTTGGTTGGTGATTGTTCATTGCTCGTTTGATCATTTGATGTTTGTGTTGACTGTGGAGGTGTACTACTTGTGTCCGGTGTCGGAGGTCTATAATCCCTAGGATCTTTATAGTGCTTAAGCCTGTTTGCGTGTACAAGTGATTTCATTTCTTTATTGTCTGAACAACGACGTAATCTGTAGGTGCTATTCGGACCTACTTGAGTGATGTAATATGGACCTTCCCAACGAGGGTAAAGCTTTTTTGATAACCCTATAGGTATATGTGAGATTTGTAAATGTACATAATCTCCAACACGAAAGGATGGTTCTTTTGTTTTCTGGTCAAACCTCTGTTTGCTTGTGCTTTGTGCTTCACGTGTATTTGCTTTAGCTATTTCTTGAACTATTTTCAATCTTTGAATCAATTGATCTATGTACTGTTGTGTTTGTGTTTGTACAGTTTCTTTAGGCGTAAGAGATATATCTAAGGGTAAAGTCATTTCTTTCCCAAAGACTATGTAATAAGGTGAGTATCCAGTAGAATTAACTGCTGGACTCATCCGGAATGCCATCATTACGCTGGGTAATATGGACGGCCAATCATCTTGATGTTTGCTACAGTAAGCACGTAGGGCCTGACTAATGGTACTATTTTTTCTCTCACAGAGACTGTTAGTTTGAGGGTGGTATGAACTAGTATGGTGACGTGTTACTTGAAATAGTTCACAAAGTGCGAGTACAATTTGAGACATAAAATTTCGTCCACGATCACTGACAAGTGTTCGCGGTGCACCATAACGTGTAAATATCTCATTGTACAAAACACTGGCGATTTCTGTTGCTGTTTGAGAACGTAAGGGCAAGGCTTCACACCAATGTGACAAACTATCTGTCACCAATAAGATGTATTGATAACCTTCCTTACTTTTTGGCATGCACAAAATGTCCATGTGCCACCTAGAGAATACGTCTTCTGGGGGCAATGGGTGCAGTGGAGCTTTTCGTGCATTTGTGTCACGTTTAATAAGCTGACATTTAGAGCATGATGTAATGTAGTCATACACATTTTGATACATTTTAGGCCAATAATATTTCTGTTTGATAGCTTGATATGTTCTTTGAACACCAAAATGACAACCTCCTGCTTTTGAATCGTGATAAGATAGAAGGACATCGAGTCTCAAATTTGTGGGTAAAGCAACTTGTTTTATGAGTTGATCTGGAGAAGTTTTATGTTTTGTACGAGGCTGGAAAAAATGATGTAAGACACCATTGATTAGTTCATATTGATTTGCTTCATATGGAATAGCTGTTGCGCGACGAGTGTTTTCTGGTAATATTCCTTGTTCTAAGTAAACATACATGTCCTTAAAATCAGGGCACTCGCGCTGATATTGGGCTAGATCCGCTAGTTCTTCAGAACTACTGCTAGGTATGTTATCATTAGTCTGTAGTGGAAATAGGTTAGTAGTATTTTCCTTATCGTAAAGGAATGTAACTTCTGTCATTTCTTCTTGAATGGAGTGTACTGATGATTCTAACTTAGTCTGAGTGTTAGTGCATACTGGAGATTTTTCTAACTGGCTGTCAGTCTTAGCTGTTTGGTCGTAGTTTCGACGTGAGAGTGCGTCTGCATTTGTGTTTTTATGGCCTGGAGTGTATACGATATCAAAATCGTATTCCTGTAAGCGAAGTGACCAACGAATTAGTGTATTCGAAGTGTGCTTAACTGTCTTTAGCCAAACTAATGCCTTGTGATCTGTAATGACAGTAAATTTCTGATGTGATAGGTAAACATGATATGTTCGGATACCTTCTAATACCGCTAAACACTCCTGTTCAGTTACTGACCATTGTCTTTCAGCATTTGTTAATGTTCGTAAACCATAAGCAATGACATGCTCTTTGTCGTCTGTCCCTAACTGAGACAAAACATAACCTAGAGCTGTACCACTGGCATCACATGTGAGTCTAAATGGTTTATTAAAATCAGGATAAGCCAAGATAGGAGCTGTGGTCAAGGCTGTCTTAAGAGTTTCAAATGCTTTTTGACACTTGTCTGTCCAAAGAAACGAACTGTCTTTTGTCAATAACTTATTTAAAGGTGTTGCTATTGTAGAATATCCTTGGACAAATTTTCTGTAATAATTGCACAACCCTAGAAAACTCCTAACATCTTTTTGTGTTTTTGGAACAGGAAACTGTGTAACTGTGTCAATTTTGGACTCATCTACTTTAATTCCTTTTGTTGAGAATTTATGACCAAGATAAATAACTTCAGATGCTGCGAATACACATTTTGATGGTTTGAGTGTCAAGTTTGCCTGACGTAATCGATCAAAAATAAGTTCAAGGTGTGCTAAGTGTTCTTCAAATGAATTGGAAAAAATAATAATGTCATCTATGTATGCAAGAGATGTTGACCATGGTATACCTCTAAGTACATGACCTAAAAGAATGCAATATGTGGCGGGCGCATTTCTGAGTCCATACGGCATTACATTCCATTGGTAAAGACCACGTGATGTTATGAAAGAGCTCTTATGTTTTGTCTCTGGATCCATTTTAATTTGCCAAAATGCTGAATTTAAATCTAAGGTACTGAAAAGACATGGTTTAGTTTGTCCAACTGCATCAATTACATCTTCTAATCTTGGAAGAGGGAATGTCATTGGTTGTGTCACTTGATTAAGTTTCCGATAGTCAATGGCAAAACGATATTCCCCATTTTTCTTTTTGACTAAAACAACTGGAGATGCATAGCTAGAAGAACTGGGTTCAATTAGGTGGTGTTCTAATAATTCATCTACCTGTCTATCAATTTCTTTATTGATGTGCGGAGACGCACGATAAGGTTGACAACGAATTGGCATGGAATCACCTGTCTCTATTCGATGAGTAAATACCGTAGTACTTCCTAATTCTTCTAAGTTCAAGGCAAACACATCCCTATGTTTATTCAAAAATAATTGAAGTTCTTGTTTTTGATTTTCTGACAAATCTGAAGAGTGTAAATCAAAATTAATTGGTTCTCGTGATGTACTAGTTTGTGTGTCCACAATGTCAGGTGTATCAGATGTGATATTCTTGTCATAAGTGTCCTCACTAACAGTAAATATGGTCTGTGGGTGGAGTACGTCTACATAAGCTAGTACGGTATTTGCCTGTATGTCTATTGCTTGTGAAGTAGGATTCAAGATCTGAACAAAGTTATTTTTCGAAACCGTTACAATTGTTCTAGCTGTCAAAAATGTGGAGTTTGACATATTATGAGATGGTTCTAGTAAAACAGGTGTCCCTTTTTTGATTTTACTGATATGAATAGGAATGGAACAACTCGAGTATGGTGAAATCGTTGTACCTTTCCTGACACGTGCCAATCCAGGCTGATGACGCAGCATATTAATGACTACCGTATCGTCTAGCAAAGAGAGCGTTTGTGTATCTAGATTCACTACTGCTTTGTATTTAGTGAGAAAATCTAAACCCAGGATGACTGAATTTTTTAAAGCAGGAATAACATAGAATGAATGAGAGAAGCGTATTCCTCCTATTTTCAAAGTAAGGTTAATAATACCTGAGACAAAATGTGTCTCTCCGCCGGCTCCTATAATATTAGAAATATCTGACTGTTGAATTTGACGTGAATTGAATCCTGCGCGAGAAAGGAAATTTAGGTTGATGGCCGAAATAGACGCGCCTGTGTCAGCTAATGCATTCGTGATTTTGTTTTTAACATAAAGAGGAACAAGATTTTTGTGAATAGGTGTGACTAATGTGATTTGTGGTTCTCGAGTTTGTTTGTGGCAAGGTTGTGACCTTTGATTTGTCGCGAGTTTATATTGTTGTTGTGGGGTAAAGCATACTCGTGCAAAATGACCTGTTTTGTGACACAAGTAACACTTTCTATCGAGCGCAGGACATAATCTTCCGTGTGATTGAAAACAAATACCACATCTGAGACAAAATGGCTTACGACTATGTAGTTGTGGCTGGTAGCGCGCAGCCCGAGTAGGTAACTGATATGTATTGTTATCGCTAGATTTATGTACTGAACTGGAGAAATAGTTTGGAAAATTAGCTGTCTGAGAAGACGATGTATAATGATGAGAATTATTGCAATGCAGCCGAAATGGTTTGTTTTTGGCACGTACGAAGGGTTGAGATATTACATGTACATTGTTTTCTGTGTTCTGTTCTGAGCTGACTGCTTTAATTTCATCTTTAAGATGTTTAAGTTCTTCTAAAATTGTGTTAAGTGTTGACCAATCATCATTCTCAGTTGCGACAAGAGATTTCTCTGCTAGATTTGCGGCTTGTCGTAAATCATCCATATTTGTTGGATTTTTATTCATTACGATTTGTTTAATAGCTGGTTTTAAACCTTGTAATGCAACTGCTAACAATATTTCATCTGAGATAGTTTGATTATTTGCAATTTGTAAGAGACGAGTTAAATAGTCCAAAACTGTTTCAGACGATTCTTGTCGAGTTTGTAAAATTGATAAATCTAAAATGATATCGTCAGTGTGAAACCTAGATGTAAAGGCAGTTACTAGACTTGACCAGTTATTCCTAACGTTATCAGGTAGCGATTCATACCATACTTTAGCATGTTGTTGGAGGTGAAAAGGAAAAGCATTCAGAATCTTAGCTTCTGATAAATCATAAAAATTAGCCCATTGTAAAAAATGATTTAGCCATTTAACAGGATTTTGTGATTGATCACCTTTAAAAATATCTAATGTGATAAGAGACATACCTGTACTTGAGAATCTGGTGTTTCCAGAGAAAAATTGCACTCCTAGAAATAATGTCAATAGTAATAAGTCACATTAACGGCTTAACTCACAATGTTCTGGGCGTTGATAGTAAATGTATACACAGTTAATTTGCCGTGTAAAAGTACTTTTTGTTGTGGAATCTATGAGCTGTCGAAGGTCACTGAAGTGCTGCTGCTGACGTAGTTTTGTGGGATGAGTTGATAGTCGTCTGCGTAAGAACTTGATTTGGTTTCCAATCGTTGTCTACGTAGGATCAAGGAACCATAGTCGAATGGAGTGTGCGTCACTAGAACTGGATAGCGCGTAGATACTGGTATATACATTGCTAGGAATCTGTGAAGCCATTCCAGCAAGTAGAATCACGAATCAGTCACGTGAACAGCTATCTGTATGATACAGGCAAGAAAATGCGAACATAGGCGGTATGAAGTCTGACGATCGTAAATATGTTAGTGCCAATCTCTCACATGAATCGTAATTATAAACACACCTTCAAAGAAATAATCACTCCGCTGGCTTTGCGAGAGGGTACAGAGATCTGTAACATTCTCCATCCACTTGTTATGAATGTCTTTGCTTGTTATGTGTTGTGATTAGCTTTTCATAACCTTCTTCTCATTTCTTGCTATGAGAAGGAATTACTCGTAAGTTGGGGAACGTCAATATCCATGGTAAAAGAGAGAGTGAGAGAGAAGGAAGAATTCAGGCTCTCTTAAAGGGAGCGCCGCCGCGATGATAGACAGCTACATCTGTAATTGAAGAGTCAACGTCAGTTTTCTGCTAATGCGTTATAACTTTATTTAAATAATCAACACACATATATATTACTACATTCTAGAAACACTTCTAAAACTTTATAATAAAATTCATAAAATACATATTACATTTTTCATCTTTAAGCTTTCCAACTTCATTAACTTCTGCACCTTAGAATATTATTTACTAGTTAATTCTCAATCAATTTCAAGATAGCAAAAGCCTTAAATGTAATAACAGTTAATGCATTTTACTCATTTTAAAACAGAATATTAAGAATATTAATTTAGAATATATTGCTAGAAATTACTCTTTCTTACTTAAGAAATACTTTATTTCAATATTAAGTCAAGTATGAAGTTGGTAGCTAATTCACCTAATTCAAACCTTTATAATTAAAGTTACATAAATATAAATTCTTTAGAACATTTAAACATTCCATTACAATGTATTATAAACAAAGAACTCAATAGTAATGTTGCACACAAAACAATTTTACCATTAAAAATCTCAATCATCAAAAATACTTATTTCTTACAAGAAATTATAACTTGTACAGATGCCTACCTGTAATTGAAGAGTCAACGTCAGTTTTCTGCTAATGCGTTATAACTGATCTGACCTGATTTGCGCATTTCTATATATACGTTCGCGGCCAGATTCAGGGTTAGGCAAGGTCATACCCTTCTACGCATTAGTCAGAAAACTACGAACTCTACAACCCGGTCGAGACCAGTTCTGACAGGTAAAAACCACCTTACTTACGTCATAAGACTCAATTCTGTAATCATCTACACCGGCCTTAACGATGTCAGACCAAATATGGATATCCGTTAGTTGGAAGCCATCTTGTTTCAGAGCCTCTTAGAGTGGAAAGTTACTCGATCTACATTAACCGATTTGAACCTTTGCCAATCACTAGGTCAGAGACATATTTTTACTAATGAAACTTAGAACTTATAGCTGAGCAGGCAAAAATCCATGTATAATGTTTTTCGTATACAATCTCACACAACATTGTATATTGGCAATGTTCTTAGCTACTTTTACTTGAGTTATAGTGTGGTTATATACATTGCCCTTTTTTACCTGCTCAACAACCATTCTATTCTATATAGTTGTGTTACAAAAACAAATGAAATTACCTTTAATATATTTTAGAATATAAACAAATAAAACATTACTTTAATTCAATTCAAAAGAAAATATCAATCTTATTAATTTTACTAAAACTTTAATCCTAACAGCTTGATGAACATGCAACAAAGTCCAACGTTTGGAATGTGACCAAAGCTATTTTAGCTCGTTTCGTACGACCACATATAGCAAGAGATTTGGTACCACTATCAACGTACTGTTTATTGACAAGATCAAATGCAAGATCAGGCACATGTCTAAAAGTTATCTTATTGGCATCCATATATATCGCACATGTAACTGTGCCTTCGGATTTTATAAGATAATTGACATCTGCAGAAGTAAATTTACTCGCTGATGCTGCATTTATTTAAGAGTCAACGTGCAATTTATTTGTTATATCAAATGGGGGCGACTGGATTATAAGTGTTACGGCTATTGGATTTAAATTTATTTATTTTTTAATTGTTAAATCCAAATTTGTTATTTAGGGTTTAATATTCATTAATTGGGAAATTATTCTGGAAAGTTTAGGCTGACCTACACTCTAATTGTAAACAAGTTTTGACCTTGGCTTGTGGATCTAATTCCTGACCTTGCTTTAGACATTGTCAACAAACATCTAAAACTATTGGTTAATTTCAAGGACAATATTTTATTTTTAGTTCTTAGGGGTAGTAAATATCTAGAGTACGTGATTTTTAGTGAAAGCAGTCTCTTTCTGTGACCTTCCATGAACATCTATCAATTTCTAGAAAATCAGGTGATCACTTGTTTACTTAAAAAACAGTTATATAGACTTGTTTTGGATAGAAGTGTTCAGTAGATGTTTGGGCTTTATTATTATTAAGTTGTGTATTTCATGTTTGAGTGTTATCTTGTTCTGGACTTTGTGTCAATTAATTGAAGAAAGAAGAATTATCTGGAAAAGGACATATGTTTCATAATTTCATCTGGATGATATTAAAACAAGAACTGCATCACGTGACATTGTCAGCCATTTTGGATTACATCGTCAAGATTCGAACCTGGAACTATTAGAACATTTATTTATCAGGACTTGCAATTCTATTAGTGGATTATTTTGTGAATTCTATATTTGTTGGATTTGATTCTCTAAAACCATAAGTTTATTTATTTTATGAAAATAATTGTACTTAATAAAAATCATTGTTAAAGTTTAACAAGCTTGTTAGTTTTCACTCTTTCTGTGTTGCTGCTTATTCGAGCCTAAGCACGTAACATAGAAATTGGGATCTCGTCTTGGGATTTAAATAAATTTGAATTTAAATTTGAATTTCCCCTAGTTTTTGAAAAATTCAAATTTTTAGTGAGACTAACACGCTTGTATCAAAATGACATCTAAGGTAGAAATATTTCTTTCTAATCCTACCCAGGAGCAATTAGATCTTTTCAAAAAAGATGAGTTGGTTCAACTTGCCAAAATATATGATCTTTCCGAAGTGAAGGCTTCTTTAACGAAACAAGATATCAAAAAGATTTTGGTCCAGTATTTGGTAGAACAGGATCTTTTGGAACAAAGTGCTTTGATTCCAGTCAGAAAGTCTGCATCAGACACTGACATTAAACTAAAGGAATTAGAATTAAAATTCCAGATGGAATTAGAGTTGAAGAAGCTGGAATTTCAGAGAGAGAGAGAGTGAATTCGAGTTAAAAAAAAACTGGAATTTCAGGAAAAGGAGAGAGAGACAGGAAAGGGAGAAAGAAAGACAGATTGAATTGCAAAAAGAGCGGATGCGGATTGATAGAGAGAGAGAGGAGAAAGAAAAGCAAATTGAATTACAAAAAGAGCAAATGCGGATTGATAGAGAGAGAAAGGAGAAAGAAAGGCAAATTAAATTACAAAAAGAAGAAAGAGAGAGACAAGAAAGGGAGAAAGAAAGACAATTACAATTTGAAAAAGAAGAAAGAGAGAGACAAGAAAGGCAGAAAGAAAGACAATTACAATCTGAATTAGAGTTTAAGAAACTAGAATTTCAGGAAAGGGAGAAAGAAAGACAATTACAATCTGAAAAAGAGGAGAGAGAGACAAGAAAGGGAGAAAGAAAGACAATTACAATTTGAAAAAGTGGAGAGAGAGACAATTACAATATGACAGAGAGAAGGAAGAAAGGGAATTTCAAATTAAAATGAAAGAAATAGAGCTGGCAAGCGAGAATCACCATCATAATTCAAATCAAAATTTTGATTTATCAAGGAATATTAGATTAGTGCCCCCTTTCAAAGAAAAAGAAATAGACAAATATTTTATTCTTTTTGAAAAAGTTGCAGAAAATTTAAAGTGGCCAAGAGAGAATTGGACTCAGTTACTACAATGTGTACTTACTGGTAACGCTAGCGAGATTTACACTTCACTGTCTGTTCATCAAAGTAGTGACTATGATGTAGTTAAAGAATGCATTTTACGGGGTTATGAGTTAGTTCCTGAAGCTTATAGGCAAAAATTCAGAAATTACAGAAAAGAAGATGGACAGACTTATGTCGAATTTGCTAGAGAAAAGGAGCAGATGTTTGATAGATGGTGTTTAGCCAAAAAAGTCAAACAAGATTATCAAAATCTCAGGCAAATTATATTAATTGAAGAGTTCAAAAACTGTGTCCACAGTGATGTTAGAACTTATCTTGATGAGCATCAGATTGAAACCTTGGAAAATGCTGCTCGAGCTGCTGACGAATATTCTTTGACACATAAAGTTCCTTTTGTTAACAAGACTTCTACTCAACAATTTTCTGGCAGAAAAGTATTTCCGCCTAATTCAAGCCCTTCTAAAACTCAAACTAACACAACTTTCAAAAATCAGACTTCAGAGAAGTTTGATTCTAGATCCTTGTCTCTTCCCACGTGTAACTTTTGCAAGAAAAAAGGACAAGTTATTTCTGATTGCTACAAATTGAAAAATAGGCATCAGAATCAAGATAGACCTGTTCCAAATGCTCTTATTTCCAAGAGGTCAAGGTCACAGTCATGTATTGAAAGCAATACATGTGTTGGGTCTAATAAACCCCGGTCTGATTTTATTATGGAGAATTATGAACCATTCATATCGAAGGGTTCTATATCACTCTTGGGTGATTTGGCCAATCCCACCCCTATTAAAATTTTAAGGGACACGGGAGCTTCTCAGAGTCATTTATTATCAGGTACTTTGCCTTTTTCTGAGAAGTCTTCTTCTAATGAAAGTGTTCTTATTCAGGGAGTAGAGGGTGGCTTTGTTAATGTTCCTCTCCATTGTGTAAATTTGTCATCAGACTTAGTGTCAGGACCTGTGACAATCGGAACAGTCTCGGTTTTACCCGTTGAGGGAATAGATTAATTGCTAGGCAACGACTTAGCTGGGGACAAGGTTGTGGTTAATCCACTTGTAACTGACAAGCCTAATTTGGATCAGAAAGTTGATCCAATTGAAAAAGAAATCCCTGATATATTTCAAGCTTGTACAGTTACTAAAGCTATGGTAAAAAAAGCTCTTGAGAATGAAGTTGAAAAGGGCAGTATTCCCTTATCTGACACCTGCGTGGGTCAGGCTTATGTTATTGAGGGCAGTATTCCCTTATCTGACACCTGCGTGGGTCAGGCTTATGTTGTTGAGGGCAGTATTCCCTTATCTGACATCTGCGTGGGTCAGGATTATGTTGTTGAGGGCAGTATTCCCTTATCTGACATCTGCGTGGGTCAGGTTTATGTTGTTGAGGGCAGTATTCCCTTATCTGACATTAGTATAGGTCAGGCTTTTGATGAGGTCACTTTTACTCCTGGTTTGTATCAGTCAGAAGGTATTGATCATAGTGATCCTGTTTTGACAACTCACTCTCTTTATTCTAATTAGGGTGATGATCTTGAGAATGATGTTACAGAGGGCAGCATTCCTTCAACTGACAATTGTATAGGTCAGGTTTTTGATGAGATCACTTTTACTCTTGGTTTAGATCAATCAGAAGGTATTGATCATAGTGATCCTCTTTTAATAACTCATTCTCTTAATCAGGGTTATAAACGACAGTCACTTGTTGTTGAACAGGAAAAGATCCTGAGATCTCCTGTTTGTTTCAAAGGGTCATAAATGAGACTGAAGTTACTGAAGTTCCTGTCTGTTATTTCATTAAAAATGGAATTCTTATGAGAAAATGGAGACCTCCCGAGGTACCTGCTGGTGATGAGTGGTCAGTGAACTATCAAATAGTAATTCCAAAACCTTACAGACAGGAAATACTTAATTTGGCCCATGAAACTCCCTTGGCTGGTCATTTAGGGATTAATAAAACTTATCACAAGATCTTGACTCACTTCCATTGGCCAAAAATCAAAAGTGATGTTGTCAAATACTGTAGATCTTGTCATACTTGTCAAATGGTAGGAAAACGCAATCAGAAGATACTTAAGGCTCATCTGCAACCTATTCCTGCGTTTGATGAAACATTCAGTAGAATTATGGTAGATTGTGTGGATTCCTTACCCAAGACCAAGTCAAGTAATCAATTAAAGTTAAAAATGAAACTATGGTTTGAAAGAACTGAAAGGGAGAGAACTTTTGAGTCTGATAATGGAGTTGTGTTACTCGTGTTCATTCTTCTTACTTTTCTTCAGATTAGATTTTACGGCCCTTACAAAGTTAAGAAGAAAATGAATTAGTTAAGATATAGTATTAGTGCTCCTGGGATCTAAATTAATTATAGGAGTACCAGTATATTGAAAGAGATAGCCATGTTAAATATGTGATTAATTTAATTGTACCAGTCCCACTTAGTGAAGGAATATCATCAGGATTCGACTGATATTGGAGCGACGAATTGTTGGAATTCAGAAATTATGAAAACAATCTAGACCAGAAACTTTCACAGTTGCAAGTGCAAGAAGGAAATGAACTGAAAGTTGTTATTATATGAGCACCTATGTCCAGATATTCTTACAAGGACAAACAAAATTTTCATGACGTTGAGATTGAGAATTCCATGCAGGATGAGTCCACTCAAACAGGAATATTTGAGAAAGGAAATTCAATATTTGCTGAAGAATGATTTTATCAAGCCCAGTAAAAGTGATTGGAGTTCACCATGCATACTTGTTTCAAAACCAGATAAAACTTTCCGTATGTGCACTGATTATAGGAAGGTGAACAGAGTGACAAAAACAGATTCATTCCCATTAACAAGAATTGACTATTCAATTGATAAAATTGGGAATGCCATGTACGTCACCAAATTCTGACCTTCTGAAAGGATTTTGGCAGATTCCACTACGGAAAGAGCAAAGGAAAACTCAACATTGTGACTCCAAAAGGACTCTACCAATATAAAGAAAGTCCATTTCAACGTCTCATAAAAATGTTCATCTCTGGTCTAGAGATTTGTGACGTCATCATCTACAACGACACCTGGAAAGAACATCTAGCAACAATTAGAAAATTCTTTGACAGACTCACTAATGCGTGTCTGACTGTTATTTTATTTAAAAGTGAGTTCTGCCTTGCTAGAGTAGCTTTCTTAGGACATTTAGTGGGACATGGACAAGTTAAAAGGTTGAGGCTATTTCTTGATAATATAATTGTAGACACTCTTTCCCGTGTATAATTTATTATATTGTGTAATTTATGCTAGTTCTTTTAACCTCAGATGTAAATTGGTTTGTGATAAAAAGAAAGTTTTATCATATAAACCTTTCTTTTTATTCTATGGGGGAAGGTGTTACGGCTATTGGATTTAAATTTATTTATTTTTTAATAGTTAAATCCAAATTTGTTATTTAGGGTTTAATATTCATTAATTGGGAAATTATTCTGGAAAGTTTAGGCTGACCTACACTCTAATTGTAAACAAGTTTTGACCTTGGCTTGTGGATCTAATTCCTGACCTTGCTTTAGACATTGTCAACAAACATCTAAAACTATTGGTTAATTTCAAGGACAATATTTTATTTTTAGTTCTTAGGGGTAGTAAATATCTACAGTACGTGATTTTTAGTGAAGGCAGTCTCTTTCTGTGACCTTCCATGAACATCTATCAATTTCTAGAAAATCAGGTGATCACTTGTTTACTTAAAAAACAGTTATATAGACTTGTTTTGGATAGAAGTGTTCAGTAGATGTTTGGGCTTTATTATTATTAAGTTGTGTATTTCATGTTTGAATATTATCTTGTTCTGGACTTTGTGTCAATTAATTGAAGAAAGAAGAATTATCTGGAAAAGGACATATGTTTCATAATTTCATCTGGATGATATTAAAACAAGAACTGCATCACGTGACATTGTCAGCCATTTTGGATTACATCGTCAAGATTCGAACCTGGAACTATTAGAACATTTATTTATCAGGACTTGCAATTCTATTAGTGGATTATTTTGTGAATTCTATATTTGTTGGATTTGATTCTCTAAAACCGTAAGTTTATTTTTTTTTTTGAAAATAATTGTACTTAATAAAAATCACTGTTAAAGTTTTACAAGCTTGTTAGTTTTCACTCTTTCTGTGTTGCTGCTTATTCGAGCCTAAGCACGTAACATAAGTCATTGTTATTTTATTCGAACCCTTGCTAAACTTACTTCTCATCGTGTTACTAGATTTTGCTGCTCGTGATGTAATATTGTTATCATATCGTCGACATAATTTTGTATTAGTTAAATCTTATTTTTGCTGATGGAATTGCCGTATTTGTTATCTTGCTTGATCCTATGTCCAGATTTCCAACCATAGTTTCACCCGATTTTATTATTTATTTTTCCTTGACAAATTTGACATTTGTTGCAGAATCGTTACTGGTCATAGCTGTTATAAAGTTGAGCATTACATAGAAATTTTCTTCCCATATCTGTATTTCAAGCCATCGTCCACGAGATGATGACAACATGCTATTCTCAACCTCGCTAAGTTGTGCGTAACTTGTCGCTTCTGAGTTTTTTACGTTGGGGCGGGGGGGGGGGTATTCAGTTTCACGTTTTACAATTTTATTTTAACTCATATTGATATTTTCAGTCACCTTTCCACCAGTCAATTATAACGTAATATTGCTGACTGCACTGAGTTATGCAAAGCTTACAAACTGCGAGTTATCTGCATTAATTGGCGGATATGTTGTTTCAAGGTTCAGCACTTCCTGACTTGACATACGTATGCTCCCTGCCATTACGGCTCCAGATTATTTTAGACAGATTGTTATATATAGACCAGTCGTAGTGGTTGTAGTTTCTTTTTCTGTTGAGCTGTCGATTAAGGTACAAAAGTTTGTGTAATAGCTCATTTTTATTTCTTACTGCACGATACAATTTAATTTTGACCTCCTGATACAATTTTATGAATACCTGATATAGAATGAGCGTTAATTACTTTGACACTGAGCGATTAATAAATTATCAACATAACCACGACCTACCGGATTGACATTATCTGATAGGACGAACTGGATTGGGTAACACTAGTCTTGTGATTAATTTGTTACATAACAACCTCTTCTTCTACGATCGAGATTTTTTAAATATACACGATCAATCCACATCAGAATAACAACGGCTTGCTTAGCGAATACAATTTTAAAAAATTAACTTGGTATGCGCGATGATATATTTATCATAAACCAACCCGAAGATTTATTTTTTTCACTATCGCACAACAGAAAATGTATTGCAGTCTATAAGAACATAAGTTTTATAACGGGGATCAATTAATAAGGCGAAATACATGTTGCTTCATATTATTTGCTGGACTCGAAAATATTGATTGACGTACAAAATATAGCTGGAGAACAGTGCGAAGGTGTATTAAAAGACAAATGTGCCGAACTTTATCATAACGCATCTGGTGATGGCAGACACATCTTTTTCTGGTTTGATAAGCTAGCAAAGAAATCGAAATCGCATGTTCACATGTGAAATAGATAAAAGTGAAAGATAATCACAAGAAGATTATAAACAAAAATTGAGAGATTGTATATCTGGGGAACAACAGGACGTTATCAAGTTCGCGAATGGTCAGCAGATAGATACAATACTTGTATTCAAACTTTGAAAAATATTGAAACTGCAAGATGATAAGCTGAAGAAACTATTAGCAAATAACAAACTGAAGCAAAATTTTAACTTCGTATAAATGATACGTGCAAGATTCATTGGTGTTTTATACTTCTAATGATTATAGAACAAGAACGTTTTCATACAATTGACATTTTATCAGCTATTTAATGACACTGATTAAAGGCGTGTTAAGCGTCTTACATAGGAAATACCTGAAAATCAGGCGATGTCTGAAGATCTACAACTCCAAAGCTGAAAAAGTTGATGACTGATGTTATTAATATCATAAACGGAAGCTGGAAATACGAGTCAGAATTCGATAACAAAATTGTTGAAAGCTTAGATAATTTACGATCAAACGGCTATCTAACATCCTATCAATAAATAAATATTATATTTTACAGAACGATCTTGTCGCGATTTGATTTGCGGCGAATTCATTTGCTAACAGCAAAAGAAACTGCTAGCAGTTATTTTTATATATCATATAAAATAGGAACGTTAACGTTACAGCTTGATTCATCACAGATTACATCGGACAGTGCACATTTATGTTAATTATTATCAACCAGTCGAACTTAACCCTTGCACACAAACGTTCCCTAAGTAATATGAAATAAAACTAGTATCAGCTACTTCTTGGCACTTTATGGCGAATATTAGAACTAACTTGAATGACAATTGGGTTTCTGTTAAGAAACCACAAGGCACTTATAACGTTACAGATCTAAATAAAGCAATAGTTATTGATTACAACTAAAGTTTAAGTTGGGTCAGTTTTGAGCTCATTCCGAACTTTAACACTGATTGCCAGAATACCTTTTTAAATCAATTTTCTTAAATTGCTTTCAGTACCTCCAAAGCATCTTGCCTTTGTTAGGTTTTGCTCGAAAAGAATACTGTTCTGAATCGCAAACTGCTTCAATTTCATACGAGAGTGAGTCACAAGTGGATATAACAGAAGCAAATTCGATCTTACTAAACTGCTCAATTGATAGCCGGCCGTACACAGCACTTGGTAGCCAAGGTCAAACTATCTACAGTTTTTTTTTATCCAGATGTACCACCTTAACTGCTAATGCAAGTAAATTCAAGACAGATAATGTACTCTCTTGTTAGTGTTAAAAATCAAATATCTTCTATCACGATTCAGACTGAGTGATGAATCGCCTGGTGGCTGAATCTCAATAATGAAATTGTAACGTATCATCTGCATTTGAGGTCAGTCAAATAGCTGACTAGAGCTAGCTCACGACAGCTATTTTGACCAGGATATATTTTATCAGGCAATTTTGTATAACAAAATGAAGCAACGAAATATGTATCACATAAATATCGTAAGAGGTTTTGTTTTGCAAATATAATATTCAAAATAACTGAAATGTACATGGAATTACAAATACGGAGCTCCTATTGCTCTAGACGCATCAAAAGCTTTTGCCATAGCAGCCTCCTCTGCGGAAGGCACCGCTGTTGGACAGAACAGAAGATTGTTGATAAAATTAAGGACCGACCACCATGTGGTCTACCAACAGCGTCGGTATTAAGCGATAGGAATATAAAACAAGTAATTTCTGAAATATCACCAGCATTCGAAACTAATAAGGAGTTGATAAAAACGACAAAAATAACTGCTATCTCCGCCCGGCGGAGACATTATTAGAAAATTAGAAACTGAAACTATACCTCAAAGCGCTAGCACTCGACAAGATATTACGGCGTTCTAGTGGGTCTTTTATAACCTCAAACCGCAGAGCGAATCACGATTTTGTCTAACAATTACTAATTTAAAAAAGTGTCTGTTGAAAATTACATTGACCTGACCGAGGTAATACCAATCGATTTCTCAGCAAGAGACTTTGAATGTGTTGCGTATATCGTAGAAAATTAAAAAAAAAAACAAAGCAAAACAAGCATGCAAACGTTTAATACAAAAGACGAGAACGTGTTTCTGTTAACGCATAAAGCCGTATTTGACGTACAGGGAGGAATTGCGACAGATGCTAAAGATCTAGTTGAGATTGGTGCAAATATTGAATTAACCATTGTCAACAACGGTTGGAGTTTTATTTTAAAAGCGCCATATATCAGATCGTCAACAGTAGAAGATATTGCGATACACCTGCCAGTCGCCTGTACTATTCTTAACGTAGTTTCTTTTAGCGACGACTACTCTATTTCTGTTGGAACATTTATGCTTTGGTTTAAAAATACATGGCTTGGTTTGTTACACTCTCAGTCTGATTGATAATGGACATGATGTTGCTACGGATCTAGTTTTAGTAAGGAATTATTTGATTGGTATCGCCCCACAAATAGGAATAGCAGCACCAGATTTAGCTGCTGATGCTGCCGCTGTAAGGGGGACACTTATACAAGTATGAAATGCTCTTAGTATTGCTGCACTATGGGCTGTCGCAGATGGCGCTTCAATATTAGCAGTTGTTAATCAAATAATACTAATATGGCGCGTTATAAACATTTTATTAAGTGAAGGTTATGGTAAAACACAAAATTTACAAACAGATCAAATACAATAACTATGATGCTTCCACTTAGCACAATATTCGGATTTTGCAGAGGCTATAATAAGGTATTTCGTGGTATCAATATATGCACTTTTACTTGATCCAGCTGGAATAAAAATGATTGTCTGATGTTAGCTGGTGTAAATTCCAATCCAAATTACCAGTTAGCAATAACACAACTAGCATTGTTGATGCTATGAGTCCTTTCATCTATTGATAAACAATCGAACGATATTGACCACATTTAAAAAACAAATACTTTGAACAAAACAAAATTAATCAAACCGTAATCAAAACTAAATTCGACTAATAACACATAGAGAAGAAGAACAGCACCTACTGAACAGATACCAAGACTCGTATTTATTGTGTTTCAGCAACAATACGGATGTAATCGTCAAATACGAAAATATTTTGCAACCGCTGAAATAGAAGGAAATATTTTTTTCTTCTTTTGTCTCAAAGTTAATTGACATCACTGGACGAATTTGTTTTAAATTAATCCTATCTCCCTTAATTCCGTTTCTGTGATCAAGAATTAATCCGCTATGAATCTGACCAAGAAATACCTCACGCACAAAACGACGAGAGAGATAATTAATATAACCGGTGTTAGTTCCTCTGATCATAACCATTAAATATACAAATTTATTAATACTTCCAACACTTTTTTGTTTTAATATTTCTGATAATTGCTGTCATATCCCTACCATATCAGTTACCTGACCCTTTATCTGATAAACTCTCATCCCCGTTGGAATTTCATCACAAAACAACGAATAAATGAAGTCCTTGATTAGCATATTAATATATTTATCATCATTCTCCAATTTGATGTTATAATAATATAAATTCTCTTTCTCTAATTGATATTTCTGTACCGTGCTATTAGAGAAATATAAAACAGTATATATAGCGATGCTGAAACTTACCGATATAGCAAAGAAAAATCGATTCTCGACGGATGAATATCAACCTAGAAAAAAATGCAAACACATTTGTTGGGTTTGATAGCAGTTGGCATTTTTATAAGCGTGTGCTAGAAAATTTCACTGCCAAAACTTTATATCATCTGCTTTTGTCAACAATTAAAACCGTGATTGCCACGCACAAATGTCTAACGGTTATAGTTCAGTTTAATGTTAAGGTTTCTACGCTTAATATATCTCTTGGATCCCAACAGCAAGTCAAGGATATGCTTATCAATCAACACGTCTACATTAGAAAAGCAAGCTGCTGAACTACGTAGTGAGGAATTGGCCGACCCTTATATCGATTTTTTCTAACAGGAACAGATTTGTTGTTGTTGTTGTTGTTATAGTGTTTAACGCCATGTTTCAGCACACGATAGGCTATACATGGCGGCCAGTATTAATGGTGGAGGAAGAACCCGGGAAAACCCCTGAAAAGAACTACCGATCCACGAGAAACTACTGGCAAGCTTTCTCACATACCCACATTGGCCGAATTTGAGACTCGAACCAATGCAGACAGATGTGAAATGGCAGTGATCCGTAACGGAGAGCGCTTTAGACCACTCGGCCATTCGGAGCCCCAGGAACAGAATTAATATCTTTGTCAAATAATATACTTCAGGAGGTATGAAAGAAAATGGATGAAAGAACAGAAATACTAATTCACACTATGAATTATTATCCCCTGCGAGGTAGCTCGAATGTATAATTGTCAACTGAAAAAAAAACAAAGCTAGAAATGTTGTATTAATGTAAAAAATTATGGCGATTAAAAAAGGTTCCAATTGACAAAATTATCAGCGTTATTTCCTGCACGAGATCGTCCTTATCGAGTATCGAATAAAATTATACATGTTAACAATCTAAACTATTGCAGGATTGTCTTTCCTGTTTCTGAATATCAAATTCCCCAAACTTCGAAAAGCAAAAAAAAAAACAACTGTTGCTTAGACGTAATAATTAATATGTTGTCGACAATGAACTATATATATATATATATATATATATATATATCCAAGATACGTGAACCATCGTTAAAAAAATTTAAAACTGAAAATAATTACATGTGGATAAAAATACTTTAACGGACTATAACAAGTATAAGGTAAAGAAATATTTATGTTTCTGGTGCTTGCATAGTTGTAAGTCACAGCTAGTTCTTGATATCTACATCTCGAATAGTGAACTAATGTACAGTAAATATCTATGCCTGGTGAAGACGAAAAGATATTACAATTTACACATTACAGACCTACGATGAACGTACCTTTTATATAGATTTTGAGTATATTTTGCTTCCAGTGTAAGGAGCAGAAAACACCGATCGGAGTAGCGCATAAAGTCGTTTTTGTTATTATTAGATCTTTATCAAAACCCCAAAAAATGTACAGAGGTAAATATCCTGCTGTCCTGTGGCTAAGAAACCGATCAGCGAAATTGATTTCATCATGATTTTACTTGGCTTAATACCAAAATAATGATGCCTCTAACAGTAACACAAGAAGATGAATTTAATACAGCAGAAATATGTCATATATTTGTGAGGAGGCGCTTTTGCGTCATAATCTTGTAAAAGATCACCGTCATATTCCTGGAAAGCATCGCGGTCCAGCACATGATAAATGTAATTTTAAATAAACTACATCGGATTTTGTTACTGCTGTCTTTCACGGAGTTAATCTGACAGGTAATCATGATGTCGTCCTAATACAAGAAAAAAGGGTTTTGGCTGAGAAACCCCTAATTACAAACTAACTAATAGGCAAGTTTTTTGGTATTGATCTGGTGCGATCTGATAAGGATGGTCGATTTCGATCGCGTCTGAGCAGGGACATTTTTATCCTTCAAACTGTTATTAATCGTGGCACTCATGTCTAGACTGAGCTCTGAGAATGCAAGCACACCGATATTGGGTCGGTTTACGAGATATATTGATCAACCTAAGTGGGCCAATAATTCAACATTGAAGACTTTGTTATTGACCTCGTGCACTTAGATTCCGATGGCAGAGTCCGATATTCACTTAACAGAGCCATCGTATCCTCCATCATCATGTCAAATAACCTCATGTTAGAGCGGTTACAAAGCCATTCCCTGCTTGCACCGTGCAAGACGGCATCTGCTATCTTTAATGACGCGGGCTTCACTATTACCATGGCCGCTATCTCACTACGATGCTCTCCAAGTCAGCCACTGTACCCGACAATTTAACACCAGTTGTTTTCGTTGATCCGCTTGTCAACAGATGTTGTAACTCTGGACCAATCTGTTGAATAAGAAGAAAGAGAACAACTTTTGCGGCAACGAAGAAAGAGAACAACTTTTGCGGCAACAAGCGAAAGACTTCTTCGAGTCGTCTATTGTCATAGTGAATTCTTTAACATGGATAGCATGGCTTGTGAGCATATGTTGGGAGACATTTGAAAATACATACACAATCCGTAGAATCGTCAATACACAATTACAATATTAATGCGTACATTACACCGCCCAAGCGACCTTTGAATACAGTCGCGCGCTCGACATCGTAAAAAAATTCGTTTTGGTCTACGTACAGTTGAAATTTAGAGTCAACAGACCCTAGGATGCGCGTGGCTAAATGCAGCAAGCGATGAGAAAGGCCCAGTGCACACAAGAAATCTCACCACAGTAAAAAGAACTGTATGGCCAGCAGCGCGGGGCCCCTGAAAGCACAGAGCCCATGGTGGTTGCCTTGTTCGCCTTGCCCTAGAGCCGGGCATGAGTCAAGTTGTGAATGAATATGCAGTGCAACAGCTTTCTCAGCTGGTCTGGAATTACTTGATTTGTGTGTAGATTGTATGGGAAAACTATGAACTCTTTAAATGGAAGTGATGAAAAACACGCTATAGAATATCACGTTTATTTCATTTTTATGCAGTAAGGTGAATATTTTTGCACTTGGAATGTGATTGAAATTAAGTACAATTTCGAAATTTGTATAGAAGCTTTAGAAACTTGACATAGCTCATGTAATTCAGATGTGCAGACCTAAAAAGGTACATTGAGAAAATTCAACATGCAAAAATGTAAGCATACTTTTTGTCATTCGTATTACCAGCTAAAGAGGACAATTTTTTACCTGGTCACTTCCATTCCGTTTGTGCGGATCCCAGCTATGCTATGACATACAAGGCATCTATCGCCAGCCTAATCTAAACATCGTATCAAAAGCGTTAACTCAACAAAGAAAATTACAAAGCAGTTGGTGTGTGACAGTCCATTCAGCCAGCACAACTGGGAATATTTCATCGTTTTTGTCTTATTGACTCTGATGCCTTTACTTGTCTAACACAACCTTCAGTTGCAAAATTTTCCCCACGACTTTAGTACTTTTCATTATAAAACAGTACTTCTTTGATAGATATATTATAGCCTTTGTCCTCAGTATGATTTTCTATGCTATTTTTATATACCCCAGATATCACTTTTCATAGTATAAACCATTCCGTTAATGAAAAGTTACGAAAATGTCCACTTAGAAACTGTTTAAGTGATCAGAATGATATTTTCAATACTGCCTTTCTCACGTACCGGCCCACACGGTTTATTTTATCATCTCTAATTTCAAATAGACGAAAAAGCTGTTTTATAGTTCTCTATCCACAAAAAAATCTAATAAACTAAAACCTAAAGCATCTGTTACATGAGTGTACATGGTTTGTTTACAAATGAGTACCTTATATATCAAACTATTTTTGACACACGTGTTGTGTACGTGTGTGCAATAATCAGGGTGTTCACTATCCTAAGATAATGCAATTAACGGAGTAAAAACATGTATATATACTTATCTTTATGTATAAATTCCAGCTTCATGTCCGTCATTAAATAAAGGAAATGTCTGTCACAATTTGCAATCTTTTATTTGATATCAGATAACTAAATACAGAAAATATAAATGAAGTTCAGATATACTATTACTTATGAAAATATTAATATGAAACTATTTTAAATTGCAGCGAGTATAGAGTGTATTTGTTACATCCTGAGGTACAGTATATGATGAATGACAATAAAAACGTCAGCGGTTCGATCTGTCAAAGTTAAGAAAGTTTTTAATAGTATAAAACAAAAAAATACTGCCCTAAACCCTAAATTTAGGTTACTGTTAAGTTGACTGTGCCTGTTTCGCCAACGAGAACTTAAACATTTGTGATGATCCCCGAGTTAAATAAAAAAAAATGGTGATGTGATCGCTAGAACTATGATAATAGATCAATCATGTGTCCGTTTAATCTGAGACAATAGATCAGTCACGTGATCGCTAGATTTGACAATAAATCAATCATGTGATCGCTTGAACTTTGATAAAAATTACAATGTGTGATCGCTAGATCTATAACAATAGATAAATCATGCGATTGTTAGAACTAAAACAATAGCTAAATCATCCCATACACAGGCAGAATATCAAAATATCAGTTCCTTTTTTTTAGCTTCAACATCAAGAATGTCTGACTAGCATGAGTTTGATATGTTAGGCATAGAAGTCATATAATCACAACTGTGTAACACAAGTAGCCATTGTAAAGCACAAACCAATTTTGAGACATACTGTCTCTAAAGGTGACCGACATTTTATTTCGCATAAATACAAAAATTAATTCACTTCTGGAGTAAAGATTATTTAAAAGATATCTCATACAGGCCATATGTAAAAAATGCAGCCAAGACTTTCCTTTTGAGACCTCGATGTTGTGCTGTGCTTTGATACCATATCATGATAAAACATAAAAATTCGCACATACGGCATACGCTGGCAGGAATCCTAAACATAAAGCATGTGCAACCTACGACCGACTGGTCCTCGACCTGGTTTTATCCGCTTTTTTCATAATTAGTTGTCGATTTTTAAAAAAATGCTATTCATGCCAAAGTATTAGAGGAAGTTGTACATGCCTGCTTTGCACTTTTACAGGCCATCTCAAAGCATGAACACCGGAATAGTATACACCCTCTGAATGATCAATATTATTAATGTCGATGTTATTATGTACAAATCACTTACATTGGTCATATAGTTGACCATTTAAATCCAAAATCAACAATTGCCGTTCTCCTCTTAAACGTAAAAAATCCACAGAAAGTAACATAACTCTTTGTTGAACCCACAGTTCTTCTTTCAATTTATTGACCTTGACCATTCAATTTCGGAATCCCGAACCTATAAATCGATGCGATTTTTATTTCCGATTCAAGCCATCCGCAGAATTTGGTAATGGTTTGTGGCATATGACAAGTTATTTTGTGTAAATCGTTTTTCTTCTTGGATTCCTTCTGACCATGACCTTTAACCCTGTCTCTAATGCAAGCTATCTACATAGTTTATTGGATTCCTCCTGACTATGACCTTTAACCCTGTCTATAATGCAATCCATCTACATAGTTTCTTCATTACACATGGTACAGAACTAAAATAGTTTTTGTCGAAATTGTATTTCCTTCTCCTGTGGTCTTTAAACTCATGTTTTATTAGAGTAACTGTGACCTTAATATTTGACCCTTTGATCACAAAATAACTAGGTCTCTTTCTTACCTTAATTGCAAGCTACTCACAAGGTTTGGTTAAGGAAATTACTATACAAGTCAAGTTATTTTGTATAAATCATTTAGCTTATTTCATTCCTGCGACATAGATGATTGAGACTAAAATCAGCAGATTTCTTCCTTTCCTCAAAATGCAAACCGTTTACAAGACAGTAGAATATGGTGGAGAAATAGAGACATACGGAAAAACAGATGGTTGGACAACATTATCACACGATACTCTTCCCCTGGTGGTATTCACATCATTACTTTCCAATTATTCAATGGTTATTATCTTCTATATATTTAAGAAACAGGATGGATAAAGTGTCCTCAATCCGTGGATCTTCGCCAAGCTATATTCTCCCCAACACCTTCGTTCCTGCAATTGTAAATTGTCCTTCCATGACGTTAGAAGGGACTGATCGAGTTTGATTGGGTTGCTGTCCACCCACGTACACGTTGATGGTACCTATTAAACATAAGAATCGGTTAGTTCACTTAATATCTGTATAATGGAGCACTTATATGCAATTTTTGTTGCGAAAAGTTTCATACATGTTGTTTCTCTTAGGAATAGCATATACTATGTCGCTAACAAAAGTTTCAGAATTACTTAAATAATAGAATCAGGCATTGAAGAGTAAGGCTGTTTTAATTCCCGAATATTCTAATGAATATCGAGATATTTACTGAGTGTACACCAATTAGCCGCGAGAATGTGCAAATAAGTACGAACATTTTTGGTCAGGCGGATGATGGAAGTTTCGAATTCATTTATGTTCAAGTGATAACCACTCGAGATCTCCAGTAAGAATACAGGATACACTAAATATTGGACAGAACGCAGGCAAGATTTAACAAAATGATTTTAGAGTAGCTCTGGTGCCCGGTATAAATTAGCAATAGTCACGTTACCAGTGAAATATGGCTCCTGTTTTAGTTCTTTAATTACTCGCTTATCGAACTTTGTAGCAGAACGTATACGAGACAGGGAAGCAGACTAATAGAAGTGGTGCATATGGGTAGAAATTACAGAGATTCAGTATTTTTAACTAAGATGGAGGTCTTAGATGTACGCCTGATTATGCAAGAAGACTAAACAATGAAACGAACAAAGTAACCATAGCAACAAAGGTTTGGACGTAACTAGACATTTTATGCATGAATGGTGAATACATACGAAACTATTACAAACAAAAGGTTTATCGAAACTTAAGGTACCTGGGCCAACAATAAATCCCTTATCATCTGTCCACACAGCCATAGACTGAGGTTGAACGACAAACTTGAACTCAATGGAACTCTTTTTCGGAATGTAAAGTCTCTGAAAGCCCGCCAGTTGAAGTCTGGGCATCACCTCTTTTGTGTCTGCCCAGGAGATGTACAGTTGTACCACCTGCAATCAATGATACATAAAACTGCATGGATGTCAAGAACTTAAATTGACAGCCAACGCCCATACAAAACACAAAAAACAGTGAAACATTGTGTACGTATTACAGCTTCTGTTTCAGCGAGAAAAGGAACAATTATGACTAATGTACACTTTAAGGACTATAAAAAATGAGCAACTAGCTCCAGCGTAATTGAATTCGCTAGAAATGTTTTACTCATTTATTTTGACTTTTAAGCTTTGATTGCTGTTTGGAAAGCTGTACGTTTTACTGGCCATGTGCATATTTTACTGTCAATGCTGTATGCTGTGTTTGTGGAAAGTATATTTTGTTGAATACTTTCTGTAAGTATGGATAGTATGGATATCAGTTTTTCACAGGACCCCAGTTTCTTCTTTAATATAAGTTTCTCAATCCTTTCCTCTGATGTATCAGCTATTTGTCGTAAGAAAAGCGCTGAAACGTTTGCACATGTCAAGCCTAGTGCAGCTAAATGTGCAATTTGTTCTGTTGATTTATTAATTAAATGGCTAATAATCGACTTTCTTACAACCAAAAGACTTGGGAATTATTGATTTAAAGTTAATTATTTAGGTCCTTACAACCAAAAGGCTAGAGATGTATTGATTTAAAGTTAATATTTCAGATCCCTACAACCAAAAGGTTTGAGATTAATTAATTTCAAGTTAATATTCCAGGTCTTTACAACCACAAATCTTGAGAATTAATTTAAAGTTATTAGTCCAGATCCCTACAACCAAAAGGCTTGCGATTTATTAATTTCAAGTTAATATTCCAGGTCCTTACAACCAAAAGGTTTGCGATTAATTAATTTAAAATTAATATTCCAAGTCCCTACAACCACAAAACTTGATATTAATTAATTTAAAGTTAATGGTCCAGATCCCTACAACCAAAAGGTTTGAGATTAATTAATTTAAAGTTAATATTCCAAATCCTACAACCACAAAAGTTGAGAGTAATTAATTTAAAGTTAATATTTTAGGTTTTTACAACAAACAAGGCTAGAGATTTATTATTTTAAAGTTAGTATTTTAGGTTCTTACAACCAAAAAGGCTTGAAATTCATTAATTTAAAGTTAATATTCCATGTCCTTACAACCAAAAGACTTGCGATTAATAAATTTAAAGTTAATATTTTAGGTTCTTACAACAAACAAGGCTAGAGATTTATTATTTTAAAGTTAATATTTTAGGTCCTTACAACCAAAAGACTTTAAGTTTGCTTCGTGCAGCCACTTACCTCCTCCCCGTCCACATCTCCAATGTTCTCTACTTGGCCGAACAGAAAAAGTGGATCTCCGGCCACAATCACCGAGTCGAAGGTCATCTTGAGGTATTGGAATGTGCTATACGACAACCCATAGCCGAACGGATACAGCGCATCGCCCTGAAAATAACGGTACGTTCGTCCTTCCATCGAGTAACTTGTCATTGACGGAATCTGTAACGACAATTCAAAAAGTCTTTCATCGATTGTTGTATTTAAAATTCTTAAAAACTGTGGATGGATAAAAATCGAACGTCAATTCAACCATTGCAGTTGTAAAATGTGCATAATATTGATGATGCATATGACATACTTTTGTCAGCCAGGAGCAAAGCAAAATGTTTTCTTTTCGCTCAAATCTAATTATAAATATATAATAAAGCGGACTGATAACTGACAAAGATTCCGTTTTCAAGACGATATACACACTGATGGGGAAAAGGGGGAGGCTACATGTCACTTAATGCTGTAATTATCATAAATTTTATATTTTAATGTTTGTTTAATCTTTGATAATAAGTCAAACGTTTGCTATTAAATTCAATTGTCAAGTGACAAAATTTTCTCATTTCGAATGTGGATTTTTTTTTCATAGCTGCTATTACACTTCTAATACGATGCACACACACACACACACACACACACACACACACACACACACGAATAAAGTGAACTCAGCATATACAATGAAGTTTAAATAATGTTTCTTCTATTAGTATTTGCTCACAATGCTCTTTTTGTGACACTGATTCCATGAGAAGCAATAAGAATTGAATAACTCTTGCAATATTGTGGTCAAATTACACACAAGCTATTAAATTAAATTATAAAGCCGTCTAGCAACAGCATGACAAGATGTGACCTTTCCTCCAGGCGATATGAGTTACTTTCCCATCTGAGCTTTATGTGAATACGGTAGTCTTGAAACAAGTATGCCCTTAATTATTTCACCACTTTAAAGTTGACATCCCTTGTTATCAAGTGGTTTCTCTTTGGCATATAAATGATGATTCACGCTATTCTGAAAACAGGAAACTGTTTTTATTTTTTCTTCAAACAAAAACATTTCGTGTCAGTAACTAAAACTATGAAGTCCAATCAAGGTCAAGGTCTGAAACTTAATCGTAAGCACAGCAGTCTAATAAAATCATTAGTATGACGTTAGGAAATTTTGGGAGAGTCCACTGCACGAAGCTAATCTATGCTTCAACAACGTGAATATTATACATCATAACATACCCTTCTAGTAATTGACTTAATACTCCGTTTGATAACTATATACCAAACAGTGACTCATAATCAACCAAATATAAAGTAATACAGTTATAGTGAAGACAAAAATATAAATTGTATATACCATGGTATGTTACAATATCTATGCATCTTATAAGACAGCCATCTTGCACAATATGGCATTATATATATATATATATATATATATATATATATATATATATATATATATATATATATATATATATATATGCTCCCTTTTGACGTGTTGGCCATCCATATTTGGCTTTGTATTTGGAATGGCATACTGATTAAATTATGGAGTTTATTTTCATTTCCGTTTCCTATTGCTAAACTGGACAAATGTTAAGCTTACAAACTCGTGTTAAAATAGTTCTGAAATCTTGATATTGTTGCGAACATGCAACATATTCGTTTAAAATTTCTACTAGGATTATTATTACATTTTACTTACATACCAATTTTATGATAATGAAGAAGTATTTCGTATGACTTCACTTCCTATCAGTGGCGTCAATTGACGGGTGGGGTGGGTTCGTTTTGAAGTGGGTGGGGTGACACCAAAATGACTGTCTATACAAATTTAGATTCTTGTGCAGGAATGTAGTCCCTGGGGGATAACCTCAAAATAATTGGCAATTAAAATCAATGATTTTTTTGTACAGGAAGGAGGTCCTTATGGGGTGACACCAACCCTAGATACTCCACTGCTTCCTATATTGGACAAATATATTACCTTTTGTCAGTAACATGTGTCTGAATTGAACTCAAGAAAACAAATTCCTGATTCATTGGAATTCATTATGTTTCTCCCAATGTATTGAAATTTTTATTTCTGATGAAAGAATCCTCGACTTGTCTTAGAATGCCTCAAAAAGGTAGCCCATTTAATATTTACCTCTTTGCACGGAAATATCCCTAAGAAGAAAAATAGCACCCGTACGTTCACCTTTTGTATAGATTTTTTGTGACCAGTAAGTTACAAATCGGTTACCAGAAGAAAAAGAAAAGTCTGCAAGGAATCGACGTTGTATTGATATGACATTGCCTTCATTAGCATTTTACCTGATCTGCAGTGCGGTACCAAGTATACGGAAGTCGTCCTGCAGGATTGGATCCTGGTACCGACATAGTCAGGACATTATATAGGGCTTCACCTGTAGCCTGGGCGGGATAAAAACACTCCAAGATGGCGGGAACTCTTGGCTCAGCATCAAACATTGTGATATTCACCGGACCCGCATTGAATAACAATAGTATAACTGGAGCCCCATTACCTATATAGGTGATAAAATTATATTTAACTATAAAACAGTTATAATTTGTGAAAAAGAATTCTTGTTTCTTCAAGCAACATTTGTTAAAAATAAAATCGTTATGCAAGATAATGACTTTACAAGATTTCGCATCTCTAATGAAGAATAATGAAGAAAAAATTAGTTTGCCAAGTTTGGATAATGTATCGGGATAGGATAGTGCTCAATACATTCTCGTGGCGCATTCCAATGTAAACAAACTGGCAAAAACTATCATAGTGACAGGTGCACTCTTAACATTTAAACCGTAATTAACTTGTGTTGTTGTCAGACATTTAATACAGTTCTAAAACCTGTTCTACCTTTAAAAAATGCAATAATAAAACTACCTATCTTAAGACATCACATGTGCGAAGGAATGTTCGTCTCGTTCATATGGTCGCCACGCATGTACGAAGGAATGTTACTCTCATTTACATGTTCTTCACGCATGTGCATAGGATGCTAGTCTCATATACAAGTTATCCACACATGTGCGATGAATGTAGGTAAACGTGTGACTTTTCTTGACCCGTCACTGTTTGGTCCAATCAAAACAAAAATTGGTACGTAAATGTATGATTTGTCTGACCTAGTCATATATAAATAAGTACCCAACTGTGTGACTTTGTCTGGTCTCGTCGTTTGGAAATATGTGCCTACCAGATTGACCCGTCTCGTCCAATCATATAGAAATATGTACCTAATAGTATGATCTGTCTGGGCTAATCATATAGAAATATGTACCTAATAGTGTGAATTTATCTGGTCCAATCATATGAAAATATGTACCTAGCGGTGTGACCTGTCAAATCAAATCATATAAAACCACGTATCAAAAAGTATAACTTTGTCTGATCCAATCATGTGGAACGATATACCTAATAGTGTGACACGTCTGGTCGAATCATACAGAAATATGTACCTAACAATGTGAATTTGTCTAATCATATAGAAACATGTACCTATGAGTGTGACGCTCGAGGGTCATCATATAGAAGTCTGTACCTAACCGTGTAAATTTGGTCTAATCATGTATAAATATTTACCTAATGGTGTGACGTTTTCTGGTCTGGTGATTTTGAAATATGTACCTAACTGTGTGATTTACCCGGTCCTATCAGTTAGAAATATGTACCAAATTGTATCGCTTGTCTGATTTAATCATATATAAATATGTACCTAATTGTGTTACTTTGCTTGGCGAAATCATAGAGAAATATGTACCTAATATTTTAACGTTGTTTGTTCTAATCTTATATAAAAATTGTTACGTGCTTAGGCTCGAATAAACAGTAACATAGAAAGAGTGAAAATAACAAGCTTGAGTATAAATATTTTTCAGAAAAGAAGAATAAACTTACGGTTTTAAGAATCAATTCCAAAATTAATCCAAAAATAATTCAAAATATTGTCCACTACAGAAATTGCAAAAGTCCTGGTAATAAAATGTCCGAATAATTCTAAGTTCGAATTCCAGCGAAGTATCCAATATGGAAGACGATGTCATTTGATGAAGTCAGTTCTTGTTAATAAAGTTTCTATGAGCACAATTCTTTACCAGATAAATAGCAAAATAATTCCTCTTGATCGAAACGAATTGACACAATTTCCAGTACAATGTAATTTATAATAACTCAAAAAGATACAACTTAATATTCTAAAAGCCCAATTTCTTCTACTGAATAACTCGCTCCAAAACATAGTTTATATTGCTTGTTTTTACGTAAACAAGAAAGGGGTCACGATCTTCTAGAGTCTCTCAGAACAATTTTACGTTCAAGAAATTACGTAAACAGCGTATAACCCAACTAAAATAGAAAGATTTTTATACAAAACTCCATTTTGTCCTTGGAACCAACCAATCATTATAAAAGCTTGTTTACAACTCTGAAACTAAGTCAGAAATGAGGTCAACACCTTGTGTTTACTCTATGAAGTACAGGTCACCCCCCTACTTAATGAACGAATCTTAAAACTTAAAATGCCAAATTTAAATCTAACAAACAAACAATAAAAATAAATATAAATGACTTATATCAAATATACGTAACAAAATATGTACCTAATTATATGACTTTCTCCGGTCTT
The DNA here is from genome assembly GCA_029339505.1 of Unio delphinus. Lineage (NCBI taxonomy): Eukaryota > Metazoa > Mollusca > Bivalvia > Unionida > Unionidae > Unio > Unio delphinus. The sequence continues at coordinate 13,728,154 of JAQISU010000042.1, forward strand.
ATTGTTTAGAAATGTGTATCTACTATTTTGACTTTGTCCGGTCTAATCGTTTATAAATATGTACCTAATTGTGTTACTTTGTCTTGTCTAATCTTATATAAACATGTACCTAATTGTGTTACTTTGCTGGCGAAATCATATAGAAATATGCACCTAATATTTTGACTTTGTCCGGTCTAATCGCTTAGAAAGATGTACCTAATTGTATGACTTTGTCTGGTCTAATCTTTTAGAAACATGTACCTAATTGTGTGACTTTGTCTGGTCTAATGTTATATAAATATGTACCTAATTGTGTTCCTTTCCTGGCGAAATCATATCGAAATATGTATCTAATATTTTGACTTTGTCCGGTATAATCTTTTAGAAATATGTACCGAATTGTATGACTTTGTCCGGTCCAATCTTTCAGAAATATGTACCTAATTGTATGACTTTGTCTGGCCTAATCTTCTATAAATATGTACATAATTGTGTTACTTTGCTGGCGAAATCATATAGAAATATGTATCTACTATTTTGACTTTGTACGGTTTAATCTTTTAGAAATATGTACCTATTTGTATGACTTTGTCCGGTCTAATCGTTTAGAAATATGTACCAAATTGTATGACTGTACGGTCTTATCTTTTAGAAATATGTACCTAATTATGTGACTTTGTCTGGCCTAATCTTAAATAAATATGTACCTAATTGTGTTACTTTGCTGGCGAATCATATAGAAATATGTACCTAATATTTTGACTTTCTCCGGTCTAATCTTTAAGAAATATGTACCTAATTGAATGAATTTGTCCGGTCTAATCTTTTAGAAATATGTATCTAATATTTTGACTTTGTCCGGTCTAATCTTTTAGAAATAAGTACCTAATTGTGTGACTTTGTCTGATCTAATCTTATATAAATATGTACTATAAATATGTACCTAATTGTGTTACTTTGCTTGCGAAATCATATAGAAATATGTACCTAATATTTGACTTTGTCCGGTTAATCTTTCAGAAATATGTACCTAATTGTATGACTTTGTTCGGTCTAATACATTAGAAATATGTACCTAATATTTTGACTTTGTCGCGTCTAATCTTTTAGAAATATGTACCTAATTATATGACTTTGTCCGGTCTATCTTTTAGAAATAAGTACCTAATTGTGTGACTTTCTTGGCAAACTCCTATAGAAATATGTACCTAATATTTTGACTTTGTCAGGTTTAATCGTTTAGAAATACGTACCTAATATTTTGACTTTGTCTGGCCTAATCTTAAATAAATATGTACCTAATTGTGTTACTTTGCTGGCAAAATCATATAGAAATATGTACCTAATATTTTGACTCTCCGGTCTCACCTTTCAGAAATATGTACCTAATATTTTGACTTTGTCCGGTCTAATCGTTTAGAAATATGTAGCTAATATTTTGACTTTGTCGGGTCTAATCTTTTAGAAAGATGTACCTAATATTTTGACTTTGTCTGGCCTAATCTTCTATAAATATGTACATAATTGTGTTACTTTGCTGACGAAATCATATAGAAATATGTTCCTAATATTTTGACTTTGTCCGGTCTAATCTTTTGGAAATATGTACCTAATATTTTGACTTTGTCCGGTCTAATCTTTTAGAAATATGTACCTAATATTTTGACTTTCTTTGGTCTAATCTATTAGAAACATGTACCTAATATTTTGACTTTGCTTGGTCTAATCTTTTAGAAATATGTTCCTAAAGAAATTATAGATGTATAATCAGTGTTCTATTTTTAACTTAAATTGCAATGGATGCATTTTAAATGATATCTAAAACAGGGTTTGTGCGTTGGTGTACCTAATTAGAAACATGTTTGCAATCATGCATTTGTATGTGCATATTTCGTTGTGTATTGAATCCATAAATGCAGCATCTTACACGAGGGCTCCTTTGAAATGAAATATATGAGATGCGTTGAAAACCTTGACGATCAAAGATTACAATTATTTGACGATTTGTTATATTCCATTTTAAATGAACACTAATATAGGATTCTATTTATTGCATTACAAAACTATCGAGTTTATATAACTAAAATTGTTGAATAGCGAACTGATTTTGAAATGCACTGGGATACCTAGGTACACATATGACGTCATTTTCATTTGATATATTTGTTTACACGATGGGAAATTAGTATTGGTGCTAACTGTGTAAGGGCTTTCTATTCTTCTTCTTCTTCTTCTTCTTCTTCTTCTTAATAATAATAATAATAATAATAATAATAATAATAATAATAATAATAATAATAATATTATTATTATTATTATTATTATTATTATTATTATTATTATTATTATTATTATTATTATTATACATTTTTTCTAAGATTCAGAGTGCTATAAACTTACCGAAATTAATGGCATCCTGAAGCAGTTTTGATTGGTTGCCAGGTAACTCCATGCTGGATCTATCGTTGTCCTCAGACTCCAGTTCAAGACCTTCAATTGTATTTAACAGTGTCACTTTCACTTCATACAACGATGATTCACTCTTTGTCAACGAAATATATATTTTTAAAACAATAGATCAGAAGAAACTGGAAGTGAAAATCTTGTATATGTATATATAAGACAACAGCTAACTCATAAAGAAGAATCTTGCATGCTAATACGAGAATCGCTTTATAACTGGTTCGTTTCTTCTTTACGGCATAAGAATAGCATGAACCAAATGAAAAGAGAAGCAAATAAATAAATATAAATAAATAAAACGATTTCCATGGTAGGGGAAATTCGGTCTTGGAATGATTTCGGTATTCTCACAAAGTGATGTTAATTTTATTCATGTTTCTAAACATTTTTATGAGGTATAATTGAGAAAGACCCAGTACTAATTGGCATAAATGCATGGCATTGAAAAATAAAACTATAATTTATTCGTGAAAGCAATCGACATAACTGTCATTATTCGCAATCTCTAAATAATTAATTACCTTTGCACACACCATCTTGACTAGAAATGAGTACATGTATCCATCAATGCAAATGTGACTTAATACTTGCGGACAAATAACATGATTTGTATAATAATAATAATAATAATAATAATAAACTAAGATAGACTTGAAACACTATTTACCTATTCCCAGGCATACGATCACGAGTTGTGTCCCTTGCACCGCCTTCTTTATGTCATCAGTTGAGTAATTGGTACACCTGTTGTCAGGGCAACCAGCGGCATAGTTTACCTGGCCTGCCAATTTCTGCAGACCTTGTAATGGGGTCATTGAATATTTTGGGTCTGGGTCTGGGTTGTAGCTTCCAAATAACTGTACGAGATTGTCTGCCATTGGCCCAACAATCTGGTTGAGAAAAGGTGTATAGCTTAAAAAAAATCGCCTAGTCCTCAGAACCAAAAACACAAGAACTGCGATATTTCTATGTCAACCTAAAATTATTATGAATTCAAGCATACCAGTAGAGATTAAAATCATGCCTTAGCTTTTTTAAAAGTCAGAAAAGAAAAGTGTAATTCGGACATGAAATAAATGCCCCTATTCGAGAGATACGCCACAAGGTGTTGCTTGGAACAGCTTGATTCAAATATGTACTTAAGTGAAATCAAAATAGCTCTATGTTCAAGGCTTTTATGCTCACAGTACATATAATTTAAGCAAGGAAATATACAAATTGTTCGGATTTATAACGACGTCGTCACAATTCTTCATACGAATTGAGATCAAAAATAGAAAACAAGATTACATGATTAGACAAAAAGAATGATCAAAGGTAAATGAATATACTTCCATCCAATATAATTTACAGACAGTGCTTCTCTCTGCAAAGTCTTGGTGGTAGCAGCCATTACAAACAAATATTGCTTCTATTTAATAATTCATGATATTAGCAAGTCCATACATACGCGTGCTTCTATATGAAAATTAATTGTAGTAGCAACTCCTAATTTATAGACAGTTTTTTCCATCTCAAAATGCATGGGAGTAGCTAGTCCTTATTTATAGACAATGCTTCTCTCTACAAAATTCATGATAATAGCTAGTTCTTATTTATAGACAATGCTTCTCTCTACAAAATTCATGATAATAGCTAGTCCTTATTTATAGACAATGCTTCTCTCTACAAAATTCATGACAAAAGTCCATACTTACAGCAATATTGCTAAAATTCTTTCTGAGTGGCAAGAGGTTATTATCGTTTTTTAGAAGGACGAATGTCTGCATGGCGGCTTTAATGGCCAGCTCACGATGTGCGGGGCTCTGGATGTAGGACAGGTTGTACTGTGTGTAGGGATTCATGGTGGAAGGGTCGAACTCCCCAAGCCTCATTCTGGTATAAAAGAGGGGCTTTGCACGCTCTCTGACTATGTCCTCGCTCAGTACACCTTTATTCACTGCATCCACTGGAGAAACGAAAGACAAATACAATTTTTTAAAAAAAACAAACATTCTCGATGCAAACTGGTTTTCGTCACAGTGATTGGGCTTGAAATATCCCATATCTAAGATGAATTTGCTCTACTACCAGTGTTTTCAACAGAACTAATCATAGACAGCATAAACTTGCTTTAAAAACGGTGTAGGTTAAATACATTTAAAAAGGGATAAACTTTGCTTATGAGAAAATAACATGACGTTCCCTATCCGATACTTTCTGGCTCTACTAAATGCATTGATGAAGGCTTAAGTGATATTGTTGCTAGGAAGATTTTTGTATTTCACGGTTTCTATATGAACAGTATTCTACTTTATATATAATATAAAATTAGATATACTTTTAAACAAATATGTGTATGGTCAAGCTAACAAGGATTTCACAATTATAGAAGAAAACTCCATTGTTTTAAGCAATCCAACTAAAAAAACCTTTGTGGCCAAGACCGAGTCTGCCATTGAATATAGTACTCCATTAATAAAGAGTATACTGTACAAGAAATTGAAGAAAAAAAAACACCTTATACTGTAAAACGCATTACCTCCTAAACGTCGGACAATTTTAGACCCGGTTTTAAATTGCGCTGAACAAGCAAACTTCTTTTTGCCGAGTATACCAGAAAAATTCCACATGTTTTTTAAAACAAATAAGCTGATGCCGCAGATTCTCTGTCTGATAACGTATACAGACACAGAGAATATCAGTAATGGCGACGGGAGCCTCATTCTGACTCGAAATGAATGAACACAAAAACAAGCTAGACAAATGTCCATATTTTGTTTTGAGGATAGGTCCCAAATTGCGTATAAAAGAAAGAAAAAGCTTTGCGTAAAATCTGTTTATTCATCGTGAATCAGAAAATTCTGTCTTCTTTACAGGTAATCATTGTCTGTGTTCGTAGACTTCCTAAGGTATTGGGCACTTTTAATGTTTGAGATTTTAACGTTAAAAATTCAGTCTGGACATTTTAGCAACCTTTTCGTGTTTTTTCCTATTTTATGTTATAACATATATGAATGTTTAATTGCTTAAATAATATTCATTTGCATTTATTGTATTGATTATTGTTATAGAAAAAATTATATCGAAACGAACTTCATGTTTAGAAAAAAATGGAATTTAGAAAAAATATTATTTAAGTAATAAAGAATGATGTTTTAGTATACTGCTCCAAATTAATATTCTATTTTAAATTCAGTAAAATGCATTTCTTCAAAATAATTGTTGTATTAATCGCAACTATTGAATTTTATACTCTTTGGCTATCATGAATTTAGTCGATATCTAATGATCTGTATTATATTCTAAAAGGCAGAAATCGTTGATTCATCTTCAATACGAAATTTCCGTCTACCTTACAGTCGATCCCATTACCTCTCGTTCAGCCTCCCCAATAATATAGATGTACATGTATCTACCCAGTTGTGCATGACACCTCTTGTTAAGAGAGCCTAAAATCTTTCTTCCTTTATTAGGACAGAATTTTTAGTAAAAGTAATAAGATTGACATTTTCTCTAAAGTAAATTAATTAAAGTTAAAATTAAAGTAAATTTGTCACTAATTTATATTTAAGTAATTTTCTACTAAAGCATGATATGATTAATTTCATTTATTTCTATATCACAAATATATACTGTTTTAGTATAAAGTTGCGCCCTTACAAGCAAAGGCAAAATTCACTTGCATTGTACATTACTTACTCTCTGTATTGCAAGTCACCAAGAAATATACTCTCATCAAGCCACACTGATTACAGATTTACATTCGTGGAATTCCAATTTAGTGACTACATTGGAAATCCAGCAAACCTTCTGTCGAATGACGTAAAAGCAACATGGACGTTCTTATGTAATGGGGATGAGAGCATCTTTCTGGCTAGGATGAAGTATACACAGGTATATCCAGAGGTAGGCATATTTGGTCGTGTGTTTGCGCCCAGATTAAACATAAAAAGCGGTGCAGATTGTGCACTGTGAGTTTCTTCATTCTGAAGCTAGAATGACTCGCCTCTCATTACAGGTAAGAACTGTCTATGTTCGTAAACTTTTTTAAGGAATAGGCACTTTTTAATGTTTGAAATTTTAACGGTAAAGTTCATATGTTGCAACATTTTTTTAAGTAAAAAAGAATACTTTATTTCAACATTGAATCTAAAAAGGAAGTTAGTAGCGAATCATCTTTTTCAATAAATATTACCATAAATATAAATGAATATGAATTCTTTAAAACAATTAAACATTCCATTATATTATATTATAAATAGAAGAATTCAGTAAAACAAATGAGATAGATAAGTCCTTCTAGCTTCAGAATGAAGAAACTGACAATGCACGATCTGTTTATTTTACGTCATTCGACAGAAAGTTTGTTGGATTTCCAATATAGTCACTAAATTGGAATTCCACGAATGTATAGTCTGTAATCTGTGTGGCTTGCTTATATTAATTTATATTTATGGTAATTTTTATTGTATAAGACGAATTCGCCACCTACTTCATGTTTGGATTAAATGTTGAAATAAAGTATTCTTGAAGTAACAAAGAATAATATCTAGTAACATATTCCAAATCAGTATTCTATTTTACAATAAAAGTACATTTCGTCAAAATGAGTGTTGCATTGATTGCCGCTTTTACATTTTATAATATTTGGCTATCACGAAATTAAAGTTTAACAATTCGTATTGGATTCTAAAATGCAGAAATTATACGAATGAATGAAGTTGGCAAGCTTGATAGTAAAGAGTAATTTTATATGTATGTTCATGTATTTTGAATATAAAGTTTATAGATGTATTTCTAGAATGTAATATTTATGTGTGTTAATTATTTAAACAAAGTTTCTTCATTCTGAAGCTAGAACGACTCTTACATTACATTCTTCAGACGTAGCTGTGTGTCATCACCGTAGTGATACCTCTTTTAAGAAAACTATTATTCTTCTTCTTCTTCTTCTTCTCTCTCTCTCTCTCTCTCTCTCTCTCTCTCTCTCTCTCTCTCTCTCTCTCTCTGGCATTCGAAAATTAGTACGACCAAGAGTTTATGAGAACACCCATCTCATAAAAATTCTCATAAAATCTCTATTTCTCTCTAACCATGAAGAAAGACATTTCTTAAGTAATGAGCATTTCATTATCATAACAAGAAGCGAGAAGAAGGTTATGATAAAAATCTCATCATAACAATTGTTAACTCCACAATAGGATGTCCTCACTTTAAGACAGCATACTCTTCCCTTACAACGGAGAGCGTTATTGTGAGGAAACATTGTAATGTGCAATTTGATGATAACTCCACAACCACAACAAAAATAAATTTGGGGTGGGGTGGGGTGGTCGTGGTCGTGAGATCGGTAAGTAAACTTTCATTTAAACAAAGAGAGCTTTGTTAGATTATTTTGGCCTGGATATCACCGATAGAACTTGACTTTGGACTTCAAGAATCAAGAATCCAACACTCTGCTAACGTGAATCATAGATTAGATTTAACTTTCACCAACAAAATATATGTCGTAAAAATCTCAGTTTGAGAAGATTTTTGTGAAAATGGTGCTTGGTTTACATACATCACCAATAAAAGAACCCAGGACGATGTCTTTCATGAAGTCATTGACTGACGAAACTAAAAGTAACCGTAATACATCTCAGAAGATGTGTAAAATAACCAGGAAAAATGGAAGGCACTCAAGTTTCACACTAAGAGCAGAATCTAGATTGACCAAACTCTAATGGGAACTAATTTATCAGTTGTAATGATCGGTGGTCTGAGTCAATGGGTTACATTTTAAATATTGCACCTGGTCCTTACCACCGGTTGAATCCAAATCAACCGTGTTAAAGGCAACGAGATTTTACACTATTTTATTTAATACCACGTGAACCACTGTTACTACAGTTCAACTTACCCATTGAGAAGTAGGCCGGAGTTGGGTTGCTTGTCGTTACTTCTAGATTACATCCTGCCTTCACACAGGCTGCAACGGCATCTATGGAATTGTTGAAATATTTGTGGTAAGTTATCATGTTCTCTACAGCATCTTCATCGCTGATCACGTAACCTTGGAAACCCCACTCCTGTCTGAGAATATTCCACAGTAGCTTATCGTTAACACAGGCAGGGACTCCATTAATTCTGAAAAGGCAAAAGAACTTGAGGAAAAGAAACTGAATTGCAAAATCATCATAAAAGAAAGACAGATCTTGTCAAAGACACAGTAAAAACCAAATAGTAAAACCAAATAGTGACACTTCTATTCAGTAACACCAAGAGGTGTGTTTTTTTTTTGTCAGACAGTCTATGAAGCGCAAACTGTCAGCCTTTGAACGCTGTTTGACTTCAGTTCTAGAAAACTGGATTTTTATTAAAATTTCCACGCATATAGTTGTCATTTGCAAAGACTGACATCGATATGACAATTGTCGACACACCTTTTAGGATAAATCGTGTTGTAGTTTATCAGAAGGTAATTAATGATGATAGTCTCAAATCACAGAAGTTGATTTTAAACATTGAAATACTGTAATGGGAATTACTCAATCTACTGAATCTTAATAGGAAATAGTGTATAATATTAATATCAAATGTTCTTTGATTTTCGAGATGACCTGAATACCACGGTTGTGAGTACCTAGAAATATTACGTTTGATCGGTTCTTTTAAAGATGCTGAGTGAAACACAGTTTCGTGTAATTTAAATAAAAGAAACCATTAGACGGTGGAAACATTATTGTATTTTATTAATTAGCAAAGTGTATGTTTCACTGAATCATGCCTTGAAAGATTTTTCGAAAAACAGATGGCACTAACGACCTGTTGAATCCATATACAATGTGATCATACCATTAATTATATATCCTCTAACTTCATTGCCACGAGATTTATAGAATTTGTTGTACGTGTGATTTAGAGAATTCAGTATGACGTCGTACAGATTCCTACATTATATATCTACTTTTTGGTGTGATATGTCCTACCGATTCATACATGAGAATTGTGGCATTCGGCGTGATGTTATACTGATTCCTACTTGAGAATTATAGCATTATGTGTGATGTACTGATTCTAACATGAGAATTATAGCATTATGTGTGATGTACTGATTCTAACATGAGGATTATAACATTCTGTGTGATGTACTGATTCTTACGTGAGAAGTATAGCATTCATTGTGATGTACTGATTCTTACGTGAGAGTTATAGCATTCGATGTGATGTACTGATTCTTACAGAGAGTTATAGAATTATGTGTGATGTCATACTGTTTCCTACTTAAGAATTATAGCATTTCTGTATGATGTCATATTGCTTCCTCTCAGTGAGTTATAGTATTATGTGTGATGTCATACAGCTTGTTACTTGATAATTATAGCATTCGATGTGATGTCCTGCTGATTCCGACATTAGAATTATAACATTCGGTGTGATGTCCTGCTGATTCCTACATGAGAATTATAGCATTCGACGTGATTTCATACTTATACCTACAAGGTAGCATTCGTTCTGATGTCGCACTGATTCCTAAACGAGATTTATTGGATTGGATGTGATTTCCTACTGATTCCTGCTTACGATTATATGATTCATTGTGATGTCGTACTGAATCCTAAACGAATTTTAATATATTCGTTGTAATGTCGTACAGATTCCTACAAGAGAGTTATAACATTCGTTGTGATGTCGTACTAATTGCTCTATGAGATTTAATAAATTCGATGTGATAATTACTGATTCTTACGAGATAATTATGACATTCTTTGTGATGTATTGATTAATTTATGCGATTTAATGGATTCGGTGTGATATCGCACTGATTTATGTTGAGTTTGTCATTTAAGGCACACTTTTCAAAACTATATTTTATCTTTGATATATTTGATATTTATGCAATGTTGACATAAGGACTGGTACATGCGAAATTAGTCGCTTGATTGACGTGACTTTCAAGGTCTTCATAATAGAATGGTAGTGTGAAAAGGGCAGTTAAATTAGGACTTACTTATTGAAACTGCACATGAGACTGTAAGATCCGGCTATTACACACTCCTTGAAAGCGGGAAGGAAGGTTAGTCTCCAATCTCGCTCGCTTACCTACAAAAGAGCCGAATAGACGGTGTAAACCTGCAATCAAGGTCTTTAAATCAATATCCAAGGCCAGAATTTGAACTCATTGGAAGGAAGTGAATAATAGAATGCATCTGGACTAATATTTCCGAAAATGTCCGAGCACACAAATTTAACTCAGGGTTAAATTCATATTAGCAACACTGCATTGAAATTGATTATGTATGCAATGATATAAGCAAAAAGATAAATCTGACTTAAAGGTCTACTAGGGCACTCACACGACTTTCGTTTATATTATACATTTAATCTTCACGAAGCGATTCGTATAGGTATTATCTAATATGCCTCATCATTAATGAAAATAATGACTACAGAACATTCTTTTTTTTATCGTTGGAGACAAAACGCTCGAATACCGCTCCGGTGGCCTAGTGGTTCGAGCGTCTGCCGCGGAAGCGGGAGGTCGTCGGTTCGAGCCCCGGCCGAGTCATACCTAAGACTTCCAAAAATAGTACCAACAGCTACCTCACTAGGCGATCAGCATTAAGAGATTAGTGTTAGGACTGGTCGGCCTGGTGTAAGGATAATGGGACTGGGTTGGACATGTCTGCGGTATGATGCCCCAGTGCTAGACATCACTATAAACTGCCTCACTGTAGACATCTTATCGATGTGACTGAAAATTTGTTAAAGCTACGTTAAAAATCCTAATCAAACTAAAAACTATTTCCAAGAATGCTATTTTGAGCACTTTGTATTTTAAGAGAATAATCGCTTGAATTAAATAATTTAAATAAAGAAATCCCAAGCCAAATGAAACACTGAATACAGCAATAATGTAACTAATTCTGCTAAGATCTTACAGCGCAAAGAAATGATTTCTATATAAACTAGATTGTGTTGTCCCCTACTTGACCCCTGTCACAATTAATATATTTTACAAAAAATATATAAAGTAATAAAACTGTTCACTCTGGTAGGTTCCAAATATTTACTAGATAAAATCTTTGTCATAATTAGAAGGTATTTTTTTAAATGATATCATAAAATGTGCTAAACAACAGGTAGACCCTGCATTTTAATGAGAATTTCCAGTATTCTGAACTCAGAGTGAGATAAAAAAAATATTGTTTACAAAACCAAAGTCGGTGATTCAGGTCAGCTAGGAAAAAAAAAACTGATCTTGGACACGGTCAAGTCCAAAATACAATTATCCATAGCGTATAATGACTGAAGCAAACGAACAAACAATTTAACTTAAATATAGATAACAAGCCACTCTATCCTCGGCTTTCTCAAAGGAACTCACGCTATTCTTAGTTTAAAGTCAAGTAATATCATTATGGAAGAGCACCAAGACATGGGTAATGCAAACGAATCATTGGTGCCGCCTTCCAATCCTGCAGTCGAGGAAGTGGACGGAGTAGTGGTGCAGCTCACACAAAATTTGCACTACATCGATACAAACCAAATACAATCTACTGGCGAAATATATCTACGCCTCCTATGGATTATATGGCAACAGTTCAGACTGGAGTGGAACAAGGATGCAAGAAGACGAACATCAATCACTGGAGCTACCCAGTGCATCCTAACATAATTTACGAGCAATGAAGGTTAATTGATATATCTTAGTCTGAACGACAGCCGAAAGTACTGTCCTAAATGGCTCGATCGTCATCGCAGTGACAAGGTCATATTCAGCGAAACATCCTCAGTAATGACGTTTCCTTCGCTATGTAAGGCCTTGTATCAGTCCTCTCACCGGCAGAAGAAACAGAGTTATATTCTAGAAATATGCATTCTGTCTCATCACTGTAATCAACCAGAAACATATACAGAACCTGCGAACAAAGGCTTTGGTATGTGTGAGACTTAGTGAGTTTGCTTGTTGATGTGTTAAGGACCTTGTGAGTTGAAAATCTGGTGACATCAGATAAATGGACGTCGCCTTTTGACATCACCTCCATCTTACCAGTACACCATGATGACAATTTCGAGGTGCATCTCCACATAGGAGCCAAGGCACCCAATCCTCCAGGTGAAACCTTCCTATCACGACGCATTAAAACGGAATTATAATATCGCCTTACACAAATGTCCAACACAACCAAGATGTTCGCCTGGAATAGATCTGCGAGACGGAAGAAACCTTACTGTCAGAGGCTGAATAGGGGTACAAGCGCGCAATAAATGCGATGGATATATTTAGTAGACAACTAACCAGGGTGGGTGGGCTGCGAGATGTCTTGGGACGCCAAACGAGCGGGAAAACCCCGCTAAATGCCATTAAATTGCAGGACATTCGTGGGGGGAAGGGCTAAAAGGGAGTACTAATCTCCTCCAAGAACTCTCCGGTTCTTTTGAAGTGTTTGGCCCATCTCCCAGAACATTAAATTGTTTGTCACCAATATAATTGAAGTATACCATTGCACGTATCACGGAATGTTAAAGCATATTGCGGTATACTGGAATAAAAATTATAAATTGCACCTTAATTTTCATTTTACAATGTGTATACATTACAATAGTTTTGCCTTTTCACATGTCATACTACACATTGTACTTCTAAGTCAAGCCCTTGGCAATCAGTGTCAAACCTCAGGCTATCAACAAATCTTTTTCTAAGAGTTCACCACTATAAAACTATGCAGGTATCTTCACCATCCATATTTATATGCTCATATTTACTGTAATTATATTCAAATTTGGAATTAGTTTTCATTAATTCTTAATGATGGTGCTCATTTGCATTTGTTAATAACAGATGACGTTATAATTTTTTTAAAATGTGATCAATGAATATAGTCTCGGGCGACATGTAACTTTATAACAAGCACGAAAAAGATTCAACGTTTGTAAACTTGGGTAGTGAATAATCTATATATAAATTTACCTGAGCATCAAAGCTGAAGCGTGATACCGGTATGTTCTCAGGTCCCCCGTGAACATCAAAGTGTTTACATCCAGCATTTGCCCGCAAGTAGCGTGGGTGATCCCCCTGTAACCCCTGAACGAAATTGGCGGCGTAAATTCCACTCAGATAAGGATCCTCGCCGTATGTTTCCTGAATTAAAACAGAGAAAGGCAAAACCACACTATTTTGACAAGACATCATTGTCTGACATCCTATAACTTCTTTTTAGTGAATGTAGTTAACGTGATTAGTACTTTATCATGTAAATACCAATCGCAAACGGTTTACCGTGTACCAACACTTGCCGGAGATGCTGGGTAAGATAAAACATTTAAGCTTTGCCATAAAGCTCTGACTTTCCCTCCATATTTCGGACAAGATTTGCGTGTACAGTAAATTGTGTGATTTATACATTATATGTAGTTATAAAATTATACGCACATATTGTTTTCCAGGTATTGCAAGCCAGTGCTAAGAAGCCTTTCCCTGACAAAAAGGAGGCAATTCGGAATAATTTAACTCTAAATATTTGCCGTTTGTTTTACCCAGTTTCTGTACAAAAATGTCTATCGTAATGTTTTACCTGGTGTTTGCCACAAAGAGGGTGTCTCAATGTTTTTCCTAGTGTCTGCCCCAGAGAGGGTGTTCCATGATGTTTTACCTGCTTTCTGTCCCAATGAGGGTGCATTGCAATGTTTTACCGGGTTTCTACCCTAAAGCAGGTGTCCCGTGATGTTCTACCTACTGTCCGCCACAAAGAGGGTGTCTCGTGATGTTTACCTGATTTCTACCCCAAAGAGGGTGTCTCGTGATGTTTTACCTGGTGTTCCCCAAAGATGGTGTATCACGTTGCTTTACCTGGTGTGCCCCCAAAGAGGGTGTATTTTGATTTTTTACCTGGTTTCTACCCAAAAGAAATTGTATCATTCTGATTTACTCATGTGCCCCAAAGAGGTTGTCTCATGTTGCTTCACCTAGTTTCTACACAAAAGAGAGTCTCACAATGTTTTACCTGGTGTCTGTCCCAAAGTGGATGTCTCATGATGTTTAACCTGGTGTTTGCTCCAAAGAGGGTCTCGTAATGTTAACTGGTGACTATCCCAAACAGGGTGTCTCGTGATGTTTAGCCTGGTTTCTGCCCCAAAGAGAGTGTCTGTTATGTTTTACCTGGTGTTCCCGAAAGTGGGTGTCTCGTGAGGTTTTACCTGCTATGCCCCAAAGAGTGCGTCTCGTAATGTATCACCTAGTATCTTCCCAAAGAAGGTCTTATGGTGTTTTACTTCTTGTTCCCCAAAGGGTGCGTCTCATGATGTTTTACCTGGTGTCTGCCCCAACGGCGGTGTATAAAAAATTGATGTTTTATCTGGCGTGCACCAACGTAGGTGTATCATGTTCTTTTACCTAGTGTGTCCCAAAGAAGGTGTCTCAAACTATTTTACCTGGTGTCTACCCCAAAGAGGACGTCTCGTGATCTTTGCCTGGTGTCTGCCCCAAAGCGGCTTTCTTATAATGGTGACTACCCCAAAGAGGGTCTCACGATGTGTTTTACCTGGTGTGCCTTAATGAGGGTATCTCATCATGTTTTACCTGGTGTGTCCTAAGAGGATGTATCATGTTTTCATGGTGTGCCCCCAAAGAGGGCGTATCACAATGTTTTACCTGGTGTCTGTCCCAGATAGGGTGTATCTTGATGTTTTACCTGGTTTCTACCTCCAAAGAGAGTGTTGTGCTCCAAAGAGGGTGTCTCAAATGTTTTACCTGGTGTCTGTCCCAAAGGTCTCGTGATGATATTGCTGAATTTTTTTACAGCTACGTTAAAAATTCTGATCACACACACACACACACACACACACACACACACACACACACAGGTCTCGTGATGTTTTATTTATTTGTCCTCAAAAAGTGCGTCTCAAATGTTCTACCTGGTGTCTGCCCCAAAAACGGTGTCTTATGATGTCTTACATAGTGTGCCCCAAAGTGGGTTTCTCATGTTTTACCTGGTGTGCCTCAAAGAGGGTGTCTCAAAATGTTTAACCTGATGTCTGTTCCAAAAAGGGTGTCTCATGATCTTTAACCTGGTTTCTGCCCACAAAGAGGCTGTCTTATAATGTTTTATCTGGTGTCCTCCTCAATGAGGGTCTCGCGATGTTTTACCTAGTGTGCCCCAAAGAGGCTGTCTCGTGATGTTTAGCCTAGTTTCTGTCCCAATAAGGGTCTCATAATATTAGCTGGTATCTGTGCCAAAGTGATGTTTACCTGGTTTTCGTCTCAAAGAGGGTATCCTGTGATGTTTTACTTGCAGTCTGCCCCAAAGAGAGTGTTTTGTGATATTTTACCTGGCTTTTACCCTAAAGATGGTGTCTCATGATGTTTTACCTGGTTTCTGCCCCAAAGAGGGTGTCTCATGATGTTTATAACAGGACTGAAGCAACTGATGCCTTTATGATCACCATAGACGCCCTGACTGGAGAAGTCTGTGTACTTAGCTCGGACCTCTATACCTGTAGCCTGGGCGACGTCAAATATAATTGATGGACTGAAAAAAAAAAGAAAACGTTCGTGTCATAGTACAGGAAATATGCGATGTTATGATCCTAATGTATGCAATAAAGGAAACTCAGCAGAAAGGACGATAGCGTTTGTGAGGCATTTTGTTGTTTTCAAGTCATATTTCATTTTAAAATCTCCACAATATGGACAAATTTCCATTCAGAGAGAGTAACTGAGATATGTATCAATATGACTTTATGTTTCTGAAAAGTTATCAAATAACATTTACCCTGTCGTTACAATGATCGACTGCTTAAAGCCACTGCCCTGACAAATTGGAAATGCGTTTTAAAAAATGTCGATGCCTTGGATAAAATTACATGTTGAACTAAACTGTATATTGCTTTAAACTGTCTAATGCTTAGTCTTATATAGTGTTTAAGAATGATACACATCAAGGGCATCTTCGGGCTGCTCCCCGGGTGTATCTGTAGATCTAAAAGATCCCCGCCTCAATCGTAAATACCCAGTACCCTACCACCACACCAGCAGTTCTTAATCCGGCGCTACATGTGACATTGGTGTTAAATCACCAGAAACATAGGCACATCTTATAAAACAAAAACGCAAATACACTAGTGTCCGTATAATAAATAGAAAAGAAAATAATCTATTAATTACAAGTAAGGAAAGGAAATAAACAATGCTAGCGGCGAATGAAAACAATCATACACCACTGTCAAAGTTCAGAGCCATTTTCTGCACAATTTATATAAGAATTATTTTTATATGGATATAGTGAGTTATGTGTGTGATGCTTGTACGTGATATTGGTAACTAAATACCAATATCATGTTGTCCAAAATAGTTTGCAAAGGATCTGAAAAACAGTGTTAAAAGAAAGACCATATCAATAATATATTTTATTATATTTCTTTATATTTAGATATGTTCGAATGCCAGTTCATACTTTCTGATAAATTTATTGACATTGACTGTCGTTTAAAACCTACACATTCAATTAGTGGGAAATGTTAGAACTATCATTGTACATGACTTGATTAGGTGTTCGTGCCACAAATACAACTGTATCAGTGTAAAAATATTTAAACGGTAGACATTTTGGTTAAAACTTTGCTAGCACTATCGCATAAACACCACTTGACGTTGACAAATTACATTTGATAGACATGTTCGTAATCATGCGTAAAACGGCTGTTTTGTGTATGGTGCAACAAATAAAAATTCCTTTTTTAAGTTGCCGTTTAATAATTGTATTGCTTGGACCTGCTTGGTTAGCACAATGTTAGCACAATAATACAAAAACCCACACACTTTAACTGGACCATTGAAATTAGGTAGGAATGTGTGAGTGCACATGTAGATGACATTGCAAACCATTGAAATAAAAAAAAAAAATTTTTGTTACACATATTAAGTTTTGTATATGGACTTAGGTAGCATAAGTCTAGTATAACTGTTTGAAGATTCCAAGTATTTAGCGTGCCCAGGATCCATGTACACTATTGAGCCTCATAAAATATAGCACACTATCAGAGAGGTGTAGTTTTGCATGAGTACACACGCGATTAAATTTGTTAACATATGAAAACAACAGCGGAGAATTAGACATTTTCGTATTCAATTCACGGGGGGAAAACCCTGACTAGTAAATGTAGAGGACTATGTTAAAAAAACAACTTCAAATAAGCATGTGCCACGTAAGTAGAGATATGTATATATTAGCATGTACTATGCAAGTAAGGACACGTATCTTTGTATGATAATATATATGCTACAAGTTCGTTAGTGTATGTCTTAATAGCAAATCTGAATGTATGCAATGTGTATCCATATTCGTCACGATATTTACACAATATAAAACCTTTAGAGAAAACCATTTGATGTATGTATGTATGTATGTATGTATGTATGTATGTATGTATGTATGTATGTATGTATGTATGTATGTATGTATGTATATGATTGTCTGTTTGTTTGTATGTCTGTATGTATTAATGCATGTTTACCTGAACGACGCCGCCAGCCCCAAAGACTGGGGAAATGACGTAGCAGCTCCTGCCGAGGCATCGCCCCTCAGACATTCTGTATTCCAAGAGTATGGTTTGATTCCTAATCTATCAATGGCTGGTGCAGGGCCGCCCTGAGGCCCGGCCCCTCCCTTAGACATTTGTACCATCAGCTCCTCCAGTGTGAGTCTTTTAACCAGGTCATCCACTCTGACATCCCAGGGGAGGGAGACATTGAGGAAGGGATAGTCACTTAGTATCCCCGGTAAAGAGCTGAACATCAAGACTATTGATACTGAACACATGCTCCACATTTCTCTTGTAGTCGTTTTGATCTATACTTGGAATCATAAATAGTACATGATGTATGTATATAAAAAAAATGGACTGGTTTTCCAAAATAATTATTATGGTTTATTTATAATTTTAATTTTAGTAAATCATAATCTTAGAACGCATTACGCGTGACACTGGCAAATACCGCCACTTCAAAGGTAGCCTTCTGTGCTCATATATATGTGATTAGGCTAGTAAATGCAGTGGAAAATATGTCTTTTTTTTTTTAGACCGCTTTCATCGGAGCTGTTAAGATGTTTGCAATCATTTTTAAGGCAACATAAAATGTAAAGCTTGATTTATGTGCAGTAACCCTTCATCACGTGGACACGTTAATAACGTTACACTTCGGTCACGAAAAAAATGTAGAATCTCACGGAAAATTAGCAAGCACATAATAAATATTATTTTCATTACCTTACTTTTAAAACTTGATAAAACTCACAAAACGTGAAAATTAATTAAGTTCCCAGGTTGCTAATTAGTGGCAGGAACATGTAAAATGGTTTTCTTTTTCTTACCTATTGTGTCCTTGCCGGTGATTCTAAATAGTTGCATTAAGTATCAAGCAGGTTGCGGTTTTATATTCATAAAGTCACGTGATCTGAGACTAATTGTCACATGAAAAGTCGACAGGTATGCAAATTTTAAGACAACATATTGTGAGTAAAATGACAAGCATTAGAATATTAGCAATTCAAATCAAAATACATAGAGATCAGACGTGGTAATACATTTGCATTTTCTATCCACACATCACTTAATTTTGTAAAATTTAAATTTTAAAAAAATTCATTTTTTATGTCAACGACATTTCATTTGTTTAAAAATGTTAGTATGTTACAATTTATTTTCTTACATTTTAAGTTCATGTTGCATTAGTTTGTATTTGAAGAGATACTTCAAACCTAATAGACATGACACTTGGTAAACTTTAGTATGAAAAAGTAAAGTAACACCGGTCATATATACAGGATTTAGATCATTACCTTACATAGCAACTCTACATACCTACAAATAAGATGTCTGAGTCACAGATCATTCCAAACAGTGTTGTTTTTTTATTATTATTTAAAAAAAACAACAACAAATTTTAACAAATATTTGGACAGAAAACGAGGGACATGGGCCTTGCCATACACCACGATATACACCCGTAATATATGGCCTGTATCGAGCCAGACAGTCGTGTATAATGCTCATCAAAAATTATCACCTCGGGGCATAACATACAGTTGATTGTTACAGAAGTGATTTAAAGGTGAGCGGTCAGATGGAAACCATCTTCACGAATCCAGGGAGGGTTGTCGATCCACTTCTAAATCAAGTTTAAATGACGTAATTTGAAATGGTTCCCTGAAGACATCACATAGCGAGTAAATTATTATTCTCTAATCGACATCCTCCTCCATTTCCCAGATTGCTTAATTGACGTGATATTCAATCAAAACAAAATCTTTATTTGGTATCTCAGCTCATACATAGGGGGCATAAGAAAGCAACGTTATGCTATATATATATATATATATATATATATATATATATATATATATATATATATATATATATATATATATATATATATATATATATATATATATATGTATATGTGTGTGTGTGTGTGTGTGCGTGTGCGTGCGTGTGTGTGTGTGTGTGAATTGATTTTAATACTCATGAAGCACGGGAATCATGCACCGCGATACCGGTAATCCCTCGCTCGCTCACTCATGACCAACACGCACGACACGAGTCATGGGTCACAAACTCCCTCACTACGTGTAAATGTCTCCTGACAATTAGCAAATTTGTGCTTGCCGCGTAACAAGTACAATAACAGTAACCACTGGGAGCTATCCTTCAAGTCTTTGGAAATTTGTTTCAAAAATACCTATTAATTATACCAATGAAAAGATTACAAATAAAGAGCTTAAGAAGTTTACTCTCTCTGCAGACAGTACATAAAACCCCTAAAATTGGGACTACAACTAATCATTTAAAATAATAATTATTGAATTGTAATCCTCAAATACCTTACTGTATTTAATTTACATTGCAGTATTCATCTCTTCTGCATCGCTCCAGCTGTCTGAAACAAAACAAAAAACAGGCCTGGCATTTATAGATAGATCTTAGTATTAATTTGCACATAAGTAAACCGTGTACATACAAATAAGCGTTGACCGTCGTTGACGTTGCAAGTAGAAATAAATGAGAGCCGTTATCAACAAAGGCAGCAGTAGAAGTTGTTTTTGCTTTTGATCGAATTGATTAACGAGGAACCTTGCGATGGCCACAACTAATACATGTCGATCCTGGCAAGGAATTTCTTGGTGTAGTAAGTATCATCTCTGATTTAAAAAAAAAAAACATAATGTCAAAATCAGAAGAGGACATAGTGCAATACACCGTGATCAGGCAATTGTTGAACGATTTAATCAAACAATTGCTGAGCGATTTTTTAGTAATAAGGAAATAACTGAGGATACGAGATCTCGGGAATGAGTTGCAAGATTATCAAATGTGATAGCTGCCTTAAATAATGAAAAATTACTCGAACAATTTCTATGAAACATATTAATGCAATTACAATATATATATATATATATATATATATATATATATATATATATATATATATATATATATATATATATATATATATATATATATATATATATATATATATATATATATATATACTTGTATGAGCCAGGTGGAAGGAGGCAAGAAAAAGAGCAACTGATACTATTTGGAGCGTTACTACACATACAATTTCCAGCGTGGTAAGATCTACAATTAGACGTAATCTATAGATTAGATTCAACTGCTTATTTGTCTGATAACTTCCATCATTAACATCACATACAAGATTAACTGCGATCACAGAGGTTGTATTTACGATTCCTGGTGATATATGTCTACCAGCAACATGTGGATCATTGTTGATAAGATCGCCGAGTGTTTTCTTTAGTTAATCGGTTGCAAGTGCCGGTATTATAAATATTGGTTTTTGATGTTCGATTATTTTATAGTTCTTAATAAATGCCCTTTGAATAATAGAAGGGTCAGTCCTAAAGCCATTATATAATACATAATTACGAACATGCCAATTAATGTGCTCAATATCGTATATAACCTGATTCAAATGCTAGATTAGTGGAATTTATTGATATCATTGTTGTCTTTGGTGGAGTTGTATTAACTAAGATCTGTTGCAGTAGATCTTGCGACATTACTATTATTATTATTATTATTATTATTATTATTATTATTATTATTATTATTATTATTATTATTATTTAAATCAGATGACGACAATAAAAAAAATCTAAGTCAGACGTCGTTGCCTCGTTATCTTAATTATTTATGTGATCTCGCTGTCTGATATTCTTTCGTTAAGGCCTAATGATATCAGCGATAATAATTTGGAATGTGATTGAGCCGCTGTATGTAACTTTAATATGTAACTCGTATAGTTTATTCTGGCTGCACGTGGATATATTTTTTTGGTGGCAATTATATTAAGAACACCAGTAACTGTTGTTTCAGCCGAAACACAAATTGTGACAACTACTGGTGTGATCACAGCTGATGGTGTTATTACTGATATCAATACACCTGTTCCAGCAATAACAGCTCACACCGAATATACAATTATATTAAAGACGTGTCAATGATATTTTTTAGTTTATTTTGTAATATGTAATTCACGCACTTGATTGTATCTATACTGTGGCACGTTGATTGGAGAGCTCATTATATTATGAGCTTAAATTAGTTACAAATTCTGCATACCATGTGAGTGACGCTTGTGTTAAATTACCACTGCTGTGGGTTAATTCTATATGTTTCAGTGGATCCATTTTCTATTATTGCAATAACATTTTATTAACGCTGGTGAATACACTTCATGATACATTAAACTGTATAGGTTAAATAATCGTGAATCTGTATATACCTCGAACAGATGCCGTAACTTGAACGATGTTATTTTCAGGTGTCCAGGTGAACGATCCCCGCTGTTCGAGTACACGGTATCGATATTTTGTTAATGCATTATTTTAACCGTATCAAACTTTTCAGTAACAGCAGGAAAATCACTAACAATATTATCCTGTGTTCGTTTAATCGTGTCTCTGTTCGTGTTGATATCAGAAAGTTTCATAACAACGTTCAACGGAGTACCAAAGAAATTATCTGCGATTTCATAATCTTTTTCTAAAATTTCTACAAACGTTTGCAAACGCGCTTACCTGGACGTGATACTCAGCCCGAAGTGTTGATAATTTATTGTCTACGGTGCTGTAGTTAACTTCGATATAATTTTTTGTTGCCGTGTCCTTGTCGGATACTGGATCTCCAAGTACGGATATTTTATGTCCGTTTTGTGTTGAGTGTGCCTGTCATTATATCACAGGAATTTTGTACTCGCGCGTGAACATTATCCGATGTCGTTGATATAAGAACACCGGATTTAATTTTTCCGTTATTATCAAACACGGCTATACTGTTTTCGGTTACCCCATTAATTTGAACGATAATATCCTGCAATGAAAGATTACTAGTTTTAAATTTTCCATGCTTATCAAGAAATACAACTATTTCGTTTGGATCTACGTTTGCAAGATTTAGTAATTCGGATAATTCGTCGTAAATATAAATACTTAGCAAAAGTTATGCTCTCTTTTGATATTCCGTCAGCGTTTTTTAAAAATAAATATAGAAATCTCTCCCGTAATAATATACTAATATAATTTAAGACCTATTTAAAACGATAGCGATTACTCGTGTTTTCGTGTACAACTTTATAGGGTGGTTTGGTTGATTTTAACATAGCATCAAGTAAAGCAATTACTTCTCAGCCGCATTTTGGTGGGTCGTTCAGTTTCTGTGTTGGTAATGTTGAAGGTTGGAGTATTTGCTACGTTGACATATTCGATAAACTCTTTTGGCGGGCTAACCCGTACGAACCAAACTAAGCAATTGCACGTGGATCAATCGCGTATGCGGTCCAGTGAGTTCCATATCCGGTTGAATTATCGAGATTAATCATACCGGTTTCAATATTGTTTGGCCGTTCTGGTAATTGATCTTGCATAAAAACACCTCTAAAGTTTTTTTTAAAAAACAATTTGATTTTTTTTTTAGCAGCACCAATTTAATCAAAAGTTGACATTGATGTTATTAAACCGTTTCTGATAGTTTTAGACCTTTTCCCTATGTATATCCTATTCCGGTTGCTTTCTTTAATGTCATTCCTGCCGCTGTCCCGACAACTCCTAACAATGCCGCTTTTGCGACAGCAGGAGAAGCAGCATCTATCAGCGCTGGTGTTGCCGCGAGAAGTGGAAATATATACCACCTGACTTGGTTATGACTGAAATAGCACCCGCTGATGGAGTAAGTCGTACTCCAGTCTTGTCATGTTTAGCATCATCAAAGTTTTTACACTGGCGTTCTGTCAACGATACTTTATTGCTCTGTAATTAGGGATTGGGGGTGGGGGTGGAGCAACCGGAAGTGTAAATCAACGATAGTGTGTCTGGTTAAATGAAGATGTTCCAATGAAGGGTAATAAATATGATAATATGTTGTAAAATCTAATTGTGATATTTGCAGACCGGTCTCTGCATTCTGATCGCGTCCCATAAATGTCATTTAACGATTATATGCACGTGATACTTGGTTTTGTCCAAAATTAAGTAAAATATCTTCAGATCGTTCTTGTTGGCCGTTTATTCTTAGCGAAACTTCATAAACACAAAGTTGATCAAATATCATCTGGCAGCGTGTTTGCGAATTTAATCGTGTATAACCTTGTAGTGCAATAAATATATGTTGTAGCTTAGACACACCTTGTTGTGATACTATATGCCACGTAAATATACCGTTAATATTACTCTTAATACTATCTATTATCGTTGTTAGCCATGATATTAATGATTTATCACCTGTATCCATAAATGATAATTATTTATTTTTTCAGTGATTGATAGGGTCATTACTGGCATCCACAATGAGAGTTTTATACTACTACTTTACCAGCATCACCTTAAAGTCGCCATATAGCATCAATATCATCACTTTTTCGTACGAGCACAACCATATGTTTGGCTACAAAAAAAACCTTTCATATATTGCTACACAAAAATTGAAAATGTGAGATAGTGGAATTACACGTGAAATTATTTTACGAATACCTGACAAAATAAATTTACTAGTTTTAAATTCTAAATTGTATGCCAAATTAACATTATTAATCCTTTCTTCCACATTAATATCAGCAGCAGGAACAGCAGTCTTTGGTCCTCTCACAACATATTGACTGTCACTAGGATAATTGGAGCCATCTTTGTGAAACATCATTGTCGGACCAGCTGATCTTGTATAATCATCAGAATATCTTGCTAGGCCAACTACCGTTGTAGCAACATCAACATCTTTTTTAATCGATTCAACATTTCTTCCATCAATCATATATGTAGCGCTATCAAACAGTGTTATAATCCCATTGTTAACAAAACCGACTTTGACAGCACCCCCATACTCAGAATCATGTTTTTATAAGGTCACCTTCTTCTTCCATACATTCTTCAGCAGGTAGAAAATATCTACTTGTATCCTGAACTTGTATTTCAATTCTACCTGTTGATTTGGCTGTCTTGTGTCATAAGAATACAATTGATAATCATGTATAGATTCATCTTTGAGACACGGTAAGTTTATGTCGAATGCTGGATTTGATACACGTTTAAACGTGTTATTATATATATTTCTCGATCAAAATCAACATTGCCTACGAAGTCTTACCTCAGGTAAAGCTAGAATTTTTACTTTGTTCTGCTTCTTGATTCTTCAAGGGTGCTAGTTTTTGATCCACGGCTTGGTTTATTATTTTACTGACATTCGCAGGCATAATTTCAGTATTATTTGTGTTAGTCTATCCTTGTCTGCAAAAACACCTTTCCGGCAATATTACCAATAGCACCAGTAGCTTTTTCGCTAATAGTTATAATAACTTTCACTTATAATTGTTTTGCGATTGGAGCTATTTTGGGAGCCATTTTTGCAAATAACCCTTGAATAACATTACCAAGACCATCACTGTAAGTTGCTTCATAGACTGGTAATTATGAATTTGTTATTCCTTCCATTACAGCTCCATGGTGTCGTCGATGTATGTAACCCATCAGCATCTAGCCCGTATGGCTTGTTCCTCATTAACAGGCTGTTTTACCATCAGTACCTAGCCCACACGGCTCGTTCATCATTTATGGGTACCGCCACTATATAGACCGTATAGGTTGTTACTCATTAATGGTCTCTTTTACCTTCAGTATCTACCCAATACAGCTGGCTCCTCATTCACAGACTGCACTACAGTCAGTATCTAGACTGTATAGCTGGCTCCTCATTCGTGAGCAGTCACAGACTTGATTTTACATTCTCTTTTGCAGGTGATTGAGTTATTGGTTTTGCATACCACCTGTTTATGTCTTGCACAAGTCACCTATTTTTCCCTTTTCTAGAAATATGATTTGTACAAATATTTTTCTAAAGATTATTTGAAATATACACTGGTGGATGTGCATATCAATGACAGAGACGTGCCTATAATATTAAAAATAGACATGGTTAACAATTCATGTACAATTGGTAACAATTGCTGTAAATGCCTAAAGAACTTAAAAATATTGTTTTACACTTGATTGAGATTAAAAATTTCTTCAAGTATCTAAACATTTCAAAATACAATATTTTAATAGATTTGCATTTGATATCGACCTTCATGTGTTTACTCAAAAATCACAAATTGAAATGGACGATTAGCATAAAATTACCTCTTTCATTTGGGGGGTCCCGAGTGGCTGTGTGGTCTAAAGCGCTCTCCGTTGCGGATCATTGTGATCTCACTTCTGCCTGCCTGGGTTTGAGTCTCGGATTCGGCCAATGTGGGTATGTGAGAAAGCTTGCCAGTAGCTTATCGTGGGTTGGTGGTTCTCTCCGGGTTCTTCCTCCACCATGTATAGCTTATCTTGTGCTGAAAGATGGGGTTAAACCCTACAACAACTTAAACCTCTTTCATTTGCATTTTCACTTTGATTTTTGCACAGAATAATCTTTTTTGCATCAGATAAGATACTGGAAAAATAAAATTATTAAGGTCCTAATTGTTTTCAATACACACTCCACCAACATAATTTTCTCTTTTTCAGTCCAATTTGCACATTTTTTTTTCTCCATTTCCTGTAACACACAATAAACACGTTCTACTATTTCTTATAGCATACAATATACAATCATCCATTGTTTATAGAACACACAGTACCTGTACTTTTATCTATTTCTTCTTCGATACATAATACACTTTCATCCATTTTTTATTTAACACAAAATACACCTTCATCCATTTCTTTTATAACACACAATACACTTTCATCCACTTCTTTTTCAACACACAATACACTTTCATCTATTTCTTATTCAATGCACAATACACTTTCATCCATTTCTTATTCAACACACAATACACTTTTATCCATTTCTTTTATAACACACAATACACTTTCATCCATTTCTTATTCAACACACAATACACTTTTATCCATTACTTTTATAACACACAATACACTTTCATCTATTTCTTATTCAACCCACAATACACTTTCATTCATTTCTTTTATAACACACAATACACTTTCCTCCATTTCTTAGTCTACACACAATAAACTTTCATCCATTTCTTATTAAACACACAATACACTTTTATCCATTACTTTTATAACACACAATACACTATCATCCATTTTTCTTATTCAACACACAATACACTTTCCTCAATTTCTTAGTCAACACACAATACACTTTCATCCATTTCTTATTCAACACACAATACACTTTCATCCATTTCTTATTCAACACACAATACACTTTCATCCATTTCTTATTCAACATACAATACACTTTCATCCATTTCTTATTCAATACACAATACACTTTTATCCATTTCTTTTATAACACACAATACACTTTTATCCATTTCTTTTATAACACACAATACACTTTCATCCATTTCTTATTCAACACACAATACACTTTCATCCATTGCTTACATAACATACAATACACTTTCATCCATTTCTTATTCAACAGACAATACACTTTCATCCATTTCTTATTCAACACACAATACACTTTTATCCATTACTTTTATAACACACAATACACTTTCATCTATTTCTTATTCAACACACAATACACTTTCATTCATTTCTTTTATAACACACAATACACTTTCTTCCATTTCTTAGTCTACACACAATACACTTTCCTCCATTTCTTATTCAACACACAATACACTTTTATCCATTACTTTTATAACACACAATACACTATCATCCATTTTTCTTATTCAACACACAATACACTTTCCTCAATTTCTTAGTCAACACACAATACACTTTCCTCAATTTCTTCGTCAACACACAATACACTTTCATCCATTTCTTATTTAACACACAATACACTTTCATCCATTTCTTATTCAACACGCAATACACTTTCATCCATTTCTTATTCAACACACAATACACTTTTATCCATTTCTTTTATAACACACAATACACTTTTATCCATTTCTTTTATAACACACAATACACTTTTATCCATTTCTTTTATAACACACAATACACTTTCATCCATTGCTTATATAACATACAATACACTTTCATCGATTTCTTATTCAACACACAATACACTTTTATCCATTTCTTTTATAACACACAATACACTTTCATCCATTTCTTATTCAACACACAATACACTTTTATCCATTACTTTTATAACAGACAATACACTTTCATCTATTTCTTATTCAACATACAATACACTTTCATTCATTTCTTTTATAACACACAATACACTTTTATCCATTACTTTTATAACACACAATACACTTTCATCTATTTCTTATTCAACATACAATACACTTTCATTCATTTCTTTTATAACACACAATACACTTTCTTCCATTTCTTAGTCTACACACAGTACACTTTCCTCCATTTCTTATTCAACACACAATACACTTTTATCCATTACTTTTATAACACACAATACACTATCATCCATTTTTCTTATTCAACACACAATACACTTTCCTCAATTTCTTAGTCAACACAAAATACACTTTCCTCAATTTCTTAGTCAACACACAATACACTTTCATCCATTTCTTATTCAACACACAATACACTTTCATCCATTTCTTATTCAAAACACAATACACTTTTATCAATTTCTTTTATAACACACAATACACTTTTATCCATTTCTTTTATAACACACAATACACTTTTATCCATTTCTTTTATAACACACAATACACTTTCATCCATTGCTTATATAACATACAATACACTATCATCCATTTCTTATTCAACACACAATACACATTCCTCCATTTCTTAGTCAACACACAATACACTTTCATCTATTTCTTAGTCAACACAAAATACACTTTCATTCATTTCTTTATAACACACAATACACTTTCCTCCATTTCTTATTCAACACACAATACACTTTCATCCATTTCTTTTATAACACACAATACACTTTCCTCCATTTCTTATTCAACATAAAATACACTTTCATCCATTTCTTTTATAACACACAATACACTTTCATCCATTGCATATAGAATACACAATACACTTTTATCTATTGCTTATAGAACACACAATACACTTTCCTCCATTTCTTATTCAACATAAAATACACTTTCATCCATTTCTTTTATAACACACAATACACTTTCATCCATTGCATATAGAATACACAATACACTTTTATCTATTGCTTATAGAACATACAATACATTTTCATCCATTTTTTTTGAAGAGACAATACTCTTTCATATATTTCTTTTTCAACACACAACACACTTTCAACTATTCTTATTGAATACATACTACACTTTCATCCATACACAATAGACATTCATCCATTTTTTTTATACAACACACAATCAGAAATGGCCCAAACCATCAAGCAATGAGTGGGTCCCCAAGCAACAAAATTGCATTGTGGAGTTGATTTTTATCAGCAGCACAGGGCCTCTAAAAATGCTGGGATCAAGACAGCTGCCTCATTTACCTTGTCCTAAGGTCAGGCCTGCACACAATACACACTATTAAGAAGCATGTACAGATGATAGTTGTTATGGAAGCTTGTGGGTTCTCCATAGCAACAAGCATTTTTCACTTTCATTACTGAACATCTTGATAACCAGGAACTTAATAATTTGAGTATTTATTACATCATGAAGTTAACTCAGATTTCATTATAATAGTGTTCATGAATAATAAATTGATTGGACACTCACATGAGGGACACACTTGGGTATTTTAAATCAAGTTTCCCACTCAGCTTGAGAAGTTTCATGAATATAGAATGATCCTGGTCCTAGGAAAATCACAGCTAAGAAGGGCTTCCAGTGTGGTATCCAGCTAGCAAAGAAGAGAAACCAGAGAGGGCATAAGATTAGTCTTTTTATAGTAACCAAGTTGCCATGGACTTCAAGGACCCCATGAGAAGTAATGGAAAGCCACCAAGGCCTTTACTGGAAGAACTAAGAAATGGCCAGGATTCTAGTTTAATCCTGTCCAGTTAAACATAAACTTGCCTTGAATGGGTGAGGAAGTTCATCCCCATATAAATGAAATCCTGGATAAGTATTAGCTCAATTTTATTTCATTGGAATAAGTACTAGCAGGGTCACTATGGACAAGCAGCAGAACAGAAACATGCCAAAAGGACTCTTCGAGGCTCTTGTGTAATAAGCAGTCATTGAAATACTAGAGGATGAGGATATCCAGAATCCCCAGTTGAGTTGCAACTATAACATCCACCCTGAGAATGCAGGGTAGACAGAAAAACTGGGTTTTAAATCAGAATACCTCATAATCCAAACAAAAACTTAACATACAGATTGGCACTAAAGACTTGGATCAAAAATCATGGAAGAAATATGGTACACTTCTTTATCAAAAGACCACAATTCTTCTGCAACCTGAAATGACAAGTGGCAGGAGGAAGGAACATGAACGGAGAGGGTCCTGTTCTTTGGCAAACTCACTAGAGTCCATCAAGACTAACAGAGAAGCAGGACTATCAAACCCCACATGTCTGTTGAAGGAGATACCTGTATAAAAAGGTATCATCTTGCAACTTTTCCTGATGAGTGATGGTAACCAAGTTTGCTGGTGGGCTATACATCCATGGGTCATTTTTTGCCCACAATTACAATCATTCTTGCTGGTGAAATTGTAAAAACACAAAGCAATAAATAAAAAAATTATTGATGTTGATATTAAATGGTCTAAGTTCTCCATTAAAGAAAATGATCATGAGTGGCGTGAAGCCCCCTGATTGTTTTATAGATTCATCCCATATTTCTCAGGAAGTGGTGTGAGACCTCCAAAACACAATATTCATGATAATGAATGGTGTGATACCTCCGATTATCATCTTAAAGATTCATCATGTATTAGTCAATGAGTGGTGTGAGACCTCCAAAATACACTATTGATAATAAATAATGGTGTCTGACCTCCCATATTAATTCATCTTATATTAGTTGTGAGACCTATAAGGCAAACCACAATTGATAATTATGAATGGTGCAACCTAAGAGTATTAAGTAGTTTCATGGTATAATATTTGTAAAAGTACCAAACTTCAACACACCGAGTCAAAATATATAGGTAAGATTAGGCATGTGAAGGGATAAATTATAACTACCTTACAATTCTGGTAATACAGATGCCTTAAAAGGGTCCTAAAACCCCAATTAGGTTCTGGTGACCTTGAACAAGTTTATAAGATCATTAGATGCCTGTATAGGCTAGAGGAGGATATTGACTTGTGAGCAAGATATATTTGAATTCCTTGATCCAACCTGATTAGATTTGACATGACAATTCTCTAGATTTGAGGGACTTTGACCTAAGATGTCTAATCTGATTTTAACAATAATTTGATAATAAGCTGCTGTCCATCATTAAATGTCACACCATGTCCTTGAAAACTGGATCAATTTCACTATAACCTCAACATCTGCATATTATATTAAGTCAGGTTTGTTGCTATGATACAGATAATATCTTGCTTTAAAAGCTCACATTCTTTCTACACATATGATGTCACCCTTTGACCTTGAAGTTTTGTGGTCTTCTCAAGGCATGCACATATTCAATTAGGATTGTTTTGGTTGAATAGTGACAGTCTGACAAATTAACATACAGTAAGAAAACATGTCTCCTGTCCTTAAATTGGGATTACAAACTATCATTATCATCTACCAACATACCTGTACCATCTAGCTGTATATTGTGATCATACATATATATATATATATATATATATATATATATATATATATATATATATATATATATATATATATATATATATATGATGGGTAAATATGTACCATATACATGTATGCAGTGACCATACATATTTCTAAGGGGTAAATATTGACCCAAAAAATACTCATTGTTTCTTAATGTTTTAATACAAAAATCACACAAAGGTAATAAAAAAAAATGCATGTATACAAATGTAAATACATGTATAAAAATGTAAATACATGTATAAAAATGTCTGTATGAGTGTGTGATTTGGATTTTTAACATTCGTTTAACAATATTTCAGTCATATCACTACAATGTCTGCAATATGGAAATTTATAGTGATGTCTAGCACTGGGGCATCATGCTGCAGACATGTAGCATGTTGTCCCACCCAGTCACATTATCCTGACACTAGGCCGACCAATCCTAACAATAACCTATTAATGCTGAGTGCCAAGCAAGGCAACTGTTATTACCATTTTTATACGTCTTTGGTATGACTCAGCTGGGGATTGAACCCACAACCTCCTGTATCTAAGGCAGATGCTCTAACCACTAGACCACCAGAATGGTCTATAAAAATGTAAATACATTACATAATATAAAGATATCTATAGAAATAAGATTTGAGAACAGAAACATCATTTTAAAATACACCAAAATAATAAAAACATGATGGAAAGAAAAATTAAAAGATTCTTAATCTCTCTCTGTATATCTCTATCTCTTTCTCTGTCTCACAGTGATTTCTGTACACATATTTTAGAGTGGAAATTCACTAGAAATTCATGCACTATTAAGCTTCGCATCAAGTAAATAAAAACCTATTCAAGACAAACCACTGTCTGAAGAGTTCCAAAGACCAATACATTATTAAGAGCAATTAAACTCAACTGCATGCAACTAGAAAACCAATTAAAATCAATTACATACAACTAGAAAACCAACTAAAACAAACTATTTGCAACTACCAACCAATTCAAACCAACTACATATAACTACCAAACCAATTAAACTCAACTACATGCAACTAGAAAACCAATTAAACTCAAATACATGCAACTAGAAAACCAACTAAATCAACTAAATGCAACTACCAAGCGATTGGCGTAAGTGAGTGATTGATCACAACGCACGATTCCAGTATTTCACCAGTATTAAAATCAATTCCCTGCCAAACTAACAAAAGCTTTTGTCATTCCTACTATAGTTCTTGAGACAGGCGAAACCTTGAGCAGTATGATTGTGAAGAGGAAAAGCACATGAATATAATTTGGAAAGGTTGGTAAGGAATCATTTGTATTTTCCTGTGATAAAATTATAAATGCTAGTGTGTGGCTTGTATATTGTGTATTGTATTTGTGTCAGTTTTTGTTATATTCTGTATTGCATTTGTCTTGTATTCTGGAAAACATTAAGTATTCGATTTTAAAGCCATTTTTATCTGATTTTGATTCCAACGGCATAGCGTCATCAATCACTATCTTATGTTTGATGAAATCAGTCTTTCCCAAGTCTGTGGGCCCCCTTTCAAAATGTGCAATCCCATTTGCCAAATACTTGTCAGAGACTATCCAGTTGCTCTCGTCCTGTGGAGAATGTCTTTGGGCATGCCAGGGGTAAAATCATAAGCTAAGTTAATAACTTTTTCTTCATTTATAAGACATCCGATTTGGGTCTCATTGTCACACATTTGGTAGACATATTGCAAAGTCTAACCTCGGAGTATGACCCATTGTGATCAACCCTATTCACCCCTGGACAGAGTTTCCTAAGTTCTCTGTAACTGCTTCTGCTTTATGAGCATCAACATTGCAGGTGATGCCGTTGATAGTAATAGTTTCAAATGGTGATATGTTGATGGCATACATATTGGAAAATCTTACTGTAAATGACTTACACTTATTGCTATTAATAGCAATTTTCCATGTATCTGGAATTCTATCTTTAGGAGGATTATCAATCATGTATTTCCTACACAAACGAATGACATTTGTTCCAATAACGACAGGACAGGTAATGGTACAACTACAATGAGTTCAAAATCAGATAAAAACAGCATCAAAATCAGATACTAAGTGTATCCCAGAAGAAAGCCATCTGCAATAGTGACCTTGAGACCTAGCGATTCATTAGAGTAAAGAACTGGCTTATCCCCAAATGACAAATAAAAACTTCTGCTACGTTAGTCACCATGTACCCGAAATCAATAAGGGTAGTAACTGGAACACTGTTTAGATAAACAATACTAGTGTTGGAAGAACCAACCAAGCACGAAAATGGATGGTTACTGGCCCTCATATGGCAATCTACGGATGCAGTTATTCTTTTTAAATGATGCTCTCCTCCACCATAGCCACACCCAGTTGCCGTTCCCCCTACTTATTCGGTAGTTGTCATGGCGCCTTTTGCTCTAGTGGTATCGGTTGCTATTGCAATTGTTATCCTACTCTTTGTTATTTCCAGTCAGTCATGTGAAAAGAAGCGACTGTTCATGCAGCTGTTTAGCAAGAGCGTAGATTTGAGGCTGGATCCTTAATTCAAAATCTCTCTCAACCTTGCATCTCTTGTGTCCACTTTCTATCATGGGCTGGTGGTGTACTTTCTTGAAAGGAGATTGGGCCAGCATCCCTCAGCAAGTGCCAGATATGAGCTCTCTCTCATATCGGGTTGAAATGATGGGACTCACTTGTCGACTGCAGGATTTATTATCGGATAAAATGGTATGAAATAAACCTAAATCAATACAAAGCACATGCTTAGATACAAGACAAATACCATATTTTCACGCATATAATGTGCCTACGTGTATAATGTGCACACGCAGATAATGTGCAAATATTCTATCCTTGTGTAAAAAATATCTTCGATTGCATGCCTATGCATATACCACGCGGTAACCAACACAGGCCTGCCGGAACACAGGACTGTCAGAGGTACTTCATCTTATACGTGTTACAAGACGGTTTATCATCTCTTGCTCATCATCCAGCGATTTAACATCGGCGCCTTTATCCCTTTCTGCTCATAATAAATACCAGTATTACCGGTACAGTCGTAAATGCCACAACATAATATTTTTCACATAAACAGCGGCAAAATAGCAACTGCTATAAAACTATGTGTATTTACTGGTTTCCACTAATTTCTGGCTGGAATGCACACATGCCAGTATAGGGATGTTCATATCATTTTTTTCCAAAACCGATTATCTATTGTAAAAATCCGATTTTAAACCAATTATCAGTTTTTGTCCTACATAGAAATTACAAGAAATATATTCTTATAATGTAAGTTAGTGTATGCCTCATGCGAATAAAAGATATTCATTACATACCATAACGTACAGACACGCAAGCGACGCAACATGGTGTCAACTTCGAATTGTTTATTTTCTACTTAAAGATTTGAATAAACCTCCTTTATACTGTATGTGTATGAAAGAAATCTTTTAATAATTGTCATCGCTTTATTAGGGTGGTTGCTCAAAATTCATCAATGTGCTTTTGGCTGTAAAAAACACCTGGGATAATGCACCTACGCATATACCACGCCTGGGGGTATTGCTGATTGTAAAAACATGTATAACGCGCACATTATATGCGTGAAAATACAGTACAGTACAGAATACAACTGACGCAAATACAATACACAACCAACACACTGGCATCTATAATTTTATCACTAAAAAATACAAATGATTCCTTACCAGACTTGAAGGGCACAATTTTTCCAAATTATATTCAATCCTTGGTCTTTCACTTGCGTGAAAGAAGTGCTCTTCATCTTCACAACTCGTACTGCTTCAGGTGTAGTCCATCTCCAGAACCAGCGTAGAATGCCAAAAGCTTATGTTAGTTTGGTGGGGAATTGATTTTAATACACGGGAATCATGCACTGCAATCGATCACTCACTCACTCATGCCAAACATGCACATTGGCACATGACACGAGACCTGGATCACATTTACTTTAATCACAAAAATAGGTCAATGTGAGCCATATTTCATACTTCACAAACATCGGTTCAATTTTATATTTTAACTTCTCATGCTTCAGTTTTTACTATGGTTTATACAAGATTGTAAAAGTCTTGAATTTGATTGGTTGCCTTGCAAACTGCTGGAATTCTTTTAAAACTTTTTGAATTTTACCAAAAGAGCCTGCATTTATTTGTGGGAAAACCAAAAATTTTGATGTTTTGTTTTATCTATTGTCAAAATTAATAAATAAATAAAATATAAAAGGGAACATCATCTGACAGATCAAAGACATGACTACTAGATTACAATGTAATTTGTGTAGTTTTCCAATACACTTAATGAAAATACTAAATTAAAACTTTTGAACAAGTCCTTGAACATGGCTTGACAAGATTCACCCTGACTCTATAAATCCTGTTCAAAGCATATAACTACGGTACATATATCTCTATTAGCATAGCTTCTATGCCCCAAAAATGTCATTGTGTCTTAAATCTCATATTTTTATATCATTAGGTTCAGTTTCTCTTATTATTTGATGACCGAACAGGATTTCTATATGCATTGCTTAATTTATGGTTGTTATCTCTTGACCTAATAGGACTTTTACATGCTATGTATACTGCACATTCTAATATGCACAATTTTTAACTAATTTGTTGGGGTTCTTGTGTATCATTGCTTTCCAAGTGCATGCAATAAGAGGTCATTCTGGTCAATACTGTACACTTCATAGAATAGGGTTGGTAACACTGCTGCAATAAGAGGTCATTCTGGTCAATACTGTACACTTCATAGTATAGGGTTGGAAACAATGCTGCAATAAGAGGTCATTCTGGTCAATACTGTAAATTTAATTGGACTGGATTTAAAAACTGCTGTGATGACATGAAAATCTACTCAGCTCAACTATATACTAAATAAGCTAATGAAATTTAATTTCTGTATGCTGAGTGTTTTTTCTGCACTCTAGCCTACAAGCTGCTTGGGGTCAATAGCTGAATGGACAGAAGGTCAATAGCTGAATGGACAGAAGCAAATTAAGATGACCCTGCTGCAATCAGTGAGAACATAAACACAAAGACATGCAAACAAAAACATAAACAAATTAAGTATAGTATCGATATTAAATATTACATACAAATGTTATACACTTTTGCAAAGTGTCATACTGTCATAAAGACAACAATAATTAGTAAAGAGTTTATAAATTAGTGAATAAAAAATATACCTATAACACATCAACATCACAAACTTCTAACAACCATTATTGTGAATGTTAATGTAATATAAACACAATTGCCAAAGTTAATGTAATATACACAAAAATAGCCAAAGTTAATGTAATATACACAAAAATAGCCAAAGTTAATGTAATATAAACAAAATAGCCAAAGTTAATGTAATATACACAAAAATAGCCAAAGTTAATGTAATATACACATAAATAGCCAAAGTTAATGTAATATAAACAAAATAGCCAAAGTTAATGTAATATACACAAAAATAGCCAAAGTTAATGTAATGTACACAAAAATAGCCAAAGTTAATGTAATATACACAAAATAGCCAAAATTGGCCAGAGATCACAAGTAAAAGATAAATGATAACAATCATTTTAGTCATTGCCAATGTAGGTGACATAAAAATGATATGGTGTAAATAGGAATGTTACACAAAAGAGGTTTTCAAAAATGTAAATAGGATTGTTACAAAAAGTTGTTTTGTTAAAGCTTGAGATGTAAAAAGGAATGTAATACAAAAGATGTTTTTTAAACAAAACCCTAAATGTAAAAAAGAATGTTACATGTTTTTTAAACAAAACCCTAAATGTAAAAAAGAATGTTACACAAAAGATGTTTTTTAAACAAAACACTAAATGTAAAAAAGAATGTGACAAAAAGTTGTTTAATAAAAGCTTTGGATGTAAATAGGAATATTATCTTAAAGATGATTAATTATATCGCTCTGGATGTAAATAGAAATATTACACAAAAGATGTTTAATTTAATAAAAGCTTACACTGCAACATTACAGCATAGGATCTCTTCTTGATTGCACTCACAAATGACTTAATATTTTTCATGGCTTTCTTGATTTGCGATTTGGCTTTCTTGGTCTGATGTAGCATAATGCAGCAGAATCCGAGTACCTGCTGTCCATGTGAAATTAGAAGCAGACTAAACAGCGTGGATTTTGATTTACAAAAACAATATGCAATTGTAGACCAAGTCCATTGTTTGTAGTTGGATGTAAGTTATGCACATGTAAATACAGTGAATAAATGGATCAAAAATATATCAGATTAACAATACTTTAATATTTGCACTATCAGCTAATGCCAGCATTTAATTTTTTTTTTATTTTTATAGAAAACCATAATTATCATTTAAAAATCAAATTGTACAAATCATCAATTTTAATATTTTCAAAAAAAATAATCATATCAGAGACTGAACCTGCAAAATATTGGGGCATTTGAAATTTCCAGCATGAAATTTCTAGCCAGAGAATAACTTCCAACTGCATGAGTAGTCCCTGTTGGTAGCTAAGCCAAGAACATAACAAATGCATGCAACCAGTACACCTGTTACAGTCCAAAATGAATGAAATTCATCATTATTTTTCTCGCAGACTCTAAGAAACATTTTGTCACTTGACCAAGCCTAGAATTTCCAAGTTATTCTTTGAGAGTAGATTATATAAGTGATGTTATTTAGGTAGGATGAATTTATTGCTAGAATACCATCTTATATACAAAATTACTGCATAACAACAATGTATCAGACTATTTACTACCAGCTAAGGATTCCACATCACTCTTAATAATCCTCTGCTGGCACCCTTCGGCACTCCCCATCATATTAGATGGTTTGGCCTTTAAGGTGACACCCTTGTTTTCGAAATATGTGTGGTGTATTGTTACCCTGTCCCACCCTTAGATCTGTGTTTGTGTTTTATGGTAGGTAGAAAAAATATTTGAAGGGTTTTTCTTTCTTTGTCCAGTATTTAGAGTTGTCTTATCCCTTATTAGCCTTAAGTATGCACATCTTTGTCAGGAGGGCTTATGGTTAGGCATGTATTCCTTTAGCTAGAATCTGGACTAGTACTATCAGGCTTACGGACTATTATTGGCAGTTGGCATAAACCCTCCGCCAAGTCATGAGGCCACATTCCTATCCCATTTAAGTATATGTTTTAGATTTGTGAAGTGACTTTACCAGTCAGGTTAGTCCGTTTAAGCAGACAGTACTATCTATATTAAATCTCTTTCAGTCAAGTCCCTCTTTAATATCCTAATGTCCTTTTTGTAAAGAAAAAAAATCAGAAAAGGTAAGTTTATTTGTTCTAGGTGTTTTATTTTTGTTTTGTAAGTAGGTGTATATCTGGGATTGTTTTTTTTTTTGTTTTTGTAGGGGGGTTGGGGTGCGTGTGTGTGTGATATTAAGTTTTTGTTGAGAAGGGCCATGGCCCTTCATTACAAATTCAGGAAGAGTATGCACCTTAGTGCATGCTATCATTTTTGACTGTATAGTTCTTGTGTACTAGTATTGAGATTTTCAAATTTAAAAAGTTTTCTGTGCAGGCTTTGGACTCCCATGCAGCAGCCTTACATTAATATGGACTCTAACAGAGTGTTCTGACTTAAATCCCATGAAAGCCACATGCCTGCTGAGTATATAAAATTTGCTAAAAATAGTCAGACCCTATTTGGAGAAGGTGGAAAAGGTGACTCTATTCAGTTCTGCAAGGTATACAGAAAGAAAATAAAAATCAAAATGTGCTATTTATAGTTTTCCATTTCTGGAAATCAAGCACTAATTTCTGATTACATGACATCCTTTTTAAGGGAGACAACACTGGGGATTAGTCATTATTAGATTATGGATTATGGTAAATAAAAGTAATTAAGAAAGATAGAAATATTAGCATCTAAGTCTTTATATATATATATATATATATATATATATATATATATATATATGCATATGCCATTTTGGCTATACAGTACTGGTATCCATTTTTGCAATATTTGTACGATGAAGTTTATTTCTATCCAATCAAATGCTTTTGTCTTGATCGAATAGTATTAATGCACCCCTGATATTGTTAGAATCCATGTATTCAATAATATTTTTAATAGATAGGATGTTATTTTTAATGTTTCTTTATTCTTCACCACATGTATAATTTATATTAATAATGTCACTGAATGTTGTTTTGATTCGTTAGTTAGAATTCTACTTAAGATCTTATGATCTAGGTTTAAGAGTGATATGGGTTGCCAATTAATTAAATCAGTGATTTCTCCTTTATTTTTATAGAAAAGTGTAATTAATCCTG
The DNA here is from genome assembly GCA_029339505.1 of Unio delphinus. Lineage (NCBI taxonomy): Eukaryota > Metazoa > Mollusca > Bivalvia > Unionida > Unionidae > Unio > Unio delphinus. The sequence continues at coordinate 13,768,163 of JAQISU010000042.1, forward strand.
TTTTCGTGCTTTCAGTCATTTCATGCATATTAAATATGCCATCAGATAATGATTTTAATAATGGTGTTATTAAGTACTAAAAGTTTTATAGAATTCTGCTGTTAAGCCGTCTAATCATGGTGATCTGTTTTTTGCTAGTACATGTATTTTAATTGCATCTTTTATTTAATTTTCATATACTTATAAAGTTAATAACTGACTGCTTGACATTATGAATTTTTTGAAGACATAAAATGTCATAGGGTTAAGCAATTTTCATTAAATGTTTAGCTTTTTTTGTATCAAGGCCACTGACATTTATAGATAGTAGTCTGATTTTATCTTTTCTCTCTAGTTTTTAAGTGAAAAGTATGTTTTTGTGTTTTATGTTAGTTTTTCTGGTTTAATAAGATTATTGTGGTTGTAAAGTATTATATGGTATTTGTAGTTCACTCTTAATAATCTGGTATCTCCTCAAAACCTGCTCAGCACTTTAGAACCTCTGATAATAAACTCGCCTGTGATGACATTAGATGGGACTGTTTTCTTCTGTCCAGGCTGCTGACCACCTACTGACAAACCTATCCTACCTGTACAGATAAGAAAAAAATAATTCACATGTAAAGGTGATAACATTAAAACATTTACAGATGAAGTCAAGTATAATTTATCAAACATTTGCTGATCTAAGGCTATGATATGATATGATGGGTGGTAATCTAAGGCTATGATATGATATGATGGGTGGTAATCTAAGGCTATGATATGATGCTATGGGTGGTAATCTAAGGCTATGTTATGATATGATGGGTGATGATCTAAGGCTATGATATGATGTAATGGGTGGTAATCTAAGGCTATGATATGATGCAATGGGTGGTAATCTAAGGCTATAATGTGATGCAATGGTTGGTAATCTAATGCTATGATATGATATTATGGGTGGTAATCTAAGGCTATGATATGATATGATGGGTGGTAATCTAACGCTATGATATGATGCTATGGGTAGTAATCTAAGGCTATGTTATGATATGATGGGTGATGATCTAAGGCTATGATATGATGTAATGGGTGGTAATCTAAAGCTATGATATGATGCAATGGGTGGTAATCTAAGGCTATGATATGATGCAATGGGTGGTAATCTAAGGCTATGATATGATGCAATGGGTAGTAATCTAAGGCTATGATATGATATGATGGGTGGTAATCTAAGGCTATGATAGGATATGATGGGTGGTAATCTAAGACTATGATATGATATAATGGGTGGTAATCTAAGGCTATGATATGCTATGATATATGATATGATATGATGGGTGGTAATCTAAGGCTATGATATGATGCAATGGGTGGTAATCTATGGTTATGATATGATGCAATGGGTGGTAATCTAGGGCTATGATATGATACAATGGGTGGTAATCTAAGGATATGATATGATATGATGGGTGGTAATATAAGGCTATGATATGATGCAGTGGGTGGTAATCTAAGGCTATAATATGATATAATGGGTGGTAATCTAAGGCTATGATATGCTATGATATATGATATGATATGATGGGTGGTAATCTAGGGTTATGATATGATGCAATGGGTGGTAATCTAAGGCTATGATATGATGGTTGGTAATCTAAGGCTATAATATGATATGATGGGTGGTAATCTAAGGCTATGATATGCTATGATATATGATATATGATATGATGGGTGGTAATCTAAGGCTATGATATGATGCAATGGGTGGTAATCTATGGTTATGATATGATGCAATGGGTGGTAATCTAGGGCTATGATATGATGCAATGGGTGGTAATCTAAGGCTATAATATGATATAATGGGTGGTAATCTAAGGCTATGATATGCTATGATATATGATATGATATGATGGGTGGTAATCTAGGGCTATGATATGATGCAATGGGTGGTAATCTAAGGCTATGATATGATGGTTGGTAATCTAAGGCTATGATATGATATGATGGGTGGTAATCTAAGGCTATGATATGATGCAGTGGGTGGTAATCTAAGGCTATGTTATGATATAATGGGTGGTAATCTAAGGCTATGATATGCTATGATATATGATATGATATGATGGGTGCTAATCTAAGGCTATGATATGATGCAATGGGTGGTAATCTAAGGCTATGATATGATGCAATGGGTGGTAATCTAGGGCTATGATATGATGCAATGGGTGGTACTCTAAGGCTATGATATGATGCAATGGGTGGTAATCTAAGGATATGATATGATGCAAATGCAATAATTTTTAGTTGGAATAATAAGAGTACTGATATTTGTGTGAATTGTGGACTGGTACTGAAGGCACATGTGGGTAAATTTGAACTATATACCTGGTTGAATTACAAATCCATTGTTATCTGTCCAGACAGCCATAGTTTCCGGTTGAATTGTAAATTGAAACTGAAGTGAGGAGAATCTAGGGATAAAAAATCTGTCAAACCCAGCCAGTTGTCTTTGAGGCATCTGCTCTAGAGTGTCTGGCCACCAAATGTACACCTGTACCACCTGGTGAGAAGAAATAAGATAACAGCCATCTGCTTCCTCCCTCCATCCATAGTTTTTGTCTTAAATTTTAATCTCTAACCTCTAAGTCATATAAATGTATGTTAAGTGATATTTGTCTTTCTAGGAATACTCTATCAAAAAATTTAATGGCCACCAATAAGTACATGTAAATTAGTCTATCAAATTACAGGAGCACGCAAAATATATTTTAAGTAAATGTTAGCTCAGATGTTATCATTTGCACTACTTGAAAATACCCAAATTGACCTGGTTTTAATATAAATATTTGTCAGAAAACTGAGAAAGAGAAATTATTTGAGCTGAATGAAAACCTTGAAACTGAACAGACACCATGTAATTTACAAGAATATGGTTAGTTGCTTTGGATTTTACTAGTGTTTATAAAATCAATGACATAATGTTGCAATAGCCTGTTGACAATGTACTGGAGCAACCATTTATTTGAACAAGAAAAAAATTATTTTTATGTGTGAATAATGGATATATATCCTCAAGTGGGTGAAAAACTCAAGTATTTTCACCCACTCAATGAAATTTGTTATTCACTCAATACAAGCAAATATTCTCTATGTAATTCACCCACTCAATGAAATTTTTTATTCACTCGATACAAGCAAATATTCTCTATGTAATTCACCCACTCAATGAAATTTGTTATTCACTCGATACAAGCAAATATTCTCTATGTAATTCACCCACTCAATGAAATTTGTTATCCACTCGATACAAGCAAATATTCTCTATGTAATTCACCCACTCAATGAAATTTGTTATCCACTCGATACAAGCAAATATTCTCTATGTAATTCACCCACTCAACGAAATTTGTTATCCACTCGATACAAGCAAATATTCTCTATGTAATTCACCCACTCAATGAAATTTGTTATCCACTCGATACAAGCAAATATTCTCTATGTAATTCACCCACTCAATGAAATTTGTTATCCACTCGATACAAGCAAATATTCTCTATGTAATTCACCCACTCAATGAAATTTGTTATTCACTCGATACAAGCAAATATTCTCTATGTAATTCACCCACTCAATGAAATTTGTTATTCACTCGATACAAGCAAATATTCTCTATGTAATTCACCCACTCAATGAAATTTGTTATTCACTCGATACAAGCAAATATTCTCTATGTAATTCACCCACTCAACGAAATTTGTTATCCACTCGATACAAGCAAATATTCTCTATGTAATTCACCCACTCAATGAAATTTGTTATTCACTCGATACAAGCAAATATCCTCTATGTAATTCAACATAATATTTTAGTCATCTCCAAAGTGTAGATACTTATAAGTTTAGATAAGTACTTGATGTGATCAATTTCAATCGAACAATTAAAAATCAATCAATTTCACAGACCTCCTCCCCATCAATTCCTGCTAAATTGGTAAGTTCTCCATTCACTACCAGGGATTCTCCAGCCTGTATAGAACCTACAAAGTTGATGGAATCATAATGGAATTCTGTGTAGGACAGTCCATAGCCAAAAGGATAGAGTGGGTCTCCTTTGAAGTACCTATATGTTTGGCCTGTCATGGAGTAATCAGTCATGTTGGGAATCTAAAACAAATTTATAGACAAAAATAAAGTGGATGAAATGTTCTCAATTGATAGATTATTATTATTATTATTATTATTATTATTATTATTATTATTATTATTATACAATTATATCTTTGAGTACATGGTCAGATGGCCATTAGGATAACAAATATCCTAACTTAGTGCAAGACTGATATTTTGAAGAGATCTTTTGTGGGTTTTTAATTTTGCTACAAACCCTAAATCAAATGCCAAATGATAAGTGATTTTTTTTTCAGATTACATACCAATAAAACATAATTTTTCCCCAAAACACAAGAACTCAAACCCATAAAAAAAACATAAATTGACATTGATAAATAAATATTACAGCATTGCAATGACATTTTAAATGAAGCCTTTGTGAGACTAAATTTATCTGATGCGTTTCATAATTTATTTGCTGACACCACATAAAAATGTAATAAAATGTCTTTGAAACATATCCAGATGCTTTCAGTAATTACATCTTTGTCTTGGACGACTTTAACATTATAGTAGACTTAGAATTGTCAAATATCATCACCATACACATACATGCAAACACTTACATAATAACAACCCCACTGACATAAAAATATACAGAAAGTTTCTGTCCTTAAAAATGACAGGATGGTAAAAATAAGCATAATGAGATGCAGTCTTTGTTGCTCTTGACAGCTCAATAATGGGTTTGAAGGTAAAGCAAGTGTCATTTGTGTTCATCACTACACTCACTAGAGACTGGATGACTGATATTAAACTTCTCAGCTGGATTCTCTGTGAGATTTCTGGTCAGAACTGATTTGTTTTGGATTACCATAATGTACACATTGTAAAAACTGTTGGATGCAGTCTGATCGCAGATATGCTTGTCTTTACAGAAAAATGGATAGACATCTAAGTGTTTAATTCAGTATGTCAAACATTTTAAAGGGGCCCGGAGTGGTCTAAAGTGCTGTCCGTTACAGATCACTGCCATCTCACCTCTGTCTGCGTGGGTTCGAGTCTACGATTCGGCAAATGTAGTTATGTGAGAAAGCTTGCCAGTAGCTTCTCATGGGTCAGTAGTTCTTTCCGGGTTCTTCCTCCACCATTAATACTGGCCACCATGTATAGCCTATATTGTACTGAAAAATGACGTTAAACCATAAAAAACAAAAACAAAACAACATCAAACATGTTACATATAGCTGGTACTCCTATTTCAACAGATATAGCATACAGGAATGATATATGCTGATATTTTATTTTGCAGCATCTGCAAAGAATTAAATGCCCCTTCTTACTGGTGTGCTTCTTGAAGTAAAATTCCATCATCCAGAAGATCTGAAATATATTTTGTTGGGCATTGCTTGCTTTGCTGATAGCTAATTACATCCTGAATTGCCATTTAGAAATGAATCCCACTTGAACATTACTCTGTCTTCTGAAATAATCATGCTTTGTGGTTTATATGGAGTAAAATTGGACTTAAATGAAATGTTGCCACCATTCAAACTTGTCAATAATCTTTAATAAAAATGGCTTCAATATTCTCATTCAAGGCAATAATATGTAACAACTTGTGTTCTTCAACACACATCTAGCATCTCTTTAATTTGCCTAATATATTGAATTGTTCCACTTTGTAAACTTTACCTATGCAAATCAGCATAATAAGCTCACCCACAGCAAAAGTACTTAACAAATCACACAAGCAACTGTCAGCCAATTAAGTAATACATGAAATGTTGTTTTATACAGGACCTATTTGCTTTTTAATTGCTGCTATTTACACTGCCACAATCATATTTATGACTTCAGTTCCAATCAGAGCAGTTTATGTCTATACGTGCTCTGGTCCTACACTGAAGTGGTTGTTTGTCTTTTTTTGAAGATTAATGACAATCTTGTTTTTCTAAACAATTACATATTTAGCATGAAAAGTGCTTTCACTCATCCTACACACATGCTGTAGTTCAGAAAATTAGTATGTATTCAAACATGATATACACCATAGAACATCTTGAAATAACAGGATACTTTATAAATACTGACCTAGTTAACATGGCAGTCATGTATATTTTACTGGCATGTGAAACTCAGTTCAAATGTATAAAAATAAACATTTTTAAAATTAAGATCATATCAATTTATACAAAAAACAGTTGAGAAACCAATTATAGAATTACGACTCGATTTATCAAAATTATTTGCTATTTAATTTGCCAATCACTATTTCCCAGCTGATAAGAAATAATAACTAAATTATCATATATACATAGGTGTAAAATACAGAAAAATCTTACTTCAGCTAAATTTCATAAAAAACTTTATTTGAAACATGCTAAGAATATTCATTCTTATTTGAGTGTTGCTGAGCTTAAAGACTGCAAATATTCAATGAGTGCTATAAATACTACAAGTATGTAATGAGTGCTATAAATACTACAAGTATGTAATGAATGCTGTACATATTATAGGACTGTGATAAGACAGCAATTATTACATTAGCACTATATATGTCATAGCAATGAAATTATTCAATGAAATATCATAGGACTGCAATTATTCAATGAGTTCTATAATTATCATAGGACTGCAATTATTTAATGAGTGCTATAAATATCATAGGACTGCAATTATTGAGTGCTATAAATATCATAGGACTGCAATTATTGAGTGCTATAAATATCATAGGACTGCAATTATTTAATGAGTGTTTAAATGTCATAGGACTGAAATAATTCAATGAGTGCTATAAATATCATAGGACTGCAATTATTGAGTGCTATAAATATCATAGGACTGCAATTATTGAGTGCTATAAATGTCATAGGACTGCAATTATTTAATGAGTGTTTAAATGTCATAGGACTGAAATAATTCAATGAGTGCTATAAATATCACAGGATAGCAATTATGCTGGTAGTGTTGTCATCTTTACTGCTAATGGAATAAATGCATATATACTAAGCTGAAAATGATGTTTTTAGATATTATTTTTGGTGTCAGAATTGTATAAATCATTTTATTTATTAAATATTAAAATATGTATTAAATACATGTACTTTTTTTATTTTTGTGTACAACAATACCCGAGGGCGATTTATGTATACTGTACAAAACAGTAAGCTGTATGGAGGCATTGTCTGTTGTATAAATGCCTCACTGTAAGACTAGATCTACACATTATGCAATATCTTGTCAGTGAGTGGTCTATTTATATCTTCCGCTGTAGAGGTCTTATTTATTAATTTCTTGTTCACATACGTAATAACTATTGTACAAAAACTTTTATTTTTATATTTTCTATGTTGCTTTGGCTTATGTAGTATAATGCAAATATTTTCTACTCTTGTTTGTGACTTAGCAAGATATTTATATTGTTGCAATATAAAGTTGCATTTTTAAGAAATGTTTAGTACCATAGGATTCTTATCGGGCACAGGTAGGTTAACTTCTGAACCTGTGTATCGTTTTGTAATTATTGGTGTTTCAATGTAATGTGTATAGCTTACCATATATAATTTCATTACATTTCATCATATATGCCTGAGTCAACCACAGTACGCAGTGTTATGACATATTTTTAGCTGATTGGAGTCACAGCCATATAGATGATCAGAATTTGATGTGGTACCAGCTGTAGAGTTGATCGGAGTCTATATGTTACTAGCTGTAGAACTGATTGGAGTTGACATAGTACCAGCTGTAGAGCCAACCATACATGTTGACCTTAGCAGCTGTAAAGGTGAAACATAGCTGATGAGAGCAAAGTGAAGAGTGTTGCTGGTTGAGTAACAGGTGATCAACAGGTGATCGGGCATTGCTGACTGATTGGTGGGTGCTGATTGCTTCATTGACCAAGCAACTGAATGGTGGTCAGGGACACTTGGAATACTGACTGCTTGATTGACCAGTGTGACTGGTAACCAAGTGTGCTGGTGATGGAGTGTGTTACTCCATACATGCAATCTTTTAGCCATGGACTAATTTTGGGGTTTGTAACACCCAGTGCATTGGGATTGTAAAGATATTTTGTATATCTGTCCCTTTTTTTCCATCATTTTACTATTTGAGGAAAATACCTCATTTTTCACTATTTGAGTGTCTGAATACATTTTACTATATGAGTAAAGACCCACATTTTGTTACCATTCAAGTAAAACACATTATTTTTGTAATGTGAAATTACTGTGAATCATTCACCTTTGTCTTCGTACTGTATAAGGTAATTTATTTGTAATTTTATTGGTTGCATTATTCGGTTCATGTAGATTAGGTTAATTTGTTTAATAATTGGATTTTATACACAAACATTAATTATAACTCTTTTCTTATTCAAATCATTAAAGTTTGTATTTGTATGACCATCAAAAGTGTTATATTGTAAATCCAAATTCTGACCCAGTTATCAGGTTACACTTGGAGTACTTGATAGTAATAACTGGAAATTGTCTCATTATGTAAATTATATTTCGAAGAAAATAAACACTTATCTTTGGCTCCTTCATTCCATTACAGTACAGAGTAACCTTTTATAAAAGTTATTCAACCATATTTTGACTATTGTAATTGTCACAGAATTAGGCGAAAATTTGAACTGATTTTTGTTGTACTTGAATTGCAAACGAAACTCACCATTTTCTTGATTTCGTCGTACACGCATTACCTGGGGTGATTAAGTGGCGTGTAACGATTTGCATGTGCCAATTTGTAATTTACATGAAATCCGAAATACTCGTTTTACGTGGTGCACGGCAAGCTCGATGTGATTTATGTTCACCTATTGAGAGTATATAAGGCGAAGGATTTCTCATTATTATTGACGGGAACTAAAATATCTAATCGAAGGATAGATAACCTCGTCTTGCAAATCTCCAGCCAAAGAGCTGATTCCGGAGATCTAATAACATCGTTGATTCCGTAGATCTGATAACATCTGACAATAGCTGTCACCGTTTGATTCCGTCGTTGATTCCGTCGTTGATTCCGTCGTTGATACCGTAGAAGTACATCACTGATAGCGCATCTAATAACATCGTTGATACCGTCTCTGATACCGTAGCTGCTAACGTAGTTGTTACAATGTATCTGATACCGTAGCTGCTAATAACATCGTTGATACCGTAGCTGCTAATAACATCGTTGATACCGTAGCTGTTAACACATCTGATACCATCTTTTGATAAACGTCTTTGATATCGTCTGATTTGTTGTGGGACATCTATTGTTTGTTCTGGAACATCTCTGTATAAATATCTGAATGTGCTTGAGCCGTTAATTTGTGCAAACGGAATTGAAGTATCTGTCTGTGTGTCGAACTGTCTGTTCGTCAACATCTGTGTAACATGTAAATATCCGGAAAGCTAGAAGTCCGAGTGTCGGAGCTGTCTTAGAGTTGTAAAACGTCCGGGTCGACATCTAGGGTAGTGAGGAACCGTTGGTTCTGGTAGATGTTGTATGCTGTCTGAACGTATAACTGTGGTGGATCCGTGTAGGGAAACGTCCGATAATAGTATTGGTCAACCCTCGGTTCTCGGGGAAACTGGGAGACGATTCAACTGTTGCTGAATCGTGCGGTTATACAGGGGAGACACATAGGTGTATTGAAATTGTAATATAATTTAATACATTGTTGTATTTACATGCTTATGTCAGATCGCAATAATATTTCAAGTGATCACATAGATATCAATAAAAGCTAGCAACTTGATTGAATACAAGTATATGATCGTGCTAGTTATCGCAATCCATCGTGCGATAGATAGTTTGTCGTTTGTGTTTATTTTTTTCGTAAATCATACTTGCATTTATTTAACTTTCGTAAAGGATTCTTGGATCTGTGTATAATCCAAGAGATCCCTTTACATTTGTGATTCCTTTTGTATTGTTATTTAATTTGTTCATGTATTGTGAATGGTTGTGAGTTTAATTGTGGGTTGAGTGCATGAATTATTGTGTTGTTACATCTGTATTTTTTTCATTTATAATTTATTACATAAATTTATATTTTCTTTCACAAATTGTGTTTGTATTGTTCATTTAATCCACCCTCCTCTCGGTAACAATTCTGTTACAATGGTGTCAGAAGTGGGATCGTTGGATTAAGTGAACTGTCAATCATTTTTGTGAAGGTATACATTTAATGTTTATATTTGAGCGTGACCTTCTGTTAAGATAATACTCTAGTTGGAGTTTATTTTTGTTTAGTTTACCTAGGTCCGTGAGTCCAGTATAAACGTGTTTAAAGTATTGGTTTGGTTATATATCTATATTCATATTACAATTGTCATTGTCATGTCATCCCTTAAGGACTTGGTTGCCTTAGGCAAAGAATTTGGATATGAAGGTGAAAGCTTAAGGAAATTTATTCAAGAAGAACAAGCCCGGGAAAGGGAAGAAAGGGTAAGGTCAAGGGAATTAGAAAGGGAATCCGATGAAAGAAAAAGGGAATTAGAAAGGGAATCCGATGAAAGAAAAAGGGAATTAGAAAGGGAATCCGATGATAGGAAATGGGCAATTGAGAAGGAAAAGATAGAATTAGAAAAGCAGGCCCAAAGGGAAAAGATAGAATTAGAGAAAGGGAAGATAGAATTAGAGAAGCAGGCCGAAAAGGATAGGATAGGATGGGAAATGGAAGCGGAGCAAAAGCGAATAGAGTTAGATGAAAAATCAAAGCAACGGGATCATGAGCGTAAGGTAGAATTAGCGACATCTGGAAGAGAACACGATTCTGCCTTTAGCAAATTAAGGGGCCCCAAATTACCTCCCTTTGACGATGAAAAAGATAACATAGATAGTTATCTTCATCGGTTTGAGCGGTATGCCGAAAACCAGAAGTGGAGTCAAAATGACTGGGCGCTGCATCTGAGTGCTTTATTAAAAGGTAAAGCACTGGATGTATACTCGCGACTTCCTAGGGACGATGTGTGTAAGTACGACGTCCTAAAGGAAGCACTTCTCAAAAGGTACGAGCTCACTGAACAAGGTTTTCGAAAAAAGTTCAGGTATAGCAAGCCCGATAAGGGAGAAACCTTTGGTCAGTTCACCGTCAGAATTGCGAATTATTTTGAGCGGTGGATTGAATGCGGCAAAACGGTGAAAACGTTTGAAGGGTTGACTGATTTCTTGCTCAGAGATCAATTATTTAATACAGTTGGGCGAGAATTAGATCAATTTCTGAAGGAGAAAGTCTTCACAAACGTAAAAGATATGGCTAAGCAAGCCGATTTATTTGCCGAAGCTCATGGGGGAACCCAGAACGTGGTTTTAAAAGATTTTAAGTCTGGAAACCAGTCTGTAAGACCTATGCCTAGGGAGCCTGTAAAATCAGCTGAGGTAAAAAGGTCAGTTGGGAATCCAGTTTTTCAGCGTGTGCGGTGTTTCTTGTGTAATGCATTGGGTCATGTTCAAAAAGACTGTCCTAAAAGAAAGGCACTTATACATAAGGTAGCAGTGGCTATGCAAAGTAAAGGTATAACTGATAACATCGTACAGGTAGAACCTTGTATTCATTCGCTTGGCACGTGTTTATTTCCTGAAGCGCGCGTACCAACCGCGAGAGGGTTTGTCAACGGTCGAGAAGTCGTGGTATTGCGTGACACTGGTTGTACGGGCGTAGTGATCAAACGTAGTCTCGTGCAGGATAACCAAATGCTCGGGTGGGAATCCCCATGTATGTTACTTGATCAGACGATGGGTCGCATTCCCGTAGCAAGGATCACAGTAAAAACACCTTTCTTAACGGGAACTGTTGATGCCCTTTGTATAGACAATCCTATTTACGATCTGACGATCGGTAATGTTGAAGGTTCCCGTCTTCCAACCATGGCCGATTTTAAAATACCTTTGGCCCAGGCAGTCGAAACGCGAGCGCAAACACGGCGAGAGAAATCCGCGTTTCATAAATTAATAGTCCCTGAATCGATCTCAGGAATTTCCCGTGATGATTTCAAACAAGAGCAAGAACGTGATGAATCCATCAGAACAATTGTTGAGAAAATCACGTCCGGCGCGATTAAACATTGCAAGCGTGGGGGTAGCTCGAGATTCGTACGCAAGAACGGATTAATTCATAGGGAGTTTAGCGCTCGGGAGGGTAAGAAGTATTGGCAAGTGGTCGTTCCCCAGAGATATAGATCTCAAGTACTTAGGGTGGCGCATGAGTCAAGCATGGCAGGACACCTAGGTAAGGCTAAGACCACTAGCAGGGTAGTCGCTGAATTCTACTGGCCCGGTGTTAATGGCGATGTCACACGGTTCTGTAGGTCGTGCGACGTATGTCAGAAAACCGTTTGTAAGGGAAGGGTCACAAGGGTGCCCTTAGGACAAATGCCATTAATAGATACACTGTTTAAAAGAGTGGCAGTAGATATTGTAGGACCAATACACCCGGTTACCGAAAGAAAGAATCGGTACATACTTACTCTGGTTGATTACGCAACCAGATACCCCGAAGCCGTAGCGTTACCAACTATTGAAACGGAAAGGGTAGCTGAAGCATTAGTTGATATCTTCAGTAGGGTAGGGGTGCCAGAGGAAATCCTCACTGATTGTGGTGCCCAATTCACCTCTGACCTCATGGGTGAAATAAGTAGGCTGTTATCCATCAAACAGCTAAACACTACCCCATACCATCCGATGTGCAATGGACTGGTAGAGAAGTTTAATGGTACCCTCAAAAGCATGCTACGAAAGATGTGCGCGGAACGTCTGCAAGACTGGGACCGTTATTTAAACGCTGTTCTGTTCGCGTACCGTGAAGTACCGCAGGAAAGTTTAGGGTTCTCGCCCTTTGAACTGTTGTATGGTAGAACAGTTCGAGGCCCGATGCGGATACTACGCGAACTATGGACTGGTCATGTCGCGAACGAGGAAATAAAAACGACTTACCAGTACGTGTTAGATCTAAGAAACAAACTTGAGAGTACATGCCAGATGGCACGTGACGAATTGATTAAATCGGGGCGCAGATATGCCAAGTATTACAACCGCAGAGCGCGTAATAGGAAATTTCTTGTGGGGGATCAGGTGCTATTGCTTCTTCCAACGAGTTCGAATAAGTTATTAGTCCAGTGGAAAGGTCCATATGAAGTTAAAGAAGTAAAAGGTGACATGGATTATAAAATTGACATGGACGGTATTGTAAAAACATTCCATGCGAACATGCTCAAGTTGTATATCAAGAGACAAAGCGACAATGTCAATAAGGGGAGTTGAAAATATAGGCGCAGACTACTTGAGTAGGGCATGATGGGAAATTTGTATGAATTTGCCCAGTAATAAAATCCAGTTTGTAGTATAACCAGTGTAAATGTTGTAAGATATCATCAGTAGTTATTTTTCTTCTATTCTGTGTTAGTTTTAAAAATGTGTACATTTTTATTCTTAGGGGGGAGGTATTGTCACAGAATTAGGCGAAAATTTGAACTGATTTTTGTTGTACTTGAATTGCAAACGAAACTCACCATTTTCTTGATTTCGTCGTACACGCATTACCTGGGGTGATTAAGTGGCGTGTAACGATTTGCATGTGCCAATTTGTAATTTACATGAAATCCGAAATACTCGTTTTACGTGGTGCACGGCAAGCTCGATGTGATTTATGTTCACCTATTGAGAGTATATAAGGCGAAGGATTTCTCATTATTATTGACGGGAACTAAAATATCTAATCGAAGGATAGATAACCTCGTCTTGCGAATCTCCAGCCAAAGGGCTGATTCCGGAGATCTAATAACATCGTTGATTCCGTAGATCTGATAACATCTGACAATAGCTGTCACCGTTTGATTCCGTCGTTGATTCCGTCGTTGATTCCGTCGTTGATACCGTAGAAGTACATCACTGATAGCGCATCTAATAACATCGTTGATACCGTCTCTGATACCGTAGCTGCTAACGTAGTTGTTACAATGTATCTGATACCGTAGCTGCTAATAACATCGTTGATACCGTAGCTGCTAATAACATCGTTGATACCGTAGCTGTTAACACATCTGATACCATCTTTTGATAAACGTCTTTGATATCGTCTGATTCGTTGTGGGACATCTATTGTTTGTTCTGGAACATCTCTGTATAAATATCTGAATGTGCTTGTGCCGTTAATTTGTGCAAACGGAATTGAAGTATCTGTCTGTGTGTCGAACTGTCTGTTCGTCAACATCTGTGTAACATGTAAATATCCGGAAAGCTAGAAGTCCGAGTGTCGGAGCTGTCTTAGAGTTGTAAAACGTCCGGGTCGACATCTAGGGTAGTGAGGAACCGTTGGTTCTGGTAGATGTTGTATGCTGTCTGAACGTATAACTGTGGTGGATCCGTGTAGGGAAACGTCCGATAATAGTATTGGTCAACCCTCGGTTCTCGGGGAAACTGGGAGACGATTCAACTGTTGCTGAATCGTGCGGTTATACAGGGGAGACACATAGGTGTATTGAAATTGTAATATAATTTAATACATTGTTGTATTTGCATGCTTATGTCAGATCGCAATAATATTTCAAGTGATCACATAGATATCAATAAAAGCTAGCAACTTGATTGAATACAAGTATATGATCGTGCTAGTTATCGCAATCCATCGTGCGATAGATAGTTTGTCGTTTGTGTTTATTTTTTTCGTAAATCATACTTGCATTTATTTAACTTTCGTAAAGGATTCTTGGATCTGTGTATAATCCAAGAGATCCCTTTACATTTGTGATTCCTTTTGTATTGTTATTTAATTTGTTCATGTATTGTGAATGGTTGTGAGTTTAATTGTGGGTTGAGTGCATGAATTATTGTGTTGTTACATCTGTATTTTTTTCATTTATAATTTATTACATAAATTTATATTTTCTTTCACAAATTGTGTTTGTATTGTTCATTTAATCCACCCTCCTCTCGGTAACAATTCTGTTACAGTAATATATTTTGGGGGAACAAAACTGCTACAAATGAGATAACTTCTAGACTCCAGGAATGGGCATGTAAAATGATTCTTGATCAGCAAACAGAACATGTTCAAACTCCAATGCTTACATTCAAAGTATTAATGATTATATTCAACAAAAGCCAATGAGTGTAGTGAAAAGGATGTTTAAATATTTTTTAAATGCTTCAGATATTGTGGCATTGCCAACCAATGACTTCATGACATCATTGGTAGTGTCAATAAGTGATATTTCATACATGTAATCTCAATATATGTCATACTAGGGGCTCAGAGTGGCCGAGTGGTCTAAAGCGCTGTCCGCCACAGACCACTTCTATCTCACCTCTGTCTGCGTGTGTTCAAGTATAAGATTCGGCAAATGTAGTTATGTGAGAAAGCTTGCCAGTAGCTTCTCGTGGGTCGGTGGTTCTTTATGGGGGTTGTCCAGGTTCTTCCTCCACCATTAATACTGGTCGCTATGTATCGCCTATATTGTGCTGAAAAATGGCATTAAGCCATAAAAAACAAGCAAACATATGTCATACTGGTCCATGATTTGTCAAAATAAGAGGGTAAGAAGAAATCTCATTTTCAGGAAGAAAACCTTATTTCTGACAGATTACTTAATATCGCATACTTATGCAACTGGTTATTTCCAATATTGTTAATGTTTGCAAATGTGAGTTCTGTATATTTTGCTAGCATAATAGGAAACTGAAAAAACTAACATTTCAGACAACAAGTAGCGCCATCACACTCTTGAACCACTTTTTATTTGGTTTAATTTTTTTAATAACTCCCCGTTTTTAAAAAAAAGTGTTTTTGTTTTAATACACTGTGGTGGGGGCTGATTGTTTCAAAACACCTATGTGGGTTAAGTGGCATGAGCTGCCTGCCTCCAAAATTCTTTTGACAGTAGTGACTTTGGTTTAACCGATTTTCAGAATTCCAAAATATTAAACAGTCTGGACCACAAAATTTGACATCTAAAACTACAGGAAAGGACTGAATAAAAACAGCTTCTATATGAGATTTCAACGTTTTTAACTCTAGATGGACCTTAATAATATAAAGTGATGCTGTTTGGTATGAAAAGTTCTCCATCAACATTCCAGCTTTTATTGAACATGACAACATCTGGTCTTGATAATTTTGATGCTTACATACATGAAATCATCTGCAATGATACCTGGAAAGATGAGTTGAAAATCATTCAGAATTTCTTTGATTGTCTAAGTGGAGCAAATATTTGACAATTAATTTTGATTGAAGTAAGTTCTGACCTGCTTGTGTTACATTTTTAGGACAAATTGTGGGGTACAGTCAAACTAAACTGTCTTGTACAAGTTAGGATCAAACTATCTCTGAATTCCCAGTACTTGTTAGTAAAATTGACTGATTCAAACTATCTCTGAATTCCCAGTACTTGTTAGTAACATTGACTGATTCAAACTATCTCTGAATTCCCAGTACTTGTTAGTAAAATTGACTGATTCAAACTATCTCTGAATTCCCAGTACTTGTTAGTAAAATTGACTGATTCAAACTATCTCTGAATTCCCAGTACTTGTTAGTAAAATTGACTGATTTGAATTTTGGGTATGGCTGGACAATATAGGAAATTTTGTGACAATGTTTCCATTACTGCTGACCTGTGACCAAATTTTGTGACAATGTTTCCATTACTGCTGACCTGTGACCAATCTGTTGAGTATGAAATACAAGTTTCATTGGTCTGACAAATGTCAGGAGCCTTAGATAAATTAAAGAAAATACTAAGAGTGTACTAGCTTTGTCAGTTCCAAATTTCAGTCAATTATTTAAAAGGTCCTTTGATGCAAGTGATGTTTGGGTTGGTTGAGTATTATTTCAAGAAGATAAAAACTGTAGATTATCCAGTGCGTTACTTTTCTTAAAAAATCTAATAAGCATCAGAACGTTTAGCTTTGCAAAATTTTTGAAGTGTTCAGATCCTTCTCTAAGCACCCGGTGATTACAACTCTCGTACTTTCGTTATCAAAATGAAAAACAAATGTCAAATATTGCTGAGGTGGAGATTCTGCAGGAATAAAACAGTGACATTAAGAACATCATTCTAAAGATAATCTGATTGCAGATACACTCTCACATGTATACAAGTAATATACTGCTTTATGTATTATTCATTCGACATCTTTCATGTATACAAGTAATATACTGCTTTATGTATTATTCATTAGACATCTCACATATATACAAGTAATATACTGCTTTATATATTATTCATTAGATATCTCACATGTATACAAGTAATATACTGCTTTATGTATTATTCATTAGACATCTTTCATGTATACAAGTAATATACTGCTTTATATATTATTCATTAGACATCTCACATGTATACAAGTAATATACTGCTTTATGTATTATTCATTAGACATCTTTCATGTATACAAGTAATATACTGCTTTATGTATTATTCATTAGACATCTCACATGTATACAAGTAATATACTGCTTTATGTATTATTCATTAGACATCTCACATGTATACAAGTAATATACTGCTTTATGTATTATTCATTAGACATCTCACATGTATACAAGTAATATACTGCTTTATGTATTATTCATTAGACATCTCACATGTATACAAGTAATATACTGCTTTATGTATTATTCATTAGACATCTCACATGTATACAAATAATATACTGCTTTATGTATTATTCATTAGACATCTCACATGTATACAAGTAATATACTGCTTTATGTATTATTCATTAGACATCTCACATGTATACAAGTAATATACTGCTTTATGTATTATTCATTAGACATCTCACATGTATACAAGTAATATACTGCTTTATGTATTATTCATTAGACATCTCACATGTATACAAGTAATATACTGCTTTATGTATTATTCATTAGACATCTCACATGTATACAAGTAATATACTGCTTTATGTATTATTCATTAGACATCTCACATGTATACAAGTAATATACTGCTTTATGTATTATTCATTAGACATCTCACATGTATACAAGTAATATACTGCTTTATGTATTATTCATTAGACATCTCACATGTATACAAGTAATATACTGCTTTATGTATTATTCATTAGACATCTCACATGTATACAAGTAATATACTGCTTTATGTATTATTCATTAGACATCTTTCATGTATACAAGTAATATACTGCTTTATGTATTATTCATTAGACATCTCACATGTATACAAGTAATATACTGCTTTATGTATTATTCATTAGACATCTCACATGTATACAAGTAATATACTGCTTTATGTATTATTCATTAAACATCTCACATGTATACAAGTAATATACTGCTTTATGTATTATTCATTAAACATCTCACATGTATACAAGTAGTATACTGCTTTATGTATTATTCATTAGACATCTCACATGTATACAAGTAATATACTGCTTTATGTATTATTCATTAGACATCTCACATGTATACAAGTAATATACTGCTTTATGTATTATTCATTAGACATCTCACATGTATACAAATAATATACTGCTTTATGTATTATTCATTAGACATCTCACATGTATACAAGTAATATACTGCTTTATGTATTATTCATTAGACATCTCACATGTATACAAATAATATACTGCTTTATGTATTATTCATTAGACATCTCACATGTATACAAGTAATATACTGCTTTATGTATTATTCATTAGACATCTCACATGTATACAAGTAATATACTGCTTTATGTATTATTCATTAGACATCTCACATGTATACAAGTAATATACTGCTTTATGTATTATTCATTAGACATCTCACATGTATACAAGTAATATACTGCTTATGTATTATTCATTAGACATCTTTCATGTATACAAGTAATATACTGCTTTATGTATTATTCATTAGACATCTCACATGTATACAAGTAATATACTGCTTTATGTATTATTCATTAGACATCTCACATGTATACAAGTAATATATGTATTATTCATTAGACATCTTTCATGTAGTATTAAGTATCACAGTATCATATGTATATCTTACTAATATGCAGAAACAAAACTTTTTATTTTATGCATGTGATTTAGATTTTTAACGTAGCTTTAAAAAAAATCAGTCATATCGCTACAATGTCTGCAGTATGGCAGTTTATAGTGATGTCTAGTACTGGGGCATAATGCTACAGATATGTAGCATGTCGTCTAAACCAGTCACATTATCCTGACACCAGGCTAACCAGCCTTAACACTAACCTCTTAATGCTGAGCACCAAGCAAGGTAGCTGTTTAAAATGTCTGGGGTTCGAACTCGTGACCTCCTGCATCCATGGCGGATGTTCTACCACTAGGTCATCAGAGCTGTCTTTTATTTTATATAAAAAAATTCTTTACAAGGGTAAGTTTTATGTAATTTATATTGTGTGCTTGACCTTTTCCCATGATTGAGGATAGTTTTTGTGTGTATCTGATTTGTCACATTTGTACATTATAAATACGTTGTTTATTGACATCTAATTTCAAAGTCTTGGTTTTAAACTTAGAAATTTAATGTTCTGAAAGTGTATTTGCAACTCACATCCTGTGCATTTTATTGTCTTAGGTCAAATTAAATTATTACATACAGGACAAGGTAAGCAAAATTATTCATTCTTATAAGTTCATTTTGTGGAATCGTTTACTTTTGCATTCAGATGTAATTTGAGAGGAATCATTTGTTTAAATTATTGGCTGGAATTACAAAGTGCTCACTGACTTTGAGGTCTAAAACATTATTTGGGATAATTGTTAATTCATTCAAAGACATTCTGGATTATATCATCATGATACATCAATACTACTGGTACATCTGCACAATCAAGATTATTGGTACATCAGCACATTCAATATTGGATATCATTTGAACCTCATAAACGTTTGACTTATTTGCGAAATTTAATTCAGAATACTGTAAGTTACTTTTAAATATTTACTTTGTAACTTATGAGAAATAAATAATTTTCTAATTTTACTAAACATAAGAAAGAAAAAGAAAAATAACTAACACTTAAGAGGATTTCTAGAACACCATCAGACAGCATCTACAAGTATTTACAATACTAACCTAGTTTTGGGTGGTCAGTAGTAAATGGGTGGAGTAGTGTTCCCAATAAATCCTTGGAACAAGGAATTTTGTACCCCCAATGTAAAGGCCATAGGTGGTCAAGTGGTCAATGGTGCCCACCTTTGCAGATGACTGACAACACACCTTATCTACATCAGTTTGAGTCTCAGGTGCAGACAATGTGGATATGTGAGAAAGCTTGCCAGTAGTATCCTATGCATATGTGGTTCTTCCTCCAAAAAGACTGGCTGCTATGCATCATGTGCTGACTTTTTCTAACTCAGTACTGTAGAAAAATAATGTTAATGTTCAACAAACATAGTAGAAAGTTATTTAACAAAATCAAATATTATAAAATTTTCCTCTTCATTTGTTATACTCAGAATTAAATTGGTCTTTTTTTTTCTGTAATAAAAACAATCTTAGAGAAGAACATTGTATATTTTTGAAAGTCCTAAATGACACTCTGATATTTTACTTGTCTCTGTTCTTTATTCCGGATCTGTACTGCAAACTGAAAGCATAATAGTACAATATAGACAAGGTGCCAGTCCATCTTTCAGGGTCACTGTGTGATAAAAATGCATACATCAGCCATGTTTTATAAGGTCATTTTTGCTGTCATTACGAAATCAGTACAAATTGAGTAACAACAATGCACAGGTGCATATACAGTTCTCAATTAATTTAGTGGCAGGCTTCAACTTATGTACAAGAATCCCAGTGAGCAGGATGGTGTTTTGTTAAGTGATATTAATATGATTCATGTCCTTGTTGCAGGAACAGGAACACTGGTAGGGGTAGGGTAGGGTCTTGCTTCTTGTTACCACTATTTATCACTTAACAAATGCCTGGAATAAACATAGCATTTTACCTGATCTGCAGTGCGGTACCAAGTGTATGGAAGTCGTCCTGCAGGATTAGATCCTGGTCCTAACATGGTTAGGACCCTATACAGAGCCTCTCCTGTAGCCTGGGCTGGGTAGAAGCACTCTAATATGGTGGAAACTCTTTTGTCTTCATCAAACATCGTGATGTTTACTGGTCCAGCATTAAAGAGAAGCAAAATGATGGGGGTCCCTGAACCTATATATGTGGGAGAGAGGAAACAAACAAGAGTTTAAAGTATTCTTCTAGAATCTTAAACGTTTATTGACTTTGTCAAAATTATGCCATTGCTATCTATCTTCCAGATTGTCCATTTCAAAGAGATTGTACTAAATAAATCAAGTATAAACCCAGATTAAATGGTTGGTTAGTGGGGCTAGGGTTTATCAAATCAAACTATCTGAAAATCTGAACTCTACCTTAGTTCTACTTTATGATGCTACGGAATGATGTTAGATGTTACAATATTTATATTTCTTATGATGCTATGGGATGATGTTGTTAGATGGTACAATATTGTAATGTTTATGATGCTACAGAATGATGTTAGATGTTACAATATTTATATTTCTTATGATGCTTAGGAATGATGTTAGATGTTACAATACTGTATTGTTTCTGATGCTATGGGATGATGTTGTTAGATGGTACAATATTGTAATGTTTACAATACTATGGGATGATGTTCGATGTTACAATATTTTAATGTTTATGATGCTATGCAATGATGTTAGATGTTACAATATCGTAATGTTAATGATGCT
This sequence comes from Unio delphinus, assembly GCA_029339505.1. Classification (NCBI taxonomy): domain Eukaryota; kingdom Metazoa; phylum Mollusca; class Bivalvia; order Unionida; family Unionidae; genus Unio; species Unio delphinus. The sequence continues at coordinate 13,789,960 of JAQISU010000042.1, forward strand.
ACAGAATGATGATAGATGTTACAATATTTATATTTCTTATGATGCTACGGAATGATGTTAGATGTTACAATATTTATATTTCTTATGATGCTATGGGATGATGTTATATGTTACAATATTGTAATGTTTATGATGCTATTGGATAATGCTAGATGTGTTACCTGATAAACCTTCTGTGTACTTACTGTATTTTATGACATCGTACATTAGTTGTGTTTGGTTGCTAGGTAACTCCATGTTGGCCCTGTCCCTATCCTCTGATTCCAACTCATCCCCTGAAAATACAAGTCATGCCTTCTTTTAGTTTTGGTTAAAAAAAATTAATTACTTTGAAATCCATATACTTTCAAACTGTACTGAGTGTAGTGAAATTGGGTCCAATACACTCTGGGTAGGGGTATCATTTCTTGTACAGTTGAATTTTACCGTAAATTAATAAACGAACAGGTGTCCTCTATATAGTCCAATGAAACCTGTTTGTAAGGGCCACTGAATAAACAGAGCTAGGTTCAAGACATGTGTCTGTTATAATGAGAGATTTCCTAAAATCTTCCTTTTTTGTCATATTAAAAAAAAAATCTGGATTTGACATATTACTCAAATAAAAGTCAATACAAATAAACTGGATTTGGCATATTACTCAAATGAAAGAAAATATAAATAATCTGGATTTGGCATAGTACTCAAATGAAAGACAATATAAATAATATATGCTAGCACATTATCACCAAGACAGACAATAAAAATAATATGGATTGAAACATTACTCAAAGGATAGACAATACAAATTTTATGGATTGGTACATTTACTCAAATGAGAGACAATACAAATAATACAGACTGGTACATTTACTCCAATGATAGACAATACAAATAATACAGATTGGTATATTTTTACTCCAGTGATAGACAGTACAAATGATATGGATTGATACATTTACTCAAATGAAAGACAATACAAATAATACAGACTGGCACATTTACTCCAAAGATAGACAATACAAATAATACAGATTGGTATATTTACTCCAGTGACAGACAATTCAAAAGATATGGATTGATATATTTATTCAAATGAAAGACAATATAAATAATACAGACTGGCACATTTACTCCAATGATAGACAATACAAATAATACAGACTGGTATATTGAAGACAATACAAATAATACAGACTGGTACATTTACTCCAATGATAGACAATACAAATAATACAGACTGGTATATTGAAGACAATACAAATAATACAGACTGGTACATTTACTCCAATGAAAGACAATACAAATAATACAGACTGGTATATTGAAGACAATACAAATAATACAGACTGGTACATTTACTCCAATGATTGATCGACAATACAAATTATATGGACTGGTACATTTACTCCAGTGATAGATTATACGAATGATATGATTTGGTACATTGACTCAAATGATCTCTACTCAAATTTGAAATATACATTTAGATATTTCTGAATGCCACATTTTAGATTGGATTCTTCATAGAACTAATGTGCTTGTATTCATTGCTTGACAAACATTTCACAGCAACCAAGTGCAGAGTATCCATTCAGAAGTATTTTCCTTGATATGGTAGTGTTAGGGACCAGCTCTGCACTGTTAAAACAGAGTGCCATATTGCTGAGAGGCTTTGGCTTTCATCTGTTCTTACTAGTCATGAGCAAATCTATAAAAGTTGCTAAGAAGAATGTCACAAACATAGTTCATGCAGTGAAATCAACCAACTTCAGCATATACATCACTGAAAGGTCAGGTTGTAAAAAGCTTTTCAATAAAAGTGAAAAGCTTATGTAAAGGAATATCTCCACATCACTTCCAATGACTTTCTCTAAGGTGGACCTTTAAGACCTGTTCATAAATGTCTTCCAAGTCAAGGTGCAAACCATCAGAGATCAACTTGACAACACAATTGTAATCAAATCATCACCAAACGGTAGTCAAAGAATTTCAAAGGCAACCTTTAACAGCAATCAAACCTGTCTCTATGGATTTCATGCGTGAAGTCATATGCACTTAATCTGATTCTGACATAAATGCTGCCTGAGTGCTAAGATTCAAAACTGCCTTCTTTAACTGTAGTTATTAATACTTGTCTCTCATGCAGTGAATTCATTTTTTTAAACAGCCATTGTAAAGCCTCGATTGAAGAAATCAATGCTTAACCCTGTTAATACCTTCATATTCATATATATATAAAATTTAGAAAACGTTTCTCTGTCCCAACTTGTATATAATTTGACATATTGCCATTGAAACAGTACCAAAACTGAAAGTAGGTAATGATCTTATCTTGCTTAGTGGAAATATTAGAGTGCTTAACCTCCTTGACTTATCTGCAGCATTTGACACAACAGACTATTAACCATTACTTCACTTTCCAGCTTGATTTCAGCATTTGTGATACTACATTAAAATGGTTCAAGTCATACTTAGCTGACAGGATACAAAACGTGTCCGTAAAGTAAAAACATTAGAGCCAAGTTAATCTATAATTTGGTGTTACAACTGGGTTCTGTTCTTGGACCTATTCTTTTAATTCTATAGGGATATATATATGTGTAAGCTGATTAAAAAAAGTTCATGCTAAAATTATACTTCTTTTGTGAAAGTAGTGCTAGTCTGTGACAAGATATATATCTTTATTAAATGTAGGAACATAGTTCTGAAAGTACCTCTCAAAATGTTTTCCCATATATTCTATGTTTTCATTGACTACCATACATTCTCAGTGTCTTAACTGGCTATTGCCAATTAAACTTATGCATCTTTACTAAGTGTTTTCTGAAATGACATCTACTCTATGGAAGGGTTTCACAGGTTAGAAATTCAACAACATTGCTGACAAGTCTATTTACAACAATGGTCACAGTTGTGTATTGACTTTGGTGAAAGTTCTGGCTTGTGGCTTCTGATTCAACCCAAATCCTTTATGAATGTTAATATGTCATGATGACACCACAGCAAATATTCAAACATAACACCAAGACAGGCCATAAATCCTTAAGACTCCAGTTATATTTCCCAAAATCAAATCTGCTTCAAGCTTACCTGTCCCAAGACACACAATAACCAGCTGTGTTCCTGGAACTGCATTCTGTATGTCAGCAACTGAGTAATTTGCACATCTGTTGTCAGTGCAACCAGCAGCATAGTTGATGTTGGCAGCCAGGTCCCTAAGACCTTGTAATGGGGTCATGGAGTACCTAGGGTCAATTTCAGCATGATAGTCTCCAAAGAGTTGTTCAAGATTGTCTGCCATGGGTCCAACAACCTGTTCAAATTTCAAGAGGTAATGCATTTTATTAATAAAAATAATGACAATTACCAAATATACTTGATTATAAGTCAACTCAACTATAAGTCAATCCCCTCTTGTAAGGCTATAAAAAGAATATTTCTCTTTGATAATTCTATAAGTCAGAGTGTGTTTTGCAAGTCTGGTTCATCTGAAGAGGTGACTTGTCATCAGTGAGTTAGAGTTGCATTGGGAAAAATAAACAATGCAAACTGGATAGACAGAGAGACAGATAGGAAAAATAAAGACAAAACCAGTATAAAACAATAATATTACTGAACAGAATATGTCACAAATAAACTGACAACTTACAATTTGTTCTTATTAAATTCATTAAAATCCATACTATTTGATATTTTTAATCCAATGATATGAAAAAACCCATGAATTTAAGTAAGGGTCACATATCATCAAAAAATGATCAAATTCACAGTAATATGTTAATTCCACACATTTTACAAATAAATAATGAAAGTTAAGTCCACAGTTTTATGGTTTGTAGTATTCTATAAATGGTACTATATAATGTCATCTGGTACAAAGTCCAAAAATTCATCCTCAATAACTGATATCCTCCATCACTATCTAGTCATAGTCAATACTGTACTTCTCCAATTCCTCAGATTCACTGTTATATGGTGCTTATGCATAGACTGAGTTTGGACACTGTAAATAACACTGATCATACAGACTGTCAAATCTATTCAAGGATGCAACTGAACATGTGTCAATTTTGTGTCAAGATCACAACCACCCTCTATTACTGCAACTGAACATGTGTCAATTTTGTGTCAAATTACAACCACCCTATATTACTGCAACTAAACATGTGTCAATTTTGTGTCAAATTACAACCACCCTATATTACTGCAACTGAACATGTGTCAATTTTGTGTCAAGATCACAACCACCCTATATTACTGAGCAAGTACCAAACTCGTGGCTTGATCAAAAGGTTGTCACATGGAACAACAAAAAGCTATGGGATTAGGTGCAAACATGCACAGGAAAATGTACAACTCTACTTGGCATTGAACAAGTACATACATCAATTCATAGCTTGATCAAAAGGATTGTCAACTTGAAAACAAAGTTTGTGCTGCCATTACAACCCATGGGCTTATCATCCATAGACACTGACAGAAAACTTGGGAAAATCATTTGGGAATTAGATTGAAGTTATTGAAAAGGAAAACCAAAATTCAATTAAAACATTAACTGCATCAAATAAAGTGTTTATACAGCAAAACACAAATACTGATACAAGTACAGATTAATCAGACTTGCACAAAAATGGAAGAAATATATCTGATAGGAAAAAAAACATGGCAAACAACACTGATGGACACTTCACTTTGCAGAAAGCAGTATTTAATTTACCCATATTTTCAAATTATAAAAATCTATATAAATGTAGATACAAGTATTATGTAATCAATATTGTAAAGAAATGGACAAACAGTGCATACCATATACTCATTTCTGAATGGGAATAGTGACAAGAACCTAATCTGAATTTACAGAATTTATGTGTACTGAAGACATCTCTAGTTTCAAACAATCCTCCTAACTTTATCAAATGTCTTTGTTTGTCACACGACAACCCCAACTCTGAATGAATTGAATTTCCAGTTTAAAAAAATGACTTAAAAGAATGTAAGTTAAAGACATAAAACATACATTTATAAATACAAATAAAGGAAATTAATGAAATATCTGCAATTATTTATTTGTTTTAGTAATTAACATGGAATTGCATTTCATTAGCAAGTGTCAATATGGCTTAAATTATTATTTACAATGTAACAGCAAATAAATGCCATGACTGAATTCTCGCTGAAGGCCCTTCAGTATCTGATGTCAAACTTACAACAAGAGATGACTGCCAGGACTTTAAATAATCACTAAAGGCACTTCAGTATCTGATGTAAAGCTTGTAAGAAGAGATAACTGTCAGGACAATGAATTATCATTTGAAAGCCCTTCAGTATCTGATGTAAAGCTTGTAGGAAGAGATAACTGTCAGGACAATGAATTATCATTTGAAAGCCCTTCAGTATCTGATGTCACACTTGTAACAAGAGATAACTGTCAGGACAATGAATTATCATTGAAGGCACTTCAGTATCTGATATCAAGCTTGTAACAAGAGATAACTGTCAGGACAATGAATTATCATCTAAAAGCCCTTCAGTATCTGATGTAAAGCTTGTAAGAAGAGATAACTGTCAGGACAATGAATTATCATTTGAAAGCCCTTCAGTATCTGATGTAAAGCTTGTAAGAAGAGATAACTGTCAGGACAATGAATTATCATTTGAAAGCCCTTCAGTATCTGATGTAAAGCTTGTAACAAGAGATAACTGTCAGGACAATGAATTATCATTGAAGGCACTTCAGTATCTGATGTCACACTTGTAACAAGAGATAACTGTCAGGACAATGAATTATCATTGAAGGCACTTCAGTATCTGATGTCAAGCTTGTAACAAGAGATAACTGTCAGGACAATGAATTATCATCTAAAAGCCCTTCAGTATCTGATGTCAAGCTTGCTACAGACAGGATCGGGGCTGAATGAGTTAAACAGGCTCTATAACTGATAGTAAATATCTTTTGAAAAACCATAATAACAATAAAAATCAAATACAATTATAAATAATTGCAATTATTAGAGTTTCATGTTTTTTCTTCAGGCGTTATTTGCTGTGTGATTCCGCAACTGATAGTTTATTCCATGATAAACTTTGAAAAAAAAAAAAAAAAACTGCTAATTTTAAATAAATATTTTCATTTAAAAATCACAGTTATGTTATGAAATCATTGTGACAACAAATATTAATATTAATTAAAATAATTATGAATAATTATCACTTGTGTAGCAAAATCACTGTCAATAAAATAAGGGTAAATGCTAACTATCATTGTGCAGCCATTACATTTTCTCATTACTTTAGTATGTATAACTGAAATTGTTCATTGGAATACTTCTGACATCAAATTTCACAGTAGTGATCAAAGAACTCTCCATATTTTCTAGATTGGCAAAAATAGGTGGTTATTCTCCATATGCACTTTAATGGCTACATCACATCAAACCAAAAATAACATGATGTTGACAAATATAATGAGCATGTCATGTGATTGACTGGTTATAGCTTGATACCCACTCAAGCATAAGTTGTAATATATAAGACTGATGCCACAATGGCCAGCATACACTGATTACTCTGGCAAATGGATGTCATTATGCTTGAACCGAAAGGGTGATGCCACAATGGCCAGCATACCCTGATTACTCTATGGCAAATGGATGTCATGATGCTTGAACCGAAAGGGTGATGCCACAATGGCCAGCATACCCTGATTACTCTATGGCAAATGGATGTCATCATGCTTGAACCGAAAGAGTGATACCACAATGGCCAGCATACCCTGATTACTCTATGGCAAATGGATGTCATCATGCTTGAACCGAAAGAGTGATACCACAATGGCCAGCATACCCTGATTACTCTATGGCAAATGGATGTCATCATGCTTGAACCGAAAGAGTGATACCACAATGGCCAGCATACCCTGATTACTCTATGGCAAATGGATGTCATCATGCTTGAACCGAAAGAGTGATACCACAATGGCCAGCATACCCTGATTACCTTATGGCAAATGAATGTCATGATGCTTGAATCAAAAAGTTGATGCCACAATGGCCAGCATACCCTGATTACCTTTTGGCAAATGGTAGTCATGATGCTTGGACTGAAAAGTTGATGCCACAATGGCCAGCATACCCTGATTACCTTTTGGCAAATGGTAGTCATGATGCTTGGACTGAAAAGGTGATGCCACAATGGCCAGCATACCCTGATTACTCTATGGCAAATGGATGTCATGATGCTTGAACTGAAAGAGTGATGCCACAATGGCCAGCATACCCTGATTACTCTATGGCAAATGGATGTCATGATGCTTGAACCAAAAGGGTGATGCCACAATGGCCAGCATACCCTGATTACTCTATGGCAAATGGATGTCATCATGCTTGAACCAAAAGGGTGATACCACAATGGCCAGCATACACTGATTACTCTGGCAAATGGATGTCATTATGCTTGAACCGAAAGGGTGATGCCACAATGGCCAGCATACCCTGATTACTCTATGGCAAATGGATGTCATGATGCTTGAACCGAAAGGGTGATGCCACAATGGCCAGCATACCCTGATTACTCTATGGCAAATGGATGTCATCATGCTTGAACCGAAAGAGTGATACCACAATGGCCAGCATACCCTGATTACCTTTTGGCAAATGGTAGTCATGATGCTTGGACTGAAAAGGTGATGCCACAATGGCCAGCATACCCTGATTACTCTATGGCAAATGGATGTCATGATGCTTGAACTGAAAGAGTGATGCCACAATGGCCAGCATACCCTGATTACTCTATGGCAAATGGATGTCATGATGCTTGAACCAAAAGGGTGATGCCACAATGGCCAGCATACCCTGATTACTCTATGGCAAATGGATGTCATCATGCTTGAACCGAAAGGGTGATGCCACAATGGCAAGCATACCCTGATTACTCTATGGCAAATGGATGTCATGATGCTTGAATTGAGTGGTGCTAAAATGGCCAGCATACCCTGATTACTCTATGACAGTGATTCCGAAAGTGGGCGGTAATGCCTCCCTAGGGATGTTGGGATTATATAAAGGGGCAGTACAAGGCAAGAGGGTGACTGGGGATCGTTACGAGGCAAAGGGGTGGTGGGGGCAAAAAGAGAAAAATGTGAATCTGGTGGTGGAAATACCTCATTTCGTCTTTGCTCTCAGTCATACAGCTTCTATGCTCACCCTTTTGATCATTTATTTTTCTGTTTGACACGCTTTTTATGCTTGCCATTATAAACCAGCGCTATCATTAATTAACTGCGCAGTTTTTGAATCAAAGCCAGTATAAGCCCACGCTTGTATCAGCCGTGCTCTTTTGTGCGCACCCTTATTGACCTGTCATACCCCTGTAATGGAATATTCTGCGCTAGATCATTGTCCTGGTGTAGTACTTCCTGTGATGCAGGGGTGTAGAGTGTAGACTGGCTCAATACTAGAGCATGTTGTAATATTTTACCGTTGTTATATTTTATCATCAATTTTCAATTGGCCATGGCGACAAATGAAAAAGCAAAGAAGAAATGTAGACAATACAATGTAACTTATCTGAAATATGGATTTATACCATCACCAAAAAACTTGCAGCTGCCAATATGTCTGGTTTGTGAAAAGGTATTTTCTAATGAAGTGATGAAGCCTTCCAGACTGATTGATCATTTGAAGAAAGTACACCCTGACAAGGTAGACAAAAACAACTTTCTTTGAATCACTTTGCGATAAATTTCAAAACAGATCAATGCTGTCAAGCATGTTTTGTAATACTTCACAACAAAACACTGATGGTTTGTGTGCATCATACAACATTTCTCTGTTGATTGCTAAGGCTGGCAAGCCACACACAACTGGCGAAGAACTCATTCTACCAGTGATTTGTGAAGTTCTGAATACTGTTCTGCATAAGTCTCCATACGATGTTATTAAGACGATTCCTCTAAGCAACAATTCAGTATGAAGACGCATGCATGAAATGGCTGACAATGCAGAAGATATGTTATGCAGCATACTAAGGTCAACCAAGATTTCATTGCAAGTGGATGAATCAACTATACCAGGGAATGAATCTCTGAGTCTAGCTTATGTGAGATTTATTAAAGATGAAAGTTTGGCCCACGAATTGTTATTTGCATGGGAGCTGGAAGTAGACACTAAAGGGGAGTCAATATATCAAGTTGTTGATAAATTCTTCACAGAAAAGGGAATTCCACTGACAAATATACTTGGTTGTGCAACTGACAGAGCACCATCGATGACTGGTCACCACCATGAATTTCTTGCTTTCCTGAAAAAAGGTGCCAAATTTATTTTCTATTCATTGTGTCATTCATCGCCAGCATCTGGTTGCAAAAAAAAGTGATCGCCTGCACAAGTCATTACAAACTGTGATTACTGCAGTGAATAAGATTAAAGGTCATGCTCTTAAAGATGACTATTCCACAAGCTCTGTGTTGAAAATGATGAAGATTTTAAATGTTTGTTTTTTCATACTGAAGTTTGTTGGCTCTTCAAAGGCAACTGCCTCAGGTGCTTTTACGACCTTTTTAAGACTGTTGTGGAGTATTTTCAAGACCGGGAACCCTGTCTCAGTGTGGAACTCAAACAAATTAAGCACGATGTTGCTTATTTAACAGATATATTTTCAAAGTTCAATGAGATGAATCTGCAGTTGCAAGGAAATGAGATGACTCTTATTAAAGCCAAGTCTGTTATCTCTACGTTTATGTCAAAGTTACTTCTATTCCAGCGCAATATGGGCCGTCGTGAGTCCTATATCAATTTCCAACCTGTCTGAGCTGAAAGATAAAGGAGAAATACAAGATTATGATCTGCATGTGTATTGCGATCATTAGGATATGCTGAATAAAGATACGTCAGAGCGATATCAGGATCTTCTATCATTGGAAATTCCAGATTGGGTGATAAATCCATTCTCAGATATTGAGCAAGTTGGAGTAATGGAAGAAGAAGTAACTGAGCTACAAAATGACATTGAGCTCAAATCAAACTTTAAGTGTAAGAAATCGTAGCAAGAGTTTTGGTTACAGAAGGACATTACCACTCGCTTGCCAGAGTTATGGTCAGTGGTTAAGAAGCTTCTTGTGCATTTCCATCATCGTATCTGGCAGAACGTGGCTTTAGTGTGGTCGCCCACCTTGTATCGAAGCAAAGAAATCGACTCCAAATTGTTAACTCTGGTGATTTGCGACTCGGGTTAACTAACTTTAAACCGGACATTGGGGCAATAATCTCACATCATCAAGCCCATCCGTCACATTAAGCAACTACTGAACTGTTAGGAATTTTAAGATGAAGAATCGATTAAGTACTTGGATTCCAGGAATCTAGTATAATATATAATCTCTTGTAGCTTCTTACATTACTTTCCATCTTTCAATTAGAATTCATGATTATTAAACAATATGTTTTTAAAATTTGATTTGGAATAATTGTGTTTTTGTGTTTTACTCCACAGAGTTTAAAAACAGTTAATCATTCATTTTCCCAGTATTATTTCATTTCTTACTTGTCCTCATAACCACTATGTGACTTTACTAATAGGCCTATGTGATTAAATTAAAATGAAACGTTACTTCATATAATATAGGAATAAATGTAGATGGGGGCGTTGGGGGTCCGTTTCTTGAACCAAAGGGGCGTTGGCTCTAAAAAGTTTGGGAACAACTGCTCTATGGCAAATGGATGTCATGATGCTTGAACAGAATAATACTATCCTTTTCAGCAGTTAACTTTTGTCATCTAGATAATTATCAGTAGTAATGGCAGCCAGTAATTATCAAAGTGATAAAACCTAACACTGAAGGAACCATTGGCACACATACCTAGCTGTATAGATGAAATGTAGTTACTTCATTGATATGCTTGAAAATGTGTCAATCTGTACAATTTTGAAAGCAACAAATATTCATGAAATTTCAATGTGTAAACCCCATTATGTGCCCATTTGCATGGGGTAAATCTGACAGTTTTTGCAATATGCTGGCCACTGGTTGCACTAGATGGATACATTTGAACACAAAGTCATCAGGTGATTCTGTCTGAATGAAGCTGAGGGGAGGGGGTGCATTCAAGAGGTGGGTTACTGTATATTGAAACTACACTTAGTAATCAGTCAACATACATTGTTTTAATACTTAGTTTAATACATTATATGTTTAGGACATTTTGCCATGAGCTGTATATTAAGTTCAAATTTAGTGAAGCCCATCATTTTTTTGTGACGGGAACTATCTATCCTGTTACTAAAAATTCCATAACAAACTGGACAGAGAAAAAAACTATGCAAACTGAACACTTCTTTTCAGCCCTAAATATTCCCTTCTTTGATATAATTTTTTCCACCCAGGAAAACCAAAAACACCTTAACTCAAAATACCTAAAGAAATTTTGCCCCCAGATTGAAATTTTATCCTTTAAAAAGCCCATAAAAAAAATCTCAATTTAAACTTATAAGTTTGTTTTTATCTGCATACTGGTAGTTAGCTGTCACATGCTAGAACAGATTAATTAGATGTCAAGTACTGTAATGGGTTGATAAGGGGTATCATGACCCAGACAATGTCACAAGGGCATGCAGGGTTGAAAGAATACTTGACACATGCCAGCACAGATTAGAGCTGACAATAATAATAATAATAATAATAATAATGCTTTATTTATAGAGGATGACTCATTAGTCAAGGACTATTCTCCTTTGATGCCCTCTTATGGAGAGTATAACAATGCACATTATATAAAGATAACAATAATTACTGTTTAACATGTTTAGTATTAAAATATTAAACTCCATTATCAATTAGAATCACATACATGCTCATGATATCTCTTCTTAAATACAGTACTCTAATAGTTTTGGCTAATCTGAAGTCTTTGTACCATACAAAAGAGACATCTTTTAAGGCAAATTATTCATAACTAAATTCTTGAAGATAAGCCATTATAGAAAGATTATTCTGATCTGTTTATTATCTAAATTTGAATGATGCTATTCATTTAAATACATTATCAACTGAACATTGCTAATTGTTTTAATTAAATACATGGGCTTTATGAGGCCTCATTAGGAATGCTTTGTGAACATTGCTTTTTCTTTTAATTAAATATCTGAGCTTTGAGGCCTCATTAGTGATGCTTTGTGAACATTGCTTTTTCTTTCAATTAAATATCTGAGCTTTGAGGTCTCATTAGTGATGCTTTGTGAACATTGCCATTCTTTTAATTAAATATCTGAGCTTTGAGGTCTCATTAGTGATGCTTTGTGAACATTGCCATTCTTTTAATTAAATATCTGAGCTTTGAGGTCTCATTAGTGATGCTTTGTGAACATTGCTTTTTCTTTCAATTAAATATCTGGTCTTTATGAGGTCTCATTAGGAATGCTTTGTGAACATTGCTTATTCTTTCAATTAAATTTCTGGTATTTATGAGGCTTCATTAGTGAAATCTTGCTGATGGAGACTGACAAAGCAGTATTCTGAAAGTCAGATTCCCTCAACAGCATACCATGAAATTTAAAACTGATAGAGATTTAAAAATAGCATTATATGGCTACTGCACCAGAAATAAAGTCATTAGCACAACGATGGTAGTTAATGACAGATGCAAGAAAAAAAGGGATGATAGTTAATGACAGATGTTAGAAGAAAAATGCCACGGTCGTTAAGGACAAATGTAGGAAAAAAAAGCCATGATAGTTAAGGACAGATGTTACAAGAAAAAAGCCATGGTAGTTAAGAACAGATGTAGGGAAAAAAAGCCATGGTAGTTAAAGAGAGATGTATATAAAAAGGCCATTGTAGTTAAGGACAGATGTATATAAAAAAAAGCCATGGTCATTAAGGGCAGATGTAAGAAAAAAGCCATGGTCGCTAAGGACAGATGTAAGAAGAAAAAAAGCCATGGTAGTTAAGGACAGATGTAAGAAAAAGAAACAAGCAATGCTCCACGTTTTCTTCAAGCCAGGCTCTTGAGCTTCTAACACATTGAATAATAGGGTGTATCTAAACATTGTGGAGTATCATTGATAATTCTTATGGACTTCTAGTAAAATTATAAAAGTATTTCATTCCACATATGAACCTTGTGAATAGGACTGTATTTGTAATTTATCTAACACATTAATCTGACTAATATTAAGAATGGGATTAAAAAATTTCCACATGGGAGACATATGTAAAGGTAAATGTTTAGTGATTTTTATGACTTACTAAACCAAAAATCTTGTCAGTGACTAATTTACAATATATATGAGCTACACAGATACTCAAGTTTGCTACTTGATAAGAAAGACGTGCCAGTAACAGATCAGAATTAACCAAGTAGTAACAAGAACATGACAGTAACAGATCAGAGTTAACCAAGTAGTAACAAAAACATGACAGTAACAGATCAGAGTTAACCAAGTAGTAACAAGAACATGACAGTAACAGATCAGAGTTAACTAGGTATATATACTTAGTTTGTTACTACTGTATTTTCCATCCTATAAGTCAAAACTTTTATATTTGAAAGTCAGGTCTTTGTCTTAGACTCCAAATCAACTTATATATGGATTATGTCATTGAAATTGCATCGATTTATATATGGATTACGCTACTCGATATGCTATTAAAATTGCTCTATAATCGGCATCATTGAAAACACATAGATTTACAAATTCTTGTTAAATTACTATGTCAATAAATTGTTGTAAACTAATATAACTGAGTTTATATTTATACATGTTGTAATTATTTAGTTTGTATTCTGTTTTGTATTTTCTTATTTCTCAAAATGAAATAAAAAAACAATTATTGGATAACCGGTCCACATAGCACGCTTACAGTCTATACTCTATAGAGTACTGTACTAATCTGTTTGTTCCTATAAATAGATATGAAATAATTTTGCATTATTCATCCTTTTTAACCATATCTCATTCCTCCTGATCACTTTTTATCAACTGGTCCATTGATATTTAATTTTCCAGTATACCATTGGGATGTAATCCTTATTAACTGAAGCATTCTATGATTATTTCTAAAATACAGTAGATTATGCTTTTCAACTGAATCCCCCAAATCAAGTTTATAATTGTATTTGACAAAGTTTCTCAAATAAATATGGTTTAAACTAAACTAAAATCAGATAAAAAAATTACTACTCTTAACCAGCTGTTGTTACAGTGTCTCTCTTTGATTATTCCGGTAGTTGATAAATTGGTCTTTGGTTTTCAACAACAATCAAAGCCAGTTGCCCCAAGTGTTTAAACCCTGAAATTGGCTTTGGTTAGCAATACTAGTTACCCTATTGCTGGTACCCCATTGTTCTTTATCATTAATCTGCATCAATTACGCTACCAGTTTTAAATATCAAGTGGATTAAGAACCACGGGAAAATGATGCCCACTCCCTTCTCTGGATGTAAATAATGAATTTAGCTCAGGTCATTGTTTTCATTGCTATAATTCTGGTACATTTTAATAAGTTTAACATCTTTTGGTCAATCTTTTCCTTCATAATCATTCATATACATAGCCCCATGCAAATCATACAACTTATCTCACAATGCCTCCCATACAAATCATACAACTTATCTCACAATGCCTCCCATCAAATCATACAACTTATCTCACATTGCCTCCCATCAAATCATACAACTTATCTCACAATGCCTCCCATCAAATCAAACTTATCTCACATTGCCTCCCATCAAATCATACAACTTATCTCACAATGCCTCCCATCAAATCATACAATTTATCTCACAATGCCTCCCATCAAATCATACAACTTATCTCACAATGCCTCCCATCAAATCATACAACTTATCTCACAATGCCTCCCATCAAATCATGCAACTTATCTCACAATGCCTCCCATCAAATCATGCAACTTATCTCACAATGCCTCCCATCAAATCATACAACTTATCTCACAATGCCTCCCATCACATCATGCAATTTATCTCACAATGCCTCCCATCATGCAACTTATCTCACAATGCCTCCCATCAAATCATACAACTTATCTCACAATGCCTCCCATCAAATCATGCAACTTATCTCACAATGCCTCCCATCAAATCATACAACTTATCTCACAATGCCTCCCATCAAATCATGCAACTTATCTCACAATGCCTCCCATCAAATCATGCAACTTATCTCACAATGCCTCCCATCAAATCATACAACTTATCTCACAATGCCTCCCATCAAATCATACAACTTATCTCACATTGCCTCCCATCAAATCATACAACTTATCTCACAATGCCTCCCATCAAATCATACAACTTATCTCACAATGCCTCCCATCAAATCATGCAACTTATCTCACAATGCCTCCCATCAAATCATACAACTTATCTCACAATGCCTCCCATCAAATCATACAACTTATCTCACAATAAATCCCATCAAATCATACAACTTATCTCACAATAAATCCCATCAAATCATACAACTTATCTCACAATGCCTCCCGTCAAATCATACAACTTATCTCACAATGCCTCCCGTCAAATCATACAACTTATCTCACAATGCCTCCCATCAAATCATACAACTTATCTCACAATGCCTACCATCAAATCATACAACTTATCTCACAATGCCTCTCATCAAATCATACAACTTATCTCACAATGCCTCCCATCAAATCATACAACTTATCTCACAATGCCTCCCATCAAATCATACAACTTATCTCACAATGCCTCCCATCAAATCATGCAACTTATCTCACAATGCCTCCCATCAAATCATGCAACTTATCTCACAATGCCTCCCATCAAATCATACAACTTATCTCACAATGCCTCCCGTCAAATCATACAACTTATCTCACATTGCCTCCCATCAAATCATACAACTTATCTCACATTGCCTCCCATCAAATCATGCAAGTCTTACACTGCTACCTTTAAACTGGAAGTTATAAAGTTTGTGGAAGAGAAAGGTGGGAATATGGCTGCTCACAGATAATACGGCGTCAGTGAAAAATGTGTTCTGGGATTGGCATAAAGCTAAGGTTGCATTATGCACTATGAAAGAAAACAACAAAGAAAGCAAATCATGGCTGAGAAGCAAGAAGGATTAATATTGAGGATAAATTAGAAGAATATCTTAACACAATGTGCCATGGAATGAAATGGAGACAGACGATAATGAGAACATTTCCAATGATAAGAGCCCTGAGATAGCTGCCATTTTTCATTCTGATACTTAAGATCAAGGAATTGTCACATATTGGAGATGATTAAGTGAACTCTTAATTATTATTTTCTTAATTTAGAATGTGAAACAGTTCTAATGCAGGTAATAAATTATAACTGACATGTTAAATAATATGTATTTTAAAGCTGTTCATTTGTGTCAATTTGATTTTTGTTTATCTTATGTTTGTAACTTTTCTGTTTTCTGTATCTTGATTTGTTCACATTTTTAATTTCCCTACTGTTAGCCTCATTGAATTTATCTCTGTTGAATCTTGCAATCTTGACTGGTTTCAACTGGAATAATCAGGTTAAAGCTTTAGACCTTTAATTAATATGTACATAACACCCAGTCATATGGCTCTTGTTGCAATGGATACCATAATTAAAACAAGCATGGACTGTTTATTTAGCTGTGTCAGTTGATAACAGAATATAGCAGTGCATTGTACAGGAGTAAAATCTCATGTTAGCATCAGTGATGCAATTTCCTGATTGCTGGTAATATGGAACATCATACAATGATACCATTATTATTCATGAAACCAGAAGTTACTACTGTAAAATACAAAGCCAAGATATTGATGTGACCTTGTCTTATACTCTGAATCAAGCTATATATCGACAAAGGATGGAAAATTTACAAAATTAGTGAATCGACTTTTATTCCACATCAACTTATTAGCCGGAAAATACGGTAGATAACAAGTATATGACAGTAACAAATCAGAGCTAACCAGGTACTTAGTTTGTTACCAGATAAAAAGAACATGACATTAACAAATGAAAGCTCAGCAGGTACTTAGAATCTTATTACAAAATGAATGAAAGAGGGGCCCCTGAGTGGCCAAGTGGTCTAAAGCGCTCTCTGTTATGGATCACAGCCATCTCAGCTCTGCATGGGTTCAAGTCTCAGATTCGGCCAGCGTGAGTATGTGAGAAAGCTTGCCAGTAGCTTCTTGTGGGTCGGTGGTTCTTTCCAGGGATTTTCTTGGGTTCTTCCTCAAACCATTAATACTGGCCGCCATTTATAGCCTATTGTGTGCTAAAAAATGGCATTAAACCTTATAACAACAAAATTAAAGCAAACAAAAGAAAGTCTAAAACCTCACATCTGCAATCCTTTCATATAAATTGTAAATATGTCAAGTAGCTGGGTTTTCTATATCCTATAGCCCTTTTTCCCATGTGATTTTGATCCTTGAATAATGGTGAATGATTAGAGAAATGTCAAGGTAGTTTAGCAGGTTGGCATTGAAGCTGTCTGCTCTTTATTATATAAAGTCTAGAAATTGATTGTTCTCCATCAATTTAGGTGGGCAACTTGATTCACCAAAGGCAGATTGTGATTGTTATAGATGTAAAACGAAGAAAGTCTACTCACAGCAATATATTTGAAAATCTTTTTTAGAGGCAAAAGGTTATCGTCATTCTTTAGCAGGACAAAGGTTTTCATTGCAGCATTAACAGCCAGCTGTTGATGTTCAGGACTCTGGATGTAGGACAGGTTGTATTGTGTGTAGGGGTTCATTTCAGGAGGGTCAAATTCCCCTAGCCTCATTCTGGTGTAAAACAAGGGCTTTACCCGCTCCATCACAATGTCCTCACTCAGTTTGCCCTGCTTCACTGCATCAACTATAAGAATATTATGTGCATATAGAATGGAAACTCTTTTTTGATTTTAATAATGGAATATTTTCCTTTAATATCCCCTAACAAATTCCTGGTAATCAACATTCACAAATCCCCTATATGTAACTGTTCTTTACATCAAAATTGTCATTCCTTGGCACTGATAATACTTTCGGAAAATTTTAAAATCAATAGACAAATTAGTTTTAATGTTGAAAATATATGTATGAGTTAAAACTAATTTAATAACATGCATTAAGTATATATTTATATTTCTGATTCTCATGTATACAACAGTAAGACAAGGAAGATAACTCTGCTAAAATATAGACAAATATCTGGATCCTTTGTAATACTTTAACAGGAATGAGAAAACCTACAACAGAGAAATAATTTGATCCTTTGTACTACTTCAACAGGTATAAGAACATCTATAACAGAAATACCTGGATCTTTGGTACTACTTCAACAAGGACAAGACAAAATTACAATTTCATAGGTCATACAAATTTAAAATATGACCCAAATCTTACAATTCCCATGACTGTTGCATTAAAATCTTGAAATTCTTCAACTTGCTTATTATTTTATACAGTAAACTAACATGTAAAATCATTTTATTCCATAAACTCTGCTAGCAGATGACAGACGGACACTTTAAAAAAATAATGCAAGACACTTCAACTTGAATGCCTGGCTTTTAGGAACATTCACATGCAAATAGTCTGCCATAAGGCAGTCTTACCTATAGACAGGTAGACTGGTTGTGGGTTGTTCCATGATAGTTCCAGATTACATCCAGCATTAACACAGGCTGTGACTGTGTCCACAGAGTTGTTCAGATATTTATGCCAATTAATGATGTTTTCAATTGCCACCTGATCACTCACAACATAACCAGTGAACCCCCACTCCTTTCGTAATATGTCAGTCAAGAGTTTCTTATTGGCGCATGATGGTATGCCATTAATGCTGAAAAGAAACATCATATTATAGAACCAGAAATTCATTGGAAACATTTAATGTTTTGTAATGATGGGATGACAATGATTCCAACCCCACTTCCCATAAATAAGATGCAATTAAAGCAAGGATGCAATTAAAGCAAGGCTGAACAGGGTTCATGACTTCTCAAACTTTGTAAGAAAGATATAAAAATTTAACTAGACTTGGGTCTTCCTTATATAAAGCCTCAAAGCAATTTAATTTCAGTTCTTAAAGAGCTACAGAGCAGACATCGAATTCATCATGGATGGAACAGTTGCAGGTGTCATTATTGTCACCTTCCATAAATGTGGCAGATGGTAAACAAAAAAAAGTATCTTATTAAATACTGAGCTCTAATTTTCTAAATTTAGATTAATATAATTGGTCTCATCAATAAGTTTTAAAGTTTTTTTTCTTCAATGTATGATTCACTTTTTGAAGGATGACACAGGAAACAGTGGTCTCGTCTTAATGGCAGTAAAATTCTGTTAATTAATGTTTTTATTTTCTTGGCAATTATAATAACTACTTTGTCCCAAAAACAACTTTTTAATTATCCCCGGTTAAAACTATTTAATAAGTACCAGGCAATATAAGCCACAATGTATTTGATTTTCTGCATAGAATGTACAGACATCACATGTTATCTGTTATAACTACACATCAGGTTGTAGATCCTTGCATGATTGTAACTTTTGAAGACTGGAAGGAAGGTTAATCACCAGTCCCTCTCATTTCCCTGCTATAACTACATTCTTCTTCCTATCTTAAATATTTTCAGCATTTTCTTTGCTTTCCAATTTCATGATGCTTGTTTTCGGGTTGTTTTTTTATGTGTATACATATCATTATAGATGTTGGAACGTGCTTAGAGCTTCTAAAGATTATGCGCTATACAAAGTACTCATTATTATTATTATCATTATTATTATTATTATTATTTTTATTATTATTATTATTATTATTATTATTATTATTATTATATCAAGGTGTAGGTCCTTGCATGAATGCAACATTTAAAGTCTGGAAGGAAGTTTAATCACCAGTCCCTTTCAATTACCTGTTATAACTACACATTAGACTGTAGGTCCCAGCATTAACACAGCTTTTAAAGGCTGGGAGGAAGGTTAATCGCCAGTCCCTCTCACTTACCTGAAAATAAGCCACAGTTTAGTATTATAGTATTATATTGTCAGGTTGGATTATGAAGAAATCAATCCATCAAGCAGCATTGAGGGTGAGCCGACCTTTTGTTGAAACATCATTTGCTTAAAAAATAATGAAAATGAAAAACATATAAGGTCACTAATGCCAAACCAAAGCCTCTTAATGACTGAGTTTCTCTAAATTTTGTTTTTTGGTTACTTTATCAGTCATTAGTGTTTTATCATATTTTGTATATTTTGTTTACACACCTGACATCTCATTGAGGTCACAACTTGCTGATGTCTAGGTTTGAGCAATTAAATCATTTCCATATCAATAATGCTGCCAGGTAATGAATCTTACACAGCTAGATTAGCTTGAGAGCAACAAGAAGCCATCAAGACATTTCTTCCTGTTTGTGATTCTGTCCGGCAAAAATTACAGCAATGACAAGAAGCACAAGTTTAATATGCAGCAGGTACAGAACAATTATTTTAAACTTGTTACAAAAGTTACTGAAAGAGTTGCACTGCCTACTGAAGGTCTTCTTCCAGCATTACAACAAACTGCTGAACAAACTGAAAAAAAATAATGTGAAGATCTAAACAAACAAAAAAGATTTGATGAGATCTTCCAGTTGAAATTGCTGCCGCTCCACCTGAAGAAGATATTGATGAGGAAGTAATAACAGCATCGAGTGGTAAAAAGAGTTAGATTTATAGAAAATATTACTGAAAATGGTATACAAGAAGAAAAAAATAGGATATAAATAATTTAGGTGGTTTTGCTGCTGCAAGTTTTTTCCCAAAGAAATAAATATTTAAAACAAGAATACATTAAGGGTATAAATTGTAAAAACTGGTATAATTGGATTATTTTTATAAACCAAAATTAATCTGAAATAAATACAACTGATCATGAGTATAATATTTTTTTTGCAGTAGCATAGAACAATATATTGAAATGTTACAGAAACAAGAAAGAAATGCACT
Organism: Unio delphinus; assembly: GCA_029339505.1. NCBI lineage: Eukaryota > Metazoa > Mollusca > Bivalvia > Unionida > Unionidae > Unio > Unio delphinus. The sequence continues at coordinate 13,810,928 of JAQISU010000042.1, forward strand.
AAAATTACTGAAGTTAAAATCTTCATAGCAAAAACTTATTAAGCAAGAGCCTTCATTTGAACTTCCTTCACCGCAACATGAAAAAAACAGCGAACTCATTCACAAATTTCTAGGCCACAATCTTCTAGAGTCTCCATAATTAATTAATATTAACAATACATTTTCAACTAGAGGTACTGAATATATTAAAAAAGATTATAATGATGCAGTATTGATTGGATTAAAGATGTATATTCAGTACAAAAAGATAAATCTTTTATATCAGACAGTGATCATTCTAAATTTCTAAGTGATACAAGAAAACAAAAAGAATCTATTAAAATATATCCTGAAGAAATATTATATGATGCACCTGATACCGGCACTACTGAAAGTGATCTCCTGACATATGGGAAGTGGTCTTGTCACTTGTCCTAAAAATGTTCTTTCTGACATAAATCAACTAGATATCCTGACATGAGGAAAACGTACTGGAAATAATTCGCTAGAAATTTATAATGAAATATTTGATATTTGCCAAAAATTATTTACCAGTGGCATCATGGACATTAATGTTCATCGATCTTTCATCGATGAAATTAATGATGATTATTATAGCGAATAAGATCACCATGATTAGATAAATGAATAACAAATAAGATAATTATACATAATGCTCAACGTGGACTAATCATGGTCTGGGTAGTAAATTCACGATTGCCAATATACAAAGCGATTTATGGAGATGGACTCAGTGATGTTGTTCAAGGTTTATTTGCAAGGATAGCTCCAAAAGCAATACTGATTGCAAAACAATCAGGAATGAAATCTGTTGATCATGTTCATGAAAAAATTCCTGGAACAATTGGTGATGTTGCAGATAAAGCATTCTTATCAATCAAAGAAAGACTAGCATGATACAAACAAAATCACAACCACCAGCGAAACTGGTCCAGATGGTTTTACCATCTACTGAAGTTATGCCAGCAAATGTCAGTAAAATAAAAAATCAAGCTGCAAATCAGAAATCAGCAGAGAGAATAGTGGAAAGTGGTCTTTGTGTTCCTTTGACAAAGTCAAGGTGACCATGATTTATATTATGGACAGAACCAGTACTCAAAGAAGAATCAATATGCAATTATCAAACTTATTCTTATAACGCACGACAGTCAAATCACCATGGAAGAATCCAACTACATGTTCAGGACACATTTATCAAAGTATAAGGAGAACTTCTAACAAACATTGCAGCTAATATTATAACATTATTCTGAATGATATAAAAGAAATTGAAATAATTCAGGATAGATAATATTGACATTGCTACAACAATAATGCGTTTGGCAAGATATTCAGACAATTATACAAGACCCGGCCCGACAATAATGTTTTTCAAAGACATTACTGACTCTCCCGACAAACAATACTCATTAACGAACTCAGCTAGAACTGAAGTTGCATCAATAAACAGAAATTACAATTTAGGATTCTCAATGTGTTGATTAATGTTAAGAGATGTACAATTCCACTGTCTCATATTTTTTGATTTTGCAAAAATGTTACAAAAGTCATTTTCTGTGCTAAGTATACAGTTGTACCTGTATGAAAAGGTGATGAAAACTATGCAATCTGGCTACCTGCCAGGATTGCTAATGGTAAAGTAATGTTATCAAAACTTTCATTGTGGATGCCAGTAATGATTCCAACAATTGCTGAAGAAAAATAAATTACTCGCTAAAATGGATCAAGGTGATAAATCAGCATTATCATAGTTAACAGTGACTACAGATAGTGTTCAGAACACAATTTATTTACCTGCATATAGCATTACAACAAGGTGCTTCTGCAACATGTCATATATTTATTGCTTTACAAGATGTTGCTTGAGTAAATAATCAGGAAGAAAGTATAATGATATTTGAAAAACTTGGAGTTACCTAAGTTTCTTTAAGAATTAACAGATGAAGCAAGAAACCTGATAGATTCATAAAATTAAGGATAATGTTTCTAAAAAAAAAAACAACCAAAAAGAAACAGCCAAAAAATAGTTTATTTAAAATTGAATCTAGTGGTAAAATACAAGAATTATTTAATCTTTGCACACACAGTCATGATAGTAATTTCCCTTGATAATCAGGGATTGTATTAACAGACTTAATCCAATAACTGTCATTGACGATGAGATTCTGTCTATCAATGAGTTTCGGTTCCCATAGTGTTATAATATACTTAGTAAGATACTTTAAATTACCAATTTGGTTATATTCAGCAACACGATGGTGGAAAAAGCATCCCAAAAAATGTAGTTTATTTGTAAATAAAATACAGGGAAATAACTATAATCTCTCAACACTCAACATATTCTTAAGAGTTATCTCCCTTCAATAATGATAAAATTTGTTACATCAACGATAAAAATGTCAGATTTCAAATATAAACCAAAAAATTATATCATAAATAAGTATAGTATTGGCAACAACTACCAGAGAAATATTGCTTATTGGAAACTTATTTTGTGTTTGTTATATTTCAGCAAAAATGCAGATTTAGTAATATTATTTGCGACATGTTGTACCGAAGGTATGCACATATCAAAAAGCTGCATTCATTGATTGAAATATTATTTCTTCACCACCAGTCTCTGCATTTATAGATTAACAACACTGGAAAATTTGTCATATTTTCCAGTCTATGTGTAATAGAAATCTGATTAGAAAAAGTGTTATCGAGTTTATTGCCGTTGATATGATCACTCACAAGAATGTCTTCAAGTAACACCCTCCACAAAACACTCTTAAATAACAGACTGATAATGTTTCTTTCCCCCAGCATAAAATGTGGGATAACCAGTGTCAGTAATAGAACTGACTGTTTTTCATAGTCAGCAGTGACTGATTACACCATCCAGACACGAGATGCTACAAATTTTTCGATAATGGGATGTTTCAGAAACTCATTTTGCTCCATTTATGTATAATAGTATTATTTGTCTAAATCATTATTTTTAAATCTAGCAAGATAATCTTTCACATTTCTTATGACTTTGTCATTATCTGTGTAGTTTTTTAAATTCATAATATCTTTTCAGCTCTCTGTATTTCTTACCACCACATTGTAAGCACAAGTGCGTTTGTCCTCAAACTCCAACAATACATTTCAAACATGGTTAAGGGACTTCTTGATCTTGAGATTCTCTCCACTATCAAGAGTCTAAATTCTTTATCTTGCAAGGCTGTCACGACAAGAAGCAGGTGTAAAGGTGAAAACAGTCCAGGTAGGTGTAGAACTGGGAAGAAAAAGGTAGCATATTTCTGGTTCCACCTTGCTGCAAAAGGCAAATGATTGGACCACTTTAAAATGGATGGCCTGGCCAATTCTCTGGAGAATGACAGCCATACCAAGGATTTTCTGCTAGGAATATGTCTTATTTGTAAACTGATGTGAAGATGGCAGGACCAGAAAAGAAAATGTAAACCATGACACAATGGTTGCGTGATTAGGTATCCTCTGTTTGAGACAGAAAGTCACTACAACAGAGTTGTTGTTGTTGTAGGGTTTTAACTAAATTTTTCAGCACATGATAGGCTATACATGGCGGCCAGTATTAAATGGTGGAAGAAGAACCCAGGAAGACCCTCGGAAAGAACCACTGACCCACGAGAAGCTACTGGCAAGCTTTCTCACATACCCACAATGGCCGAATCTGAGACTCGAACCCATGCAGATGGCAGTGATCCATAACGGCGAGTGTTTTAGACCAATCGGAGCCCCCAACAGAGTTGTCTGACATAATCTGGACTGACTTTTCAGAGTCTGTCCCTCTAGAACTGAGCATTTATGATAGCTTTTATATGTATCCTTTGCATGGGGATCTCAAGGCAGATTAGTTCCTAGCCAATTATGTTACCCTCTTTAAATAAATTCATTAATTATTATTATATGGAGATTGATGTGAAGAGCAGTTCCTTTATCCCCATTAGCAGCTGACCATATTCAAAATCCGACAAAAAGTAGACTCCCTAATCAGATGTATTGGCATCTGTATATACTGTCACTTCCATCTAGGGCTTCTCCAGTGTAATTTTTGGCATGAGCCACTGACACAAGAATGATAAATTGAATATACCGGTAGCAAAACCTGTTAAGAGAGACCACCCCTTCTGCCAACAAAAAGCAATCTCTCAAGACAGGTGGTCTCTCATAGCAAGTTTGTGCAAAAAGACCAGATTCCAAGGTCCAGTTTCAGAACAATTTCAAGAAAAATAACCATAATCACTGTACATATATTATATTTTTAATTAATAGTTCTTGCTAAAATATTGTATGCATTCATCTAAAAACACAATTATATCGCAATAAATATTACTTCTACCATTAAACATGGAATCACATTTATATTTGAAGATCACATATTTTAGCATATAAAATTATTTTTGAATTATTCCTTTTCCTTTATAACAACCTAAATTAGTTTTACCAACATTTAAACCACTTTTTTGCAAGTTTTCTGCTCTTTATCACTTCTTTCAGTTACAATAATTTTTTTCTCAGCCTTAAATTTTGTCTCTTTTTAGTTTGAGGTTTTGTCCATTGTTATTAAGGTTCTAAAATTATTAGTTCTCAGATGGAATATCAAACATAAAGACGGTTTTGACTGGGCTATGGGAAAATATGAAAAAACAATACATGCGTGTTGCTTATTTAACAATTAATGAAATAAAAAGAAACAATTATCTCATAAAGATAAAGAACCATTTACTCCAAGACAAAAGTCAAATTCTTCATCCAAAAGATTACTGGGATTAACTCTATAAGCAAAGTGTTAAACACAGTGACACCAACTTGAATAGACGACAGCTTTGTGATTGGGATGTAATCACTTAACATCTGGGGAAAACAACAAACATCACAAGTCTTGTTGGATTAAATAAAGGTCAGTGGAGTTTATCCTCGCTTTTGCAATGCGGCCATTCATAGCATATATTGTGGTTGCTGGTTGTGTTCAGCAGGTGGTTGCTCATAACAGAGTGTTTATTTAATAAAATCGATCCGGGGAATACATTTGTGGTTGGAAATGACAGGTGGTCGCTCATAACAGTTTTTATTGTACCTTCTGTGAGATATTGACCTTTTCATCGAGTAGAATAGAAAAAGGGCACCATTCTGACAGCAAAATCATTTGTAATGGGTGCGTATTCAGGCAGCCAAGCACAGTGATTAATTCAAAGAGCCACAAAAACTCCCTCGTTGAAACCCTCATCACACTGGAGATGACTCTAAAAGTTTGACGACCCATATGATGTGGACAGCAGTGTTAAAAGTGTCCTTAAACTAACGAAAGTAAACAAACACATCTCTGTCTCCATTTTTTTTTATGTAGGAAAATATTGCTACATATACTTAGAATTATGCAGTTACCTAACAAAAAGAAAACGGTATAATGTGCCCAGATTTAACTTTGCAGACAATATACAGGCTTGAAAAGAGCTCAATTATAAAGTACCTGGATACAACTTAACAGACAACTTACAGACTATGTACAGAGCTGATAAAAGGCTGAGTTTGTTTTATTATCCTGATACTGGAAAACATCAACAAAAATGGATACAGAGATAGGTTTGTTTTCTTTCATTGGTTAAGGGCATTTTTAACACATTACTGACAATATCAAGATGAGAAAATGGCAGCTAAGTGTCATTCCCCAGATCACTCAGAGGCAGCCAACCTGTGCTTGCCTTGGTTGGTACTGAACCCAAAGATCCATGGAATCCGAGTTATACACTCTACCAAATGAGTTACTGCAGCTTACAGAGATACGTGGATATTTTCAAATAAATATAAGGATTAAGTCCTGTAGCCTTGTTTTCTTCTAGTGCAGAACACACACACACACACACACTTAATTGATAACATTAATAAGCAAATTGTAGAAAAGGAATGGACTTTATAATTTAGGTAACTACGTGTAGAGTTCAATAAGTAATTTGGAGGGATTTTTGTTTCTTTTGGAATCGGAATTCAAAGGAATACATTTTATAACCAAACAGTTTTTTCTTTTACTTTACAATTGCAACATGTTTAAAAAGAAGGACATTAAACATTAAAAGAGTTTAAGAAATCTGGTCATCTAGCCTAGTATGTTTGAAAGGAATATTAAGTTGGAGGACTTTACTCAAGTCCTTCATTCTTTACCAGTTAAATGTAAATGGGTAATATATCATAATAAGTGCCAATATTAAAGCTAGTTTGTTTGGTCTTTTATCACTACCTCTCACCTTGGCATCGAAGGAAAACCGGGATGCTGGTATGTTTTCTGGCCCACCATGAACATCAAAGTGCTTGCAGCCAGCATTAGCACGGATGTAACGAGGGTCATCTCCCTGGAGACCCTGGACAAAGTTCATGGCATAAACTCCAGTTAGGTAGGGATCTTCACCAAATGTTTCCTGCAGAACAAATGGCCATAAAAAAAATTCAGTGCTACATGTAGAACGTCACTTGTGCTATAAATGCATACCTGTCACAACACAGTATGTCATGCTAAAACACATTTTGATCCCCAAACCCACTGACAAAGTTGTGTATTGAAAATAAAACATGATTTTCAGTAATTTTTGGAAGAAAAAAGAAAAACAAACACCACTTCAATATATGCTTGTAATTTGTAGCATGTATAAACGATAAACATTCATAATTGGAACTGATTTAAAACTATCTTTGAGGCAGTTTATATAATGGCAATTAAAAGCTAAAGAGGTCAAGTTTAAACATCCACAATTTAACACATTACTCAAGTGGCTTACAATAGTCAGTGTGATCTGTTAAGTATTTTTAAGACTGCAGTGGGTGAGTCCACAGTGCCAATTTGCATAGGTAAAGTTCACACGATGGAACAACCCAATTTGTCTTAAGTTATTTCCACCATTAATTTTTGCTCAACTGATTTCTGTTCACCTAGTATATAATGACCACAGTATTTTGCCTTGGCAACTTAAAATTTGAAATAGCCACTAACAATTTCAAGCAGGTTACTGTATTATCTGTACAGTTCATAGGTACTTGTAGAATTACACCTCTTACCTGACTTCGACCCCACAGAGGATGCCGCATGATGTTAATTACTGGACTCAAACAGCTTAGTCCACTGTGGTCACCATAATTGCCATATCTGGTGAAGTTCAGATTCTTAGCTCTTACTTCTATCCCGACAGCTTCTGAGATATTTCTCATTAGTGATGGACTAAAATAAAAGATTAGGTTGAATGTTCATGGATTTTAAACATACAAATGCTTTAAAATAACTTAATACACAACAGATTTAAAATTGTAATTACACTGAAACTTTTTGTAGTAGTCCATCTAAAGGAAAACTGTCCTTCTTGCTGTTATTGAAGGGTTTAACTCCATTTTCAACACACGATAGGCTACACATGGTGGCCAGTATTAAAGGTGTAAGAAGAACTCTGGAAAAAAACGGAAAGAACCAATGACCCACGAGAAGCTACTGGCAAGCCTTCTCACATACCCACATTGGCCGAATCTGAGACTCAATCCCATGCAGACAGATGAGATGGCAGTGATCTGTAATGGAGATCACAGACCATTCGGCCACTCAGGGCCCCAAAAACTGTCCTTAACAAGGATATAATTTATGAATATATAACTAAATGTAATTTAAACAAAGCCTCTTCACATCAATTTCAATTCTGACCTACTGTATTACCATAAAGCCTTCTCCCTTTAATTGTATCGCCCATACAGATCTTTTGGAGTTCTTTGGAAATGTGAAAAAACTAATCTTCCGTCCAGAACTGCTTTTATTCACACAATTTAGAGCTACATATTGAACCATCTTGTTTCTATTTGACACATCGCTGCACAAAATAAAAATGACTCTAATACGTTAATCGTCTCAAATGATGTTACATCCTGTTTGTATGGAAGGGAGTTAACCAATTTGTGGCAGGATATTTCCTTTTGATCTAGGAATACAGGACAGTATTTTTTATGAAATGTAAGTGCAAATTTATACAATAGATGCAAATAAACAAAAATAGTCTGGATAGATTAAATAAACAAACAACTAAATATCCTTCTATTTACAATAAAATAATGCAATTCTGGGTTTCTGTTCCCTTTAACTCTGCCCATGACTGTCAATTATCAGATAATATCTTCACAATATGATTTGAAGTGCAGAAAGATTTGATAATTCCACCCTTGGTCAAAATAATTAAGGAGTTAATTATCATCATTATATATCTTTTGACCTAGTGTAGTTGTTGAGGTGTTGTGCTGCTGACCATCTGACCAGTTCCACTTGTCTCAATAATATGCTAATGCCTGTGTCTCCGCAAAACATTTCCAGTTCCATTCTGTTGTTTTGTCATTCGACTTTTTTCTGTCTACCTATCCTTCTGCCACCCTGGACGCTGCACTGCAAGATTGTTGTCGATAGACTGTTGGCTCTAGTGACATGGCCATACCATTTCAGCTTTCTCTTTTTGAAGGTGGTGAGGTCTTCATATTGGCCTACTTTGCACCTGATGGTGTTATGCACTTCTTCATTTGTGATGTGGTCCATGTGAGAAATACCAAAGAATTTAGAAACAGACTATATGCCAGGAAATTTTTTGAGGAAACCATTCGAGCAGTAAGTCAACATTCTAAAAAGCAAACAATTTTGTATGTGTGGGACAACTGCTTGAAAATTTGGAAACTTGGATTAAAATGCAGTTTCAGTGCAAGGTATATATTTCCATCTTTTATATGTATTTATTTGTATGATTCTAAAAGATATATAGTAAATAACATTTTCTGGGTAAAACGGTTAAAAAAAGGTCATGGAGTGGGTGTTCATTTTTACATTTAAAATTCAAATTTTCACAGGGGATATTTGTGTGCACTTTATGGAAAACACTGTCCTTAATTAAAGGATGATCGTTCTTTCTTGATACAATTTGGATTTTCAACGAGAACTTAGATCACATGATCCAATATTTACAGGAACGACATATCATTGTGCAGAATTACCAGACACGCAGTATTGGCTGACATGGTAGTATATGTGGCATGTTTGTTTCACAACATATAAAAAGGACAACTTGCTTGGAATTGCTATAGAGATAATTTATCCAGTTTCATATAGAAGTGAATGCTCAGAAAAGTGATCAGTTTATAAAATTACATTTTCATTGAAGAAAGTAATCTCATAGACCTGTGGTCAGTTTTATTTTACACAAATACATGTTTCGAAAATTTCATGAAATATCTCGCCAAACAACTTTGAAATTAATTATAATTAACATGTTTTTCATAAAAACAATATTAAAAAAGAAAGTGTTTTCGGCTATTTATCTATTTTGTTTCGGTATTTTTGTTTTTTTCAGTTTGTTCCAGGTTGTTCTGAAAAATAGTTGAACCGTTGTAAGACTACTATAGACCGTGACGCTGTTTGTCAATTAACTGCAGAACACGTCAGGCCAATGCAACACCACTTGCTAAAGCCGTATGACTTCGACTTGTCTTTAACACAAATATTAGGGTCGACTTTAAACAATGTATGACTAGGTCGACGCCTTTTATGGCGAACCAAGATTAGTCCAAAGTAATTTTATCCAACAAACCTGAACGCTGCTGATAGCCCAAGTGCCTGCGGAAATGCGGTTGCATTCCCTGCATCAGTATCACCCCTCGCACACTCAGTATTCCACTGATATGGTTGTATGTTCAGTCTGTCAATCGCGGGTGCCGGGCCACCCATGGATCCCGCTCCGCCTTTTGCCATCTGAAACATGATCTCTTCCAGTGTCAGCCTTTTTACCAGATCGTCCACTCTCTCGTCCCAGGAAAGGGACACGTTTCTGAAGGGGTAGTCATCACTTATAACAACTGTCATTTGCAAAAATATCACCAAAATTGCTTGATATAATGCAGTCATGTTTCTCAAGCATGAAGATCGGTTGTTAAACAGTTTTGAAAGAGACAAGATCGAAGTAGTCCGAATATTTTTTCCACCTCGTATGCAGTTTATGTACAACATTTGAGTGCACAAATAGTTGTTTGTAATAAAATACAGGTTGTGACGGATAAAACAGTTTCAGCGAAAACATCTACGAACCGATAAGTCTCAGCAGAGACAATGCAATATCTGGATACTTATAATCCAATATATCCCTCGGAAAATTTAAATAAAAAATAAAAACAAAACTAAAAATAAACAGTATAAACTGAACGTGCCTTGGAATTGACTTATTTACTTTACTAAATATAGGCAGAAAGTAAATAATTTGTATCAAAATCACTTAGATCGAAGTTTATTTTCATTAGTACCAATATTCAAGCAAATACAAATGATAATTTTGATGTGTGTACCCATATATTCACAAAAAAAAAAACACTTGTGTACTTCGGGTTTTCAGCATATTTTGGGGTTTCAAGTAACCTAGTCCCAGTTTCCTCTGACCATTGCCACCCCATTTTTGTCCAAAAATAAAAAATGGGGTGGCAATGGTCAGAGGAAACTCGGACTAAGAGTAACCGATCACTGTTGCAAAAGTCAGTTGGCTTATGTTATCGACGAATGGAAAAATTGTTTGAGGTCACATTGATTCAAGTTTATTTTTTTAGAATTTACAAATTTTTATATTGGTACTTTGTTTCATTAATTAATCAAGACGAAGTTGAAATTTTTTTAATTTATTTTTTTTAACAATCGTGTGCTTTGGTGAAGCACATTTTGATTGTTCTATGCTTTTTCGGAAGAAAGGGATTAAAAGAAAGAAAGAAATACGGTTCGAACACAATCACTTGACATACAGATAAACTCTAGTAGTTTCACCATGTTTTGGTAGCTTGTACTGATTTCACCTTTAAAGCTGTTGTGTTAAAAAATATGAGATGCCGTATTATAACTATCAATAACTTTAATATACACATACGACTATTGTAAAGTCTTAACACAGAGTGCTATCAAAGAGGCAGACGCCTGTAGATAATAATAATAATAATGAGGACTTTGTATAGCGCCTAATCTTTCGAAGCTCTATAAGCGCTTTACACCATCAAAATGATATGACTACACTACAGAACAACCAATGACAAAAACAATGAAATTGGAAAACATAAAAACATGCTGAAAACATATAAGATACAAAACACGATTAGGTCTCTAAATTTGTCCCTGCAGTCGAAACAGGTGAGTTTTAAGAGCACTCTTAAAAGGGTTCACCGTGTCTTTGTGTCTGATTTCAATGGGCAATTCGTTCCACGTCACCGGGCCCTGGTATGCAAACGAACGTTGTCCATATGACTTTGTTTTCACCTTGGAAACAATGAGTATACGATTATCAGAAGAAGGGCGTAAGGATATAGCTGGTGTATACACATGGGTGAGGCTGGATAGGTATGTTGGACTGGAGTCTGTCATTGAAACATAGCACAGAGAACAAATTTTGTGTTTGATTCTGTATCGAATCGATAGCCAGTGTAGGATACAGAGCAGTGGTGAGGTGTGCTTTGATCGAGGAACTCTAAAGATGATCTGTGCAGCTGTGTTTGAAGTGTCTGGAGTAAATATTGTGACGAACCAGACAGAATTGAGTTACAATTATCCAGTCTTGAAAGTACTAATGAACACACAAGTGTTTTAGTGGCATCAACTGAAAGATATTTATGAATGGAACTGATGCGTCTCATTCAAGATAAGCAGCCTTGCATATGTTCATGACATGTTGGTGCAGTGTGAGAGTACTGTCTAGAGTAACGCCTAGGTTCCGTACTGACTGAGAATTTAATGTTGGTGTTGCTGATATTTATTGTTTGATGTAAAGGATGTGAATGAGAAAGTCTTTGTGTTGTCATCAGAATAGCTTCAGTTTTATTATCATTCATCTGCAGCTTGTTACATGTCATCCATGATTTCACATCAGAAATGCACCTCTCTAATCCATGGATGGTAGCATCAACTTCAGTTGGGTGGCTAGACTTGTATATTTGGGTATCATCAGCATACAATTGGTGCGACACTGGGTGATGATTTATGACACTTGAGAGAGGCTGAGTGTACAGAATAAAGAGAACAGGTCCAAGAACAAATCACTGTGGAACACCACAACATACGTCAACTTTGCATATATAATTTGTGTCCTGTTCACTAAGTAGGACTCGAACCACTGTAAGGCTATATTCTGAATGCCAAATACATGCTGGAGACGGTGAAGTAGTATATCATGGTCTATTGTGTCAAATGCTGCAGATAAATCCATGAGAGTGATGACTGTAATCTCTCCACTATCCAAAGCAGAGAGAATGTCATTAAATACTTTCAGAAGAGAAGTTTTCGTACTGTGGCAAGGGCGATATGCAGACTGTACATTGCTAAAAAGACTGTTTGAATTCAAATGAGATACAAGTTGGGTTAGAACAACCTTTTCTAAGATTTTTTTATATGAATGGGAGATTAGAAACTGGGCGGTAGTTCTTTAAATCGTTATGGTCAAGTGTTGGTTTCTTCAGCAGTGGCTTTACGATGGCAGTTTTGAAAAATGATGAGAATTCCCTTGATGAGAGAGAGATATTAATAACATCAGTTAGTGAAGGCAATATTGGGTCTAAGCATTCAAGCAGCAGTGATTACGGAATTGGATCAAGTTCACAAGACTTTGGTGCACTTTTCATCAAGATTGTCCATACTAAATCAATAGAAACAGGTTCAAATGCTCCTAATGGTTGTCGCTGAAATTCTGCATCATAACTGTATGGCGACGAGTCAGTTGAAATTGTGATAGTACCATTGTTAAATACTGTTAGATAGTACCATTGGAAATATGACTCATGCACTGAGGGTTCCAATGGGTCAGTTGCACATGTATAAAGTTATAGCTGTGTTATGTTTTTGTTCTTACACTTTGCAGTGATTAACTCTTCTGCTTTTCCAGTCGTATCATTTTAAGGTCGCATGAGATAGCAGGGGACAAAAACTTCCTTATTTCATTCTTGTATTAGCTGCATTTGACTATCTTTGTGTTGGTACATTGGAAATATTGTCACAACCCGCAAGCAAATATTTTCCATTGAATGGAAGGGTCAATTTATCATTTCTGTTCTCAGTTGGATTGGTAAAATGGGCATCTTTCATTGGTTGTTCGGCGACTGTCATCAATTATTGCTGTCTTTATACAATGTGCATTGTTATATTCTCCTTAAGAAGATATCAAGGAAGAACAGTCCTTAACTAATGACTAATGAGTCACCTTCTAGAAATAAAGCATTATTATTATTATTATTATTATTATTATTATTATTATTATTATTATTGTAATCATCATTGGCGACTTAGTCTCGAGAGACCGCTCGGATAGCGCCCTTGAGGTGTTGCCTGTCTCTGGGGTGTTGGCATCGTCTGTTGTGGCTGTGCAGGCCTATGCGTGAGTGACAGTCCCTCTTGTAGTTGGTGCAGACATACTGGGAAGTCTGAGTTACTGTGGTTGCTGCCCTGCCGCCAACTGGCCTCTCCTCGTGTCAGCGACTGATATGCCCTTACTTACTGTCAGTCTCCAGGTGCCTCGGTCCTCGGCCAGCACTTCTCAGCCATCAGGTGAGATGTTGCATGCCTTCATGTCCCTCTTGCACACATCCTTGAAATGGAGTGAGGGGCGGCCAACTTTTCTTGTGCCATTGGCTAGCTGTCCATATAGGATGTCCTTCGGCAGCCTCCCATCCTCCATGCATCCGACATGGCCCAGCCATCAAAGGTGACGTTTGCTTAGCAGGGAGAACATGCTATGGTATTTATACGCTGCAGGATCACGCGGTGTGGGACACGGTCTTGCCAGTTAACTTTTTAGAGTGCGTTTAAGGCACCGTATATGGAAGGAGTTGAGCCGGCGCTCTTTCCTTATATAGGTACTCTAGGTCTCACTTCCATATAGAAGGGTGCTGAGAATGCAAACCCGGTAGACTTGGACCTTGATGTGCTATGTCAGCTCGTTGTTTTTCCACACCCTCATCGTTAGCCGTGAAATGATGGTATTTGCTTTTCCAAGCCTTCCGTCCAGCTCCTTATCAAGCGAGAGAGTGTTGCTGATGGTTGACCCCAAGTTGGTAAAGTTGTTGACTACTTCCAGGGTGACACCGTCGATTTTGATGGAAGGGGCAATGGTGGTATCTTGCAAGCTGACCTTTGTCTTTTCCAGGCTAATTGTGATCCCAAACGGCATGCAGGCATCAGCAAAACGGTCTCCCAGTATCTGGAGGGCTTCCTCGGTGTGGGTCACAAGACCCACGTCATCTTCAAAAAGCATCTCCTTGATGAGCACAGTCGTGCCAGGTTGAACAGCCTCTAATCAGACCTGGTGTGTAGATATATGCCATCAGTGGACGAGTTAAATGGGTAGGACAGAAGCAAGGAGAGAAAGATCCCGAATAGGGTTGGTGCCAGAACACAGCCTTGCTTCACGCCACTGTTAACTGGGAAGGAGGTCGAGGAGGATACGATCATACAGGACTGTTCCCTTCATATCTACATAGAAAGAGATTATCATGCTTCGAAGTTTTGGGGGACAACCGATCTTACTAGAAGTTCAATAAAGCCCTTCCTGCTGACTAAGTCAAAGGCTTTGGTGAGGTCGATGAACATCATGTAGAATGGTTGACGTTGCTTTCTGCTCTTCTCTTGGAGTTGTCGCCAGCAATTGCAGCCTGTTGAGTATGGTGTGTACATAAAATTTACCAACGATGCTCAGAAGCGAGATCCTTCTGTAATTATATCAGTCAATGAGGTCACCCTTGTTTTTGTAAAGGGTCACAATTGTGGGATCGCGCATATCTTGGGGGACTGCTTCTTCTTCCCAGCAGAGGCAAAGTAGCTCATGCAGTGGTTGAAACAGTGCAGGTTTCCCACGTTTGATAGCTTCGGGCGGGATGCTCTCACTACCTGGTGCTTTGTCACTTGGGAAGGTGTCAAATTGCTTTGCTGAGCTCTTCTAAGGTTGGCACTTTGTCGAGCTCCTCCATGGTGAGCAGATTCTTTATGGTGCTGAGGGCTGCATCGATGACGTTTCTCGGGAGTATAGCTCTGAGTAGTGCTCCACCTATCTGGCCATCTGTTGCCCACGGTCTGTGATTTTTTTCTCCCATCATAGATTTCAGGGGAGGTACCCCTTTCACTGTTGGACCTATAGCCTTCTTGATGCCACTATACATACCTTGGATGTTTCCGGACTCGGCACTGAGCTGGATTCCTTCGCACAGTTGTTGCCAGTACTCGTTTTCGCATTATCAAATGATGTTATGGGTGTTGCTTCGGGCACTTTTAACAGTATTAAACGTCCGTTCATGAGAGCATTTTTGTAGGCTATAAAAGCGTTTCGCTTCTCCTCGATTAGTGGTTCTATCCTTGATAGGTTTGCGTTGAGCCAGTCCTGACTGGGTCGTTCCTTTTTGCCAAACGTGGATATGGTTATTCTTTAGATAGCACCCTTCATGTCTGTGGCATCGTGCTCTGGCAGGTCCTGAAGAGTCTTGGCCAGGGCGTACACATACTTCTGCACCATGGAGGGGACCGACATTTTAACAGTGTTTATGTGGGGACGTCCTTTTGGTTCTGAGCGGTGTAGTGTGTGGCTGTAGCCGCACCCTGCTGCACACGAGGGCATGGACGGAGTCGCAATCTACACTATGGTAGGTTCTGGTGGAGAGGACGTTATTAAGGGCAGAGCGCATGGTGAAGACTAGGTCGAGTTGATGCCAGCGATGGGACCTGGGGTGTTTCCATGACACTTTGTGTTGTGGCTTACACTTAAAAAAGGTGTTTGTGATGCACAGGCCATGGTAGGTGCACAGCTCCAGCAGTCTCGGACCATTTTTGTTGGTTTTTCCAGTACCATGATATCCGAGGAAGGTAGGAATGACTCGTGATCCTCACCTACTCTGGCATTAAAGTCGCCGAGGAGGAATACTGGCTCGTGTTTGGGGCATCCTTTAATCTGTTCGTCCAGCTGCCCATAGAACTGATCCTGTGTGTCTTCTGAGGACATGAGGGTGGGGGCGTAGTCATTGATGATGTTGACAGGATCTGCAGCAGTTGTGAGGCGAATGGACAAGAGACGCTCAGTGTCCCCTGTGGCAGGTTCAACCAAGGTCAGAAGATTGTTTTTGATGGCGAAGCCCACTCCTTGCTGACGGGGCTCCTAAGGTTCTCGACCCTTCCAGAAGAAGGTGTAGTTTTCCTCATTGAGACAAAAAGTAGAAGGGAGCTTGGTTTGCTTGAGGGCAGCTATGCTGATTATGATATTTAGCCTGGTGAGTTCTTTATCGATATGGCCGTTTTCCTTGTGTCGTCGACTTCTGTGAGGTCATCAGAGATGCCTGTGCACATGGTGTGCACATTTCAGCTTGCCAATCGAAGAGCTGGAGTCTTCTTTAGTGGTTTCTTTTTTCTTTTATCTGGTGTGGAATTTCCGTCTGCTTGTCATGTTGAGCAACACACTGAGCTCCAGACACCCAATGGAGCAGGCAGACGATGGCGGGTCAACACCTTCTTGACCGGGGGCTGCCCGGCTTGAGGCAGGCGGTAGTTAGCCAGTGGGACACGATGATCCCTCCGACCGTCAAAGCTGACCCGTGGCGCCCCTTCCTTACGCCAATCTGGTGGGACTTATAACCAATAAACTGTCGGCTTCCGTGTTGTTTCCTCTCTCAGTGGCGAGACTGGAGTGAACTCTCCAGGGCGCAAGCCTGGGCGTGGAATATGGAGATCCTGGGCTGCCCAGACGTCAGGATCCCCCTCTCATCCTTGCTGGTGGGGTCCAAATAAATGCTGAGCATGACATATGACACCAGTTTGGATGCAGGAGCTGTCGGAAGGAAGTCGAAGTCGACAACCATCCGCCTTGGAGGCTCCACTCCAGATTTTCTGTCTGGGTTTACTCCCGTAGCCTTTCCTTCTCCCGAAGATATCCACAGGGCATTGGAGCCATCATCAATGGATGGGACTTTGTGGGTTTTGAATCAAAGTTTCCTTCTCCTAGACGAATTGCCTTGACAAGGCTAAAGAGCTTCATCTGCCCGGGTTTGGAGTCAGAGTTTCTCTTCTCTTAGACTGGCTGCCCACCCAGTTATACCGTCGAGCACTCGGTCGCGTCACACAGCAGTGTAAAAGTGCTGCTGTGGACACAGCAGTGTAGGGGAGGCCATATGCAAGTATCCTCAAGTCGAGCAGAGCGAGACAGTGGTCCAGCAGCGATCAAAACACCTGGAAAGGAGAGGCTATGAGAGACGCTTCACTTCCATTTGGCAAGCGGGACATCAGGCCCAGACCTTGCATACCCCTTGTTGTAATATAGCATGCCATTTCTGCAGATGAAAGTCACATCTAAACTGAAACGTGTCTCTTTGTCATTTATTTTCATTATCTCTAGTCATCATCATCATCATCATCATCAGTCTCTTGAACTAGTGTGGTCGTTGAGACTGCGCGGCTGAACATCTGACCAGTTCCCTCCACTTGTCAAGTAGGTTTCTCCAAGACAGAACTCTGCTCCACCTTTTCTTTTTGTACATTCTTTTAATTTTACCACATTTTTTTTATTAAAACATTTAGTAGCAGACCTTCTAACAATAATTAAGATTTTATCTTATACGAATTTGGAACATTCCAGAATAAATTTTTCTATTGGTTTCTTTATTTATTTTTAAAAAAATAATGCTATTTGGTATGAGGTCAGGTAGAATATTATATAATTTTGTTTATCTAGAAATTAATTTTTCGCACAAAAAGATCTGAGCATAATATTTATTGCTGCATCCATCATTTCATTGGGCTGGAATTAATTTTGCAAATTATTTAATTCAAGGGATTCTTGTCTAGAAATACAAAGTGCTCAACAACTATAAACATTCTTGGAAAAAGAGACATGTTTATTTGTGAAATTCAAATAAGGATATATTCTTCGATTGTATTATTGTGATTAAACAAAAGAATGAGGTCAGATCAATATGACACATGCCATCACAGACACTGCTCTGTACCCTATACTGGCTATCC
Source organism: Unio delphinus (assembly GCA_029339505.1). NCBI lineage: Eukaryota > Metazoa > Mollusca > Bivalvia > Unionida > Unionidae > Unio > Unio delphinus. Next base: position 13,828,953 of record JAQISU010000042.1, read on the forward strand.
AGAATCAAACACAAAATTTGCTCTCTGTGCTACGTTTCACTGATGGACTCCAGTCCAACATACCTATCTGATCTCACCCATGTGCACACAACAGCAAGATACTTACACTCCTCTTCTGACAATCTTATACTCATTGTTCCCACTATGAAAATGAAGTCATATGGACAATGTTCTTTTGCAAGCCAGAGCCCAGCAATATGGAATGGAATTACCCATTGAAATCAGACACAAAGACAGTGATCCCTTTCAAGAGTTTCAGCACTTTGTATGTTTTCCAATTTCATGGCTTTTGTTTATTGTTTTACTGTAGTCATATCATTATAGCTGTTGTAAAGCGCTTAGAGCTTCTAAAGATTAGGCATTATACAAAGTCCTCTGTATTATTATTATCAGCACTTTATATCCTGTGTGTATATCAAATACTGAGTGTGCCATCAGGCCCACACCTAGGGAGGGGGACAACCATGGCACTTGTCAGGGGCCCGAGCTAGATAGGGGCCCACCCTTTTTCGAGTTTTTTTTATACGCACATATTTAAAACACGAAAGGGGCCCAAACTCTGTCAGCTGCCTGGGACCCAGAATTTCCTAGGTGCGGGTCTGGTGCCATTTATTTCCTTATTTTGATTTTAGATACTGGTATATGTTAAAAGGAAAGTTCTGAAAATAGTGTCTGTTACAAATGTTATTGTTATTGTTATTGTAGGGTTTAACGGCCCCTGTTACAAATGTGTATCTCTGTATGCTGTAAAATTTTACCAGGATATTTTTTATCCTCGTCGTATAAAAGCTTTTTTCTTGTGAAATTATGTTGGTTAATTTTGCACTAATTCTTTAGAAAAGGAGGTTTTATATTTGAAGCTGTAGAAATTATTCTCCAATAATCAACGAATAATGTATTGTGCCGATGACGTGTCCATTTGAAATCAAAATTTAGAAAAGTTTAAATGTCTTCATCTTAGCATCAAAATTTATGTGATTTTTTATTACTTATTTTCTTACAGTCTTCAACCTTTTATATTGCATCTTGTTTTTATTCTTTTCTTATGGATTTGACAGGATATCCAAACTTGGAAAAGTTCTACTTCCACATATGAATATATATGTTAAATAGTTGCAGACTGAATTGGAAAGTTCTACTAAATGCCATTAAGATACAAGCACTATAGGTCTCATAGCCATCTTTACTTGCATGAAAGCAAATACATGGAATTGGCACTAAGATAATCTCCAGTTCTATTGATCTTAATCCTGATGATATCACTGCTCAAGCCAGTGAATTATAACAGATGGAATGTAACATAAATAATGACGGTTTAATGTAACTACTCAAGAACTGTGTTAATAAAATGCTTTCATGCAAATAACAATAATGACAGCTACACAAAATTATCATTGTTTTATTTTCCATCAGTTTGATAGAAAAGGGATTGGTATACCTTTAGCAATTCCCTTTGGTTTGACAGGCATTGTTATGCCCTTTAGCAATGCCCATTGGCATGAAAGAGAGGTTATATTATGCCCTTTAGTAATTTACCTTGGTTTGAAAGAAGAGGGACTGTTATGCCCTGTAGCAATTCCCTTGGTTTTGAAAGAAGAGAAATTGTTATGCCCTGTAGCAATTCCCTTGGTTTTGAAAGAAGAGAAATTGTTATGCCCTGTAGCAATTCCCTTAGTTTTGAAAGAAGAAAAATTGTTTTGCCCTTTAGCTATTCTAGATTTTAATATTCACAAAACACAGCATAATTCAGGAAAGTAACAAGTTCACAAAGTACTGGTAAATATGGGTCTTTAAAATCTTTACCACACTTGAAATTCCTCGTAGTTTAAATGGCTCTGTCTGCTAAACCATTAGACTTGAGACTTATGCAGTGTTATGATTCTACATGATTCTTTGAACTTACGATATTCATTTCAGGAGAACTGTGGGCCATATCACTCCTTACATCTTTTGGGATTCCATATCATGCAATGATAATGTGTGTGTGTGTGTGTGTGTGTGTTAATTGTTATGATTGTGCATTTTCCAACTGTATGACCTCAAATATCTACAGCAATAGTCTATCAAGACATAGTATAATTATTCTACATGTTTGCCACATATATCACATTTGAATACCCTCGAGTTTGATTTAATGTTTATCATTTCCACTTTTTCTTTTGGCTGTGTTCTTTTTTTTTCTTCCCCTCTTTTAGACTTGATGAACTTCAGATAGAAAACCTTCATTGTGCTATTTATGTCTGCATGCTGATTCATCATACAACCAGCATTTATTAGTGTCAGTATATCTTGTGAAAGCTATTCTTTCACCTTTTCTGAATTTTCCCCACAAACCATTATATCTTCAATCATTTGTTAGATTTTCCAACTTGCAGATGTTGGTAATAACTTTAAGTTCAGTTACACGCAGATAAATGGTTGTATGCCTTTGTTGAGTTTATTGAATCGTTTCTTTCTATCCCTATGTTCTCCTTTGCCTTTCATCATTAATGTTCTGTTGTGTCTTTCATCAATCTTGTTCTGTTGTGTCTTTCAACTGTAATGTTTTCTTATGTATTTCATAGTAATGTTCTGTTATGTTTTTCTACAGTAATTTTTTGTTGTGTCTTTCATCAGTAATACTCTGTTGTCTTTCAACATTAACATTCTGTTGTGACTTTTAACCATAATGTTCTGTTGTCTTTCAAAAGTAATGTTCTGCTGTTGTTTCATTCAACAGTAATGCCTTCTGTTGTCTTTCAACTGTTATGACTCGGAGACCATAAACTAAGAAACAGAAAGAAAATCTGGTGGAATCTGGCCTAGTCAAACCAAACACTTAGGACAATGGTACTAGCAACTGACTTGCTGGCCTAGTCAAACCAAACACTTAGGACGATGGTACTAGCAACTGACTCGCTGGCCTAGTCAAACCAAACACTTAGGACAATGGTACTAGCAACTGACTCGCTGGCCTAGTCAAACCAGACACTTAGGACAATGGTACTAGCAACTGACTCGCTGGCCTAGTCAAACCAAACACTTAGGACAATGGTACTAGCAACTGACTCGCTTAGTGCTCGGACAAGTCAGCCTGGTGTCAGGATAATGTGACTGGGTGAGACATCATGCTACATGTCTGCAACATGATGTCACAGTGCTAGACATCACTATAAACTGCCAAACTGCAGACATCATAGCCATATGAAATTAAAAATCCAAATCACTTACTAGAAAATCAAAAGAAGTATACATTTCATTCTGCTTTTTCAAGCAGGTACACTCAAAGGGTAGGAAAATTTGAGTCCCTAAAATGGAGTGATACTCTTCTGACCATAAAGAATGTCAGGAATTCAGGAAAAGACCACTTCTTTTGCATAACTGCTGAGTATTGAAACCATCTGATAATTCTGAGCAATAGTAATGTTTTTCTCAACTTTTCCATTATGGCAGCCATATTGGGTGTAAGTTTAACATTTTCATTTAGGTCATCTTAATATGAACATCCATTCAAAAGTAACAAAAAGATTTTCAAGATGGCTGCCATTGTGGCTATTCTTTAAGTCGGATCAGCCTCATTTTGATTTAGGCTGACATTAAAAGTCTTTTAGGGATATCCCTATGATGGTAAGATTAGGAAGGGCACCATTAACAAGATTTTCACACAATGTCTACCATTGTGGCCATGTTAATGGTATGATAGGAACCATTATAAGTAGAAACCAACTATATATCATACAAAGACTTCTGGTGCAAACCCCCATGTTGATACGACTCACAAACTGTGGTGGAGTAGTGATAAGATATTTAAGATAGTCACCGTGGTAGTCATACTGCATATCAATATGGCACTATTTTTATTTGCTATTAAGATATCAGAAGATTTTGGCGAGATCCACGCAACAATATGAACATCCAAGAGAAGTATCAATAACAACATAGACCAGATCACACCATTTTATTTGGAACCAATTAGACATTATAAGAAGTCTTCTTGTAAAAAATCAAGAGTAGTGATCAGATTTTCAAGATGTAAGCCATGGTAGACAGACTGGAAATAGTAGTACTAAAAAAAATCTGGTATAATGCCTGGGTCCATCTAATTTTTCAGATCAAGGTGCCTGTTGAGCTTGTTGAAAAAAAGTCAAATTTTGCCTGAGAAACGATGAAGAAATTTATTTTCAACATATTGAAAGCCTAGTAAATTATTCATATTTATCCCCAAGTGTGTGTACAAAGTGAAGCATGCGGCTCGTGAATGGAGAACAAGAAGCCTGGGTTACTTGTAACCAGTGCAATTTTGAATCCACATGATTCTAAAATACTGTTTTGGATATTAATGTGAGGTAAAGAAACTACTAGCCTAGTTGGTAATGGATCTATCCCTGTACATTGATGTGCTGCCACATAAGAGATCAAGGTTAGCATTTATACACAACATGCTGGTAAATGATTGCATTATTTCTGTCATCTGGAGAGTTTTGGCCTAATACATTTTTTTTAAGTATCATTAAGTAATAAAGGGATCGAACAAGGTAATATGGACTTTGGCATCTTTGATTAAAATATGTCTATCATTTGGCAGAGTTGAAATAAAATGGAAAAGACAGGCTAAAAATGTTTTCAACAAAAACATTGAAGTATTTTAATTTCTTTTTAATGGTCTTGTTTAATTGCTAATGCATTGTTCAAGATAGTTAAGTTAAAGTTTAATAAGTGATTACTGACCTGTTCCTTGCTTACGCTTACAATAGTGTCATAAGTGTTGTGAAACATATTAAGTGTTACCTATAAACAACATCAAATGTGTCAACATAAACTGTATAAATCAAGACATGATTCTGAGTAGAAGGAACATACTGACTGTTGAACCACTAAGTAGGACTTCTATACAGCAGTTAGACAATGGTTAAGTATGACTTCTATACAGCAGCTAGACACTGATAAAGTAGGACTTCTATAAAGCAGTTAGACACTGATAAAGTAGGACTTCTATACAGCAGTTAGACACTGATAAAGTAGGACTTCTATAAAGCAGTTAGACAATGGTTGAGTAAGTACGACTTCCATACAGCAGTTAGACAATGATTAAGTAGGACTTCTATACAGCAGTTAGACAATGGTTAAGTATGACTTCTATAAAGCAGCTAGACACTGATAAAGTATGACTTCTATACAGCAGTTAGACAATGGTTAAGTATTACTTCTATAAAGCAGCTAGACACTGATAAAGTACGACTTCTATAAAGCAGTTAGACACTGATAAAGTAGGATTTCTATACAGCAGCTAGACACTGATAAAGTAGGACTTCTATACAGCAGTTAGACAATGATAAAGTAGGACTTATATACAGCAGTTAGACAATGATAAAGTAGGACTTCTATAAAGTAGTTAGACAATGGTTGAGTAAGTACGACTTCCATACAGCAGTTAGACAATGATTAAGTAGGACTTCTATACAGCAGTTACATTGTTTTTCTTATGAAATATTTTGAGGTCCAAATAAACAAATACAAGTCAATTTATAACTTCATATTGTAATTGTAACAACCAGAATGTTGTGTGACAAATAATATTTTTAAAATAGGGGCAATTTTGGGCATACTGAATTGCAGACATGGCTACCCCACTCCAAACTGTGTTTCGGTAGTTTATCTGCACCAAAAGTGTGATTTTCAGTACTTTCTGACTCTTTTTTTTTTTTTTTGTTCAGTGGCATGAGTGGCAACTCTACAATCAATTATATTTCAATGTAATTTGGAGAAGAAAACAAGGAAATAGTAATGAATAAGAGCATACAAAATTAAAACAAGACTTCCTGATTGTCTTTTGAGTTTAGAAAAAATCCTAAAATCTACAAAAAAAATGCATCAAAGAAACATTATCTCATGCCCTTGCAGGTCTTAGTAATAAATGTAGCTGTTGGTCTCTTTTTCAGCCAGCAGGTCTTCTTCAGGTTCTTCAAGTAGCTGGATTTTAAATGTAGATAGCTTTTGTTTTTTTGTGAAGCTAATAAGTTTCGGATATGGGTTCCCTGCAACTGACTAAACAATGCTTCCAAATTTTTGTCTTTGAGACATTCTCTTGTGTCTGTCTATTCATCAATAACCCTGAGCCTGTGTCTAAAGAATGTTATTTTAGAGCATTTATGAGATTAGCACTATTTTCCTTTAGGACCAACTAGACATACTAAGTCTTTTAGTGAACACTCCATGTTGATATGATCATCCATTCAAGAGTAATGATAAATGGATTTTCTAAATGGCAGCTGTGGGAACCATATTAAATGTCCAAGCTGTGTCATTTTCATTTATGACCATTGAATGAATGTCTGTGTAAAATTTCATAACAATCCTCCAAGTAGTGAAGAAGACCTAGTGATAACAAACTTGTGTGAAAAGATGGACAGATTATGGTGTGGGATGACAGACAACATGCCATCCCTCAAATTCTTTTGATCTATGACCAATAGTGCTATATATATATATATATATATATATGATGGCCATTGACCTGATAATACATCATACTCTCTAGTATATATTTCATAGATTATCTCAAATGGCATCAATGTTTCTGGGTGGAAAGAGGGAGAGACAAGTTGTCAGATTTAACTGCATTTTTCAGCACATGATAGGCTATACATGGCAGCCAGTATTAATGGTGGAGGAAAAACCCGGGAAACCCCCCAGAAAGAACCAATGACCCACAAGAAGCTACTGGCAAGCTTTCTCACATACCCACATTGGCCAAATCTTAGACTCGAACCCATGCAGACTGAGGTGAGTTGGCAGTGATCCATAACGGAACGCACTTTAGACCACTCGGCCACTTGGGGCCCCCTCAGGGGAGACAAACAACAAGCAAATGGCTAGATGTATACAAATGTGAATAACACGTTTCCCATATTAAAACTACTAAGTGATGAGTGATGCATACATGCCAACCCCTGACGAGAAAAAGGCATAATCCAAGTGGTCAAAAAGAGGAATCCAAGCAGAAAAAGTGTAATCCACATATAGTATGCTAAAATTTCAATAAACAATGATTTATTGCCCCTCTCATCAAGTTTTCATATGTGGCACTTTTAGCTTTACACACACATCAACTAGAATCAGACTTTTTGTGCCAAATATTAAAATTCTTTCCACATGGCCTGAAATAGATGTCATGTGATGCTGCATTCATGTCTTCATATTTAGAGGATTGTTATTTTGTTTTCTTCTTTTTTTTCCTTTTTCTAATTAATCTGAAATTTTTTAAAGGAGATATTTTTGCTCTCAAATATGCATTGACTAAATTAAAATACTTTTTAGCGCCAACTAACTTTAGACTGGTTCTGAAGAAATATGAATTAGAACAAAGAATCTGCACATAAAGATTAAATTAGAAAACCAGTCTGTTTTCTCATTACTAAGCCATATAGATGCTATAAATAGAATGCGAGGTCGAAAGTTTGAAAGTAGAACAAGGTAAGCTATAAATAGAACATGATACTGTTAGGAAAGTGCACACAAGTCCATGGACAATCGTACTCTTATATTGTAGTTACATAAAAGACGTCTTTTCTAAACTATATTCTGTGGGATTAATGGAATGTTAACAAAAACAAAGATGGATATACTGAAAAGCATAATCCATATATGTTTATGTGTTACACGTAATTTAGTGAAAAAAAAGAGTAATGATTAAGACAAAAGCAAAATGGTTGGCATGTATGTTGATGGCCTTAAATATTATATCAATGGTTATATTGATAACAAGAAAAAGTTAGATTTTGAACAAAACCATTTTATTAGTAATAGTATCATATAAGAATTATAAAAATATATACAAATTTAACATAAAATCTTTCAAGGTAAAATTACAAGGAATTGCAGGAACTCATCATTTTAGTATAATATATTTATTTATCCACATTCAACCATTTAGCTAATACAGCTGTTGTGCAGTTTCACTACTACTGAGTGCTATCATATCAGTTACTGAGACTACTGAGGCTGATTGCTAGGCTGAATACTAGAGCACTAGGCTGACTGCAGAAACTGACAATCAAAACACGGTAACGTTTATATTCATTTTTTCATAAGTTTTTGCTGGATTTCAGTGAAATAAAAAAAAATGTTTACCTTGTATAGTCTTTTATTCATATATTTCCACTTTATATGTTCCTATACTCCTACATCCCATCATACAAGAAATCCCAGTCATATAAACTGTTTCAAAACCCTCAAAATAAATCCAAATAAAATCCAATATTTACATATGTAAATATAAAAACATGAATGAAATTCACACTCTAATTACAATGTTGTGAGTGGTACTTTTCAAAATAGTTACTATCCACACATAAATGATGATGTATATTCCTAGAATTATGTGATGCCGATTTCATACCATTTCAGATCATGCTTTTGGTCCCCTATTTTCTTGGCAAAATCATTTGTTTCTTTCACAAGCTTTTCCACAGGACAGGAAACAAACAATGGAGTTCAATGTTGTTTTAAAGAGAGATCAGGATCGATTTAAAAAATGCTGACTAATTGTTCTAGACATATACAACAAACTTTCATACATTAGAATTAACTCGTGTTTACCCATAGCAGTTCCATGCTGTACAAGGAACTGCATCCAACATTCAATGATATCTTGTATCTTTTTTATCACTATTCCAATCATATAAATAAATATGATGAAATAAAAAATTTTTACTATATATATCAACAACACATTTTCAGGATCAACACAGAGTTTTAAAAAGGAGGTCTACAGACAAATTATCATGGTGTCAAGGTACACTTGCACCATCACCATTCACTAAAGCCAATAAAACATACACAAACTGAAATTTTACACAAATACATTTTCACACCATATTTAGCTATAATCACATTTGGACTAAACACAACAACATACCATGTATACTCGCTTATAAGTCAAATCCAACTGCAAACAACACACCCAAATCTGCCTTCACACAATGGACCATCACATCAGTCTCTATGCAGTTTGTTCTACTCATTACTCCTAACAAACTACATAGAACCAGATTTTCTGACACATTATGCAACAGCAGATATGGGTCTGTGTAGTGTACGGCAAGTACATATGGTATTCATCTGTACATTCTGATCCGTCCTCAAAACCTGCCAAGCACTTTGGAGCCTGTAATTGTAAACTCTCCTGTGAGGACGTTAGATTTTACAACCTTCTTCTGTCCCGGCTGTTGGCCTCCAACTGATAAGCCAATCCTACCTGAAAAGATGAGAGAAAATCACAAAATATACTCATTTAAAGGTACAGGCATGAACAGAAAAATTCACATGAAAGTCTATCAAACTTGTTTAAGTTTCAATAAATAAAGCATTGATCTGATGAGTATGATAGATTAGTATTTACAGAAACAAGATTATGATATACATGTACCTGAATCATGTCAAAATACTCAACTCCTGTAAATGTACAGAATACTTATACAAGTACCCAATGGACTAGTACTGTAAATGTATAGACTACTTATACCAGTATCCAATGGTCTAGTACTGTAAATTTATATACTTATACCAGTAAACAATGGTCCAGCACTGTAAATTTATATACTTATAGGAGGAGTATTCAATGGTCTAGTACTGTAAATTTATATACTTATACCAGTATCCAATGGTCCAGCACTGTAAATTTATATACTATATATGCCAGTATCCAATGGTCTAGTACTGTAAATTTATATACTTATACCAGTATCCAATGGTCGAGCACTGTAAATTTATATACTTATAGGAGTATTCAATGGTCTAGTACGGTAAATTTTTATATTATACAGTATCCAATGGTCTAGTACTGTAAATGTATATACTGTAACTTTACATTTATATACTACTTATACCAGTATCCAATGGTCTAGTACTATAAAGTATAGACTACTGTTACCAAAATCTAATGATCTAGTCCTGTAAATGTTTATATTACATATACCATTACCAAATGGTCTACTACTGTACATTTATATACTTATATCAGTACCAATTTGTCTACTACTGTACATTTATATACTATTTATACCAGTATCCAATGGTCTAGTACTATAAATTTATATACTTATATCAGTATCCAATGACCTAGTACCTCAGCACATTTAAGACTATTGTTATCTAAGCACATCTGTTTCTTCAATAATACTTACCTGACCTGACCATAATACTACTAGGTTAAAAATTTCAAAAAGCTGAAAGTTATCTGCTCACCTAGATGGTATTTAGATTGATCGCCACTCTATATAAGGACTGCAACCGAGTCTCAGTATTACTTCAGTTCTACTGAAGTGAAAGGCAGACACTCTATAAAACTAACTATTTTTATGCTGGAAGGGTGGATACGTATTATGATCAGGTAAGCGTTATTTGAAGAAACTTATTTCTCCTTCAAATATGTTCCCCAGTCACATTACTTTAGGAATATTAGCCTGCTATTTTCCAAATCCATCCCTATTAGAAGACAAAAAATATCTTATCCTGTCCATTTTTAAATAGACAAAGGATTGTAGCTCTTGACCATTACCTCCCATTTATACCACCAGGTTTGGCCAGTTTATGCTTTGCTGCAGTGCATAGCAAACACAGTGCAATAGCCTCCGACAATTCAGCCCTTTTTGCATTCCTATAAGCCCATCCCACGTTAATTCTGGATTTATTGTGAAGTTTTAGCGATCTACAGCAGGCTGTATGCTTTATTTTCCAATTTCTGCCAATTTTTGAGTGATTTATAATTTGTCAGGACTTTGTAAAACCACCATCCCACCACTCTATTGTTGACCTTATACAAGGTCCATAGGTTTCTGATATGACACTGTCACTGATCTGTTAGTTACAACAGTTTTAGCAACCTAGTCATTTCAACTCAAAACAAGTTTCCACTTTAGTTTGTGTTTTTTGTGCCATTTCAGCAGAATTTTTTTAATGATCTATATGCAACTTCAGAGCATGGAAGTTTACCATGCCTCTACATTTTTTATATTATGTTGTTTCTGATATGCAGCATCTATAATACGTAGTCAGTGGATGTCTGGACTTCTGATTTTAGGTACTTGGTTGTATACTTATTGGCAGTTTATGCTATTAGTATGTCAGTCACATACTAAATTGCTAATCAATTCTTTGTTTTTTTCTTATTGTGTTGTTTCAGGAGGAATGTTTACTATATGCATGTCATGCATATATATGTACAGCGATCATCCAGTTCAACCTTGAAGGGAGGAAAGATGGAATAAATCAGGAAAGACAACCTACAGCTCAATGAAGATAACCAAGCACTGGGGAATATTTTCCAATTTTAGGCAGACCAGATGTCAGAGCATTGCCATTGGGGCTGTAAGTCTGGGTGCATGGGATTAATGAAATATACGTTGGATACAAATAACAATACTGCCACACTGACACCAGTTGTCCAGATGACACTGGCAGTTGTCATGACATTACTTGTCATCCAGCAGACACCAGTAACCCAAATGACACCATTAGTCCAGCTGACACTCGGATCCCAGCCATCCCAGCTTGGGATCCGTTTCATTGAAATGGTACAGCTAAACAGTTCATACAGGGATCTTAGTGATAGATCCATCCATCTAGCCAAGCCATCAGTACCTTTCTCATTACTATACCAGATATTTCAATGGAAAATCTGTCTGTTGAAGCAGGCCTATGATGATGACAGTAGGGCTGTCAAAAACCACGGAAAACTTACCTGGGTACCCAATGTGCCATTTAACGGGTACCCGGGTACTCGTTAGGACATGAAAGATCTTGTACAACCCTTTACCAACAAATTGTTTTCTGCCTTTGTTTTAATATTTTTGACTGGCGGCAGAGACCAACAGTGTAATACACTGCTGTCTGCACCATGGTAGCTGTGAATGATCGGACTGCACGCTATTAATTAGTGAATTTATTTAGACTAACCTTTGTACCCAGACACATACATGCCAACCATTATGCTTTTGGCATAATCAGTAAGATTTTTTTCACTAAATTACGAGTTACATGTAAACGTATATGGATTACGCTTTTTTTAGTATTTCCACCTTCCAAAAATCTCGTTTCTATTAACATTCCATTAATCCCACAGACCTTATTTTAGAAAAGACTGCTTTACGTAACTACCATATAAAAGTAGACATGTCCATTGACTTGTAGTTTCCTAACAGTATTATGTTCTATTTATAGCTAACCTTGTTCTACTTTCCCTCAAATTCTATTTATAGCATCTGTATGGCTTAGTGAGGAGAGAACAGACTATATTTATTTATGTGGCTACTATATAATATGTCCAAATTATACGACAACAACTTTGGAAATTTGTTAATTGTCGATATCAAGTGACTGTATGACCTCTGTGGTCACTGACAAGTAGGTTGCGAGATTTGTGTAGTCACGTGACTAAGAATGCAAATGGCCAGATCCGGGTCAAATTTCAGCATTGATGTACTTTCGTCTTGTCTGTCAGTGGATTAAAGGCATAACAAATGCTATGCTCACGATTTTGAGAAAAAAATCATATTCTTATCAATTTCATGCAGGTATATCTAGATGAAAGAACATTCAAGTTTGCTGGAGTGACATGTAGCGGCTACCCCATGCCAATATCAAATGGTGTCAGCGAATTTCAACTTTTCGATAGGAAATGCGCTCTACACCCCAACATCAATGTCCGAATATTAAAAATGGAGTGGCAAGGCTCAGAGGAAACTCAGACTACTGAGACCAGCGTGCTGCTGATTTATGATATTTTGACAGTGTTGTCGATAACTTATTTTTGTGAACGGATACTCGTCATTAATTTTCAATGCCCGGGTTTTTCGCTACGGTTACAGCCCTAGAGGCCAGTACTGTCAATTGCCAGACTGTTTTTATACTGCCAGCACCTGAGCAGACCACATGCCATTCACACCCAACCCACTGGATCTAATACATTTCAAAACCACACAGTTGCTAGCCATCCAACTATTCTACCATAGATGATTTATGGGGATCTTAGTTACAGATCCATCCATCCAAAGTACTTTCGGTGACAAGCACATTCTATGAGTGATTTCAGTGAGAAATCTGTGCAGTCAGGTCTTTGGAGCGGACTGTCTTCTATACCACCAGCTTCCAGGGTGGCCTTTCTTCAGGCAAACCAGCTGGCATTGCTGCAAGTGCTGCACTTCCGTATGTTCACTACTGATCCAAAAGGGCAGGCAAATGAAGTTTGACTGAGGATGGAGTCTTCATACCACCAGGTTTGTCTTTCCCAGCACTGCAAGTAGACCATGTTGGGCCTGGTCACACAGTGCATGGAAAAAGAACTCAATCAAATCGACCAAGGAATGGATTGAAGTTAGCTTACCAGCTGCCATCAATGACAATTGCTTTTTCTGGTTGTTAGCTACTTCCGAATGCCCACAGCCTTGCTCAAAAGAGTCGGTAGATCTTGTTGAGAATAAAGAAAGCAAATTTTGTAGTAAATTATGTTTCTCCGAGAATACTTACCCGATCGCATTACTTTAGGGATATTAGCCTGCTACCTCGCGAATCCAGCCCTACCAAAAGACGAAAATTCGTCTTTCCTGTCTATGTTATATAGACAAAGGGCAATAACTTTTGCCCCTTACCTCCCCTTGCTACCCGCTAGGTGTCGCTTCTTTAGTTTTTAAGCTGAGCGGTATATAAAACACGAGGATGCTCGCATGGCGGGGTGGTTGGGAGGGTTTCTTAGTAATGTGATCGGGTAAGTATTCTCGGAGAAACATAATTTACTACAAAATTTGCTTTCTCCTTTGAATACGTTCCCCGATCACATTACTTTAGGAGAATAAGTAATAGGAGGAGGGAATGCAGAGCATCTGACCTCCACCCCGGGTATCCTCTAGGGAATGATGGCTGGATTCCCCATGTGAATGATATTACCTACAAAAATTTATCTGGCGAATCCAGCGAAGCTAATAGGCTGTGCTGATTGTTGCACATGGGTCTGATGGGCGTCTGGGCTGCCAACACCGGACCTACTAGAATCAATGTTTGCCTCTGCGAGTACAAACTTGAAGAAGATAAAACTGTAGAAGGTTGACTTTGCATGTCAGCCAACAGCTTCTATAAAGTGACTGATTTGCGAATTCTCAGAGTACGCCGAGCGTATAACCCACTACAGCAATGAAGTAAGGGCTTGAATGGTGATATCTCATGTCCCAGCTATCACCAGAAGAAAGAGGTGCTTGTATGTGACCTGACTCACCTCTATGCATTGAAATGGAGCTAGAGTGCACAAAAAGGATCTTACATGGCTGTTGATCCTGACTTATCTATAAAGAAAGCGAGCTAATGACGACTCGTTGATCGCCAATGTATGGTAATCTATTTTGGACTACGAAGCCTGGCTGCGTCAAGAGGACCATCAAACCCTCTGATCGGAACGGAAGAGAGTTCGGGTCACTAGAAAGGACATGTAACTCGCTCACCCTGCATGCTGAAGCTAAGACTATCAAGAAACCCAATTTGTATGATAGTAGCTTTAACTAATCGTGGGTAAAAGACTCAATACTGTCTGAATTGAGTCATGTTAAAACCCAGGACAGATTCCATTTGGAAACAGGGTGAGGGATATAAGTCGATTGAATTTTTAAAAGTGTCTAAAAGATCTGACAAATCTTTGTCATGGCTGATAGCACATGCACCAGAATGGCGGAATGTGTCTGATATCATGGAGCGGTAGCATTTGATAATAACTGGAGCCAGCTGTTTCTCCTCGAAAAGCCAGAGAAACGTTGGCCAGTTGAGGGATTGTGACACTCAGAGGAACAATGTGAATGATATGGTATCAGTCCCTGAAAACATGCCACTTGCCCTCGTAAACCTTCAGAGTAGAGGGCCTTCTTGCTCTCGAGATTCTCTCCGCAATCAAATATTTAAATTGTTTGTCTTGCAAGGCTGTCTGGACAAGAGCCAAGCTTGAACATAAAGACGGTCCGGACAGGGGTGGAACACCCCTGGCCGCGGTTGCTTGCGAATACTTGTGCTGACTGTAATCTTCCTGGGTAGATCTATCGCCTAGATTGAGTAGATCAGAGACCCAGGAGTTGTTCCATCTGAGAGGGGCAATCAGAACCATCTGACAGTTCTGACCCCTTAACTTCTGGATTAATTTCAGTACCAAGACCTTGGGAGGGTAGGAGAATGACCACAACCCTTCCCAGCTGATTGATCGAGCATCCACGACCCAAGCTTCTGGGTCTGGAACCTGTGAGATGAAAGGTGGACAACTTGCGATTCCACCTTGTTGTAAAAGATCAATCATCGGACGTCCCCAAAGTGTGTCAATTGGAAGAAAGTCCGATTGATGGAGTGACCATTCTGTGTGAATGACTAGATAGAGTGTCAGCCAAGACATTGAGTCTGCCAAGAATGTGTCTGAATTGTACATTGAGGTGGAGATTGTCGAACCAATGTAGAAACTGCCAGCTCAGATTGCACAGGTCTGGTGATTGGTGTCCCCTTGTTTTGAGGCAAGGCACCACCACAATGTTGTCTGACATAATGAGGGCAGTTTGTAATAAGAGTTGATCCTGCCTGAAATGAAAGGCATTGATGACAGCCGTTATTTCTGAAAGGTTGATGTGGAAAGGGGCTCGCCCCTGGCACCCACATGCCGCTGACAGTATCGAAGTCCGGCAACAGGTGGGCACCCCAACCGTAGGTACTAGTGGCGGAACATACCGTTATCCCCGCTTGGGGTAGAGTAATCCCTGTGGACAGCCCACAGGGGTTGTGCCGTTGACTCACGAATGATCGTATCTCTGGCGTGAGCATGACTGTTTTCTGGGATCGAAAGGACTTGAAAAGGGCGCAATTACGCTAGCAACGTCCTTTGTAAAGGGCGCATAAAAGGACGGCTGAGTGGGATCAAGTCTGCTGCCGCATTGAATAATCCGAGGATCTGCAACTCTCTCGCTAAAATGCGCATCCTGTCAGAAACGGACTCTACGAGTGCAATTATCTGGATGATCGCAAACTCGAGGAAGCCTTACCAGATTCAGATCGGGAGAAACTCCACACCCAGATGGACCAAAAATCCGGATTGGACAGAGATCAGACTTTATCCAGTTCACGAGAAAGCCTATATGATGTAAAGTGATATAAGATCGTTTCTGCCTTTAAGCAGAGTAGAACTTGACAGATGTTTCTGGAGGATGTCGTCCAAATATACTGCCGACGCAATAGATGAAGTCGAGCGGAACAGGGTGACGACGTAATCCATAACCTTGGTACTAGCCCAAGGGCTTAAATTGAGGCCAAAAGGTATGACATGGAACTGATAAACCGAGTCCCGACAAGCACAACAGAGAAATGTCCGCTACTCGTGGGATAGGGACGTGAAATGTGCGTCGGTCATATCTAGCCAGCTTATGATGGGGTTTAAGCGACGTGCCCTTCAGACATGCGTCACGACGTATCAGGTCTAGGTTGGCAGAAGCAGTCAGCGCATTGGCCATGGAATGGTGAGCTGCCCTGTTAAGAACCCTAGCTAACCGGGCCGTCGATTCCCAAGCATGTTCATTGCCAGATTTTTCAGCGATCCTGAAAATGGCTAGGGAGGCTAGGTATAACAGTGAAGACGTAGCGACTACATTTCGAACCAGCTTGGACTTGGCATTGAACACAGTTTTGTCCACTTTATAAGACAATGGAGCAGACATATGAACTGCTGCCATATTTTTATCCAGAGCCGAGACCTCAGTACTGAACGCATCGGAGTGAGTTTTGTACCATCGACCTGAAAACGACGCTGGTACTTGGCTTTCAGAAAAGAATGCCTTAGCATTTCCTGGATCCCCTATACGTGTTGACAAACGGTCATTAATTTCCTTAATTTTTGTCGACTGGGGAAGGAGGTGGAAGGATAGAGTCTCTTCCCCCTCATCCAGATCGACCGACGCTCTAACCTTATAGTCGGTAATGGCAGCAGGAGGTGGAGGGCATTCTGAAGGGGCCAACACCCTATAAATTTCCTCCACTGCGGCTTTGAAGCTGAACAAAGTCCGTTCCATAGCTGGATCTGCATACAGCTGATTTGCCTGCGATTCATCGCACTCACTATGTGCATAATCTTGCTCTGGTAAAGCATCCATATCGGGGTAATGCATACCAGGTGGCATAGATGACTCGATTCCGTCATCTCTGATAAAGGCATTCACTCTCCCTTGTGGATGAGCTGTTAGCCTATGGACGGCCGGCAATGCCGAATGAATTGATTGGCATATGTTTGGCCTGAATGACTGCGACGGGCCGGCTATGACCGGCACCGACCGCTTGAATGGTCGGGTTGGATCGAGAGATTCATCGCCAACATCTGTGTCATGGTAGTGATATGTAACTGGTAGTACGGATTGACAGACGGAAACATCGCTAGAATCTTCGTCAATCCGATTTGTGCGGATTGCGGTATGATAAAAGTCCCAGTGCTGGTACAGCGGTACAGTCGGACGGACTGGCATATGACTAAAATCTACATACGGTTGGACGACCGGTGCCTGTTGGGCTGGACGGCCGGAGCCGGATGGATGGTCAGTGCCGGCAAGTGTCGGCTGGAAGCTTGGCTGGACGACCGGTGCCATTTGGGCTGAACGGTCATTGCCGGATCGACGCCCGGTGCCAGTTGGAAGGTCGGCTGGATGACCGGTGCCATATGGGCTGAACGGTCATTTCCGGATGGACGCCCGGTGCCGGTTGGTGCCGGCTGCAAGGTAATAATAATTACATAATGCTTATGTAGTGCGGCCAGAACTGCGCGCCCATCTACCATTCGCTCCGAGGGAATGTTGGTTCTGGTACAGCTTGCATATCTGTACAGCATACCAGGTGACCTAGATGACGCAATTCTGTCATAATTGACACTTTCACTAAATCTCCCTTGTGGAGAAGCCGTGAACATATGGACGGCCGGCAATGCCGGCTGATTGAACTGGCGAATGGTCGGCCTGAAAGTCCTGTTCTGGTAAAGCTGCCATATCTGGGTAGCGCATACCAAGTGGCATAGATAACTCAATTCCGTCACCTCTGATAATGTCACTAATTCTCCCTTGTTTTAAAATCACACCGTCACGTATTTGACGTGACGGGAGGTTACACTGGCAATACCGACTGATTTGTCTGGTATATGGTCGGCCGGAATGTTGGCGAAGGTCCGGCTATGACCGGCACCTGCCTCTCGAATGGACTGATTGGACGGAGATTCATCTATAACATTTCTCTCATGGTAGTGATATGTAACCAGTAGTGAAGATTGACTGACGGGTACATCACTATAATCTCCGTAATTCCGATGTACAGCCGGTGCAGGTTGATGCCGGCTGGAAGACCGGTGCCATTTGGGCTTAACGGTCGTTGCCGGATGGTCGGCCGGTGCCGGTTGATGCCGGCTGGATGGTTGGCTGGACGACCGGTGCCATTTGGGCTGAACGGTCGTTGCCGGATGGACAGCCGGTGCCGGTTGATGCCGGCTGGAAGGTCGGCTGGACGACCGGTGCCATTTGGGCTGAACGGTCGTTGCCGGATGGACGGCCGGTGCCGGTTGATGCCGGCTGGAAGGTCTGCTGGACGACTGGTGCCATTTGGGCTGAACGGTCGTTGCCGGGTGGACGGCCGGTGCCTGTTGACGCAGGCTGGAAGGTCGGCTGGCCGGCCGGTGCCATTTGGGCTGAACGGCCGGTGCCTGTTGATGCAAGCTGGAAGGTCGGCTGGCCGTCTGGTGCCATTTGGGCTGAACGGACGGTGCCGGATGGACGGCTAATGCCAGTTGGTGCCTGCTGAAGTGCCGGCTGAACTGACGGTGTCGGCTGGACGGCCGGCTGGACGGCCGGCGAAAGTGCATATTAAAATGGATCCAATTGATCCAGCATAGACTCCATGCGTCCGGACTTACAGGCCCGAAAGCCATGCACGGATTTGCGGTGAAATTTACACCCACTGGGCAGCCTAAACCATGTCAACATAACTTCCTCCATTTCCACATTGCTAACACCCATTTTGCCATTCATGCCTTCGTTGTCGACTTTGCTACAGAAACGACAAAAGAAGAGAACAAAGCACAAATTAAAAAATTCAGCATATTATTAATTCGATAATACTATAACCGTTACTAACGGAGTAGTCAGATTATTCCGTGCCAAGTTAACTCTTAATGACAACACTAGTTATCGCCGTGAGCGTGTTGCAATGGTTCGTTCAAGACGAAGTCTACTGAAACGAAAAAGATGATAAACAAAGCACAATTAGCAATTCAGCACGCTATTAAGTCGCTATTACCATAACCGTAACTAACGGAGGAAGCGAAATGATTTAGTGTCGCGTGAACTCGTGACTACAACACGAATTCCGCCATTAAACAGTCGCAACTGGTCGTTCAGAGACTAAGTCTAATGAAACGAAAAAGAAGATAAACAAAGCACAAATTAACAATTCAGCATGCTATTAAGTCGCTATTCCATAACCGTAACTAACGGAGGAAGCGAAATGATTAAGTGTCACATGAACTCGTGACTACAACACGAAGTCCGCCATTAAATAGTCGCAACTTGGTCGTTCAAAGACTTTTTTGAAGTCTACTGAAACGACGAAGCAGGTAAATAAAGCACAAATTATCAATGCAGCACGTTATTAAGTCGCTAATATCGTAAACGTTACATACGGAATAAGCGAAATTATTGAGTGCTACATGTATTACATGCTAGTACCGCCATAAGCGTGCTCGACCACGTTGCAACCTGGTCCGAAGTCTAGAAAAGGTGACAAAGTCACTCAAATTGGAAAATATTGTAATATAATGTATACAACCTGTAGAGGAATGATTATCCAACACAGTAATTCCAAATTTAACTTCGGATGGTCAGAATTTACACTAAGATGGCTTGGATTCATTGGAGGTCTAATTGTACGTGTTTGCACAGTACAAGCGAAGCTAAAAAACTAAAGAAGCGACACCTAGCGGGTAGCAAGGGGAGGTAAGGGGCAAGAGTTATTGCCCTTTGTCTATATGACATAGACAGGAAAGACGAATTTTCGTCTTTTGGTAGGGCTGGATTCGCGAGGTAGCAGGCTAATATCCCTAAAGTAATGTGATCGGGGAACGTATTCAAAGGAGAAATGCTCTTATAGTGACAGACACCATTAGAACCAATCTCCTGGCACTTGACAAGAATGTAGTGACTGTTCTACATATGCACAGCGAGATTCCATTTTTTTTAAGGCAGACAAATCTGCTCCATACCATTAAGAACTGACACCTGGCAACACCCATACCTCAGAGGCAACGGCCAGGATTGCAACAGAGGAAGACTGGATGCAGGCAGCTCAGGCAGTGCCCTTCCACCTTGCCCTTCAAACCACACATGCATTTGGAACCACTCAGTTCCCATCAGCGTGGAGGGATGTTCAGCAGCCTCAGGACATGGGATCTCTTTAGTCATACATGCACTAACATTGATCCCTGGGATGCAGTCTTACAGGGGTGGTATGAAACTATTTATGAGCAAACTGGACATCCCTTTTCCTCTTTTTTTTGCGGGGCACTGATCCAGGTCATTCAGAGGGGCTTCAGGTTTACTTCATCAACAATGCCCTCTCCCTTCTTTAAACATTGAAAACCGTTTGCGCTACAGAAATAGTACACAAGATTTACTTTACACTGAACAATTCAGATTAATTTAAACTTGTACATTTCTTTAAAGTTAACAACGATAACTCAAGTTGTGAAATTAAACAGGTGATACAGGTCCAGGAGCTTTGCTAAGGCCCCTTTCCCCAGTGTTTTATTCAAGACTGTTTCTTTCGGAATGCCAAGAGCAGGTGGTGTTCCATCATCGACCGAAGTCTTCTCACCCAATTCAAGATAGAGGCAGTAAGTTCATACTGCCTCTGCATCTCACAGATATATATACATAAACAAGAGATAGATAGAAAGACAGATAGGTAGGTAGATATTGAGATAGTCAAGAAAGTGATAGACAGATGGCTAGAGAGACGGATGCATACATGCCAACCCCTGATGAGGAAAATGCGTAATCCAAGTGGTCAAAAAGTGGAATCCAGGCACAAAAAGCGTAATCCACATACAACATGCTAAAATTTTAATAAAAAATGATTTATTTGCCCCTCTCATCTTTTAACATCCTTTACTGCTTAAAGTTTTCATACATAGCACTTTTAGCTTTACACACACATTGACAAAAATCCATCTGAAGACTTTAAGCACCAACTATTTAAATTCTTTAAACACGGCCAGTAACAGACATCACATGATGCTGCCCTAATGTCTTCATATTTTTGTTTAGATTATTTTTTTTCTTTTTCTAATCTTTGTGAAATTATTTAAAAGGAGATATTTTTGCTCTCATATAGGCATCTGCCAAATACTTTAGACTGGTTCTTCATCAGAAATTAATTAAAACAAAGATTCTGCGCATAAAGATTGAAAAAAGAAAACCAGTGTTTTCTCCTCACTAAGCCTTACAGCTGCTAAAAATAGAATAAGAGGTCTGTAACAGAATTGTTACCGAGAGGAGGGTGGATTAAATGAACAATACAAACACAATTTGTGAAAGAAAATATAAATTTATGTAATAAATTATAAATGAAAAAAATACAGATGTAACAACACAATAATTCACGCGCTCAACCCACAATTACACTCACAACCATTCACAATACATGAATAAATTAAATAACAATACAAAAGGAATCACAAATGTAAAGGGATCTCTTGGATTATACACAGATCCAAGAATCCTTTACGAAAGTTAAATAAATGCAAGTATGATTCACGAAAAAAAATAAACACAAACGACAAACTATCTATCGCACGATGGATTGCGATAACTAGCACGATCATATACTTGTATTCAATCAAGTTGCTAGCTTTTATTTATATCTATGTGATCACTTGAAATATTATTGCGATCTGACATAAACATGCAAATACAACAATGTATTAAATTATATCACAATTTCAATACACCTATGTGTCTCCCCTGTATAACCGCACGATTCAGCAACAGTTGAATCGTCTCCCAGTTTCCCCGAGAACCGAGGGTTGACCAATACTATTATCGGACGTTTCCCTACACGGATCCACCACAGTTATACGTTCAGACAGCATACAACATCTACCCGAACCAACGGTTCCTCACTCCCCTAGATGTCAACCCGGACGTTTTACAACTCTAAGACAGCTCCGACACTCGGACTTCTAGCTTTCCGGATATTTACACGTTACACAGATATTGACGAACAGACAGTTCGACACACAGACAGATACTTCAATTCCGTTTGCACAAATTAACGGCACAATCACATTCAGATATTTATACAGAGATGTTCCAGAACAAACAATAGATGTCCCACAACAAATCAAACGATATCAAAGACTTTTATCAAAAGATGGTATCAGATGTGTTTAACAGCTACGGTATCAACGATGTTATTAGCAGCTACGGTATCAACGATGTTATTAGCAGCTACGGTACCAGAAACAATGTAACAACTATGTTAGCAGCTACGGTATCAGAGACGGTATCAACGATGTTATTAGATGCGCTATCAGTGATGTACTTCTACGGTATCAACGACGGAATCAGCTGGAATCAGACTGAATTAGCTATAATAAACAAAACCAGACTAATAATAGTTGTCTCAAAAATAATCTAAGCCATAGATTACGATATTGTATTTAAAGTCTAAAAGTGACTAGTAATTCCAAATATTCCACGTTTAATTGCAATAAAAGCATCATTATACGAAATGATAATCTGAATAAAATTCACAATAAAACGAAATGTAAATTTAACACTCACCCCTTTGGCTGGAGATTTGCAAGACGAGGTTATCTATCCTTCGATTAGATATTTTAGTTCCCGTAAAAAATTATGATAAATAGTTCGCCTTATATACTCTCAATAGGTGAACATAAATCACATCGAGCTTGCCGTACACCACGTAAAACGAGTATTTCGGATTTCATGTAAATTACAAATTGGCACATGCAAATCGTTACACGCCACTTAATCACCCCAGGTAATGCGTGTACGACGAAATCAAGAAAATGGTGAGTTTCGTTTGCAATTCAAGAACAGAAATCAGTTCAATTTTCGCCTAATTCTGTGACAAGGTCGAAAGTTGCTATAAATAGAACATTATACTGTTAGGAAAGACCACAGACAAGTGTACTTTTATATTGTAGTTAGTTAGAAGCCATCTTTTTAAAATACTGTATGCGGGATTAATTGAATGTTAATAAAAACGAGAAAATAAATAAAAGATTTTTTGGGAAGGTGGATATACCGAAAAAGCCTAATTCATATAAGGTTAGGCATTAGGTGTAATTTAGTGGAAAAAAAAGCGTAATGGTTGGCATGTATGTAGATGGATGGGTAGTTTTAGGCTGGAAGACAGAAACAGACAGATAGATAGATACTCGGTATGTAGGCAAATGCATCTGCTGCCTAGCTGAATAAAAACTATATACCTGGCTGAATGACAAATCCCTTTTCATCAGTCCAGACAGCCATAGTGTCTGGCTGAATTGTAAAGTTAATAGTCATTGAATATTGTTTGGGAATGAAGAATCTGTCAAACCCAGCCAGCTGTCTTTGAGGCATCTGCTCTTGTGTATCTAACCACCAGATATAGACCTGCACCACCTGTGGGGTTAGAGAAAAGAATATG
This sequence comes from Unio delphinus, assembly GCA_029339505.1. NCBI lineage: Eukaryota > Metazoa > Mollusca > Bivalvia > Unionida > Unionidae > Unio > Unio delphinus. Next base: position 13,852,677 of record JAQISU010000042.1, read on the forward strand.
GATTTTAAACTAGTGTAACATAAAGAATATGGATTTTAAATTAGTGTAACATAAAGAATATGGATTTTAAATTAGTGTAACATAAAGAATATGGATTTTAAACTAGTGTAACATAAAGAATATGGATTTTAAACTAGTGTAACATAAAGAATATGGATTTGAAACAAGTGTAACATAAAGAATATGGATTTTAAACTAGTGTAACATAAAGAATATGGATTTTAAACTAGTGTAAAATAAAAATAGCTTATAATCAAAATAGTAACAAAGAATATGGATTTTAAACTAGTGTAACATAAAGAATATGGATTTTAAACTAGTGTAACATAAAGAATATGGATTTTAAACTAGTGTAAAATAAAAATAGCTGATAATCAAAATAGTAACAAAGAATATGGATTTTAAACTAGTGTAACATAAAGAATATGGATTTTAAACTAGTGTAACATAAAGAATATGGATTTTAAACTAGTGTAAAATAAAAATAGCTTATAATCAAAATAGTAACAAAGAATATGGATTTTAAACTAGTGTAACATAAAGAATATGGATTTTAAACTAGTGTAACATAAAGAATATGGATTTTAAACTAGTGTAACATAAGAATAATGATTTTGAACTAGTGTAACATAAAAATAGCTGATAATCAAAACAGTAACATAAAGAATATGGATTTTAAACTAGTGTAACATAAAAATAGCTGATAATCAAAACAGTACCATAAAGAATATGGATTTTAAACTAGTGTAACATAAAAATAGCTGATAAAACAGTAACATAAAGAATATGGATTTTAAACTAGTGCAACATAAAAATAGCTGATAATCAAAACAGTACCATAAAGAATATGGATTTTAAACTAGTGTAACATAAAAATAGCTGATAAAACAGTAACATAAAGAATATGGATTTTAAACTAGTGTAACATAAAAATAGCTGATAATCAAAACAGTAACATAAAGAATATGGATTTTAAACTAGTGTAACATAAAAATAGCTGATAATCAAAACAGTAACATAAAGAATAAGGATTTTAAACTAGTGTAACATAAAAATAGCTTATAATCAAAACAGTAACATGAAGAATATGGATTTTAAACTAGTGTAACATAAAAATAGCTGATAATCAAAACAGTAACATAAAGAATATGGATTTTAAACTAGTGTAACATAAAAATAGCTGATAATTAAAACAGTAACATTAAGTTGTGTGACTAATGTGATCTTTCCACTGAGTGTATTGTGTATGTTCTAAACATAACTGATGACTTCAATATTTACAAATTCAAACATTTTGTTTGCCTGCAAAAGAGTATTTTTTTTCTCAGTGGAATCTTTCACTAATTTAGGAAGAGGTATACTTGCAAACTGCAAATCAAACAACTGCAGGATGTGCGATACAAAGTTTTTGTAATTTATCCCTGGAACTTCGCATTACAAGGGTTCTGAACTTAGGTGTTCACATAGAGAAAAAACATCATGAAAAGGCACTGAAGTCCAAATAAAAGGTACTATTTCTGTCCATTTCTTGGGTCATAAATACAATTTTACATGCAGCCACATGTCACAACTAGAATATACTACTAGTTTGTCAATTACATTAAAACGTTCTCAGAAACAATGATCCACACATATACAGCTGACATGTAACTTAAAATAGTAATGATCAAGAAAATAACATCAATATATTTGCTGAGAAATTAGTGCAAAATTTGCAGTATGTCTTTGGGAAAATAACATTAATATATTTGCTGAGAAAATAGTGCAAATTTTGCAGTATGTCTTTGGGAAAATAACTTTGGAAAAATTAAATGGTAGTAACTATTTTTTGTGAGACAACAATTCTCATTCATTTAGTGTTGTCTGCAAACCATAACTTTCAAGACTCTATGAACAGTAACGTTTGTGGATTTGAGTATCAATAGGTAATGCTTGTGTGAATTTATCATGACAACAGTTCAAATCACCAGTGTTAATATCTTTACCATAAATGTACCAAAACTAATGGGGGCGCTTTCCGTTATGGATCGCTGCCATCTCACCTCTATCTGCGTGGGTTCGAGTCTAAGATTCGGCTAATGTAGTTATGTGTGAAAGCTTGCCAGTAGCATCTCGTGGGTCGGTAGTTCTTTCCCAGGGTTTTCCGGGTTCTTCCTTTACCATTAATACTGGCCGCCCTGTATAGCCTATATTGTGCTGAAAAATGGCATTAAACCATAAAAAAAACAAAAACAAACCAACCAAAACTAATGCATGGTCTACATAGAGTTTGCTTTACATCCCACTTTATTCCTAAGGTTCAACTCATAAGGCATTAACTAATGTTTGCTAATCAATGCACTTAAAGGTAATTAGTTCTATGGATATGTGCTGCTGGGTAAATATTTTCAATCTTTCTTTCACTTAATTGTGTTTATTTGTGTCAATGTATACAATACCATGGACCACCAGGTTCTTACTCATATCTCAATCAGTGACACCTTTTCTTCTCCCTGGAAAAAGTGTGGGAGCTTGAAAGTAACAACTAGAATGAGCAAAGATCAAACCAAATGCTACTAACTACAGCAATTATACTTGATAATGATAATCTTATTTGGTGGGAATGGAGATGTCATTGTACTTGCAAATAAAAAAACACATCATGGACATTCTTGGGATTTAAACTAAACGAAGTTTATTTGAATATAAATATTGTGAATTTTAAATATAAATTCTATATCTATGAAACTGATGAGTATGTTATGTATTTTTATCATTTTATTACCTATTTTATTACAGTTTTCTCTCTGTGACAAAATCTTCAGCTAAATGGAGTCATTAACTTACAATAAGTCAAACAGCACAAAGACGAGCTGCAATCTCTAATTACTTTCTCTCTTACATATCAAGGCCTATTTTATTACCTATTTTATTACAGTTTTCTCTCTGTGACAAAATCTTCAGCTAAATGGAGTCATTAACTTACAATAAGTCAAACAGCACAAAGACGAGCTGCAATCTCTAATTACTTTCTCTCTTACATATCAAGGCCTATTTTATTACCTATTTTATTACAGTTTTCTCTCTGTGACAAAATCTTCAGCTAAATGGAGTCATTAACTTACAATAAGTCAAACAGCACAAAGACGAGCTGCAATCTCTAATTACTTTCTCTCTTACATATCAAGGCCTATTTTATTACCTATTTTATTACAGTTTTCTCTCTGTGACAAAATCTTCAGCTAAATGGAGTCATTAACTTACAATAAGTCAAACAGCACAAAGACGAGCTGCAATCTCTAATTACTTTCTCTCTTACATATCAAGGCCTATTTTATTACCTATTTTATTACAGTTTTCTCTCTGTGACAAAATCTTCAGCTAAATGGAGTCATTAACTTACAATAAGTCAAACAGCACAAAGACGAGCTGCAATCTCTAATTACTTTCTCTCTTACATATCAAGGCCTATTTTATTCATTTATCAAAAGATTCAGGAAGAAATATGTGTGATGGGACACCTGCAATGATATGGCTATTCGTGTCAGGCACATGGACCAACACAATGACTGACAACATCATAACAACACACGGACTGACAACATCATAACAAAAACACTTCACTTTACAGGAGGCAGAAAAAATTGCACTAAAAAACACAAATATTCTATAGTCTTTCAAATCAAGGATGCAATGACAAATCCAAGAAAATTAGCAACCAACAAATAATAGTTAATTCACAGTATTTTAGTTTGAAATTAAATGCCAAGTTACAACTTTTATTAGTTTATGCTTTTCATTTTTTAAAATCATCACATTGTCTATCAGTGTAGATGGAGATTTTCCAAGAAAAATGTGAAAAATCTGTATTCCAGCTCATCCAATTATTATCACACCTTACATAATATCAATCTGTGTTTTGACTGGCACATTGTCACTGATTTACTTTTGTCATTACACATATGACATCACACTGTCTGATATACTATTTTGTTTAAACTGTTTAATTTCAGAACTTAAGTTATCAGTGTTTAAAGAAAATGTGCAAGTTTAAATTAATCTGAATCGCTAAGTGGTAAAGTAAATTTTGCATACTATTTCTGTAGCTCAAACAATTTTCAACAGATATTTTATCTTTTTGATTCTTTTACTTTACCTATGAAGTGTCAGTTTGCTCAAAACCCATTAAGACCTCAGAATATAAAAATATTAATCAAAATGTGTAATGGTATGGGTTTATGAATGTTCACCCATAAAATAATATCTCATGAGCACATCTTGGCAAAGCCCTGTTCTTGCCCAAGAATCTTGACACTAGGAAGAAATTTTTTTTATTTAACACCATAACAAATTATAGCCTATTAATACCAACCTCCTCACCATCAATCTCTGCTATATTGTCAACTCCGACGGTAAGTTCCAGGGAGTTTCCAGCTTGAATCGATGTAGAATAGGATAAGTAGAAATAATGAAACATGGCATAAGACAGTCCATAGCCAAAAGGATAGAGTGGGTCTCCTTTGAAGTACCTGTATGTTCGTCCTGTCATGGTGTAATCTATCATGTTGGGAATCTGAAATAGATTTTCTGTTACAAATGAGAGCAATTAAAAATGTCTTGCCACTGCAAATCTCCCCATTTTCTATTGTATAGTCACCCCCTTCAAATCCCATCCCTCACTCTTACTCAAGACAGTAAACCAGAATCTGAAATAGATTTTCTGTTACAAATGAGAGCAATTACAATGTCTTGCCACTGCAAATCTCCCCATTTTCTATTGTATATTCACCCCCTTCAAATCCCATCCCTCACTCTTACTCAAGACAGTAAACCAGAATCTGAAATAGATTTTCTGTTACAAATGAGAGCAATTACAATGTCTTGCCACTGCAAAATATCCCCATTTTCTATTGTATACTCACCCCCTTCAAATCCCATCCCTCACTTACTCAAGACAGTAAACCAGAATCTGAAATAGATTTTCTGTTACAAATGAGAGCAATTACAATGTCTTGCCACTGCAAAATATCCCCATTTTCTACTGTATATTCACCCCCTTCAAATCCCATCCCTCACTCTTACTCTAGAGAGTAAACCATGAGTCATGATTCAAAATTATGATAAACACTCTCCACCACATCGAGTATCTGAAAATTCATGATGCAAAATCCCATCATTCACATTCAACCCAGACTCATGAGTCATGATGCAAAATCCAATCACTCACCCTTAATCCCAGACAATAACAAAAGAGGCATGATACAAATTCCCAACACTCACTCTCAGCCCCAGACAATAATCCAATTTTCATGAATCAAATCCCAACACTAACTCCCAGCCCCAGACAATAATCCAATTGTTATGAAGCAAAATCTCATCACTCACTCTCAACCACAGACAGTAAACCAAGAGTCAAGATACATCACACACTCTCAATCCCTGATGCAAGAATCAAGATACAAAATCCCATCAATCACTCTTGATCCTAGATAATAACCCAAGAGTAATGATGCAAAATCCCATCACTCACTACCAACCCCAGACAGTCAACCAAATCATGATGCAAAATCTTATTGCTCATTCTCAGTCCCAGGTGTCAAGAAGCAAAATCCCATCACATATCGTAAACCCAGACCCAAAAGACATGATGCAAAATCAAATAATCATTCTCAACCCAAGACAGAAAACCAAGAGTCATGATTCTAAATCCCCTCACTCCCTCTCAATACAAGACAGTAACTGAAGAGTCCTAATGCAAAATCATATCACTCAATCTCAACCTGGGATCCAGGAGTAATGATACAAAATCAATTCTCATCAACAAACTCAAGTGTCATGTTGCAAAATCACATCACTCACTTTCAAACCCAGATCCAAGACTCAAGATGTAATCTAACTCATTCTCAACCCCAGATCCAAGTGTCATGATGCAAATTCTGTCACTCACTCTCAACCCCTGACCCAAGAGTGAGATCTATCATGCATATGATGCATCAGCATGCTATGACAGTATATCTAAGCTGATGAACAAACGTGAAAATGCCTTTGAAATTAAAATTTTGTGTACATCTAAACCTTGACCATCTTTCATAGACTTTAGGAATGGGAGCCAATTATGAACCAAACACTTTGTTTCCTGCAAGAGCAACAGAAAACATTTTTTTGAAACTTATTTGGAGAGGCAGTGATGAACAGATGGATGGATGGAAAGAAAGCAAGTATCACTGTATAAATTGCTAAAGTATGAGGACAAAAAAAAAAGACTTCAATGTTAAAGCAGACTGCAAAAACATTGTGCTCATGGAATGCTAACAGTTAATGCTTTTTTTGTGTATTGGTGTTGCACTCGGCAAAAGGCATCCTCAAATAAAGTTGCATGACTGCAGCCACTAATGGCCCAAAAATATGCATAAAATGAAATGTCAACTCAGCCACTAATAGCCCAAAAATATGCATAAAATGAAATGTCAACTCAGCCACTAATGGCCCAAAAATATGCATAAAATGAAATGTCAACTCAGCCACTGAGGTAAAAAACATTGCTTAAAAAAGGACGAACTGGTCAAACATAAAAGTACTGTTTTATACTTACCAAGAGAAGTTTATATACAAAGGTGTAATGATCTTGAAAGCTGACCTATGTGAATAAATTAACTGGAAGTCAATGAAACATGACACACTGGGGTAGGATAGTGTGTGTTCATCAATACACATCAACACAAAGATGCACAATTATGCAGCCAACAAAGCTCAATAAACCCAAATACAAAACCTCAGTAAAGCCTCTGATAAATAAAATGAAGATCCACTTTTGATGGAATGATATCATACTCAAAAAGTATATACAAGATATACAATAATGGTGCAAACAGTGCATAAGAATAAGGAACTAACTTAAGTGCAGTAATTAACTTACCTGACATAAATATGAAAGGCTGTATGGACATATGTGGCATGGCATACAAACTTGAGGTGAAGGTTTATTTCTTTCAGTGTTTTTCCCAGGGACTTTTTGTGTCTGCTAATCCATCACAGTCAGCTGCCATTTATGCTATCCTTGCAACCAAGGCAAGAAGTGAAATCTTTATTGATTGAAAACTGTCAACTTTAATATTTCTGGTAAATGAAATTAAACTTACATGTTTAACTAAATAAATATTTTATTATTACATATATGGTTGTATGTGGCTTAACATGCACATGATCAATGTATGTCTGTACATGTCTATGCTGATGAGAGCCAGTTAATTTTCAACACTCACCATCCTGTAAAATGTTTGTGAAAATAACTGTTATCTTACCATATCAATTAGCCTGAATATAATGGATATAACTGTACACACCTGATCAGCAGTCCTGTACCAGGTGAATGGCAGTCTGGCAGCAGGGTTGGCTCCATCCCCTGTGTTAGTCAATACATTATACAGGGCTTCTCCTGTTGCCTGAGCTGGGAAGAAGCATTCCAATATAGCAGGTACTCTTGGATCTTCATCAAATAGCGTGATGTTTACTGGTCCCGCATTGAACAGAATTAGAATGATGGGGGTCCCTGAGCCTGGCATTTTGAGAAGAAGAAAACAAACTAAAATTTAATTATTTCTAATTAAATCTTTGTCAGATATACAACTTAGAGTTTCCTTGGAACAGTCCAATAATCATAACTGTGACCCTGAAAATCTGTTATGCATATTATTCAAGACAAAAAACTTGTCTGATACACAAGCATCTATAATGAACAACATAGTCATTTCATCATCTGTCACAAAAACAGTCTGATGTTTGATCAGGGTTAAAATGTTGAAGTCTTAAATGTGTATTAAATGTGTATACATCTGAAATGTTGAAGTCTTGATCAGTAATGTGTATACATTTGAAATGTTGAAGCTTTGATCAGTAATGTGTATACATTTGAAATGTTGAAGTCTTGATCAATAATGTGTATACATTTGAAATGTTGAAGCTTTGATCAGTAATGTGTATACATTTGAAATGTTGAAGCTTTGATCAGTAATGTGTATACATTTGAAATGTTGAAGTCTTGATCAATAATGTGTATACATTTGAAATGTTGAAGCTTTGATCAGTAATGTGTATACATTTAAAATGTTGAAGCTTTGATCAGTAATGTGTATACATTTGAAATGTTGAAGTCTTGATCAATAATGTGTATACATTTGAAATGTTGAAGCTTTGATCAGTAATGTGTATACATTTGAAATGTTGAAGCTTTGATCAGTAATGTGTATACATTTGAAATGTTGAAGTCTTGATCAATAATGTGTATACATTTGAAATGTTGAAGCTTTGATCAGTAATGTGTATACATTTGAAATGTTGAAGCTTTGATCAGTAATGTGTATACATTTGAAATGTTGAAGTCTTGATCAATAATGTGTATACATTTGAAATGTTGAAGCTTTGATCAGTAATGTGTATACATTTGAAATGTTGAAGTCTTGATCAATAATGTGTATACATTTGAAATGTTGAAGCTTTGATCAGTAATGTGTATACATTTGAAATGTTGAAGTCTTGATCAATAATGTGTATACATTTAAAATGTTGAAGCTTTGATCATTAATGTGTATACACTTAAAATGTTAAAGCTTTGATCAGTAATGTGTATACATTTAAAATGTTGAAGCTTTGATCAGTAATGTGTATACATTTAAAATGTTAAAGCTTTGATCAGTAATGTGTATACATTTAACATGTTAAAGCTTTGAACAGTAATGTGTATACATTCAAAATTTTGATGTCTTGATCAGTAACAATTCTAGATTTGAACTGTTGAGGTCTTTACCAATAACTTGTCTACTATCAAAATGTTAAGTCTTGATCAGAAATCTAAATTCAAAATGTACAACCTTGCTGTCTTTCATCTGATTTTCATGACACTTTTGAACATACCCCAAAATAAATTATCTAAATACTGGATGGCTTTTCACCAAAACTTGGAAAAGAAGTTGCCCATATGCAACCATCCATGACAGAAGTGTACTTTTGGACTCCTTCACTGGATTTCTGGATGGATGTCCCTAGTCAAATACCATAAATTGAAAAAACTGTTACATCTGTAAATATTTTTTTCTTTACAATACTTAAGGCTTGCAGACAAAGTGAAAAGCACATAACATATATGATGCTTTAGAATCATGACCATCCTGAGTAACCATGGAATAAGCTTTGTCGCACTCTGGAAGCCTTGAACATTTTGTGCTTAGAGATAGATGGCAATAGCTAATCAATGTGTAGTATCTATTTTGAACAGAGATCATACAATTCTAATGCTTATGGGACATTTTTTCCAAAATTTTAACAGAGCAGTAGTGATGGGAATCGGTCAGAAATTTATAATCGATAATCGGTTCCACTTAACCAACTAATCATTGATTATAATCGGTTACTAAGAGCAAATTTAAATTTTTGTTAAACAGTTATATCTTTGATCAAGAGATCAGTATGTTTATAAATGTACAGGAGTAATCTCTTTTAATGACACATATACTTTAACCTGACAATAATATTACATTATGTGTTACTTTTGTTCTACAAATTTGTTAAATGAATGCAACTTTTTATGGCTGATCAGTCATATGTAACTGAAATACTGCTACAATCTCCTGAAATTCTTTTGTTCACATGTGATGGGTCTATAATTTAAAGTATAGAAGGACATGTTTTTCTTGTTTGTCATTGTTTATAAATACTAAAACAAATGTTGCAATTTAACTGAAACAAATCAACAAAATGTGTTTAAATTTATTATCTCAACAATTTAACAACCTGACCATGTAAAAATGACTATATGTTTCGTAATTATGAATCATAAGGTTTCATATTTGTAGTTGTGATGGGAATTAATATATTCAGGTCAACTTTAGTGGCTGGGAGTTTTACTAACCTTTGTGCTTTGCATACACCTAAAAAGTAGTCTCCCTTTACAAACAATTGATTATCTTATTGTTTGCTCAACCAACTGATGATCGATTATAACTGATAATCAAAACAACACTAAATAGGAGGTATATATACACATTAAATTTAATATAAAAACATTCAACAGAGATATAAGAAGTAGGGACAAAAAGAAAACATTTATATACCTAAAATTATTAAATATACTAGAAAATGGGTCATATATGGCTATTTATATACAAAGTATTAAATATACCAGAAAATGGGTCATATGTGGTAATTTATATATTACCTAATTATTAAATTTACCAGAAAATGGGTCATTCATAGTTATTTATATAATAATTATTAAATATAACAGAAATTGGGTCATATATGGCTATTTATATACTAATTATTAAATATACATGTAACAGAAAATGGGACATGTATGGTTATTTATATAATAATTATTCAATATAACTCAAATTGTGTCCTATATGACTATTTATATACTAATTATTAAATATACCAGAAAATGGGTCATATCTGGTTTTGGAATCTTTCTGCTACTTAGTATTTGTCTTAACCATCCATGATTAATTGTTTACTTTTTAAACTAATTATTTATCAACAACAATTTTTCTTTTCAAAAATAATTACAATTGTAAACATAACCAGCCAATGGTATTTAAGTTCACACTACTGTCTGTAAAAAATATTATCTGACAACAAACATAGTTACTGTCTTGAAAATACATAACACCTAACTGATGGGCATTTCTGGTAAAATAGAATAGTGAAGTGATTTAATCAGGTCCCCAAACAAGCTTTGTAAGATAATTAAATGTTGCTGCTGTTACTAGTATCTTTTTTTTGTTCTTAATTTAAGCATCGGCTTCAACATATTTTGTTCTAAAGATATCATGTGCCAATAGTTAAAACAACATATGATATCAGAGACAGATGTAAGGTATCCAGAGGCAAGGCTTTATTCGATTGTAGGGTTTTTAATAAGTGAAGGAGATAAGCTTTCACACCTGTTACATCTTGTGTTTTGTAGCTACAGAGTATGTCAACAACTGGGACTATGGAATAATTAATGGCACCTTACGCCCAATGTCCAACATATCAAGTTAGCCAATGGTCATTTGGACAGTTTCTTGTTCATTTCTTTGACATGTCCAGCAAAGACAGTCATTTTAGGATCTTTGGTCCTGAATTGCCATTCCATTTAAAGCAACTTGAACAAATACATGCCTAAATAACATTATACATTGAAATCCTATGATACAACATATAATTTTAAGTCTTGAGGGTTTTTTGGTTTATTTAAAAAAAATTATTTTTTAATTTGAATGACTCATGGTCTGCTGTCCACTCCAATGCAAATAACTGATTATATTTTGTTACAAAACATTTATAGCAAGTAAATTTAAAATAAATATCTATAATACTGTAGCATCATTGATTTTCATGATTCTGTAAATAAAAAAAAACATTTTCATGGGTACCTGAATGCATAGTTTTGCCAATCAAAGTCTGCATATTTTCAGGTACTGAATTTCAAATAAATACAAAATATAAAAACTAGGCCAACAAACAGCAGTCACTTCAATGATTAAAATACAACCTCCTGTATGAGCCCAGATAAAACATGTTAAGAATAATTCCACTCAACATCAAAGGAAGCCAATGCATCCAACAGCACTAAGCTAATCAGTTTTAAAGTACATGTGTATGATTTCTTCTTCCTTGAAACCCAATCCATAAAGTTGCACCATCAAATACTATCTGATGATTAATTAGCAAGCAGTTTCAATTTCGTGATGTGTTCAGAATGCATCAAAATGTGAAGATATTAAATTGAAAAACAATGAAATCACCCTTTTGTTCGAACCTACCTAATGTACCAACCATCTTCAAGGACAAGTATTATCTTAAAACTTTCATTAATCAAGCTGATTTGTGAAGAATGGGCAGCTCACACAAAATACTGTAAACTACAGGAACTAACTATCCATGGCTATGAGAATGTGGGACTTGTTTGAGTTGGCTGTGTACTACGTGACTTGATTAACATGATGTTGATTCTGTTGTTTTGTCTAAAAATCAGTGAAATTCCAGCTTCAATATTCTGCAGTGCATAATGGATGAACATAGTATTTCATTAGTAATTGTGCTTCAAGCAGCAGGTCTAGTATTTTATAATTATATTGTTCATTGGGAAAAAAGCATGCATGAATAAAATAAAACATGTTTTCATGAGGATTTAAGTTTCAAACAGTTTCACATGAATGAATAAGTATTCAATGCCATGTTTCATATACTAGAATCATTTATTATTCTATCTCTTATTTTTATTAATTCAAGACCTTAAATAACTTATGCTTTTTATCACTTCTATCTATCCTTACTTATGTCACATTATATTGATTTAAGGCAGGGAGTGAAAACTACAGCTACCAGATACTGTACAGACACGTGCATTGAAACAACATTATATACAATGTAATTCTTTTCCTTTTAGATGGTTATGAAAAAGCACATTTAAAGCTAATATTTTATGAAATATTTTATGAATTAATAACAAAATTGACACTGATTTATCAAATGGCTTTTGTTTATCTCTAAGAATGAAACAGATTAAAAATAATGTGGGGGGGGGGTTCTTTATCATATATAACTAATTTTTCATCGAGTCTTGAAATTCATGATTCAGGACAACAACAAAATTAAAAAAAAACTGGTACCCCATGAAAGTCAGTGATGCTACAGTAATACTGGTTTCATTTTATCTCTTTGAATTTCATTTTACTCATCAGTGTATCAGAACACTAAATGGCCATATGCTCTGCTCAACATTGCGATTTATGGAATTCATGGAATTTATATTTGTGACCATAATATTTGTTTGGGTTGTCAGTGTGAATGGTTTTCAGTTTAGTGAATTACTAGTCTACTGAAAATTACAAAGGAAACATTCTGGGGCAGAAACTGAACTCAATTTCAAAGGAAAATATGGGCCAGAAACATGAGTCAATTTTAATGGGATTTATTTACCAGAAACACGAGTCAATTTCAATGAGATTTCAGTTTACTGTTATTTAATTGTAATACTGACTGTATTTGATGACATCATACATCAGCTGTGTCTGGTTGCTAGGCAATTCCATGCTGGATCTGTCATTTCCTTCAGATTCCAACTCATCACCTGCACATACAAAATTTAGTTTCAGAGAATTTAAAGTAGTAAATATTATTTATATGTAAAAAAAATTTTTTTTAAATCCTTTATGCAACATTTTGCATTCAATGTTGTATGTTCTTTGATGTTTAATGCAAAAATGTTGCTTTCATTGCTGCATGTTTTATGCAAATTGCAAAAATGTTGCTTTCAATGCTTATGTTCTTTGATACTGAATACAACTATGTTGCTATCATTGATGTATGTTCTTCGATGCAAATTGCAAAAATGTTGCATTCAATGTTGTTTGTTTTTCTATGCAAACTGAAAAAAATGTTGCATTCAATGCTACATGTTCTTTGATGCAAATTGCAAAATTGTCAATTTCAATGTTGTATGTTCTTTGATGCAAATTGCAAAAATGTTGCATTCAATGATGTATGTTCTTTGATGCAAATTGCAAACATGTTGCATTCAATGTTGTATGTTCTTTGATGCTAAATGCAAAAATATTGTTTTCAATGCTGTATGTTCTTTGATGCAAACTGTAAAAATGTTGCTTTCAATGCTTATGTTCTTTGATACTAATACAACAATGTTGCTATCATTGATGTATGTTCTTTGATGCAAATTGCAAAAATGTTGCAGTCAATGTTGTTTGTTTTTGTATGCAAATTGCAAAAATGTTGCATTCAATGTTGTATGTTCCTTAATGCTGAATGCAAAAATGTTGCTATCATTGATGTATGTACTTTGATGCTAAATTCAAAAATGTTGCTTTCAATGTGTATGTTCTTTGATGCTAAATACAAAATTCTTGATTTCAATGTTGTTTGTTCTTTGATCCTTTCTGCAAACTCTAGCTCCCTTGTTTCATAATGTAAATAAAAGCTGCTTGGCATATTTCTATTCCTAAGAAATATTTATTTACTGTATGTTTCTTTGTTTCTTAAGTGAGCTAATAAAGCTTATAATGTCAGAAAACTGATTTTCCAAAGGCAATTATCAACATGTGTGTCTCTGCATACCTATGCTGAAATGTCATCATGCCTAACAAGGTAAGCTATTTTGTATAAAACTTTGTGGAAATATTATGGTTATTTTCCAAGTTTTCTTCATACATACCTGTCCCAAGGCACACAATGACCAACTGTGTTCCTCGTACTGCATTTTGTATATCACCTGAGGAGTAATCCTTACACCGGTTGTCATGGCAACCTGCTGCATAATTGATCTTGGCAGCCAGGTTCCTAAGACCTTGTAATGGGGTCATGGAGTATGTGGGATCAATTTGAGCATGGTAATCTCCAAACAGTTGCTCCAGATTGTCTGCCATGGGTCCAACAATCTGTACAAAAAACCAGGATATGATTAAAGCATAACCTTAAACAAACTAAACAGTTGCTCCAGATTGTCTGCCATAGGTCCCAAAATTGGTACAAAAACCAGGATAGGATTAAACAATAGGCAAAGCAAACTAAAATCTTCAAAACACTAAAGCCAAGGTCGAAAAACAAATAAATTTAAGCATAAATGGAAGAGTCTACAAACTGAATGAACCAAAATTATTTTCAGGTTGAAGATGACTTATTTCAATAAAGTTTATGGAGATGCAAGAAAAAGTACATGATTTGTAACAAAGACTAACATATCACAACTCTATGGTTATAAACTAAGTAATAGAAAGAAGCAAAATCAAAATGTTTTGTAATACTTAACAAATGATTTTTTTTATCAAAGCTATAAATTGAAAATTTCTAAGAAACAAAAAGTATTAAAAATTTAATCGTAATTAATCCTAGAAAAGTTCTAAACATCCCAAAGGAATCAATTGTTCTGAATGAAATTTGATCCTTGGATTTATTCAGCCAACAGTCCTGATCTGAAAAAAATGGCATCATCCAGAACTTATTTGAATAATAGTCCCATATTATTTTAGTCCAGCGAGCACTTTATAATTCCATTTAATAATGATAACAAACATCTCAAGTTATTTAATCACAATATTAAATACATCTGCAGACTGATTTAAACTTATAAAAAAAAAGAATCTGACATAGAATAAATCTGAAATAGGAATGAAATAATTGCTCAGTTCTCTCTTTTTACATACATCTCTAAGTGTCTATTATGACTACATGTCACACAATACTCAATCTCATATTTCAAAATATCTACTCTTGTGAACAAACCCATCTGAAAGGAAATAACTTAATTCTTCAAAGAATTCACAGATTGCAGGTAAAAATAACTAATTCTATCCAAAATATTTGATGAAACATAAATTAGCACAAGATAAAAGGGAAACAATCCTGTTTCAAAAACCTGTATGCCCTTTACCCCACCCCATCTTTCATTTATTGATCAGTCCTCTGGAGATTTTTTATGCTTTTTTTTTTCATGGTTTAACGCCATTTTTAACCACAATATAGGCTATACATAGCAGTCAGTATTAATGATTAATGGTGGAGGAAGAACCCGGAAAAACCCCAGAAAGAACCACCGACCCACGAGAATCTACTGGCAAGCTTTCTCACGTAATTACATTAGCCGAATCTTAGACTCAAACTCACGCAGACAGAGGTGAGATGGCAGTGATCCGTAACAGACAGCACTTTAGACCACTCGGGGCCCCCTGGTCCTCAGGAGATAAGATTGCAATATTGTCACAAAAACCCGGAAACAAATTTCTTGGTTCTAATTTACAGAAAAAAAGGACTAAGTTATATCCATCATATTAGAAAAACATATCTTGTTACTTTTGTGTTAAAAAAAAACAAAATCGTGGTCTGAACATTCAAAGTTTCAACCCCCAACCCTCACCGCATCTATTTGATTTACCTGACTCCCCATGGTCCGGTTTGTTGCATTTTACATACTATGTCTATAAACACTCTTCCAAAGCAGTGGCATGAGAACTCTGAACACATATCATCCTAGCTAGTGTCAGTCAATTAAGTAATTTGTACAATGGTGGTTATTTATATCTGGCTGACTTTACCTTTTTATCAAAGAATATAAAAAAGACTGTGAAGATATTTTTCCTTGCACATTAAGGATGCTTGTTGTTTTTAATACAGGCAAATAATCATAGATTTTGGTGTAAAAAAGTTCTGGCACTTTTTTGCTTCCCAGTCTTTTTTGGTTTTGTAAGATTACTGAAAATTGTGTTTTTACAGTGTTGGGGTTAATTAGTAAAAATCATGATTTTACATGCCACATGTTCTGGCAGATATTTAAACAAATTAATAGCAGGTATGTAAGCAGGTTCATGAATTATTCAGGTGTGAACTAAAACATAAACAGGTTAATATGTTGTTCCTTGTAAATAATGGACATAATGAAGTCAAAAAGAAAACGAATACAAAACAATAGTCCCTCCATATGATTAACGTATTACTGCACAAAAACAAATTTCCAGGGATTAGAGAGAAGATCTTTTTTTGCTTTTAACTGATATCCTATCCTTGAGCAATAGGATTTATTAATCTGCCTCTGTAATAGTCATGTCAGATAAAATACCGGCACCATTTTCCTTTCGAACAAACTATATTTTATTAAAAGACCTTTGATGAAAACGCCATGTTGTTATGACCAGCCATTCAAGGATATTAGTGACAAAAGTTTTCAATACGTTTATTGGGGCAGCCATATTTGAGATCATACTGACACAATTTTCATCCAGGACCAAACAGATATTATAATTAGTCTTCTGATGAAACCTGATGTAGAAATGGTTTTCTATAGTCTTCTGATGAAACCCGATGTAGAAATGGTTTTCTATTTAGGGGGACTAATAATGACAAGACTTTCAAGATGGCTGCCATGGTGCCAGTATTGGTTGTCAGAGCAGTACATTTTCATTTAATACCAGCTATACATCATAAGATGTCTTGAGGTGAAACCCAATGGTGACATGACTTTCCATTAAGAAGGAGCATTTATATGATTTACAAGATAGCTGCTGTAGAACCAGAACCTATACAAAGTTTTCTTGCAAAAAAAGGCCCATGTTCATATGAATTTCAGTTCAGGAGGAGTAGCAAAAACAAAATTTTCATCATGGCTTCCATGGTGGCCATAATGGACATCAGATTAGCACCATTTTCATTTGCAAACAAACAGACCTAACAAAAAGTCTTTAAGTGAAACCCAATGTTGATATGATCATCCGTTTAGCATGTTCAGTAGGAGTAGTAAGATTTTTAAGAAAGCCACTGTGGTGGCCATATTGGATGTCCAAGTTGAACCATTTTCATTTCAGACCAACTAGACTTCATAATAAGTTTTCTTATGAAAACATTAGCAATACTGGAAGTACGACTACTTAGACCTTAGAATGAATGTGTGTATAACATTTCATCGCAATTTTCCAAGTAGCTTCGGGTGATAAACGAAAACAAAACTGCTACTCAATGGATGGACATCAGACAATAGACAACAGGCATTCCATGAGCTCTTCTGGTCTATGAACTAGTAGAGCTAAAATGAATAAACTGAAGGACTATGAATTTCTTTTTTAAAAGGCATGCCTGTATCTGAAAACATCAGCTAGCATATAAACATGCAGAATATCATTAGACCTTTATGATCTGTGTTATCTGTGAATAAATGGATGGATAAATTAAAGAAAGTGGAGGAAATAAAATAAGATCTTACAGGTAACAAAACGTCTTATCAAGAAAAAATAAATACACACAATCTACTCACAGAAATAAATCCAAAAGTCTTAATAAGAGGCAAAAGATTATCGTCATTCTTTAGCAGGACAAAGGTTTTCATTGCAGCATTAACAGCCAGCTGACGATGTTCAGGATTCTGGATGTAGGACAGATTGTATTGTGTGTAGGGGTTCATTTCAGGTGGGTCAAATTCCCCCAGCCTCATTCTGGTATAAAACAGAGGCTTGGCTCGTTCTCTCACCATGTCTTCACTTAGCTTGCCTTGCTTTACTGCATCAACTAGAAATATAATACAGTCTAAATTTAACCTAGAAATATAATGCAGCCTGAATTTAACCTTGAAATAAAATGCAGCCTGAATTTAACCTAGAAATATAATGCAGCCTGAATTTAACCTAAAAATATAATACAGCCTGAATTTAACCTAAAAATAGAATACAGCCTGAATTTAACCTAGAAATAGAATACAGCCTGAATTTAACACTTGCATACTTGCAAACTGTGGACTAACTGAAAAATAAATGTATGTTAGGAAAGATTTCAAGCTTTTGAATCTTGTATGCATGCTAAAACATGTACCCACTAATACATAACAGTGGACTAGGGTATACATGTACCTAATGATACATAACACGGACTAGGGTACACATAAAAATGTGTACACCAGTTATGCTATCCCAGGATGTAACAGCAGCTTGTGATCTATTTTGTTGACTTGAAATCACATGCAGAAGAACAAAATAGACCCTGATCTGCAGGGACATTACATAAAGACAGATCTGCATACAAACAAGGACATTAGATAGAGACAGATTTGGGTACAAACAAGGACATTATATAAAGACAGATTTGAGTACAAACAAGGACATTACATAAAGACAGATTTGGGTAAAAACCAGGACATTATATAAAGACAGATTTGGGTACAAACTAAGACATTACATAAAGACAGATCTGGATACAAACAAGGACATTACATAAAGATAGATCTGGGTACAAACTAAGACATTTTATAAAGATGTCCATATACACTGATACATAGATATGTCCAGTGCTTGATTATGGCAGTGTATCTACATGTAGATATCCAGTGCTTGATTATGGCAGTATACCTACATATAGATGTCAAGTGCTTGATAATGACAGTGTCTCTAGATGTCCAGTACTTGATCATGACAGTGTATCTAAATGTCTAGTGCTTGATTATGAAAGTGTATGTAGATGACCAGCACTTGATTATGACAGTGTATCTAAATGTCTAGCGCTTAATTGTGACAGTGTATCTAAATGTCTAGCACTTGATCATGACAGTGTATCTAAATGTCTAGCACTTGATCATGACAGTGTAACTAAATGTCTAGCACTTGATTATGACAGTTTATCTAAATGTCTAGTGCTTGATTATGACGGTGTATCTAAATATCTAGTGCTTAATTATGACAATGTATCTAAATGCCTAGCACTTGATTGTGACAGTGTATCTAAATGTCTAGCACTTGATTATGACAGTGTATCTAAATGTCTAGCACTTAATTATGACAGTATATCTATATGACCAGCACTTGATTATGACAGTGTTATCTAAATGTCTAGCACTTTATTATGACAGTGTATCTAAATGTCTACCACTTGATTATGACAGTGTATCTAAATGTCTAGTGCTTGATCATAATAGTGTACCTGAATGTCAAGCACTCGATTATGACTTATGACAGTATATCTAGATGACCAGCACTTGATTATGACAGTGTATCTACATGTAGATGTCCAGTGTTTGATTATGGCAGCATAGCTAGCTGTCCAGCACTTTATTATGGCATTTAGATATACTTATGTACATGTCCTGCAGTTACATGGCTAGATTGATTTAAATGAATGATAAATGTTTTGTAATAATCATGACAAATTAAATGCAAAAGATTTTCATCTGCTTACTAATTTATAATGGGCAACTCATTAAATGTAGCCGTGATTCACACAAGAACGTGTCCTGGGAAACATATGGAGTGTTTGGGGTCATAATTTTATGCTTCTAAAGCACCATGATCATCATAGACCAAATATGAAGCACTAATAAATAAAAAATATTTAATGTAGAGAATAAAACCTGTACATGACATATTCTGAAGTTATCAAGTAGTACATACCTATTGAGAGATAGACTCGTGGTGGGTTGTTCCATGATAGTTCCAGATTACATCCAGCATTAACACAGGCTGTGGCTGTGTCCACAGAGTTGTTCAGATATTTATGCCAATTAATGATGTTTTCAATTGCCACCTCATCACTCACAACATAACCCGTGAATCCCCATTCTTTCCGCAGTATGTCATTCAAAAGTATCTCATTGGCACAGGATGGAACACCATTTATACTGAAAATTATTAATTTAATTAGAATGGAACACCATTTATACTGAAAATTACTAATTTAATTAGAATGGAACACCATTTATACTGAAAATTATTAATTTAATTAGGATGGAACACGATTTATACTGAAAATTATTAATTTAATTAGGTGTCAACTTACAAACTTCTAAATAATGGATGTTGGTGGATATCTGGGCATGTGACCCCAAAACTCAAATTTTATAGTCAATACTGAGCAGTTAGGGATAAAATCTGGTCTTTGCCCTTTGTGAATTCCATAATAATTATTTAATCCTGACAGCAAGACTTTCTTGAGTCACTGATAACATATAAATGAAAGTAAGACAATCCAGATTTGTTTCCTATATAAGATTTAAGTGTTCAAGTCCAGGAAAAAACAATAACCACTAATCAGATGTAAATGGGGCATGTTCATTGTATGACACACTACAAGTACTGATAGCCAAACAGATGATACAAAGCAGCTGTGGCTATTAAATGATATTACAAATACAAGGGAAACAAGTTTGAATGGTCCTTTTTATGCTCTGTTAAATGCAATCAGTCACTGAATGTGTCAATGGGTCATACGACAAATTACCACAAAACGGGCAATGGGGCAAATTCTAAACTGCATAAGTTATGGTCACCTTGCTAGTTTGTTGAAGGGGAATGGGTGTCATCAACAATTTCTTTTATTCACTGACAGAAATGACGGACTGTGGCCAGGTCAGTTGTTTTGCATTTGCAGAAAGAACACTGAAGGATTTGGATTGTAATTCCAATGAACTGTTCTTTATTTAGGATTTCCACATGAGGAAACTGTGCTATTTCTTATCTTTTGAAAATAAAACAATAATGCCCCCAAATTTAAGATAAAACATAAACAATTTCAACCATTCTGCAGTGCAAAATCTTACTTGTAATAACCAACATGAGTCATGCATCCAATCAAATGGAGTGGCCTGAAAAGGCCTAACAAGTTGAATTCAAATAACTTACAGACAACAGGTAGTCTGTTTGGAAGTAATGTTTAAATCTTGTCACGGATGATAATGGCATAAACATATGGACAGATGATAAGTCTGGGTTTGTCTGTAATCTGGAAATACAACCAATATCTTAACACATATAATGGTACCACCTTACCATTGACATACCTTCAAAAGATAAAATAATCATCAAGTTGATATGTATATTGACAATGTATTGTATCATAGGCAATGTATCATATATCATATTGATGTGTGGCAGAAGTGTGTTGTATCACCCCTATGAGCAGTGAAGGCATACAATTAGATCAATTTACAAGACAAAAAGTGATCAGTATAATTGTTTTTGTCAGAAAAATATCTTTTCATCCAAGTCCATGATGAACATGAAAAGCATTTGCAGAGTGGATAATTGTTTCTGTGTTAGAATATAAGATACAACTATGCACAAAAATTGAAGAAAAAAAAAGAATTATTGAAATTTTAAAAAATCAAAGGGTGAGAATACTGAAGGGTTGCAGGTTTAAGGCAATATGACTTGGAGAGAAAGAGAAATATGACTTGGAGAGAGAGAAATATGACTTGGAGAGAAAGAGAAATATGACTTGGAGAGAAAGAGAAATATGACTTGGAGAGAGAGAAATATGACTTGGAGAGAAAGAGAAATATGACTTGGAGAGAAAGAGAAATATGACTTGGAGAGAAAGAGAAATATGACTTGGAGAGAGAGAAATATGACTTGGAGAGAGAGAAATATGACTTGGAGAGAGAGAAATATGACTTAGAGAGAAAGAGAAATATGACTTGGAGAGAAAGAGAAATATGACTTGGAGAGAAAGAGAAATATGACTTGGAGAGAAAGAGAAATATGACTTGGAGAGAGAGAAATATGACTTGGAGAGAAAGAGAAATATGACTTGGAGAGAAAGAGAAATATGACTTGGAGAGAAAGAGAAATATGACTTGGAGAGAAAGAGAAATATGACTTGGAGAGATAGAGAAATATGACTTGGAGAGAAAGAGAAATATGACTTGGAGAAAGAGAAATATGACTTGGAGAGAAAGAGAAATATGACTTGGAGAGAGAGAAATATGACTTGGAGAGAGAGAAATATGACTTGGAGAGAAAGAGAAATATGACTTGGAGAGAGAGAAATATGACTTGGAGAGAAAGAGAAATATGACTTGGAGAGAAAGAGAAATATGACTAGGAGAGAGAGAAATATGACTTGGAGAGAAAGAGAAATATGACTTGGAGAGAAAGAGAAATATGACTTGGAGAGAGAGAAATATGACTTGGAGAGAAAGAGAAATATGACTTGGAGAGAAAGAGAAATATGACTTGGAGAGAGAGAAATATGACTTGGAGAGAAAGAGAAATATGACTTGGAGAGAGAGAAATATGACTTGGAGAGAAAGAGAAATATGACTTAGAGAGAGAGAAATATGACTTGGAGAGAAAGAGAAATATGACTTGGAGACAAAGAGAAATATGACTTGGAGAAAGAGGAATATGACTTGGAGAGAAAGAGAAATATGACCTGGAGAGAAAGAGAAATATGACTTGGAGAGAAAGAGAAATATGACTTGGAGAGAGAGAAATATGACTTGGAGAGAAAGAGAAATATGACTTGGAGACAAAGAGAAATATGACTTGGAGAGAAAGAGAAATATGACTTGGAGAGAAAGAGAAATATGACTTGGAGAGAAAGAGAAATATGACTTGGAGAGGGAGAAATATGACTTGGAGAGAGAGAAATATGACTTGGAGAGAAAGAGAAATATGACTTGGAGAGAGAGAGAAATATGACTTGGAGAGAAAGAGAAATATGAATTGGAGAGAAAGAGAAATATGACTTGGAGAGAGAGAAATATGACTTGGAGAGAAAGAGAAATATGACTTGGAGAGAGAGAAATATGACTTAGAGAGAGAGAAATATGACTTGGAGAGAAAGAGAAATATGACTTGGAGAGAGAGAAATATGACTTGGAGAGAAAGAGAAATATGACTTGGAGAGAAAGAGAAATATGACTTGGAGAGAAAGAGAAATATGACTTGGAGAGAGAGAAATATGACTTGGAGAGAAAGAGAAATATGACTTGGAGAGAAAGAGAAATATGACTTGGAGAGAGAGAAATATGACTTGGAGAGAAAGAGAAATATGACTTGGAGAGAAAGATAAATATGACTTGGAGAGAGAGAAATATGACATGGAGAGAGAGAAATATGACTTTGAGAGAAAGAGAAATATGACTTGGAGAGAAAGAGAAATATGACTTGGAGAGAAAGAGAAATATGACTTGGAGAGAGAGAAATATGACTTGGAGAGAAAGAGAAATATGACTTGGAGAGAAAGAGAAAAATGACTTGGAGAGAGAGAGAAATATGACTTGGAGAGAAAGAGAAATATGACTTGGAGATAAAGAGAAATATGACTTGGAGAGAAAGAGAAATATGACTTGGAGAGAGAGAAATATGACTTGGAGAGAAAGAGAAATATGACTTGGAGAGAGAGAAATATGACTTGGAGAGAAAGAGAAATATGACTTGGAGAGAGAGAGAAATATGACTTGGAGAGAAAGAGAAATATGAATTGGAGAGAAAGAGAAATATGACTTGGAGAGAGAGAAATATGACTTGGAGAGAAAGAGAAATATGACTTGGAGAGAGAGAAATATGACTTAGAGAGAAATATGACTTGGAGAGAAAGAGAAATATGACTTGGAGAGAGAGAAATATGACTTGGAGAGAAAGAGAAATATGACTTGGAGAGAGAGAAATATGACTTGGAGAGAAAGAGAAATATGACTTGGAGAGAAAGAGAAATATGACTTGGAGAGAGAGAAATATGACTTGGAGAGAAAGAGAAATATGACTTGGAGAGAAAGAGAAATATGACTTGGAGAGAGAGAAATATGACTTGGAGAGAGAGAAATATGACTTGGAGAGAAAGAGAAATATGACTTGGAGAGAAAGATAAATATGACTTGGAGAGAGAATAATATGACTTGGAGAGAGAGAAATATGACTTTGAGAGAAAGAGAAATATGACTTGGAGAGAAAGAGAAATATGACTTGGAGAGAGAGAAATATGACTTGGAGAGAAAGAGAAATATGACTTGGAGAGAGAGAAATATGACTTGGAGAGAAAGAGAAATATGACTTGGAGAGAAAGAGAAATATGACTTGGAGAGAAAGAGAAATATGACTTGGAGAGAGAGAAATATGACTTGGAGAGAAAGAGAAATATGACTTGGAGAGAAAGAGAAATATGACTTGGAGAGAAAGAAATATGACTTGGAAAGAAAGAGAAATATGACTTGGAGAGAGAGAAATATGACTTGGAGAGAAAGAGAAATATGACTTGGAGAGAAAGAGAAATATGACTTGGAGAGAGAGAAATATGACTTGGAGAGAAAGAGAAATATGACTTGGAGAGAAAGAGAAATATGACTTGGAGAGAAAGAAATATGACTTGGAGAGAAAGAGAAATATGACTTGGAGAGAAAGAGAAATATGACTTGGAGAGAGAGAGAGAGAAATATGACTTGGAGAGAAAGAGAAATATGACTTGGAGAGAAAGAGAAATATGACTTGGAGAGAGAGAAATATGACTTGGAGAGAAAGAGAAATATGACTTGGAGAGAGAGAAATATGACTTGGAGAGAAAGCAAAATATGACTTGGAGAGAAAGAGAAATATGACTTGGAGAGAAAGAGAAATATGACTTGGAGAGAAAGAAATATGACTTGGAGAGA
This sequence comes from Unio delphinus, assembly GCA_029339505.1. NCBI lineage: Eukaryota > Metazoa > Mollusca > Bivalvia > Unionida > Unionidae > Unio > Unio delphinus. Next base: position 13,877,545 of record JAQISU010000042.1, read on the forward strand.
AAGAGAAATATGACTTGGAGAGAGAGAAATATGACTTGGAGAGAAAGAAATATGACTTGGTGAGATAGATAAATATGACTTGGAGAGAAAGAGAAATATGACTTAGAGAGAAAGAGAAATATGACTTGGAGAGAGAGAAATATGACTTGGAGAGAAAGAGAAATATGACTTGGAGAGAAAGAGAAATATGACTTGGAGAGAGAGAAATATGACTTGGAGAGAAAGAGAAATATGACTTGGAGAGAGAGAAATATGACTTGGAGAAAAAGAGAAATATGACTTGAAGAGAAAGAAATATGACTTGGTGAGATAGATAAATATGACTTGGAGAGAAAGAAATATGACTTGGAAAAAAAGCCATATAGCTTGGAGAAAAAGAGAAATATAGCCTGGAGGGCAAAGACTATGTCTTGCAAGGTAAGAGCAATATGGCTTGGAGAGAAAGAAAAATATGACTTGGAGAGAAAGAGAAATATAACCTGGAGGGCAAAAGCCATGGATGGATGGATGGACTGATGGACGGACAGACAGACAGATAGATAATAATGCTTTTCTTTATGACCCCGCTAAAATATTAATATCTCTAAAAATATGTAATAAAAAATTTAAATGTTTTAATCCTTTAATGCACATCATTCTTGAGGTTAAACTGCCTGATGTTTCTAGGATTTACCAATAAAGAAATTCTCTTATATTTAAACACCATTTTTCAGTATACAATAGGATATACATGGTGGCCAGTATAACCTGTGGAAGAAGAAACCTGGAAAAATCCAGAGAAAAACCACTGAACCACAGGAAGCTACCTGCAAGGTTTCTAACAGAACCACAAGCTCAAGACTTGAACCCAGCAAGAAACAGGTGAAATGGCAGTGATTGGTAAAGTCCAGCACTTTAGACAACTCTGTTAGCAGAGGATGACAGTAATTGGTATCCCTTTTGACTGTATATACTGTACAATAAAAATCTTCATCAGAGAAGGACCGTGTATGGGTGTTGGGTATACTTTATGTCAGCATGTGGGGGAATATAATGGTTAGCTGCAATGGTAACCAAATCATATATTTGTCAGTATTCATTTATACTGAGCTTTCTATTTTCTTTAATAAGTACCGATTTGAATTTTCTCAATTTAAGATTATGAAAACATAGAATTTCTAATCTTTTGTTGGGCCCAGGATGGATAGCTGTGGTGTTTTTTCATTACAGCTCACATCCAGTTAAAGCTCTTATACATAAACCATGTAAATGCCTGTTTACTAAAGTAGTAAGAATTACATGTGTACTAAATCAGTAAGAATGCAGTACAAAACAAGGTCAAAACCATGTAAATGCATGTGTACTCAAGCTGTCAGTATGCAGTACAACACAAGTTCAAAAACCATGTAAATGCATGTGTACTAAAGCTGCCAGTATGCAGTACAACACAAGTTCAAAAACCATGTAAATGCATGTGTACTCATGCTGTCAGTATGCAGTACAAAACAAGTTCAAAAACCATGCAATTAACACAAGTTTCCATAATTATCTACCAACTAGTATCCTGAATCTTCTTGACAAGTAAATGTTTGTGATAAATTGGAACACTCTGTTCATGGACCAATAATACCTCACAAGTGACCTAAGCACAAAACTGCATTACTGGACAACACGGGAAGCATTATCTGCCATTTTTTTCTCCCTAGATGAAAAGTGGTACAACATGTGACTGCTATTGTTAGAAAATAGTTAATTCATAGTTTCCTTCCTCTGTTACACATTAACTTGTTTCCTAGTGTAGATAATCCATGTCTGGTGAAGGAATACAAAAATAAAAAGGGTTGGGGAAGAAACCTTTTGTTGTCCATAAGTAATTCTTGCTTGTTTTTTCTTCTTCTCCACACACATCAGAAAGAAAAAAGAAATGTAGAACCTTTATAAAATTTTCTTAGAATGAGGAAAGACTACATATCAAACTTATGTAAAAGTATATCAATTTACAGTTAGCTTTCAAAACATACTATATGGAAACACAGAAGACAAAGTACAAAATATTGTTTGGGTAAGTCAGACCAATTTTCAGCAAGGTATAACAAAATATCATTAACTAACATTTTCAAGATAGAAAAAAATGCATTTTAAAAGTTCAGAAGTGTAATCGGAGACTGATGCAATGATCGAAAAAAAAGGGGCTCTGAGTGGCCAAGTGGTCTAAAGCGTTCTCCATTACAGATCACTGTCATCTCACCTCTGTCTGCGTGTGTTCCAGTTTCAGATTCAGCAAATGTGGGTATGTGAGAAAGTATGTCAGTAGCTTCTCGTGGGTCGGTGATTCTTTCCGGGTATTTTCCTAGGTTCTTCCTCCACCATTAATACTGGTCGCCATGTATGTCATCTTGCTATCTCTCAATGTTTCATAATCAGTTTGTTTTTAAAATTTCATGTGGTGACAGCAATCTAAAGTCAACAATTTGGTCATGCAGACATTTTGCAAGAAAAAAATGTGAGCAGTTTAAACAGTCTGAGGTACTCCTGTAAAGTCAGTCTGGTTCCCTGACAAATTCCAGTGACCCTAACATGCAAACCTGATCCAAATCAAACATGGACAAGCATCCATGTTTTACCATAACAATCAAATTTCAAAACTTTTGCTATTATTCCACAAGTCTGTATTTTTATGGGCCATTTTCATAAGATTTACAGTCAGATCATAATGTCTGGCAGGCCTGGATTTAAATTTTGTTCTGAGACTTCATAGCAATGTGCAATAATTGATACACATCATTTAGTAATCAATCCTACATGTTTGACCTAAAACTCATAAATACTATTTGTGGTGTATCAATCTCCATCAATTTTTGGAAACTGTACTATATGAAAAAACTACAAGCTTAATGCTAAATAGAGAGCAAACTCAAAATAGTCAATTTGTCAGTAAGGCTAAATATTACTGTTGGAACATAGTCAATTTGTCAGTAAGGCTAAATATTACTGTTGGAACATACAGATAAGCTACCAATACCTGTTATAACTACACATCAAACTGTAGGTCCCTGCCTGAACACAACTTCTGAAGGCTGGCAAGAAGGTCAATCGCAAATCTCTCATACTGACCTAACGATGAACAAAACATCCCTTATTAATTCTTAAATAAAACTGACATAATTATTCTAACACTTATAAGTCCACTTCAACGACAAACTTTAGAGACAAAGATCTGAAGCCACATAGTACACCTGCAGATCTTGATCTGTGCAGTCTGTGAGGAATAACTAGTAGAACAAACAATATAGACCATAATAACTAGTAGAACAAACAATATAGACCATAATCATTATCTGCAGGCTACAGCAGATTAGGATCTATGTTATTTGACATAATAATAATAATAATAATAATAATAATAATAATAATAATAATGAGGGTTTTGTATACCGCCTAATCTTTAGAAGCTCTAAGCGCTTTACAACATCTATAATGATATGACTACACTACAGAAAAACAAAAACCATGAAATTGGGAAACATAAAATATGCTGAAAACATTTAAGGTACAAAACATTATTATGTCTCTATGTTTGTTCCTGCAGTCAAAAAAGGTGAGTTTTAAGAGCATTCTTAAAAGGGACCACTGTGTTTTTGCGTCTAATTTCAATGGGCAATTCATTCCACATCAACTGGCCCTGTCATGCAAGAATGTTGTCCATATGACATCGTTTTCATAGTGGGAACAATGAGTATACAATTGTCAGAAAAGGAGCGTAAGTATCTTGCTGGTGTATACACATGGGTGAGGCTGGATAGGTATGTTGGACTGGTGTCTGTCAGTAAAACAGCACAGAGAACAAATTTTGTGTTTGATTCTGTATCAAATGGTTAGCCAGTGAAGGGTACAGAGCAGTGGTGAGGTCTGCTCTGATCGAGGTACTCTAAAAATTATCCGAGCAGCTGTGTTTTGAACTTTTTGAAGTTTCTGGAGTAGATATTGTGATGAACCAGACAGAATTGAGTTACAATAGTCCAGTCTTGAAAGTACTAATGAACACACGTGTCTTAGTGGCATCAACTGAAAGATATTTGCAAATACAGCTGATGCGTCTCAGCTCAAGATATGCAGTCTTGCATTATGTTCATGTCATGTTGTTGCAATCTGACAGTACTGTCAAGAGTAACACCTAGATTTCATACTGACTGTGTGAATTTAATGTTGGTGTTGCTGATATTTATTGTTTGAGGTAAAGGATGTGAATGAGAAAGTCATTGTGTTGTGATCATAATAGCCTCAGTTTTATCATCTTTCATCTGCAGCTTGTTATATGTCATCCATGATTTCACATCAGAAATGCACCTCTCTACTCCTTGGAAGGTAGCCTCAACTTCAGTTGGGTGGCTAGACTTGTATATTTGGGTGCCATCAGCATACAATTGGTGAGACACTGGGTGATGATCAATCACACTTGAAAGCTGCTGAGTACAATAAATAAAGTGAACAGTTCTAAGACCAGACCCCAGTGGAACACCACAAAATAGATCAACTGGGCTGGACTGTATTCCATTTGCAGATACAATTTGTGCCCTGTTGACTAAGTAGGACCTGAACCACTTCAACTTGATGCAAATACATGCTGGAGATGGTGAAGTAATATATCATGGTCTATTGTGTCAAATGCTGCAGACAAATCAAGGAGGATGAGGACTCGAATCTTTCCACTATCCAAAGCAGAGAGAATGTAATTAAATACTTTCAGAAGAAAAGTTTCAGTACTGTGGCAAGGGCGATATGCAGACTATACATTGCAAAAAATACTTTGAATTCAAATGAGATCCAAGTTGGGTTAGAACAACTTTTTTTAAGATTTTTTTTATATAAACGGCAGATTAGAAACTGGGCAGTAGCTCTTTAAATCATTATTTAAATCATTGGTTTCTTCAGCATTGGCTTTTTGATGGCAGTTTTAAAAATTGAGTGGGTCTAAGCACTCAAGCATCAGTGATGTTGGAATTGGATTAAGTTCACATGACTTTGGTGCACTCTTCATCACAATTGTCCATATTAAATCCATAGAGATAAGTTCAAATGCTCCTAATAGTTGTCACTGAAATTGTGTATCAACTGAAATTGTGTTGTCTAGCGTATCTATAATGATTTGTACTTTGTCACGGAAGAAATTTGCAAACAGGTTGAGGTCTACTGGAGAGAAGGTACATAGTTGGAAGTGGTGTTCCTTGTTCCTTGATGTTAGTTTGTTAGTTATCTCAAATAGATCTTTGCAGCTGGAACTCTCTGTGATCTTAGTACTGCAGTGGGATAATTTTGGCTAAATGGACTATCTTAGTGGCTTAATAGATTTGTTTATGAATAGTGAGTCTGGTGGAAAGCAAAAGCCTCTCTGCTTTTTGGTGATGTCTTTTAGCAGTGTGAAGCTTGTCCCTAACACTGCCATACCACAGAGAACACTTTTTTTATTCATACTCTGCATTTGGTGGCCAGGGCATCTTTTTCAAGCAATGAACACAGGCATATATTGAGTTGTTCTGCTGTAGGATGTAGGCAAGTTGTTAGGTTTTCTTGGATGTCATGCATTAATATGATTCTGTTTATCATACGGAGGTTTCACTTAGTAGGAAATAAAAGTGGAGGGTTTGTGACTGATATGTCGAGATGGAAAATAATGCAGAGGTGATCTGATGCAAGTTCATTGGATGCAAAGGTGGACTGCAGAATATTGTGACAAGACTTATAAGCGAGCATAGATGGTAATCATTTCATCTAATTTTGAAATATCATGTAATAAGTACTTTTTTTTAAAGCACTAAATTGTTTAGTTACAAAGTGGTTGACTGACATTAAAATCAGATACATTTACAATGTAACAACTGCCTCTAACCTTGGCATCAAAAGAAAACCTGGACTGTGGTATGTTCTCTGGCCCACCATGTACATCAAAGTGTTTGCAGCCAGCATTAGCACGGATGTATCGGGGGTCATCTCCCTGAAGACCCTGGACAAAGTTGGTAGCATAAACTCCTGTCAAGTAGGGATCTTCACCATATGTTTCCTACAAGAACAAATGACCATGACAAAAATCAGTACTACTTTTTTCATCTGTATAGTGCCATAATGAAAACACTGATAAGTACACTACAACTACACACTGCAGAGACCCAGATCTGATTTTGCATAATTCTGATTTGCATAATGCACTGGCAGCTCTGAGGCAATGGAATTTGTTAGGAGTTCATTAGAATAAATGACATAGACCCTGACAGCTATTGCATTATGCAAGGACTGATCAAGGTGTACAATATTGGCAGATGGACTTGATACCATATTCAGCCATACAAACTTATCCCTTTTCAAATGACTGATAGTGCACATGTTGTCTTGTAGGGATGTTGGTAATTATTTATACATATATGTATTAGTACTACTATTTTTGAGTTTATTTGATTATAATTTTTAATTGAAACATAAAACTCATTTCCAATTTTTAGTATTATTTTGTTTATTCTTTCTTTATATTACCCTATGGTTCAACTACATGATCACTTTACCCAATATGACAAATGAGTAAATTCATGGTTTAAAATCAAAGTGTTAAATCTCTTAAATTTATATTGAGTTCACCATCCATACGTAAAAATCAAATGTGAAAAATTTAAATATAAACATCAACATATATACAATAATCACACTGTTAACTAAAGTTACTGTCATTGCTAATTTTTTATCTGTATGTGTACTTTTTTCAAAACATTTTATTTCATCTTCCAACCTCAATCCAGTTTCTAAATTTTTCAGGGATTCAACCATACCATTCAATTTTACATTCAGATTATTTAATCCCAGTGCTTTTTTTTAGATGTTGTCCTAAGACAGTTTGATTGAATGGTAAATGCTAGCTGAGCATTTTACTTACTTCACACTCACGTGAAATCTAGCCCACAAACACGTTTTGATTCACCAGAAGTCAAGAGTTTTTTTATATTAAAAAAAGTTTTAAAAGTCTACAAATCAATAATGAACCAACTACAAGCCAAACTGTGTCATAACAGAACATAATATAAAACAGATTTTATTTCTACCAACCCAAATCTCAATTTCTATTAGATCTCTTGTTAAATCTAGTTTTAATTGCTAAATTTTTCCTATGCATTGAGGTTAAGCACAGCTTGTACCTATAGGTATTAGGGACCCTGAGTGGTCTAAAGCACTCTACGTTATGGATCACTGCCATCTCACCGCTGTATGTGTGGGTTCGAGTCTCAGATTTGGCCAATGTGGGTATGTGAGAAAGCTAGCCTGTATCTTCTCGTGGGTAGGTGGTTCTTTCCGGGGGGTCTTCCTCTGTTCTTTCTCCACCATTTATACTGGCTGCCATGTATAGCCTACAGTGTGCTGAAAAATGGCGTTAAACCCAACAACAACAACCTATAGGTATTAAAATCTGTATGGTCAATAAACAGCTGCAATAACCATACCTAGCTAATAATGTGTACTGTAGTTAGTTATAAAGGTGTAGTAACAGCAGAGGCCAATTCTAAACAAGGATGAGGGGTTTGAATTACCACTCATCTACACCAGTCTCCTTGAATCAATCATTATAGGTCACATGACCAACATTAGTTACTGATAAAGGCAGTGTGAGATTGAAGAACATTTTGAACTCTGAAGATATTTTTTCTCAAAGTATTGTAAATTACATATGATCAGTAAATCTTTTATAATTTATAGCATGACTTATAGAATATTTTCTGTCATTCAAGAACACTGATTATAATTCATTCTAGTGGAGAAATTCCATTCTGAGTGATGGTTAATCATACATAAATTCTAAGTTATGACATTTATAAGGCTAGGAAACAAACTATATACAAACCTGACTTCGACCCCACAATGGATGCCGCATAATATTAATTACAGGACTAAAACAACTCAGTCCTGTGTGGTCACTATAGATACCATGTTTAGTATAGTCCAGATTCTTGGCTCTGACTTCAATACTAACTGCCTCAGCAATTTTCCTGATTAATGAAGGGCTGTAAAAATTGATTGGATAGTTATAAAATGGATTCTGCGTAAGATTAGAACTGGATCAGTCAGCCCAAAAAAACAGTGTACATCAATATTACATGATAACCAATACTCATTATTAAATATACATCTATTCTAAATTTCTTCAATTCAATCATTTAATTCAAACAAACACAATTATGTTCAAGAAATTAAATAAATCAGTAAAAAAGCCGTTTTCCCAATGAATCAGTCAATCACATGATGCAGGAAGTAAAGAAAATTGATTATGTCATTCTACATGTCCTAGTTTCACATCTGTATGAATGATAAAATGGTACATGTTGGAAAAATTTCAGTGCAATATGGTTTAAGGCAAAAGCAACATATATATATACATATATATATATATATATATATATATATATATATATATATATATATATGTATATCATATAACAAATACACTACATGTACTAATATCAGAATTGTGTATGACATAATGTGACATTTCCCATCTGCCTAAAGATCCAAATTCATGTGCCTAAAAACCATCTGTAAGCTGCCTTTAGACCCTCAATAATCTGCTAACAGATCCTATGTCATCTGTTTAGACTAATCCTATGTCATCTGCTAAAAGATCCAAGGTTATCTGCCTAAAATACATCCATAATCTGCCTAAAGAACATATGTCATGTGCCTAAAGATCCTGGGTCATCTGCCTAAAAACCATCAATAAATTAATAATCTTCCTAAAAAACCTATGTCATGTGCCTAAAGATCCTATGTCATGTGCCTAAAAACCATCAATAATCTGCTTAAAGAACCTATATCATGTGCCTAAAGATCCTGGGTCATCTGCCTAACAACCATCAATAAATTAATAATCTTCCTAAAAAACCTATGTCATGTGCCTAAAGATCCTATGTCATGTGCCTAAAAACCATCAATAATTTGCATAAAGAACCTATGTCATGTGCCTAAAGATCCTGGGTCATCTGCCTAAAAACCATCAATAAATTAATAATCTTCCTAAAAAAACCTATGTCATGTGCCTAATGATCCTATGTCATGTGCCTAAAAACCATCCATAATCTGCTTAAAGAACCTATATCATGTGCCTAAAGATCCTGGGTCATCTGCCTGAAAACCATCAATAATCTGCCTAAAGATCCTAGGTCATCTGCCTAAAAACCATCAATAATCTGCCTAAAGAACTTATGTCATGTGCCTAAAGATCCTGGGTCATCTGCCTAAAAACCATCAATAAATTAACAATCTGCCTAAAAATCCTATGTCATGTGCCTAATGATCCTAGGTCATCTGCCTAAAAACCATCAATAATTTGCATAAAGAACCAATGTCATGTGTCTAAAGATCCTGGGTCATCTGCCTAAAAACCATTAATAAATTAACAATCTTCCTAAAAAACCTATGTCATGTGCCTAATGATCCTAGGTCATGTGCCTAAAAACCATCAATAATCTGCTTAAAGAACCTATGTCATGTGCCTAAAGATCCTGGGTCATCTGCCTAAAAACCATAAATAATCTGCCTAAAAAACCTATGTCATATGCCTAAAAATCCTAGATCATCTGCCTATAGACCCTCTCTAATCTGCTCACAGATCCTATGTAATCAGCCTTGATTGATCCTATGCCATCTACCTAGAGTTCATATGTAATATGCCTACCCCTTTGGACAAGCCAAACATGAGTGTTCTGGGTGTCAGTAAACATACTTTTACAATTTTTTTCCATATCTACACCCATCCTACTGCTTTCCCAACTTTTCTTGTTACTTTCTTTCTAATTGAAACCTATAATGAAACCACTTTATACTGTCAACCTCTATAATAAGAAATAAATGTGTGGTCACTTTAAAGTATGTATGTATGTATGTATGTATGTATGTATGTATGTATGTATGTATGTATGTATGGATGGATGGATGGATGGATGGATGGATGGATGTATGTATGTATGTATGTATGTATGTATGTATGTAACTGCTCCAGTGACCTAGTGGTTGGAGCATCCACTGTGGATGCGGGAGGTCATGGGTTCGATCCCCGGCCGAGTCATACCAAAGACTTACAAAAATGGTACTAACAGCTGCCTCACTTGATGCCCAACATTAAGACGTTATTGTTAGGACTGGTTGGCCTGGTGTCAGGATAATGTGACTGGATGTGACATCATGCTACATGTCTGCTGCATGATGCCCCAGTGTTAGACATCACTATAAACTGCCTCACTGCAGACATAGTAGCGATATGACTGAACACTTTTAAAAGCTACGTTAAAAATCCTAATAAAAAAAAAATATGTATGTATGTATGTATGTATGTATGTATGTATGTATGTATGCATGCATGCATGTATGTATGTATGTATGGGCCTATACAGATTGTTAGGAATAATAATTAAAACAAACAGTATACACCCTGACCTGCATGCACATTATGCAATGGCAGATCAGGATCTTTGTTGTTATAGTTTGACTCTACTTATAAGCAAGTATAGATGGTATGTAGGTGTAAGAATAGCCAAAACTGCCTATGGCAATCAAAAGTTTAAAATGGCAGATCATATTTTAAAAATTTAAAATTTCAGAACTTGTGCTGTTGCTTGCAGACTTTTCAGATTGCACAAAATTGAATAATTTTATGAACATGCCAGAATGCTCAATTTAGCAATAGATTTACTTTATTATATTTCAGTGAAAGACAGAATTAAAAGGGAAAAAAAAATGAATCAATAATTAATAATATTGAATAGGGGCCACATCTGGAATGGAGAATTTCACCACGCAGCCCTTGGAACTCAAGATACAAAAAAATGTCAATAATGTTTCTGGGCAAAGTGTGGCAAATACTTATAAAAATTGATCATAAACCACAAAATCTTCCAGAATCTACAGCAGGTAATAACAAACATACACACATAGATTACACTGATACAACCTATTCCATATATTTTATTTAAGCCATGCAAGGGAGATGCCGATTTGCATTAGATGTACAGTAAATGACAATTTATAAGTATTAAAAAATGAATTTAGTACTCTAGCTCTATAATTTTTTTAACTTATCAAAATTTTCAAGTCAAATAAATGGATGGAATCTAAGCTATTAGACATGTGTACATATACTAGGCTAGACCCACAAATTGTTCTCCGCCTTTTTTTAAATTTTGACTAGTCGCTAGTCAAATTATTTTTAAAAAGGCAGAGAACAATTTTTTTTTGGTCTAATGCTAGGCAAGAGTTAAGATATATACACAGATAATTCATAGAGCTTTCTTTATTCTACCCATTGTACTGATGTCATTGATCACAAAGTCATCACTAATTACTAATTAATTCCAACCGCTTCGGTGGCCTAGTGGTTAGAGCGTCCGCCCCGGAAGCGGGAGGTCGTCGGTTCGATCCCCGGCCGAGTCATACCAAAGACTTACAAAAATGGTACTAACAGCTGCCTCGCTTGACGCTCAGCATAAAGAGGTTAGTGTTAGGACTGGTCGGCCTGGTGTCAGGATAATGTGACTGGGTGAGACATCATGCTACATGTCTGCGGCATGATGTCTCAGTGCTAGACATCACTATAAACTGCCTCACTGCAGACATCGTAGCGATATGACTGAAAAATTGTTAAAGCTACGTTAAAAATCCTAATCAAACAAACAAACTAATTAATTCCGCCATCACCATCAAATAGATGAACAAGGTCTCTTTCCCCACCACTGAGATCTACCCAGAAAAAAAGAAGAAAACAAAATACAACATTTAAGTGGAGACATACTTATTTAATCTACATCATCCACAAAAGGACCACACACCTAAATTTTGCAGAAGACATCCAGGTCCTGTAAAAATTATCATGTGTTACAATTATCCAAAGTATCAAATTATCAATGTTCTATCGAGTAGTACGTTCTAACCCCTTTAAACCGCAAACCGGGTTATGAAATTACATATGTACGGGCGGTGTACTATGCCTGCGTTAACAAATGTGCAAACTTTACGTATTGACAAGTTCCAACAATGTAACCTGAAAGCTGCAGCAAGTCCAAGTGCCTGAGGAAACGCAGTCGCTTTCCCAGCGTCAGCATCACCTCTCAGACACTCCGTACTCCACTGATAAGGAGATATATTCAGCCTTTCTATCGCCGGAGCAGGGCCTCCCTGTGGTCCCGCACCTCCCTTTGCCATCTGAAACATCACCTCATCCAGCGTTAGTCTCATTACCAGATCATCCACTCGAACGTCCCATGGCAATGATATATTCCTGAAAGGAAAGTCACTTACAACCGCTGAAGTTGTTATAAATATCACAAAGTTCACTCTAAATACAGTCATCATTTTATTAAGCATTAGAAGGATTCGTACATTCGTTTCGACATGAAGGTCACGTGAATAGGTACAGTCATGTGACTGCGTTCAGACGGTCTTCTACTTTGCATTTGCGTATGTATGGAGCGCTGAATTTTATGACAAATGGGCGCCAGTTTAAATTTTTCATTTTAAAAATAGTTGGAAAAAAAGCTTCAACACCGTTTCAAGCCACGGGCGATAACTCGCTTCTGACTATGCCCAAAGTGATCTTAAATTCTTATTACCTCTGATATTAATCTAGCACTTACTGTGCTAATGTGTAATGATCAACACAATTTACATTTTTAATATTTTGTATTAGTTGACCATAATATGATCGTATAAAATCTCAACACACATTCACACAAAATTAAACTTTTTCAACGTAAATAATGGCACAGACTACTGATACTCACAAGTTTTCAGAGATATCATAGAAATATTCATTCAATTTAACAAACCAGCAGTGGTCTCAGTAGGTTTTCATTTACATGTTCGAATGAGAGAAAAAAAATGTGGTCCGATCTGTGTGTGTGTGTGTGTGTGTGTGTGTGTGTCTTCTGTATGTTTTCGCTTCTGAGTACCGAAACGATTTAGTATAATGGAATAGATCATCCGAGAGCACTAGACCATATGACAGAGCTAAACAAACAGAAGGGGAACTCTTCCTGCATCATCACGAGTTTTCCAAAAACGTACGCAAGCTTTAAGGAATGCTGGCTCCTCGTCATATGTTGAAAATGTGCCCTCAAGTCGTTTGCTGAGAACCTGCGTTTCGATTACCGTATTGCTCAAATGGAAAATATACTGTTATTCACGTTAATCATCACCGAGATCATTTTGATTATGTTACAAGAATATAAAATAGCTTGCCAGTTGTTGACAGTTTACCCTACTTGTGGTCATCTTGTTCGAATGAATACCCAAAGTCAACACGTTTGTCCAGGAAGAAACCAGTTTTTGTGGCCAAGTATATAACATATTATCATGCAGATTAGAGAATTTTTAAATTGTACTCTACGGAGGTTCGATACCATGCAGAGGCGTAGCTAGGGGGGCGGGGGGGGGGGGTACATATGTCCCCGGGCGCCATACTAGTGGGGGCGCCAAAATGGGCTTTGAAATAGGTTGTAACGGGTAATGGTGATTTTATTGATGAAAATAATGGGTTTCAGCGTTGAGGTGGGTGGGGGGGGGGAATGAATATTGTCCCCGGGCGCCAAACACTCTAGCTACGCCTCTGATACCATGTTATGTATATTTAATTTTTATTATTTGTTGGCTTTACTTAATGATTATATATGATGTATATCTGTATTTGTACTTGATCTTTGTCCAAAATCAGGTTATCGGTGTAACTGACCAGTGACATTTCTTTTCTAAACAACATAATACACAGCTAATATTTCTTTATGAGTAATGATTAAATATGCAGATCATTATCAAGGGTAGTATACATGTTTACTTATATAGCAAAGCAGGATATTAGTGTTTCACTTAGAAATTCATAAACTTGTTGACAGAAAGGAAATTACCTACTTCATAACTCCGTTATTGTGTCCTAGGTTTTTATATCTGTTGTTTCCTTAAAAAATTACTAATTATTGCCTTAACATCCAAAGCAGAATCATTCTTATTGTTGTGATCATTATTTTAATTTGGGTGGAATATTTTAGTATTGATTCTCTCGAAGATCTTTTATAAATAATGATTTTTTATTCGTCTGGCAATACGCAAAATATTTTTCTTACTGTGCTATTTTTTTCCACAACGTTCCTTGAACTCGACAACTTACTTTTGTATTTCTTCAGAATCTTCTATTTCACCAATAATATCTTATTTAACTTTCTGCTGAGTGTCTTCAGGAACTCCTCGCAGTCCTTTCTCTTCAAACTTCTCTAGATCTTCTGGTGATATTTCCTGATAAGGTCGTGAAGTTTCCTCTTCTGCTTTTTGTTGTCACTTTTTTTTCTTTCGTAAACACTGCTCTTGTCGCAACAAATTTTCTTAGAACTTCAATTTTCTTAGCGTCCATCTTGTAAGAATGTGTCAGATTAATTTTTAATCGCCAAGCAAGAACTTGTCTATACCACCGTGAAACATATGCCTACGATCTTTTGCGAATCTGTCAAACAAAATGAAACTGTTTACCTGGGGACGTTGCTTATGATATAGATCTTGTTACATCGCCACATTGCTTTCGTGCTATATTCTGAATGTCGGTATTATCGAGTCCAGCAAATAGTGTCAAACAGTGGGGATTTCTCCTGATGTAACGACCGACTTTACAATAACCTTGCGCAAGATAAATTGCATTACATCATCTGTTCTTTGTCAATAAAAAATACGATTTAAACATGTCCAATTTGCTGTTACTCAGCGGAATGTCATCCAATACAAAATTCTTACTGTCGTCCGAACTGAGCAACAGGAATAACATCTTCCGATTGCCTTATAATAAAAACATATCTTCATTTGCACAAAGATCACCAATATCATTTTTTAGTTTTTTCTTGTATTCGGTGAGCTTTGCGTACTTATCCTGCTGCGGAATAATCGTGTAAATATAAACTTTGTCCTAGTTCAGAAAATGTGTAAGCAGCATCTTTGTTAACAGATTCGTTTTGATAGAGCCAGTTCGTCCAACTATTAAGTAATGACAATCTGGCAAGTTGTAATTATGTTTATGTCTTATAACTTTTTCGGTATCAAAGTTAACAAATGTTCATTCTGTTATATTCTACACAAAATGTTAAGATTCAGACAAGATCAGACATAGGCAAGCAAACTAAATTCGAAAAACAATCATGAAATTACATGTGTGGAATTTGCAGATTCTTCTAAGATCATTGTATTCAGTGATGATATATATAAATTTCTGAGTTATATAAATTATAAATATGAATTAAAAATAAAAATCGAGAAAATATTCTTGCCGGATCTGATTGTTTGTCCGGGTCGAAATATTGATAATATAACAATTATTTTGTTATACTGAGATATATATCGATAGTGGAGAAAGTGTACACAAATTCATATAATTATAGATAATTGGTTAATTTCCCTACTCGCAATATATCTATATATGTGTGTGTGTGTGTGTGTGTGTGTGTGGCGGCGAAATATTGAGATACAGCGGTTATTTTGATATTCTGAGGCTTTTATCGTTGGTGAGGCAAGAATATACAATTAATATAATTATATAGTAATTGTATACTTTATTCAGTCATAAAATACATATGTGTCGCGACGAAATATCATGTTAGAATATTTTTATTTGGAGACTTCAATTGCCGGTGGGGGAAAGTATATAATTATTTAAATTATTATTAACTTTGCATATTTTCCCCACTCGCAGAATACACATATACACACACATACACATACACGAGCCGAAATATCATGATCGAATATTTATTTTTTTTTATTCTTCGATGAGTCAATAATTTTTTCCCACAAATATATTTCACATTTCTTCTGGGTTTGTATGTCAAGCCGAGGAATTCTTCGACAGTTGGAGGTTTTTCGTTTGCTGCGTCATATTTTGGATTTCTATTCTCATAATAAAATAATATTGCTTGCATTTATTTCCGACACACTTTGTGCAAAAATGTCTAATTTACCTCTCAAACCTTTTCCACATCCTAAACACGGTCTAGATCCTGTTGAACCGTTCCTGACTGACTGATTGTGCATTCCGCAGTATTCTCCATTTTAAAAAAAATTATCACAAGATTTCGATGATCCATGAAAAAACTGTTTGCACTTGTTCGTTCTGTTAGGATAGATTTTTTAGTAAAATTAATAAGATTGTCCTTTTCTTTAAATTGTAATGTTTTCTCTAAAGAACTTCTGTTAGTGACGTAAAACAAAATGGTTCCTATCTAATGATGAACAGACGTCGCTGCTGGCTTAGTATATTAAGGGATTACCATATTTGGTCCTGACTTGCGCCAAACGAGTATAAAAAAGTAAGAGGCGTATATTGCACAGGTCAGTCCCTTATACTTAGAAGCTAGCAGGATGTTCGTTTTTTCAATACAGATGTAGCTGTATCTCATCATCGTGGTGACACTTCTTCGTTCTTCTCTCTCTCTCTCTCTCTCTCTCTCTCTCTCTCTCTCTCTCTCTCTCTCTCTCTCGTTATGAAAATTTCTTTCATAACTAGTGGATGGAGAATATTACCGTATCTCTGGACCCTCTCGCTAGTCTGGTTCCCTTACCCTTCGTTATGATAATGAAGGTTCGTTATGATAACGAAGGGTCAGGGAACCAGACTACCCTCTCGCAAGCCAATGTCCCCAAGATATAGCTGTATCTACACCGTTATGAGTGACTCTTTCTTTTGAGAGAGTTATTTCATAAAAGTTATGGAGAAGATCTTTGAAAAAACGACATTAGTGGACTAATATCATGAATAAAGTTTCCGTACCGACAAGAAAATAGATGTCTGTCTTCTTATTCCAGATACGATTCCGTACCTGAATTTTCCCCAAGACATTTCCATCATCTGGTGACATCCTTTATCTGGGAACTCATTCCTTTCTTCTTCCTACCTTCCTGAGTTCCCAGCATGTGTTTATGAGAACGAACCATAAATCTTTCCAGCAAAACTGCTCTTAAAAGTTCTCATAAAAGTTCCGATTGTGAATGTCATTATATATTATATAAACAAATGTCTAATCTTAGATATAAATTTTATGTAAACTATAATGTGGAAAAATCAATGAATAATCATGTTTGTGATGTTCTTTGTGACATTATTCCTGCTGATTGTTCGATAAATAATAATACCGAAGAATATATATTTTCTGAATCTTTAAATACTGATGATGATAAAGACAAACTATATTATATTTGTTTGGAAAATGATCCCGTTTTTATTTGTCCAGCTTATTTGTTGGAAGAAATTGCTGGAAAATTAATAAGAATAAAGAAAATTAAAATGTACTCAGTAATATTCTTGGACTAAAACATTAAAAAGGAATTATGATGAATTTAACAAGGACATTTTCCATTAAATTATTGCAGTGCATGCTAGGATTGGTCACACTTCAGCACATGTCAGGTCATACGAGACTACTAGGTCGACTTGTGGGTTTGTCTGTTACGCCTGGATACCTGTTAACACCGACTTTGTAGCATCATTTGTTTTGGTAATGTGTATATTAGGTGTCATTTACCCACGGACCCGAAAAGTTCGATTCTCAATAGAGTACGAATTTAAAATTATCTAACCTGTATGATAATGATATTTATTGATATTTATATAATTACGTTAATATTATCAAGCAGTCTCTTGTATAATCCAGGGTTAGCACTTTTTCTGTTTTGTTTATATTCTCTCTCTCTCTCTCTCTCTCTCTCTCTCTCTCTCTCTCTCTCTCTCTCTCTCTCTCTCTCTCTCTCTCTCTCATTACAGTTCAGATTGTAGCATGATCTCATTAGAACTAGAATAGATCATTCGAGCCTCTTGTTCTTCTCATACTAGTTTTGCTGAACGAATCGACAAGAGATTCAGCGAAGAAAAAAATTAGCGTTACAGTACTGAATATTGCTTTCTTTTAATCTCATCCTCGTGCCGTCATTCGAAAAAAAAAAATGAACAAGTACATTCACATCTCTCAGAAGCTAGCCTCGAAGGAGCTCTACGTCGGTTTACATAATAACACCTCAGTAACTACAATGCAAAATTCACATTCCACATTAAAACAAACGTTTTGTGTTTTTAGAGGGAAAAATACAGTAGCTTTGTCACAATTGGCTGTTATAAGAACAGATCACCAAAGAATCCAATCCTTTTGAAACCAAGTGAATGTGAATTTTAGGAGGTGTCATTATTCTTTCGCGTCTACAATGTGTTCCTAATGCCGAAGCTAATAAAAGTTAAACAAGTCACATGACCACAAGAAGATAGGTCAGTAAGTTTACACGTAGAAAAGAGAAATAAGATGAAGAAGACAAAGAAGAAACCCAAAAGAAAACGTTCATGCGTGAAAAGAGGTATTGACGCTTGACCGCGCAATTACTCAACACATTTCGATCAGCAAGGTCTCTCCGTCCACTTCTATTTTATCGCCGTTAATAATAATGTTGCCAAATCTGATTTAAGTCCAGTATTTCCAATCTTGAAAAATGGAAACACATCTCTAAAAAACGTTGTCGACGTCTTCTTCTGCTGATGCACTAGCTATTCCTGTAGCATTGAGAAATGTGGTATATCCCAAGAACTAGTACAAGACAGAACAGGTGTGTCACAATGTTTCCTGGATTTGTCTAAACATGAACTGGCAAGAGTTAGTTTATTGAGAACATAATTAATGCCTAACGTTATGTTAATACAACGTCCCAACAATTATGGGCGGCGAATTTCAATATAATAGAAGATGTGTTGGAAAAGAGTCACTTTAGAATTGTCCTCTCCAAAATAATGTCACATGGTTCACGCAATCATTGTTGCAAAAAGAACCACACGAACAAGCTAAAACATCATCGAACGGTGGTGAGACTTGTTGAGACGCAGAAACCACATCATGGATACGCTTTTAGCGTCATTCACTAAGTCCTGTTTCTGCTGCTAGTTATGGATGAACACAAAACTGTATCGTTCAGCTAAACCAAATTAAATAGTTTGCATATGCAAGATGTACGACGATGTCTCGAAGAACGAGTGACGTACAAGATACACAAACACATTCGACAAAAATGTCCAGCAGTCAAATGATAGCAACTGGAATCGATCATCAATGGCAAGCGGATTTCTCGGATGACTCTCATTTAGTATAGTATAATCGAGGTTACGGATATGTTTTATGTGATTGATGTGTTTCAAAAATAGTATAAGTAGTTTCTTTAACTTTAAAAAAAAGTATCAGGCTAATGCAAGCTATCAAACCTTTCATAAAACAAAGAGGCCAGCATCATCTGCAATGGAAAATGGACGAAAGTATTTAATTTCTGAAACAAGTCTTCTAAAATCAGTCGGAAAAAGACATATACATTCTGTAAACACCGAAAATCCTTAATCGAAATACGTGTCGTGGAATGTTTTCAAAGAACTTAGAACGTATGTGCAAATAATTTACACATCATAATGCTCTAAAATACACTGAATATTACCACGTTGGGTCGAATCGTACCATGTTAGCATCATTTGTGCTTCAGAAGAAGTGACACCTGAAAACAAAATGATGATGCATTAATCAATTATTCGGAATGTCCCAAAACTGGGCAAGACAAAGAAGTTTAAAGACTGAAGATTGGATTCTCACTGAAAGAAAAACAAATCGTGCTTTTGACAAATGTTATTTACCCAACTAGATTCCATAATTGCTTCGTGTCACAGAACAAAATGTGTAGACGTGATTCTTCTGGCTATAATTTGAAAACTCGAAGAACATTTGAACTCGAAAGAGTTTTAATCAATAGTTCCGTTGAGAGAAGCATTACTGAAGATGCCTAAGAACAAACATTTGGACAGTTAACCCTAAATGACACTATATTCTATCTTGAATCGAAGCCCAGCGGCAATAGAGAAGACTTTAACTTCATGTGTTACTTAGAATTTGCTCGTGAGTGCCTGACTTTCACTTTTGGTTCATTTTGAATTTGTTAACGCGAACATCAAATGGAGCACGGTGATGCTTTAGTTCAGTCTTAGACGTATCTTTACTCTGTTTCGCAAATACTTGACTTGTACCCAAATTTTCAAGTGCAAACGATCCATCGTTTCGAAAATACGTTCTTGTTTGACTTCTCTTTACAGGTTGTTAAATCCTATGTCGATAATGTCATCTTCTGTCAGCAGATTCTCAAGTTTCAACTTTCAATGCTGCGGAGGTGGAGTTTTTCCTTCATATACATAACCACATCGCTGAACAAAGAATGCACGAAATTCTCGATTCAGCCATTTAGCAATGGCAGCTGTTCGCGTTTGTTGATTTTCACTTTCAGGTACTAGTTTATATTATTCAGATCGATGTATTCTTCTGTTTTCCGTTTGATTTCAAACACTATTGTAGCTTATAACAACACGGGGTGGAATTCTACCCACTGTTTTTTTTTGCACTGTCATCATCATAAGAGACGTGTCAAACAGATCTAATTATATCTTGCTGTATTTACAATCGAGAATCACTGCGACGTTTTCTTTGAGGAATATATTGTTTTGTCTGAAATATCCTTTTATGCAATATTCACATTGTAAAACGTAGTTGAAGTAGTGGAAGCACTTGAAGTACTTAAGTCCCCTTGAAAGGAATGAATTTCAACAGCGGGGCAGAAGTGTTTCCCACCACGTTTTACTCAGCGACATCGATTTGCACAAACATCAAACTGAGTCCTTCGTTTACATTGGTTTGGCATCAAGAAATACTTGAAGAATCAACTGCTGATGTTTATGTCTGTGTCTCCAACCAAATTAGCCAGCAGACATAGAGAAAATGTGATGGAATACGCCTTTTTTTCTCTCAGCAAAATCAAATTTAAGAAGACTTTATGGATGGATAGTTAGATGGTAAGATAGATAGTTAATTGCATGACGTCCTTTGAATTTTTTTTCTGCCAAACTCATTTGCTTATTGCATGCCATTAGTATCGTAATGAAACGGAAGTACGTTCATCTTAATTAGTAGACGTTAGATACTTGAAAAGCGTAAAGTAGCCTTGACACAACTAGACGATCTAAGAATAGATAAACAATATCATGAAACACATGATCTTTGAACCGGGTAGAAATGAACATGGTGTAGTAGTGATTATTGGTTCCCGTTGACCACCGTTTGCTAATACCATAAACCTTAAAACGTTGGTACTAACAACGAATATTTCACTAACCTCCCAAACCTAATCTCACGAAGGGTTGAAATCTGCAGCAAAAGGTACGATCCTTGTTTTCTTCTAATAGATTTGTCAGAAATGTAAAAAAGCAACTTAATCGATAAATATTGTAACGTCCTTAGCTATTTCATCAGAACGCTTTGGACTATACTAGCATACCTACTTTAAGAGATTTCAAGAATGTGATGAACACCGAAGAAAGAAAAACAGCAGCTATAAAGAAAATGACAGACCAGCAGGGAGGGGGAAAAAAAGACAAACGTGTAAACGGCAGAGAAGAAAATAAGTAAAGAAAAAAGAACCGATTATCTGCTTCTCCTATTGCTCGTCGGACACGTTAAAAATTGCACAAGTTCAAATATTATATCATACAGCCAAAACCAAATTTAAAAATCTCCGCCTTCAGAATGTACAACAATGGTTTAATCGACGTACATTTTACAAACTTCCCATTCAAATGCAATATCTAAACAGCAAACAAAGTATTACACTTTAATCATCAATGGCAAGCAAATGTGTCTCACATTACTTTTTAAAGTGATAATGTAACAAACTTCTATTTTTCCCCCCAGAACTACCGAACTCTTCACCACCATCCGGGAATCTGTTTTGCGTTTTAGTTAGTCATATAACTGATGTAATGAGATAGGTTTGCTAGTGGGACTGAAACGACTTGACACGTTGAGTTGTATTATGTTGTGACCAGTTTGAGTTGAATTTTCTTTTCTTTAAATTACTGAATTCAACTGATTATTTTATCTGGAAATACAAAAGTGCTCTGATATTATTCATGGATAACGATATCCGCTGGAGTTTATACGGAATTCATGACATGAATAATATTTTCTATGACTCAACATGAGATTGTTGACACATCAGTCTAACGCTGACTATTAGTGACGTCAACGTTTGCCATCCTGAATTTCATCGGGATTTAAACTGAGCTTCACTTAGAACTTTTCACTGATAGGACTTGTTCTCTAGTTTTTGTATTCTTTTTTGAATGAATTGGTAAAACCGTGAGTTCATTTTCTCATTTTTCACTTTGTTTTGTAGAGAAATAATTATTCTTTAACATTTTCCAAAGTTTGATGTCTTTATAGTTTCTGTTACTTATTCTAAGAGCATAGACTCATAACAGAAAATTTCAATCTAAGTACTTTTCAATCTCAGTACCATTCAATCTAAGAAGGTTTCAATCTAAGTACATTTCAATTTGAGTACTTTTCAATCTAAGTCCCTTTCATTCTAAGTACTTTCAAACTAAGTACGTTTCAATCTAAGTATATTTCAATTCGAGTACTTTTCAATCTATGTACCTTTCATTCTAAATACTTTCAAACTAAGTACGTTTGAAGTACGGTTCAATCTAAGTACACTTCCATCTAAATTCCCTTCAATCTAAGTACACTTCAATCTAAGTTCGTTTCAATCTAAGTACCGTTCAGTGTAAGTACTTTTAATCTAAGTACCCTTCGATCTAAGTACATTTCACGTTTGGCACCTTTCATTCTAAGTACTTTTCAACCGCAGTACCTCTCAATCTAAATACCTTTCAATATTAGTAACCTTTAATCTAAGTACATTTCAGTTTAAATACTTTTCAAGCTAAGTACATTTCAGTCTAAGTAAGTACCCCTCAATGTAAAGGGTGGGTGCGGTTATATGCCGAATGCCGGATTTCAGACTTGGTTAAAGATTTAGGTCTGTGCCGAAATTATTTTCTTTTCGGCTGCCTACTTTCTGTTTTGAAACAAGAAGCAGTAGAAAGTGTTAGCTAGCTCGTTAAAGCGATTTAACTGCTGCGCTTGAACAACCGTTATCAAACATTTGATACTATGAAGAAGATGTACAATTTAAATAATATCTTGCTTGTTATTTTTGCCACACTTTTGCAAGGTTATTTCTGTGACTTGTTCCCGTTTCAGAACACTTCCCTCCGTTGGGAGGTTCGTGTTGATGACTTGGTGGGACGACTTACTCTCGATGAAATAATGTTGCAGATGTCGAGGGGAGGGGGTGATCCGCATGGGGGCCCTGCCCCTGCCATCGACAGACTAGGGATAGGGCCTTACAGCTGGGCCACAGAGTGTTTGAGAGGACAGGTCAGCGCAGGGGAGGCAACTTCTTTTCCACAAGCATTGGGACTTGCAGCTTCTTTCAGGTAAAAAAGCATATTTCAGCATAGACACAGACACGTTCTTAGTCATGTGTTATATTAAAAAAGGTATGTATGAAGTAACAATTGTACAGTATGGTTTACAAACTAGTCCATTATACATGTTAGGATCACAGGGTCAGGGGCTCGTATTGTTGCTTACAAACGACTGGCCATACATGTACTATATAAAAACTAGTTATTATGTAGGAATGCTGGCTGATTCAGACCGTGGCTGATTCGGACCATAGCTGATTCGGCCCAAATTACGGGCTGATTCGGTCCAAATTACGGGCTGATTCGGACCAGATGACTGGCTGATTCGGACCATGTGAACTATTATAAGAAAAACCATGTAACACACACATTATTTAGTTTGGTAGTTGTTACTGTTTTTGCAGACATACTAAGAGCATATAAAAAGTTGATATTCAGCTTTTAAATTTACGTAAGACAATTGCTAGCAAATTTCTAACCGAAATCAGAACAAACTCCATATTAACTATAGCATTTAGATTTGTTCAACCAAAAAAAAGAATATATATATATATATGTGTGTGTGTGTGTGTGTGTGTGTGTGTGTGTGTGCAATAAACTGAAAACGAACAGTGCAAAATTAGTATCTAACTAGCCTGAGCGCTTTCGACTCTTAATGGGTCTTTTTCAAAGACAAATACAAAACATAGACAAGACAAACAAATAAAACAGAAATAACTACCAAACTAAATGATGTGTGTGTTACATGGTTTTTCTTATAATATCTCACATGGTCCGAATCAGCCCGTCATCTGGGCCGAATCAGCCCGTAATTTGGGCCGAATCAGCTATGGTCCGAATCAGCCAGCATTCATTGTAACCACTAGCATCTGTTACTACTGCCTTTTTTAAAAACAAAATAATGTAAGTAAAAGTTTTTTTTTATATATATATATATAATTGCATACCGTAATTATAGAGTCGTCTATATATTTAGCATTTTTTAAAAACTTAGACATAGCCATATATAAATTTATTTCAAGTCAGAGTATAATAAGAAACTTTAATCATTGGAGCTTTTTCACATACTGTATTTATTCAACAATCAATTATTTCTTAAAGTGTTAAAATACACATGTATAATCGCTAGCCAATACACATTTAATCTATTCCCATTGATAATTTCTGTTGAAAAATTTAATGCAGAAGTAAAATAATATTGTTGAAATAATGGCTGGCCAATAAAATGCTTAAGCTATCATTTACATGCATGGCAATTTTAAATATGCAAGGACAAGGACAGACTATGCAAAACATTCTAAACGCACATGTACAATATAAGATCCATCGATAACCATGTGTATGTAGGAATCAATAACTACATGCATCTATATACAATATTTAGGGCAAATTGAAATTTAAAATGCAGAGCATGCAGCATAATTTAGGTAGCAGCAGCCTATTTGTTTAGTTGTGTTTACATAAGAACATTTACACACTAATCTCCCAGACCAATTATGATCCATGCTTTGTTAATCGGTACAAGTCAATACTTTCCTCATCAATTATATAAATCCACACTTTGTCAAACATTTTATATAAATTACTTTCGTTATTGAGCTGCTTCCTGATGTATGATGTGGCATGTGCTATTTTCTTTCTTTCATTATTCAATCCATCCCTGATATATGATGTGGCTGATGACTTTTTTTTTTTTTCTTTCTGTATTCAGTTCATCCCTGATGTATGATGTGGCTGATGCTTTGTTTCTTTTTTTCTTTATTCAGTCCATCCCTGATGTATGATGTGGCTCATGCTACAGCAGAAGAGGTTCGGGCAAAACATGTGGAATTTGTCAAGCATGGACAATATAGTGATCATACTGGCCTTAGCTGCTTCAGTCCCTTCATGAACATCATGAGACATCCACTTTGGGGAAGGAATCAGGCAAGATTATCTCCCCTTTCATTTTATTAATGTTTCTTCTTGAAATGAAGTTGACATATTTACAGAGGTCACAAATTAGAGCCCCAAGGACAATGTAAATGGCACACAAATTGCAAAGAGTAAAAAAAAAAATTAAAAGAAGAGCATGGAAAATTATTTTTTTTATACATATTTCAGCAAGCATTTATTTCTCATTGATAGGTTTCTTTCCCACAAAATGATGAGTAAAGTTGTCATTTTAAGCCACTATTATGAACATATGAAATCATTGATGAGATTGGAAATTTGTTTCAATGCCTTGTTTTTGTTACAGATGCATCTTTAATAGACGTTTATTAACATTAAGACATCATCAGTAAGAAAATTATATTCAGATATCTGCAGACTTAAATAGTTTTGATTTACTTGAACTTTATTTCACATGAATTTGTTTTATTTAATATTTTGTGAAGACCAAAAAAATTTGAAATTATTTGTCTAAATCAGAAATATTGGTATTCGTAAATAGTTTAAAAGTAATGGCATAAATTTAATTGAACTACACATTTTTCAAATGCAAACTAAAGGTGGTGAAACCCACAGAAGCATCCGTTGGGATTAGAAACTAATAATCAAGTTACATTGTAACAGATATGAAAATGAGCTTTTGTTATCCATTCAAACATGAAAAATAGTGAGAGGAGCCTTAAATTACAATATGTCTTCAACTTTCCTTCATGAGGTTACCATATTTTCCAGCCTATGTCAATGCAGAGTATAAGTCAAATTCACTTATTTTGTATATTTTCCATTCTTCATCCATATAAGACGAGGTCAGGTCAATAACTTGGCTTCATATATTACACTAGTAACTTCTGGTTTCGTGAATATTAATGTTATCACTGTATGATCTTCCATATTACTGGCAGTCATGAAATTGCATCACCAATACTATCATGCTTGTAATTTTACTCAAATACAAAGCTCTGCTATATTCTGCTATCAGATTGACACAGCTGAATAATCAATCCATTCTTGTTTTAATTATGATATTCAATTGCAACAAGAACCACATGGCTGTGCATGCTATGTGTACACATGTTAATTAAAGGTCTCAAGCTTTAACCTGATTATTCCCATTTAAACCAGTCTTGAGTGCAGGATTCAACAGATGAGATAAACTCACTGAGGCTAATAATAGGGAAATGAGGTTATCCATATGGAGATCACAAATGTGAAAAAATTTAAGAGACAGACAACAGAAAAGTTACAAATGAAAAATAAATAAAACCTTTTTTGATTATGCTTTAACATATCTTTGAAATGCAGTATCAAATTTACACAATAGAACAGTTTGATAATACGTATTTTTTATAACTATTTTTTAACATGTCAATATTAATTGAAAGCACAGCAATGTTGTAATTCATTTTATTACCTGTGGTAGAACTGTTCTGAATTCTAATTAAGAAAATAATGATTAAGAGTTCACCTAATCATCTCCAGTATCTGAAATTCCTCGAAGTCTTCATCTACTGTAATAGAATGAAAAATGGCGGCTATCTCAGGACTCAGATCATTGGAAATTTTCTCATTATCGTCTGTCTCCATTTCATTCCACAACACGCGGCGCATTGTGTTAAGACATATTTGTCTAATTTATCCTCAATCGTACACCATCTTGCTATGTAGCCATGATTTATTTTGCAACCTTAGCCATATGCCAATCTTGGACACATTTTTCACTGACACCATAGTTTTTATGAGCAGCCATATTCACACCTTTCTCTTCTGCAAACTTTACATTTTCCATTTTAAAGGTCACTGTGTAAGAATTGCTTGATTCGATGGGAGGCATTGAGATAAATTGAATGATTTGTAAGGGAATATTTATATGAATGATTATGACTGAAAAGATTGATCAAAACATACCTAATTAAAATGTACTAGTACTATAGCATTGAAAACAATGCCCATGGCTAAAATCATTATTTACATCCAGAGAAGGGAGTGGGCATCATTATCCGTGGTTCTTAATCCATTTGATATTAAAAACTGTTTGCGTAATTGATGTGGAGTAATGATAAAGAACAATGGAGTACCAGCAATATGGTAGCTAATATCTGTAGCCAAAGCCAATATCAAGGTTTAAAATTGCAGCAACTGGCTTTGTTGTTGGTAACCAAAGACCAATTTATCAACTACCAGTATAATCAATGACAACTGTTTAAGTATGAATGATGTGTTGACATTTCAATTTGCTTTGAACTGAAATGTGAAACTAAAAATGGATCATTGATGAACTATGAGTAATAATTGTTATATCTGATTTTAGTTTAGTTTAAACCATATTTATTTGATAAACTTTGTCAAATGCAATTATAAACGTGTATTTTGCCTCAGAGGACCCATATAATATCCCAGACAAGTGATAGGTCTTTTTGTTTGTCTGTTGGAAATTAATATTCCAGCTTTGATGGAATGCACTAAAATTGTTCTTCAGTCACCTTTTCTTTCATTTTTTTAGGTATTGTTAATTACATTTTTGTATTTCTCTATTGTTGGAGTACACAGTTAGAATTCTAATCCAAAATATGTTCTCACACTTTGGCATTACTCTGTGGACATTGAGTAAAAATTTCACATCAGTTCAGTGATAGACTATAAATTAATAGTACTTGGATTTATATATCTGACTCTTGTTCATTGAGGATGCATATGTTGAGGACCCCCATATAGACAGATTTAATTACTGGCTTTCTGTTTGTACAGAGGGTGCTTGTGAGGACCCCTATATGTACTTAGATTTAATTACTAGCATCTTGTTCATTTAGGAAGTGTATGGCGAGGACCCCTACATGACAGGTGTGATTGCAACTAGCCATGTCCAGGGCCTTCAGGGAAATCATTCCCGGTACCTGCTGACCAGCTCTGGATGTAAAGTTATTGCTGTCCATGGTGGACCTGATACCATTCCTGTCTCTAGATTCACCTTTGATGCCAAGGTAATTGTTTAACTTTTTGTATGTGCTCCAAAATATGAAGTATTTTATGTATCATATTATGAGGTCTGTCCTTCCATCTGCCTATTACACACCATTTATCCAGCATTTACAGTTATCAAACTTTGTGGATGACTTACACTTGGGGTAAGTAAGAACCCTGTCTGTTTCAGGGTCAAAAGGACTACTGTTAAAACATTGTTATTGACTCTCTACCTTAACGAATGCTTGTTGATGACTTACAGATTTGGTAAAAATAGACCTATTGATTTTGAGTCAGACGATTAAGGTGATTGTGAATAAACAAAAAAGTTTTGCATTGTAACCTTGATTCTAGACCATAATGTAATGGTAAGTCTATGTAGTAAATTAAGTTTATTTCAAAACCCATAATTTTACCTGGTTCATTTAATTGATAGTAGACCCATAAGGTTTTTCATCATTGGTCACTCATTCAAATGCAGTAGACTACCCTTGGTCATGTTGATACAGTACATACTGTTCTGATCACATTCATAAGAGCTTTTACTGTCATGGTGAAAGACCATCAATATTTAATTGAGTACAAAGTTCACTTAAAGTATAAATTGCTATTATGTTTAAATTTGGAATATTTCAACCAATTGTATGAGGAAGAATTTGAAAAAATATAACATGACTTAAGTACAGAAACATTTATATATTACTCTTCGGAAGGTAACAGAGAGAGACCTCAGACTGACTTACCTACCTGCTCATCGAGCCTGTGTTAAAGCTGGGACATATAGCTTCATGTGCAGTTATAACAGGTAACGGTCTAGCATTGTCTAATAGCCATCAGATCATGTTTTTATCAAATAATACTGATGTAGTTTTTACATTGATCTTGCCTCCCATTAGTTGTATGAGCTTTCTACCTTAGACTGCCCCCCCCACTCCCCCCCCCCCCCCACAACATGTGTTTCCTATTGCACTGGTTTTAAAATTAGGGTAGGTATTTTTTTAAACATTATATTTATTATTTTGATTAGTATATATAATGTACTAAGTTCTTAAAGTACTGGGCTAAACCAGCTCCATTAGATGCACAAATCAATTTCAGGAATTTTTTAAAGAATTTTTTAAACTCAGGTTGGGGTGGGTGTGGTGCTGTTGCTAGGGTTGTCAGTGAAAAACAGGGACAGTCAGCCTACCAAACACACATTTTTGGGGGCCTTTTACACTGGCTCATGTTTAATGTCAACCAGACTGCTTACATTATTGGCCCAGATCTGCAGTAACATAAAGTGATGTCTGGTTAGGGGCTATGTTATTTGTTCAATGAATGATTTTAAATGACTCCAAATGCTTGCTGTGGAAATTAATTATACACCCATAACTATATGCCCAACTCGTTCATCCCAGACCCATTTTCATGGAGGCAGACATATTGGTTTTGTTCTGTCAGTACAGCTATATTTCCATCATTGTTGGTCTTTGCATTTACACTTTAATATATGCAAGAAAGCTAAATGTCTTTTGAGCCAGACAAGACCAAATTTGATATTAAGATAAATTGAGTGAGTCCTTACTTGAGTTTGACAAACAAAATATGGTAAACTAATTTGCATTCATATTTTTGGTTTGCAAAATTCACATTTAGGACACCTTAGCAAAAAGAACAAAAATGTTTGAAGTATGCATACCAGCACAACTCTTATTATTTAGTGGTGAATAAAAGATTGTAAACAAAAATAGTATAAACAAAAACAATAGCAAAATCAGTATGTATGTATGTATGTATGTATGTATGTATGTATGTATGTATGTATGTATGTATGTATGTATGTATGTATGTATGTATGTATGTAAGCAAACCCAATAAGTCTAAGTAATTCCTTAAAATATTCCTTTGAATGCAAACTGGAAATTTACAAGGAACTTACAGTATTGTGAATTAAGTACCAAATAATCCTGAAAAGCTCTGTTATCACAAGTATTGAGTTTCAGAATGAAATCCAGCCCTTAAAATCCCTTAAGTATCATTAGTTTTGAATATGCTGATATACCAATAGTCTTGATATATCCCAGTGATATAATCCATAATGTCAAGGAATGAATGTACAATAATTCCCAAATAGTTTTTAGTTCAAAATGTCAATGAACACTTTGTAACTATAATAAATAATTTAACTAAATAATTCATCTGAAAATTATATTTCAGCACAATTAAAATTGATTCCACAAGGATTGATAATAAAATAGATAAGAATAATTGCATACTTGGTCTTCTTTATACATAGACTGTCACCTGAATTACATCACAACACAACGTCATGGGCTTGAGTTATTTTTAGTGGTCAAGTATGTTCACTTTAATTTTAGCAAACGTCCTAACAAATATAACGTAGACCATGGTTTTCCAAGGGAAAAACAACCAAGGTTCTGAACTCAAATCCAGGTATATATGTTGTTTACAATAAAGATCATTGCTTTAATGTATAATTTACAATCATGGATAAAAGTTGACTACATAATACATTGTTTACAAATGACCCATAAAATTTGCAGTCATTGAAAAAAGTTAAATAAAATATAGATATACAAAATTCAGTCATGATCAAAATTCATGAATATCAATCAATTTAATTTGAATCTGATTACCTGAGTTTGTTACTTCTCTGAAAGTGTTTGTTTGATCCAGTTTTGATCAAGCATGGAGTATGGGCTTATATCACTGAGATCTCAGATAAATTAAGTAATGGGCAAGACTTATGCATATTAGCAATGTGGTCTTGCATCTGTTTGGTTGAGCTTGTGATCACTATTGAATCTATTTTTCTGATTCTATTTTGATCAGGTTTGGAATACAGACATATATTAAAGCATAAGGTTTATGTCATCAGAATATCCTTTTAATTTATTATGAGTGACATTTTGTACTTATTAAGGTGATTGGATTGATTCAATCCAATGTGGACACCATATTTCTGATCCAATTGTGATCAAGCTTGAAATATGGGCATGTCTCACATATATGTCAACCTCCAGCATGGGATGATTTTTCTCACACATTTCTGGATTTCTCTTGTCATTCCTGTCACTGAAATCTCCCACATATGCAAAATAATAAAAACAATTCTGTTTCTTTATAATCTGATTCTAGTGTTTTATATTTATGATAATAATGCCTGTGATCACATGACTCAACTGGCTTAGGCATGGCAGAACTATGTAGTTGTTTATTTCACCATTTGATCCTGTTACATGGTTGGCTGGCTTGATTACTTGAAGTTTGTTGAGGTGCATTATATTGTTCTGCCTTGATACTTAAAGTTGTTAAGATGGATAAGAGTCTGTACTATGCATGATCAAAAGTAATTTGCACAGGATTAAAGATTTTACTTGAATTTAATTGGATTACTGATGAGCTAAAGTGGCATAACACTGGGTCAGTACGATTAAAGTTTGTCAAGATGATGAAAATTGACAATGTCAAAACACCAAAATCCAAGCAGCCAAACTATATCTCAAAATCAAATATTAGTTGGAAATTGAAATTTCAGAGGATGCAGTGACATTCATAGGGACATGAACATACATTCTGCTATTCATATAAAAAAGATTGTAAAGTCTGTTATGGTGGCAAGAATGACATCATACACATTGCAGAATTCTAATTGTGGTAATAACATAAAAGCATATTAACTACAACAACAAATATGTCATCACTTACAATTTTATGGAATGTACATCAGTTTTGGATAACATTAGATATGTAAAGACACAATTTGCCAACTTTATAGATAAACATAATTCCTTGTGAGTAGCTATCTTCTGAATGCAACCAGCAATCACAATATTTAGGCAAATCTGAGTTTGATATTTCTGTAAATGACCACATCACAGAAACCTATATAAACACCACTGAACTTGATTAAATCCTTTGCAAATATAAATGTAAACCTAACTAAAGTACTAACTGCCATTGTAATGCGAAATTACTGGGATGACTGGGTCTATGCTTCCACAGATTTGGTATGCAGATATTTGATGAGATTGTTTTGCATCTCATATAATTAATTATTCATTATTATGTACACTTTTAACCATGAAAAAATCATGCTTTCTTCTGCTAGCTTGTTAGCATTATTGTTGAAAACTGCTGGACATACAATCTCTTTTTGACCATGAAACACTAATGCTTTCTTCTACTAGCTTGTTAGGGGCCGAGTGGCCTAAAGCACTCTCCGTTACGGATCACTGCCATCTCACATCTGTCTGCGTGGGTTCGAATCTAAGATTCGGCTAATGTAGTTACATGAGAAACTTGCCAGTAGCTTCTCATGGGTTAGTGGTTCTTTCCGGGGTTTTTACTCAGGTTCTTCCTCCACCAATAATACTGGCCACCATGTATAGACTATCGTGTGCTAAAAAATGGCGTTAAACCCTAAAACAACAACAATCTACTAGCTTGTTGGCATTATTGTAGAAAACTGCTGGACATGCAATCTCTTTTTTTTTTGATCATGAAAAAAATAATGCTTTCTTCTGCTAGCTTGTTGGCATTATTGTAGAAAACTGCTGTACATATAATCTCTTTTTGACCATGAAAAGAATAATGCTTTCTTCTGCTAGCTTGTTGGCATTATTGTAGAAGACTGCTGGACATACTATTCCTTTTGACTATGAAACACTAATGCTTTCTTCTGCTAGCTTGTTTAGCATTAGTGTAGAAAATTGCTAGAAATTATTTTTCTTTTTGACCATTAAACAGTAACATTTTCTGCTGAATCCTTGTTGGATTTATTGCAGGAAACTACTGAACATTACATCCCTTGTTGAACATGGAACATTAATGCTTTCCTCAGATAGCTTGTCGGCATCATCACAAGAAACTGCTCGACATTATATTCATTTTTTACTATAAGAGTGTAATGCTTTCTTAACAGCAAATGCCAATCCAGGCATGATTTTTTTAATAAAGTTTTTTCAGCCATGCAATGCTGTATGATTTTAGAAGGAATATTTGTCATTGTCATTTTGTACTTATGCAATTTTTTTGAAAGTTTTTAAACATTTGTCCTCACTCATACCAACTATTGATATTGCTTCATCTTCTCTATTCAATTAATAACTCAGCATCAATGGAATTCCAGCATGTGCTAATGATAGGATTTTGACAGACATTCTTCGAAATGAATGGAATTTCACAGGTTATGTTGTAAGTGACCTGGCGGCTATTGAGTTAATTATTACGGCACACAAGTACCTCAAGACACCTATCGACACAGTAGCAGCCTGTCTGAAAGCGGGAACCAATCTTGATTTCTCAGGTGAACCGAAATCAGTGTATGATTATATTGGTGAGTTCATTTCCATAGCGATAGTAATGGAGAGATATGTCTGCATTAACTTAGTCTTAGTTTAATTTCAGCATGGTGTAAGAGGTACACTCATCTAAATTTCTGAGAAATTACTTCGCTAACTTATAAAATATAACTATAAACTATCACAGCATGATAGCTGTTGTTTTGAGCAAGTAAAATCAATTTTGCACTGGATGGTAGATGCTAAAGTTTCTGCTATCTTAAGGCCATCATGGTTACCTTGACGAAACTGGTACTAAAGCATGCAGGCATGGACGTATGGAAAGTACTATATTTTCTTGGACTAATTTAATACAATGCATGGTAACATTACATGGCAGTGATTCTTTGTAAAACTGATATTTTCTAAAAGTATTTTGCAATACTGTTTTATATAGGAATTTGTAGTTGAAAATTGTCTATTTTCTTGCAATTATATATATCTTTCTTCTACATGTATACTTTCAAATTCAATTTCATTAAGCAAAGAAATTTTTTTCATGCATAATTTATTATGTTATATGAAAAGTATATTTTTTGTTGTTCCTTAGTTGATGCTGTCAAGCAAGGGAAGGTTTCAGAGGAACTGGTCAGAGAAAGAGTAAAGCCTCTTTTCTATACCAGAATGAGGCTGGGAGAGTTTGACCCACCATCCATGAACCCATACTCACAGTTAAACCTTTCTGTGGTTCAGAGCCTTGAGCATAGAAAACTTGCACTTACAGCAGCCATGAAATCTTTTGTCCTGCTGAAAAATGATTACAAGATCCTTCCTTTGCCAAAATATTTCAGCAAAATTGCAGTAGGTATATAGACCTAAGAATTTTGTTGTAAGAATTTACAATTATTTGCATATATAACGACCCTCATACAGTTTTATGCTTCCATCCAAAATATAGGATGGTGCAGTAACCATATACAGGTTCTGCATGAGAAAATCAGAGTTGTATTTTTTATATATAATTTTTTTTAGTGGTTCTTCCTATGAAAGTCAGATTTTAAAAAAAGTATTCTTATTATGTATGAATTTGAAACTGTTGAGAAATGTATGTATTAAGTTTTCAGGTCATTTTGAGGAAGCAGTTAAAGCTATAGGACTTAAAGGAGACCAGAAACCAATGGAAATATAGAATAATAAGAACAACACTAATGAAGAAAACCTTATTCTGAATTATTATATGCGACCGCAATCCCAGTATTTAAATATTGGCATATGTTCAACGAGCTGAATTTCCGTGACCTCGTATGCAAAATTTCCGCACCTATTCGGTTACTCTCTTGATGTGATGTCATAGTAGCGACTCCAGCATCCCGACTGGCTATTTTGTATTATTGCTTACGGGTGTAAATAGCGCAATAAGAAAAGGCTATGGACAACCTTTTTCTTCTTTTCCAAATGATAAAGGCATACAGAAAGTCTGGATACATTATTACAAGCGAGTCGATTTCAATGCAACACCATACAGCAATCCGTGCTCATTACATTTCTCAAAGGAATATTACCAGAGGTATCCTAAAAAATAGAACCTCTAGGATATGTGA
Source organism: Unio delphinus (assembly GCA_029339505.1). NCBI lineage: Eukaryota > Metazoa > Mollusca > Bivalvia > Unionida > Unionidae > Unio > Unio delphinus. Next base: position 13,912,680 of record JAQISU010000042.1, read on the forward strand.
ATGCTAAGTCTAGACTAAAAGTTGAAACTGTTCCAGACATACCATTGTATATTTTAAATCCTGGTAAAGAGTGTCAAACGTACGAGTTACGAAAATAGGCAGAAGGCCGAGTAAGTGCTAATAAAAAATATGACAGCCCGATACCTGATCGTGCTGATGAAATGAGTAAATGTTTTTTTCTTTTTCAAGATTACAATCTAACTAAAGTCACCACTATCCTATGTATAAATGAGATCTGACTTTAATCAGATGGAAGCTTTGCTAAAAAAATAATAATAATAAGATTATCAACCTTGACACGGTCGTGTTTCGAGAAAAACAATTTAAGTAATTTTTTAAAAAATATTAAAAAAATTATTTAAAAAAACTCAACCTATTAGTCTATGCCTATTACACGTAAAATGTATAAACGGAAATCTGTAATGATTGGAACTGATATAAAACTGTCCCATGGGCAGTTTAAATAGCAGCGATTAAAAGACAAGAGATCCGATATAAAATCAAAGTTTCACATTAACTGGCTGACAATAGAAATTGGGGGGAGGCGACTATTGACCCCGCCCATTTGCCCCAATGTGCAATTTATCCCTGTGATATGCCTTATTATCCCCCAGGATAAGACCTTTTTTCATATTCTGGTCTGCATAATAGTTAGAGGTTAGAATTAAGTACACAAACATAATGGCAGTTTAACAAATTAACAATTATTCCTTATCATTGCACTTATGTTGTGAAAAGGACTGGCCCTCTGACATAATTCAAAGAAACCATGTGCTACAGAGTGTGTATGTAAGCACCAGAAATTCATTGGCAAATAAACGATGCCAATTTTGTTGTAACTTCGAGACCAAAGACTTAATTTTAAGAGTTCAAATCTGCAGTCAAACTTTACCGTACATGTATGTGGCCATTGTTTTCCCATATTTTATATCCCACCCTATTTCCTTTAGTTTAAGTGTTAAGGTATGTAACACTGTTTACTGAATTAAATATTTATTTTGAATTAGTTTTTTAGGGGCACATATACTGCATCGTATTTTTTTTTTATTACCGGTACTTCTTTTAATTTAATCATGGCAATGAAACTTTACATATATGGTAGAGGAATGTCAGGTGTTAACTGGCCGAGTTTTTTTGGGGTGGAAATGGAGATTTTGTTTGCAGAGAAAATTATGCAGCCTTCATTGTGATAATTCATGGGTTTTAAACTAATTGGTGACAATTTTTTTTTACAAGAAGTACTTCTGTAGTAGTTAAACAATCTGAAATTTACGTGAATAATGTTTAATCTTAAACTATTTACTGAAGACAAAAACTGTCCTGTGATATTAATTATTTCTTCACTACAATATTCACAAGTGATAAAATAGAAAATGACATCTGTGGACTGCACACTTGATAAAAAAATTATATATGGATTTTCTTCTTCTGAGAAATGAAAATTGAGAGACATATTGAAATAATCGGGAGTTAACTGCGAAAAATCAAGAGAGATATTACGAGATAGGGAGGAAATACCTCCAAAATTTTAATTTATTTTCTTTCTTTCTTCTCCCGGCTTGAAAGTTAACATATATGAACTGTTCGGGTGGAATTTCAGTCAGGGCTAGTAAGTTTATAAAGAAAGTTTCTTAATGTTGAAATTAATTACGTATGATTTCCTCCTCGCAGATTTTTTTGTGGGGTGTTGTTTTTTGTGTGTGTGAAAAATTACTTCCGATGAAAACCGTTATCATTGGCCTTTCTCGCTTGCCATGTTTCTGTTTGGATACGAGGACTGGCTAGTATGACGTCACGAGACCACGTGATCTGTCATCTCATTAAAACTCGGAAATACTCTGCAATTTACGGAATCATTGTATCTTCTTCGCAATATAATCAATATCCGCATACGATATTATTTTTTTAAACATTATATTCGAATTAGAATTTGTAAAGAATTACATTTATAAAATAAAAATTTTCATTTCTAGTCTCCTTTAACATTGTTAATTGCTAAGTCTCCATTGACTTCTATAGTGGGGAGCTATGTAAAACATATTACATCAGATGTTTGTAACTCCCATGTATCCTATAATGGATGACATGTGGTCAAATTGCAAGTGAAAAATTTCTGTGGGATACACTATTCATACAAATGTACAAATTCCAAGTGAGAAGTTCCTGTGGGATATGCCATTCATGTATAAGTACTTGTCTAATTTTAAGTGAGAAATTTCTGTGGGATACACTATTCATGTATAAAGTACAAATTCCAAGTGAGAAATTCCTGTAGAGATACACCATTCATGCATATGTACAAATTCCAAGTGAAAACTTCCTGTGGGACATGCATATGATTGTACAATCAAATTCATATGTGAAATTCCTATGGGATACACCAGTCATGCATATGTACACTTTCTGACATTACTCTTGTGACTGCTTTAGTGGTTCAAGTATCTGTCTCAGAAGCAGGAGGTCACAGGTTGCAACCCATGCTAAGTCATACCAAAAACTTATAAAATAAAATTAACAACTGTCTTTGCTTGGCACACAGCGTTAAAAGGTTACTGTTAGGACCTGTCGGCCAGGTGTCAGAATAATGTCACTAGGTGTGACATGATGCTATATGTCTGCAGCATGATGCCCCAGTGCTAGACATCACTCTAAACTGCCACACTGCAGACATGTTAGTGATATGAGTGAAATTTTATAAAAGGTACGTTATAAATCTGACACACACACACACACACACACACACACACACACACACACACATGTCATCAAGCCCATGAAAATGATGGGAACAATAGGCAAGACATTGTTATTTATTTTCTGATGGCATTGTAGATGCCAGCATTAAATGTTTGTATTCATTGAAGTTACTGTTACATATTCAGTCATGAAACATCATGGAAGTTCTGCACATCACAGGAGTAACATTTATGATGGTGTTGTCATTGGTGTTAATATAGGGGTCATCGTTAACTTTTTACATGCAGCTAAGTTTCCCTGACACTTGTTTATTAATCCATCCTTCTGTCAGCTTATCTTACTGTTGGCATTTTCATTACTCTTTCCTTTTTTTTTCTCTAAATCACTGAGTTGAAGTTCCCAAAATTTGATTGCATATATAGGTGTCTTTGATAAGAATGTGAAAGAGAACATTTTCTTTTGCTTTTCCCCAAGAGATCCATTGGGAGAGGTTATCAGGATCAAATGTAAATTTTTAATTACAATGACAGTTTCAAATATTTTAATCAAAAAGTTTTGATATACAGTCATTGCTGACATACATGTAAATTATGTAACATATTTTGAGTTAAAATCTCTGGGCTGTGATTGGTGGATTAGGTGGGGTATGATAAAGATGCTGGGGTGTGGTTGATTTGGGAGGTGGGTATGATAAAGATGCTGTGTGTGGTTGATGGCAGAAATGGGGTATGATAAAGATGTTTGGCTGTGGTTGATGTGGGAAGTTGGATATGTTAAAATGCATGGCTGTGGTTGATGGGGGAGGTTGGGTACAATAAATATGCTGGGCTGTGGTTGATGGGGGAGGTAGGGTACGATAAAGATGCTTGGCTTTGGTTGATGGGGGAGGTTGGGTACAATAAAGATGCTGGGTTGTGGTTGGTGGGGGAGGTGGGGTACAATAAAGATGCTTGGCTTTGGTTGATGGGGGAGGTTGGGTACAATAAAGATGCTGGGCTGTGGTTGATGGGGGAGGTGGAGTATGATAAAGATGCTTGGCTGTGGTTGATGGGGGAGTTGGGGGTAATACTAATAAACACCATAGGTCTTAAGCTTCCAACGGTTTGGAATATATCCATGTATATTTCATATTTCTGAGTAACCTCTGTTTCCAATTTTTCAGTATTTATTAAGCATGGCAATATTCTGTTGAAATAATTTATACAAACATGAAACAGTTGTCACGAATGTCCAACAGTTGTGTTGGATTTCATGAAAATAAATATGGGTTCGGGAAAAGGGTACACACATTCCTCAGCAGGCTGATGACTCGTGTGCTTTAGTATAGCTTTCATTGTTTGTCCTAATTAAAAATGAAGCTATAAACATGTTTTCTGGCACAATCCAGAGTTGTAGACTCAGTTCATTTTCATAAAATTAAGTAGGACCATGTTTTTCTAAGAATTGACAAAATTGCATTTTAAGAATTGTCCACCCCTCACTTCTTTCATGTCACAAAAGTATGCACTTCTGCATCACAGAGATAGTTGAGACTAAAGTTTTTTCATTCTTGGATGCATCTCCATTGAAAAATAGCTTGATTTACTTGCAAAAACTGGTATTTCAATTTTCATGTCCTATACCTAACAGTGTGTACATAGACATATACTACAGCTATGACAGACACAGCATAAGACAAAATACAAGTATATACATGGAACAGACATGCATATATTACAAGGGTAGATTTTCTGTTATGCATGTACACATACATGTCATACATGTACACATACATACTGGTTATACATGTACACATACTTGTCATACATATGTACTTGTCATACATGTTTACATGCATACTTGTCATACATACATGTAGACATACATACTTGTCATATATATGTGTACACATATGTACTTGTCATGCATGTATATATACATACTTGTCATATATGTGTATGCATATGTACTTGTCATTCATGTACACATACATACTTATCATACATATGTGTACACATACATACTTGTCAGATTGTCTGTATCTTGAATGTTATTTGTATTCCACAGGTTGTAGGGCCCATGGCTGACAATCTGGTGCAACTTTTTGGGGACTACAGTGCAGACATAGACCCTCGATATTCCACAACACCCTATCAGGGGCTAAAGAGTTTGGCACAGCAGGTGAACCTGGCTCCAGGGTGTACAGACAACAAGTGTGAAACATACCTTTCTTCCACCATTGCTCAGGCTGTCCAGGGAGCACAGCTTGTTGTTGTCTGTCTGGGAACAGGTATTTTTTAAATTGCTGTTTGTATAAAGGTACATTTCAGAGTGATACATTTGTTATCTCCATACTTTCCTATTCCTCCATGTTCTAATTCATATTTAATGCAGAACCAGTGAAGATATTTGGCGCTAAAAAAGTATAATTTATTTCACTTGATGCATATATGAGAGCAAAAGTATTTCTTTTCAACTAATTTCACAGATGGATTAAAAAAGGCAAAAAATAAAGGAAACAGAAAATAACAGAATCCTCCAATAGGCATCATCACGTGACATCTATTACAGGCCATGTGAAAATGTTTGGCACTAAAAGTCTTCAGATGGATTCTAGTTGACGTGTCTGTAAAGCTAAAGGTGCAACATTTGAAAACTTGAAGCAGTAAAGGATGTTAAAAGATGAGATGTAAGATGCTTGTATTCCTCTTTTTGACCACTTGGATTAAACGTTTTCCTCGTCAGGAGTTGGCATGTGTGTAATGTACTTGTCCAAATTGTGGCATGGTATAATAAGGGTGAGGACAGTTACAACTGACTTAGTAATGGACTTTTCCAGATCGTGGCATGGTATAATAAGGGTGGGGACAATTACAATAGAGTTGATGATGTACTTGTCCAGAATGTGGGATGACATAATAAGGGTGGGGACAATTACAGCAACTTGTTATTTGCATTTTTAATGTAACTTCTAACAATGTTTCAGTGATATCAAAGCAGACGTGGTAATGTATTTGTCCAGATTGTGACATGGCATACTAAGGGTAATACATGGGCAATAAGTATTAGATATATGTGCCCTTCACTGTTTAGGAAAAACAAATCATTATTGTCAGTCTTGGCACAGACATTACAATGACAATGTTATAAGGTCATTACAGTGACAAAGTTAAAAGGTCATTACAATGACAAAGTTATAAGGTCTTTAAAATATTAAAGTTATAAGGTCATTACATTGACAAAGTTATAAAAGTTAAAAGGTCATTACAATGACAGAGTTATAAGGTCATTAAATATTGAAGTGATAAGGTCATTACAATGACAAAGTTATGAGGTTATTACAATATTAAAGTTATAAGGTCATTACATTGACAAAGTTATAAGGTCATTAAAATATTAAAGTTATAAGGTCATTACAATGACAAAGTTATAAGATAATTACATTGACAAAGTTATAAAAGTTAAAAGGCCATTACAATGACAAAGTTTTAAAAGTTATAAGGTCATTACATGTACAGTGACAAAGTTATTAGGTCATTACAACGACAGAGTTACAATGTCATTACAATGACAAAGTTATAAGGTCATTGAGGTGTGTTGGTACATGTTATGAATTAGGCAGAAAAGAATTAAGACCCAAGTTTGGCAACCTGATTAATTAGCTAGATGATTATGATTTTTAAAAAAAATCTTCACCTTTATACTTCATGCAACTTTGTTAGGTCATTCCATTATGATTTTAATATTAGCCATCTTAAGAGTTCTGTCATAGTTAGTCCAGTTGTGTTTAGTAATAATGATGATAGATTTTCAATAAAGGTCCACACTATAATGTTTTTTTTTGTTTAGATGACCACTATAAGGAGTATTTTGTTCAGATGACCACTATAATGGGTATTTTGTTCAGATGACCACATTAATGGGTATTTTGTTCAGATAACCACTATAATGGGTATTTTGTTTAGATGACCACTATAATGGGTATTTTGTTTAGATGACCACAATAATGGGTATTTTGTTTAGATGACCACTATAATGGGTATTTTGTTCAGATGACCACTATAATGGGTATTTTGTTCAGATGACCATATGGGCATGATTAAAACGTTTGTGCTTATCTGTATCTGCTTGACTTTTTGTTTCTAGTTTAGATTGGTCAGTTAAGAGGTTTTTTTCACCTACATGACTCTTTTTAGTACAAAATTAAATTAAATCCATGTATTTTTATCTGTACAAGAAATAAAGTACCGTGTTTGTGTATTATTCATTCATTGATAAACTGTGCAACATAATTTATTGGCTTCACTTTTATGCTAAAAAAGAATGCCATGGTCTGTTGACTGTTATTTCACCAAAAAATACTACTCTGTGGTCCGTTGCCTTTCATTTTGAAAGAAATATGCCACTGCAGTCTGTTACCTGGCATTCTCACCTATAAATGCCACACCGTGATCTATTACATGACATTCTCACTTATAAATTTCACATTGTGTTCTGTTCCCTGGCATTCTTATGAATAAATTCCACACTGACCTCTTTCTGGTATTTTCACTTTGATATTCTTTATGTCATGGCAGAGTCTTTGAAGAAATAACATATATAAGCAGCTCAAAGTCTATAGAATCTATGTTTGGGATGAAATTTAGAAATCTAGATTAATAATGCAGTGCAGTCAGTGCAAGCATCATCTAGCATGGAATATTATTTAAGTTTAATATCTAATGAATATTGCATCAATATCCCTTATAACAGGATTGAATTTTGATGAGAATAACATGATTTCTCTTGAATGGCCTTACAGGTCAGGAGTTAGAAGCTGAGAATAATGACCGGTCCACTATGGATCTTCCTAGTAACCAAACACGTCTCCTGGAGGATGCCATAAAATATGGTAAGATAACCAATAACATTACATCCTTTAGTGCCAATCCTGACTAATTTAGTTACAAGGTGGTATTCTGGAATGCCAGAAGAGACCAATGTAGTTATGATGTGGTACTTTTGAGTGTTTTCCTGACCAATGTAGTTATAAGGTGATAATCACAAGTGCCAGTCTTGATTAATGTAGTTATGAGGTTATACTAATGAGTGCCAGTCTTTACTAGTGTAATTAAGAGGTGATACTAATGAGTGCCAGTCTTTACTAGTGTAATTAAGAGGTGATACTAATGAGTGCCAGTCTTTACTAGTGTAATTAAGAGGTGATACTAATGAGTGCCAGTCTTTACTAGTGTAATTAAGAGGTGATACTAATGAGTGCCAGTCTTTACTAGTGTAATTAAGAGGTGATACTAATGAGTGCCAGTCTTTACTAGTGTAATTAAGAGGTGATACTAATGAGTGCCAGTCTTTACTAGTGTAATTAAGAGGTGATACTAATGAGTGCCAGTCTTTACTAGTGTAATTAAGAGGTGATACTAATGAGTGCCAGTCTTGATTAATGTAGTTATGAGGTTATACTAATGAGTGCCAGTCTTTACTATTGTAATTAAGAGGTGATACTAATGAGTGGCAGTCTTGACTAATGTAGTTATGAGGTTATACTAATGAGTGCCAGTCTTTACTAGTGTAATTAAGAGGTGATACTAATGAGTGGCAGTCTTGATTAATGTAGTTATGAGGTGATACTAATGAGTGCCAGTCTTAACTAGTGTACAGAGATGTTGCCAGGCTGTGGGATTGCGGGTTTCTCGCATCAACAATCGCTAGTCATGCGACTTCTAAAAATCAATGGTGGAAAAGTCACGCAAGTCACCTGCGGTTCCCGCAATATTTTGTACCCAACGCGTACTTCTGTTTTTTAAAACACATAAATTTAAAATAAATGTTTTTCAAATTAAATTTTGGTCATCCATTTTACCAATCAGGCTATACTGAGGTAGATTTAGTGTTTGTATACAACCATCTGTATGATTGAGATCTGCAGCGGCTTTCGCAGAAATACTCCAGGGGTTCTGATTTTATTGTCTCCTGGAGGGGTATGACAAATTGATTCATTGATCAGCCATAACTGAAACTTATAGAGTGTGAGAAACATCAAGTTTCATGAATGTCGAAATGGAAGATAACCTATTCTTTACGGTAAGATCGTCTGCTTCGGTCGATACTATAGCGCAAGAGGAAAGCTCTCATGTTCTGATGCGAACTGAAGATATCGCACATACCGATGACAATGAAATAGCAGGCACCTTGTCCACATGGCATGTGGAAGAGGAACTGGAGGCTGAGACAAAGAAAAAAGGAAGCGAAATTCCAAGATAAGTGGTTGAGTACCCACAACTGGTTAAGGAAAGAACCAAAAGGAGGGATATCATGTGTTTTGTGTTGAGAATATAAGAAAGATAATCCATTTATACCTGAAAATGGTTGCAAAATGTTTCGAACATCAACTTTGACACGGCATATTGAATCAGCAGATCATGTCCAAGCACTTAGGGAAAGTGTAATGCAGAAAGAATTCTGCAGCAGTAAATGCAGTTTAAAAACTGGCGGAGAAAAGTGATGCTATCATTTGTGCCATGCGAACAGCATATAACATTGCTTATGAAAGCCTGTTGCTATGCTTTATTTTCTGATGGACATTATACCATCCTTGGCATCTCTTAGCATGACATTTCAGAAACAGCAACAGGATGTGTCTGCAGTGAAACCTGTTTTGGATGGGTTTTGTACTGTTGCCTAGAGAGCTAAAAAATGGAAAAGCCATTATCAGACTCTGTTTTTAAATGAACTTGAGATGGATGGTGCTGGAAAATGTGCTTCTATAAAGGGTGTTAAGTTTGGAATAAAAGAAGGTGAAACAGAAAAGGACCAGAAGAAAGTAAGCAAAGAAATTAATCAGGCCAAGAAAGATTTTTGTGATAAGCTTGTAGATCAGATGAAAAAATTTCCAGCAGAACATATAACAATAGTCACAAGTTTTGCTGCTATGGGACTAAAAAATCTGTAATTTCTTTCTAAAGAAGAGGTTGCTGATCATGGCCTAACTGAAATGGAGACTCTAATAGAACATTTTGGAGAGGACAAGAAATTTGGTAATGTAACCAGCAAAGCTCTCATTGATGGTGCTGCAACCTTGGCTGAATACAGCCTTGCAAAAAATGTGATCCTTCAACAGAAATATACCAGGAACAACATGATTGAGTTGTGGAAAATTATGTTCGAATATCATGAAGACCAGTTCCCAAATTTGTTTAAATTGGCCAAATTTGCAGTGGTTCTCCCATTACAAACAGCAGATTGTGAGAGGAGGTTTAGTTCCCAAAACAGAATTCACACTGCTCTGAGGAATAGGTTAACATCAAAAACTGTGACTAAACTGATGACTATTCAGATACAAGGGGGTCATATAAACGATTTTCAGTTTCCAAAGGCTTTGAAGAAGTGGAGTGATAAGAAAGAGAGAAAAATATTTACCAGCTCAGCAAATTGAATTAGGTATGCATATATCTTATATATTTGATATCAAAGAAGAGATTAAATGCTTGATTTAAATTAGGTATGCTGATACCTTCAAATAATATTGTAGCCCACCAGCTACCATTCAGTATTGTCCCCCCTTCCCCCATGATTCCCCACCTTAAGATGTAGGTGTGGGGTACTCCCCCTCTTACGAAAATTTCTGGCAGCATCCCTGAGTGTAGTTATGAGGTGATACTCAAGACTCATGAGTGCCAAACTTGACTAGTGTAGTTAAGAGGTGATAACTCATTTTCTATAAATTTCAGAACCATTCCAAGTCATTTGACTCATTTTCTATAAATTTCAGAACCATTCCAAGTCATTTGACTCATTTTCTATAAATTTCAGAACCATTCCAAGTCATTTGACTCATTTTCTATAAATTTCAGAACCATTCCAAGTCATTTGACTCATTTTCTATAAATTTCAGAACCATTCCAAGTCATTTGACTCATTTTCTATAAATTTCATAACCATTCCAAGTCATTTGACTCATTTAGCATATTTGGGGCAATCATTGCCATATTTGGCATTTAAGGCTGAGATCAACTGAAGCATTTTTAAAGATAAATATTGACTACCTTTAAAATTTCCAAATGTAAGATAATATGCATTGATATACATCATTTCAGTGATACATTATGTTACAGGGCTTGAATTTAACACAAATTTCTTGGTAGCCAGAAAGACTAGTGTACTGATAAATTTAATAGTCCTGCCAAACATTTACTAGTCCTGTCCACAAAACTATGTCACACTTGTATTGAGATTAACAACAATTTTCTTTCATAAATAGCAGTATCATACAACATACAGAGGTACAGAAGTATAAATCCTACTTCAAATCATCAATCAGTCAATTAACATTTCTTGTTTCTCAAGATAATCTGGATCCAATTCCAGAAAGGGATCCAAATGTCATTTTTCGTCCTCCACCTGCACTCTGGGTCCATATGGGGTTTGTTCTGTTCTTCTTACCCGTCTCTCTGAAACATTCCACAAACGTATTGCTGGTGACGGATCATTTGCTGGAATGTGATTTGTATGGAAGATTATAAAGTGTAGGTCGGACAGAACCCATGGTCTCAAACAAGATCTCCAGTCACTCTTCACCATTTTCATCTCTGATTCAATTTTAAAGTTCAAACAACCCGCAACAAAACTGGATGTTTTCTTTGTGTTTGTTTTTGCGAATTCCATACACCAGTTACATTGCATAACATTCTTGTTCTCATAATTCAGTCATTCCCTGTCTTTTGTCCATGTCTTCTGAAACGTCCGATTACGCTTTTCCCTATCATAAGAATTATCCCTCTCTTTTACTTTATTTTCATTCAACTTTTGCTTTTTCTGGAGGCTGAACACCTTATTTAAAGCGCCACATTTTGCCTGTCTTATAAGGCAGGAATTGTGCCTATTTTTGAAATACGAGATGTTACAGTATAGCTAACGCGAATTATTTGAAGTAAAAAAAGGAATGGCAGTGTCCTTTATATAAGAAAGTCCAAGCAAGACACGCGTTTCAAAACACATGCCTTTGCCCCCCCCCCCCCAAGTAAATGGTCTCTCCCTAATAAAGTCTTGACTTCTGCAGGATCAAAGCAGTGGCTATTGTAAAACACTGTTTTAAAATATTAACATCAAAAGAAAATGTTAGTTTCACCTTGGAAAATATGGGTTCGCATCAAACGAAGCCATCTGACTCGGCTCGTTGTATTAAACAGCGCCAATTACGGTCTCATCATTAAAAGCGTAAGTTTAGTAGATGCTCCTAATTAATCGGCCCTCAATGTATTGTTGAAATTAATAATAAGCGGAAATTTTTCAAATCTTATATGCCCATGCTGAGAGCTTTTAATTCCCAACAAATGTACGGCATTCTGCTTGGATATCTCTACGTGTATTCAATTATTTGTTCAGTCTTGTATGGGAAAAATATTTTTTTTAAGAAAAGTTTTATTGACATAGAAAAAGTAATTGTATGGAAATTATGTGTCAGTAATGTGATCATAATAAATTGATCTAATTCTTATAATTATTTTGATGCAAATGTAAATTATGCAGCTTCCTGTTTGTGACTGTTAGCGCGTTTGGCAGTAAGCTAAAAAAAAAAAAGGAAACAAACAAGCTAGCATAGTTTTGTAGTTTGTTAATGTGGTCGCGTGAATAAAGTGTGAAACCAGGTTATTTCTTCATTTAATTCGCTGTCAGATTAATTAGGATATAAATTACCAAACTTCCATTGTTTGGTAATGACGGGGCCGTGATTGGCGCTGTCAAGCTAAATGCACAAAATCAGATGGCTTCTTGTAATAGAAACACATTTCCGAGGCAGAAATTGACTTCATCTTCTCATGCTAATATCTTATGACTGTGTTTACAACGGTCACTGTGCTGATTCTACAGAATATATGCCGAAGTCACGTCTTTATTAGGGTATTGAGTAAACAGACACTGACTGTTGATAAACAAAACCTACTACCCCATTGGACTAATAACATAATGATAGTTACAAGTCCGATAGGAAATCTACTAGCCTCGGGCTAGCGGACTACCCCTAATTTTGAGCCCTGTGTTGTCAAGGACTATATGCTTGGATATAGATCATTTCAGTGATACATTCTGTTGTCAAAAATAATAATCATTGATATGCATCATTTTATTACTAATACACTAAAAAGTATTCAGAAATACCAATGCCTGTCACTATCATTACTAATAGACTAGAAAGTGTTCAGAAATACTGATGCCTGTCACTGTCATTACTAATAGACTAGAAAGTGTTCAGAAATACTGATGCCTGTCACTACTAATAGACAAAAAAGTGTTTAAAAATACCTATGCCTGTCACTGTCATTACTAATAGACAAGAAAGTGTTCTGAAGTACCAATGCATGTCACTCATTACTAATATAATGCCATTGACATTTTAGAGCTCTTATGCAAGGCAAGCAAATCTTGAATGATTACATTTGATTGGTCCTGTTTGAAAGGTCATTTCCTCAATATCTGTCCATTTTATCAGTAACCTTTCTGTAGTACTTGATAGTAAAATGTCAGTGCTTGACTGTATTTTAATATTTCAGGTTTTGGAATACCAATAATTTTGGTCTTGTTCAATTCTGGTCCAGTAAATATCACCTTGTATGACCCTAATCCACAAATACCTGCCATATTGGAATGCTTCTTCCCAGCCCAGTCAACTGGAGAAGCCCTGTATAATGTCTTGACCAACACAGGGGCTGGAGCCAACCCTGCTGCCAGACTGCCATTCACCTGGTACAAGACTGCTGATCAGGTTTGTACCCATCAATAGAAAATGGACAAACTACTTCCCTTCTTGTAAAAAAAAAGTTTGCTTACACTTAGTTAATTTATTGAGTGTTGTTTTTATCCCCAAAGATTTCTATCCAGATTTAGTTCAGTCCATATGTCCTCCTGTATATTCATTCATTCATTCATTCATTCATTCATTCATTCATTCATTCATTCATTCATTTGTGTGTTTTCATTCATTCATTCATTCATTCATTCATTCATTCATTCATTCATTCATTCATCTGTCCATACAGCTGTTCATTGATCCCTATGTCAATCACCCTCTCCATTCATCCATTTAAGCAGCAGAGAGGGTGAATCCTACAACTTTCCGAGCGTCGATTCGGAAATCTGAGGCTTCCACCAAATAGTAAAAAAAATGGCGTCTATTCGATAAAATAAGATTTCCTTATATACGCCAACGTCGTTGTCATTCACCCTCTCTGATGCTATGGGTTAATAATTCTTTTACGAGTTCAACCAAATATTTGATCGAGTCCGATACGATATCGTGTCCGAGGATCATGTAAATTTATTGTTATAAATCCGTGCGGAGTCGACTGAGCGTTACTAAAGAAATTTTTAAATTGATTGAAGTCCATATCAGAGCACCATGTCTGCCAAATATTTCGAAGCGTATGTGTATCAACGCCGTTAAATACACACAGTAAGTTACAGTTGTCTCTAATCACTTTTGGAATCTGAGTGTATCGTTGAGTGACACATATCACGTCAGTGTTTTTGTGACGCCCACGGGAAAAGATCCTAGCTGGGTTTTTTTGATTGTCTAACATCACATCGTCGTATACGACTAAATTGTTAATGTTCCCATCAAGGTCATCCACGGATGGCGCCTCGTCAATATCAGTTATAAAATCGATGGCGTTCTCACCCTTAATTTCTGATGCATTCTCGTTAAAATCCTTTAACACTTCATAGCATCGTTGATCATCTACGCTGGGAGCAACTAAATACAACTTATCCCATTTCATCCATCTCATTATTAAATTGAGCAACAATTGCGTTTTACCGGATCCAGATGGCCCGATTATAATTGCGCGGATAGAGTTTGGTAGCGCTGCATGATGCTTAACTGGTTCTTTTGTTTTAGTCGCTGAAAAATCAATTATATCCATATCTCTATACATAAATTATGGATCTATATTGTGTGAGGTGTAAAACGCGTACTAGCACAAATGATGTGACGACGATTACAACTAAAAATAACAGATCAGCACTTACTGGTAGATGTGCAACATGTGGTACAAAAAAATTTAGATTTGTTTCTATGAAACCCGGAAATGTTTTTAAAAAAAACGAGGAGGTGATATCGCAGCCAAATCGGCAAAGCTCCCTGGAACCCCATGGGCAAAGTACCCTGGAGAAAAGCACCTTCCAGGATATAGCTACTATGGCCCCAGAACACGATTAGATATCAGACTTGAAGATCAAAATCAGCTCCGACCCGGCGAGTATCCGATAAACGCTATTGATAAGGCGTGTCATGCTCATGATGTTGCATATAAAAGCAGCAATCTGCAAAACAGGCATCTCGCGGATGTGAAATTAATTCATGCGTTAAATGCTATTCCTGATAAATCTTTTAAAGAAAAGTTGGCTTCGTGGTTGGTAAAATCAGCTATGAAAGGCAATTGATGATGGGCGCTGGTAATTAATAATATGGAATCAATTTATTATTCCCCAAGAGGATACTGGAGAGGCAAGGCAGCAATCAATAAACTCGCCAGCGCCGCAAAAGTGAAAAAGGCTACTGCGGCTAATTGGTTATCCAAACAGGCTATATGGCAAATTTATCTACCACCGCCTAAACAAATTGATTACTCGCATTTTGATGTGACCGCTCCTAATGAAGTTCATCAAGCTGATTTATTGTTTTTACCACATGACAACGGTTACAAATACGCGCTAACCGTAGTTGATATTGCGAGTCGATACAAACAAGCAGAACCGCTAAAAACAAAATCATCACCTGAAGTTGCTTCTGCATTTGAAAAGATTTATCGACGAGGCCCACTACGCTGGCCAAATCTATTACAAGTCGATCCTGGCAAGGAATTTCAAGGTGCTGTTTTAACAACGATGAAACATCATAATACCACGTTACGACGAGGACATACTGCGTTACATCGCGATCAGGCAATTGCTGAACGATTTAATCGGACTCTTGCTGAACGGTTATTTGGATATCAATACGCGAAGGAGTTTATTCAGGATAAAAGATCCGTGAATGGGTTAAGAGATTACCAGGTGTAGTTACCGCAATCAATAATGAGATTACTAGAACAATCAACATGAAACCTAGCAACGCTATTAAAAAGAAGTATATACCCGTACAACCACAAAAAGATTTCCGAGAACAAATTCTTGGTAGTAATGTCACTGTAAGGTATTTATACGAACCAGGAGAGCTTGAGAGTGGTAAAAAAAGAGCTACCGATCCTATTTGGAGCGTCACTACGCATAAGATATCCGGTATAACACGATCTACTGGTAGACCTCCAATCTATAAACTGGATTCAACTGCTCCTCAGCGAGGATTTACTCGACAACAACTACAGGTAATTCCCGAGGATACTCAATTACCACCGCGTGGTCTTAACTAGCACCCCTTCGTCTGTTGCACTCAAGACAAGTCAACATCACATTGTTTCTGATATGACCAATGCTGCTATTCTTTCTGTCTACGGTAAATTGGCGAGGATCTTTATCCGAATACTGCCAACGCATTATACAATTGCAACTCGCGCAGTGATTATTCTGTTGTTGCTTCAGCGTAATTATTAATTCAGCATCAATGTCAAATTCTCGTTGTTTTTTTTTGTCTTGTTGTTTGTAACCGGAGAGTTTTTTATCAATAACTTTAACATCAACGATGCTAGCATCATCCATTGTAGTTTCATTATCATCCAGGACAACTCTTCGAAGTTGATTTATTTTTCGTACTCTGGATACTGCAAGATAGACTAAATTCGACCATTCGATGTGATTATCCACCATCCAAACAATTGTATCCGATATAGTCAATCCTTGTGAAGAATGTATCGTCGCTGCGTATCCTAGCGTCCATGGGGATTTATTAGCACGCAATGCATCTTCAACGACGCTGATATCAACCAGCACAATATCATTTAATACGAGAATTTGTTTTTGAAATCCTTCGGATTTTGGGCCTGGAATATCAACTTCTATATTCTGTTTTCGTGTATCCGAAGGTCTATAACACAACGGTACTGGAAGTGTTGCAAATTTTTCTTTATGCAATTCAAATAACTTCATCTGAAGTATGTCTCTGACTATTTTTCTACTTGCAATTATCAAATCGTTTGGTCTCCACGTTTCCCAAAAATCATTTATGGGA
Source organism: Unio delphinus (assembly GCA_029339505.1). Taxonomy (NCBI): domain Eukaryota; kingdom Metazoa; phylum Mollusca; class Bivalvia; order Unionida; family Unionidae; genus Unio; species Unio delphinus. The sequence continues at coordinate 13,929,514 of JAQISU010000042.1, forward strand.
GTTTCTGAAATTATTTCACGCGCTATTTCACATTGGATTTTATCCGGCTGTAATCTAATTAGCGCTTTGAATTCTCGTAATTGTTCATCAAGTGATCTATAATCAGTGGTAATTTCTTCATAATAGTCTACAAAACCCTTTAGCCATTCATGTGGGGATGCACCGACAATGGTGGTTGTTGGCCATGATCACCGCACATGACGACTTTTGTATTTTTCAATAACAACCACTCAAGAAAGGTTTGTAATATTTTCAACGATACTGTGCATATTTCATCCCAAATTATGATTTCAGGAATGAATTTATCGCCCATTCGATCAGGAGTCCATTCATCGCCTTTCCATCGAAAGAAACTATGATAAGTATAGGCATTTACCCCTCGTTGTTTCATCTCTCTGGCGAGTCTGTGAGTAGGTGTTAGGACAATCATGTTTGATTTTGAAACGCGGTATAATTCAATTGCACGAGTTGTCTTTCCTGACCCACCACAACCGTTTAAATAAACTGTCTTGTATCTACATATTGGATCAGATACCGGTGGTGCATTAGAAAATTCGGATTGAATTTCAAAACGGTTATATGAAAGATATTTATCATCCATGGTAACATCTACCGATTCACAATACTCATGTAGCGTCTCCTTTTTAAATCTCCAAACCCCCCCCCCACGCTTCCTCCGGGGATGTGAATTTAGCTACATCTGATCTGTATTTATTGTGGATATACATAGAATCAGTGGCTACCCTAACTGCGGTATTAGGAAATCTATTTATCATCGAAAATAAATTGATAGAAGCATAAGCTAGTATAGAACTTCTCAAATGCGTATATTGTTTAATATATCCATCACAATAGGTAACAATTGTACCTAATCGTCTTCCATCGGATAGGAAAGCGTCTTTACGATTTACAAGTTTTCCCTGTTTCGTTAAATTTGTTACAATAAAATCGTATTCAGCGATATCTATGATCAACCGCGAAGAATATTTTGTATTGTCGTATCTTCCACCCTGGGTAAATTTACCGATTATTCTTCGTCCAAAATCTTTTGCTTGTTCTTTTTTAATTTCAAATAACTTCTTAGACCAATTCATGAATTGTTCTTCACTGAAATTCTTCGAATTTCCATCTGGAAACTGTTTTTGCTGTTCGCTAATTATGCGATCTAGATCGGGTTGTGGTAGCCAAACTTCTTTCTGAGCTCGATAGCATATAATAGCTTCGGAAACAATCAACGATATTAGCATACCACAATCAATCATATATCGTAGTAACACTATTGGCATCCAGGCCTTTTCAGATAGGTGTCTACCAAGCCAAAGATAACTACACGGATGTAACCCTGTAGCGAATTCGAATGATATCACACGAGCGAATCCGGTTAAATCAAAATCAGGTAATGGTCCATTAATCGCAACATGAGCCATTTCATGCGTGGGGTGTCCAAATCGTTTAAAATAGTTACTACATTCTCCATACCCGAGGAAACTTCCAGGATAACACGCGGATATATCAATTGAAATCATACCGCCACGATGGTATTTCGTATTCCACAGTCCTCCATGACTAAATTCGACGCAACTCAATTTAACGTCCTCGAGAAAATCACTTTGTGTTGGACGCCATGAGTTTTTTTCTCTTGCGAAGTGAGCTACCACTGATGGAATAGTAAAACTATCCGTGAGTAGTTTTTCATGGAAACTCTCCGGTGAAAAATCACTAGCGATTTTTCTCATTCTGTTATCTAATTCTTCAACGCGATATAATTCACCATTTGGTCTTACAAATTGATCAAATCCTATTTCGGGATCTTCATCACTTCTAAGTAACCACACTGACACAGGATCATCTTTACACAACGCATGAATAGCATCGAATAATTTTTCATTATAAAAAACATCCCCGACGAATTCCTCGGGGATATATCTCACGGTTCGTTCTCGTGGAAATATTGTTACCGCAGGTGTCCACGCGTGTTTGTTATGATCAATAATTTGTATTGGCGCTCCATTTTTGTTATATTTCGGTTCGTATAAAACTTCTCCGGTTATCGTCATAATGGTTATTGGGAATCTTAATGATGTTTCTAATTTAGCTATATCAGAAATCTTTGCACCATGCTGTTTCACTGTCAGTTCCCATTCGGTTATTTTCCTACGTCGCAGATCAGTTAGTTTATTTCCTCGGGATGCATTTGTGAAGTGTTCCATTACCCGTGTTGCTACACAATTCAGTGAATTTGAATATTTCATTGGAGCTAGTTTTGCGATATCGGGTTTATTATTTAACGGATATATCCCATAAACGATTGCTGTTACAGGATAAGATCTCTCGTAGTATGGCTTGTCAATTCCAGTTAGAATTCCTGGTTTGGTATCTCTACTTACAATGACAGTCTTTTTATCCTTGAGGATTGGTTCAAATTTATCCCTAATAATCCATTTGCCTTCGACTTCGATAATGAATTTTATTCTGAAAAAATACTTCTGCTGGGAATTGCTTTGCTATGATAAAATTCTTCGAATTTCCCCTTTGGATTTTACACCCTTGGATTTCCACCCCGTTGGCTCGCCAAGGTGTGAAATTATCTCAGCTGCTCTTTCATCGTTCATAGTAGCATCGATGTAGGGTATATTGACATCTTCATCAATAATTCGAAATGTCGACCAACAGTATGCTGCACCGTCTCGGTAGAATTCATTAAAACACTCCCTGATTTTACCCAGTATAGTTCTATCACCGATTAGACGTTTTGGTGTATCAGAGACTCTATCGAGATTGAATTTAGTATTTTTCCAGGGCTTAATTTTCGATAATCTCTTGAACTCCTTATCGAGATTGAATTTAGCATTTTTCCAAGGCTTAATTTTCGATAATCTCTGGAATTCTTTTATGGTATAATCAGTGAATTTAGTTTTTTTCCAAGGCTTGATTTTCGATAATCTCTTGAACTCCTTATCGAAATTGAATTTAGTTTTTTTTCCAAGGCTTGATTTTCGATAATCTCTTGAACTCCTCCATGTTATAATTAAAACAAGTATTTAAAAAGAAAAATATAGTATAATGAATCACTGCAAGTGGCTAATGATTGGATCAACAACCCCGTGTAATAAATCATGCAGAATGACAAACGAATAAAAAATGCAGTCATTGACCCCAACGTCCTTGATAAAATCAAGGACAAAATCATCAAAACCCCTCAAGATTATATCCAGAGATTTATAATAAATTAGACAAATAGTATTATTATACAAATGAGCCAAGATTTCAGACCTCATCCAGTGCTTGTTAATTACGAAGCCTCCAGTGATGGTGTTGTCAGGAACCGCAGACTAAAAAAAAGGGTAGGATTTCTGAATAATATGGGATATTTGCTGTTTAATGCTAGAAATAAAACATATCTCTGTCATAGAATTATTTTTGAATGTCATAACGGATTGATCAAAGATGGCTTTGTGATTGATCACATTGATGGGTTCTCTCAAAATAATAAATTGGATAATCTACGAGTCGTTACTCAGCGTCAGAATATAAAATTAGGCAGGACTGGGACATGTAAGTAAGTTGGAAAGAGACCCGTAAAATCATTTGATTTAGAAAATAACAAAGAATCAATATTTCAATCAATGAATGCGGCTGGAAAATATTTTGACATTTGTAGACCTTCAGTACAAAGAGTAGCAGAAGGAATTTATCAAACTACTCTGTCAAAAAAGACAGGTCACAGGATAAAATTCGTATACATCTGAAATGATTCAGGGGAGATAAATCCTTTATGGATAAATCCGCCGCAATTCACACTCTACCTACTAAGTTCCCTTGTATTATGACGTCAAAGGAATTTATGTCGTCTGCTATTACCCGTAGGCGCGCCCACGTGACTGTAATGGAGTAAATACATAGCTTCGGTATAGTTGTATTTTTTTAACAATTTCTAAAACGTTTTAATGTCGCTTGGGCTAAAACTGCATTACAGTTGTATTTATTTAGACCATTTAGTACAGACGTTCTTTATCGCGCTCAGCCGGAAGTGTTTTCCATTCATTGAATAGGTGGGATTAAAATTCCTGTATACAGCTCTTTGTGATTTAATCGATAAAGGCATTTTGTCTAGAGAATTAGAACAGGAAATATACGCTGTTATTTAACAACTGTATTATTTTGTTTAGTGCTTCATTTAAAATATCTGTCTGTTTTAAATGTTGTGAAACAGCATTAATAAGTAATTCAAGGAAATAAAATAACACACTCGTGAAAGACGCGGCTGTATCAGTCGCCTTATATACATTACGGCTCGTAATAAGCTTGGGGCTTTCGAAAGCCAATTCCGACCGATCAAAACTAACCAATGCCATTAACACGGGCGTGTGGTTGTCTTTTGTCAATCATGCAACCGGGTTAATTTAGTTTGGTTGCTTTTGATCGATTGGATTGGCCGTAGAAAAAATGCCCCGTCGTTTCATGTTTGTGCTGTCTTGTGCCGTCCCACATCATTACCATCAATCGTTTCATTGAATAATACCATCCTTATATGGAATTGTGCCGTCCCACATCATTACCATCAATCGTTCCATTGTAAATATCCATCCTTAATTAAGTATATGTATGCCTAAAGTCTGCCGCAACACTCGAGCGGAGACATATATGGCATTGTGCCGTCCATTAATTAAGTTAATTAAGTACATGTATGACGCCCCCCAAGCATATCTTCTGGGCGGTCTAAGATGATATTTGTCACCTTAGGCCTCCCGCCGGAGATGTATGTTTCGGGTCCCCTTGGGCTTACATGGATGCGAAGGCACCCAAGGAGTTCCAAAGATACATGTTGTCACATACCTCTGGGTCTCTTTCACGTTATTTGACGCGAAAGGGGTTTCCAAATGGGGTTTTCAGTACAGCATATACATGGACTTAATTAACTTAATTAAGTAACCTCTGGGTCTCTCTGACGTCATAGGGTGCCAGCGAGATTGCCAAATGAGTGTTACATTTTTTTTTTTAATAATTAGAGATACAGTATACTATAAAAATATGGATATCAAAGATGTAAATTCTATAATTGCTGAAATTTCAATTTTAAAAAATAAAGGGGTAATATTATCTAAAGATCTCGACTGTGACAGGATTGCCTCGGAATATGAAGACATTGAGTATCAGTCTAGTAAGGGTCGTTATGTTTTACCTAAGATGTACAGACTCGTGAAAGAAATTCAAAAATCCATCTATGCTTGTTTGTATGGTAACGATATTGATGTATTTTTAACGCTATTTAGCACCGTTGAAGCAATACGTCAAAAGCTCGGCCAAGAGTATCAAAAACGAGCTGAAATTAGTTCTAAAGTTCATAATCTTAGGAAGATATTAAACGAGGAAAAACCAGTATCCTAACCACGTGAGCGTTACTATAAAAAATAGGCCTTCAGTAATTTTCAGTAAAAAATAATTTTTTTTAGCGTTTTTTGTAACACTCACATGGGATTTTCTCCTGAAAGGATACTCAACAGTTTCGGCTTGCTCATGCAGCTATGTGTGTACTGGATGATCTGGTTGTGATAGCAAGTAATCACCGCGACGCCTCCATTTTCACGTAGTTGTTGTTGTTGCCGCGGAGTTAACAAAAATCGTTCATCGCCGTTCTCAGATATTACAATTTTGAAACCCTCAGTGATGTTATTTCTGAAACATTCGCGGATAGCGTCGTACAGTTTAACCTTGTCCTAGATGGATACGTTAGCTTGATGGTACATTATTTAATAACTCAGCATTTAATTGTTATAGTTTCACATTTGAAAATTCAGTTCACAAACACTATATGGTAGGTGAATCGCTTACAACTAAATTAGCCCGAGAGCGGCTAGCAGCAATTAAAAAGTTTATACCGGTTCGAGACAGACTTCGCGAGAAACTTAAACAACGACAACAAGCGCAGACTGACTTTTCTGTGTCAAGTGAACAACTGTTTACTCCGATAACAAGTGCGACCAAAGATGTGAAAACAGCAACTGAACGAGCAATATTTGGGGATATTCCTGAGGAAGGCAAGCGACGAGAAGTGCCTGTTCTTGGTGTGCTTGAAAAAATTGCAGCAGAGACCGAACAAACACGCGCAGGGATACAACAGCTATCCAGTGATATAAAAACTCAACGAGAAATTGAAGAACTCAAAGAACAACAAGGTGCACTTGCAGGAAGAGACTATTCACCTAGAAATATATTTACAGTCGTAGCATTAAATAGAATTGAAAGACTCGGTACTGATTCCGAATTAGCTGATTTTGCTAGATACAATTTTCCAAGGGGTAAAAGAGAGACTTTATTAAAATACGGGTTTGAAGATTTTATAAAAACCAGAAGGGATTGGGCATCAAAAATATATCTAGCGAAACACGGCGGGAATAGAATCTCGGCGTTGCAGCACCCTGGTTATAATGACTTTCTAGCTGCGGTTAAAGGCGATACACGACCACCACGTTATACGGAGGATCCAATCCCGGAAGAAATAGACATAAAAGCAGAAGCCGGTTCTAAGAAAACAAGCGGAAAAGGATATTCGATTAAAAATCCTTTGGATTTCAACGCTGGAGTCTTTGACTCTACCGTGACATGTCCTGGTAACATCCTCAGTGATATATCACGGTTAGAGGTTCTCATCGGAGGGAAACGAGCCGGAAATAACTCTCCGGAAATAATTAATGAAGCAGCTGATATCTGTAGACGATTATTTACCGGCGGTATCATGGACATTAATGTATATCGAGAACTCATTGCTGAATTAGTTGAAAATCACAGAGACGCCCATCGTTATGATGAAAATCCTATGGACGCTAGTGATTGATCACTAATTGAAAAACTACTAGTTTTATAACAAGATGATTATACACTACAACCATAATAAACCCGTAAGCGTTTACGTGGTGAACTCACGATTGCCTGTTTATAGAGCATATTACGGAGATGGTTTCGGCAATACCATTGCGGGGTTATTTACAAGAATGGCTCCAAAAGTGGCGCCATTAGCTAAACAATTATCAATGAAAGCCATTGATATTATTCGTGATAAGGGAACCAGCAAAATCGGAGATTTCGTTGGAAATCTTGCAGGAAAGGCATTTTCTGCCGCGAAAGATAAAATAGCATCATTGGTGCGAAAGAAACCAGGAATGACTAAGTCGGTGGTGAAACCACCAGTGCTGCCATCAACTACAGTGATGCCTGCAAAAATCAGCAAAGCAATAAATAGTGCAGTGGAAGAAAAACTAGCGTCGTTGGCTGCTTCGGTGACTCCGTCGCCACCGGTAACAGATAGCGCTATCATGAACGCGATAGCAGGAAGTGGTTTGAAACGAAAAAGAAATTCGAAGAATTTTCAACGACGATGATTACAAAGAGTTAAAACGCTAGCGTTTCCAATTGAAAACGCTAGTAATGTTATAAATGTTTAAACGAACAGCTGATCCCGCTCTTGATATGGAAGCCCATGTGCGCAAAGACGATTCCATCCGCGATTATCAATACTATTCCTATCATGCAATACAACCCGACCTACGATCGCGAATTGAACTACAAGTTCAAGATACCAGTAAATACTTTTTGCCATGTGAAGCATTTATCGAAGTAGAAGGAACACTCGTAACAAATGTTGCAGCTGATACCCCATATGCAGATAACGCAAATGTCCGAGTTGGTTTTGTTAATAATGGCATAATGGCGTTATTTGAAAGTGCAAGATATCTCATTGATGGAAAAGAAATTGAATCAATAGACCGTGAAGTTGATGTTGCAACAACAATAATCGGGCTAGCAAGATACTCCGATGATTATACAAGGTCGGCTGGTCCGTCTATGATGTTTGCAAAGGATACTACTGATAACGCTGACCACCTTCAATACATTAAAGTGTTAACAGCAAGAGATAATGCAGAAGCCGATCAACAAGAAGCAGCTAATCCAGAACGTCGAACCAGACCTGGAGCTGCGTTTGATATTCTCGGAGGCGTTAATGATAATTTCAATTTAGGATTTGCAACATGAGTAGCAACGTTGCAAAGACCACAACGATATTTTTCATGTGCGATTCCACTCCATCACATATTTGGATTCTGCAGAAATGTCAGAAAAGTCATCTATGGAGCCAAACACACAATCACGTTAGTGCGAAAAGGTAATGACAATGATGCAATTTGGCGTACTGGTGCCGTTGATGGTAAAGTTGTTTTGAGTAAAATAGTATTGTGGATGCCAGTAATGACCCCATCAATTACCACGGAAGAGCGGCTACTTTCATTTATGGACACAGGTGGCAAATCATTGATAAGTTGGCTAACAACAACGACTGATGTCAAACAGGATGATGTTAATGGTACATTTACATGGCACCTGGCATCAAAACAAGGCGTTTCAGCTCCATGCCACATATTTGTAGCTCTACAGAATAGGGATAGGTTAGGTTCCCAAGAACGCAGTCATATGATATTTGATAAATTAGGAGTCAAGGAGGTTTCGCTGAGAATAAACGGACAACAAGAACCAACCGAGGATATACAGCTTGATTACGACACTAACCACATAGCACGTGTGTATCATCGGATGCTGTCATATATGGGTCGTGATCAAAATGTTGATACTGGTTTACAAATATCGCAACTTGATTTTAAAAAACTATATCCGATTTATTACTTTTCGCTGGAACATCTTGATTTAATGAGACAATCCGTTGTTGACATACATTTTAGGGCTCGTATAGATCCTGGTGGTGTTGATTATAGAGCGGTTGCTGTTATTCTCAGCGACAAATCAATGATGTTAGAAGGTATTGGTGGACGAATGAGAGTAGTTGATGCACCAGTGGAAAATATGTAAATGAAACTTGAAGGGTTTCCAATTAGATCAATTGAAGCATAAATATGTTTTACAATAAAATGACATATAGTGTTGTTAGTGTCAATCTGACTGATGGTCAGGTCAAGAAATTGCGATCAAAATCCGCTAAAGAATGTGGAACCACAATAACGTTAAAACCAGCGCAGATGTCCGGCGGTACACATAAAATATCATTAACGGATCGTCAAATAAAACATTTCAATGATGCGCTAAAGAAACGGCGAGGGGTTCAAATTGTATTTTCAAAGGCTGCAGTCGCCAACATGATAAAATCAGGTGGTATATTTCCATTGTTAGCTGCAATACCAGCATTGATTGCAGCGGCTGCCCCAGCAGTAGCGAAAGCGGCTGCGTTGGGAGCCGTTGGGACCGCGGCAGGGATGGCGTTGCAAAAGGCAACTGGGAAAGGATATAAAAAAAAGGGAAAGGGTCTAAGACTACCAGGAACCCCGTATTCATGGTACAGCGTAAAGGGTCTAAGACTAGGACCGGTTTATTAGTTGGAGAGTCTTTGATTGAAGAGTCTTTGACTCCAATGTCCAATTTTGATTTACTCGATGCTGCTAAAAAACTGGAGATTAAAAATTTTAGAGGTGTCTTTATGAAAAATCAATTACCACATCAACCAAACAGCGTTGAAACCGGAATCATTAATTTAGATAACAGCACCGGACCCAGAACTCACTGGGTTGCATACGCTATTGAGCCACGTGGGATTGTCTATTTTGATTCATATGGGTTAGCCCCACCAAAAGAGTTTATGCGTTATATAGAAACCCTTCCAATGAAGACTTGGTATTCTACGCTACCAACACAACAAATAAATGACCCACCAATATGTGGCAGCGAAGTATTAAATGTCCTTAACGCTATTTCTAACTCGTTGGGTAACCCAAGAGGAAAACCACCACATGTTGTCGTAAATGAATACACTAGTAATCGCTGGCGAAAATCGAAGATTTTTCAACGAAGTCGTCAAAAACGATTTTAGAGAGAGAAAGAGTTTTGTAATATCATGATTGATATTTGGGGGAGATCTTTGAAACCCAAACCCGATGACACTGCAACCCTTGATTCTATCAAGGATATAAAAAAAATAATTGAAGATGAAATCGCTGAGACTTTGAACTTAACAAGTGTTGACCCGAACGAAATAGTTGTATTTCAAGATCGTCAGGGTAAATTGAAAACCAGTGATGTGTCGTTGGATGATATTTTAACACGACAACGAAACGCAATCAAGAATACTATCGTGTTATTTTCCGATCAGGGTAAACTCAAACCGGGTGTACTTTTTTCGACGATTACAGATAAATTTAAAACTCTCAACGATGAGTTGAAAAATTCTGTGTTGGAACTAACAACACTTCAATCTAGAATTGAGGATAGCGGAAAACAGTTTTCAATTTTTCGTATAAATATCGTGGATAAATTTCTTGGAACTACATTCGATAAACTCGACATAAAACTCCCTGATATCAAAAAATTCATCGATGAGACGAAAATCTTCATCGAAGCAATCAAAGGTGATGCAACGAGGATGATAACAATCATTGAAAAAACAAAAATCCCTCATGAGAAAACCAACAACGTAGTATACACGATCCAACACGGATCATTTGCGTGGACACCTACAAACAACAAATTAGATATCACTGCAACCATTAAAGGTATTTATCGATTAACGCTAGTAACACCATTGACTCAATTTAATATTTCATCGTCGAGTTCATCCGGGGTCAATAATACAATTTCAACGATCATCGACAAGGATACAACTGAAAAGTTCATTATAACATCTACTGATAAAAAATTGGTTAGGGTTTCAACAACGTGGTATGTGGAATTCGTAGCGGATTTAAGTTGAAAATTGCAAATTTCACTAACCGCTTCAATTGAAAGGAAAATCCTTCGGATTTCACAATTGAAAACGCTAGCGTTTTTAAAATAAAAATGATTTCATCATTGCAATATCGCTATAATCAGGTCAGAGAATCTCAAACTAGACTCAAAACTCTCGCTGAGGAGTATCAAATAAAAATAAAAAAATACCGACGAAGAATCACCGCAATTGATGTTACTATGTACTCTGTGTCAGGCGTTCTCGCTGGCGCCGGAATAATACTTGCATCGGTTACAATGATTGCCCCGGTCATAGTTCCAATTTGCATTTCTGCGGGGGCTACAATCGCGGGTATATCAACCGGGATAACAAAAAGGATATCATCATGCAGCCAGAGTAAACTGCAAGATTACTCGATTCAATTTCATATTGTATCAACCGCATACTCGCAATTATCCTCGATGATATCGTCGTCACTCGATAATACGATTATATCAGATAGTGAGTTCTCAGCGATGGCCAGTATTTATGATTCCGCGATATCGAAATTAGAGTGACAACATGAATATAATAACAATGACAACACCGATGGAATTGGAAAACACGAACCCAAAAACCAAAATGATCTCAATAACCTCAACGATATCAGATAGTGAGTTCTCAGTGATGGTCAGTATTCACGATTCCGCGATATCAAAATTAGAGCGACAACAACAGTATAGCAACGATGACAACACCGCAGGAATTACTTCAACAAATGGTGAAGAACACGAACCCAGTACAAACAAGCATGATATCAATAACATCAACGAATCCTGAATTCAGTGTGAATTTCCCTAGCCCAGTCCCCGTGAAGGAGATAGCGCTAGCAAAACTACGAGTGTATCACAGTTGGCCTAATATCAGATCGGTAGCATTTGGTGGTCAACAACCGAATAATTCACTGGTATTTGCGAATAAGAATAAACCCGATGGAACTCCAGACTGGAACGTTGTTTCGATACCAACCGGATCATACCAAATCGAACAAATCAATGCTGAATTGCAATGTAGAATAAAATCGATTACTGGAAAAGAATCAAAAATAGCTATAACAGTTCATGAGCCAACACTATCATCTGCCATTGAAATAAGCACAGAAGGATACGTCGTAGATATCTATCAGAGTTCTATAAGAACCGTACTAGGATGGCCTGAATTACCACCAGGGGGAAAAACCGTTGATTTACCAGAACCACAAAAAACCGATTATATCACCGACGTGATAAAACCCAATAATCCAGTAAAAAGTTATAGCGATTACACCAAATTGAATTTTTTTACTGAATTTGTAGATCATACCACTAAGAGAAAAGGCTACGGAACTCGAGAGCGTAAAATCACTGAAAATTTCACAGCGTTCAATAATGATCTTTCACTGTTATTAATATCCCTTAAATCCGGCACTCTCACCCGAGATGAATTTATCAGCGTCGTAGAAACATGCAATAAAATTATCGACGATATGGAAAAATTTAATTTGAAAATTATTCAAGAGATATTAGATGACGATAACCCCCAATCGAGAGCAATATTTGCAATAGATTATAAAATCCGCGATGAAGATATTCCGACATTCAAACTACCGGAATATAACGTACCAGAACTAAAAAAACTTCTCAGTGATGCCATCGATGTTGGTTTTAAAATAATTCATGATGCATGGAAAAAAACAGCATCACCGGAAATAAAAATCCTCAAACACAATAATGACCCAGATGGTGGCGGTAGGCATATCGCTCCGTTCAACGTGAATATATCCTCAGTGATTGCGCTCAATTTAGTATGTGATGTTATCGAAGGAAGCTATCAAATTAATCTCGAACGATCAAATCAAGCTCAGCAAGGATATATTCTTTATTCGTTTGCACCAACAGCTCCTCCAGGATTCCTAATTATTGAAAACCCAATTAATCCTGTCTACATGCGATGCCATAATAATTCGCTAACAAGAATTAATTTCAGACTCACCGACCAGTCAAATAATTTAATTGATCTACAACACGAGGTGTTAGCGATTAGTCTGTTTGTAACGTCCTAAAGACTCGATCAAATATTTGGTTGAACTCGTAAAAGAATTATTAACCCATAGCAGCAGAGAGGGTGAATGACAACGACGTTGGCGTATATAAGGAAATCTTATTTTATCGAATAGACGCCATTTTTTTTACTATTTGGTGGAAGCCTCAGATTTCCGAATCGACGCTCGGAAAGTTGTAGGATTCACCCTCTCTGCTGCTATTTATCTATATTTATCTGTCCATCCTGCAGTTCATTCATCCATCTATCTTATCCATCCATCTATCTAATTGATCAAACTATCTGTCCATACATCCATCTATTCTTCCAACTGTATATACATACATGCATGCATGCATGCATGCATGCATACATACATACATACATACATACATGCATACATACATACATACAATGACTAATTAAATCATGGATCTAACAATACTTTTACTCTAACAGTAAGATGTACTTGTGTTTTGCTTTGCCTTTTTTTAGATTCCTGTTATGACAGACTACTCAATGAAAGAAAGAACCTACAGATATTTCACAGGGGATCCACTTTATCCATTTGGATATGGACTGTCCTACACGACATTCCAGTATTCTAATCTGACCTTCATGTCACAGATCAAGGCTGGGGACCCATTGACTGTCCAGGCCCAGGCTACAAACACAGGACAATATGATGGGGAGGAGGTAACTGTGCTTAATTAAATCAGATATTTCATTTTAGTAAAAAGTATCAACATTTTACTTGAGTACATGCGATGTGATGCAGTTTAGATCAGGGTGGAGTAATCTTGAGTACCTAGAGATGCAGAGATGCAATTTCATGCTATTGTATTTGAGGTGGAGATAATATGAGTACCTACAGAGGCACAGACATCATGTTATGATGTTGTGTTCGAGGTAAACTACCATACTTAAAGAGGTACATTTTGCATGGATAAGCAGTAATATATGGCATTATGTATACAAGCCTAAGGGATAAGCCCAGAACTATGTATATGTTCAAAACCGTTCTGGTGGCCTAGTGGTTAGAGTGTCCGCTGTGGAAGTGAGAGGTTGTGGGTTTGATTCCCGGCTGAGTCATACCAAAGACTTAAAAAAGTGGTTCTTACAGCTGCCTCGCTTGGTGCTCAGCATTAAGAGGTTAGTGTTAGGACTGGTCAGCCTGGTGTCAGGATAATGGGACTGGGTGGGACACCATGCTACATGTCTGCGGCATGATGTCCCAGTGCGAAACATCACTATAAACTACCTCACTACAGACATCATAGCGATTTCACTGAAAAATTGTTAAAGCTATGTTAAAACTCCTAAACAAACAAACAATATATGTTCAAATTGATTGACTTAACCACTTTATTATGCAGAAATGAAAGTATGAAGAACTAGTCTGCATAGGACCATGTGTCTTACCTGGTACTCAGATAGGGTGTATGCAATATGATGTGCCATCATTAGGGATGATGGATCAGAATAATGACAAAGGATTCAGTTATGACAATCCCTTAATCCAATATAAACTATCTTATTTTCTCTTTTTAACTCTTTAACTATTTGGAACAAAATATTCAAGGAAGAGTTAAATATTTGAATAATAGCTTGCAGATAATCTAACCTTCCATTGTAAGTACAACCCCTGTACCAAAACAATATGGCTGATGATAAATGTGCCAGTAAATTGTTCTGCTTAATGGGATACAAGTTACTTTTATGTATAAATGACAGTGCCATTTGAAAATTTAGAAAATATCTCAGCATATTAAACTCTATGTTTGATCAGTTTTGAAAAACCAATCATTTGATTTGTAAATTTTGTGTGATTCCTGACACTAGCTATCAGTTACTCTTACATGTGCCAGAACTTGGAATAAGGCCTTCAGATGTAAAAAGTTGAAACTGAGGATGTTATTATTGAACTGGCCACTTTAAATGAACTATACATTAATATGCTGTATTTCAGGTGGTCCAGGTGTACATCAAATGGCTTGATACAAAAGAAGAAATGCCTCAGCTACAGCTGGTGTGGTTTGACAGGTTTTCAGTGTCCAAAGGAGACACAGCTAATTTCCAGTTTGTTATCTCCCCTGAGAGCATGGCTGTATGGACAGATGCTAATGGATTTGTTGTAGAACCAGGTTAGTTTTACAAAGTCAAAAGTTAGACTTAAGTCACTGAGTCACTTTAATGATATGGGAATGGGGAGAAGGGAGGGGAGTTGGGAGATACCCAATTATTGTTGGGGGTTGTAAAGTTTGGCAAGTTTTCTTTTTCCAAGAAGCAACATTTATCTTGTTTGTAGTTTCATAATGTATGGGTCAATGTTTTCATTGAATTGGTTGCAGAGCCAGATTAATTTTGTTGTCTGCTTGTTTTCACTAGTTGTGTACACCTGTCCTTATAGCTACATATGAAAGGTGAAGTGGTCTTCCACTTAAAAAACCACCTTCTGCATTGCTAATGTGGCTTTACATAGAAGGTGGCTTCAGGTAAGATTTATTAAATGGTACTAATAGGCTATTTTGATACCATTCAATATGGCCTTATAAAAGAGGTAGAATTCTTGAGAGGGGCCTCTTGGAGAAGGGTTCAAGGCAGTGTATTAGGCTAGGTTTTCATGAATTTTATGAGACATTCTTAATTTCAATTTGGCTGTCAGGCATAATGAGGATTGAAATTGGAATATGTCAGCACAGCTCCATTTTAATCAGGTTATTCCCTGTCAAACTGTTTATTTCGTAGACTAAAATTTAAAATGCAGTACTTACCTTGAAATTCATCAAAATGCAGTAATTACCTAGAAAGTAAAATGCAGTACTTACCTTGCAAAATATTAAAAATGGCATTACTTACCTAGAAAGTAATTAGAATGCAGTTAGTAAGTAATACAAATAGCAGTACTTACCTAGAAAGTAAATAAAATACTGTACTTACCTAATGGGTTAAAATGGTTGTTATCATCGGGGTGTATGTGTGAGAAAAGTACCCACTTCCCTTGGAAAAACCCCAATGGTTTGCATCTGATAGTGTGTCTAACAACCAAATCCAGCTCCAGACCTTCATGGGTGGCTTAACTAAGCCCAGCAGAACCAGTGTAAACAGAATGGAGAAGGGATGACAGGAGAGTTTCAGACACCTCAGAACCAGACAATTCAGGCAGATGGGGCTCATTAACATTGGGTGGTCACCTATCCAGGAGAAGGTAAACTCTGACTTTAAACCGTCACTGCCTTGTGACTATACCCTCTGATGGGAAAGGCTAAGGGAGTAAACCCTAACAGAAAATCCAGAGAGTGACTTTGCATTGTTTTCAGTGTCATCTCTGTAACTCCTGCAACGCTGCTGGTGTCTTGACATATCTGCTTGTCTTTTCCCTAGGATCCATTAGCTGCATGGAGAGGGGGTATCTACTGCATGGGTAATAACTGATTCTCCATATCACCCTGCCCTGGAGAGGACACTCCAGCTTTGCTTCACAGTGTTAACACAACACGGAAATCAGCAGTTTACCAGTTATAAGTCATAGCTTGATTGGTGTAGAGTCAGATGCCAGCAGTTGCTTCCAATTGTGGGAGAGACCAAGAGTTGTCACTAGACAGCTACTGCCCACCTGAAGCTGGGCTGCCCTCCAGACAATAAGGTGTTGTCCCACTACAGTTCATCTGTCTTACTGGGTGCGTAGGGTTTAAGTTACACAAGTACCTGACAAAGCAGACTGCAACTATTGCACCTAGAAACAACAAATGAAAACAAACGAGGAAACCTCCAGTCCTCAAGCTAGATACCTGGAATATCCTGACCATGCTGACTGGACTCTCAGAAGATCTCCAGGAAATCAGCAATGTTCAAAAGACTTCAGTCATCAGTGACAAATTTGCAACACTCCAGGTCAACATTGCCACTCTACAGGAGACACAGTTACCAGATTTTGGGTCCCTCAGAGAAGAGAATTACACCTTCTTCTGGCAAGGAAAAAGCACTGATGACGCCAGAGAGTTTGGTGTTGGATTGGCCATTATGAATTCTCAGTTGGGGATAATAGAACTTTGCCAACAAGGAAACGAAAAACTGTTATCTCTCTACCTGATCAACATTTATGCGCCACCGCAAATACCAAGGATGTGTTTTACAACAAATTAAACTCGCTCATCGACAAAATTCCCAAGGAAGATAACTTGATATTACTTGGCGACTTCAGCACTAGAGTGGGTGCCAACCATGACTCTTGACTTTCATGTCTTGACAAGTTTGGCATTGGGAAGATTAATGAGAATGGGTAGTGACTCCTATAGATATGCTTGTGCCACGACCACAGCATCACCAATTCATTCTTTCAGACAAAGCCACAGCGTAAAGTGTCTTGAAGGCATCCCCAGTCCAAACACTGGCACCAATTGGACTTGATCATTATGAGACAGTCTACCATGAAGGATGTGCTTCTTACCCATATTTTCCACAGCGCTGACTGTGACACTGAGCACTCGCTGGTGTGCTGCAAAATGAAGCTTCAGCCAAAGAAGATACACTGCAGTAATTAAAATGCAGTTCTTACCTAGAAAGTAGTAATAGTAGTACTTACCTACAAAGGGATTATAATGCAGTTCTTACATAGAAAGTAATTATAATGCAGTTCTTACCTAGAAAGTAATTAAAATACAGTTCTTACCTAAAGTAGTAAAATAGTACTTACTTACCTAGAAAATAAATAAAATGCAGTTTTTACCTAGAAAGTATTTAAAATGCAGTAATTACCTAGAAAATAAATAAAATGCAGTTTTTACCTAGAAAGTAATTAAAATGCAGTAATTACCTAGAAAATAAATAAAATGCAGTTCTTACCTAGAAAGTAATTAAAATGCAGTAATTACTTAGAAAGTAGTAAAATAGTAGAAAATAAATAAAATGCAGTTCGTACCTAGAAAATAAATAAAATGCAGTTCTTACCTAGAAAGTAATTAAAATGCAGTAATTACCTAGAAAATAAATAAAATGCAGTTCTTACCTAGAAAGTAATTAAAATGCAGTAATTACTTAGAAAGTAGTAAAATAGTAGAAAATAAATAAAATGCAGTTCGTACCTTGAAAATAAATAAAATGCAGTTCTTACCTAGAAAGTAATTAAAATGCAGTAATTACCTAGAAAATAAATAAAATGCAGTTCTTACCTAGAAAGTAATTAAAATGTAGTTCTTACCTAGAAAGTAATTAAAATAGTAGAAAATAAATAAATTGCAGTTCTTACTTAAAAAATAAATAAAATGCAGTTCTTACCAAGAAAGTAATTAAAATGCAGTAATTACCTAGAAAATAAATAAAATGCAGTTCTTACCTAGAAAGTAATTAAAATGTAGTTCTTACCTAGAAAGTAATTAAAATAGTAGAAAATTAATAAATTGCAGTTCTTACTTAAAAAATAAATAAAATGCAGTTCTTACCAAGAAAGTAATTAAAATGCAGCTCGTACCAAGAAAGTAATAAAATAAGAGCTCTTACCTAGAAAGTAACACATATGTAGGTGATTTTAAGCTGCTATCTACAAAAAAAAACGTGAAGCCTTACAAAATGAAGAACCTCAGATAAAAGTTGTTCACAATACTTGACATGGCTTGATTCATACATCATGAATTTAAATCAAGGACTAATTGAAGGGCTCTGTGTTATTGTCTATGACAAATGGACATCAGGACTGAAAAATTGACTTGATCCCACTTGTAATCTAACTTATAACATTTAAAAATAGATGGTGTTTTAAGTACATATGTCAGTGAAAAAGCATGGCAAATATTAAATGCATGTAGTTTTAAGCTGAAATATCTCTTGTGGCTTGGCTGACTTTGCTACACATAAATGTCTTCAGTGATTGGTACAAATTTTATTTGTATTTTAGTGTCATGACTTTTTCCATCATTATTGAAACATTAGGATAAGGAACCATTTTTTAATTTTTTTTAGAAGTTAATATTTTATGATATTGATTATTATTGTAAAGAGTATACTTGTTTAAAGCAATGTTGTTTTTTTTCAGTATGGATAAACTCAGAAATAAAATAGGCTACAACATTATGGTGCATATGTGGCAAAAATCCTACAGTAAGTCCATAACTTATCATAGGGTCATAATTCAGCTCATCCAGAACTATTGATAATTTATGTGTAAGACAGCCTTGTTTAAGAGAAAAACCATGCCACCACTTGTTAAAGTGTTTCAAGCCCTGGTCTGTTCATGAAACAAAGTCTGTTTATCACAAAGATTTAAGTAGCTTTGAATATTATTTTGCAGGAAAAATGAGACTATATGTAGGGGGCCAGCAGCCAGATCAACAGAGGAAGGTTCCATCCAGTGTGTTAGAAGAAGAGTTCCAAATAACAGGGACAAGGATTCTAGGGAGATTTTAATCATCAGAAGAAGGTTTAATCCAGGGTATTAGAGAGTTCCAAATAACAGGGACAATGATTCTAGGAAAATCGTAAAAGGAATTACTCATATATTATCTATCACATAGATTGTAATGTCTTTGATTTGTGATAAAGGCTGCTGCAGTGAAATATAAATGGTACTAAGGGAAAGCATCTATGGGTGACTACATATCGAAAGCTCCTTCCTTTTATCTCACCAATATTTTACTGGAATAGCACAAAAATTCCTTTGATGCGATTCATTCGGATGCATTTTTAATGGCATATTTAAAAATCTTTATTGATTCACTTTACTGTTTAGATTCTTAGCCCTTGCTTGAGAAACTCATTTATCTCAAATCATATTTAGCTTGTAATTTAGCTGATATGCCATATATGTGTTTGCATGATTAGCTCATATGTATGTATGTATGTATGTATGTATGTATGTATGTATGTATGTATGTATGTATGATTTTGCATCAAATATATTTTTTATACATGTATTACTAAAATGTAATTGTTACAGTCTGTACTTGCTTATTAGTTGGTTCTGTACACTGCATAGATCCAGATTTGCCATCATATAATATGTGTGCATGATCTATGCATCCATGCAGCCTGTTAGAACAATCTGTAGTACAAGTAGTCTAGATCCTGATCTGCTGGTGTAGTATGTGATAGCAAATCAGGGTCTATATTTTATTGCAGTTGGACCAGACTTATACAAAATTATATAGAGTACCATTGAGTGTATAGAGTACCATTGAGTGTATAGAGAAACTTTGAGTATATAGAGTAACATTGAGTGTATAGAGTACCATTGATTCTATAGAGTACCATTGAGTGTATAGAGTACCATTTTGAGTATAGAGTACCATTGATTCTATAGAGTACCATTGAGTGTATAGAGTACCATTGAGTGTATAGAGTACCATTGAGTGTATAGAGTACCATTGAGTGTATAGAGTACCATTGAGTGTAGAGTAACATTGAGTATATAGAGTACCATTGAGTCTATAGAGTACTATTGAGTGTATAGAGTACCATTGAGTCTATAGAGTACCATTGAGTATATAGAGTACCATTGAGTGTATAGAGTATCATTGAGTGTATAGGGTACCATTGAGTATATAGAGTACCATTGAGTGTATAGAGTACCATTGAGTGTATAGAGTATCATTTAGTGTATAGAGTGTCATTGAGTATATAGAGTACTATTGAGTATATAGAGTACCATTGAGTGTATAGAGTGTGGTTCAGAACATTCAGCGCTAGACTTACTACAAGTTTTGCAGAAAGCATTTGTAATTTATGAAGCGTTTTAAGGATTACTCTTTTTACAGTGGAATGTATTAATAAAATGATTTCATGTTTTTTCTATATTTTAATTTTTTTTAAAAACAACAAGTTAGTCGTTTAAAAAAATGTTACTTTGGATTGATTTAGTAATTTTATTGTCATATAAGATCTCATAATCTCTTCAAATTTCCAGTACAAATCAAACAAACTGTTTTCAAGTAAGGGCTATTCCATATAAACATACCCCTAGGTGGGGGAAGACACATTCAAAATTGGGTGACCACCCATAGAAGTGATTTTTTTTCTACCACCAGCAGTCATAGCAGTGAATATTCGACACCCATGCTCATGCATAGAAGCAAATTTTCTAAATTCATATTAAGAACCAAGTATACAATGATTTTTAAAAAATCCCTCAACATTTACGTTTTTTTTAGAAACTTGTATGATTGGACAACAAATTAAAAAATATATTTGTTGAGCAAAAATTAATCTCTTCAGTTTCGTTTACCTTTTCATCACCAAGAACTATATAATGATGTCCCTCCGATTCTGTCTCATGTCAAGATGAAAGATTTGGCAAAGAAAACAGAATAAATAAAAACTTAAATACTTATATATGATTTATTCACATTTTACATTCAACCAATTTCCATGGTGACAAGTTGAGGTTTTTCATAAAGTAACTCAACAAATGAGATTTTTCATAAAGTAACTCAACAAATTTGGGCATAGTAACACCTTGGGGCATGAGCAAGCTAATTTTATATCTCTCCCATTTGATCTCTGGTCAATATGAAAGATTGGGCAAAGAAAACTGCATATTCAGAAACAGCAATATTTAATTTATATCCACTAGCTATGATGTCGTAGCCTCAACTTTATTTGTTGCGTTTGAAGTACGAGTAAGGGTAATAATATTAGTACTATTATATCCACATGATGTATTTTTATTCTGTACTAATGGACAGAAGTTTTAAATATGTACAAGTCGAGGCTTTTAATAAAGTGACTAAACAAACAAAAATGGTAGTCGGTAGACAGTACCAATCAACAGAAAGATGGGCACACAGTCGTAACTGTTAATAAAGCCATTTGTGAAAAATGTATGCAAGCCTAACTTCCGTTAATGCAACCATTCAGATCACATAGCCAATATTCCCTAGTTGATACGGAGATAGTCGATTAGTTATGATTGGTTTGACCAAATTGCGTACATTCAATGAAGAGTCACAGGGGCATGCTTAGTTGCTTACATTTAAATTATCAGTCATACATGCACTATAAAATACTACAAGGGCGGACACTTCTCTAGTGCCACGCAGAAAATGGAATACTGTCCCCGTTATAGTCAACTGAAAATCAGTTTCTACCCAGGTTCATTACCTCATTTTCAGTCAACCAATGAGAAGACAGCATTCCATTCTGTGCGGTGCGCTTGCATATTAAGTAGGTGTGATCATGGCTATGTCTAGCTATAGTGTGGGGAAAAAATGGCCTGGCATTCCATAAATGTATAACAGTACGTCATCAAAGTTTTAGTATGCATACAAAGTTGAATGCCTGAGCAAAACAAAGGTACGAAAATTATTATGTTACGTGCAGTTTAGCTTGAAAGGTCTTGTGAGAAAGTGCACAATCCAGTTTATTTCAAGATCATATTTTTTTCGGAAACACGTACTTGTCATGCAAATTGTTCTAACCAATCAAATGGAAGCTAAGAGAAAGGGACTTTTTCTAAGTTTGCGGAGTTTTAAATGTACGATTTTCAAAACTTAATTCTGAGGCAGAAGAATGTCTCAACGTTGTATCTGTCTATCGTCAAGTTCTCACCTCTAAAAGTAGCCATAGCTGACTCCAGGCAGACTGAAGTCAGCCATATCCCCACATCTTCCACGAACCACATGTTGCATTGTATTTCGGCCGCCATTTTTTTTCATGTTCTAAATATTTGGCTGCAGCATCTATACCCAAATGGTTACATCCGAAGTCTTCTGAATATCCATGTTCCCATTGTTTTCATATTTGTGTTACAATCCATCAGAAATTGCCGATTTAGTTTTTCATTTCCCTGAAATCCCGAAAATTACGAAGAGTTATTTGCAATGTTAACAGGGGAGGGGAGGGACAGAAGAGAAAACAAACACAACGGTGGCATTATAGAAACATATTATTAAAATAAAATAGGCACCACTGATAGAAGCATTTTATCTTTTGATATGACATGGCACAGATGTTATTATTGTTTATTGATGACCATGCATGGAAGTTTTTTATTTTGCCGTCCTTGGGGTTGTGGTATGTTTAAATGGAATAGCCCTAAGTAAAAATTGCACAAATTCAATTTTAATATATTTTTTTTTGTAGATCACATTTATTCAAGTCTTTCATTGTTGTATTTGCTTAAACTATTTCTTTCTAGGTTTGTGAATATTGTGTGAATTTATAGGCTTGTGTACAATCTGTATACTTTCATGTTTGTGAACATTCTGTACACCTACAGATTTGTGAACATTCTGTACACCTACAGATTTGTGAACCTTATGTACACCTACATATTTGTGAATATTATATATATTTACAGATTTATAAACATTCTGTAAAACTACAGATTTGTGAATTTGTACACCAACCAGTTTGTGAACATTCTGTAAAAATGCATGACTGAATATTATTTAGAATATTATGTACATCTATGTGATGTTTCCAATGTGAGCATCAGATTCAAGTTCTAATTCATGCAATGTAATGTAATTTACAGTTTTGTAACTTGCCATGGTCTTTCATCATGATAATCATTACACCATCATTGAGGGAACAATTGAAGGATTTCATTGAGTGAAACCAATTTGGTAGGAGACATACTTAAGAAAACTTTGGTCGCGTTCAGTTTATCTTTTTTACCTTAAAATTTGGACTTTTCTCTTTAATTGCAAAATTTAGTTCCCAAACAGTAACTTTTAAACGCCTTGGAACCAAAATCATTATTTGATTTTATGTCAAGAAGACCCAGGTCAAATTCTAATTTTGTTAAAACATTTTACTGTCAGAGTTATAGCTCCATGTTTTACCTATTGCTTCACCCTTGCACAGTGTCATAAATACAAATCTTCTGTTCCTTCACTTATTCAGTTACTTAAAGATGATTTTCTTGTTTTCTTTCCCTTTTGAGTATTGTTCATGATCTTTTGATCTTGTTACTGCTGCTATACACACCTGGAACAAATAATAAATTTCACAAAGAAGTGTAATAAAAGAATCTGAAAACCAGTCCTGGTTTTGAACTTTCAAATGATATTTAAGATATTTTCACCATCATGTTGTTTGAATGGATTGTACATCCTTGAAAAATCCATAAGATGGAGGGGCTGTTTTGAAAGCTTCTTAAATTTAAAAAAAATTGGTCTGATCTGTGTAAAAACCATGAATTTGTTGAAAACTCTTTGAATTTTATCAAAAACCCTTAGAGATGCATGAACCATTAACAAAGCTCACTTCCTCTAATTTCATTAAGAAAATATTGTCTTTTTAATAATGATAATTTGACTCAAATTTGTGATATTACTTATAGATTATGCTGATTTGTAGTTGTTGTTTTTTAGAGTATGTCATATGTTATTATTAAATTATTTTATTCTTGCAAATATAAATGATTTATGACTATTATATTTATTGAATAGTTTATAGTATATTGTTGAAGTTTGATTGAGTTAAAAGGTATTTGGCACTTAATTTCATCTTGACATTAAACATTATTTGTTAATGTTTTAGGCATACCTGAAGGTGTTCATATTAGAATACGTCTCAAGCTTAAACAAGATTTTGTTCTCAATGCAGATACAAATGAGGAGTGTATTACTTTATTACATTTTAACTGTGTTTTGAAATAAAAAAGAATCTCATTGATTGAAGTTTCTTTCTATCAAATACCAGTAATTTCTCAAAGAGGTGTTTAAGGACTATAATAACCATAGTACTTGTCCAGAAGCCAGAAGTCTTTTGTTGAATCACAATAGTACTCCAAGAATATATCCTTATTTGAAATTTAATATTAATCCAAGTCTCTGATTCCAAGAATATTATGTTATATGAGCACTTTGTATTTCCAGTGATCAAATAATATGATTGAAAAACTTACAGCCCAAATGAAATATTGGACACAACAATAACAATGATTTCTGCATCATGTGTTATTGCAGGAACTAATAATATCAAGATAAACAAGATTATCTAGTTCTCTACTTGACCTCAGGTTACAATTAGCATGTTCTGTATATATAAAAAATTACCTTATAGACCCAAAATTTCATGGGCAATTTCCAATGTTCTGGACTAAGATTATGTTAAACATATTGCATACAAAACTTAATACAATGGTTCAAATCAGGTAGAAAATGAACTTGATTTTGGACAAAGTCAAGTCCAAAATACAATTATCCTTGGTATATAATAAGGAATTAAAAAAGCTATTTAAAAAAATGCAAATTAAATATTCAAAACAATTGCAGGGAGCAACACGCAGCATTGCAAGAGTTCAAGATGAAATTGATGATCCCCAACTAGGACTTAATGGAAATGAAAGCTTAGGAATTAACATTACATCAAGGTGTAGCCGACAGGCCCAGGCAAGAAAAACTACACTTCTGTTTATATGGGAGAAATAATCAAGCAGCCAGTAAATGGAGAGATCCAGCCCCTCTCCTCCCACCAAAACATTAAAAAAAAATTAACATTTAAAAGACAGAAGGGAAAAGGAGGAAAACTGCAGGTACGACCTTGGGATTGTCATAGTGAAATGAAGACTTGACAGATACCGTGCATCCTTGCCGTTACTAGGTTACTACACTGCCAGAAACACCTCCACCCTCAGCAATAACAACTACATTTCCATGGTAGATTCAAAGAAGACCACCACCATTGCAATCCCCCCTCCCCTCATGTCTTCAGCACAAATGATATGATCACAACAAGGGGCAAGGCAGGAGAGGGAGGAGGAAAATTAGAAGAAAGAACAAAAAGACACACTCAAGAGGCAATCAGAAGACAAGAGAGACAACTCCACCTACCACAAGTAGCAACAGCATCACAACCTGAAAGCACAAAGCAGGGCACTCTGACAGTGAAAAAAAAAGCAGTGTTCAAGAAACTACACAAGAAGGAGCTGCCAAGGCCTTCTTCATAGCAATTAGGGTCAGATATATATCAGGCTGTGGAATGGGGATGGGGGGAATTATTAATGATGATATGAAAGTGGGTCACCAAATGGGGTGATTCATTTGGGTACTAGAGACAAGAAGGAAAATAAAATATGGAGAGTGGAACAACAGTCAGTGGGGTAAAGATACAGGGAGTGCCAAATAGCCTTAGTGAGGCTGATTCTGAATGAGCTATACGAATCCCACAAGTCACGATAACGACTCAACACTGTGTGGCCGCCGTTGAAAAAACTGCAAATTGCTGACTTTTCAGATCCTAATAGTGCTCACACTACACATGAAGCCCTTCCTGTTAAAGTCTTCTGAGGTTATCCTTCAGCCGTTTTAAGTGCTCTAAAGAATTGCATCAGTTACCTTGGTGTTTTTAATTTTGGTTGGGAAACCAATTTCGACAGACTTTTTAATATTTTAATATGATGCAATGGCACACTGTTCGAACAGAGTACTCTATTTTTATCTAATTAAGACCACAATAACACATTGGGTCACTTGGACCTAGTTTTCTGTACTGTTATTTAGGAAAATGTATGTACACTTTGTGCACTAAATTCTAAAATAACGCAGAGTAAGAAAATTTGCAACTGGTCAGCGTGATTATGATTATAATATGTGACTTAGACACAGTTGGTCATAGAGAATACCACTTATTATTAGATAACTGTGCATAATTTAATAATTAGCAGATCTGTGGCATTTCAGAAAGTTTTTGCTGACACTTGGGAACTCCATTTAGTCTTTTGGTCCTTTTCAACATACAGTCATCTCAAATCCGCACGATAAAGTGTCGAGTTGAAGCTCTTGTTTCCCACTCGACGCACACTCCACTGCATTGAATGGGGTCTTCCCACTTTGAACGCATCAAAATTCAACGAAGAATCTTGTGATGTGCTCACCAGTTTTCAAAACCAGAAACACGTGCCTGCAAGCTGTAGGGGTATAATCTCATCAAGTGGTGGATCCCATTTCCCTTTCAACAAGTAATTAAACAGTGCACTACGTTCAGGGTATAGACCTACACAGTCGTTTGTAAATTTATTTCAGTCAGTCAGTTTTTTAATTCCAGGCTATCATCCAGGCTATACAATGAACACAAACTAGCCAAGCTCCGATAGCAGCCATAGTCCGCAATTTCCTCAGAGTGCTTCGAACTCCAGAGCTGTACAAAACTTAAAACGTCACAATAAATTGAATCAGACAAATAGTGAAAATTGGCTAATCCCACATGTCTATTCTGGATGAAGAAGAACTCGGCCACAGTGGAAGGGATTGGAAGACAGGTGCGAGTACAAACGGCCTTCTGTGGTGGTATATATATCCCCCACATCAACCAAAATGAGTTAACATGGTTATACATCAACAGAATTAAAAATAATCCATGTCAGAATCATCTAAAACTATACTGAATAGCATCATAAACAAGAAATTGTTTATATGATATTATTTTGAACAAAATCCAATGACCTGGCCATGATAATTAAATACCTTAGGTGGTGACAAGCCCAAACCACCAGGACACCACCCAACTGCATAAAACAGCAACTAATGTGAATCAAGTATCACCACTGTTTCCTCGAAATAAAGCAGTGAAAGAAGAATATTCGTTGCCAAATGTTCAGAGGAAAGTGGCCTAAATATCTTGGAGGACCTACCCCCGAAAAATTAGCCAGAACCAGATTTTTCTACTTGGGAGAAGAAAATACAGTCGTTTGCTTCAGTTTGGGTGTGTCACTTCACGAGTGTGAGCAGAAAGATTCTGCTTATCTGGGACATACTCGATGGTATCTGCACGTCACTACCTACCTTTTGTGTGACCCCAGTAATCTCTTTATGGATACTTTACAAGAAAACATTCGTGGTTTGCATCTGGAGTTGAGAGAACGCGTTTACCGAGAATTCATCAAGATACCAGTGAATTGCAAAGAATAATTGCATCCTTTACGTGAATAATGTTTTAAGCACTGGTACTTGAATGCTATAAGATGACTCATTTGAAAGCGTTCCATTAGGCAGACATTAACAGACTACCCGATGACTAGTCGGATTTGGTTGATACTCATGCTGCTTACAATGTGTCCATACTACAAGGAATTCCAGAGGAAGACTTAGAGGGTTACAAACATTTTACACGAACAAGTCTAGACTTTAGAAAAAATTCTGTACGGTTTGTGGTGTGTGTGCGTCTTAGTGACTTCATTTCTGGGATTTCGTTTACATACCAACAAAAACGCAGGGATGCTTGAGAAATAAAGTGCTGCAGTCACTAGTCTGGCCACCATTCACCCATTCACTGATACATTGGACAAGGTGGCAGAGTGGTGCGGGAACATTGTGCCGCACGTTCGGTTATGACTATCTATCAACATAGCAGAAACAGAAGTGTTGACCTGTGCATGTGATAGCATCCCGCGTGCGCACCGACCATCCCATTTAAACCATTTATTGCCATGGCATGAATACTACTATTGTAGAAATTTACAATAATTAAACAAAACAGCAACTGTACAAACAGTCCAGTAAGTCAGCGAGGATCCGACATGCTAGAGCTGATAGGCCTCAGCCATCAACCCTACGTAATAGTGAGCCAGCTGGTAAAAACCGGACTGACAAGATATCAGAACTGGAAATGGGCAAGATGTCCGTGAAGTTTGAAAGACGTAGACCGCAAAATAGTAGCCACTGGAAAATGCAAAGATAACCAGCCTGGACTGCAGTATAGCCTGCATACCAGAATAGGCCTAAACGTCCCGACTTGGACCTCGATATCAAAACGGTCTAGCAACCATCACAATTGCCTGAATGAATGTTTGGGGTTTTCATTTTGGCTTTGAAAACCGTTTTTGATAAAATCTCTTTTTATAACTGGTTTGATCCTTTATACCCACCATCAAAATTCTTTTAACACTGCATACTGCAAAATAATAAGAGTAATTTTGACTCATCTGATTCGGAATGTTTTGGGAAACAGGAGTACACTTTATACTCTAAATTCTAATTGAAGAGTGGATCAATAATGAAATTTGTTTGACTAATAGATTTGGCTAATTGCACAGGTGGCTTAAATATTAGTAATTTTTAGTTTTCCATTAAAATAACTAGACTAAATTTTATTAAAATAGTACGAGATGACTTTTCAGTATCTTGTTACGCTTGCACCTTTTGCCGGGTCCCTTGCCTCCCTTCCTCACTCGGACATATAAATTAACACGACGAAATGTGGAGCTATGTCCACTCGTCTAAATTAAAAGGTGCCCTGATGAGCGTCGAATCATGGAACCGGGGTGGCCATATGAATGGGTGGTTCCCAAAAAGCATCTGAACAGTAGTTTCAGATTAATGTGACGGATGTGTGTTACTATTCCCGCCCATCATATGTCCCGTGGAGCATTTATACTCCTTCCATAACGGGCAAATTGATCAGCATACGTTGTGTACATAAATGCGTGGGGATGAGGCTCTTTTTCCTTACCCCGCAAATTATTAAAAAGCCTGCTATGTGGGTAAAAACCGTCACACAAGCCCTAATGGGCGCAAGTGACGTTAAGTTAAAATCAATCAAAAGTCTGGTCACAATTCAGTCTGCAATGAAGAGAGCAACGAGCAAGATATGCTCGTAGCAATATAGCTAGCAACGGAGATGATTTCCGCGCAGGCTTTGAGTGCTCCATGAGGCCTTGGACCAGTGAAGAAACATGTATTGTGGCGGAGTGCAGAAATAAGAAGACCGCCTAGAAACCTTCAGTCTGCCATCATTTTAAAAAAAAAACAGCCCTTCATAGGGCAAAAATCAAAATGACTGATAATTATAGAGATTCCACTTTGACTTGGAATCCCAATTCTATCAGACCAGAACACTGACTTGATCCTTTATGCGCCGTTCAAAATTCAAATCATATACCTGATATTGCCAAAAACAATTTATGTCGCTTAGACAACTTAGAAAGTTTAGGGTTTTGAATTAGGTACACTGTGTACTAGGAAATTTGGTTAGATAAGAAATAGGAAAATCTGTATTCTACATTAATATTGCATGACTCTAATTACCACTGTGGCTAACACAGAATTGGTTATAGGGAGTCCCAATAATTACGAAACTGGGAAAATCTTATATCTAGTAGCTCCAGGCATTTCAGGTATATTCCGGTCAACGTTTGGTGTGTAATCTCGAGGCCCGTCCTTCCTTTCAACTTTGGGGATTCAAAATGTTGAGTGTGTTGTTCGATTTCCATTCGTCTAGAAACCAGGTACCCTGATGAGCGTGTACGCACGGAACCGGGTTGACGTCATTAGAGTTGTGTCCGATAACGCTCGACATCTCATTCTGCGGTGGTGGACACCTTAAATACAGATATGAGTTTGTGTTGTATCCATTACCCCTTATTATAGATTTCCATACAGGCGCTATGCGAGAGATTTCCAAAACCCGAACTAAACAAAACAGTCCTTTTCAGGACTAACCCAAATCTCTTTAAAAGAGATACTACTCTATTGCCAAAGTGGTGTATTTGTGTGTTGGTATGCTGGTGGGTTTCGAAGTCAAGCGGTACTTGTAAAATAGTATCTTTTAGGGTTGTATGTATATGGTGTAGTAGAGTATGATTGCAGGTAAACAGTGGATCCGCGGTCCATGTTGTGTGTGGGTATTGTTGATTATTGCTTAAGGGGATGTTTTCCTTCACGTCCGTGCTTCAAGTATATAAAGCGTAGCGTGTCAGCCTAGCCAGTTTACGTTCTTCATTAGCAGCCCGCTATCCACATAATTGTTTACACCTTGTTACTATTCGCATAGTAGTATATAAATATTGTGAACAATATTCACTTATTCGATAGCAAGCATTCTTCCTGTCAAGACGTGTATACGTGTACAGCGACTATAAAGCCAACTGGGTCACCGCTCGAAAGAATTGGGACCGGATAACAAATAGGAGTTGTACCAAATAGATTTAACCGTCAACAATCTACAATCTACAGTAGTATATAAATATTGTGAACAATATTCACTTACTTCACCATGTCTCGCGAAACAAGGTCGAAGGTCAAGATGAATAAGGTCAAGATGAATACTAACCGCTATATGACCAGAAAGGTTAATAACCTTTTCAAAATGGCCAAAGAAATAGACGGTACTCCCACCTCTACCCCTATTCCTACCAATACTACCACCAACAACAGCCCAAACACTACCACTACCCCTATTCTTCCCAACAATGGGAGTGGTAACATAATTGGTAACGTCTCCCCGGTTAACAAACCAATTACATATGCAAAAGCTGTGGGCTACTTTAGTCCTAGCATAACAACAAGAAATGTAATTGCAAGAGACTTAAAAGTGACATCTCACATCCCATCTCACATCCCAGAAGTTAGTCCAACGAACCAAAATCTTCAATCAGAAGTATTGGATCACAACCAAACATCCCCAATTGTCAAAACATTTACCACTCCTTCCACGGTCATGGCTCCTCCTGAATTAAACAAGAGAATAGTGACTGACAAACAATTACCAAACAGTGGTACTAGTGCACTGGTAGAATTAAACTTACCCCCAAATCACATCCTCCCATTGCATCCAACAGTAACATGGATACAGGAAACTCAGCCTGTACTCGTGGATGAGGACGACGAGTGTTACTCGCCAGGACTCTTAAACACCATGGTACGTTGCATGAATAAATGCAACAAACATGTAAACAACACAATTGGGAACCAAGAAACTGGTTCAAAATTAGTTGCAACTAATACTCCCAATCCTAACACTGACAATGATGAAAATGATGAAAATCTAGTCAGTACAATCCCCCTCACTCAAAACTTATCGATTCACCCTGTAACCCTTCCTGTATCCCTTCTCGTAATCCCTCCCGCATCCCCCCTCAATAAATGTAACCCCACCCCATCCACTAAAACCCAGATGTCCCCCTTGTCCCCCTTATCACCCTTGCTCTTTGACCCCCTAACCCAAATGCCCCCTCCAACTCCTCCCTCATTTTTTGACCCACTCACTTACCATATTATTTCTCCAAATACAACCCAAGTTCAAACATCAACATCTCCTTTGAATACACTGGCCCCACTTACAGAAACAAAGGGGAAAAAAACATTTTATCACAATAGCCAACCATCGGGACCATCGGGACCCTCAAAGGAAATCACCATTGAAGACTTAATATTAACAATGGATGAGGACCTAGATACTGAAGAACACATCAAAATGCTCTCAACAAATACTGACAAACAAAAACCATCCAAGCACAGAAGAAAAGCATCAACATCGCCCTCAAGTGTTAAGAGCAAAGGGAAAACCCCAAAGAATGGCATACCTAAAGCAAAAAACACTAAAAAACCACCACATACAAAAAGTGACAATAAGAAAGGTCCAGAAACAAAAGTCACAAATCAAACAACGAAAGTTCCAGCCTATCAGAAGACAGCAGGTACCAAGTACCACAGCCCTGAACATACCGTATTCATTACAAGCGGTAACTCAAAAACCTTCAATCTCAGTGGAAAAAGTATAGCTGCAGCACTAACACAAAAACATAGCGGAACGTTCGAAATAATAAGGCCACGAACAAATTATATCATAGTGCGCTGCAGCACATTGTCACAAGTTGCCAAATATATGGAAATGGAAACAATTGGAACAATGAAAATTCAAGTATCCAGACATAAGACGGTAACCAATAATATCAAAAGTACAGCTTCCACTAACAAAACTACTCCTAAGAAACATACCTCCGTTGAATTACCACCACCTGGAGTGGAAAAAAATGGCAACAAAGGACCTCAAGTAATCATACAGAAGGAAAATAAAACCACTTTGGTTACTAATTCCATATTGGAACCAAACAACAAAATGTATTCCAAAGGATATCAAAAAGTGTTTGAGCTTCCAAAGAGGTATCTCCATTTGACAGATGAAGAAATTGGGCAGGAGCTTACACTACAGGGATCTGACCTCAAACAAGTTACCAGACTTCGATCTACAAAGGATCATATATCAAGGAAAATATTGCTGGAATTTTACACAATAGCTCCAATACTTGTTTATTTTTATGGAACCAATTATCTACTAGAAGACTACATCAATAAACCAAGATTTTGCAATAAATGCAAATCGTGGGGCCACTACACTTTTAGTTGTAGAAACAAGCCAAGATGTGGAAACTGTGGAGGTAATCACAGTGATCCTTGTAAACATGATGGACCCAAATGCCCCAATTGTAAAGGACCCCACGGACCAACGGCCGAAGATTGTCCTTATACCATTAAGGAAATGACAATAGTTTCCATAATGAATAGAGAAAAAATCCCGTATAAGTTGGCAAAATCCAGTTCTGAGGTAGCACAGAAACAAACTGCTGCAAACCCTCAGACAACAAACATTAAAGACCTCCAAAATGTTACAGCACCAAGCATCACTGCTTTATCCAAAACTAAAAAACTAACTCAAAAGGGTAATAATCCACTATTACCCCAGCCCTCATCTATGCCCTCAAAAAACCTAAAACAAAATAAACCGACTTCGTCGGAGATAAATAATTTTGTTCCAAATAATAGAAATAGAGAAACCAGTACTACAAATCCTAACGTGCAAAAAACTAAGGATTTATCAACTAGTACTGTTAATAACAAAGGGGGCGATATAAATAATATAAACAATATAAACTTTAACATTAATAGCGGGATTGATTCCTTTCCCCACATAAAAATTTTACAATACCTTAGTGATCTTTTGTTAGGGATTGTTCAAATCTCAAATTACCAGGGGGTACCTAGTGTACCGTACTTTAAACTACTAAATGATCTCCTTGAAAAACATTTGCATATTTAAATAGGAAATAGCTATAAGGTAATAATTATCATAATTTAAATGGACAAACAAGGGAAACATAAATTAACTAACTGGCAATGGAATAGCAGGGGTTTAAACATAAATAAACCTGAATTATTAATTAAAATTCAAAATTCCACTAAAAAACCTGACATCATTTGTATTCAGGAAACCCACACCCACAGTTCATCAAAATCCCAACCAAAAATTAAGGGATATTCCAAATATAAATATCTGACAAGGGCTAGCGGATTAAAGGGAGGTGGGTTAGGAATATTTATTAGTGACCTACTACCCAATACTTATTTTTGTACTAACACTAGCCAAAAACAAGATAATTCTACAGCAAACGCTGTAGAATATCAAGCAGTACATATACATGTTGGTTCTTTTTCATTTGAACTTCTTAACGTGTATGACCCTGGTGGAGCAGCTCCAGCGCTCTTACAAAACTATTTGCAGTTAAACAGCTGCATACAAGAATACATGATTTGTGGAGATTTTAACGCCCACAATAAGTCATGGGGCGGTGATCATACTGACAAGCGAGGCTCATTGATTGAACAATGGGCACTCAGAAGAAACCTTGTCATACTAAACGACGGAACAAAAACCCGTCTATCACCAACAAATGGCTCCATGTCTGCATTAGATCTTACTATTTGTACGCCCAGATTGGCTGCAATCACCAACTGGGAAGTAGACAGAGAATCTACACTAGGTAGTGACCACTACCCAAAAGTTATTGACATACACTTGTCAAAGCCAATCGATCCCATTAAAAAAACTTCCAAATGGATTTTAAACAAAGCAAACTGGACGAAATTCCGGACCCTACTGGAAAAAAAGACAATACATGATCTACAAGACGACAACATCGACCAGTTTAATAACAACATAATCCAGTGTATCAAGGAAGCAGCCAATAATAGCATTCCTTCCACGGGAACAAAAATTACAAATAAACAGCCCATACCTTGGTGGAACGACAACTGCAAGAAGGCGATCAAGGATAAGAAGAAAGCCCTCAACAGATTTAGGCACACTGGCAAGTCAACGGACTTCGATGACTACAAAAAAAAAGGAAAAATTAGCAAAGCAGATCATCAAAACATCTAAAGAGACGTCGTGGCAAAACTACTGCTCCACTTTAATAATCAAACAGTCCAATTCCAAACAAATTTGGAATAAAATTAAATCCATGAAAAAAGGAATTAGCACGATTATACCAAATATCAAAGGAGCAATAACAAACATGGAAAAAGCTTCAGCGATAGCATCTCACTTTGCAGGAATGAGCAGCAACAAAAACCACACTGCAAAATTCCAAGCATATAGAGCAAAAGTGGAGAAACAGCAGTCACATCTCTTTATGGATAGAGAACCCAGAAACCCGTCTCTCAACGAACCCTTTACTAGAGAGGAATGGATAAATGCAATCAAACCAAAAAAGTCAACCTCACCAGGAGAAGACAACATGGGATACGAAATATATAAAAACATCCCAACCAACATGGAAATAGCTCTAATTGCTTTAATTAACCAATCATGGACCACGGGACAAATCCTCGAGAAATGGAAACAAGCAATAGTAGTACCAATCCCAAAAGCAGACAAGGACCCATCCGAAGTTTCATCATACAGACCCATCTCCCTTACGGACACCATATGTAAAGTAATGGAAACTATGGTTAACAACAGATTGAAACATCATTTAGAGAGTAAAAACCTTTTATCAAACAACCAGAGCGGCTTCCGGAATAATAGATCAACAATAGATCAGCTAGTCCGACTTGAATCCCAAATAAAACTAGCATTTCACAATAAAAGGAAAAAAAAATCGACACTTGACCGCAATTTTTCTAGACCTTGAAAAGGCATTCGACTTGGTTTGGATAAATGGCCTTATAGCCAAACTTAACCACTACGGTATAAATGGTGAAATGCATGCCTGGATAAAACAATTTCTGTCTAATAGGCGCATCAGAGTTAGAATAGGAGATACACTCTCTGAGGAATTCCTATTGGAAAACGGCACACCTCAAGGTAGTGTCATTAGCCCTACGCTGTTCAACATTATGATTAATGATCTGGAAATCAACGTTGATCCCAAAGAAGTAGACCTCTCGCAATTTGCAGACGATAGCGGTCTATGGAAAGATGGTGATCCAACAAGTCAAAAAGTCATCAACACCCTCCAAATCAGCCTCAACAAAATTGGAACTTGGGCTGAC
Source organism: Unio delphinus (assembly GCA_029339505.1). NCBI lineage: Eukaryota > Metazoa > Mollusca > Bivalvia > Unionida > Unionidae > Unio > Unio delphinus. Next base: position 13,965,280 of record JAQISU010000042.1, read on the forward strand.
AAATGGGGGTTCAAACTCTCAAAGGGCAAAACAAGGGGTATAATTTTTTCGCCAAATCAAAAGAAAACAGTAGAAGCACCAAAGCTATACATTCAAGGGGAGTTAATTAAATTTGAAACAACAATCAAATTCCTGGGTATGACATTTGATCAATACCTAACATGGAAGTACCACATCCAAGATCTGATCCGTAGATGCAAAAAAGACATTTCCCTCATGAAAAATATCAAAGGATTAAAATGGGGATCTAACCAAAAAACTCTTCTGATGATCTACAGGGCCCTAATTAGATCCAAACTGGACTACGGATGTCAAGTATACGCATCTGCTAAACAAAGTCTTTTGGGGAAACTAGATCAAATACAAACTACAGCACTAAGGATTTGCACAGGTACCTTGAGAAGCACCTCAAAAGAAGAATTGCAAATCATCACTGGAGAAATGCCATTATCACTTAGAAGAGATGAGCTAACTCTTAGATATGCGGTCAGAATCTCAACTCATAACGCAAATCACCCCACCAGAACAACAATTAAAAATTGCAACAAAGCCTTTAGCAAGAGGTTAGTACCATCCCAACCTTCCGGGAAAAGGATTCACACCTTAAGCAAAGAACTAAGCATTAACAGCCTTCAAGCTGTTCAAATCGCCTATCCGGACAATACTCCCTGGATGAACATACCAATAAACATTAACTTTGAAGCCACAACATTTGGACCTAAAGAATCAATGGCGAACGAAATAAGAACAAAAATTCTCAATAACTTAGAAGTCAACTACAAGGATTATACCAAATTATACACTGATGGATCCAAATCAACAGATCCAGATAGAACAGCTGCAGCAGTCACCATTCCAGAGTTAAATATAACAATAGGGAGGCGACTCCCGGACCAATGTTCCATCTACACCACGGAATTTTGGGCTATCTTAGAGGCACTGAATCTAATCAAAATTAATAAATTTCCCAAATCACTCATCATCAGTGATTCTTTAAGTGTCCTAAAAACACTTGAATCTGGATGTTCAAAAGGGCGTGGCAACTATCAAAAGCTAACTAGGCTAACTGTCAATGATCTTGCTAACTTTAACCAAACAATTGAATTTATGTGGGTCCCATCTCATATAGATCTGTTTGGAAACGATCAAGCTGACCGTGCTGCAAAAAATAGCCTCAACAACGTGGAAATTGAATATATAGAGTACTCGGTAACAGAATTATATAATGTCATTACCAAAAGAATCATGTCAAAATGGCAACAACAATGGGATTCAAGCCAGAAAGGACGTAAACTATACTCTATCAAAAACCAAGTATCCAGGAATATTATTGGAGCAGAGATTAAACATACACATCTCGAAAGAATCTTCAATCGCATCAAAACAGGAAAAACTCTACTAGCCGGAAGTATGGGCAAATACAGTAAATCCAACCCTGGAAGAAATACTTCTTGCCAATCTTGCAATCAATTAGAAGATCTATCACATGTTTTTAATGTGTGCCCAGCATATAGAGTAGCGAGAAATAAACTTGCAAGCTCTCTTATTAAAATAGGCTCGAGCACAACCTACCCATCATTTCTTAGTATCACAAACCCTAATCCCAACCTAACTGCAGAACTGATCCTATTATTCCTCCGGGAAATAGACAAGTCTGACAGTATTTAATACTGCACCCCATTCCAATTGTCCCTACCCAACCACTTTTTTTTAAATGCCGGACGACAATTATACTAAATTATATTCGGGGGATTAAATTATTGGGTATATCACCTTCCTTCCAATGCAGTCTCGTTCCGCCTTTGCCTCTTCTGCTTCCGACGGCTGGTATCAATTAATTAGCATAACATTGTGCAATAATGCGTGGGGACGTGGCACTATTCCGTCCCCCGAAACAATTAATTAGCCCTTTTGGGGCATTAAACAGACGTAAATGCCCAATGGGCGAAAACGTCTTAAATCCAATTAATCAATCAATCAATCGCCTAGCCAGTTAAATGGACACCGATATGGTGTCTATAAAAGCTGCACATATGTCTCTAGTAGACGGTTGCAGCTATAAAACATCCAGGTCAGGTCAGCCTAGCCAGTCAAATAGGGTGAATCACCCTCGAAAGAAGGGCTTTTCACCGGCCAAAGGATGGTGGCGACTCATATAGTACACCCTGTACTTACTTACTGATATAATGTTAAGTTTTTTGAAAATTCAGTAACTTATATATTCTTGACACAATTACATAGGTGGCTTACACATTATTGGCGAATAGGAACATCCATTAGTACAACTGGATAAATTGTCACAAGTCTAAGGGAATGCAACCTCATGGACAGCACACACATACGTACATGCACATATGTCCCTATTAGCTAATATAAGGTAGTCTTAATCCAGGGCTATCAGGTTCCCGCAACACAATGTTGCAAATAAATGTAACGTAATAAATAACACCAAAACAATGCATAACACAACATATATAGCACATACACTCTGGTACATGTCCTATGAGGTTGTAAATTAGCCAAGCACCTAGGGTGTGCCTCGGGTTTCTTCGTATTGGGTCCGGATGTGCATTCGCCTCCTCTTCGTGTTGGACGACGATTGCAGTGCCTTGGAGCTTCCTAACCTGGACCTTTCCGCCTTTGCCTCTTCCGGACATGTACATTACTAGCGAAGTGAGAAAACTCTCCTTTGCTACCATTGCTGCTGCTTTGATTGGTATTTAGAGTAGGGGTGGGTGTGTGTAGTGCCATTCCTACCCACCCTATAGGCTACCATTTCCCTTGATAGTTACTTTTTAGTAATTCAGGGGAACGCCTGTCAATGACTAAAATATGGTGCAATTAAGCACTCGAACCCTAAGGGGAGGGAGTGCATACTTCCCCTCCCTGAAGGAACTAAATGGACACCGATATGGTGTCTATAAAAGCTGCACATATGTCTCTAGTAGACGGTTGCAGCTATAAAACATCCAGGTCAGTCAGTCAGCCTAGCCAGTCATCATTGACCTATCAAGATTAAAGAAAATGAGCAGAATTGCACAATTTATAGAATTTCAGGTGCTTTTGGAATATGCCTGGATGAACTAACCATGGCTGTTGTTGAAGAAGCATAAATTGAATAGGAGGAGGAGAAAAAGAAGAACGAAGAGGAGGAGAAAAAGAGAAAGCCGATCATATAAAAGAGATTCGTGACGTCAATGTTGTGCAAATGACGTCGCTAAAAAAAGCTGAGAAATTACTGAGTTTTTTATGATTTTTTTTGTTAAAAATTACAGTTTTTACATCAAAATCACAGCAGCCTTAATTATCAGAATCCACCTAGCTGAACCCATCAATAAAAAGGATTACGGATCTAGGTCACACACTAGACTATTCCTGGAGAGGGAGAAATCAGTTTCAGAGCCACACCACTGTCGGTAGACAAGAACTGAGTTTTTACCTCAAAATCACCGCAGGCCTGATTACCAGAATCCACCTAGCTGAAGCCATCAGCCAAAAGGATTACGGATCCAGGTCACACACTAGACTATTCATGGAGAGGGAGAAAGCAGTTTCAGAGCCACGCCACTGTCGGTCGACAAGAACTGGTAAGAAATTGAAACTATCCCTTATTTAAACCTTCGGGTAATTCATTGTGCCACTATATAAACTTAAAACTTATTTAAGATAAATCTAAATCATAATAACAGTAATTAATTGTTATTTCACTCGTAATATTATTAACCATTGTCATAATCATCACTTAGCTTATGATAATAACCATCTTTAATCTAGCTCAGTACTAAATAATGAAATAAAACCAAAATAAATAGAATAACTCTACCCACAATAAAAGTAAATCATAAAAGTTAAATCACAAGTAAGTATGACGACACCAACGGCCAAAACACCAAGGAAAGCAATTCCATTATCCTTCAAAAAGAGGACTACAGCAGCCAAACATGGAAGACTAAGCAAGAAAATGGATAAGTTAAACAAGCAACTAACCACAGATCCAGTTGTAGACTTGCTACCATCCGAAATATTAATGGCAACATTCTCCTCAAATATAAATGCAAAAGAAATAACCCAGACGACTTTAGATGTACATCCGGGGTCACCTAGGGTTACCAGAGCTACTGCCAGGAAAATAACAAGCCAAATAACCAATGTGGATGAAGCCATCAAATACAAAAATGTTAAAAAAACCTATTAGCATACAGTTCATATCCAAAAATTCAACAATAAACGAATTAGATCACCAAGGAGTGAGAACTGACAACATAATAACAGCAATAACAGGAACGGAAAACATAGCAACAATAGCAACACCTGAAATGGAAAAAACAATAACAACAATATCAACAAATGACCCACATGAAAAGAATATAGAGGGAAGTAAAAATGCAACAACAAACGAAATAGAGAAACAGGGAGAGAGAACTGGCAACACAACAACAACACTAAATTCAGGAACGGAAAAAAGAAAAACAACACCTGAAATGGTTAAAACAACCATAACAATAACAACAGACGACTCGCAGGAAAAAAATAAAGCGAGAAACAAAGATGCAACAATCAATGAAAAATATAAACAAGGAGTGAGAACTGACAACACAACAACAACAATAACACAGGAAACAGAAAACACAACAACAATAATAACACCTGAAATGGAAAAAATAACAATAACAAAAGATGACCCACATGAGAAGAATATAACAGGGGACAAATATCAAATGAATCAAACTTCAATCAACATAAGCCATGACAACAAGGACAACATCAACATAACAGAAAAGAAAAACTGCTACACCTTACACAGTAGTCAAAAACCCGGACCATCTAAACACATCTCGGATAGAGAGATGGAAGAAATAAACAAAGCAATTAGTGAGGCTGATCGGGTTGAACGGTACGGAAAGGAATACGAACAATGGCAAACAGTAGCAGCAAAAACAAGCAAAAGGGCATCTGGAAATGGAAATAAAGAAGATAAAGGGAAACATTCAATGAAAGGCCCACAAAAAATCAAAAGTATCAAACACGTTAGAACGAATATTGACAACAATAGCAAACTAAAAACAATTGTGCAAAATGAACAAAACAGCACCAACGATAATATTAGCAACAACATCCAAAAATGTAGGTACACAGAAAATACCTCTAAGAACAAAAACGACAATTGTAATCAACAAACAGGAGATAGCAACAAACAAAAGATGTATCAGCAACATCAACAACAAAGGAAAATGGGCAATCACCAATACCAGTACCATGCACCAGAACACACTATCTTCATAGCCAGTGCATCTTCGAGACTGCTACGCATTAGTAACAGGAGCCTGGCTAATGCACTCATACAACAACATGGCGGAGAGTTTAGGATTGTTAGACCGCAAAAGGATTATATCATAATACAGTGCAACACATTGAAACAAGTCTGCAAATATATGGAAATTACAACCATAGCAGGGCTCCCAGTACAAATCACAAGGCACAAAGCCACAATCAAACATTACAATAATAATAACAAAACAAACACAACTTAAGATAAGGATAAATACACCCAAACATCCTATTTAGCAAACCAAGCTAAATACAAAGCAATTCTTAAACTACCTCGAACAATGGTGTGGAAAGCGCAAAAAAATATTGAATATGACCTCAGATTTCACAAAATAACTTGCAAAAAGATTGTCAAATTATGAAATCATCTAGGAATGGAAATGTCAACAATCCTACTAGAATTCCAACAACCCCACCAGCACACGTCAGAATTGGACCACATGGAACTAAAGTAAAACTACAGCAGTACATCAACAAACCCCGATACCGCAACAACTGCTGCAAATGGGGTCACTTTTCTTCCCGCTGCCGTTCACACCCAAGATGTGGAAAATGTGGCGGCAAACACACAGGAACATGCTTTATAAAAATACCAAAGTGTGCTAACTGTGGGGCTGATCACAAATCATATGATACCCAATGCCCCATAGCAGTACAAGAAAAAGTTATTATTCGACTAATGGATCAACAAAACATCTCCTATAATCAAGCCAAGAAACAACATATGCAAAAGGAAATCATACCTAAAGCAAAAAAGGTAGAAGTACAACCCAAACCAAAAACAACTAAACAAAATAATGACAAAGATACAACAAGGCAAGCTTCAAATCAGGAACAAACATTAGCACCTGCGAGAACGAGAAACCTAGATACAACCGCAAACACCGGGATATTTTTCAATAGAACAACCATTGACATCTATTTAAACAAACTACAAAAATCAATCAGCAACCAAATGAAGAACGACCGAATTACTAAAGATGAATTTATTAGCATATATATGCAGCAAATACAGGACTACCTAGCATCAACCCATCACGAATAAATCAACAACAAACAAAAAATATTAACAACAGCATAAACAATGGATATTGGAAATAGAAATAAAAATAAAAATAGAAATAAAAATAAAAATAATGCTTCGGCTAACAAAACAAAAAACAAGACCCCAGACAAGTTACTTATATGGCAATGGAATTGCAGAGGGCTAAATAAAAACCATGGAGAACTAATCGCAGCAATCCACGGAACAATCACCAAGCCCAAGATCATCTGTCTTCAAGAAACTCTACTTAAGGAAACTAGTACAAACATTCCTAAAATAACAGGCTATCAAACTACATTCTTAAAACACAGAAGTACCGGCAAAAAAAGAGGAGGCCTAGCCATATATGTACATGACACCATCACAGACGCAGTAGAGGAAGTTATTAATGTGAACTCAACAGAAACACCAGTTGAATTTCAAAAAATTGTCTTCACAGTAGCAACCAAAACAATACATCTGTACAACATATATGATCCAGGACAAAATAGCCAAAACAACAACCGACTTTTTCAACAAATATTCAAGAAAAGGGGCACAAACACTATTATCTGCGGCGACTTCAATGCACATCACACAGAATGGGGTAGTGACCGCACAGATACGAGAGGGAAAAACATCTTAAAATACATAACAGAAGAACAACTAGAACTTTTGAACAACGGAACCCCCACACGTATAGACCCCAGCCAAGGCAAACTCTCTACCATTGACCTCACCATTGCGACGCCTAGCCTGGCTGTAATTACCCAATGGGAAGTGATGCAACATTCTACATTAGGCAGCGACCACTTCCCCCTATGTACCACCATATACGTCTCGTGCCCGACGGAACAACAAAAAACACAACAAAGATGGAAACTCAAAAATGCAAACTGGAACAGCTTTAAAGACCAACTTAAATTAGTAAACCTGGCGGAAATCCAAGATGAGGATACAAATAAATATTATGACAATTTCATACAAATTATAAACGAAGCGGCAAATAAGAGTATACCCAAAACAACAGGTTTCCATTATAAACAGACGGCAATCCCCTGGTGGACAGAAAATTGCAGAATTGCCATTCAGAAGAAAAAAACAGCCTTAAATCGCTTTAAACACACAAAAACCGCCTCTGACTTTCTTATATACAAACAAACAGAAATCAACACTAGGACGGTAATAAATGAGGCAAAAAAAGACTCATGGAGAAGATACTGCACAACGCTCAATCATAAAACAAATACTAAAGAAATCTGGAATAAAATAAAAGCCATGAAAGGCAAAACACCCACAACAGCTCCGAAAATCCAGGGAACAAAAAACAACATGGAAGTAGCAGAGAAGTTAGCCCAACACTTCGCTAACTCCAGCAGCAATAACAATCATAAACACGAGTTCTTACATCAAAAATCAACATTAGAAAAAGAATTTCCCCACATTTTTAAAGATCGAGACAACAGAGATTCGCCACTGAATGACCCTTTTAATCTGAAAGAATGGAGACAAGCCCTCAGCCAAAAAAAAAGTACATCACCAGGAGAGGATAACCTAGGCTATGAAATATACAAACAATTGCCACCCAATATGCAGAGCATTACCTTAGACTTAATAAATCTGATATGGAGAACAGGTCGCATCCCCACACTATGGAAGCGAGCCATAATCATAGCCATCCCAAAACCAGGCAAAGACCCTACTAATGTAACCTTCTACAGACCTATTTCACTAACAAATACAATCTGTAAGGTAATGGAAACAATGGTCAACAATAGATTAAAACACCACCTAGAACAAAATCAACTACTGGCTGAAACCCAAAGTGGATTTAGGAATAAACGATCTACACTTGATCAATTAATCCGTCTGGAAGCCAACATCAAATTAGCATTTAATGCCAAAAGGAAAAGAGATAGACACCTAATAGCAATATTTCTAGACCTAGAGAAAGCCTTCGACCTAGTCTGGACCAATGGCCTCATATCTCAACTCAACCAATTTGGCATAACAGGAAGAATGCACCGCTGGATAGCAAACTTCCCTACGGGAAGAACCTTTAAAACTAGAGTAAGAGAGGCCTTGTCCCAAACATATACACTGGATAATGGAACCCCCCAAGGAAGTGTGATTAGCCCAACCCTATTCAATCTAATGGTCAACAATCTAACCAACTATCTCAAAAATTGCCCAGTTGATCTGTCACAATTTGCCGATGACAGTAGTATATGGAAAGCAGGAAACCCGAATAGTCAAAAGAACATCACTCAAATTCAGAAAGGACTAGACATCATCGGCACATGGGCCAACAACTGGGGTTTCAAAGTATCCCAAATAAAAACAGTTGCCATGCTCTTCTCCCCAACTAATAAACAACCTAAATACCCTAAACTATATATGCAGAATCAGCCCATCCAATTCCAAAAAGAGACCCACTTCCTGGGAATGCTACTAAATGAAACAATCAATTGGAAACCACACATACAACAAACTATTCAAAAATGTCAAAAAGATCTAAACATACTTAAAAACATCAAAGGTACTACATGGGGAGCTGATCAGCAAACTATGCTAATGATCTACAAATCTTTAATTCGAGCTAAGATAGACTATGGCTGCCAGATCTATTCCTCAGCCAACAAGGAAACACTTAGACAACTAGATAGCATCCAATATAGAGCACTTAGACTCTGCACCGGTGCATTACCGAACAGCTCCCTGGAAGAACTACAAATCCTCGCATGTGAACCACCATTACAACTGAGAAGAGAAGAACACATACTTAGATACGCCTGTAGAATCTCAATACATAAGGAGATTAATCCCACCAGAAACATAATAAGTAAATGTCAAACCACCTTTAGCTCAAGACTGGTACCACATCCTCCAGCAGCTAACAAAATACACACACTCTGCAAAGAAATCAATCAAATAGAACTCCAAGCAGAACAACTACTTATCAAGGACCCCACACCTTGGAGAAATAACCAACCTAACATCAACCTAACAGCACTCCAACTGGTACATAAGCGCGACAACCCCAATATCACATTAACACAAGTCCAAAGCCTCGTCAACAACAACTACGATGGATATGTAAAAATCTATACTGACGGCTCAAAATCTAAAGAACTACATAGAACGGCTGCAGCGGTAGTGATCCCAGAACATCAGATCACATTTACGACAAGACTACCGGATGACTGTTCCATATATACCGCGGAATTCTGGGCCATCAACCGAGCCCTAAAATGGATGATAACACAAAATCAAAAACAGTACGTAATCATAACAGACTCACTTAGTGTACTTGAAAGTATAGAGTCAGGTAATTCCAAAAGTAGACAACATCTTCTAGAGGACACTATGCTGACCATCAGGGAAGCAGATAAATCACACCAAACCATACACTTCTTGTGGGTACCATCTCACATCAATTTGCCTGGAAATGAAAAAGCAGACAAAGCAGCAAAAAGCAGTCTGATGAAAGACCAAATTGAACCCGTACAGTACAACACTCAGGAACTATATAGTCAAGTCAGGGAGAGAATTAATAATAAATGGCAACAACAATGGGAAAAGTCCACAAAGGGTAGACATCTATACCAACTACAAAAAGAGGTCACTAGAACTCAACGTTTACCAAAAAGCCTGGCAGCCATTGATATTAAAATAATCAACAGAATCAGAACAGGTAAAACACTACTAAATGGCAGCTTTATGAAACATATAAGTACAGGACCCACGCCGGATAAATGTCCACACTGTCCAGAAACTGAAACATTGGAACATGTATTCAACATATGTCACCAATACCATCGACAACGTACCGTCTTCCAACTACAACAAAGAAAACTTGACTCAGTTACATCATTCCCCCTAATTCTAGATAAAAGGTATAACAAAAACGTAAATGCTACCTATATAAATATACTTAATTACCTAAAATCAATAGACATAAAACACAAAATATAAATATCAAAACCATCAAATAAGTAAATAAACATAAACATAGCCATAGAGTTAATATTTATCAATCAAGGGGCCAGAGCAGATAATAACATCGCTAGCTCAAAAGCAGACCCACGTAACAATGCCTTAAATAAACAGACAAAAAAAATGTTATAACTACCAAATAAATAAATAATTAACGAGGCCATATCGGTTAAAAGGGCCAGAGCGGATAGTAATACCGCTAGCTTAAAAAAGCAGAACAACTTAACATTACCCTAAAATAAATATATAAAATAAAATAGAAAAGGGGAAAGGAAGGGAAAGGGGGGATAATATAAACATTGTAATGCGAGGAAAAAAGGAAGAAACGGGAGAAAGGGAAGAAGGAGAAGGGGAAAAAAAGAGAACATTACACTAAGTAGTGGCACAATGTAGGTACAGTAAAACCAGTCAACCGGCAAGTGGCAAGATAAGTGTGATGAGAACACCGGGATCAAATAGTGATAGCTCAAGGAAACATAACTCCAACAAACCGACAAGAAAAAGTAAAAGGAAAGGGAAAAGAAGGATGGAAAAAGGAAAAAGAAAGAAAGAGGGAAGAAGGGAGTAGGAAGAAAGTGGGAAAGAGAAAAGGAAAAAGAAGAGAAGAAGAAGGAAGAAATGAAATAACATCAAACACACCCCACTCCAACTCTAATCTTTTTTTTTTATTTTTTTAATTTTTTTTTTAAATTATTTTTTTTATTTTTTTTAAAATTTATTTTTAAATATATTTTTTTTAAATATTTTTATTTTTTAATTTGTTTTGATTTTTTTTAAATTTTATTTTATTTTTTTTTATTTTATTTTATTTTTCTCCCCAGGGTTCTAATTTGGTACGAGAACCCTTTTCGAACAATCTCTTTCTCGAAATCTGACTTGATCAATTTTGACCACCGCTCAAAATACCAAGCTAAAATACATAAATAAGTGACTACACTTATTTATGTCGCTAAGACATTTTAGCAATTAAATTTGTTAAGGACCTACAACATGTACACTATGTACTAGAAATATTTATTGATAGTTAAGATGAAAAATTCTATCACTATATGGATTTGATATAATTGCACAGGTGGCTTACACAATATTGGTATTTGTTCTGCCTTCCTGCTTTGCCGTGACCCGACATTTTACTCTAAGGCGAGACTGCCATTTAACGCGGGTGCCGGGGAGACTGCGACAACACAGCCTAGTGTAGTCAAAGTTACCTTTGGTCCCGACCAGTGTTTCCCTTTACCCTCATTTGCGCTTCAGAGACCCCCACATTTTTATTTTGACCCCCAGTTTTGATACCAACATTTGTTTTTTACTCAGTCTGACCCCCAGTTTTGACACCAAGGAGACTTTTGACTCTCAGTCTTGGACCCCTAGGGGATACACTGGTCCCGACCAATCAAATAGCCCGACCCTCGGGCATTAACTGGTCGCGAAAGCACATAGTTGCGCATGCGACCTTAATTCATATTAAAAAAAAAGAAAGCCGATCTTGTCGCACCTTATGATCAGGCAAACATTCGAGTACACCGCTACCACAGTGCAAAGCACCAGAGCTACTACCACCACCAAGAGCTACTGTCCCCCAGTTTGAAAACTGCGAAGAAGCAATGGAGAGGCAGCGGCAAGAGTAGTATCCTCGGCAACAATGAGAGCAACCACGGTTTTCATAACATCCGAGGGTTTGCAATAGAAGAAAGAGTGAACAAGTATTCACTATCCCTCAAACTAACGATCGAGATAGTGAAGCCACTCAAACCCCATCTCCGTTTCAATCAACAACAGTAAATTTGGTCACCGATTGGAGCCAACGTTGCGTGTGTGTTGCCCCAGAGGCGTAGCGATGATATTTTGCTAAAAATATGTTTGTGTGATCGTATTGTGTGTTTATGTGTGTCTATTTTCCCTTAACACAATCCATGTCCCTGCACTAATAAGTGTTTGTCTTTTGTGTAAAAGTGAAGTGGTGTTACTATAAACACTTACTCGCTTTGCTGGTGTGTGTGTGTGTGTGTGTGTGTGTGTGTGTGTGACTCGAAGGCTTGGTGATTGTAAGCAATGGTTCGTGTGTGATGATTTTTTTTTAAAATTAGAAAACATGTCCCTATTCTAGTATAGAGTCATTTGTTGGTAATACTGCGTTGGATTGTAAAAAAGTATGTAACAACCACACACAGTACAAGGGATAGCCGAAGCAGTCCGCCCAGTTGTCGATATTCCAACCAGTTGAGCGGCCCGCCTAGCAGACAGCCCATACAACTGTCTCCACATTAATTGGCAACGTTTTGGAAAGGAAGGCAAAACTTTTTGTAAGGCAGGAGAAATTCGATTTGTTAAACTTTCGGTTATTGTACTCTGTGCTGTTGATAATTCTATTCCATTCCATTTCTACTCTAATTGCTCTCTCATCTATTGATTTACTGTTACTACCTATCTAACAATTAAAGTATAAAGTGCATTTTTTCCAATGTACTTATTCGATTATTACTTTAGTAAATCAAAGTGCTAAGGAATTCAGTTAGTAAATATTTGATGATATTAGTTGACCCCAAACAAAAATCAATAATAATAATCAGAATGTGTTAACATGGGGGGGTGGGTGTGCTGAGATTCCCACTCATCAAGTGTCCAGTGGGGCTTCTATAGCCCCGGAGTGGGACAAAACTAAAAAGCATATGGTGTATGCATTAAAGCGTACGGGATGTGGAACGAATTCCATTCCGTACGAGTAACTAAATATTCAGCGGTGCTGAAGCTAACTAGACGGACATGTCCGAATGGACAAAAGTGTCTTTAATTGAATCGAACGAACGAATGAACATTCTCGCCGTTCACAATTGCATACTCAACGATGGCGTCCAGTCTCGTAGACAAAACGTAAAATTACAAGAGATTGTGGATGGTTTAGGGAAGGTAGAAGAGATATTAGTAAGGGTGGAGTATAGAAGTTATAATCCACACAGAGTCGAGATTGAGATCAATAATTTGAGGAAAGCAAATGAAAGATTAAGCGAAATAATAAAACAAGAAAAAGAGGACAAGGAGGTAAAGCTGACAATAAGATGAAAGAAGAAAACGAGAAGACGAAGAAGAGGAGAAGGAAGATGAGGACAGAGACGAGAAAAAGAAGAAAAATGTGCTGAAAAGATGAGGTGCTGGCGAAGAAGAATCTGATTGGAAAGAAAGTATGAGAGAGTTAACAGTACTTTTCAGGGACACTCATTTGTCTAGAAAATATGTATATTTTCTATTGCATAAACATGTTTTGTCAATTGTATAGTTGCTTGTCTGTATTTGTCTATGTCTCAATATATTTCCCTTTGTTCCTCAATAGTCCCAACCTATTTTAAATTTCCTTTATCTCTAGATAGTCCCAGTCATAACTTATGTTAAATTCACCTTGTCCCTAGGGGTCCCAAAACGGCAGGGTCGTGGTGAATAGACCACTTGTAGGAGAGTCCTTTTGTGAAATGAAGCCTTCCTACGAAATTGGCATCAGCGTCAATAACACTAAACCGAGGTATCTAACCGGGTTAGCGCATTTTTGTTATTGACGCTTATGTGTCCAATTTGTAAGCGTCCTCGTTTAACGACTTGTTGGTCGTCACCATTTCTGCTGCTGGGTTTGTGAAACGAATCGCTGTCAGGTGTCGTAATTAAATTATGATACAGCAATAATAATGAGCCATTATACGCTAACTATGGAATCTCGTCAGCTAAACTAGCTTGACAGTGACTAGAGACAAGTTTGTCCCCGTCCGTGATTCTGTCATGCAACAACTACAAGCGCGTCAGGACTATCAGGTGAAATTTACAGAAGGTACAGTAAAGTAATTTAAACTAATTGTCGAGCCAAGCAAGAAAAGTATTACAACAACTGAGGCTGCACATAAAGCTCTTGAGACATTGCCTGTTGACACTGTTGGCCGTCTTCGAGCAACTCAACCACCACCCTGGCAACCCCTTTAACCACAACCTGAAGATTAGCTATCACCACTGCCAAAAATTAGAACTTACATTAAGATAAATTTACGCCAGAAGGTACTGTTAGTTTTGTTAGTATTACTTGACCTGCATCAACCCCACCATAGCTCTAGGGTGTTGTGTTTTCCATTTGCAGATACAATTTGTGTCCTGCTGACTAAGTAGGACTTGAACCACAATAAGGCTGTATTGTGAATACCAAATACATGCTAGAGACGGTGAAGTAATATATCATGGTCTATTGTGTCAAATGCTGAAGATAAATCATGGAGGGTGAGGACTGTAATCTTTCCGCTATCTAAAGCAGAGATAATGTCATTACTAATTTCAGAAGAATATTTTCAGCATTGTGGCAAGGGCGATATGCAGACTGTACATTGCTAAAATGACTGTTTGAATTCAGATGAGATACACATTGGGTTAGAACAACTTTTTTTAAAAGATTTTTTTTTATGAACGTGAGATTACAAACTGGGCGATAGTTCTTAAAATCGTTATGGTCGAGTGTTGGTTGCTTCAGCAGAGGCTTTAAAATAACAGTTTTGTAAAATGATGGGAATTCCTCGGATGAGAGAGAGAGAGAGAGAGAGAGAGAGAGAGAGAGAGAGAGAGAGAGAGAGAGAGAGAGTGTGAGAGATGGGGGGGGGGGGGGTATTAATAACATCAGTTAGTGAAGGCAATATTGAATCTAAGCACTCAAGCAGCAGTGACGTTGGAAATGGATCCAGTTCACATGACTGGTGCACTCTTCATCACGTATATACGAACCTGTATGGGCAGCCGTCGCCGCCAAAATTACATTAACCAAATGATCTGGTATGAAATCAAATGATTTAACCTAGCAAATGAAATGATCAATCCAGATTCCAAATGATGTGGTGTCACATGAAATGATTTAACGAACAAAAACGAATGATGCTTGTAAGTTTCGAATGACGTGGTATTAAATGAAATGATCAAGTGTGAAATAAAATGATTTAACCAAACAAAAGGAATGATCAATTCAGATTCCAAATGATGTTGTGTGATATGAAATGATGTAGCATGAAATGAAATGATTGAACCCCAAAAATGAAATAATGAATTCAGATTTCAAATGATGTGGCGTTAAATGAAATGATCTGGTATTAAATAAAATGATTTAAAGAACAAAACGGAATGATGATATATGCTTCCAAATGACGTGCTATTAGATAAAATGATGTAGTCTAACATGAAATGATTTAACTCAACAAATGAAATCATGAATTTAAATTCCAAATCATCTGGTATCAAATAAAATGATTTAAAGAACAACACAGATTAATGAAATCTGGTTCCAAACGATATATTATTAAATGAAAGTACGTAGTATGAAATAAAATGATTTAACTCAACAAAGGAAATGATGAATTCTGCTTCCAAATAACGTAGTATTAAATGAAATTATGTAGTCTTAAATTAAATGATTTAACCCCAAAAATGAAATGATGTATTCAGATTCCAAATGATCTGGCATTAGTTGAAATGGTCTGAAGAGCAGAATGGAATGATCAGCTCATATTCCAAATGATGTGGTATTAAATGAAACGTATTGAAAGCAAACCATCTGATCAAACTACGAATCAACTAGCGTAAATCCAAACAATCACAGGGGGGCGCTGTTATCTATGACGTATGATGTCAGCACCCCGAAACAGAATCGACGGTCGTATTTACAGCATTCAGCTGAGATTTTTGCATAGGACAGTTGCAGAGCAAAGCAAAGGCAAGTATTTCTTTTCGTATTTTATAAACAAGAGCCACGTTTCCCAATCAGCATAAAGTGATTTTATCCACATTAATGAATGTGCGTGTATTTTTTTCTTTCTTCAAGTTCTGCGCGAGTTTCTTCTGCTTCAACAAAGCGAGATCTATCAACTAAAGAGATTAAATCTTGATTTTATTTGATCATTATTAATTAACATGTTTAATGACCTTACACACTAAGCCAAAAATGTGTTTCCCGTCACTTTTGGTATATTTTACATTACCGTCCCTACGTGCATACTCGTTATTCGTCCAAGGTTTATTTATTTATTTTTTTTTATAACTTTTCAGTAGTGAATAATTTTAAGATAAACTAATAACAGCGTTGTCTCCAAAATGTTATAATCCTGTAAGTTTTACAGGCTTCCAGATATCAAGAAACTCTGTGTACATGATGCTTTATTTCTTATATATTGGTCACTATAAAGGCGGATGTACTTTAGGAATGACATTGTGTTTTTTTGTGTGTGGCTATAATTTAAATGTATTACCAGTAAACGGTAATATATGGCTATATGTATATTAGAAGTAACACTGAAGAAACTATGACCATTAAAATATTAAAATATTAAATTGAAATAAATAATTTTAAATATAAAAAGAAAAGTTTTTGAAATGATATGAACATGGAAGTTTATAACAGTTGATGATTAAAACTTACACGAACCTTGTGCATGCAGCATTCGTGCAACAATGTTTATCAATTTGCATACTATTTAAAAAGTTATTCTTTTTTAGTTTCTATTTCTGTACACATTTCATCTTTTTTTCATAAGCCAAACTTTTAGTCTTTTATCTTCTAATATATATAAAACCTAGTACCAAAATAATAACTTTGTATTTTATAAGAATATCTAGTTTGAATAAATTATTAATGTCAGTTAGTTTCATAATTCCATTCCAATTTCCATCTGCACATTATTTCTGGTACGTTTATTTTTTTTTATAAAAACGAAGATGGAACCTTCATGATAATATATGGTTCTGTAAAGTTCCTTGAAATATTGTGAAAGCAGAAAATATTTCACAAAAATCATAGAAACAAGTTATTTCCTATGTATTTTTGTTTCCTTTGCTAGAGGTCGCCTAGATCTCAGTATCTGTTATATGTAGTGGTGCTATATTGTGTGCATGCTATTTGATATATATGCTTGAGACATAAATTTTAGATTCAGTGTTATTTTTCCCAATTGTATTTCTTTTCTACTAATTTGGATTTAGGACCCGATATATATTATTATGTTATATTCGATTAAATTTTTTGGTTTTTTGAATTCTGACGATAAAAAGGTGTACTATTTTTATTTTCCTCTTTTTTTTTCTTCTTGGGAATTCTTTTATATATTGTTTTAATCTCGTGCTAATATGTGTCGTTTCTCGTGGTAGTTCTAGGAGTATCAATAGGTAGGTTACGCTCGATTCAAGGTCCACACCTCTATATTTTCATTATGTTTCTCCTGAGTCGGGTTAGGCCTCCTTTTTATTAATTTATCTAAATATTTTATTAGAAAGAATCCAAAATTGTTTATTTTCCATCTGTGGGTTGGTTAAACCATACAGTACGGGAGCTGTATGGTTTTAAGATTGATAAAGAGTTAGTAAAATATTAACCTATGAATTAGCCCCTGTTTGTGTTTTATATCTGTACTTGGTCTCTTTATGTTTTACATGGGGTATTTTTTCAAAACTCTTTCACGTGCCTGTCCACTTCCCGTTGCGACATGTGATTTAGCCCCATGATGTCATAGTCTTTATTTTCCCCAGGTATATTTTGTCTATATGAAAGAAAGAAAAAAGAAGAAAAACAATAACAAAAAAAGATAGAAAAAAAATTAATCACTCTTTTTTTTCCCTTATACTTCTGTTTACCTCTTTATCACAATTATTTGCCCAGAGGACATCATGGTGTCTACTATTTACTCTGTAATTTTGTATAATTTTTTTTATTTATTGCAGTCTTTATATATTTGATTTTTAATATCTCCTCCCTTTGCTTATTTCTTATATCACTTTCAATTTACATGTTTTCCTGTTCTCGCACTGTATCATTGTGTGTAGTTTACTAAAAGTGGCTTATTTTACACAGATGACATTTTGTCGATACTCTGACCATGTCACGTCTCACTGCTACCTCTCCTATCAACCAGGCATTGTGCATGTATTTCAAGCAGAGGCTTTGTATTTTTATGGAGCGTAATTTTGGTCCAGTGCCCCCATGCTCTTTTCCAGTTAATCTCTATGTTCTCCTGTTCTACTTTACATTTAGTGTTGTTTTTTTTTCTCCCTCTCTTAATGTATCTATATGTTAGTTTTTCCTCCTGGTCCCATAAACTTTTTATATCCCTATATTTGGTTAGTATTTCTTTGATATGTCTCAATTTTCTTGGTATTTCCCCCCCCCCCCCCCAATCCGTTTCTCCTTGTGAACCCAAACCAGTAGATGTATATTCTCTCCCAAATTTGATGTTGGTATTGCTTTAATCTTTTTAAATCTATTTATAATATTTGCAGTCTTAATCAAAAATGGGGTTGGAGAGTGCTTGTCCTCCTCTCTTGTGCTCCATATAAAGTTTCCCTCTTGACGTAGCGTGTCTTATAATCACATATGTAATTAATAATCTCCTTATCTAGTTCTTTCTAAATTTTTATTTTCTATGTCAATAGACTTGGTACTAACATTTATATACGCGTACATGTACGTTTTGGACACTTGGGCCCGTTCCATTAGACATAATGGCGTAAGTACCCAGGTGTTCACATTCGTTTATAATTTCTGTTTCATATTTTTATAGTTTTCTTGTTCTTCTCTTATCCAAAAATAAATGCACAATGCATTCACTCTTTCTTTTTTTTTAAACTGTGGTGGTAATCCTGATTGATTTCCTCTCCAGCTCCCTATTTTCAGTATTAAAGTTTTTTCATGATTTATTTTTTACCCAGAGGTCTTCCCAAATTTGTCAAATTCCTTCACTAGATGTTTAAAGGAATTTTGGTCTTTAATAAACTTCGTATAATCGTCGGCAGGATGTAGCATTTTTATTTCGTACTTATAATTTCAATTGCTGTCAGTCTAATAGCATAGATAGCATTCCACATAGTCTGGAGTTATGTTTTCAGCAATCTCGTGATTTAAAAGTGATATTTTAAAAATAACATACGAACGTCAGGGCCGGACCTAAGCTTTTCCGGGGGAGAGGGAGCAAACTTGTTATTGGGTTAAGCGAAGGCGCGAAGCGCCAAGCCTTCTAGGGGGTTCCGGATGCATGCCCCCCCCCCCCCTGAAATTTTTTTTTTCAAGGATGCAAAATGGTGCAATCTGGTGCTATCTGAACCTTGTACACATTTTTAAAACTAACACAGAATAGAAGAAAAATAACTACTGATGATATCTTACAACATTTACACTGGTTATACTACAAACTGGATTTTATTACTGGGCAAATTCATACAAATTTCCCATCATGCCCTACTCAAGTAGTCTGCGCCTATATTTTCAACTCCCCTTATTGCTTCTACACGGAAACGATAAGGTTGTAGTGTTAGCGCCCAACGCATCAACCGAGCGTTAGCGACCTTGGCCTTGTTTAAATACAGTAGGGGTTGGTGATCAGTCTCAAGAACGAAATCTCTCCCAAATAGATATGCGTGATACTTCCCAATTCCCCATACTACGGCCAAACATTCCTTTTCTATAACGGAATAATTTTTCTCCCTGGGTAGCAATTTTCTACTCGAGTAAGCTACGGGTAACTTACTGTCGTCCTGCTCTTGCAGTAAAACTGCCCCCAACCCAGTTTCAGAAGCGTCTGTTCTTAGAATAAAAGGTTTGCTGACATCTGGCAATTTCAATATAGGTGCACTAACCAGTTTCTCTTTCAGAGTACAAAATGCTTTATCTTGTGGCGGTCCCCATTCCACTTTGTTTGGTTGCCCCTTTTTGGTCAAATCAGACAGCGGGCTAGCAATGGCTGCAAAGTTCGGTATAAACTTTCTGTAAAAACCTACTAGACCTAGAAATGATCTTACCTGCGTTTTGTTGGTTGGCTTCGGTGCGTCTCTAATTGCTTCAATTTGCTTGGGATGAGGTTTTAACTGACCCATACCGCTGACCCTATGACC
Source organism: Unio delphinus (assembly GCA_029339505.1). Taxonomy (NCBI): domain Eukaryota; kingdom Metazoa; phylum Mollusca; class Bivalvia; order Unionida; family Unionidae; genus Unio; species Unio delphinus. Next base: position 13,985,513 of record JAQISU010000042.1, read on the forward strand.
CAAACAATCTAAATCTGTATAACCAATACTGCATTTAGTGGGTCTCACTGTGAGGTTCGCTCTGCGGAGTCTATTGAAGAGCTCGCTCAGTACGGACACGTGCTCACTCCAAGTATTCGTGTACACGAATATGTCGTCTACAAAGCTATCAACGTTTGTTAAACCTTTCAGCAACTTTCGCATCAAACGACAACAAGTGGCGCTGGCTCCAACTAACCCGAAAGGCATCACTTTGAATTGATACAATCCTTTCTGGGTCGCAAATGCCGTCAAAGTTCGGGACTCTGGGACAATGGGAACCTGCCAATATCCCTTGGACAGATCCAATTTGGAAATCCATCGGTTTCCCGACAACTTTGCAAATAGACCCTCCATATCTGGCATTGGTTCTGCATCGAACACAGTGATTTTATTCAACTGCCGAAAATCGATACAGAATCGGTTCGTCCCGTCCTTTTTCCTTACTAACACTACTGGAGACGAATATGGTGAGTTGGAGGGTTCAATCACCCCCAGATCCAACATTTTACTCACCTCTTCGTCCACAGCTTCACGTGCGTTGTATGGCACCGGATAGCCCTTGATTCGAATAGGGTCAGACGTATTCAGCTTAATTTTGAGGTCCAACAAAGTTGTACAACCTGGTCTGTCAGTGAATACATAAGAATGTTTAGCCAAGAGCGCATTAATCTGTTGACGCTGGTCTTTCGTCAACTCCGCACTCACATCGACTTTATCTATCCCCTTCCCCGCAACTCCCAAGGGACATTCAAGGGAACTCTCTATATTCGAATCAGCTTCATCATCGTCTACGACTGCCGTACAAACGACATTTAAGACCCCCTTTCCAACATTGTCGCTCTGTCTCTTAATATACAACTTGAGCATATTCGCATGGAATGTTTTTACACTACCGTCCATGTCAATTTTATAGTCCATGTCACCTTTTACTTCTTTAACTTCATATGGACCTTTCCACTGGACTAATAACTTATTCGAACTCGTTGGAAGAAGCAATAGCACCTGATCTCCCACAAGAAATTTCCTATTACGCGCTCTGCGGTTGTAATACTTGGCATATCTGCGCCCCGATTTAATCAATTCGTCACGTGCCATCTGGCATGTACTCTCAAGTTTGTTTCTTAGATGTAACACGTACTGGTAAGTCGTTTTTATTTCCTCGTTCGCGACATCACCAGTCCATAGTTCGCGTAGTATCCGCATCGGGCCTCGAACTGTTCTACCATACAACAGTTCAAAGGGCGAGAACCCTAAACTTTCCTGCGGTACTTCACGGTACGCGAACAGAACAGCGTTTAAATAACGGTCCCAGTCTTGCGGACGTTCCGCGCACATCTTTCTCAGCATGCTTTTCAGGGTACCATTAAACTTCTCTACCAGTCCATTGCACATCGGATGGTATGGGGTAGTGTTTAGCTGTTTGATGGATAACAGCCTACTTATTTCACCCATGAGGTCAGAGGTGAATTGGGCACCACAATCAGTGAGGATTTCCTCTGGCACCCCTACCCTACTGAAGATATCAACTAATGCTTCAGCTACCCTTTCCGTTTCAATAGTTGGTAACGCTACGGCTTCGGGGTATCTGGTTGCGTAATCAACCAGAGTAAGTATGTACCGATTCTTTCTTTCGGTAACCGGGTGTATTGGTCCTACAATATCTACTGCCACTCTTTTAAACGGTGTATCTATTAATGGCATTTGTCCTAAGGGCACCCTTGTGACCCTTCCCTTACAAACGGTTTTCTGACATACGTCGCACGACCTACAGAACCGTGTGACATCGCCATTAACACCGGGCCAGTAGAATTCAGCGACTACCCTGCTAGTGGTCTTAGCCTTACCTAGGTGTCCTGCCATGCTTGACTCATGCGCCACCCTAAGTACTTGAGATCTATATCTCTGGGGTACGACCACTTGCCAATACTTCTTACCCTCCCGAGCGCTAAACTCCCTATGAATTAATCCGTTCTTGCGTACGAATCTAGAGCTACCCCCACGCTTGCAATGTTTAATCGCGCCGGACGTGATTTTCTCAACAATTGTTCTGATGGATTCATCACGTTCTTGCTCTTGTTTGAAATCATCACGGGAAATTCCTGAGATCGATTCAGGGACTATTAATTTATGAAACGCGGATTTCTCTCGCCGTGTTTGCGCTCGCGTTTCGACTGCCTGGGCCAAAGGTATTTTAAAATCGGCCATGGTTGGAAGACGGGAACCTTCAACATTACCGATCGTCAGATCGTAAATAGGATTGTCCATACAAAGGGCATCAACAGTTCCCGTTAAGAAAGGTGTTTTTACTGTGATCCTTGCTACGGGAATGCGACCCATCGTCTGATCAAGCAACATACATGGGGATTCCCACCCGAGCATTTGGTTATCCTGCACGAGACTACGTTTGATCACTACGCCCGTACAACCAGTGTCACGCAATACCACGACTTCTCGACCGTTGACAAACCCTCTCGCGGTTGGTACACGCGCTTCAGGAAATATACACGTGCCAAGTGAATGAATACAAGGTTCTACATGTACGTTGTTATCGGATATACCTTTACTTTGTATAGCCACTGCTACCTTATGTATAAGTGCCTTTCTTTTAGGACAGTCTTTTTGAACATGACCCAATGCATTACACAAGAAACACCGCACACGCTGAAAAACTGGATTCCCAACTGACCTTTTTACCTCAGCTGATTTTACAGGCTCCCTAGGCATAGGTCTTACAGACTGGTTTCCAGACTTAAAATCTTTTAAAACCACGTTCTGGGTTCCCCCATGAGCTTCGGCAAATAAATCGGCTTGCTTAGCCATATCTTTTACGTTTGTGAAGACTTTCTCCTTCAGAAATTGATCTAATTCTCGCCCAACTGTATTAAATAATTGATCTCTGAGCAAGAAATCAGTCAACCCTTCAAACGTTTTCACCGCTTTGCCGCATTCAATCCACCGCTCAAAATAGTTCGCAATTCTGACGGTGAACTGACCAAAGGTTTCTCCCTTATCGGACTTGCTATACCTGAACTTTTTTCGAAAACCTTGTTCAGTGAGCTCGTACCTTTTGAGAAGTGCTTCCTTTAGGACGTCGTACTTAAACACATCGTCCCTAGGAAGTCGCGAGTATACTCTTCTTGGTTTTCGGCATACCGCTCAAACCGATGAAGATAACTATCTATGTTATCTTTTTCATCGTCAAAGGGAGGTAATTTGGGGCCCCTTAATTTGTTAGTGGCAGAATCGTGTTCTCTTCCAGATGTCGCTAATTCTACCTTACGCTCATGATCCCGTTGTTTTGCTCTTTCTTCTAACTCTAACATTTCTACTTTAGCTAGTTTATCTAACTCTATTCGCTTTTGCTCCGCTTCCATTTCCCATTCTATCCTGTCTTTTTCGGCCTGCTTCTCTAATTCTATCTTTTCCTTCTCTAATCCTATCTTTTCCTTCTCAAATTCTATCTTTTCCCTCTCGGCCTGCTTCTCTAATTCTATCTTTTCCTTCTCAAATTCTATCTTTTCCCTCTCAAAGGCCCATTTCCTATCTTCGGATTCCCTTTCTAATTCCCTTGACCTTGCCCTTTCTTCCTTTTCTAATTCCCTTGCCCTTGCCCTTTCTTCCCTTTCCCGGGCTTGTTCTTCTTGAATAAATTTCCTTAAGCTTTCACCTCAGTTTTAAAATAATATTGATATTTCACTGCAGTGAAAAAATAACAGTGAAAAAATAACAATATTTTTTCACTACAGGAACTACATTTTTGGGTCAGATTTTTGGGTCTGCTCTTTCACTGTGTCACAAACTTGAGGTAGCCAACGTATGTAAGCATAAAATAAAAAGAATATTTGCTTGAAACGAGTGAATAACGGATACATTTCATCTCTTGGATAAAAAACTCTAGTATTTTCACTCGTGGCTTCGCCACTCGTGAAAATACTGAGTTTTTCATCCACTCGATGAAAAATATCTGTTATTCACTCGTTTCAAGCAAATATCCTCTATATATTACCGTTTACTGGTAAATACATTTAAATTATAGCCACACACAAAAAAACACAATGTCATTCCTAAAGTACATCCGCCTTTATAGTGACCAATATATAAGAAATAAAGCATCATGTACACAGAGTTTCTTGATATCTGGAAGCCTGTAAAACTTACAGGATTATAACATTTTGGAGACAACGCTGTTATTAGTTTATCTTAAAATTATTCACTACTGAAAAGTTATAAAAAAAATAAATAAATAAACCTTGGACGAATAACGAGTATGCACGTAGGGACGGTAATGTAAAATATACCAAAAGTGACGGGAAACACATTTTTGGCTTAGTGTGTAAGGTCATTAAACATGTTAATTAATAATGATCAAATAAAATCAAGATTTAATCTCTTTAGTTGATAGATCTCGCTTTGTTGAAGCAGAAGAAACTCGCGCAGAACTTGAAGAAAGAAAAAAATACACGCACATTCATTAATGTGGATAAAATCACTTTATGCTGATTGGGAAACGTGGCTCTTGTTTATAAAATACGAAAAGAAATACTTGCCTTTGCTTTGCTCTGCAACTGTCCTATGCAAAAATCTCAGCTGAATGCTTTAAATACGACCGTCGATTCTGTTTCGGGGTGCTGACATCATACGTCATAGATAACAGCGCCCCCCTGTGATTGTTTGGATTTACGCTAGTTGATTCGTAGTTTGATCAGATGGTTTGCTTTCAATACGTTTCATTTAATACCACATCATTTGGAATATGAGCTGATCATTCCATTCTGCTCTTCAGACCATTTCAACTAATGCCAGATCATTTGGAATCTGAATACATCATTTCATTTTTGGGGTTAAATCATTTAATTTAAGACTACATAATTTCATTTAATACTACGTTATTTGGAAGCAGAATTCATCATTTCCTTTGTTGAGTTAAATCATTTTATTTCATACTACGTACTTTCATTTAATAATATATCGTTTGGAACCAGATTTCATTAATCTGTGTTGTTCTTTAAATCATTTTATTTAATACCAGATGATTTGGAATTTAAATTCATGATTTCATTTGTTGAGTTAAATCATTTCATGTTAGACTACATCATTTTATCTAATAGCACGTCATTTGGAAGCATATATCATCATTCCGTTTTGTTCTTTAAATCATTTTATTTAATACCAGATCATTTCATTTAACGCCACATCATTTGAAATCTGAATTCATTATTTCATTTTTGGGGTTCAATCATTTCATTTCATGCAACATCATTTCATATCACAACATCATTTGGAATCTGAATTGATCATTCCGTTTGTTTGGTTAAATCATTTTATTTCACACTTGATCATTTCATTTAATACCACGTCATTTGAAACTTACAAGCATCATTCGGTTTTGTTCGTTAAATCATTTCATGTGACACCACATCATTTGGAATCTGGATTGATCATTTCATTTGCTAGGTTAAATCATTTGATTTCATACCAGATCATTTGATTAATGTAATTTTGGCGGCGACGGCTGCCCATAAACCTGTCTTTATGGATTTAGTATTGACAATCGTGATGAAGAGTGCACCAGAGTCATGTGTGTATATAATAATAATAATAATAATAATAATAATAATAATAATAATAATAATAATTATTATTATTATTATTATTATTATTATTATTATTATTATTAAATGAACAATAATAAATGAGACGAAAAAGATATATTTTATTTTCCTCTTACTCTTGCTCCTTTTTTATAAGAGATATATATATATTTCTTGAAAATAAAATTTGATATTTGAAATAAAAGGTATGATGTTCAATTTTAGCGGATAATTGGTATGTGTCACTGTCAGTGTTCCGGGTATCATGCATTGATTCAGGTTTAGGTACTCAAGGTGTCGATATATAATCTGTACTCCTCGTATAGTGGTATATGGGCATTATCTTGTCGCATGACACTTGACCTGCCATGAAAATTTACAATTTGGAAAGTATCGTACTTGTTTTTTCTGCTACAGTTTTTCATGGCTATGTCTGTGATTTGATGCCATTCAGGAACACTTCCCTCTCTTGGGAGGTTCGTGTTGATGACTTGGTGGGACGGCTTACTCTTGACGAGATCATGTTGCAGATGTCGAGGGGAGGTGGTGATCCCTATGGGGGCCCGGCTCCTGCGATAGATAGGCTGGGTATCGGGCCCTACAGCTGGGCCACAGAGTGCTTGAGGGGACAAGTTAGCGCAGGGGAGGCAACTTCCTTTCCACAAGCCTTGGGACTTGCAGCTTCCTTCAGGTGAAAAGAATATATTCCAGCTTCGACAAATACGTGTATTTAACGTTTAAAATAAGTTAAACTCTTGGAGGATAACGTAACAATTCAAATCATGGTTCAAACTGGCTTGTTTCATCTGTCCAAGTGCAGAGCCAGGCCTGTATATCAAAACAATCAGGCATGTACTTAACTAAAGTCCTATAATTTAAGAGGTCTCCCCTGCTAATTATATTTTGTGTCGCACCCAAAAATATATATATCACTGGCCACGTCTTACTTTGTAGATCAAGTACTTAACCAATCAGTTCAGTAGAAGTGCTTCTTGTAAATGACATTTTTTTTCTTCATTTAACATGCAACATAAAAAAAAATCCATTTAAACTAATACAATATATTATGGTGTGAAAAAGGCATAATATCCTGTTAAAGTCGAAATATTGGTAGCTGGTTGGTTTTAGTGCCACCTTCAGGCCATTAATGGTCATATCTTTCAGGGGTAGTGGGAGCAAAGTGCCCTTTACAGGGTACGTAAGGCAGCTAACCCAGGCTGGCTTAGTTGGATATCCAGGCCTGGCCTTAGCATTTGGGATGTGCAGGGCCCAAGGCATCATGCAGTTGCCCATCTCAGAAAAAGCAATGAGCGGGGCCCAAGCAAAAAATTTGCATTGCGGACTTGATTTCCAAGGTAGCTGCCTTGATCGCCCAGGCCTGTGGGTATCAAACCTGTGACCTTTGGATGTGGGTACAAAATTGGTACTAACAGCTGCCTCGCTTGGCACCAGGATTAAGAGGTTAGTGTTAGGACTGGTCAGCCTGGTGTCAGGATAATGTGACTGCGGCATGATGCCCCAGTGCTAGACATCGCTATAAACTGCCTCACTGCAGACATCATTTCGATTTAACTGAAAATATGTTAAAGCTATGATAAAAATCCTAGATAAACAGATAAGTTGTCAAATCAGTATATACCATTTCAGCTTGCTAAATATGCTAAGGCTTGATGTGGAATAAAGTGGATTGATGACTCTTGGCTATTGAAGATGAGACTGTTCAGATGATGAAGAATTGCTTGCAGCTAACACTGGCAGAGTTGAAATTTAATTCATAAACCTTATTTGATTTATAAGTTTTATTGCTTGCAGCTAACACTTGCAGAGTTGAAATTTAAATTCAATAACCTTATTTTGATTTGTTAGTTTTATTGCTTGCAGCAAAGACTGGCAGAGTTGAAATTTAATTCATAAGTACCTTAATTTGATTTATAAGTTTTATGTAGTAATTGTCACCATTGCCCATCTTAGCTTAGATCAATACTACATTTCCTAAGATTTGTGTTTACAATTGACACCACACCATGCATTGAACATTTGTCAACAACAATATGAATATTAAAATACATGGTATAATAAATGATTATTAGTCGAGTTGGAGAATGTGACCTTTTCTGATTGGTCATTACAAGCCTGGGACAGTAAACCTTTTCTTGTCACTAGTAATGAAATTAGTGCTTGGGGATAGTACATCAGGCTAGTTTTATATATGCAAAAGAATATTTTGACAATAATAACTTTAATTTACAGGATGAGTGGTTTTACACCTGTATACTTTTGCTGGTAGCATTTATTTGTTCCTTGTCAACTATAAGATTGTTGGTAGGTACTCAGTAAACAGATAAATTTACCTTTAAATGAAAGGGCCAACTCAGTAATTTTCACTGCTCCAGTGGATTAGTGATGCCTGGATTTTATTGATTCATTGGTAACTTCAGGATAGCAGATTAGCATTTAATTTGAGCCCTTCATTTTGTGAAAACTGCTATGCTATACCAAAACTAGGCTGCTGTAACCTAACTTGTATGATTGATTGTACTGTCAATATGATGGTTTACATCAGTATCTTAGACCCTAATAAACCCAACACTCCTGAAGTTTTGTATATCATTGCATCTTAAAGTAACTTAATCATACCAAAACTAGGTCATTGTGACCTAATTTTCATGCTTGTGTGACTTTTGATTTTTCAGAAATTCATTCTTTACATCCTCAATATGTTGTTCCCTATTGTATCTGGATGTATTTAAATTTGAATGTTGATGCATGTTGAGGAGAGTAATCTGCCATATTAACACTGGGTAGTTGTAGCCATATATTCATGCTTTAGTATGTTTTTTAATTAGCTATCTGTTCATTAAATCCTCAGTATTTTTTTTGTCTATATTTAATTTGCATTGTTTTATATATTTTTAAAATTTTTTTTCATTATTTGCTATATTGGACTTGACCTTGTCCAAAAGTAGGGTCATTTTATACTTTACTCAATTATTTTTTTTATATATATATATATTCTGTAAACAACTAGTACATAGCAGATAATTTCCTATGAGCATGTGTTAACTAAGATTTTATTTTGTAAATAGTAGGAACTTTCTAGAAGATTATTTTATATCCGGTAATAGTTTCTTTTTTTTAAATGCCAGTTGTGACCTGAGGTAAAGTAAAGGGCTATATAATCTTGCTGTTCAAGAAATCATTCATTTGTGCTTTTAGATCTGTGCTGAGTCATTTGTATTATTCTTATGTCTTGTAGTTTATTTGGGATGGAATTTTGTTTATTCAAATTATTTATTAACTGAAAATACAAATCACTCGTCAAAAAATATTCTTGTAAATAGAAACCTAATTTATTGTGAAATTTCAAGGATATATTCTTGGATTGTAATATTGTGATTAAACAAAAGACTGTTGGCACATCACCACTACATGGGCCACCACAGGTACATGAACACTTATAGCATTGGATTTAATTTGGATTTCTACTAAAGTTTTTCATAACTTTAATCATTACGACGTGTGTGTGTAATTTTAAGATTATTTGTGATTTAAATTAAAATACCATATGCTCTTTTTTCACATTTTTACTTTGTAGTTTAGAGAAATTATTTGTTGAATTTTACAAAGCCTGCTGCTTCTCACTTTTTTCCATGACTTGATTAAGGCCATAGAGTTGTAATAATTAGGACTGGTTGATCCAGCAGTTATGAAACTGTCAATGCAGTTTAATGGGACCATATTAAAGCTAGGTCATTAAATCAATTTACATCTCTTGAGTGACTTTCATGATTTTGGGTCTATATTTGTTATCATTATCATGGACCACAGCTCACTTACACTAATGATACTTGGCAAGTGGAGGCATCTCAGTAAGGATTACTTTCAGCATATTTTGTTTACTTTGATTTTTAAGCCTCACCAGGAAAAAGAACTAGCCTTATTTATGGACAGCTTATGCATGAAATTGTTCATTAGTTTTAGGTAATAAGTTGTTGTTTTAACACCTAACTTAAAATATTACCTATGCTGATCTTTCCAAATAGGTTTTTCATATTGTTGAGCAAATCAAATTTGAATTTTTAAACTTTATTCAATGGCATTTTTTTACCAATCAGGTAATCTTTGATAATGCAGCCATATTGACTTCTATTACTTTCATTTTTCAGTCAATCCCAGATGTATTATGTGACTCTTGTTATTTTCTTTCTTTCATTATTCATTCCATCCCTGATGTGGCTGATAATGTTTTCTTTCATTATTCAGTCTGTACCTGATTTATGATGTGGCTGATGTTATGTTTTTTTTCTTTTTTTATTCATTACGTCTTTGATGTATGATTTGGCTGATAATTTTTTCTTTCCTCCTTATTCAGTCCATTCCTGACTATGATGTGACTGGTGCTATTTTCTTTCTTTCATTATTGAGTCCATCCATGATGAATGATGTGGCTGATGATTTTTTCTTCTTTCTTTATTAAGTCCATACTTGATGTAAGATGTTGCTGATGTTTTTCTTTCTTTAATTATTCAGTCCATCCATGATGAATGATGTGGCTGATGACTTTTTTTTCTTTCTTTCTTTATTCAGTTCATCCATGATGAATGATGTGGCTGATGATTTGTTTCTTTTTTCTTTATTCAGTCCATCCCTGATGTATGATGTGGCTGATGATTTGTTTCTTTTTTTCTTTATTCAGTCCATCCCTGATATATGATGTGGCTGATGCTTTGTTTGTTTCTTTCTTTATTCAGTCCATCCCTGATGTATGATGTGGCTGATGATTTGTTTCTTTCTTTCTTTATTCAGTCCATCCCTGATGTATGATGTGGCTCATGCTACAGCAGAAGAGGTTCGGGCAAAACATGTGGAATTTGTCAAGCATGGACAATATGGTGATCGTACTGGACTTAGCTGCTTCAGTCCCTTCATGAACATCATGAGACATCCACTTTGGGGAAGGAATCAGGCAAGATTATCTTCCCTTTAATTTTATTAAAGTTTCTTCTTCAGATGAAGTTGACATATTTTCAGCGGTTGCCAATTAAAGCCTACATGGACAATGTAAAATAGGTCCTCAAATACCAAGGAAAGAATAAAGTTTGAAAAGGAGAAGGAGAATTTCAAAGATTGGCAAGTTTTACTCCTCTGACCTTTATTATTGATTGATCAGAATTTCCCACCACCTTCCCCACCCCCAAAATGATGAGCATTGGTGTTATTCAATGTCTCCATAGGGAACATATTAAATCAATAATGATCAGCATGTGAAATTGTCACAAATCGGGTGGCCTGATGCCAGATTATTGTATAGCTGACTGACAAAATATCAGCAGCAAGTCCATTTTGGCCATTGATGTTTTAGATATGTCAGTTTCATCTACAGACTGTATATTTTGTTATAATTACTGTATATACTCGCGTATAAGCCGAGAAATTTAGGACAAAAATAAGGCCTGGAAGAAGGGGGGGTCGGCTTATCTGCGGGTCAAGTTCCAAACCTGAAATTTATAATGCTTTTCCCCCTCGATTTCCAATATTTATTGTTTCCGTCGATCGCCGAATATGAGATCACATGCCTAATGATGCCACATGGCTGATAAGATTTGTCCTGACGTGAAGTAAAACAAATATTTTTTTTCTAACATGAGTGGTAGGATAATGAATGAAAAACATGTTTTTAACGTACTTTACGTCTATTTGACAGATGTCCATCCACCAGAAAATACAGCCATACGTGTTATTTGAACCACGCAAATACGTGTAATTTCCAAAAGAACCGCCATATTAGTAATCTCTATTCAAGTATTTGACCCTCAGCCAAGCAGTAATCATTAAACTCTACGGTTTCATAGAAATGCACGCTAGTTTATTTCAGTGTACATATGAAAAGAATCTACGTGAAAAAAAATAAAAGAATTACGATACTGAAGGTATACAGCCATACGTGTTATTTGAACTACGGAAATACGTGTATTTTCCGTAAGAACCGCCATATTAATAATCTCTGGTCAAGTATTTATCCCTCAGCTAATCAGTAATAATTAAACTCTACGGTTTCGTAGAAATGCACGCTAGCCTATTTCAGTGTAAATATGAAAAGAATCTACGTAAAAAGAAATAAAAGAATTACGATACTCAAGGTATATACAACAAACATTTTGATCGAGAGTAGAAATATATGTATGACAGTCTTCGAGAAACAATAGCGAGAGGCTCCATAGGGTTTTGTTGCGCGCACGCTTAGGAACGGTAAATAACAGTGCAATATACGAGTCAGCGTGAATAATTGTAAAACAATATAATTTGTTGGATTTCTTTGACAGGTGTTTTAGAAGTAATCGGGAGCCACAGTTTATATACAACTATTATTTAGTTGTTTGTAAAGCAAAGTGGTTTGTTAGTGGAAGATTGTTGTACAATAGCTACCATATGCTTAATCTGTGGTAAATGCCTCGGGGATAATAGGTTTGTTTTGTTGCACAATGCCAATGACTTAATAGATCTTGACTAATAGATGCCATCTCTCAGATGTATTGTTTAATGAGATATGGTAGTGGACATAGTTTCTGCTCAAAGTTATAAACTGTCACAATACTTGAATAATGTCCACGCTGAAACCAATCATAGTTTGATCGATTGAATCACACTACCCGTAGTTTAAAAAACACAACACAAATAACAATGATAAATAATTATCAAAATACAAATTGAAAACCAACCACACATAGAAATAATTACAGGATAAGGTATATAAATAGTATACTACTACTGAAAGAAATTATTTCAGTTTAATCTCTGTAGAAGTTTATGTTCAATTCAATCGGATAAAATGAATAGTGTTGGAAGTAAAAGAAAGCGGTCTGCTTATGATGCAGCATTCAAACTTAAAGTTATTGAATATGCAGAAGCAAATAACAGCTGTGCTGCAGCACGCGAATTTGTTGTGAACGAGAAGCAAGTACGGGGGGGGGGGGGGGAACGACGTATATGATGAAAGCACGCCCGTAACAGAAGCCGAGTTTCGTGAACTGTTTGGCGAGTCTGGTACAGAGCCCGATTTTGAAGGATTCTAAACGTGATCGAACTTTTTTAATTCATGATTTTAGAATGAGGATTAATTAAATTTCCATTAAGACTTAACACTTCAGAATTGTATTTATTTCAACATATAAACTAGATTTCTTTCTTTTATTTTATTTAATAATGTGATTTACCTAAATAAACGTATTCAGAACTCACTTTGTGCATCTTGTGATGTACCGTTTGTATAAAAATTATGAGTCAGCTTATACGCGGGTCATGCACTTATACCACGTTTACCAATTCAGTTTGGGGGGGTCTGCTTATACGCGAACGGGCTTATACGCGAGTATATACGGTATAAGAAATGATAGAAACCAGCCAAACTGTTGAAAAGGAATACTACACTGTCAAACAAAAGTTGTGTTTTAAAAATATTTTGTTTTCATAATTTGCTTAGAAACAGGATTTATGCTAAAACCATGTCAATGCTGTAAACTGTTCAGCTGCATTCTGCTGACGTTTATGCATTTGATTCAGTTCCAGCAAATCAACTCCTGGTGGCTGTACTTTGGATATTAGAACCTTATCTTTGAAGGGCAGGTTTAGCTCTGATTCAGTCATTGATGACAATTCAGTGGCTGAAAATCCTGATTGTTATTCTCTCTGTGATTCAGACTGGTCATCATTGTGTTATGTACACATGTATTTAATTTCTGTTGTGTGCTTGACCATTGTCCATAATTTAGGTTAAAGTAATTATGGCTTAAATTAATTTTTACATTTTTTAAAGTTATAAAAATGTTATTTTCTGATGTACAGGTTGTTTTAGAATTAATGCCATTTTTCTGCCCAAGACATAAAATATAAATATAATATATTTTGTAAATTTTTATTTTCCACATTTCATTATATAAATAACTTTACTAAAGACTGGTTTTCCTGTCTACATAAATTTGCCATTGAGTCACTGACTACATTTTATCTTGTATAATGAAATGCAGAACCTTTTGGTTATGAACAAGACCAGTTGTATTTTTGGTTTACTGGTTTGGTTTGCAAGATTTGTTGGCATGTTTCACAAACTGCTAATTATTTTCCATACTTTGTTTTGCTACAAGTGCATTAGAAGTTGATAAACATATTCTAACATATTATAAGTTGATAAACATAAAGGCATTAGTAGAATTGGATTGATTAACAGAATTGGGTAAATCAATAGAATTCAATAGTTAATTCAATAGCATTGGATAGATCAATAGCATTGGATAGATCAGAAGATTTGCATATATCATGATAGATAAAGAGATTTGTATAGATCATGAGGGATAGATCAGGAGATTTGTTTTGATCATGAGGGATAGATAATGAGATTTGTATTGATCATGAGGGATAGATCAGGAGATTTGTATTGATCATGAGGGATAGTTCACCTCTATCTGCATGGGTTCGAGTCTCGGGCTCAGCATGTGAGAAAGCTTGCCCATAGCTTCTCGTGGGTCAGTGCATCATTCTGGGGTTTTAATGGGTTCTTCCTCCACCATTAATATTGGTCACCATGTATGATGTGTGAAAAATGGCATTAAATTCTATAACAACAACAGGGCAGTTCATTTTAGGATAACTGTAAATGAGTACACATTCCTTCATTTTAGGAAAACATTTTATATACTGGGAATTAAAATTAAAATTAAACATTTTATATACTGGGAATTAAAATTTCTACAGTAAATTTCTGACATTGGAAATTCAATATGATTGTGAAATATTTTTCATTGGGAATGAGATGTTTACAGTGAGAGGGGGCTTTGTTTGGCCACCGAGGATCCTTAACAAAGTCTATGAACATTGTCATATTCTAGGGAGGCAGTTTTCGGGTCCTCCTTCTTATCAGTTTCAAATATTGAAAACTTCGAAAGAAATGTGCTTTGATAATTCTTCAGTTGCCATTACTTTTTGTGTTCTCTTTTGTCAGCTCATTTTTAAATTAATTTTCACACTTTTTATTGAATGTGCTGTTGTTAGCCTTTAACTTGATCTTGATATTTTAGAATTGTTTTGTATTTCACTTGTAGATTGCTAATGTATAAAAATAAGATTATTTTTTATATTCCAAAATATGTTCTCAAACTTTATCATTACTCTAGGGACATTGAATTTTCACATCAGTTCAGTGATTGACTATAAAGTGATATTACTTGGATTTAACTAGTACCTGATTCTTTATTCAGGAGGTGTATGGTGATGACCCCTGCATGTACTTAAATTTAATTATCAGCGTCATGTTTATTCAGGAGGTGTATGGTGATGGTCCCTACATGTAGTTAAGTTTAAACACTTACCTCTTGTTCATTCAGGATGTGTATGGTGGGGGACCCATACATGTAGTTAAGTTTAAACACTTACCTCTTGTTCATTCAGGATGTGTATGGTGGGGGACCCATACATGTAGTTAAGTTTAAACACTTACCTCTTGTTCATTCAGGATGTGTATGGTGGGGACCCATACATGTAGTTAAGTTTAAACACTTACCTCTTGTTCATTCAGGATGTGTATGGTGGGGACTCATGCATGTACTTTAATTTAATTGCCAGCCTCTTGTTCATTTAGGAAGTGTATGGCGAGGACCCCTACATGACAGGTGTGATTGCAACTAGCCATGTCCAGGGTCTTCAGGGAAATCATTCTCGGTACCTGCTGACAAGCTCTGGATGTAAAGTTATTGCTGTCCACGGTGGACCTGACAACATCCCAGCCTCCAGATTCTCATTTGATGCATGGGTAAATATTTAATTTTTTAAAAGTTTCATCATGTTGAGGCAATTTTATGAACACAATAACACGTAAAATATTATTTGTGATTTTTGCATTGGATAGAGACTGGTTACTAGATCATATTTGCCCAAGATGGTAGTTGCTCTGCTGCATTGGACCCAGATTGGACCCATTGTGGCAGTAAACTCAGTCCAGTCAAATGTAGCATATGCTGTATTATCCTCAGTTACTCAGTCAAATGCAGCCTAGGGTCCTGGGTCAAGTGGATAAAGTGCATACCACCATGGTCAATCTCGATGTAGCATTGACTGTTTTAGTTAAATTCAGATATCGTAAATTGATATTTTCCACAGGACTAAGTATTGGCATGACTCAAAAGTGTTGCAAAATTACTGTGTTACTGCATAGACATTTCAGATTTGCTTTTTTACTACATAGACATTTCAGAATTACTTTGTTACTACATAGACATTTCAGAATTACTTTGTTACTACATAGACATTTCAGAATTACTATGTTACTACATAGATTTTTCAGAATTACAATGTTACTACATAAATGTTTCAAAATTACTGTGTTACTACATACAATTCAGAATTACAAAAAATGTACTTTGTTACTATAGATGTTTCAGAACTACTGTGTTACTACATAAATGTTTAAAAATTACTGTGTTGCTACATAGATGTTTCAGAATTATGGTGTTGCTTCATTGATGTTGGAACATTATTGTGTTATTATATAGATGTTAAAATATACTGTCTGAATAGTTAGAAAGGTGTTGATTTGATTCTAGAGCTAAAATCATCAGATGTGTCTTCAGTCTGATATATAGATATATATTGTACAGGTTGAAACATGATTAAATTACTGTTTTTTCAGTTTTAATATATATATATATATATATATATATATATATATATATATATATATATATATATATATATATATATATATATATATATAATTTCAGTTTGCTACATTACTCTACAAACTTAAAGTTGCTTATGTCATTTGCAGTCAACAATAGAGAGATAACTGAGATATATTTTTTAATGGGTTATTAGTAAAATAAATTTCAAAATTAAAATTGTTAATCAAAATGTTAAGGCCATTCCCAATATTTATTGTGTCCACAGTTAGGGTGTCCTGATTAAAAGCTATCCTAATACTCAGTAAGAAAGAGGTCATTGGCCATTAATTAAATGAGAAAGCATAACTACCGTATATACATTTGAAAACATGCAGAGATCCTCAAAATTTATAATAAATCATCAAATTATTTTTTCAAGATGTTTAGATGCAACATTTGGGTCCTAAAGTGTTACATTCTGAAAACTGGATACATTTTGTGCCAATCTTATAACTTTCCAACCATGTTTGACCTTGCAAGGAAAGTACATGTTTGACCTCTCAAGGAAAGTACTTATTTGAGCTTTTTCATGATAAAAGTCATAAAAAGATAGCACCAATAAATTTCTGACAGTTTTTATGCTCTTGTTTTATGCAAGAATCACAAAACCTAGATGATTGAAGTTTTTTGTCTCTCTGTTAGTACAACACCTGTAACACAAGAATGCCAATGTGACCTATATTTTACATTGTACTGGTTTAGGTTATGGATTTTGCATGTAGAACTTGACCAACTAGGTTTAATCATCCAGTAAATTTACTGTCAGACCTAGATTCATTAAACTTGGTGATGGAATGCATCATGATATATAATACACTCTCATTACAAATGTTGATCACTGTGACTTCAGTGAATGGTGTGTGCTTGAAGATTATTTCTCAAGCTTTGTTCATGCTAGAATCATGGAAATAGATGATTTATTGCATATCACAACCTTAGCATGAAAGAGTGTCACCGTGATCGGCATTTCACAATCCTGTCTTATAGCAGTTTTTTTTTAAACTTATGACCATATCAGTTTTTTGTTAGCTCTACTAGTCACAGACCAGTAGGTCTTATAGAATAGTCAATCGTACATTCTTTTTTCATTTGTACACTAGCACAAATTGTTACTACCCCTAAACTACTTGGAGAATTGCCATAAAACCTGTCATACACATTCATTTCTTAGTCTAATTGGTCTCAAAATTGGTGTGACTCAGGCATTTCTTAGTCTAATTGGTCTCAAAATTGGTGTGACTCAGGCATTTCTTAGTCTTATTGGTCTCAAAATTGGTGTGACTCAGGCATTTCTTAGTCTAATTGGTCTCAAAATTGGTGTGACTCAGGCATTTCTTAGTCTTATTGGTCTCAAAACTGGTGTGACTCAGGTATTTCTTAGTCTAATTGGTCTCAAAATTGGTGTGACTCAGGTATTTCTTAGTCTAATTGGTCTCAAAATTGGTGTGACTCAGGTATTTCTTAGTCTAATTGGTCTTGAAATTGGTGTGACTCAGGCATTTCTTAGTATTATTGGTCTCAAAATTGGTGTGACTCAGGCATTTCTTAGTCTAATTGGTCTTGAAATTGGTGTGACTCAGGCGTTTATCACCATCATGACTTCCATCTTAAAAAACATGTTATAGCTTGCATGCCTGAATGGATGTTCATATCAACATAGGGTTTTCACTGAAAGACTTCTCATGATATCTAATTTTTCCTGTATGAAAATGGTGCCTATATGATGTCCAGTATGACCACCATGGTAGCCATCTTGAAAATCTTGTTGTTACTTCTCCTGAATGGAAAGTCAAGATTGATTTAAGCTGAGCGAAAATAAGCATTAGGTAAGTCGATTAAGCAAAGAAAATAAACAAAATTCGCACTTTAGCCCATTACACCTCCATTTACTAATGTGGGGAGTCATGTGGTACAATTAGCATGCATAGGTCAACAAGAACTACCTTATAAAACCATACCTTGCTGTAGGCCCAGCAGACACTGTAAATGAGAATTACAACATTTCCACAATAGAGCATCCTCAAATAAGCGTTATCCTATTTCCACACTTATAAAAAAATACTAGAAATAGCATGGCCACAGCATTCATCTCTAATTTATTATCAGACCTTGTTTCATTGTTAACACAATTCCACTAGCAATCATGGCATCTCCAGGCTCCATATTTTACTTGCAAAGAAAGGTCAAGGGCCAATAGCCAAGGAGCATTGATTATTTTATTTCTCCCAATATGGGGGGAAACAACTCTTTTAGAAAATATTACTGAAAAACCATTGTTACCCTTCTATGGAATCGTGTGTACCAATATGATCAACACAAAGACAACTATCAGTTATTCTTGGCCATATACATTAATTTCAAAACTAGTAAAATTAAAAAATACTTGATGTATTTGGACAATTAAAAAAAAAGCAACCTTCAAATTGGATATTAATATATGTTTTATTTATCCTTCTTTTGGTTATCAAACAGCTATGGAAAAATGTCAGCTGACAAATAATCCTTAGTCCACAGATCACAAATTGATGTTATTAATCTCTCTCTCATCCAGGGAATTCCCATCATTTTTCAAAACTGCCATCGTATAGCCGCTGCTGAAGAAACCAACACTTGACTATAAAGATTTAAAGAACTACTGTCCAATTTGTTATCTACCGATCATATAAAAAAATCTTAGAAAAAGTTGTTCTAACCCAGCTTGTATCTCATTTGAATTTAAAGTCTTTTTAGCAATGTACAGTCTGCATATCGCCCTTGCCACAGTACTGAAACTACTCTTCTGAAAGTATTTAATGACATTCTCTCTGCTTTGGATAGCGGAAAGAATACAGTCCTGATCCTCCTTGATTTGTCTGCAGCATTTGACACAATAGACCATGATATATTACTTCACCATCTCCAGCATGTATTTGGCACTCACAATACAGCCTTACCGTGGTTCAAGTCCTACTTATTCAGCAGGATACAAATTGTATCTGCAAATGAAATAAACTCCAGCCCAGTTGATCTATGTTGTGGTGTTCTTGGACCTGTTCTCTTCATTTCATACACTCAGCCGCTCTCGAGTCTCATAGATCATCACCCAATATCTCACCAATTTTATGCTGATGACACCCAAATATACAAGTCTAGCGACCCAACTGAAGTCAATGCTACCATCCATGGAGTAGAGAGGTGCATGTCTGATGTGAAATCATGGATGACATTTAACAAGCTGCAGATGAATAATGATAAAACTTGATGCCACTATGATCACAACACAAAGACATTCTCAATTACATCCTTTAAATTAGACAATAAATATTACCAACACCAACATTACATTCACACAATCTATACGAAACCTAAGTGTTACTCTAGACTGTTCTCTCACATGGCACCAACATGTCATGAACATATGCAAGGCTGCATATCTTGAGCTGAGAGGCATCAGCTCCATACGCAAATATCTTTCAGTTGATGCCACTAAAACACTTGTATGTTCATTAGTACTTTAAAGACTGGACTATTGTAACTCAATTCTGTCTGGATCATCTCAATATCTACTCCAGAAACTTCAAAAAGTTCAAAACACAGCTACTTGGATCATCTTTAGAGTACCACGATCAAAGCACACCTCTGCACTGCTCTGTACCATACACTGGCTATCCATTTGATCCAGAATCAAACACAAAATTTGTTCTCTGTGCTACATTTCACTGACGGACTCCAGTCTAACATACCTATCTGGCCTCACCCATGTGTACACACCAGCAAGATACTTACGGTTCTCTTCTGACAATCGTATGCTCAGTATTCTCACTATGAAAATGAAGTCATATGGACAAAGTTGTTTTCCATACTAGGGCCCAGCAATGTGGAATGAATTGCCCATTGAAATTATACACAAAGACTCAGTGATCCCTGTCAAGAGTGTTCTTAAAACTCACCTTTTTCAACTGCAAGAACAAACTTTAAGACCTACTAAGGTTTCCTACCTTAAATATTTTCAGCATTTGTTATGTTTTCCAATTTCATGGTTTTTGTTTTTTGTTTTTCTGTAGTCATATCATTATAGATATTGTAAAGCGCATAGAGATTCTAAAGATTAGGCGCTATACAAAGTCCTCATCATTATTATTATTATATTAAGGTATCTAGAAGGTGTTTTCCACTGCACATTATTTGATTTGATTTTACTTTAAGATGTATTACATATTTGTGCATCATTATACTTCATTGTCACAATTTTATTAATTCAAGAGAAAGAGAAATGATGTTTTTTCCCTCAAATAAATCAACACAAGCAACATGAAAATTGTCAAGAAAAATAACATATTTTTTTAGCAATGCCAAAGAGGTATAGAACGGAAGAACTTTAGTTTGCTGTGTCATCTGTAAAGTAGAAAAGGCTCACAATTTCACAAGCATCTAGGGAATTCCAAGTCACTTGATAAACTGTAGAAGACCATGTCATGGGGAAGGTACAAGAAAAGGCCTCTGGAAGATGTTTGATTTTAACAAGAAGTGAAGAATCGTCTGTGGTCAATTATATGAAGTATTTGGCACAACGAGGTTTTCCGCTGACCAGAAGAATTGCCAGGCATCATGTAATTACCATCATGAAGTAAAATGGGCATTATTCTCTATTTAACAGTTGGTTCCGAGTATTTTTAAGAGAAATCCTGAACTAGCAGAGAAACATGCTGGGCCACAAGATGAGGCAGGAACACGATGTCAAACATGCATGTGATGAATCAATGTTTCACTCTTCTTGAAGACACATTACACTGATTAGGATTAGACAACAAAACCAGATCAGATTTTCAACTGCGATGAAATAGGATTTAGTGGAAAAGAACAAAGTAGTCAGAAAGTTGTTGGTATCAAAGGCTAACACAGTTACCAACAATCTGTCACAACATCTGGTCACATCACTGCACATTTAATCATGGTGGAATTATTCTTCCATCCTTTTTTAGTTTTTAAAGATGTTTATCCCATTTGGCTTATATGGAAGGTTTTCCAGGTTCTTGGTTATTTGGATACTCTTTTAATGGGTATATGGATAGAACACTCTTCACTCATTCATTTAGAATCAGATTGAATTATTGGGGTTGCCACCACACATAACCCACATTCTACAACCATTGGATGTGCAAATCATTGGTCCACTGAAAGCAGAATTCACCTCAATTGCAGTTAACCTTGGTTACATTAACAAGAATAAAATATTAAATAAAGCCAAGTTTCCAACAGTGCTGTCTTATGCTAATGATCAGTTTTCCACTTATCAAGTTAATGAAGCCTTTAGAAAAAGTGGTATTCACTCATGGAATCCTGACACTATATACAAGACACAGCCATTTAAAAATTGTGATTCATCAGCCCATTCTATCATGTGAAACATCCACATCAGAAAAACAATCATCTGTTGAAGAATTACAGACATCAAAATCTGTCTGTGCAACCTGTGGTAGTTAGACTGGAGTAAATCTTTTGGTAGCAGAAGGCTTTATGCCTCAACACTTATCTAATATCTTCCCAGCAGAGTTTGTTAAACCACAAGTTAGAACAGCAAAACTGGTGTTACATTCAAAAGTCCTAACATGTGACGATTTTTCAGGAAAAGGCAACGAAGGGTAAGAAAAATCAAGAACTGAAAGAAAATCTTATGAAGGATGGATCAGAGAAGAAAGCACAGCTGAAAGAGAATAAAGAGAATAAATCAAGAATATGTTTGGAAGGAAAGAAAAAGAAATCTAGCTCTGATTTAGATATGTGTGTGTGTGTGTGTGTGTGTGTGTGTGTGTGTGTGTGTGTAAGTCTTATGATCCACCAGTGGAAGAATCTGATGATGAGAATATTGATGATGAGGCAAAGGATATATTCTGGATTCAGTGTGGCAAGTGTCCACAGTGGTACCACCAGTTCTATATTGGAATACATGCTCATGAAGAGGGTAACCTTGGCAAAGATGACAAGGAATTCATCTGCAGTCTCTGCCTGAACAATGAAGAATAGTTATATTAGTGTAAATAAATAAATCAGTAATAATTTTTTATGCTACAATAATGACAATTTATAAGAATTTCTTTAATGTTGTGTGACTTTCATATTTTTTTATTTATTATTTATGTTTCTTTGGTTATGCTTGATAAAATTTTATGTGATGTATGCACTCATTTATAAGTTGTCAAACTGCGAACAACAAAGATCCTGATCAGCCAAAGCATTGTGCACCTACAGATAAGGGTCTGTTGTTTTACTGATTTATCCTAGCAGATTGCACTGACCCAGATCTGCTAGCACATTATGCAGTTTGACTCATAGGTAAGTATGTATGGTAGGTGGCACCTCCAGAAATGGTTTGAATTCCTTAGACAGATCAAAAGCCAATTTTTGATTTTTATACAATGGCAAATTTTGATATACTTTTTGGAATGTTTCATAGAATATTCTGTTCCAGAATTGTGTTTTTGAATGGTCATGGTGTGCCTTCCATTGCAGCTATATGAAGATCCTATGTTCTTCTTGTTCTTACAGTTGACTGAGCTGATTTTGATCAACTTGGTAGGAACATTTCATGCAGTATGTTCTAACATGTTAACCATGATAGATACCACTAAGTTTAACCAGATAGCTGGAAAATTATCAGGCAGATGATCCAATTTCCCAATATGCACTCATATCATGTTATGAACAAACTATAGATAAGATCATGCAACCAACCCATTTCGTTGCCAAGTGTGCAAAGCTCATGCAGAGATAACTTGTCTTTGTCACAATTTAATAAAGGACTGTTTTATGCCTGACCTAAAACTTTGCCTACCTTTAAAAATGTAATAAACCTATCGCAGATTAAGACAATCTTTTGAACACTGCATGTTTACAATTTAGGGAAAGAAATTCATGTTATAAACCCAGCATCACTGAGCAGAAATAGTTGTAGACATCCATGCTAGGACGTCCTGAAATTTAAAAATGCCAAACTGGATAGAGTGGACTTTGTTGATGAAACCATCATTTGAAACTGTTAGGTCCTGCAGAGAATACAGTCATAATATTATTAATTTATTTACAAATCATCTTTTGCAAGGTGTGCCATTCTTCTGTCTTTTTGAGACAGAAATTTGGATTAAATTCAAAATGCCTTTATGCTGAGTATTCAGCAGCTCAAACTCTAATAGACTTTTGAGGAATAATTTAAAGAATATTATACTCATTTAAGGAATATTACATTTTTATAATACTCTTTTCAAGGTAACAGAGAGAGACCTCAGACTGACTTACCTTCCTGCTCATCGAGCCTGTGTTAAAGCTGGGACATATAGCTTCATGTGCAGTTTTAACAGGTAATAGTCTAGTTTTGTCTGGCAAATACCAAGTCTTTAGTAATATATATAGATGGTCAAAAAGACTGAATGCTGATGTATAAGTCTTATACATTTTTTTAAAACTGAGAGAACGTATTTTTTGGGTTGACATTGTTTTGCAAACACAAATCTTGTTTAAAGTAATCTGAATATAAGGCCTTGTCAGCCTATGGTATTATACTGCATGGCTTTAGGGCCTTGTGAGCTGATTGTATTCTCCTTCATGGCTGTAGGGCCTTGTGAGCTGTTGATATTCTCCTGCATGGCTGTAGGGCCCTGCGAGCCTATGGTATTCTCCTGCATGGCTATGTCTGTAGGGCCTTATGAGCTGATGGTATTCTCCTGCATGGCTGTAAGGCCTTGTGCACTGATTGTATTCTCCTGCATGGCTGTAGACCACTGTGAGCTGATTGTGTTCTCCTGCATGATTGTAGGGCATTGTGAGCCTATGGTATTTTCCAGCATGACTGTAGGGCCTTGTGAGCTGATGGTATTCTCCTGCATGGCTGTAGGGCCTTGTGAGCTTATTGTATTCTCCTGCATGGTTGTAGGGCCTTGTGAGCCTATGGTATTTTCCAGCATGGCTGTAGGGCCTTGTGAGCTGATGATATTCTCCTGCATAGCTGTAGGGTCTTGTGCGCTGATGGTATTCTCCTGCATGGCTATGGCTGTAGGGCCTTGTGAGCTGATATTATTCTCCTGCATGGTTGTAGGGCCTAGTGAGCTGACGGTATTCTCCTGCATGGCTGTAGAGCACTGTGAGTCTATGGTATTCTCATGCATAGCTGTAGGGCCTGTGAGTCTATGGTATTATCCAGCATTGCTGTAGGGCCCTGTTAGTCTATGGTATTATCCAGCATGGCTGTAGGGCACTATGAGCCTATGGTATTCACACATATTTGGACACAATTTTTTTTTACCTGGGACACAGAAAATCACTTAGGCAGGAGTTTTCTGTATGCATGTAATAAGTGGGCAGCATAATTCAAACACTTGACAGACTTGCTTTGGCCACCTGCTGAGTGAAAAAATGTGTTGATAAGTTAGCTCTTCACTTACAATGACAGAATTCAGTCGCTATCAGACCCTTGGTGTTTTCTTATAATGTTGCCATTATATGAGTACATCAAAAGAACAATGTTTCAGCAGCTGGGTGACAAGTTCAAAGACTGACATGCTGCTGGGTGGCAATATGTGATGATATTTACAGTTATTGCATTCAGAGGCAGAAAGACCCAGAGATGTACATTGGTCATTAACCATTTATAAGCATACATCAAAAGAACATGATACAATAGCTGGGTGACAAAGTTCAAAGACTGACTGGCTGCTGGGTGGGAAAATAATCTGATATTTACAGTGATTGAATTTAGAGGCAGTAAGACCAAGAGATCTAAATTTGGTTATTTGTAAAAGCACATCTAATAAAGATTTAAGCTTTCATTATTGTGTATTTTTCGAGTGTAGCTGAACACGTAGTGCATCTGACCACGAAATCAAGACATATTGAGACTTAGACAAAATGCCATTTGGAGATTTGGATTTTGGGAGTAAATGTCAAACAGACGAAGATTGAAATGAGATTCAGAAGAGTGCTTAAGTTGCTAGAACTAAGTGTAAGGAGGTGTGTGGGAAGTGTGTGATGCCTAGTTTTGTGTTTGCAATAAAACTTTTCTTTCTGTTGACAAAACTGACAAAATTCAGTCCCACTCTGATGGACGAACAGGAACTATATGTCAGTTTATGAATGTGGCAACCAGCAGTAGCAGCAGAGAGGGTGAACCTCACAACTTTCCGAGCGTCGATTCGGAAATCTGAGGCTTCCACCAAATAGTAAAAAAAATGGCGTCTATTCGATAAAATAAGATTTCCTTATATACGCCAACGTCGTTGTCATCCACCCTCTCTGCTGCTAGTGATTTCATCACTGGGTTAACAAAAAATAATAAATGATTTTAACCGAATATTTGATCGACTTTATAGGACGAAAATCCTTTGTTGAAAATCGAAGATTTTTAGGATTTTACAAACAAACTAATCGCTAACACCTCTTCTTGTAAATCAATCAGATTATTTGACTGGTCGGTGAGTTTGAAATTAATTCTCGTTAACGAATTATTATGGCATCGCATATAGACAGGATTAATTGGGTTTTCAATTATTAAAAACCCTGGAGGAGCTGTTGGTGCAAACGAATAAAGAATATATCCCTGCTGAGCTTGATTTGATTGCTCTAGATTAATTTGATAGCTTCCTTCAATTGCATCACATACTAAATTGAGCGCAATCACCGTTGAAATATTCACATTATGAGGGGCAATATGCCTACCGCCACCATCTGGATCATTATTATATCTGAAGAGGACAGCTGAATCTGATTTTTGTAGCGCCTTGATATCGGTTTTAACAATTCTTGCTAGTTCATCAGCGTTGTATTTGGGAAACTTGAAATTACGCAGATTGTCCTCTGTGATATTGTAATCGGTTAAGAATCGTTGTTTATTGTCGCTGTTGTCATTAATTATTGTTTGAATAATTAGTTCATAGATATATTTCATGTCCGATATAAGCTGATTTATTATTTCAACGTGTTTTTGCGATTTTGTTTTCCGTAGTTGTTCTAGTTGTGTGTCATATAATTGTTTAATCTCATTAAAATAACCACGGACGTCAGTTAGCGTAAATGAAATAGTGACAGATGAGTCGGTTGTTCTTTTAATGATAAAATCCCATTGCAATGTGTCTTTGTTGGTAAATATAAATCTATCGGCGATTCTTCCTTTTCTTATATCAGATAAATTATCTCGATAACTGGGATTGATTTCATGATATGATTGTATGTCCGTGGTTAAGTCGGTGGCGGATTTTTCCGGTGGTTTTTCAGGCCATCCTAACACTGTTCTTAACGAGCTGTTATATATATCTACAATGTATCCCTCTGTGCTTATTTCGATCGACGACGAGAGTGTCGGTTGATGAACATTAATAGCTATTTTTGATTCTTTTCCAGTGATTGATTTTATTCTACGCTGAATTTCAGCATTGATTTGCTTAATTTGGTACGACCCAGTTGGTAACGAAACTGTTTCCCACTCTGGAGTACCATCGGGTTTATTCTTATACGAGAACACCAGTGTGTTATTGGGTTGCTGACCACTAAATGCAACCGATCTGATATTAGGCCAACTGTGATACACTCGTAGTTTTGCTAGCGCGATCTCACGAACTGGAATCGGAGAGGGGAAATTCACACTGAATTCTGGATTCGTTGATGTTATTGATATCATACTCGTTTGTACTGGGTTCGTGTTCTCCACTATTCGTTGAAGTAATTCCATCGGTGTCGTCATCGCTGCTATACTCATGATTTATTTCTAATTTTGGTATCGAGGAATCATAAATACTGACCATCACTGAGAACTCACAATCTGGTAATGTTGATATTATTGAGATCATTTTTTGTTTTTTTGGGTTCGTGTTTTCTGATTCCATCGGTGTTGTCATTGTTATTATATTCATGTTGTCGCTCTAATTTCGATATCGCGGAATCAAAAATACTGACCATCGCTGAGAATTCACTATCTGATATAATCGTATTATCGAGTGACGACGATATCATCAATGATAATTGCGAGTATGCGGTTGATGCAATATGAAATTGAAGTAAGTAATTCTGCAGTTTACTCTGGCTGCATGATGATATCTTTTTTGCTATCCCGGTTAATATACCCCCGATTGTAGCCACCGCAGAAATGCAAATTGGAACTACGACCGGGGCAATCATTGTAACCGATGCAAGTATTATTCCGGCACCAGTGAGAACGCTTGACACCGAGTATATAGTAACATCAATTGCGGTGATTCTTCGTCGGTATTTTTTTATTTTTATTTGATACTCCTCAGTGAGGGTTTTGAGTCTATTCTGAAATTCTCTGACCTGATCATAGCGACATTGCGTCGATGACAAAGTCATTGTTGTTATTTTAAACCCGCTAGTGTTTTCAATTATTTGTCATCGTTAGCGGGAATTGCTAGTACTTCAGCCGGAAAAATGATCTACGAGTTCTATGCACAAGGCTATTTTTGATCTAATGGTGGAGCTATCAACCGCGACGAAGTAAAATTCTGGTGTTATGCCAGTCTCGATAATTAACGTCGCGACTCCACCAGAGTAGGTTCTATTGTTCATGATCATATTAAATTGATCGATAGAGGCCCACGTTAACCTATAGATACCATCAACCTTCACTTCCCCCTCATCCCACAAGAGATCGATGGTAATTCTAGGAGATTGGTCTCTTATCCAATCCTTGATTATATGTTTGACCGTATACACGATATTTTTAGGTTTTTTGTGCGGAATTTTTATCTTTTCAAAGTTTTCTTTTAGTTTAAGAAGATCGTCGTAAATATCGAGATAATTTACCGTGATTCTGGTAGGATCTATTGTCCCTCCCCACCTGTTAGAAAAGAATGAAACCAGAAGTTCGTTGATTCTAATCAGTGCTTGGGTTTTAATATGGTTGTCGATGTTAGAAAATTTCGTCGTGATATCTTGGAGGCTACTGCCCTCAAAGAACTTATTAACAATATCGCTGGTGTGCTTTTGTTTGTCAATAGCGCTTTTAATTTCCGCGAGAGTCATGCCTGTCAACGATGTGGTTTCAGACATAGGTGTTCTCCCTAAAAATTTATCCACGATGGTATTAAGTGTTGTTTGTCTCACCATAAACATATTAATATCTTTGAGAGTCATTGTAGATGTAACCGGGACACCAAAGAAATTATTAGCGATGTAGGCATTGTGAGTGTGCTTGCCGATAAACTCACTGATTTCAGCGAGAGTCGAGTCTGCCACAGGTGGGGATCCAAAGAATCTACCAACAATGTCATTAGTGGGTTTTTGATCTTCTATTAGTTTAGAAATCTCGAGATAATTTGCCTTGATTTCATTTTCATTCATCATCCTTCCCGCGTCCTTGTTAGCGAAGAATAGCGATAGATAGTTTTTAATTTCAGCGAGAGTCATGCCAACCACAAGCGGGGTTCCAAAAAATTTATGTACGACATTTTTGCGAAAACTATTATAACCTCGTATAAAATCATTCAGCTCACGTTCGTTTGTAGCAATCGCGTCGGTGATCGTAGACACAAGTGCGCCTGGTTTAAGTTGTCCATCGTTGGAATACAGTGCAATAGAGTTTTCAGCGGCAGCGCGATGCCGTATCAAAATGTCATTCACGGATATATTACTGCTTTTCAATTTACCCTGGCGATCTTGAAATACAACTATTTCGTTCGGGTCAACACTTGTTAAATTTAACGTCTCAGCGATTTCATCTTCTATTATTTTTTTTACATCCTCGATAGAACCCGCAGATGTTTCCTCGGTGGGTTCCAACATTGACAGAGGTTGTCCCCAAATATCGATCATTATTGTTAGCGTAACTTGTGTTTTCAATTTATTGATCCTTGTAATTTCCCACTCGTGTATTCGTTTACAATAATATGAGGTGGTTTCCACGGAGATCCAAAGGATTTTAATGAAATCTCCGCGAGGACATTTAATACTTCACGGCCGCATATCGGTGGATCATTTAATTGTTGTGTTGGCAGCGTGGAATAAAAAATCGGAAACCCTTTGAGTTTCATCGAGGAATTTATATACCGCATAAACTCGCTTGGCGGAGCTAACCCATATGAATCGAAATAGACAATTCCACGTGGATCAATCGCGTATGCAACCCAGTGAGTTCCCGATCCGCTGCTGTTATCAAGATTGATGATACCGGTTTCAACGTTATTTGGTTTTCTCGGTAATTGATCTCTCATAAAAACCCCTCTGAAGTTTTTTATCGCTAGTTTTTTAGCAGCATCAATTAAATCAAAATTGGACATAGGAACCATAGGTTCCTCAACAATTGGGCCGGAAATCGAAGATTTCTGAATTAATAAACCGTTCCTGGTATTTTTCTTAGACCCGATCCGTTCACGGATTTGCCGCTGTACCATGAATACGGGGTTCCTGGTAGGTACAACCCCTTTCCCTTTTTTTTATACCCGGATCCACCAGTTGCCTTTTTCAACGCCATCCCTGCTGCGGTCCCAACGGCTCCCAACGCTGCCGCCTTCGCCACCGCTGGGGCAGCCGCTGCAATCAATGCTGGTATTGCGGCTAACAATGGAAATATACCACCTGATTTTATCATGTTCGCGACTGCAGCTTTCGAAAATTCTATTTGAACTCCTCGCTTATTTTTCATTGCATCATTGAAATGTTTTATTTGACGATCCGTTAATGATATTTTATGTGTACCTCCGGACATCTGCGCTGGTTTTAACGTTATTGTTGTTCCACATTCCTTAGCGGATTTTGATTTTAATTTCTTGACCTGACCATCAGTCAGCTTGACACTAACAACACTATATGGCATTTTATTGTAAAACACATTTATTCTTTCAATTGATCTAATTGGGGAAATCCTATGGAAACTTTTCAAGTTTCATTTACAGATTTTCCACTGGTGCATCAACAAGTCTCATTCGTCCGCCAGCCCCTTCTAACAACATTGATTTGTCGCTGAGAATAACAGCAACCGCTCTATAATCAACACCACCAGGATCTATACGAGCCCTAAAATGTATATCAACAACGGATTGCCTTGTTAAATCAAGATGTTCCAGTGAAAAGTAATAAATTGGATACAAGTTCTTAAAATCGAGCTGAGATATTTGCAAACCAGTATCAACATTTTGATCACGACCCATATATGACAGCATCCGATGATACACACGTGCTATTTGGTTGTTTCCGTAATTAAGCTGTATATCCTCAGATGGTTCTTGTTGTCCGTTTATTCTCAGTGAAACCTCACTTACCCCTAACCGATCAAATATCATATGACTGCGTTCTTGGGAACCTAATCGATTCCTATTCTGCAGCGCTATAAATATATGACGTGGAGCTGAAACGCCTTGTTTTGATGCCAGGTGCCATGTTAATGTACCAGCGACATTATCCTCTTTAGCATCAGTCGTTGTTGTTAGCCAACTTAGCAATGATTTACCACCGGTTTCCATAAACGAAAGTAGCCGCTCTTCCGTGGTAATTGATGGAGTCATTACTGGCATCCATAATACTATTTTACTCAAAACAACTTTACCTTCATTGGCACCAGTACGCCAAATTGCATCATTGTCATTGCCTTTTCGCACTAATGCGATTGTGTGTTTGGCTCCATAGATAACTTTTCTTACATTTCTGCAGAATCCAAATATGTGATGGAGTGGAATCGCACATGAAAACTTTTTCTCTTGTCCTTCCAATGCTAATTTTCGTGTTGCAAATCCTAAATTGAAATTACCATTAACGCCTCCGAGAATATCAAACGCAGCTCCGGGTCTAGCTCGACGTTCTGGATTAGTTGCTTCTCGTTGATTATCAACTGCAGTATCTTGTGCTGTTAACACTTTAATGTATTGAAGGTGGTCAGCGTTATCAGAGGTATCCTTTGCAAACATCATAGATGGACCAGCCGATCTTGTATAATCATCGGAGTATCTTGATAATCCGATTATTGTTGTTGCAACATCAACCTCGCGGTCTATTGATTCAATTTCTTTTCCATCAATGAGATATCTTGCACTTTCAAATAACGCCATTATACCGTTGTTGACGAAACCAACTCGGATATTTGAATCATTTGCATATGGGGTATCAGCTGCATCATTTGTTACAAGTTTTCCTTCTACTTCAATAAATGCTTCACATGGTAAAAAGTATTTACTGGTATCTTGAACTTGAAGTTCAATTCGCGATCGTAGGTCGGGTTGTATTGCATGATAGGAATAGTATTGATAATCGCGGACGGAATCATCCTTGCGCATTGGGGCTTCCATATCTAACGCGGGATCAGCTGTTCGTTTAAACATTTATAACATTACTAGCGTTTTCAATTGTGAAACTCGAAGAGTTTAACGCTAGCGTTTTAATTCTTTATGATCATCGTCGTTGAAAATTCCTCGAATTTCTTTTTTGTTTCAAACCACTTCCTGCTATCGCGTTCATGATAGCGCTATCTGTTACCGGTGGTGACGAAGTCAATTGCGCTAGTTTTTCTTCCACTGCGTTATTTATTGCTTTGCTGATTTTTGCAGGCATCACTGTAGTTGATGGCAGCACTAATGACGAAGTCATCGATGACGAAGTCATTCGTGGTTTCTTTCGTACCAATGATGCTATTTTATCTTTCGCGGCAGAAAATGCCTTTCCTGCAAGATTTCCAACGAAATTGATTCCCTTATCACGGATAGCATCAATGGCTTTCATTGATAATTGTTTAGCTAACGGCGCCACCTTGGGAGCCATTCTTGTAAATAACCCCGCAATGGTATTGCCGAAACCATCTCCGTACCACGCGCGATAAACAGGCAATCGTGAGTTCACCACGTAGACACTTACGGGTTTATCATGGTTATAGTGTATAATCATCTTGTTATAAAACTAGTAGTTTTTCAATTAGTGGTCAATCGCTTACATCCATAAGATTTTCATCGTTGTGATTTTCAACTAATTCAGCAATAAGTTCTCGATATACATTAATGTCCATGATACCACCAGCAAATAATCGTCTACAGATATCAGCGGCCTCGTTAATTATCTCGACGGAGTTATTTCCGGCTCGTTTCCCTCCGATGAGAACCTCTAACCGTGATATATCACTGAGAATATTACCAGGACATGTCACGGTAGAGTCAAATACATCCTTTGGATTTTTAATCGAATATCCCTTTCCGCTTGTTTCCTCAGTTGTACCAGTTGCGCCCTGACTATCATCAAGTAATTGCCTTTGTCGGCCTCGACTTTGTTTTTCTCGTTCTTGTTGTTTTTGTATACCATAACTATCAACTCCTACTTTAAAAGATCTATACTCAATTGTATCCTTTTTCAAATTACCAATAATCCCCTTATTCGTTTTATACAACCAATTAACCCATTCATCTCGGCTTATTCTACTGTTTTTATACTCGTCTTTTAAAAAATCCTTTCTAGAATCAAAGCTTTTGGCGGCGAAATCACCAAAAGTCGTATAATCTTTGAGTTTTATTAATTCAGGTTTTTTTATTTTTGTTATAGCTTCTTCGGTGAGTTTGTCTATAAAGGAAACACCTCTTGGGGTGACGACATCAACAGGTTGTGGTTCAGGTGTGGAAACTCTTTGAGTTTCATCATCAATATCAGCTAATCGTTCATACTCACGCTGAGTTTTTATATCACTGGATAACTGTTGTATCCCTGCGCGTGTTTGTCCGGTCTCTGCTGCTATCTTTTCAAGCACACCAAGAACAGGCACTTCTCGTCGCTTGCCTTCCTTAGGAATATCTCCGTATATTGCTCGTTCAGTTGCTGTTTTCACATCGCTGGTCGCCTTAGTTACCGGGGCGAACAGTTGTTCACTTGACACAGAAAAGTCAGTCTGCGCTTGTTGTCGTTGTTGAAGTTGATCGCGAACTCTGTCTCGAACCGGTATAAACTTTTTAATTGCTGCTAGCCGCTCTCGGGCTAATCTAGTTGTAAGCGATTCACCAACCATATATTGTTTGTGAACTAAATTTTCAAATGTGAAATCCGGAGGGTTTCCATCATAATTAAAAGCTTAGTTATTAAATAACTTAGTTATTAAATAATGTACCATCAAGCTAACGTATTCATCTTCGACAGGGTTAAACTGTACGACGCTATTCGCGAGTGTTTCAGAAATAACATCGCTGGGGATTTCAGAATTGTAATATCTGAGAATGGCGATGAACGATTTGTGTTAACGACGCGGCAACAAGAACAATTACGTGAAAATGGAGGCGTCGCGGTGATTACTTGCTACTACGACCAGATCATCCATTATGCACATAACTGCATGAGCAAGTCCAAACTGATGAGTATCCTTTCAGGAGAAAATCCTATGTAACAAGTGTTACAAAAAACGCTAAAAAAAAATAAATAAATTATTTAAATTATTTACGAAAGCCTATATTATTTTTTAGTAACACTCACGTGGTTAAGATACGGGTCGCTCCTCGTTTAACATTTTTCTAAGATCACGAACTTTAGAACCAATTTCAGCTCGTTTTTGATATTCTTGGCCAAGCTTTTGACGTATTGCTTCAACGGTGCTAAATAGCGTTATAAATAAATTAATGTCGTTACCGTACAAACAACCATTAATGGATTTTTGAATTCCTTTCACGAGCCTGTACATCCTAGGTAAAACATAACGACCCTTACTAGACAGATATTCAATATCTTCATATTCCGAGGTAATCTTGTCAACGTCGAGACTTTCAGATAATAATACCCCTTTATTATTTAAATTTGAGATTTCAGCAATTATAGCATTTACATCATTGATATCCATTATTTATATTTTTATATAAATAAATTTATTTATAAATATAGTATACTGTATCTCTAATTAATAAAAAAAAACATATATGACAACACATCTTTGGAACTCCTTGGGTGCCTTCGCATCCAAGTAAGCCCAAGGGGGACCCGAAACATACATCTCCGGAAGGGAGGCCTAAGGTGGCAAACGCCATCTTAGACCGCCCAGAAGATATGCTTGGGGGGGACGTCACAACATGGACGGCACAATGCCATATATTTCCGCTCGAGTGTTGCGGCAAATTTTAGGCATAACATATACTTAATTAACTTAATTAAGGATGGATTATAATTCAATGGAACGATGATGGTATGATGTGGGCGTGGTAAACCAAACCAACATGGCAACCCATGAAATCTCATTCATGGTTGCATGAGTTGGAAAAAAACACCAACCCACGCTACCGAGAATGCGATAGCATGGGTTGCCATGTTGGTTTGGCTGAGGGGGACCGCCCCACTCCCCCAATTAATAGAAAAAAACATCTTCCGTTTCGCCATCAAATAATGTATCTGCTATGGGGACCGAACACACGTAGTTGATAGATCTATGTTTACAAGACAAACACGATACCATTACACCACGGACTAGTCATACAGAATAGAGATTTTTTAATATATATATATATATATCTGATATACTTAACAATAAGAGATTTTTAAAATAGACAATTTTACTGTATCCATCGTATTTAGGAATATAAAATACTAAGTACACAAAAAAAAAATTAATTTAACTGTTTGTAAATATCAATCACGCATGCCTGCGTCAGTGAAATACCGATCATACAGGGTGGGAAACAGAAGTGTGTACTGAAGGTCACATGAATACCGATCAATATAGAGGAGAGGGAAGACATGTATACTTAACAATAAGAGATTTTTAAAATAGACAATTTTATGCTGCAACAATGAGAAATATTTTAAACAAAATAATACAGTTGTTTAATAAAACAGCGTTTTATATACTCTGTTATAATTCTCTAGATAAAATACATTCACATACAAGGAATTTTAACCACGCCCACATACTTCAATGAATAGGAAACACTCGCGTTCCGGCTGAGCGAACATAGGTAATGCGTGGATTATAAAGAACGTCTGTACTGAAAAGAACGAGTTAGCTGTCTGCTTTACTGCTAGTCCACCCACCCCACACATGAGATATGTAGATAAATAAAACTAATAATGCAGTTTTAGCCCACAAGTGACAATAAAAAGTTTTATTCTCTATCGAAAACTCATGCATTATATCTCCATTACAGTCACGTGGGCGCGCCTAGTCAAGTACAGGTAATATAGCAGGCGACAAATTCCTTTGACGTCATAATACAAGGGAACTTAGTAGGTAGGGTGTGAATTGTAGTGCGGATTTATCCATAAAGGATTTATCTCCCTTAAATAGTTTCAGTGTATACGAACTTTATTTTATGACCATTTTTTTTAGACAGAGATGTTTTAATGATTTTTTCAGCAACAAATCGAATTGAAGTACTACAAATATCGAAATATTTTCCAGCCGCATTTATCGACTGAAAGCTTCTCTCTTCATTATTTTCTAAATCAAACGATTTCACACCCTTGGGATGTTTCGCGTGCTTACCAGCGTTGCTTTTTAAAAGGTTATCGCGCTGCGAGACGGCTTGAAGATTCCCAAGACAATTATCAGTCTTCACGCCATTTATGTGATCAATCACAAGACCGTCTTCGATTAATCCGTAAAATGCTTCATAGATGGCTCTGTGACAGAGATACTTCTTCCTCCCAGCTGAAAACATCAAATAGCCCATATTATTCAGATATCCAACAGGTTCTTTGAGTCTGCGGTGCCTGACAACACCATCACTAGAGGCTTCGTAATTAGCAAGCACTGGGTGAGGTCTGAAATCTTGGCTCATTTGTATAATAATACTACTTGTCTAATTTATTATCTGCTTTAATTATAAATCTCTGGATATAATCTTGAGGGGTTTTTATTACTTTGTCCTTGATTTTATCAAGGATGACGGAGTCAATGATTCGTTTGTCATAGTAGCGTTTTAGTTCCCTGTATCGTTTACCCCCACAAGCAAGGCATAATTGCGATTTTCCTCTAACACCCACCCCACATTGGAGGCATGGGAGAGGGCCTTTTGAACCGTTTCTCACGCTTTGCATATGATACCCACAGAATTCACTTCTGCATGATTTGTTACACGGGGTTGTAGATCCAATCATTAGCCACTTGCAGTGATTCATTATACTATATTTTTCTATTTAAATACTTGTTTTAATTATAACATGGAGGAGTTCAAGAGATTATCGAAAATTAAGCCCTGGAAAAATACTAAATTCAATCTTGATAGGGAGTTCAAGAGATTATCGAAAATTAAGCCCTGGAAAAATACTAAATTCAATCTTGATAGGGAGTTCCAAAGATTATCGAAAATCAAACCTTGGAAAAATACTAAATTCAATCTTGATAGGGAGTTCCAAAGATTATCGAAAATTAAGCCTTGGAGAAATACTAAATTCAATCTCGATAGAGTCTCTGATACACCAAAACGTCTAATCGGTGATAGAACTATACTCGGTAAAATCAGGGAGTGTTTTAATGAATTCTACCGAGACGGTGCAGCATACTGTTGGTCGACATTTCGAATTATTGATGAAGATGTCAATGTACCCATCATCGATGCTACTATGAACGATAAAAGAGCAGCTGAGATAATTTCACACCTTGGTGAGAAATCCAAAGGATTTCAAGCAAAGCAATTTCCATCCAAAGGATTTCAAGCAAAGCAATTTCCATCCAAAGGGGAAATTCAAAGATGGAAATCCAAAGGTGGAAATCCAAAGGATTTCAAGCAAAGCAATTCCAATCAGAAGTATTTTTTCAGAATAAAATTCATTATCGAAGTCGAAGGCAAATGGATTATTAAGGATAAATTTGAACCAATCCTCAAGGATAAAAAAACTGTCATTGTAAGTAGAGATTCCAAACCAGGAATTCTAACTGGAATTGACAAACCATACTACGAGAGATCTTATCCCGTAACAGCAATCGTTTATGGGATATATCCGTTAAATGATAAACCCGATATTGCAAAACTAGCTCCTATGAAATATTCACCATTGACTTCGTCAAGGCTCAATTGTGTAGCAACACGAGTAATGGAACACTTCACAAATGCATCCCGAGGAAATAAACTAACTGATCTGCGACGTAGGAAAATAACAGAATGGGAACTGACAGTGAAACAGCACGGTGCAAAGATTTCTGATATAGCTAAATTAGAAACATCATTAAGATTCCCAATAACCGTTATGACGATAACCGGAGAAGTATTACACGAACCGAAATATAAATTACAAGGAGCGCCAATACAAATTATTGATCATAACGAACACGCGTGGACACCTGCAGTAACAATATTTCCACGAGATAGAACCGTGAGATATATCCCCCGGAAATTTTCCGGGGATGTTTTCTATGAAGAGAAATTATTTGATGCTATTCATGCGTTGTGTAAAGATGATCCTGTGTCAGTGTGGTTACTTAGTAGTGCTGGTTCCGAATCAGGATTTGATCAATTTGTAAGACCAAATGGTGAATTATATCGCGTTGAAGAATTAGATAACAGAATGAGAAAAATCGCTAGTGATTTTTCACCGGAGAGTTTCCATGAAAAACTACTCACGGATAGTTTTACTATTCCATCAGTGGTAGCTCACTTCGCAAGAGAAAAAAACTCCTGGCGTCCAACACGAAGTGATTTTCTCGAGGACGTTAAATTGAGTTGCATCGAATTTGGTCATGGAGGACTGTGGAATACAAAATACCATCGTGACGGTATGATTTCAATTGATATATCCGCGTGTTATCCTGGAAGTTTTCTCGGGTATGGAGAATGTAGTAACTATTTTAAACGATTTGGACACCCCACGCATGAAATGACTCGTGTTGCGATTAATGGACCATTACCTGATTTTGATTTAACCGGATTCGCTCGTGTGATATCATTTGAACTCGCTACAGGGTTACATCCGTGTAGTTATGTTTGGCTCGGTAGACACCTATCTGAAAAGGCCTGGATGCCAATAGTGTTACTACGATATATGATTGATTGTGGCATGCTGATATCGTTGATTGTTTCCGAAGCTATTATATGCTATCGAGCTCAGAAAGAAGTTTGGCTACCACAACCCGATCTAGATCGTATAATCAGCGAACTACGAAAACAGTGTCCAGATGGAAATTCTTCGAATTTCAATGAAGAAGAAATCATAAATTGGTCTAAGAAGTTGTTTGAAAGTAAAAAAGAACAAGCAAAGGATTTTGGACGAAAAATAATCGGTAAATTTACCCAGGGTGGAAGATACGACAATGCAAAATTTTCCTCGCGGTTAATCATAGACGTCGCTGAATACGATTTTCTTGTAACGGATTTAACGAAACAGGGAAAACTTGTATCCCGTAAGGATGCTTTTCTATCCAATGGTGAGAAATTGGGTACGGTTGTTACCTACTGTGATGGATATAATTCCCAGTACACACATTTGAGAAGTTCTATGCTAGCTTATGCTTCTATCAATTTATTTTCGATGATAAATAGATTTCCTAATACCGCGGTTAGAGTAGCCACTGATTCGATGTATATACACAATAAGTACAAATCAGCTGTAGCGGCATTCACAGATCCGGAGGAAGCGTGGGGGCGTTGGCGATTTAAAAAGGAGATGCTACATGAGTATTGTGAATCCGCAGACGTTGCCATGGATGAAAAGTACTTAAAATGTGATGAGATTCAATCAGAATTTTCTAATGCACCACCGGTATCTGATCCAATATGTAGATACAAGACAGTTTATTTAAACGGTTGTGGTGGGTCAGGAAAGACAACTCGTGCAATTGAATTATATCGTGGTGGTGGAAATACTTGTATTCCTACTAACATGATTGTGTTAACACCGACTCACAGACTCGCCAGAGAGATGATACAGCGAGGGGTAAATGCTTGCACTTACCATAGTTTTTTTCGATGGAAAGGTGACAAATGGACTCCTGAGCGTATGGGTGATAAATTCATTCCTGAAATCATAATTTGGGATGAAATATGCACAGTGTCATTAGATGTATTAAAAACATTTCTTGAGTGGTTGTTAAACAAAAACACAAAAGTCGTCATGTGCGGTGATCACGGCCAACCACCACCATTTGTCGGTGGATCTCCACATGAATGGCTAAAGGGTTCTGTAGACTATTATGAAGAAATTAATACCGACCATAGATCACTTGATGAACAATTACGCGAGTTCAAAGCACTGCTTAGATTACAACCGGATAAAATCCAATGCGAAATAGCGCGTGAAATAATTTCAGAAACTCCTATGAATGATTTCTGGGAAACGTGGAGACCAAATGATTTGATAGTAGCAAGTAGAAAAATAGTCAGAGACACACTTCAGATGAAGTTATTTGAATTGCATAAAGAGAAATTTGCAACGCTTCCAGT
Source organism: Unio delphinus (assembly GCA_029339505.1). Lineage (NCBI taxonomy): Eukaryota > Metazoa > Mollusca > Bivalvia > Unionida > Unionidae > Unio > Unio delphinus. The sequence goes on from JAQISU010000042.1 coordinate 14,025,125, forward strand.
ACCGTTGTGTTATAGGCCTTCGGATACACGAAAGCAGAATATAGAAGTTGATATTCCAAGCCTGACAAAGTCAGGAAGTGAAAAGCAGATTCTCGTGTTAAATGATATTGTGCTGGTTGATATCAATGTCGTTGAAGATGCATTGCGTGCTAATAAATCCCCATGGACGCTAGGATACGCAGCAACAATACACTCTTCACAGGGATTGACTATATCGGATACAATTGTTTGGATGGTAGATAATCGCATCGAATGGTCGAATTTAGTCTATCTCGCAGTATCCAGAGTACGAAGAATAAATCAGCTTCGAAGAATTGTCGTCATGACAGAGTCAGGTGGCGATGATGAAATCATTGGTGATGATAATGACACAACAATAAGTGATATTGATGTTAGCATCATTAATAAAAAACTCTCCGGTTACAAACAACAGGACAAAAAAAAACAACGAGAATTTGATATTGATGCTAAATTAATAATCACTTTGAAGAAACAACAGAATAATCACTGCGCGAGTTGCAATTGTATAATGTGTTGGCAGTATTCGGATAAGGATCCTCGCCAATTCACCGTAGACAGAAAAAATAACAATCTCGGTCATGTCAGAAATAATGTGATGTTGACTTGTCTTGAGTGCAATAGACGCCGGGGTGAAAGCACAATGCCTCTGGCATCGGGTGCTAATTAAGACCATGCGGTGGCAATTGAGTATCCTCGGGAATCACTTGCAGTTGTTGTCGAGTAAATCCTCGCTGAGGAGCAGTTGAATCCAGTTTATAGATTGCTGGTCTACCAGTTGATCGTGTTATACTAGATATCTTATGCGTAGTGACGCTCCAAATAGGATCAGTAGCCCTTTTTCTACCCCCTTCAAGCTCTCCTGGTTCGTATAAGTACCTAACAGTGACATTACTACCAAGAATTGGTTGGGAAACGCTAGCGTTTCTAGGGAAATCTTTTTGTGGTTGTACGGGTATAGACTTCTTTTTAATCGCGTTGATAGGTTTCATGTTGATTGTTCTAGTAATCTCGTTATTCAGTGCAGTAATCACAGCTGGTAACCTTTTGACCCATTCACGGGATCTTTTATCCTGAATAAACTCCTTCGCGTATTGATATCCAAATAACCGCTCAGCAATCGTCCGATTAAATCGTTCGACAATGGCCTGATCGCGATGTAGCGCAGTATGCCCTCGTCGTATGGTGACATTATGATTTTTCATTGTAGATAGAACCGCACCCTGAAATTCCTTGCCAGGATCAACCTGCAATAGATTCGGCCAGTGCAGAGGACCTCGTCGATAAATCCTTTCAAATGCAGAAGCAACTTCAGTGGCTGATTTTGTTTTTAACGGTTCTGCTTCTTTGTATCGACTTGCAATATCAACTACGGTTAACGCGTATTTGTAACCACGATCATGTGGCAGAAATAATATATCAGCCTGATGAACTTCATTAGGAGCGGTCACATCAAAATGCGAGAATTGAATTTGTTTAGGTGGTGGTAGATAAATTTGCCATAGTGCCTGTTTAGATAACCAATCCGCCGCTGTAGTTTTTTTCACTTTTGCAGCGCTAGCGAGTTTATGTACTGCTGATTTACCCCTCCAGTATCCTCTTGGGGAATAATAAATTGATTCCATATTAAAATGCTAGCATTTTCAATTACCAGCACCCATCATCAATTTGCCTTTCATAGCTGATTTTACCAACCACGAAGCCAACTTTTCTTTAAAAGATTTATCAGGAATAGCATTTAACGCATGAATTAATTTCACATCCGCGAGATGCCTGTTTTGCAGATTGCTGCTTTTATATGCAACATCATGAAGGTGACAGGCCTTATCAATGGCGTTTATTGGTTCTTCACCGGGTCGGGGTTGATTTTGATCATCAAGTCTGATATCTAATCGTGTTCCGGGACCACAGTAGCTATATCCTGGAAGGTGCTTTTCTCCGGGGTACTTTGCCCATGGGGTTCCAGGGAGCTTTGTCAATTTGGCTGCGATATCACCTCCTCGTTTTTTTTTAAAACATCTCCGGATTGTAAAATCTTTGATTTTGTAGAAATAAATCTAAACTTTTTTATACCACATGTTGCACATCTACCAGTTAGTGCTGATCTGTTATTTTTAGTTGTAACCGTCGTCACATCATTTGTGCTAGTACGCGTTTTACACTTCACACAATATAGATCCATAATTTATGTATAGAGATATGAATATAATTGATTTTTCAGCGACTAAAATAAGAGAACCAGTTAAGCATCATGCAGCGCTACCAAACTCTATCCGTGCAATTATAATCGGACCATCTGGATCCGGTAAAACGCAATTGTTGCTCAATTTAATAATGAGATGGATGAAGTGGGATAAGTTGTATTTAATTGCCCCTAGCGTAGATGATCAACGATGCTATGAAGTGTTAAAGGATTTTAACGAGAATGCATCAGAAATTAAAGGTGAGAATACCATTGATTTTATAACTGATATTGACGAGGCGCCATCCGTGGATGACCTTGATGGGAGCATTAACAATTTAGTCGTATACGACGATGTGATGTTAGACAATCAAAAAAACCCAGCTAGAATATTTTCCCGGGGGCGTCACAAAAACACTGATGTGATATATGTCACTCAACGCTACACTCAGATTCCAAAAGTGATCAGAGATAACTGTAATATTCTTGCTGTGTTTAACGGCGTTGATACACATACGCTACGAAATATTTGGCAGACATGGTGTTCCGATATGGACTTCAATCAATTTAAAAATTTCTTTAGTCATGCTCAGTCAACCCCGCATGGATTTGTAACAATAAATTTACATGATCCTCGGACACGATATCGTATCGGACTCGATCAAATATTTGGTTGAAATCATTTATTATTTTTTGTTAACCCAGTGATGAAATCACTAGCAGCAGAGAGGGTGGATGACAACGACGTTGGCGTATATAAGGAAATCTTATTTTATCGAATAGACGCCATTTTTTTTACTATTTGGTGGAAGCCTCAGATTTCCGAATCGACGCTCGGAAAGTTGTGAGGTTCACCCTCTCTGCTGCTGCAGTTCTTTAAATCAGCACATTTTGCTGGTGGGACTTGTATTTTTACCATATTTATAGTCCTGGGCTCTTAGTTTTAAAATCCTAGTGAGACCTCTGCATGTATATCTATTGTTCAACTACAAAACAGTAATGCTTTTCTTTGCTAGCTTGTCAGAAGTATATACAGAAAACTGTCATAATTTTTTATAACATGAGACATTAATGGTTTCCTTGGCAAGCTTGTTGACTATTTTGACAATGGAACAGTATTGCTTTCCTTTGATAGTTTGTTAGCATTGTTATTGAAAATTGTTCTTTAGGACAAATGCCATTCCAGGCAAGATTTCTCATATTAAGATTATGTCGTGATGCTTTGTAAAATGATTTTAAAAAGAATTTCATTTTGGGGTGATTTATAAATACAAAGTATTATGTATATACTTAATATTATTATCTTTGTTCCTCTACAATATTATCTATTAAATATTATCTGCCATTTAGTAGTTGTTTGATATTATCTTCTAAAAAGTATCTGCTAAATATTATCTGGAGATTTTTTTCCATTACAATATTATCTGCTAAATATTATCTGCCACTTAGCACTTGTACATTATTATCTACAATATATTAAATGTTGTTTTGTAGGTTTATATAGTAATTATTTACAGCCGATTCAAAACTCAATTTGTTTAAAAACATTTGTCCTAACTCGGACCAACTATTGATATTGCTTCATCTTCTCTATTCAATTACTAACTCAGCATCAATGGAATTCCAGCATGTGCTAATGATAGGATTTTGACAGACATTCTTCGAAATGAATGGAATTTCACAGGTTATGTTGTAAGTGACCTGGGGGCTATCGAGTTAATTATTACGGCACACAAGTACCTCAATACACCTATCGACACAGTAGCAGCCTGTCTGAAAGCGGGAACCAATCTTGATTTCTCAGGTGTAAAGAAATCTGTGTATGATTATATTGGTGAGTTCATTTCAACAACTATAGTAATGGCTAAACAAGTTTCTACTAACATTGTAGCTTTTAGTATTCCCTTCTTTTTCAAAAACAAGTTTCTTTCCATGAGATATGTTAATAAATAATAAATGCTATGAACTTGTTGCACACACTCCTTCTGTTTGAAACACGGTTCGCACGTTTTTGTTTCTACTGTTTTACAAAATAGCCTTAATTATTTGGTTATTAAACATGCTTAAATAAGCAACATAACATACCTGCCAATTTATTGAAGTCACAGAATGGTCTTGTATGCTGAAATCAGATAGAATAGTCTTTTATGCTGAAGTTAAATAGAATGGTATTTTATGTTGAAGTCAGATAGAATGGTCTTTAATGCTGAAGTCAGATAGAATGGTCTTTTATGTTGAAGTCAGATAGAATGGTATTTAATGTTGAAGTCAGATAGAATGGTCTTTTATGTTGAAGTCAGATAGAATGGTCTTTTATGTTGAAGTCAGATAGAATGGTATTTTATGTTGAAGTCAGATAGAATGGTATTTTATGTTGAAGTCAGATAGAATGGTCTTTAATGCTGAAGTCAGATAGAATGGTCTTTTATGTTGAAGTCAGATAGAATGGTATTTTATGTTGAAGTCAGATAGAATGGTCTTTTATGTTGAAGTCAGATTGAATGGTCTTTAATGCTGAAGTCAGATAGAATGGTCTTTTATGTTGAAGTCAGATTGAATGGTCTTTTATGCTGAAGTTAGATAGAATAGTCTTTTATGTTGAAGTCAGATTGAATGGTCTTTTATGCTGAAGTCAGATAGAATGGTCATTTATATTGAAGTCAGATAGAACGGTCTTTTATGTTGAAGTCAGATAGAATGGTCATTTATGTTGAAGTTAGAATGGTCTTTTATGCTGAAGTCACAGAATGGTCTTTTATGTAGAAGCTAAAAAGAATGGTATTTTATGTTGAAGTCAGATAGAATGGTCTTTTCTGTTGGAAGTAAGATATAATGTTTTTTATGATGAAGTAAGATTGAATGGTCTTTTATGTTGAAGTCAGATAGAATGGTCTTTTATGTTGAAGTAAGATTGAATGGTCTTTTATGTTGAAGTCAGATAGAATGGTCTTTCATGTTGAAGTAAGGTTGAATGGTCTGTTATATTGAAGTCAGAATGGTCTTTTATGCTGAAGTTAGATTGAATGGTCCATTATGCTGACGTTACAACGGACATTTATGCTGAAGTCAGATTGAAGTCTTTTATGTTGAAGTAAGATTCAATAGATTTTTTTATACTGAAGTCAGATTGAATGGTCTTTTATGTTGAAGTAAGATTCAATGTTTTTTTTTATACTGAAGTCAGATTGAAGTCTTTTATGTTGAAGTAAGATTCAATGTTTTTTTTTATACTGAAGTCAGATTGAAGTCTTTTATGTTGAAGTTAGATTCAATAGTTTTTTTTATACTGAAGTCAGATTGAAGTCTTTTATGTTGAAGTAAGATTCAATGGTTTTTTTTATACTGAAGTCAGATTGAAGTCTTCTATGTTGAAGTAAGATTGAATAGTCTTTTATGCTGAAGTCAGATTGAATTGTCTTTTATGTTGAAGTCCGATATAATGATCTTTTATGTTGATGTCAAATTGAATGGTCACTTATGCTTAAGTCAGCGAGAATGGTCTTTTTTTGTTGAAGTCAGATTGAATTGTCATTTTTGTTGAAGACAGATTGAATGGTGTTTTATGTTAAAGACAGATTGAATGGTCTTTTATATTGAGGAAACCTGATTACTTGTAATTAGAAAAGATCAGTCAGTGGACAGCCAGTGAACCCTTTCAAGTATAAACACAGCATTAAAGAAAGTATTTAAAAATGGCAAAATCATTCTTTTAGGACTATAACATTTTGCAGATACAGTCATCTTGATCACTGTATATAAACTTTCCATTGATTTCTAAAGTAGAACAAACACTGTAGTCCTAAATATGCAGTATACTTTATGACAATTGATCTCTACTTTGTAACAGCTGATCAGGCTGTACCTTGTGACAGCTGATCAAGCTGTATGTATTTGTGACAGCATAATTTGTGACAGCATATCAGGCCCCTTCTTCTCACTGTGTTTTGAGCAAGAAACTCAAGTTCAAGTTTAAATCTCTCAAAAAAGATGCGATGCAATCACAGAACAGTTTGTTCTATGAAAGCTCCATATCAGATACAATGCAAAACGTAACATTTAGTTACACGAAAGCCACAAATTCTCCCCACAAAAATACAATGAAATCACAGAACATTTGGTTCCATGAATTTTGAAAGCTTCAAATCCTCCCAAAAAATATACAATGCAGTCACAGAACATTTGTTTCCATGAAAGCTCCAAATCCCCAAATCACGTACGATGCAATCACAGTACATCTGATTGCACGAAAGCTCCAGACTGCTAGATCATATACAGTACAAGCACATTACAACAGGTTCCATGAAAGCCCCCGACCACCAAATCAGATATGGTACAACTGCAGTACTTATAGGTAAATAAATGTTTGTACTTAAGTAGAGGAATTCAAGTGAAAAAGATTGTACAAGTTACATTGCTCTATGTTTATTATAATTCAGGTAAAAACTGTTAGTGCCTTTGCACTTTGAAATCTAGTTTCATGACCAAAATTTTAAAGAATACAATAGAATGTTCTAGAAAGATGTGTCCCAAAAAAGTCAGAGAATACAGTAGAACCTTTTAGAACGATGTGTCTTTGTATCTTGATAAAGGTGGTCTTGTGACAGGCACAGCACTTTATACTCAATAAACACTTGCATTTGACAATCTAGTTTGTCAAAGCAGGTGGCCTGTCTGAGCGGTGGTCTCTCAAGATAGATTTTATTGCAGCAACCCTGATCCAGTATTTTCAGAACTTTTGGGCAAGGAACTTAAGCTCAAGCTCATGACTACAAATTTAAATAAATTTATATCAGATATTTAGGGTGCACCATTGCCTAGTAGAGGGATAAAGAATAAGAAAAATCTAAAACTTTTGTGATTCAAGCTTTTTTTTGCTATATATTCATTATTAAAAGTTGAGTGCAACTATGCTTTTTTGGCAGATTTGTGCAGTTTGTTAAAAGTACTCATTAAAACAAAAAGATAGACCTGATCTACCTGTGCAGTTTGACTCAACTTATGAGTGATAAAATATACTGTAAATGAAAGTTATAAATTATACGTTTTTGGGTTTTTGAGCTCAAGCTTGAGTTAAATGTTTTCATGCATGCTTTATTATTAGAAGATTTTGTTTATTATTTTTTACTTTTGTTTAGTTGATGCTGTCAAGCAAGGGAAGGTTTCAGAGGAACTGGTCAGAGAAAGAGTAAAACCTCTTTTCTATACCAGAATGAGGCTGGGAGAGTTTGACCCACCATCCATGAACCCATACTCGCAGTTAAACCTTTCTGTGGTTCAGAGCCTTGAGCATAGAAAACTTGCACTTACAGCAGCCATGAAATCTTTTGTCCTGCTGAAAAATGATAAGAACATCCTTCCATTGGCAAAATATTTCAACAAAATTGCAGTATGTATATTTTTATGGTAAATATAGTTTTTGGTGAGATTTTTATAAAAAAATTCTGATGATTCTTATGTTGCATTATGATAGATAGGCATGTTGATGCATTGATATTTGAATTATAATTTATATTTTACAGGGAGCTATTATTAACTGTGTACATTTAGTTTCATCATTTAAAAAGTCAGACTTTTAAAATGAGACAATATACCCTGACTAATCCATGATTAATTTTTACCCCACATATCATACTAGGTGTCAAATACAGTGTAATAACCTCCTTGTCTATCAATCCATCCTTTTGTCTGCCTGTTTGACTGTTGGCCTTTACCCTCCATGTCTATCAATCCATCCTTTTTGTCTACCTGTTTGACTGTTGGCCTTTACCCTCCATGTCTATCAAACCATCCTTTTGTCTACCTGTTTGACTGTTGGCCTTTACTTTCCATGTCTATCAATCCATCCTTTTGTCTACCTGTTTGGCTGTTGGCCTTTACTTTCCATGTCTATCAATCCATCCTTTTGTCTGCCTGTTTGGCTGTTGGCCTTTACCCTCCTTGTCTATCAATCCATCCTTTTGTCTGCCTGTTTGGCTGTTGGCCTTTACTTTCCATGTCTATCAATCCATCCTTTTGTCTACCTGTTTGACTGTTGGCCTTTACCCTCCTTGTCTATCAATCCATCCTTTTGTCTGCCTGTTTGGCTGTTGGCCTTTACTTTCCATGTCTATCAATCCATCCTTTTGTCTACCTGTTTGGCTGTTGGCCTTTACCCTCCTTGTCTATCAATCCATCCTTTTGTCTGCCTGTTTGACTGTTGGCCTTTACCCTCCATGTCTATCAATCCATCCTTTTGTCTACCTGTTTGACTGTTGGCCTTTACCCTCCATGTCTATCAATCCATCCTTTTGTCTGCCTGTTTGGCTGTTGGCCTTTACTTTCCATGTCTATCAATCCATCCTTTTGTCTACCTGTTTGGCTGTTGGCCTTTACCCTCCATGTCTATCAATCCATCCTTTTGTCTGCCTGTTTGGCTGTTGTCCTTTACTTTCCATGTCTATCAATCCATCCTTTTGTCTGCCTGTGTGGCTGTTGGCCTTTTCTGTTACAGTCTTTTTATTGTTATTAAAAACCATTCAGTTCAAATTCACCAAATTTGAAAGAACAAGTGTATTTTACGTCTATTAAATATGTGATAGAGCGATTATTTTAGTTGCATTTTTTGTTTCTTTTTACTCCTTACCCATAGATTACCCTCGGAGGGGTTATGACTTGTTTAAATATTTTTTTTTTAAACTGATTTTATAATGATCAGTCATCACATAGGGATAGTTAAAGTTAGTTGCAGTTTTGAGGGCTGTCATTAGTTAGGATGCTGGAGAATAATACAGTGTCTAAATTTGTGCTTTTCAAGAGCATCGTGAATTTCTATACAAGAAATAATCATATTTTGGGTAGCCCTATAAACACTTGCTGTAGGTGACTTATTTTACTGACACAGCATTACCAAACATGACAATAATAACACATAGTAAGCATGTAACAAGTACATGTTTCAAATATTTATTATTACGGATAGAACAAAAAATGAACTACAGTATATACTGTACTTTCGAGTCAATTGTATGCAGAAGCCAAATATCAGTGCAGCATCATGCCTGATATGCAAATAATACAGTGAATAAAATATGACCTCTCTTCAGAGAATGACATGCAGTCCTTATTGTATCTTTCATCTTAGTTTGCATCCTTTTCTGAACTTGAATGTTAGCTGTCCTGCAGTCCGACAGGTACTCTACTAGTTGTGGACATATTCCATGTGCTTGATTTTGGCCTGCAGAAAAATAGGTTTGAAAACTCATCTAAATCATTTGGTAAGCCCATTCAGTACATGCCTGGTTTTAGCTGAGTTGAGGAAAGCAAACATCAATCATAGACTGATGCCCAGTATATTGGTTGCTAAAAATATACTGATTTTTGGTAATGTTATAACACCAGTCTCTCACTATCAAATGATCAGCTTCCACTTGTTCAGTAAAATTCTTTGACTCTTCTCAGAAATGGCATAGATTAAGCAGTTTTCAGTTTATAGGAACATTTAAGAAATATTAAAGGTCTGATGGGATAATGCTGGTAATTTATTACAGTTTATTTGAACATTTAAGAAATATTACACCACTTCCAACAACCTTCTCTCCACTAGACCTACCAGACCAATTTGAAAATTTCTTTGATGACAAAGTACAAACCATTAGAGATTCGCTTGACAGCACAATTTCAACTGATTGGTCACCATACAGTTATGATGCAGAATTTCAGCGACAACCGTTAGGAGCATTTGAACCTGTTTCTATTGATCTAGTACAGATTATCGTGATGAAAAGTGCACCAAAGTCATGTGAACTTGATCCAATTCCGACATCACTGCTGCTTGAGTGCTTAGACCCAATATTGCCTTCACTAACAGATGTTATTAATATCTCTCTCATCGGGGGAATTCCCATAATTAGTCCTTTGAATACGTTCCCCGATCACATTACTTTAGGGATATTAGCCTGCTACCTCGCGAATCCAGCCCTACCAAAAGACGAAAATTCGTCTTTCCTGTCTAGGTCATATAGACAAAGGGCAATAACTCTTGCCCCTTACCTCCCCTTGCTACCCGCTAGGTGTTGCTTCTTTAGTTTTTTAGCTTCGCTTGTACTGTGCAAACACGTACAATTAGACCTCCAATGAATCCAAGCCATCTTAGTGTAAATTTTGACCATCCGAAGTTAAATTTGGAATTACTGTGTTGGATAATCATTCCTCTACAGGTTGTATACATTATTTTACAATATTTTCCAATTTGAGTGACTTTGTCACCTTTTCTGGACTTCGGACCAGGTTGCAACATGGTCAAAAAGCACGCTTATGGCGGTACTAGCATGTAATACATGTAGCACTCAATAATTTCGCTTATTCCGTATGTAACGTTTACGATATTAGCGACTAATAATGTGCTGCATTGATAATTTGTGCTTTATTTATCTTCTTTGACGTTTCAGTAGACTTCAAAAAAGTCTTTGAACGACCGATTTGCGACTTTAATGGCGGACTTCATGTTGTAGTCATGAGTTCACGCGACACTTAATCATTTCGCTTCCTCCGTTAGTTACGGTTATGGAATAGCGACTTAATAGCGTACTGAATTGTTAATTTGTGCTTTGTTTATCTTCTTTTCCGTTTCAGTAGACTTCGTCTCTGAACGACCAGTTGCGACTATTAATGGCGGAATTTCGTGTTGTAGTCACGAGTTCACGCGACACTAAATCATTTCGCTTCCTCCGTTAGTTACGGTTTTGGTAATAGCGACTTAATAGCGTGTTGAATTGCTAAATGTGCTTTGTTTATCATCTTTTTCGTTTCAGTAGACTTAGTCTTGAACGACCTATTGCAACACGCTCACGGCGATAACTAGTGTGGTCATTAAGAGTTAACATGGCACGGAATAATTTGACTACTCCGTTAATAACGGTTATAGTATTATCGAATTAATAATATGTTGAATTTTTTAATTTGTGCTTTGTTCTCTTCTTTTGTCGTTTCAGTAGCAAAGTCGACAACGAAGGCATGAATGGCAAAATGGGTGTTGGCAATGTGGAAATGGAGGAAATTATGTTGACATGGTTTAGGCTGCCCAGTGGATGTAAATTTCACCGCAGGTCCGTGCATGGCTTTCGGGCCTGTAAGTCCGGACGCATGGAGTCTAGGCTGGATCAATTGGATCCATTTTATTATGCACTTTCGCCGGCCGTCCAGCCGTCCGTCCAGCCGACACCGTCAGTTCAGCCGGCACTTCAGCAGGCACCAACCGGCACTAGCCGTCCATCCGGCACCGTCCGTTCAGCCCAGATGGCACCGGACGGCCAGCCGACCTTCCAGCTTGCATCAACAGGCACCAGCCGTTCAGCCCAAATGGCACCGGCCGGCCAGCCGACCTTCCAGCCTGCATCAACAGGCACCGGCCATCCACCCGGCAACGACTGTTCAGCCCAAATGGCACCGGTCGTCCAGCCGACCTTCCAGCCGGCATCAACCGGCACCGGCCATCCATCCGGCAACGACCGTTCAGCCCAAATGGCACCGGTCGTCCAGCCGACCTTCCAGCCGGCATCAACCTACACCGGCCGTCCATCCGGCAATGACCGTTCAGCCCAAATGACACCGGTCGTCCAGCCGACCTTCCAGCCGGCATCAACCTGCACCGGCCGTCCATCCGGCAACAACCGTTCAACCCAAATGGCACCGGTTGTGCAGCCGACCTTCCAGCCGGCATCAACATGCACCGGCCGTCCATCCGGCAACGACCGTTCAGCCCAAATGGCACCGGTCGTCCAGCCGACCTTCCAGCCGGCATCAACCGGCACCGGCCGTCCATCCGGCAACGACCGTTCAGCCCAAATGGCACCGGTCGTGCAGCCGACCTTCCAGCCGGCATCAACCGGCACCGGCCGACCATCCGGCAACGACCGTTAAGCCCAAATGGCACCGGTCTTCCAGCCGGCATCAACCTGCACCGGCTGTACATCGGATTTATGGAGATTATAGTGATGTACCCGTCAGTCAATCTGTACTACTGGTTACATATCACTACCATGAGAGAGATGTTATAGATGTATCTCCGTCCAATCAGACCATTCGATAGGCAGGTGCCGGTCATAGCCGGACCTTCGCCGACATTCCGGCCGACCATATACCAGACAAATCAGTCGGTATTGCCGGTGTACACCTCCCGTCACGTCAAATACGTGACGGTGTGATTTTAAAAAAAAAAAAAACAAAACAAAAAAAAAAAAAAGGGAGAATTAGTGACATTATCAGAGATGACGGAATTGAGTTATCTATGCCACTTGGTATGCGCTACCCAGATATGGCAGCTTTACCAGAACAGGACTTTCAGGCCGACCATTCGCCAGTTCAATCAGCCGCTAGTGCCGGCCGTCCATATGTTCACGGCTTCTCCACAAGGGAGATTTAGTGAAAGTGTCAATTATGACAGAATTGCGTCATCTAGGTCACCTGGTATGCTGTCCAGATATGCAAGCTGTACCAGAACCAACATTCCCTCTGAGCGAATGGTAGATGGGCGCACAGTGCTGGCCGCACTACATAAGCATTATGTAATTATTATTACCTTCCAGCAGGCACCAACCGGCACCGGACGTCCATCCGGCAATGACCGTTCAGCCCATATGGCACCGGTCATCCAGCCGACCTTCCAGCTGGCACTAACCGGCACCGGGCGTCGATCCGGCAATGACCGTTCAACCCAAATGGCACCGGTCATCCAGCCAAGCTTCCAGCCGACACTTGCCGGCACTGACAGTCCATCCGGCTCCGGTTGTCCAGCCCAACAGGCACCGGTCGTCCAACCGTATGGAGATTTTAGTCATATACCAGTCCGTCCGACTGTACCGCTGTACCAGCACGGGGACTTTTATCATACCGCAATCCGCACAAATCGGATTGACGATGATTCTAGTGATGTTTCCGTCTGTCAATCCGTACTACCGGTTACATATCACTACCATGACACAGATGTTGGCGATGAATCTCTCGATCCAACCCGACCATTCGAGCGGTCGGTGCCGGTCATAGCCGGCCCGTCGCAGACATTCAGGCCAAACATATGCCAATCAATTGATTCGGCATTGCCGGCCGTCCATAGGCTAACAGCTCATCCACAAGGGAGAGTGAATGCCTTTATCAGAGATGACGGAAGCGAGTCATCTATGCCACCTGGTATGCATTACCCCGATATGGATGCTTTACCAGAGCAAGATTATGCACATAGTGAGTGCGATGAATCGCAGGCAAATCAGCTGTATGCAGATCCAACTATGGAACGGACTGAGTTCAGCTTCAAAGCCGCAGTGGAGGAAATTTATAGGGTGTTAAGGCCCCTTCAGAATGCCCTCCACCTCCTGCTGCCATCCATTACCAACTATAAGGTTAGAGCGTCGGTCGATCTGGATGAGGGGGAAGAGACTCTATCCTTCCGCCTCCTTCCCCAGTCGACAAAAATTAAAGAAATTAATGACCGTCTGTCGACACGTATAGGGGATCCAGGAAATGCTAAGGTGTTCTTTTCTGAAAGCCAAGTACCAGCGTCGTTTTCAGGTCGATGGTACAAAACTCACTCCGATGCGTTCAGTACTGAGGTCCTGGCTTGGGATAAAATATGGCAGCAGTCCATATGTCTGCGGCATTGTCTTATAAAGTGGACAAAACTGTGTTCAATGCCACATCCAAGCTGGTTCGAAATGTAGTCGCTACGTCTTCACTGTTAGACCTAGCCTCCCTAGCCATTTTCAGGATCGCTGAAAAATCTGGCAATGAACATGCTTGGGAATCGATGGCCCGGTTAGCTAGGGTTCTTAACAGGGCAGCTCACCATTCCATGGCCAATGCGCTGACTGCTTCTGCCAACCTAGACCTGATACGTCGTGATGCATGTCTGAAGGGCACGTCGCTTAAACCCCATCATAAGCTGGCTAGATATGACCGACGCACATTTCACGTCCCTATCCCACGAGTAGTGGACATTTCTCCATTGTGCTTGTTGGGACTTGGTTTATCAGTTCCATGTCATACGTTTTGGCCTAAATTTAAGCCCTTGGGCTAGTACCAAGGTTATGGATTACATCGTCACCCTGTTCCGCTCGACTTCATCTATTGCGTTGGCAGTATATTTGGACGACATCCTCCAGAAACATCTGTCAAGTTCTACTCTGCTCAAAGGCAGAAACGATCTTATATCACTTTACATCATATAGGCTTTCTCGTGAACTGGATAAAGTCTGATCTCTGTCCAATCCGGATTTTGGTCCATCTGGGTGTGGAGTTTCTCCCGATCTGAATCTGGTAAGGCTTCCTCGAGTTTGCGATCATCCAGATAATTGCACTCGTAGAGTCCGTTTCCGACATAATGCGCATTTTAACGAGAGAGTTGCAGATCCTCGGATTATTCAATGCGGCAGCAGACTTGATCCCGCTCAGCCGTCCTTTTATGCGCCCTTTACAAAGGACGTTGCTAGCGTTATTGCACCCTTTTCAAGTCCCTTCGATCCCAGAAAACAGTCATGCTCACGCCAGGGATAATTGTGGGGGTGCCTTGCCTCAAAACAAGGGGACACCAATCACCAGACCTGTGCAGTCTGAACTGGCAGTTTCTACATTGGTTCGACAATCTCCACCTCAATGTACAATTCAGACACATTCTTGGCAGATTCAATGTCTTGGCTGACACTCTATCTAGTCATTCACACAGAATGGTCACTCCATCAATCGGACTTTCTTCCAATTAACACACTTTGGGGACGTCCGATGATTGATCTTTTGCAACAAGGTGGAATCGCAAGTTCTCCACCTTTCATCTCACAGGTTCCAGACCCAGAAGCTTGGGTCGTGGATGCTCGATCAATCAGCTGGGAAGGGTTGTGGTCATTCTCCTACCTTCCCACGGTCTTGGTACTGAAATTAATCCAGAAGTTAAAGTGTCAGAACTGTCAGATGGTTCTGATTGCCCCTTTCAGATGGAACAACTCCTGGGTCTCCGATCTACTCAATCTAGGTGATAGATCTACCCAGGAAGATTACAGTCAGCACAAGTATTCACAAGCAACCGCGGCCAGGGGTGTTCCAAGACAAACAATTTAAATTTTTGATTACGGAGAGAATCTCGAGAGCAAGAAGGCCTTCTACTCTGAAGGTTTACGAGGGCAAGTGGCATGTTTTCAGAGACTGGTACCATATCATTCACATTGTTCCTCTGAGTGTCACAATCCCTCAACTGGCCAACTTTTCTCTGGCTTTTCGAGGAGAAACAGCTGGCTCCAGTTATTCTCCAATGCTACTGCTCCATGATATCAGACACATTCCGCCATTCTGGTACATGTGCTATCAGCCATGACAAAGATTTGTCAGATCTTTTAGACATTTTAAAAATTCAATCGACTTATATCCCTCACCCTGTTTCCAAATGGAATCTGTCCTGGGTTTTAACATGACTCAATTCAGACAGTATTGAGTCTTTAACCCACGATTAGTTAAAGCTACTATCATACAAATTGGGTTTCTTGATAGTCTTAGCTTCAGCATGCAGGGTGAGCGAGTTACATGTCCTTTCTAGTGACCCGAACTCTCTTCTGTTCCGATCAGAAGGTTTGATGGTCCTCTTGACGCAGCCAGGCTTCGTAGTCCAAAATAGATTACCATACATTGGCGATCAACGAGTCGTCATTAGCTCGCTTTCTTTATAGATAAGTCAGGATCAACAGCCATGTAAGATCCTGTTTGTGCACTCTAGCACCATTTCAATGCATAGAGGTGAGTCAGGTCACATACAAGCACTTCTTTCTTCTGGTGATAGCTGGGATATGAGATATCACCATTCAAGCCCTTGCTTCATGGCTGTAGTGGGTTATACGCTCAGCGTACTCTGAGAATTTGCAAATCAGTCACCTTATAGAAGCTGTTGGCTGACATGCAGAGTCAACCTTCTACAGTTTTATCTTCAAGTTTGTACTCGCAGAGGCAAACATTGATTCTAGTATGTCCGGTGTTGGGCAGCCCAGACGCCCACCAGACCCATGTGCAACAATCAGCACAGCCTATTAGCTTCGCTGGATTCGCCAGATAAATTTTCGTAGGTAAGAAGATTTCAATAACTATCTTCTTAACCGTATAAAGGGGTCACATATCACGTGACCCCGGGCTGTGTTGCTGATTGAAAATTAGGAGACCGGGTTATCATTCACATGGGGAATCCAGCCATCATTCCCTAGAGGATACCCAGGGTGGAGGTCGGATGCTCCGCATTCCCTCCTCCTATTACTTATTCTCCTAAAGTAATGTGATCGGATAACGTATTCAAAGGAGAAAGCAAATTTTTTAGTAAATTATGTTTCTCCGAGAATACTTACCCGATCACATTACTAAGAAACCCTCCCAACCACCCCGCCATGCGAGCATCCTCGTGTTTTATATACCGCTCAGCTTAAAAACTAAAGAAGTGACACCTAGCGGGTAGCAAGGGGAGGTAAGGGGCAAGAGTTATTGCCCTTTGTCTATATGACATAGACAGGAAAGACGAATTTTCGTCTTTTGGTAGGGCTGGATTCGCGAGGTAGCAGGCTAATATCCCTAAAGTAATGTGATCGGGTAAGTATTCTCGGAGAAACATAATTTACTAAAAAATTTGCTTTTTCAAAACTGCCATTGTAAAGCCACTGCTGAAGAAACCAACACTGGATCATAATGATTTAAAGAACTACCACCCAGTTTCTAATCTCCCATTCATATAAAAAATCTTAGAAAAGGTTGTTCTAACTCAACTTGTATCTCATTTGAATTCAAACAGTCTTTTAAACAATGTACAGACTGCATATCGCCTTTGCCACAGTACGGAAACTACTCTTCTGAAAGTATTTAATGACATTCTCTCTGCTTTGGATAGTGGAAAGATTACAGTCCTTACTCTCCTGGATTTATCTGCAGCATTTGACACAGTAGACCATGATATACTACTTCATCGTGTCCAGCATGTATTTAGCATTCAGAATATAGCCTTACAGTGGTTCAAGTCCTGCTTAGTGAACAGGACACAAAATATATCTGCAAATGGAATACACTCCAGCCGTATGTTGTGGTGTTCCACAGGGATCTGTTCTTGGATCTGTTCTTGGACCTGTTCTCTTCATTCTGTACACTCAGCCGCTCTCAAGTGTCATAGATCATCACCCAGTCTCGCACCAATTATATGCTGATGACACCCAAATATACAAGTCTAGCCACCCAGCTGAAGTTGATGCTACCTTCCATGGAGTAGAGAAGTGCATTTCTGATGTGAAATCATGGATGACATGTAACAATCTGCAGATATATGATGATAAAACTGAGGCTATTCTGATCACAACATAAAGACTTTCTCATTCACATCCTTTACCTCAGACAATAAATATCAGCAACACCAACATTAAATTCTCAGTCAGTACGAAACCTAGGCGTTACTCTAGACAGTACTCTCACATTGCACCAACATGTCATGAACATATGCAAGGCTGCATATCTTGAATTGAGACGCATCAGTTCCGTTTGTAAATATCTTTCAGTTGATGCCACTAAAACACTTGTGTATTCATTAGTACTTTCAAGACGGGACGATTGTAACTCAATTCTGTCTGGTTCGTCACAATATTTACTCCAGAAACTTCAAAAAGTTCAAAACACAGCTGCACGGATCATCTTTAGAGTACCTCGATCAGAGCACACTGCTCTGTACCCTACACTGGCTATCGATTCGATCCAGAATCAAACACAAAATTTGTTCTCTGTGCTATGTTTCAATGACAGACTCCAGTCTAACATACCTATCCAGCCTCACCCATGTATATACACCAGCAAGATCCTTACGCTCTTCTTCTTATAATCGTATACTCATTATTCCCAAGGTGAAAACAAGTCATATGGACAACGTTTGTTTGCACACCAGGGCCCGGCGAAGTGGAACAAATTGCTCATTGAAATTAGACACAAAGATACAGTGGTCCCTTTTAAGAGTGCTCTTAAGACTTACCTGTTTCGACTGCAGGGACAAACTTAGCGACCTAATCATGTTTTATATCTTATATGTTTTCCAGTTTCATTGTTTTTGTCATTTTTTTTCTGTAGTGTAGTCATATCATTATTGATGGTTTAAAGTGCTTAGAGCTTCGAAAGATTAGGCGCTATACAAAGTCCTCATTATTATTATTATTATTAAAGGTCTGATGGATAATGTTGGTAATTTATTACAGTTTATTTGAACATTTAAGGAATATGAAAGGTCTGATAGGATAATGCTTTTTATTTATTACAGTTTATCGGAACAGTTAAGAAATATTAAAGGTTCGATGGGATAATGCTGGTAATTTATTACAGTTTATAGGAATATTTAATAAATATTAAAGGTCTGTTGGGATAATGCTGGTAATTATTACAGTTTATAGGAATATTTAAGAAATATTAAAGGTCTGTTGGGATAATGCTTGTAATTTATTACAGGTTTGTACCTTAGAAAGATCAGCCTCGAAAGAAGTAATTTCCAGTCCCTGTACTTAGCAACAGTATATATGTATACATTACAGTGTTCAGGTTTTTCATAAAACATGCAAACATAAATGTTACACCAAATGTAGGACTAAAACCTACATTTATTTGTTAAAATGATATTGTTGTTAAAAATATGCAATCTTAATATGCAGAGTAGCAGTTACAATTCTAAAAACAAGTGAAATGCTAATTTACAAAGTTGGATTTGAGCTGAATGAAAGAAGTATGAACTGAAAATGCAAAGCAAATCATCTTTGTGGCACTGGCATGGTTCATATTACCTCGGTGCTAAGCACTTTTGTACTGAAACACTGACAAGGTTTTTCTCAACCTCCTCAATTCCTTGAAGCACACTTGCTTTGAGGCACTGACATGGTTTATATATACCTCCTCAATTTCTTGAAATCTGGACTGCGCTGAGGCTTTAACATAGTTCATATCAACCTCCTCAATTCCTTGAAATCAGGGTTTGTTGGTCATTGGGAATGCTGTTGCAAATTCTTGAATCAGAGGTTGGTTTGTAGGTGATTTGATAGGAAGTTCCAAACTCTGGGTGCATTAAATTTTATAGAAAGCTTGCCATTGCTTGTGCGGTGTTATCCTGATCATTCACCCAAAGTTAGGTGTCTAAAGTTCTAGTTAGAGTCTTTTAAATGTAACCATATTATTAAAGTAATAAGAGCTTTCTTGTGGAATATTTGTATTCCTTTAGGTGCAATATGCCTTGGTCTGCAAATATGTCAAGTTGGAAGCTTTGCGGTTTTTATAGAGATAATCATGTGAGCTGCTGAAATGAAAACCAATCATATGATATTGAACTTAATCATCACGTGACCATAAATAATGATAAACTGTATCATGGTGTTTAGAAGTATGCATGTCTTTGACCTCTTGACTTGCACTTGTATTCCACAGGTTGTAGGGCCCATGGCTGACAATTTGCTGCAACTATTTGGGGACTACAGTGCTGACATAGACCCTAAATATTCCACAACCCCCTATCAGGGGCTGAAGAGTTTGGCCCAGCAGGTGAACCTGGCTCCAGGGTGTATAGACAACAAGTGTGAAACATACCTTTCTTCCACCATTGCTCAGGCTGTCCAGGGAGCACAGCTTGTTGTTGTCTGTCTGGGAACAGGTATTTATTTTAATTGCTGTTTGTATAAAGGTACATTTCAGTGTGATACATTTGTTATCTCCATACTTTCTTATTCATTCATCCATCCTATTTGTCAATCCATCTGTCTATTAATACATTGATCCATCTACTTGTCTGTGTGTTATATACTCAACTTCTACACAATAAGGGTGGAAACAAACAAAACAAACCTAGTAATGTACTTGTCCAGATTGTGGCAAATAAGGGTGGGGACAATTACAACGGACTTTGTAATCTACTGATCCAGATTGTGGCATGGCATACTAATGGTGGAGAAAATTACAATGAACTTGGCAATGCAGAAGTCCAGATTGGGTCATGGTATAATAAGGATGAGAACAGTTACAACAGAGTTAGTAATGTACTTGTCCAGAATGTGAATGCCAACTTTCACCTTTCTGCTCATGTGACATATATGGGTAAGAATGCTAGGTAAAAGACCACAGTGTAACATATTGGTGATGATAATAGGTAACAGGTCACAATGTGGCATTTATAGATGAAAATGCAGTGTAACAGATCACAGTGTTTGATTTGAAGGTGAAAATGCTGTGCAACAGACCACAGTGTGGGATTTTTAGGTGAAAATGCCAGGCAACAGACCATAATATGGCATTTATGGGTGAAAAATACCAAGTAACAGATCACAGTGTGGGATTTATAGGACAGAATGCTAAGCAACTGACCACAGTATGGCATTTATAGCTGAGAATGCTAGGTAACAGACTACATAATGGTATTTATAGGTAAGAATGCAAGGTAACAGACCACAGTGGGGTAATTATAGGTAAGAATTCTAGGTAATGGACCACAGACTTGCATTTATAGGTGAGAATAATAGGTAAAAGAACATATTATGGCTTTTACTGCTTAGAGCTTAGTAACAGAACACTGTGTGACCTTATTTATGATCTGTTATTATGAAATCTTTGCAGACCGATCCGTAAAACATAACTGGGACCCAGGGATGACAGTTTCAAAATGGATAGATGCTATTTAGAACTCAGTATCATTGTCATGTGAATAATAAGAGTACCTTGGCATATACCATTTATTTAAAAGAACTGTCTTCCTGCCACAGAGTGTTATACAGTGTAGTATTCTTAATAAGGTGTCTTTTAAGTTCACAGGCAATGGATTTAATGAATTGTGCTAGGTTCACAGACTAAAATATGGCATTTATAGGCAAGAATGCTATGCAACAGACCAGTGTGGTATTTATAGAAAAGATTGCAAGGCAGCAAACCAAAGTGTGGCATTTATAGGTGACAATGCTAGTCAAAATACCAAAGTGTACCATTTGTAGTAAAGAATGCTAGGCAACAGAACTAATTTATGTCACCATGACAACACTGAATGATTAAACATCATTATTATGATTAATCCAAGTGGAGCAACTATGACAGAGCATGCAAGATGGTTGTCATGAAAATCATCATAAAGTCATGGAATTGGTTTCAGCAAATTCTTTCCTGCCTTACTGATAATATCTACCAACATAACCTCATCATCATCATCAGTCTCTTGACCTAGTGTGGTTGTTGAGGCACTGTGCTGCTGAACATCTGACCAGTTCCCTTCATTTGTCTCGATCATGTGCCAATGCTTGTGTCTCTGCAAAACTTTTCCTGGTCCATTCAGTGATGTTGTCACTTTTTTCTGTCTACCTCTCCTTCTACCACCTTGGACACTACCCTGCAGTACTATTGTGGATAGACTGTTGGCTCTAGAAACATGGCCAGACAATTTCAGCTTTCTCTTTTTGACAGTGGTAAGGAGGTCTTCATAATGGCCTACTTTGTGCCTAATGGTGTTATACACTTCTTCATTTGTGATGTGGTCCATGTACGAGATGCCAAGGATGGTTCTGTAGCATCTCATTTCAAGTGCCTGGATTCTTCGTTGTAATTCTGCTGTCAGGGTACAGGCCTCACATGAATACAAAAAAAATTGAGATGACTAGTGCTCTCAATAGTCTGATTTTAGATATTCTTGTCTCTCCATATGGGTCTTAGCTTTGACATAGATGCCTTTGTTTGTGCTGCTTGTGACAAAATTTCTGCTCTTGATCCCTCTTCGATGAGTATGGAACCAAGATATTTGAACTGGCCCACTGTTTCCAGTTCCTGCCCTCTGACTTTAATCTTGGTTGAGATTTGTTTACCACTATTTGTCATCAGCTTTGTCTTCTTGGCACTTATCTCTATGTCACATCTGGAAGATGTTTCATCACGGTTCTTCACTAAGGTGGCAAGCTCATCTTCACTGCCTGCCAGCCCATCAATGTTGTCTGCAAAGCATAGGTTGGTAATGTTACGTCCTCCAATGCTGACTGTCCCACAAAGGTTTTCCAGGGCTTCACTCATGATGCGCTCTAAGTAGATGTTGAAAAGTGTGGGTAACAGGAGACAGCTTTGCCGTACTCCAACTGTAGTTTGAACCAGTCCCCCACAGAACCTTCAGCAATTACTGCACTGGTGGCCTTGGCGTACAGCTACTTGATGGTGTTGGTCAACTTTTGACCCATGCTGAACTTCTTCATTGTGGCCCACAATGCCTCATGCCACACTCTTTCAAAAGCCTTTTAGAAATCTATGAACTTGATAGATGTCTTGATGATGTTGTGAGTACTTTACGCATAAATACCAGTTTGTGGTATGTTGTCTAGTTTTCTGACCTATAAATGCTACACAGTTACCTACTACCTAGCATTGTTACCAGTAATATTCTTAACATTCTAGCAAAGGCTTTGGAGATGCAGCTTATCAAAGTTGTGGAAATATATTATGGGTTGTTCCAGTAAAATATACTTAGAACAAAGGAGTTTTAGTTTGGAGTAGTTATCCACTGACGCAGTTTAGAATTTTGTTTTTCATATATTTGACATGAACGTTTTGATTAATCAGAGTAACCTGGCATATATTTTTAAAAAAACTGTGCCTTTCTTAGATATGATGTATGTTTAGATGGAACAGCCCATAAATGAAAGTGAGGAAATTGGATCAATAATTCAATATGAAAAAAGTAGTGAGCAATTTCTGACTTGGAACATTACTTGTTTTATTAATTTTATTTTGGATGTATGTTCCATTAATCAGATGACTGTTCCATTAATCAGATGACTGTTCCATTAATCAGATGATTTCCAATAATTAGATGACTGTTCCATTAATCAGATGTCTGTTCCATTAATTGGATGATGGCTTCATTAATTAGATGTCTGTACCATTAATCAGATGACTGTTCCATTAATCAGATGACTGTTCCATTAATCAGATGACTATTCCATTAATCAGATGACTGTTCCATTAATCAGATGAATTCCATTAATTAGATGAGTGTTCCATTAACCAGATGACTGTTATCAGATGACTGTTTCATTAATCATATGTCTGTTCCATTAATCAGATGACTGTTCCATTAATTAGATATCTGTTCCATTAATCAGATGAATATTCAATTAATCAGATGAGTGTTCCATTAATCAGATGACTGTTCCATTAATCAGATGATTTCCATTAATCAGATGAGTGTTCCATGAATCAGATGACTTCCATTAATTTGACTTCCATTAATCAGATGACTATTCCCATAATAAGATGACTTTCATTAATCAGATAACTGTTCCATTAATCAGATGATTTCCATTAATCAGATGACTGTTCCATTAATCAGATGAGTGTTTCATTAATCAGATGTCTGTTCCATTAATCAAATGACTGTTCCATTAATCAGATGACTTCCATTAATCAGATGGCTTCCATTAATAATTTGACTTCCATTAATCAGATGACTATTCCATTAATAAGATGACTTTCATTAATCCGATGACTGTTCCATTAACCAGATGTATGTTCCATTAATCAGATGAGTGTTCCATTAATGATTGTTCCATTCAACACTCTAGGGCCATTTTAACAGAATTAATTATGGATGAAAATTGAATAATTCATCTTCTTATTGTCTTGCAGGTCAGGAGTTAGAAGCTGAGAATAATGACCGGTCCACTATGGATCTTCCTAGTAACCAAACACATTTGCTGGAGGATGCTATGAAATATGGTAAAATAACCAATAACATTACATCCTTTTGTGCCAATTCTGACTAATTTAGTTACAAGGTGGTATTCTGGAGTGCCAGAAGAGACTAATGTAGTTATGAGGTGGTACTCATGAATGATAGTCTTGACTAATGTAGGCACGAGGTGGTACTCATGAGTGATAGTCTTGACTAATGTAGGTATGAGGTGGTACTCATGAATGATAGTCTTGACTAATGTAGGTATGAGGTGGTACTCATGAGTGATAGTCTTGACTAATGTAGCTTTGAGGTGGTACTCGTGAGTGAGTCTTGACTAATGTAGGTATGAGGTGGTACTCATGAATGATAGTCTTGGCTAATGTAGGTATAAGGTGGTACTCATGAGTGATAGTCTTGACTAATGTAGGTATGAGGTGGTACTCATGAGTGATAGTCTTGACTAATGTAGGTATGAGGTGGTACTCATGAATGATAGTCTTGACTAATGTAGGTATGAGGTGGTACTCATGAGTGATAGTCTTGACTAAATTAAGTGTAGTTATGAGGTGGTACTGTTGAATGCTAGTCCCAACTAATGAAGTAATACAAACTTTGTGGGAAGCTACTGCATCACTATTATCCATGATATATCCATTCATGTGGCATGAAAACAGCAAAGTCTTCGCTTAAACATGAGAACAAGTAATCTTGACATTTTAAGTCATTAAAAAACCTATTTTTTCAAAGGAAAATACTTCTTTTGATTAAAATTTCTCATTTATTATGTTTAACTCATTAACCCCTGGAGGATTTTGTTGTTTTTGCATGATTGCAAGTAGGAAACACATTTAGGGCACTCTTTCTGAATACATCCTATTACATCAACTTCCAAGCGATTTTCCATTAGACTAATGCCTAGTTGTGTTAGAAACATTGTTTTCCATTGGTTATTTTACTCACTCATGAGCACATGAGCAGAAAGGTGAAAGTTGGCATTCTTTTGTTGTTTTTTTTTTTTTTTTTTTTTTTGCTTAACAAAACATCACTTTCATATTGAGAACTCTTTATTCCAAATGCCCACCTCTCTGTGTATAGTTAAGAATGTTCTGCCTTAGATCTGCATAGCTGCCAACCCTCACTATTTTGACATGAATGTCACGACTTTTTCAGCAATTCATGAATTTTATGCCATTTGCAAGAAAATTCACTAATTCCCCAGTTCTCAACTATTTAAATTATTTAATAAACAAACTGATATCACACTAAGCGCTAGTCTTGATATCGCCAACATTTTAGCGTATATATGGATATGGAATTTTGTTACGCACATGCGCCACCAACACTGATTTGAATTACCACTCAACAATTTTATCTTGAAAATGTCTTTGTATTCACCACCAAGGAAAAATATAGTTCCGAGTTTCCTTTGACCCTTGTTACCACATTTTTACTTTGAAAATTTGTTTATTGTCCATCTCACAAGACTAAATGACCTCACTGACATGCAGGCTGTGAGATTTGTAAAGTCATGTGATTCAGAATAAAAATAGACTGATCCAGGTCAAATTTCAGCAACGAAATACTTTTGTCTCTTCTGTAAGTGGCTTAAAGATGTGACAAATGCTATAGTCACGAATTTTGAGAAAATATATTCCTATTGATTTCGTACAGGTAGATCCTGATAAAAGGTTTGCTGGGTCAGCTTGTAGGAAGCTACCACCAAATGGTGTCAGCGAATTCCAACTTTTCTAAAGGGAATGGACTCTGACCGTACACCCCAACATAAATGTCCAAATATAAAAAAAATGGTGTTGCTAGGGTCAGAGGAAACTCAGAATAGTAAAAAGAAATTTATTGCACAAAAAGTGAAGTTTAGTTTGTAATATACCAAGCATTTGCTGTGCATTCATTTGTTCCAACAAATATTTGCAGACTTTAGGATTGCTTCACAAATTCATGTCAATATTCACTAATTTTTATCATCATTTTCATGATTTGCAAGCCTGAAGGGTTGGCAGCTATGGATATGAAACAAAAAAGTCTAAAATCTGGACACAAAATCAAATTCAGACCATGGGCGAATTTTAGGTTTACAAAATAAAAGAGTCCCAAAAAGTAGGTTTCTCTTTCTGTATTTTGTATTGCAACTAAAATGTCCAGATTATTTGGTATCATTGTAGAGCTAAATCTGTCTACCTTTCTAGAATACCAACCACTTTAATGGATCTTACATGACCTTCACGCTACAGAGCTCGGCAGTAGGCTACTACCACCTGCCATGTAAATGAGGCATCAAGGGTTAATGAGTTAACATGGATTTTGGAAAAAATTTACAAATTGTCAGGGAATGGCTAAATTTGTAATTTATGTGCAGTGTTGATGCACAAGAGATTAAATATGCAAGGAATATGAACTCCAGTCCAACATACCCATCCGGCCTCACCCATGTGTATACACCAGCAAGATACTTACGTTCTTCTTCTGACAATTGTATACGCATTGTTCCCACTGTGAAAACTAAGTCATATAGACAGTGTTCTTTTGCATACCAGGGCCCAGCGATGTGGAACAAATTGCTCATTGAAATTAGACACAAAGACACAGTGGTCCCTTTTAAGAGTGCTCTTAAAACTCACCTTTTTTGACTGCAGGAACAAACTTAGAGACCTAATTATGTTTTGTATCTTATATGTTTTCAGCATGTTTTTATGTTTTTCAATTTCATTGTTTTTGTCATTTGTTTTCTGTAGTGTAGTCATATCAGTATAAATGGTGTAAAGCGCTTAGAGCTTCTAAAGATTAGGTGCTATACAAAGTCCTCATTATTATTATTTTTATTTTATTCAGATTTGGTGACATCAATTAACTCATTAACACTTGTACAATTGTCTCCGATTCAAATAGCATCATGTGATACCTCATTTAATAAAGTTGCGACACACTTATTTAATGAAATTGCTACACACTAATTTAATGAAATTGCTACACACTTATTTAATGAAATTGCTACACACTTATTTAATGAAATTGCTACACACTTATTTAATGAAATTGCTACACACTTATTTAATAAAGTTGCTACACACTTATATGCTATATAATACAGTTCTGTGAACATTTACAACCATATGCAGTTGAAGAAACTTTATGAAATCACTGATGAGTCTATTTGCATTTTAAGAAGTTGGAGAGAACATGGTTTTTAAAACATATTCCAAGCTTCGCTTTGTTTACAATAGTGCAGTCTTTATTTACGTATTAACTTACAATTGTTGGCTACAATAATCTGTTTCAATTTTTATTCTTCTTATAGCAAGTAAAATGTTTACTAAATCAAGCAAAATTATACTGTACCAGTAATTATATATTCTTATTCACTAGTCAGATTATTAGCTGTCAAAAGGAAGAGGAATACAGGCTGCTCACTCAGAAATGTCAGTGTCTGTCACTGTAGCTACTAATAGAATACAAGGTGCTCAGAAATTCCAAAGACTCTCACTGTAGCTACTAATAGAATACAAGGTGCTCAGAAATTCCAAAGACTCTCACTGTAGCTACTAATAGAATACAAGGTGCTCAGAAATTCCAAAGACTCTCACTGTAGCTACTAATATAATACAAGGTACTTAGAAATTCCAAAGGCTCTCACTGTAGCTACTAATAGAATACAAGGTGCTCAGAAATTCCAAAGACTCTCGCTGTAGCTACTAATAGAATACAAGGTTCTCAGAAATTCCAAAGACTCTCACTGTAGCTACTAATAGAATACAGGGTGCTCGGAAATGTCAATGTCTGTCACTGCACTAATAGCTCACATTTGACATTATCGATTTGCTTTTATGCAAGATAAACAACTTTTGAATGATCACAATTGATTGCTCTGTTTTTAAAGATCTTTTCCTCAATACATAATTATTTTAAATGGTATTGCTACATTACTAACCTTTCTGTAATACTTAATAATATGATTGCAAACTTTCAAATTATTTTAATATTTCAGGTTTTGGAACACCAATAATTTTGGTATTATTCAATTCTGGTCCAGTAAATATCACTTTGTATGACCCAAATCCACAAATACCTGCCATATTGGAGTGTTTCTTCCCAGCGCAGTCAACAGGAGAGGCCCTGTATAATGTCCTGACTAACACAGGGGCTGGAGCTAACCCTGCTGCCAGACTGCCATTCACCTGGTACAAGACTGCTGATCAGGTTTGTACCCATCAACAGATATGTTCAAACTCTTTTCATACAAAAATTTGCTTACACTTTAGTTAATTTATTGCATGCGTTGAATTATTTTCCTTCAAAGTTTTCTATCCTCATTCAGTTCTGTCTATACATCCTCCTGTCCATTCATTCAACCATATATCTATCCATTCAACCATCCATCCATCCATCCATCTGTACCTACATTCTTTTGTTTAATCTATCCTTACATCCATCTGTCTATTCATTCATCTATTCATCCATTCATCCTTCTGTCCATCCTGAAGCTTATTAGCATGATTAGGCAAGAAGGAATTAACAAATTAAAATTTGGTGTAGAGATGGTAGTCAGATACAAATTGTAATATTTTGGTATTAAAATATAGTTGTCCTTATTTGATATTCATTTGAATAATAAAAAAAATAAATTTGGAATTGTATGTGTTATTTTTGTTTTTCATACATGGTACACTTGGTCTTTAAAAACCTTGTTAGCATGATTTATTGGATGATCTGTTTGTTGTACATCATCTGATGTGTATCTGTCTGTTAATAAATGTTTGTTATTGCTATTCCTTCTAAAATACTTGGTGCCTTGAAACTTTACACACACATTCATCCCATGGTCAATTGGTTGTAAATGAAAATCATGATGCTCAGACATATATTATGGCCACCACAGTTGGCATCTTGAAATTCTTATAATGTTAAGTTGGTTCTAAATGAAAATGGTGTCAATCTAATATCCAATATGGCCACCACAGCAGCCATCTTGAAATTCCAGTTACCATTACTTCTTCAGAATCGATCTCCATATCAGTATGGTATTTTCACTGAAAGATTTATTATGGTGTCTTGCTGGTCCTAAATAAAAATGGTGCTTTATTAACATCTAATATAGTCACCATGGCAACAGTCTTTAAAATATTGTTATCACAACTCTAATTCAACAGAAAGTCATATTGATCTGGAGTTTTCTTCAGAAGACTAATTATGATCTCCAGTTGCTCCTAAATGAATATGGTGCAGATCTGACATCCAGTCTGGATGCCACAGTAGCAATCTTGAAAATATTTGTTATCTCTACTCCTCACCAATTGAATGGCTATAACAATATGGGGTTCTTACCAGTAGATTTCATATGATACCTAATTGGTTGTAAATTGAATGGTGCCAGTCTTGCATCAAGTATGACTGCAGCAACAGCTATCCTAAAATTCTTTTGTCACTACTCCACTGGTTACATCAAAGTTAAATATATATTTTCATAGTTGGTCCTTCTTATTACAACTAATTTGAGTCAAGGATATATTTTCATGAAATCGACAAATTGAATGGTGGTGTTGCACTTGCATGCAAAAATTCTTTTGATGTGACTAGAGACTAGATGTGACCTGTTCACTTATAAAATGTATTACACATAATATTTTTAAACATTTTGTTTTTGGGGGGAGTATAGGTGAATAAAAGGGGAGGAGTCTGAGTCTGTCATCTCATGTAGGTTCTGTGGTGTATGTCTTTCTGCTCTTATATAACATATATTCAGTTTTTGTCCTTTAATTATTCTTTGTTTTATAATAGATATTTTAAGTAAAAAATTCAAATATATCCTTTATTGCACCAAATGTGATTATGATCTGTGATATTGCTACTTTGCTGTATTTGAACATTGGTATATTACTAAATGGCCAATTAAGCCTTCAAACTGATTTCATCATTATGTCATTATAAAGTTATCAGCATTATATAAATTGCATAAATGTATTTGGATATTTTTTGCTCATTTTTTCAGCCATTTTAAATCTTTAAATGTTTGGTCACATGGAACATATTTTAGATAAAGAAAAGTGAACTAAAAGAATCATTGTGTTGGTTGTAGGGAAATAAAAGACTCTATGGGGATGGTTTTAAGTAATTAAAACATACTATATGGTTGTTTGTAGAGTTTAATGCCATTTTTCAGCACAAGGTAGGCTATTCATGGTGACCAGTAATAACTGTTGGAGGTAAAACCCATGAAAGGAAGAACCACTGTCCCAAGGGAAGCTACTGGCAAGCTTTCTCATATACCCACATTGGCTGAACGCTAGACTTGAACCCATGTAGACAATAGTGAGATGACAGTGATCCATAAGGTTAGTGCTTTAGAGCACTCAGTCACTGTTGATATTCTTAAAGTAGGATATGGTCTAATCATCATGCATGGACTTATAATTGAAGACATATGGTTCGTTTATTTGGTTATTTTTAACATTGGAAATTGTATGTTGGAAATAAAATGTGTTGTCATGGAAAATGCGCCTTGGGTCAGGAAAGCTTGATTTTAATAATTTTGGGAACTTTTCTAGAACATCAGATTAGTGTTTTCTTCTAAAGCAAATATTGTGAAAAGGTGCTTTTGATGTTTGATCCAAGTACTGTTTATCAGGTTAAACTGAAAATAGAGATCTTGGGCATTAATACAGGCCTTTGACATAAAATATACACATATGTTGTTCTTTTCCAAATTTATGTTCAATGCAAAATTACTGCTCACTTCGGTCATTCATATAAATTAAATCATCACTGACTTTAAAAAATTTCAGATCTTAGTATGTTTTGTACACTATTGCAAAGTATTAATTTCTCTACTCCTTGACAACCTACATGTGACTGTAACTGAGGATTGACTGTGTGTTTGATCAGTTTATAAACATTTGGCTTAAAAATAGCTGTTCACACTTAAAAAAGTATTGCTCTACTTGCCAAGATTAAAAGACAGTTGGCTTAAATGAGAAACCTGTGAGGAATAGGAAATCAGAAGAAGCCATATATGGCTGTTTTTTTGTGACCCATGAACCTAAACTTAAGCTGCCATCACAGACAAATTATAAATACTGAATGACTCCATACCCTAATTAAAAATGGATGTTTCTCATAACGTTTCACAAAGATTAAATTTTTTCTTCAGAGATAGGTTTAATTCCCAGGCACACAGATGAAGATATCAAACTATATCTGTCACACTGGAACAAAAGGGAGACTTTCATTTATGCTGCAATTACACTTCCCACCATCCAGTAAATAAATATCTTCAGCCCTGCACTCTAATGATAAAATCTGACTTGCTTTCATTCTTTTACACCGTTGAGTTACATTGTCAACATGACTGGATTACTGTGAATACAAGCAGATAAAAAATATTTGCACATCCAGTCACATGATATTCGTTTATCTAACCAATGCCTTCTTAAAGCCTTTTTTTTTCTAAACAATGCCAAGAAAAATATTAGTTTGTATTGACTGAGTTGTAACTGTAGATATGCAATTGTGAATGCTTAAGGCATGTGGAAACTACTGCTTAGTTAGAAAACATCTGGTTGTGAATGCTTAAGGCATGGGGAAACTATTGCTTAGTTAGAAAACATCTGGTTGTGAATGCTTAAGGCATGTGGAAACTACTGCTTAGTTAGAAAACATCTGGTTGTGAATGCTTAAGGCATGGGGAAACTATTGCTTAGTTAGAAAACATCTGGTTGTGAATGCTTAAGGCATGGGGAAACTATTGAATAGTTAGAAAACATCTGGTTGTGAATGCTTAAGGCATGGGGAAACTATTGCTTGGTTAGAAAACATCTGGTTGTGAATGCTTAAGGCATGGGGAAACTATTGCTTGGTTAGAAAACATCTGGTTGTGAATGCTTAAGGCATGGGGAAACTATTGCTTAGTTAGAAAACATCTGGTTATGAATGCTTAAGGCATGTGGAAACTACTGCTTAGTTAGAAAACATCTGGTTGTGAATGCTTAAGGCATGTGGAAACTATTGCTTAGTTAGAAAACATCTGGTTGTGAATGCTTAAGGCATGTGGAAACTACTGCTTGGTTAGAAAACATCTGGTTGTGAATGCTTAAGGCTTGTGGAAACTATTGCTTAGTTAGAAAACATCTGGTTGTGAATGCTTAAGGCATGGGGAAACTATTGCTTAGTTAGAAAACATCTGGTTGTGAATGCTTAAGGCATGGGGAAACTATTGCTTGGTTAGGAAACATCTGGTTGTGAATGCTTAAGGCATGGGGAAACTATTGCTTAGTTAGAAAACATCTGGTTGTGACTTCAGAAGGCAGGTGACCATTACATACAGGAGATTTATACAGGAAATCCGGAATGCCATTGTGAACAAAATGACTGGTGAAAAAAGTTTGACCATTAGGACAGGTTTTACAGCATTTACTTCATAGGACCACCCCTAATTTTTGGCAAATATATTTAGCTTCTCCCCAGTCTTAATGAATACAGTTTGAATAATTAATCAGGGATTCGACAATTCTTGTACTTGTATTCTTGTAACAGTAAGATGCACTCATGTTTTGCTTTGCCTTTTTATAGATTCCTGTAATGACAGACTACTCCATGAAAGAAAGAACCTACAGATATTTCACAGGGGATCCACTTTATCCATTTGGATATGGACTGTCCTACACGACATTCCAGTATTCTAATCTGACCTTCATGTCACAAATCAAGGCTGGGGACCCACTGACTGTCCAGGCCCAGGTTACAAACACAGGACAATATGATGGGGAGGAGGTATCCATATTATGTCTAATTGGAAGTTAGAATAAATATTTCTTAAGTTTATAGATAAGTGTTAACAATTTGTGTGAGCTGGAATGCTGTTGTGTTTGTGGTGGAACAAACTTGAACATCATGGATAACCATTAATATATTAATATATTGCATGATGTATGTATGCCTTAGGGATGAACCCAGAACCACATGGGTATGAATTGATTGGCTTGACCACTTTATTATTCCAAAATGAATGTTGGGAAAATCCATCTTGCATAGGGCAACATGTCCCTTATAGTATACGCAGTATGTGAATAATGGCATAATACAGTGAATTTCATGGATTGGTTATTGGTTCCACAGATTCAAAGAATGGGGAATATTTTGTTTCCACCAATTCATGGATTTGAAAAGTTACTGTTTCCACAGAAGGTTCAATGTTGGTTGAATTGTTATTGTTGTTGTAGGGTTTAATGCCATTTTTCGACACAAGATGGGCTCTACATGACATCCCATGTACATGGTGGAGGAAGAACCTGGAAAAACCCTGACCCATTAGAAGCTACTGGCAAGCTTTCTCACTTACCCACATTGGTCAAATCTGAGACTTGACCCCACTCAGCCAGAGGCAAGGTGGCAGTGATCCATATATTTTAGTGATTTAGACCACTCTGCCACTTGGGAGTCCATTGGTTAAGTCATTTTATGTATGTAAATAGTAGCATTTAATTGTAAATCAGCTCAATAAAGGCTTTATGTTGAATATTTTTTTAAAATTCATAATTCTCAGAAATATTATATCCCACAATAAAATAAAAATTCCTAATACTATTGATGCTATGAACACTAATGCTACTACTGCTGGAAATATATTCCCATATCCTGGTGTCTTCCAGTGATTGATGGTAGACAAGAAATGCCAACTTGAACTTAGTAAATGGATACATCTTGATGACTACTAAACCCAGATACCAAAAGAGGGAGTCTGTGACTCATATTTAACTGGTTTGGGTTCATTATCAAGAACAGTTGACTGTTAATGTCAGGACAAAAAAGATGATTGTACTCGTTTCTGTTATTACCCTGACAACAAAGAAAAGCCACAGTAACCTGCATTTCATGTTCTCCTTGTCTTTGGTTAAGATTTTGCATTTAGCTGATGATCATAATATATATATATATATATATATATATATATATATATATATATATATATATATATATATATATATATATATCACTAGCAATCTATGACTCTTGCATGTACCAGGAATCACTAGCAATCACTGACTCTTCCATGTACCAGGACTCACTAGCAATCACTGACTCTTCCATGTACCAGGACTCACTAGCAGTCACTGACTCTTCCATGTACCAGGACTCACTAGCAATCACTGACTCTTCCATGTACCAGGACTCACTAGCAATCTACGACTCTTGCATATACTAGAACTCACTTGCAATTACTGTACCAGGACTTACGAGCAATCACTGACTCTTGCATGTACTAGAACTCACTAGCAATCTACGACTCTTGCATGTACCAGGACTCACTAGCAATCACTGACTCTTACATGTACCAGAACTAGTAATAGGGCCTTCCAACACAGTAGTCGTTCTGGTGATAATACTGTTACTCGGCATGAGCATCTTAAATTAAGTATTCGTTATTATGATATATTTCAGGTAGTCCAGGTGTACATCAAATGGCTGGATACAAAGGAAGAAATGCCTCAGCTACAGCTGGTGTGGTTTGACAGGTTTTTCGTGTCCAAAGGAGACACAGTTAATTTCCAGTTTGTTATCTCCCCTGAAAGCATGGCTGTATGGACAGATGCAAATGGATTTGTTGTAGAAACGGGTAAGTCTAACAACATCACTGAATCACTTTAATGACTTGGGATTTAGGGTTATGAAAGAGAAATATAGGTAATATTATTGAATCACTTTAATAACTTGGAATATGGTGGCTGGTAAAAAAGATACAGTCCACAGCAATGAATCACTTGAATCACTTGGGATTTAAGGGTGAGAAAGAGACACACAATGCATGACACTACCGGTAAGTCACTTTTTGGTGTTGGGTGAATAGAAAAATGATCCCAATCTGTGGACAGTAGGGTTTTTCAGCTCTTGTGTTCACATTAGCCACAGTTAACTTTCTTGTTAGTTGTCTCTAATGAATGGTTGTTTGGACTGGCACTCGTGAATTTGTTGCAGGACTGGGCTTGTTTCGCAATGTCATTGTATTCACTAGGAGGCGACACCAACCCTAGAAGGAATAACAAATTAGGTGGTGAGTTGTTTTTAAGAATAAGTTATATGAGGTTTCCTTACTACATGTGTTTGCTTAAAAAAAGGACAAGGCTTCCATGCTTTGTATGTATTGGATCAAAGACAATATCTACTCCAGAAACTTCAAAAAGTTCAAAACGCAGCTGCTCAATTGAGAATCAAACTCAAAATTTGTTTTCTGTGCTATGTTTCACTGATGGACTCCAGTCCAACATACCTATCTGACCTCACCCATGTGTACACACCAGCAATATAATTATGGTCCTCTCCTGACAATTGTATACTCATTATTCCCACTATGAAAACAAAGTCTTATGGACAACATTCTTTTGCATACCAGGGCCCAGTAATGTGGAACGAATTGCCTATTAGACACAGTGATCCCTTTCAAGAGTGCTCTTAAAACACACCTTTTTCGACTGCAAGATGAAACCTAAAGACATAATATTGTTTCTCCTTCAAATACATTCCCCGATCACATTAATGTTAGGGATATAAGCCTAATACCTCTTGAATCCGGCCTCAGTAAAAGACGAAAAATTATCTTTTCTATCTCCTATAGACAAAGGGCAATAACTCTTGCCACTTACCTTCCCTTGCCACCGCCAGGTGTCGCTAGTTTTTATGCTTCGCTTGTACTGTTAACAACGTACATTACACCTCCATACAATCCAAGCCATCTTAGTGTTAAATCAGACTATCCGAAGTTAAATTTGGAATTATTGTGTTGGACAATGATTCTTCTACAGGTTGTATACATTATTTTACAAATTTTTCAAAATTTGAGTGACTTTGTCACCTTTTACGGACTTCGTCTTATGATGGTTACGTTACAACACGCTAATGTGGTACACATGTTGTCATTTATGAGTTAACACGACACTGAATAATTTTGTTTACTCCGTTAGTAACGGTTGTGGTATTAGCTAATTAATAACATGCTAAATTGCTAATTTGTGCTTTGTTTATCTTCTTTTGTCATTTCAGTAGAAATGTCAACCAGATGCATGAAATACAAAAAGTTCAAACAAAAGAAGACAACCATGACACTTGTATTGTATATACCAAGTGTACATCATCAATACCATGCAGCGTGTGTAATACGTGGACAGAGCCAATGTGGGCTGATGTAGTTCAGAAGGCAGCAAAAGGGAGAGATAGACAGAATTGGTCGGAGACAGATAGATTTGCTGTCCTTAGTATACATCCGATGTCAGCCTCCATTGCGAGTCTTGTGGGGGACGTTGGGGTCACACACACCCCCCACCTAAAGTTCGTCATCTGCAAACGTCAACCACAGTAACATCAGCGGCAATGGAGGAAAATAATGTTGACATGGTACAACAGTCCGCCTTTGAACAGATGTGTCATTTGGTCCAGGAAACTACGATGCAGCTTTTGACATCAGGCCAGATTTTACCTCTTTGGGGGAGTGTTCCCCCAATTTTAGGCTGCCCAGTGGGCGTAAGTCCCCCTGCATTTCCGAGCATGGCCTTCGGGTCTGTAAGTCAGGACGCATGGGAGTTTTACCGGATCCATTGGATCTATTTCATTATACAACCTCGACGTGACCGGCCTTCCAGCTGTCCCATCATGGGGACCTTATTGCTAAAACGGTCTGACCAACTATGATTTACGGGGATTTTAGTGACAAATCCGTCTGTCAAGCTGTACCGCGGGCAACATACTAATACTATGACGCAGATTTTAGTGAGAAATCTGTCCGTCCAGCCAGGCCATTGGAGCGGCCGGTACCGGTGATAGCTGGACAGTAGCCGACATTCAGTCTGACCATACGCCAGACAAACCAACCGGCAGTGCCGTCCGTCCATATGTTCACGGCTTCTCCACAAGGGAGAATTAGTGAAATTGTCAAGGATGACAGAATTGCGTTATCTATGCCACCTGGTATGCTCTATCCAGAGATGCAAGCTGTACCAGAACACAACTCTGCTCACAGCAAGTGTGAGGAAACTCTTGCAAATCAGCCGTACACAGATCCAACCATGGAACAGACTGAGTTTAGCTTCAAGGCCACAGTGGAAGAAATTTATAGGGTGTTGGGTCTATACAGATGTCTCCGTTTGGGTCATCTTTACTCTTTGGGGGAAAAATTGAAGAAGTTTGGAGGCAGGCAGCTCAGGAACTTCCCCTCCAACTCCCCGCCCAACCTTCGCAGGCATTTCGAAACAATCAGCCCCTGCCACAGCGGAGGGATGATTGGCGGACCAGGGAAAAGGGATCCTTACAATCAAATGTGCAGTATAGATCCCAACCCAATACCGGGAGACAACAGTCTAATCAAGCTAGGAGGCAACCATACAGAGGCGGCAAGAACCCAAGTTTCTCCACCTTCAAGCCTCCTAACTCGAGACGTTGACATACCCTCCCCAATGCCCGCGGACAGCCTACCTGTGGGTGGTCGCCTTCTGCAATTTCAGGACCACTGGACCACTTTATTTCCTCAGAACAATTGGGTGATCCAGGTCATTTCGGAGGGGCTTCGAATTTCATTTATCCATCCCCCTCCCCTGTCCTCTCCCCTCTTCACGGACGTACCGTCAGATCGGGAGAAGGATACCTTTCTACAAGAGAAAAAAACCCACTGGCTTTTCGAGGAGAAACAGTTGGTCCCAATTAATATCAAAGGTTACCGCTCCATGATATCAGACACATTCCGCCATCATGTTAGATGTGATACCAGACATTTCAAAGATCTGTCAGATGTTTTAGCCAATTTTGAGTTCAGTCGACCAAAATCCCTCACCCTGTTTCCAAAATGGAATCTGTCCTGGGTTTTAATATGGCTCAATTCAGACAAATCTGAGTCTTCAGCCCACACTTCGTTATAGCTACTATCATATAAAACATGTTTCTTGATAGCCTTAGCTTCAGCATGCAGGGTGAGTGAGATACATGCCATTTCCAGTGACCCGAACTATCTTCAGTTCAGATCAGATGGTTCGGTGATTCTCTTGATACAGCCAGGATTTGTAGCCAAAAATAGGTTACCATCCATTGGCAATCAAAGAGTCGTCATTGGCTCGCTCTCTTCCATAGATAAGTCAAGAGCAGGCATGCAAGATCCTGTTCATGCACTCAAGCACTATTTTAAATGCACAGAGGTGAGTCGGGTCATATGCAGGCACCTCTTTCTTCTGGTGACAGCTGGGAAAACGGAATATCACCCCTCAAGCCCTTGCTTCATGGCTGAAGTGGGTTATATGCTCAGCGTACTCTGAGGTCTCACAAGATCAGAGTTGCCTCATGAAGATTACCGCTCATGAGATTAGAGCAATCTTGGCGAGCCTTGCATTCGAACACAATGTTTCAATCTGAGATATAATAGAAGCTGTTGGCTGACATGCAGAGTCAACCTTCTCCAGTTTTATCTCAGTTGTCCTCGCAGAGGCAAACCTTGAATCTGGTAGGTCCGGTGTTGGCAGCTCAGATGACCACCAGACCCATTTAAAACAATCAGCACAGCCTATCAGCTTTGCTGGATTCACCAGAAAATTTTTTGTAGGTAAGAAGATTTCAATAACTATCTTCTTAACAGTATAAAGGGGTCACATATCACGCGACCCTGGGCTGTGTTGCTGATGAAATTAGGAGAACGGGTTATCGTTCACATGGGGAATCCAGCCATCATTCCCTAGAGGATACCCGGGGTGGAGGTAGGATGCTCAGCATTCCCTCCACCTATTACCTATTCTCCTAACGTTAATGTGATGTGATCGGGGAACGTATTTGAAGGAGAAAGCAAATTTTTAAGTAAATTATTTCTCTGAGAATTCTTACCTAATTACATTACTTAAAAACCCTCCCAACCACCCCGCCATGTGAGCATCCTTGTATAGTATATATCGCTCAGCTTATAAACTAGCGACACCTGGCAGTGGCAAGGGGAGGTAAGGGGCAAGAGTTATTGCCCTTTGTCTATAGGAGATTGAAAAGATGATTTTTTTGTCTTTTAGTAGGGCTGGATTAGAGAGGTAACAGGCTTATATCCCAAACATTAATGTGATCGGGTAAGTGTTCTCAGAGAAACATAATTACTTAAAAAATTTGATTTCCTACCTTAAATATTTTCCATATTTTTTATGTTTTCTAATTTCATGGTGTTTGTTTTTTGTTTTTTGTAGTCATATCCTTATAACTGTTGTAAAGAGCTTAGATCTTCTAAAGATTAGGTGCTATACAAACTCTTCATTATTATTATTATTACTGTAAGTGTTAG
This sequence comes from Unio delphinus, assembly GCA_029339505.1. Classification (NCBI taxonomy): domain Eukaryota; kingdom Metazoa; phylum Mollusca; class Bivalvia; order Unionida; family Unionidae; genus Unio; species Unio delphinus. Next base: position 14,064,311 of record JAQISU010000042.1, read on the forward strand.
CTAAAAGACAGGACAATGCATCTGTACTATATGTGTTGGCTAAAAGACCAAACAAGTCATCCTTACTGTATGTGTTCACAAAAAGACAGAACATGACATCCTTATTACTTTGTATGGATTCACTAAAAGACAGAACAAGGCATCTTTGCTGTACGTATTGGATCAAAGACAGAACATGGCATCCTTACTTTGTATGTGTTGGCTAAAACACGGAACATGACATCCTTACTTTGTATGTGTTGGCTAAAACACGGAACATGACATCCTTACTTTGTATGTGTTGGCTAAAACATGGAACATGGCAGCCTTACTGTAAATATTGGCTGGATCAGTTAGATTCTAATGCTTACCTACCAACACCTCTGATTCCAAAGGTTCTGCAAAAAGTAAGAGAATTAGTATTCCACCTCATTATGAGAGCTAAATGGAAAGATTGCTTGAGAAACATGACAGTGGAAATTCCAGGGAAAATAGTGATATTTCTTAATTTGCTCAGATAATCCTTAATGGCAGGAAATTCATCTGAACCTGCATCTCATAATACAGATACAGCCTCCCATAAATTAAATCCTATCAGACCAGTATTCATTCTACTTAATTAGTAGCTAAACCACACATTGTATTTAGTGCAAGCATAGATAATTTTGGATTCAGCATTTAGGTAAACATATAGCATATATCCCCTAATAAATCCATTCCACTGATTCAGAATTGTTGCAAATTACTATGTAAGAAGGCATATATATATATATATATATATATATATATATATATATACAAAAATAAACCTTTCTGTCACTTTTTCAAAGAGTTACAAGCCCAGGTATTTCATTTGTAAACCTTTCTGAAACAATTAAAAGAGCTGCAAGCCCCAGGGCATTTCAGTGATCAACTTTTTGAATTTTAGGATGCTAATTCAGCTTTGAATAATTTCTTCTACAGGAAAGGTGAAACTATATGTAGGAGGCCAGCAGCCAGATCAACAGAGGAAGGTTCCATCCAGTGTGTTGGAAGGCGAGTTCCAAATAACAGGGACAAGGATTCTAGGGAGATTTTAATCAACAGAAGAAGGTTCCATCCATTGCGTTAGAAGACGAAATCCAAATAGCAGGAACAAGAGAGATTTTAAAAGATATTACACATAGAGTACTATCACATAGATTTTAATGTCTCTGATTTGTGATCAATTATTTTGAAACAATTAATTTAGACACATTTTTAATGATATTTTAAATATCTTTATTGATTTACATTGCGAACTGCATTTACCTCAAATGGGGTATGATTGTTTCTTTTGATAACATTTCCCTACTCTGCTAGTATGTATAGATTTCTGTCAGGCAGTTGGAATGGATACAGTAATTGTCATATTCTTTTTTAGTAGTTGATATTTTGTGGACAAGAGTAATGAAATTATGAATTCTGTTGGATTAGAATGAATACAAAACAATTATTCATTATTTCCAATAATGTATTCTTCAGTAAACTTGTGCTACAGATTTAGATTTAAATATGTTTGGCAATTTCCATGTGATAATATTTTACATTTCCTTTCCTAATGGAGGCTTTTGTGGATTTGATGTTTACGAGTCTTACAGTATATATTTAATGGCCACCAAAATTTGTTTATGTAACAGCAAACAAATTTCCACTTTTAAGCAATGGTTGCAGTTTTCTACAATACATGAGTGATTGAGGATTTTCTGGAAAATGTTAGCCATATAACTGCAATAGCATCCATGACAACCAAAGTGTCAGGAACTTCTTCAAAAATGGTCCATAATTTACATGTAGCATTTATTTTCAAGATATATTAAAATTTTACTTTCCACCAGAGATTTTCATGTATCATAATTTACCAATATTGTTCCCTTAAGAGGTGTTAGGAATGTTTATAAATGCTGTATTGTTACATATTTTGGCATAAAAGTAGGGTCTGACACACACACACAGAGAGATGTGTGCAGTCCATGCAAAATGCATCTGGATTATGCAGTATATATATGTCACATGTATGCATTTTAATTATGTTTGTCAAGTTTGCAATGGTGGAATTTTCCAGAGCTCTGAATAATTGTTCCAGAAGCAATCTTTAAATGAAAGTTAGATGATCAGAACATTTCTTTGTATTTATCCATGAATCAAATACATTCCATTTTTTTCAGATTTACTATTTATTCTGCTAATATATATAATACAGTTGATATATCATTGAGAACTTAATCACTACACTTTTGTACATTTTGCAGGATGTATTTGTACTTTTTCAGCTGTTGATGAGGATACTATTTTTACATTGGGATTTATTTCTAAAAATATTTTATGTTGAATATTATTTTTTAAAGAAAACGATTAAAGAAGCTTCTACAAACTAAAAATGTGACTTTGGTTTTTGTGGCTATGTTTTTTATATTCATGTAAAATTTTAAATTGCTAATCATGCTGATTTCCCTATTGAATGCATTCCCCAATATAATTAACATTAGGAAATTAGCCCAGCCACTTTGTTAGTCCAGCCTTTCCAAAGAAAGATATTTTAGTCTTTTCTGTCTGAAGATCATATTGACCAAGGGAAGAAACTCTTAGCCATTGACTCCCCCTGACCCTGATTCCAGTTAAGTTTTTGTTCATATCATCATAGTACTGCAAGATCTCCCAAAATCCTTGAATATTTGTTATTTCAGTTCCAAAAGTCAGCATTAATTTGTGAAGCATGTATTTGCTATGTGGCAACCATTATGTATTAATTTTGATCAATATTTATGTAAATTTTGTCACAGTTGTGGAGTTTGTTTATTTTGACCGTGTGTTGTTGGTGTCTTTTGTTGGTTATTGATAGATGTTTTTGCTTGCTTAATTAACAAGAATCATATGAATACTTGCATTTATTTTTTTTCATCATTCTTTCAGTTTTAGTTGAACAATTAAGATGAAATGCAGCAAGTACATAAAATGTGAAGTTAATGAGTACACACACAAGATGTGTCTTGCATTCATGAACTGTTAGCCACATCATCACTGTGCAGAGTCTTCACATTATGGTCATATGGTAGCTGATCCACTGTTTTCAGAAAAGCATCAGGTACAAGTTGAAATGATTCAAGTCTTGGATGCCCTGAACCATCATTGAAATACTGCATCAATTGCTAGCAAGTGGCTGATGTTACAGTGGTTTCCTCTTCACCAAAGATTAGGTGCTTTGTGCTGACACTAATTATAACATTAAGAGAAAGAACAAGGGGTTGCCAAGTTGCTATCTCTACATGTTTCACAGATGCTGTTAAAGTCACAGATGCATTTCCCAGTAGAGGTGGTGATGCAATTACTGCCTGGAACATTTATTGTTCATATATCCATTGCAAACCTCAATGGATAGTGTAAAGTTCCCTCATAACTAGACAGCACAGTGGTGTTGAAGTCCCCACATGTCTGAGCATGGCTTTTGGGCATCCAAAATTGAATATGTCTTGAAGTTCCCACATGTCTGAGCATGATCTTTGGGCCTCCAAGTCTGAGCACATATTGAAGTCCCCACATCTGAGTATGGCCTTTGGGCCTCTAAGTCTGATCATGTCTTGAAGTCCCCATATGTCTGAGCATGGCCTTTGGGCCTCAAAGAACATGGGGCATTTCTTAGACCATGATGTTCCATTGCAATAGACTTTTATGACATACACCTCTGATCTGGTTGCCAACTATCCAGTCCAGCCATCTGCACTGTCATACGTTCTGTTTATTGACCAAAGATTGATTACTTCAGCTAATTGATACCAAATACAGACCTTAGGGATGATCTCAATGCCTTTACCATGATTTGGGATTTTCAGTGTGGATATGGACACAGGGCCTGATAAAGATAACCTGCACACTAAGTGCAGGGATAACCTTGATGACTTAGCATTTCGGATCCCTCAGTGGAACAAAGTTCTCTGCTGCTAACTGTGACCCAAGCCTAGAAGGTAAAGATAATTGTAAGAATGGGAGACTAACATTAACATTCCTCCCTTCATCATCTGTTACATTTAGCAAAGATTAGGGAATATTAGAATGTGAGATAAAATCTGTGATCAAGGCAACTATTAGGCAATATTTTTGAAAAAAACAGCTAAGTACAGTATTTTTGTGACATTGGTATTTAACTTAATTGAAACCTTTTACTACTGAACTTCAGATGCAAGATAAATATTTCTAAATGATATTGAGTTATGAGTACCCTGTTTTTCACTATATTTTCATGCCACCTCCAACCTCGTGTAATGTTATGGCAACATTATCGATGTGAGTTTTCAACTAGCTGAAAAAAAAACAATTGTGCATGCAAGGGAGTCTATGGCATAAATCAAAAAGGTCATTAACATGGCTGCACACCACTTTAAGGCTTACACCCTGATCACTTCAGCTAGTGAGATGAAATGTCTGTCTTTCCACAGTAGTAGAATGGAAATGAGGGTTTGAGATTTCCATTATTAATTGGTTTAACACATTCTATATTCTATGACTGTTTCCTTATTTTACTAATGAGTGTTTTTCTTTATGTGAGTGTATGTGACAAATACATCTATGTGCACAGTGATTTCCTTGAGCATGAAAACCCGCATGGGTATTTCTGCTTCCAGCCTACAGCTTTATCGATCTTGCAACTGCATTGGCTTAAGTTTAGTGCTGTTGTACAGAACAGAATAAGCTGACAAAAGTTTTGGTTTTGTATGCCTTTGACTCTGAGAAAAATATTGTCAAGCACAATCCCAGCAGTGACAGTTTCCTTTTGTGTGAGAATATCATATTTAATAATCACAGTAATATGATACAATGCCATTGAACAAACAACCATTTGAAGTGGTGTGGGACTTATGACCATGCCTGAAGATTTCACTCAAAGCCTCAAATATGTTTGACAAAACCAATGGCAGAATAATGATACCTGTGTCCTGCCTGTGATAAACATGGCAGGACAAAACAAAATTTCAAGACAACCACCATGCACAGTTGTCAGTATGTAATAAGGCACCAAGAATATTAACAGTGTAAACCCTGATCTACAGTCCCATAATATCCTGGAATCTTAATATCCAGACTAATCATTTGTAATCACAAGCCGAATGAACAGCACTGACCCTGACCCTGTTTGCTCAAAGGTATTTAAAAGTTCTGGACCATATGGGAATGAGTAGACAGACAGCCTGTGATAATGGATAGACAGCAGATGGTAAATAAATAGATTGATGTTAATGGATTGAATAGTATGATAATGGAGATTTGAGACTGTCGGACCATTGCTTGGTTTCCAGGCCTGAAACCACTTTGGGTTTCCCAATTACTTTTCCCAACTGAGGAATTATTGCAAACAAGCATCTGTGATTGAAGTCTATGTCACATGAAAGCTTTCTTCATCATGAATTGGAAGCTGCAGTGCTGTGAGCTCAAGGTCAATATATGCTGACTGCACATAGGTGATTCACTATTAGTGAACTGCAGTTAACTATTATATAATACCATTAGAAACCATCAATTTGACACATAGCATTACAAGGAGATTTAAACATGAAAGAATATGTAGCGTTTGCAAAGGTTGGGTGGGGTACTTCCAATATATTAATCAAAATATTATGGAAGTTCCACCTGGCTCGTGAATTATAAATTTAAATTAATGACCAAATTGATGTACAGCTCTGAGCCCCCAGTCAGCACTGCCGACGGTTAAATTATATAGAACACGAAGATGAAATTCAAACAATAACAATTTAATAAAGCCTATAAATTTAAATGATACACAATAACTCGTCCTCCAAGTGATAGCCTATTTCATCTCGTGATTTTCAGTGTGAGTTCGATTTTCCACCTGGCCTTTGGTTGTACTCATCTATTTATTCGATCCTCTCACTTCTCCTGGATTTCACCCCCCCCCCCCCCCGACTTCTCTCCTTCCTCCTCTTCCTTCCATTTCTCTATCGAGACTATTGGGACCACTTTCACTGGTCTGTCCCCCAAAGCTTCCTCTCCAGATTTCCCTCTTTCTTCCGTCTCTAACGGAGACACTGGGACCACTATCAGTAGTCTGTCCCTCGAAGCTTCCTGTGAAAATCACAAGGCGTTAACAAGGTTTATCGAATCTCACCTCACACTAAATCATCAATTAACCATCAGATAAAGCTATTACTTTTTAGGTCACGCATACATACACATCGAAATTCCCACACACTCTTACAGGGAAACAGTGGCGTAATAGCACGATATCATACATATATCAATACATTGTATCACATCAGTATATCTAATATATATATTTACTCTCATTGTACTTACAATATTACAACAACCAGATGTCTGTACACTACACTCCCACAAGCGTACACAAATATTCAAATATTCATATTACTAATTTCTCACAGTGCAACCATTTCAAAGATACCATTGAATTGCATGGATAATGTGCTATTGTACTATAAAATAACCACATAGTGAATTATAATAATATTAATTCTTACGACGGCTAGCAAGCAATATGATTCTTTACAAATATGAACTCATTCTTCAAAATATACAAACATATCAACATCACAAAATAATTATTCCTACAACGATTTTAGTAATAATATGTATATATACGATCTACAATTAAATGCAGTCGCAGACAGCAAAGATCGAACAAATAGCTCACTGACCTTTTTAGAAGCTACACTTAGAATTCTGTTCCTAAGGTTTTCCCGCCAATTAACATATGGCCGAACGGAGTTCCTATCTTCTTCTGACAATCCCTCTCTAACAAATTATAGTGAACTAAAGCTCGCTGGCAGGTTAAAGATATTATACTTTAAAATAAATCAGGGTCCCACCCCCATCTCGATTCTGATTGGGTAGCGCTGGAGCCCTATCCACTCGACTAATTCAATCTGGCGGTCAGTCAGCGTATCCAGAAGATAAGGCATGCCCACTCCTTCTGGCAGCTTCTTTGATGTAAAAAACATCCTTCCAGCCCAAGGTGCTAATTACACTTCTGACAGCCTTGGTCGGCTTCCTATCCTAGCTATGGAAAACTTACGTAAGGGATGGTGTTAGCCTGGGGTCATGTTTAACAATAAACAGTGGCTTGTCCGACTTACTTGATTACACATGGTTCTAATTTAATTTTGGGTCGGGCAAAACGCCACAGAATACAAGGCATAGAACATGCATAAAAGTAATGACACATGATGTTTGCCATTATTGGATACAAGTGTAAATAGATTGGTGTGATGTAACTGCAGTAAATTTCAGTAATGTTAGATTACGGGTAATTTTTGGCAATTACAGCTTGGAATTTTGTTTATCCATGCTGACACCCAGTCGTGCCTGGTCCGGATCAGGAAAGTGAGCCTGTTTATTGAGCAGATCCTAATATGAAATTAAAATCACCATATTGGGTTAAAGAGGTATCATAACATATATGAGCATAAAATCAAGCACTGATCTTTGCATATGAAATGTTGCCTTATATACTAAAGTAGGAGGTAAAAGAAAGATGATACAGACAGAATGAAGCGACCAGGAATTCAATTATAGACTAACAGTTTCTGTGTGTATACAAGATGTTCAATGGTACTGGGACCCAATCTATGTAAGGAGTATGCCTTTTAAAACAGCAATGTTTTAGCAGAACATGTCATTACAAATACTGTAAATTCCAATTGTCCTCACATGTTGGCCCTGGTGTTCAACTTTGCCTAAATGTGGTATTTGAGTTAAGTGGCATAATCAGCTTTGCCAACCATGTGGATCTGTTGCCAAGTATTATCATTGAATGCAGTAAAGACTTGCCAACCATGTGGATCTGTTGCCAAGTATTATCATTGAGTGCAGTAAAGACTTGCCAATACACCTGTCATGAAAAAAGCCAATGATGTTTTTCCAAGATGAGAGTAATTGCTGTTTTTATAAAAATGTTTTCATTATAATAAAGTGTGCCTACTGAATCAACTTAGGCACTCCCCATAAGTGTGTTAAAAAAGAATTCCTAGATGAGTCACAACGAGTTGTGAGATAATTTTCCCAGCTGGATGTGAGAAAAAACTATTAATCATCTCAAACAATCGAAGTGAAAATGTAAAAATAAATAAAGATACTGAGATGTACAACAATGGCAGGACTGGTATACTTGTACTATGAAGACTTCTTCCAGATCGCCGAAGTGCCCTCATTACCATGGATAGCAACTTTAAGGAATTTAATTAAAGGAATATTAATCAAAGAAAAGTGGAAGACACTGATGACTTAGCAAATGGGACACTAGTTTTTGCTATTTTCAGCGATGCTTTTGATGAACGAAAAGTTTGTATGTCAAAGTTACACAAGTCTGGACCATATTTATTCATCAGTTTTAGAGATTGGTGGGCTACAGTGACAGCATTGTTACATGATCACCAGTGCATCATTAACACATAGCACTGTAACCGGTACATTTAGACATATGCGTCATCATTACAATTAGTTGTTAGATATGAAATTCAATTTGAAGGACGCGACATTTATACAGATACACAATTGCATTTGGCATTTGTGTTTAAGATTTATCGATGCATGTATACATGATGGATTCTGACCAGACATGTGGTGAAGATATTGCAGAATTTACTGACAGGGTCTTCGTCTAACTGATGGAATGCCAACACTGGTGGTGTCTTTGCATCACTTCTTGATATCTGTATCAGAGTGGTTTCAACCAGCTCCAGTATACAGAAATATAATTTACACAGGGGACAAATATAAACTTACATTTGGGACCACCCTGGTGTGCAAATACCATATCAAAGCCAGCTTGGGATTCTTGCATTAGCGCATGAAAATGCCTGTTTGTAAACTTCATCACCTGGAGTGAAAATACCTAGTAATTGTTTCTACAAAGAATGTGTAATTCACTGAGACTATTTCTACAAATGCATAGCAGTTGTACCTATGAAAAAAGGTAATTGGTTAGAAGTGCATCTTGCACCCAAACAAGGCCAGCTTGGACTTGTGATGACAGTATTAATACAAGAATTATGATAGACCCTCAGCTTAATCAACACAAGAAAACATTTGAAGCTGAAATGAAATCACAGATAAAACCATTTTACTTATGAAATACAAACACCTGTGTATGGTTGTTGATGCTATTATCGGTAGTGCAAACACCATGGACTAAGGTGTTGCTGGAATTGTGATTACAACAGCAATCCTTGGTACACCAGTTGGATTTGTTGTTGGGCTATATCAATAGCAATTAGTATCACAGGCAGTGCTGGAAAAATAGCTTCATTACAACTGCATTTGTGAATAATGTTATTCATAACATCTTGTAGTGGCACAATTGCTAATGTGTACTCTTGGTCACTGAAGATAAAATGACTTACATGGTGAAATTTGACATGGTTCTAGTTGAAATGGAAAACATCAACTCCATGCACATATACAGAACTGGGGCTTTAGCATCCCAAAACATCAAGTAAATGTTTGCTAGTGTATATTAATCTGTCTACAGGCTCACAGTACTGCAACTCCCAACTTGTGACAAGCAAAGCTTCCACATGGACTTGTGTGATCTACAATCACAGATGCACATGTGAAAAAAATCATCAATGGGGAACAGTATTACGAATCACAATTTAGCTCTAGGCCTGTGAACTAAAACTGTTTATTTGGTCCCAAACCCTCATTATAATATTACTGAAGCAGACCAATTGGTTTGAATTTGACATTTTTTATTTTCTTTCATCCTATTTCATACTCCATCTATTATTAAAATATATAAACTTGCTTTTCATGTTGTTGGGGAAATGCAAACAATGCTTTCAGTCTGTAGACTCATTTTCTTTGGCAGGTTTGTTAAGGAATGATAACAAATGACAATTAACAGTATTAAAAGAAAACTTTATTTTTTAAAGTAAAATTTATTTTTATCTTGAGCAAATTGGTATTTTAATTACAATAACAGCACACTGAAGATAGGAAAAATTATATATATATATTAGCATAAATAGCAGGGTACAAAAATACACAGCTTAGTAACCAAGATAGATTGCTGAAAATATTATGCAAAGCATGATACACCATAGCTTGAGATTTCAGAATATAATTAAGACCTTTATTTACATTATTACATAATTAAGACCTTTAATTCTGCAATGATTTGGTTTCACACAAATAAAAAATACACAGGTAAGAAAGATGCTGGGACACAGCATAGTATATATCTACATTTACTTTTTAATTGAATGAGATTTTGCTTGTGGTTGTGTTCGATTTTGTGAGATTCATATACATACATCTGTACAAACTGATTAGCTTTTGCCCAAGTATTTGTCAAGAGGCTTGAGATTCAAATAAGATTCAAAATAACAAACAAACTGAAAAGATTCAATTACAATAAATTACCCCAAATATGAATCTTACTAAAACTGAAATTCAATGTTATACAAATACCAGCTGATAGTAATACATTTTAAATCGACTGTATGTAAGTATATTTAAGGAAACTGAATAATTTTAGTCATTTAAATTCATAGTGGGATTGTTTTAAAATTGTACTAAACTGGTTTGAAAGTAAAACAAAGAATTATTAACTACAACTGTGTAATCCTTTTTAGGAGTAAATTTAGCTGAAATTTGAATTCTGTTTTTAAATGAAAACATACAAGTTGTAAAAAAAATTACAATACTTTGTTCTTCATCTTTTTCACAATAGCTCATGCTCTTGTGAAACAAAGTAAAATGGGGTTCACCAAAGACAGCTGACAAACAAATGTACAACCAAAAATTAGTCTATGAAATTTTAAGTTTTAATCAATGATTCCAATTTTATTCAATCAGAAATGCCCCTAGTGATGTAGCCTTTTGTCTACCAAACTTGATCATTAACTCGCTTAAGGAATGAAAATCTTCTCATTCACAACGCTGTGACTGAGTGCTCAGTTGCAATTTAAGAACAACTAAAATAATTATATTAGTACCTCACCAAAATGGGGCAATAAAATGAATAAAGAAAGATTTAATGCTAAGGAGAGTTAGCTCTATCATCATAACATTTCAAGTATTTACTCTGTGAATCAAGGGTTTCCCAAAGAAAGAATGGAATTCTACAACATTTGTATGCATAAAAAGATAAATATATTGTTAAATATAAAAATAATAACTAATTCATTTTAATACTGTAAAATACTACTACAAGCCTGAATAGAGTATTTAATTGATATGCAAATTTACATAGACCTTGATAGGTAAGGCTACATACAGACTTTGACATGTAACTTTACATACAGATCTTGACAAGTAAATTTTCATCCAGTCCTTGACATGTAAATTTACATCCAGACATTGACATGTAACTTTACATCCAGTTCTTGATATTTAAATTTACATACAGACCTTGACATGTAACTTATTACATACAGACCTTATCATGTAACTTTACATCCATACCTTGACAAGTAAATACAGACCTTGACAGGTAACTTATTACATCCAACCCTTATCATGTAACTTTTCATCCAGACTTTGACATGTAATTTTACATCCATACCTTGACATGTAAATTTACATCTAGACTTTGACAGATAAGTTTACATCCAGTCTTTGACAGGTAACTTTACATCCAGACCTTGACATGTAACTTTACATCCAGTCCTTGACATGTAACTTTACATCCAGACCTTGACATGTAACTTTACATCCAGTCCTTGACATGTAACTTTACATCCAGACATTGACATGTAACTTTACATCCAGACTTTGACATGTAACTTTACATCCAGTCTTTGACATGTAACTTTACATCCATACCATGGCATTTAACTTTACATCCAGGCCTTGAAATTTAACTCTTCATCCAGGTATATTCATCATTTGATGTGTTACTCTAGACTTGTCAAAATATTACAGGGATTTATTCCTCTCAACCACTTTTTGCACAAATAGCATCTTCATAACCAGTTTTTATTTTCCCCTAACTTTATCTACAGAGAATGATTATGAAACTGTATACATCTGGCAGTAAACACCACATAAAATGATGCCTCATTCAATGATCCAGCATTAGCCTTTCACACTGCATGGTCTCTTCTGGACTCGTAAATCACTCTTATATCATCATTCAGGAAAAATTTTGGATAGTCAACCTCAGATGTAATGAGCTAAACGGGGAATTTACAAAATATTCGACTGTTTATGAATTTAGTTATTTTGATTTCCAAAGAAAATTTTCTATTAACGATACTCTATTCAAAATTACAAAAATTATAAATAAAACTTACATTTTTTGGCAAATGACTGACAAAAATAATGTAATAGTACATGACAGTATATAAATTTGCCCTGTGTTCATACACAACACTTCGTATAAAATAGTTTCCAGTGGTGAAATCTGAAGATGAATCTGTAAGATTATTCAGTACCTGTCTATTTGTCAGTTGTAAAATGACGATATGAAGATATAACAGAAGTCCATCTCAGCTGATAATTCATTTTTCACATGGTAATTAGTTTGAATGGTGTCATTCTAATTATTCATCATTTTAGAATTTGTAATTTGAGAATAAACATTTGATGGAAAAAAAATATAACATTTTGGTATCTGAAACCTTTTTGGTTTGTACCAGAAGAATGTATTGTTCTTGTATTCATTACAATGGAAGCTGACTATATAATATTACAATAAAGACAGCTATTAAAGACCTCACTATTGCAAATTCCTTGCTATAATAAACCTATACACAAAACCCCAGGGACTTTTGATCTATAAAGAGAATAATTCATTTAAGTGAATGCCTCATTATAATGAATAATTCATATGGACTTTGTCTGATATAACTTTATCAGAACAGTGTTATGGCTATTATTATATGCAGAGTTAACTAGCAGCCTGAAAAGTTTTAGTTTTACGATGATTTAAAAATTAAAAAATAAAGTTCATTTACATTAACAAGAACATAAGCAATGTATGTATGTATGTATGTATGTATGTATGTATGTATGTATGTATGTATGTATTGGGGGAACTTTTTTCTCATTGGAACTGAAATGGAATGAGAATAACAATTCTTTATACAAAACACTAAAAAACATTATCATAATAAATATGACACAGACATTAAAAATATCAACAACATAAAATCATGAAAAACTTAATACTGTTCAACATAATGCCAAATTACTATTGTATACTGAAATTATTCATCTGTAAGACATTTTGGCCCTTTCAATTACTGTAACATAATTTCAGAATATATGCAGCTATTACTCAATATAAATGACATGGTACTAAGCAGTGCTGATGAAGCATGTATTGTTATACAATGCCTTGATTCTTTATGCAATCACTAATATATTTTATTCTAAAAATACCCTGGTCACATATATTACCATTTTCTAGCTCCACATCTTTATATTGTTACGCAGGGCAGCTGAAATAGCCAGACTTGCCAAAGGTCCTTTATTTGAATTATTCACCTCAGTGAAACTTATCAATAATGGACACTCAGTGGACCATGTAAATTTGTGGACCATGTAAATTTCTCCTTAATGAACAGGTATCCTGTATATTAATGTGTAATGTGTACACGAGTTTAAGGGGTTTTAAAAATGTTCTTTAGGACAGACAGGACCATACAAATTGTTCCTTGATAAGCAGATGCTGTTATTTGGAGGTCACTATCCAGCAAAGCCTGCCCATAAAGTACACCTATAAGACCACAGGAAACTGTCATTTAATGCACAGGTGCCCTTTATATTTGTGTTCACTAAGGCAGGATTCACTATTTTTAATTTCAGAGGGAGCCATTTTTGTGCACTGTGGTAATTAAAAGGTTATGGGTTCAGTTCCCATCCAAGCCAGCCCATATTAGCTGCCTCTGTGTGCAGTTAGTTCCCCTTTGCTTGGTATGATACAGCCAACAAAGTACTGAAAGTGTCGTTAACAAACCAACTAGTAAACTCAGCATCTTTACTTTGACTCTATGATCTTTGTGTTTTGAGACAAAACTGTCAAGCAGATGACCTAAGATATGTACCAACAGCAAGAAAATGTATAAGCATTGCAATTAGTGAGACTTTTCATTATTTATTATCTGCAGGTGAAACATAATGATGCTGACACTTGTCTCACATTACACTGATACAAAGAATATTGAATATGTTTTGCCAAAGCTGTCACAATGTGAAACAAGATCTTTCTGCAACAGGCACTCTATGTAAATTTAATCTGTAGCATACCAGGGAACAAAACAAAACAAAGATTCAGATGAAATCTTTGTACTTTAAACAGTTATACAATACATGATGTGATACACTGTTCTATTATTGCCTTCTTCCTCAGAAACTGTCCACCTACAGTGTTGTCTTTTGGGGTATAGTAACTTGACTTTCAGCTTGGACACAGTACCCCTCCAGATGACCCTATAGAAGAACAGTTCCTAAAGTGTTTTCTTGTGGGGCCAAGCACTCTCACTTTCAACCCAAGTACTATACAATACCAGACAACACTATCGATGAAAATTTTGCAAGGGAAAGGACACTAATAGAATAATATTATTATTTAAAGTTGGGTGGACATGATACATAGATAAATATAATACTTAAGATATAGATATCATAATGACTTTATCAAATATGCATTTTGCAAGGATACATCACAGAAGTTTGATGTTTCATCCATTTAAGAAGAAGCAAAGTTTTTATTAAAAAAAAGAAATACATATGTATGTACATGTATGTTTTGTTGTTTTCTTAAGTTTGCATCATCTTTATGGATGAGACATCAAACTCCTGTATCAGCACCAAGTGCATTATGAGTAGAATTTGTGTAAATAAGCTTTGGCTGCAAGGATTCCAGTGAAAATAATTACATTACTTCATGAACTTTGTTATATGCAGCCAATGGGTTGTATAAAGTTGATGCTATGGATAAGTCATGTCACTTTTTAACTTCTTCTTGAAGAAGGGTTTCTATTGGAGGTGCCGGTTTCCATTTGTCAAGATCCTTTACCAGTTTCTTTTCCTCCTCAAGTTTTCGCTTTGATTCCTTGTTCTTATATAGCTCTCTATATGAAATAAGATTAAAACATTAGGTACAAAGAAATTAAGTAATATAATATTTATGAATGGAACAATTTGTCCATGTAGGGGAGGTAACATGTCAGGGGAGGTAAAACATTGAATGTCACAGATACTTTGATATGATAAATTGCATTTGATGAAAGATTGTTATAATAGGAACTGAATTATAATATTCAGTTTAATGCTACTGGCAAGCAATGTCAGATACCCATGTTGGCTGAGTTTGAGACTTAAACCGACATACACACAGTTGAGATGTCGGTGATCTGTAAAGGTGAGCACCTTAGACCACTCAGCTATATTAAGGCACCTATATTTGTCAATTTTTGTAAAGAACACACCATCATGTTCATTATAGATGTTGTAAAGTGCTTAGAGCTTCTAAAGATTAAGCACTATACAAAGTCCTCATTATTATTATTATTATTATTATTATTATTATTATTATTACATATTATTATTACATATTATTATTACATATTATTATTATGTTTCTAACTTTAAAGCTTGCCAATAGGGCTTTTGAACCTGGAGCAGGGCCAATACCAAATGTTACATATGCATTTAAAATTATTATTATTATTTTCAATAAAAGCAGGACTGGTAATATTGCTATAGGAAACAACAATATGTTAATAGGATACCTGTAAGTGCAATACAAAATTCTTTTGTGATGGCCTTTCACCTTGGATCTGACATGGATACAAAATCATTATATTTGTCTTAATGTCAAGATATACCAACATCCCAAAACTGGTAAACTCTACATTGTACTATTTTTCTGAAAACTAACTTTTTCCTAGTGAAATTTGTTTCTTCAGAAAATGTACCAAATCATAAAATCTTAGAAGAATAACTACAGTAAAACCTGTCTTGAGAGACCACTATTATGAGAGACAACCTGTTTTGGGAGACCAGAATCTCAATGATTTATTGATTTTATAGTGTTATGACCCGCTATGAGAGACCACCTGTAATTGAGAGACCATTGCTTTTTGGCAGAATGGGTTAGTCTTTCAAAACAGGTTCTACTGTACTAACAAATTCAACTCTCCCTGGCTGAAACCTTTTAGCAAGAAAGCTAGCTAACTATCCACCTGAGTTGCAGTTAGATAGACTGATCTCCACTTGATACTGGGATTTGTACCAAATCCCATGAATACTTCAGTTACTGCTTGGGTGAAAGGCAGACACTCTCTCTCTATATATATAATAACTTAATAACAAGACCAAAAAAAAAAATCATTTTAATTCAAATTAGACAAATACTTCCAAGTTTTCTAAATATTTTGATTTAAACAGGTTTTTGAAATCTAGTTTCATATATTATTCATAATAAAATACATTCTACAATTACTTATATTTATAGTATAATTTGTATATGGTTTGATTTTTTTTTATAAAAGGTACTCGTTTGCCTCGTTTGTCTTGATGGCCTCAGGGGAAACTAGTGTATAATAACTGAGTTACCCTTATTACACAAAGTTAATTATTATTATTATTATTATTATTATTATTATTATTATTATTATTATTATTATCAAAAGAATTAAAGAAATGTCTGAAAAAATGAAAATTTTGGATATGTTTTAATTCTATGACACAGGAAATGAGTGTGCAAAAGTCTGGCAATGCTATCCCAGACCAGAAATGGCAGTGGATAATTCATTTTACCTAGGAGATCTTGGAAGTGGATCGAAGGGAACAAAAGTATCTGTAGTTTTCTTTGGACTGTTGGCCCTGTAACAAAACCACATCACAAAACTAAAATTAGCATGCACAGCAAAACACACACACACACACTAGGTGATAGAAAACGTTACACTATAGTAATGCTAATGAAATGAAGAATCGCTAAATTATATAACACAGTGAGTGACGAAAGATACATGTACATTGTATATACATTATTTTCAGTACTTAAGACAGTGTGTGGACATAGATACATATATATATACATCATTTTCAATACTTTAGACAGTGAATGGACACAGATACATGTATATACATCATTTTCAATACAAAAGACAGTGAGTGGACACTGATACATGTATATACATCATTTTCACTCCTAAAGACAGGAGTGGACATAGATACATGTATATGCATCATTTTCAGTAAGACCTACAAGTATTTGAATGGGACCTACTGTATAGAGGTGGGTAATTAGAGCCACAATAAGCAACACTTATCAGTTTAATTCAATCAATAAATCATTAATTTTCAATCATTCTATGGCAACTAAACAATAAGTGAGTGGATATAAATTGCATTGATGTGTCCAAAAATGCAGCAAACCATCCCTTATCACACATAACAATCCTTGCAAATGACACCACATGAGCTAAGGTTAGCTTCCAGTAGTTGTAAAATTATGTTTCCCTTCAATTATATCTCAGGATATGCAAATCTGACGTTGATGGACATTTGTTATCTTGCTTCCTTTAATGCATAATCAAGCCAAATATTTTAAACTATGTATCACTGTAATGGCATTAAACACTAATTATCACTGCAACGACATTAAACACTGATTATCACTGTAATGGCATTAAACACTGATTATCACTGTAATGGCATTAGACACTAATTATCACTGTACTGGCATTAAACACTAATTATCACTGTAATGGCATTAAACACTGATTACCTGGCATTTGTACCAATAATCAGTTTAGAATCAATATCAATCAATTACCCAATTATTAAATCACCTGCCTAGCTCTGGGAGCACAAAATAAATTTGTTGTAACATGATGGGGCAGATGTAATAGTGTCAAAATGTGAAACCTGTTATGTAAGTCACCTGTATGTAACAGTTACCCGCTTGCAAAGTCCTGTAAATGTTCTTCTAATTTATTAATATGATATTATTTCTCTAAACCTAATGAGTGACATATTTGGACAGATTGGAATAAGCATGTTTATCACATTGATATTGTACAGGTCATGTGATGGCTTCATGTTCTGTAGTTGTCATACCATAGTTTTCCATTTTTTTTTATCTAAACTGTGTTGGGACCATCATAGAAAGACAACTAATTAAATTCCTGAACAATGTAATGATTAATCATTAATAAAATAAAAAATATATGTTAGAATGAATTACTTTGTTGGTGCCCACTAATAAACTTTGAAGAGATAATAGTGCCCCATTTTCATCTGGCAGTAGCTTCAATACCCACTCAGGCATGACTAGATTGAACTGCCTCAATGTCTCCTTTGAAAGTGCACATAGCTACCATTGCCTCCTTGGAAAGTGCACATAGCTACCATTGTCTTCTTGGAAAGTGCACATAGCTACCGTTGTCTCCTTGGAAAGTGCACACAACTACCATTTTCTTGGCATGATATATAACTTAAAATTGTCAAAATCCAACCAACAACAACCTCATTTCCTGGAATGTTAAGTAACACCAGATCCAAATCTATTCTATCTGCAGTTTGGTATGTAGTTTACACAGGAAAATGCAGAATGCTGTAAAGACAGCAGTCCATATAAAATGCTCTCCCTTGCATAATAAGTCTGAATTTGATCTTTGATCAATAAAACCTCTGTTGACTAGCAGGCACTACTATGATGTTTATATTTTTAGAATAAAGTCAAGACTTACAGTTTAATCTAGTAAATTAGCCATTGAAGTTACATACTAATTTATATTCAAATGAAAGGCTCAATTAACAAATAAATCTTGAAGGCCTATAACAACAAAAATCATTGGTCTACCTTTTGTAATATTAAACAGCTATATGAGTTCCAGCCAATGGCAGGGCAATGCTACACACTAATGCTGTTTCTTTGGGTTACATGAATAGTCTAGGTCACTCTATGGTCAATATTCAAAATAGCTACCAGACAGATGAGCACCTATTTTCAAATGGGTGGTGATGTTTTGAGTGTATACCAAATACACAGGGATTTAGAATATAAACATGGTGTACAAAATTCACAGGGACAGCTGAGAAAATGTAAGAGTATGCTACCTAGGACAAACCTATATTCTATATTTGCTACATCCAGCTAATCCACACCCACTGTTTTATTATTCTTAGCAATTCAATGTATCCATTCACTATATCTACTCCATCAGCTAATCCACACCCACTGTGTTTTATTATTCTTAGCAATTCAATGTATCCATTCACTATATCTACTCCATCAGCTAATTCACACCTGGTTGCATTATTCTTTGCAGTTAAGTGTATACATTAACTACATTTGCTACTTGCAACTAATTCACACTGTGTTATATTATGTTTTGCAACTCACTATAACCATAGCACTATATACCATATTTCCTCATGTATAACATACTGCATGCAACAGGAAAATGGAAGAAAACACCACGATCTTCTGTCACATAGTACAGGCAGATCAGGGTCTTAATGGTCTAATTTACATATTTTTAAGAGAGAATAGACCCTAGTCTGCTGGCATGCATGCATTTCACAATTAGTGAATGGTCTACATGTGAAAAGACAGTAAAATCAATTCTACCATTATTCTACGAAACTGCTATCTATCTAAGAGACCCTTGTAAAAAAAAATTATGCTAAGGCAACTGTGATACTTGAAAATACTGGCTTATAAATAAGTAAAGACAGCCTCTTTACCCAATAAGTCTGTATCACTAAAAACTACACCTCTTTATCCTTTGAGTTTGTATCACTGAAACTTTCACCTCTTTACCCGGGTCTGTATCACTAGAAATTTCCCCTCTCTACCACATAAGTCTGTATCACTAACAATTGCACCTCTTTATCCAATAAGTCTGTATCACTAAAAATTACAGCTCTTTACTTCTTAGGACTGTATCACTAAAAATTACAACTCTTTACCTCCTAAGCCTGTATTACTAAAAATTACACCTATTTACCCAATAAGTCTGTATCACTAGAAATTAAACCTATTTATCCCTTATGTCTGTATCACTAGAAATTAAACCTATTTATCCCTTATGTCTGTATCATTAAAATTTAAACCTCTTTACCCAAAAAGTCTGTACCACTAGAAATTAAAACCTCTTTACCCCAAAAGTCACTAAAAATTACACCTATTTATCCCTTAAGTCTGTATCACTAAAAATTACACCTATTGACCCAATAAGTCTGTATCACTAGAAATTAAACCTATTTATCCCTTATGTCTGCATCACTAAAAATTACACCTATTTACCCAATAAGTCTGTATCACTAGAAATTAAACCTATTTATCCCTTATGTCTGTATCATTAAAAATTAAACCTCTTTACCCAAAAAGTCTGTATCACTAAAAATTACACCTATTTACCCCTTAAGTCTGTATCAATAAAAAGTCTGTATCACTAGAAATTTCATAATGATATAAATGAAAATTAATATCAATAAATATACTAATTAAAAAGGAGAGAATTACAGTATCACAAGTATTACTAATAATATAAATCATGAATTGTAACATCAGTAATTTGTTTAATGTATAATTATCATGAGCAAAATTTACTGCTTTTGACAAAGTTCTTTTAGATGCTAAAATTAGTGTATGATAAAAATCATTACAAATTTGCTTTCAGACTTATAAATCACTTGTCCATTGATGTTTTATGCTTGATCTTCAAGCACTAATTTCTAGGTGAGATGAAAAATGATATTAAGTAGAATTAACTTCACACTTGACAGATAAACATGCTAAGAATGAGCATAAAGTGTATTAAAATTTCAACAATTTGCAATTTTCACACTCTTTTCTGGCAGTACTATCATTGAGTTTCAAATAAAAGCATATACAATGGAGTCTCTATATAACACAAAACCCATTCTAAGGATTATATCTGTTCCCACCATTAATTCTTAATGAATTTTTTTACAACATTTCTGAAACTATTAAAATGTAATTTGTTTGAACATTAAACAAATCCCACTTACGTAGAAAATTGGTTTTACATTGTATTTAGGATAAATTGAAATGGTAAATGGCATACAGGATTATTTACCACTGAAAACAATGTTCTGGTTCCAATCAGTCACAAATAATGTCCAACGCCATTAAAAAACATCTGTTTGATTAAAATTTCCAACAGATAAATTACCAAGTTCTAAATAATGAATTATACTATGTAATATTCCAGTATAAAGTGATATCCCATATAACATTTTAAACTTGTACATATAATCTTGGGCAATATTCTTGTACCCTGATAAGTATTTAATGAAAACCTAAATACACCATGTCTGACATGGGTCTATGCTGTCTACAGATTTGAACATATATATATATATATATATATATATATATATATATATATATATATATATATATATATATATATTTTACAATGTTAAAGTTGTTCATTTTTGCTATTGACTCGATCAACAATGGCTCATGCACAGAAACTGGATGGATTAATGGGAGCTGATTAATGTACATGACCTCTTGACCTTTTACTACATGCAATACAGTGTTAAATAGAGACCACCACTGTACAGGTGCAAATGCATAGGGCAGCTATGGCAGTCATGTTATTAAAACTTATTTCACATGCACTCAATTACATCACCATACAATGAAGGTTCTGACCTGTAGCTGCAAAATTAGAAGAATCACATGACTTAGATGTATACATGCGAAATGATAACATTAGTGTATTACATTTATATGATAAATATCAGCAAACCATCCATGAGTTCTCCTTTGATAAAAAATGAAGGATGCCAGTTAAAAACTATAATATGTAAAGTGATGCTTGCAGAAAAATGGTATAGATTCAAGTTCTGAAAACTTCACAATTTCAGAAATTGTTATAATTTCAAGCAAAAAATATATTCTGTTTATTACATAACTACACAGGCTTTGAAAACCTCATGGACATTGTAAGATGACATTTTTTGGTGTCATGCCATAGAGAGGATAAGAATTATTAAAATATCACTAATGAGATTGATATTTATGAATGCTGAGCAATAAATAAAGATCTAACATTCTAGCACTTTGAAGCAAAATTTAAGGACTAAATTTTAACAAACATTTCCTGGTTTTGTGAGACATACATGTATCTAGAACTTAAGGGTTAAAGATTGATTGCTGCAGGGTCCTTCATAAACAATTGCAAGCAATCTGACATTTTAACAAGATAAAACGATGACATCTTATTTGATATGTTTACTCACCTCTAATGCCATTTTTCAAATTATTAATATTATTATTGGAAAAATGCTTTTATATGTGAAAAAAGAAGGCGTTTAATAAGAATTTTTACAGTGCTGCCATGCTGTTATTCATTATTCCTAACTACCAAATGCTGAGACCATAAATAAGTCCAACTTTGTCCAAATGGACTTGTATAGCAGGTGATAATTTTTCCCAATATTAACATCAGCAACATGAAATTATCTCCAGATGCAATTAATATCAGTCTGTAGTAAATCAAAGTATTTGAGAAAAGATAAGTATAGTTTTGCTATTAAACACCCTGTTAGCAGGATGGGATAATTTAGATATTAAACATCCTTTTAACAGGAGGAGATAATTTTGATATTAAACACCTTGTTAACAGGATGGGATACCAAATGTGGACATACTTGTGCAGCCCTCTATTATCAAAAGTAATTAAGGGATAACTGTATTGTAGGGTTTTATCACATTACTGATTGTTTACTGTTGCACATTGAGTTTTCATGTTTGAAACTGATATTTGCAACAATAAAACTATCTATACTCACTTATAGATCACCACTGCAAACAGAACAGGCACAGATCTGCTGCCACATAATATTCTCACAGATCAGGGTCTATGTTCTACTGATTATTCTTAACAAAATGAACTGACCCAGATCTGCCAGTACATTATGCAATGGCATACCTGGGTATTTGCAGCTTATAGATGGACTCGACCTATAATTGAGTATATATGGTATTCATAAATGATATTTTTTAAATATAGGCAATAGTCTAATTTCTTTCTGTCAGTGTTCACATAAAAGTGACATGAGATCACAAAGGCATCAAAGTATCATGAACTGAACTGTTGTATACTTGTGACGTTTGACCAGTCAAAAGATGTGTTATATCTAAAGATGTTTTAAAATAAATTTGTCAGCTTGACCAATCAAAATGTATGTTACATCCAAATATGTCATGGAATACATGGTGTTAGGAAAGCATTCAAAATAAAGCATCACCTATGTGTCTTTGAATTTTTCAAAAAAGTACTTAAAGGATGAAGTATATGAAATGATTAACATTTTAGCATATTATTTACTCAAGTTAACAATGGACATTATATATATGAACCTTACAAGAAATGTCAAAAATATATACTCTGTTAAAGTGTTATATGTTAACTAATTTGTGGCAAGGTACTATGTGGCTTACAGGCACCTCTGAATTGAATTGAGAGAAAAGAGTACCAGCATTGATTTGTGAGTATACATGTAGAAGTATACAATATATACATGTATTGTTGCTATATCACAGATGTTTCTACAATATCAATGACTTCAGTACAAGGAATTCACTATTTTTCATGGGCCACCAATTTTTTTTGATTGATACAAACCTTGAAACAACAGAAAGCCTTCCTCAAACTATAAATTTAAATACTAATAAATTTTAAAAAAATTAGTTCCCATGAAAATAAATGAAATGACAGTATTACAAATATAGTTCATATTTTTCTTGTCATGCATTATTCTTTACATGCTGCAACTTACCATCAAGGAGTCTTAAGTGTGTCAAACTCTGTAAAAATTGATCAATATTCATATTATCTACCGTAAATACCCCCTTATAAGATGTATCCAACTGCAAACTGCACAGGCCTAGATCTGCAATCACATAATGTGCTGGCAGATATTCGCTTGTGCAGTTTGTAATATGTAATCAATAGAATAAATATAGACCCTGGTCTGCAGACACAATGTGCTATAGCAGATAAGGATCTTTGTTCTTTTCAGTTTGACTCATCTTATATGCATGTACATATGGTACACCAGTTCAGGAGACTTAATCTTGTTGGTAAACAAGTTAATTCATTCTGAATAGGTGTTTTAGGATAAATTCCCTGCCCACAACATATTTTTGCTATTTGGCCTGTGAAAAATGATTGGCATTTATTTTTTTCTTATGGGGATTTTCACTTGGGAAATTTGTCCTCATACCTTGGCAATTATTTACCCAACAACTTACTAGGTAATGGGTTAGTTACTTGTAACATACAAATTCTTAGTAGGATATATCAGATACTAAAACTGCATTTTACTTGTTTAAATAATAAATTGACATATGTATTAAGTATTAATATGTTTGCACCAGTTTCATCCTTTAGAGCAAACTGTTTAATAATCTAGTGTAAGAATTTATAACATGCCATGTATAAAGGTTAATAAAACTAATAGCTAATGCCATGCTTATTAATTTAAACTGGAAAACATTTTTCAAGATTAATTGTTGTTAAGTTTTAATGCTGATGCTGTATTACTTGTATCAAATAATTCTATATCAATCTGTGGATTTGAGCTTAGAACCACAATATAAACAGGAATGAATCAATTTTATTTATTTGAAAAAATTAAAATTATTTAATTATCATTATCACTCTTTCAAGTCATAATCTTAAAACTATATCATAAATACAAGCTTGATATCTGACTTGTGACTAAGCTATCTTTTAACTTCAACATCATTATTTAATACATTTTAGGCAAGTATTACTTGGTTTAAAAATAATGTTATAAAGAAACAAATAAATTGATAAAATATTTTTAGATGAATTTGTATCTGTCTTTCAAATACAGTACTCCCACACTACATTACTATTCATGGTAGTTATCAACAGTGAACTACTTTATATGTGATGTCACCTTATATTGTGGGAATGTGTATCAATATTAATATTAAATAATGAAGTGAAATCTATGACCCTACCTGCCCTATAAAAAGGACTGTATTTTACTGATGTGCCTTATAGTGAGGCAGTATTATAATAGGTCATCTGAGAATACTGTAATAGGTCATATAGGAATACTGTCATAATTTGTGAGGGAGTACTGTAATACATAATTTTAGTCTGATTTCTGCTTTTATTAGCATTCTGAATGCAACTGAAATACTAAGTGCAAAATATTACACTACACTACTTTTCAAAATTAAACAAAAACAACATGTAAATACTGACTTTTACGCATACCCATTTCTTCTAAGGCATACGAATTGCAAGTAAAAAGTAACTAATAGTAACTAATATAAGTTATTCAAAAGAGCGGCTATTTAATCCAGTACTTACCCAAAGTTGATAACAGGGAGTGTGGAACCATTCTTGTGAAATTCTGGAGCATATTCTGGAACCTGGTAACTCTTGTCACCTGGTGTAGCTTCTGGGATGCCATTCCTTTTGTCTATTATTATTACTGTCCAGTAAAGGATGAAAGGTAAATTTTATACAACTCATAAATGCTCTAAGTTTGAATTGTTGTCACATTATGGCCAGAAGTCAGAAACAGAGCTATTGCACATTGTGTTCTTCTTAACTTTGCAAAAAGCATGCATGTTCACAGAAAGTACTGGCTTGAAATTCAACAACAAATCTCACCTAACAAAACAAATCGCTAAATATTACTACACATCTCACATAACAAAACAAATCACTAAATATTACTACACATCTCACATAACAAAACAAATCACTAAATATTACTACACTGGAGGGAGTATCTATACTGGATAAAGCCTGCAGTTACAATGTCATCAAATCTGAAAATAACACAGGGGAAAGACGTACATTAAACATATGATGATGTCTAAAATCTATTGTACCATCTATACTTGCTTATAAGGTGACTCTAACTCCATAGACCATGATCTGCCATAGTTTGCTGGCAGATCTGGATCTGTGCAGTTTGATATGAGTAATAACTAGAACAAACAACATATAATGCAGGTGCATTATGCTATGATATACCTTGGTCTGCAGGTGCATTATGCTATGATATACCTTGGTCTGCAGGTGCATTATGCTAATGATATACCTTGGTCTGCAGGTCCATTATGCTAATGATATACCTTGGTATGCAGGTCCATTATGCTATGATATACCTTGGTCTGCAGGTCCATTATGCTATGATATACCTTGGTCTGCAGGTCCATTATTCTATGATATACCTTGGTCTGCAGGTCCATTATGCTAATGATATACCTTGGTCTGCAGGTCCATTATGCTATGATATACCTTGGTATGCAGGTCCATTATGCTAATGATATACCTTGGTCTGCAGGTCCATTATGCTAATGATATACCTTGGTATGCAGGTCCATTATGCTAATGATATACCTTGGTATGCAGGTCCATTATGCTAGTATGGTAGATCAGGGTTTTTGCTGTTTGTAGCTCGACTTGATTTATAATACAGTATATACAGTAATTTGTAGATTTATCCTCTTACTTTGTATATTTTAACATTATACCAATATCATTTGTCCACCCTGCTATGCATGGCATGACCAAATGAATTTGTATTTGGACATTAGCATTGGTCCACTCTGCTATGGACATCAGCAAGTCTAGAACCCAACAGTCTAGCTGGGTAATGTTTATATCAGAGCAATTTCATTATAGACTTTAAGTGCTAAGCTATATTCCTTAAAGTTTAATCTTTGTCCATATTTATTATTCCTAAAATATGCAAACAAGTAAAATATGTTCAAAACATTGTAAAGAGATTTAAAAAGTCATTGAAATGGCCTGAAAATCAAAGTAATTTATGACTGATAAATCATGCAACATTTCACAGCTCTAAGTTTAATAGATTTACGCTATTCTGCATGGAAGTAAAATCCATACATATGAATAGACAACAGCAATGTGCCCCTTAAAATGTCAGCATAATAACAATGGCTAATGGCCACTGCCTTTGATTTCTGCAAGAAAATATAGACAGCTAAAATCTGATACTAACAAGTATTTTAATGACCCTAAATTTTCTTTCAGAAAATGATGATAATATCTTTATCAGCTTCTTAAAAGTTAGCAATCTTAGCTGGTTATGTTGGACTGTCTGATTTACTCAGAATATTTACAATTTCTTCCTTTCCCAAAGAGCATCTGGTGTGTAATTTCTTCTGCAGATGTTCTAGTAGCCAGGTGTTCTCCATTGAACCTAGTCTTGATACCACCACCAGAAAGATCTGGATCCAGTAACCACTCCTTTTCACTGGTCATGTATGTATCTAAAATAATAATAATAATAATAAACAATAACAATAACAACAACTGACTTCTGCAACATATGTTTTCATCTAGGTATCAATGAAAATTGACGTTATGCATCAAATTACTGAGTACTGCACACATTTTAAACATTTTATGGCATGATTGATGCATATATCATACCTGAAAATATTCCCCATCCTCCTTTCTGTATCTCACAAGAACTGTGAATCACTGGTTACTTGATATACATAAATACAGGTATAATCAGTTTGGCCAGTAACCTGTCATCAACATGCCACAACAAACAAGACCAAATTTGCGTCCTCTAACAATTACACTGATTTTATTTAATATTAATACTGAGTATATACTTTAAATGTTTTTAAAATGTTTCAAAATGGTGAAATTAGATATGTTTGAATTTGTATGTGTTTTGTATAGTGCATTTCAATTAGGTGACATACACTGGACCAAACTGACCATAAAAAATGACATGGTACCTGTCATAAAGTACTGCCTAATACCATTCCTTTCAAAAGTATGGGTCAGTCGTTGATGGGTATATCTAAATTTTTTAATATGTCTGACATGGCTTGTTGGTGACCAAGTCACCAAAAGCATATTTTTGCTATCCATAAGCAAATCTTGTAACAAGTTTTCTATTGATTCATTGCGTATCAGGTCACTAACATACCATGCAACTTATAATAACTGTACATCACTGACTTTTTTAAAACTTACAAATTTGTAATATAGTGTTAACCAATAAGCAAGATACCCTGATGCAGTGTTGTACATAGGATCTGATTGGGTGGGGGGGGGGGGGACACTGTGTCCCCCACTCTCAAAATTTGGGGCTGGGACAAGACTTCATTTTATAAGGGCAGAGGAAAATTATAACACATAATGGACTAGGAATGCTAAACAATGACATGCTTTAATTGTTTTAAGTTTTGCTGCCTTAACTTTCTCATCTGCAATATACTATCATATTGTTTTCCCGCCTTAACTTTCTCATTTGCAATATAAAATTATATTGTTTTGCCACCTTAACTTTCTCATCTGCAATATAAAATTATATTATTTTGCCACCTTAACTTTCTCATCTGCAATATAAAATTATATTGTTTTGCCACCTTAACTTTCTCATCTGCAATATACTATCATATTGTTTTGCCACCTTAACTTTCTCATTTGCAATATACTATCATACTGTTTTTGCTGCCTTAACTTTCTCATTTGCAATACATGTATACTATCATATTGTTTTTGCTGCCTTAACTTTCTCATCTGCAATATACATGTACTATCATATTGTTTTTGCTGCCTTAACTTTCTCATCTGCAATATACAATATATTGTTTTGCCACCATAACTTTCTCATCTGCAATATACATATATTTTGTTTTGCTGCCTTAAATTTCTAATCTGCAATATACTATCATGTTGTTCTGCTGCCTGAACTTTCTCATTTGCAATATACTATCATACATGAAATGTGATTTACCATGGAATTTTCCATTCTGAACCTTGCTCACATTAAATTCAGTATTCAATCATTATCTACCAGGATTTATTATAATAAATAGCCATCTTTTTACAAATACCTTTTTTCAAATAAATAAAGATTTAAATTATAAATTGTGCATCTGTATAGATTTAGTCTCTATTGTCATTATTTCAACCAAATTGCAATTTAGCAGACTGCCATAAACCCTGCATGATTTCATTGACAGACACATTGTTTTAAATTACAATTTAGCAGACTGCCATAAACCCTGCATGATTTCATTGACAGACACATTGTTTTAAATTACAATTTAGCAGACTGCCATAAACTCTGCATGATTTCATTGATCAACACATTGTTCTAAATTACAATTTAGCAGACAGACAAACACGTTATTTTAAATTCATTACTATCTTACAGATTTTATAACCGTTTGTGATTTCAGCCATTGCTGGTACCATGGTGCCATCAAAGACATGGATCAACATCCACTAAGAAAGGTTGAAGGTATATCTTTCAATCATTTCCTGATGCAAAGCCATGCCCAGAGGGTACACAGGGGGTAAAATGGGTCAAGATTTTGTGCACAAATGACAAAGACTGCAGAAAAACGATAATCCCATATTCAAGATGCAGTATTAACTGTACATTTATTGGCTCACATGGTTAAACACAAATAACAATTCTGAATGAATTTCTTATCCACCATAAATTCTAAAATATGTTATCCTCCTGTGAATGCTGTGACCTACATTCTGCCTTTTTGACAATTAAAATGAAAATTATATTTACACTACAACTGCTATAAACTCACATGCTATCTGCTAATTAGTTGATTCAGCAAATCTGACTGTTGACTTTAAGATTGAAGACAATTTAAACAAAACTGACATACCAGAAGCTAACAAGAATATGTTTCTTCATTAAATAGAATCATATTAATTAAATATATGACAAACAACAGTGGATTCATGATGACACAAAACAAGGGATTACCATTTGGACTGTATTTGTTTTATTTCAATATACAGGGGTCTACAGAAATAAAACACAAACCTCACATAGAGCTAGGGAGAGTCTGTATCAATAAATGATAAACAAATAATAAATTGTTGTCAGAAATATTTAAGGATCATTTGATCCCCTGCTCCCATCACATCCCACCAGCCAGTTCCTTGCACCCCACCCCCCAAGTGCTAACATGGACTTTGAAAACATTACCTATAAAGTATTTTCAATTACATTGATTAAACATTTAACATGTTAAACAGTTCTGTTTCCTTATAAAGAACTACAATTAAATAGTATTGCAATAAACACAGGCCATTGATAGAGTCTAAGCAGCATAAAATCTGATTATAAAGTGTATTATTCTTGTAGTCTGATGCAAATACAGTGCGGTGTCAGACCATACAATTTATAATGTCTGTAGTCTGATGAAAACACAGTGTTCAATATGACCACACAATTTAAAATATCTGTAGTCTGATGCAAATACAGTATAGAATCTGACCACAAAATTTTTAATTCATTTAGTTGATATTTCTGATGCAAATACATGATATATCAGTAGTATCAGCTTGATGCTGGTGATTTTTATTTCGAATGAAGGTTACCAATATTTTGGATATTTCCATCTTTCATTAAACTGGGAGACTTTGAATTACTGGTAAATTTATTAAACTGGGAAAATTTGTGGACTGTGGTGAGAGTTTCTTAATTCAGTTTTTCATAAGCTAAAACTAAATCCATCCTGAAAAATACTGATTAATATACAGTATACTGTATTAAACAATAAAAATTTGTATAATTACATTTAATATCTATCTAATACTTTTATATGAAACAGAATTTTTAGCTGATACTTGTAATCTTTTTTAAAATGCACAACACATGTTGTTTTTAAGTGATTTGTGAACTGAAAGCAAAAACAATAATATGGTCTTGTTATTATACAAAAGTTATAAATATTCTTCAAAGCAAAACTTGTTTTGCCACATGTTGCTTATGTATATTATAATGTGGTAAAATTCTGATTAAGTAAATTTTCTTAGTAAAATGAAATTAAATATTTTAGTAACTAATCTAAAGAAATATCTCAACCAGAGGTTTAAAACAGAAAATATGTCTGCCCTAAGTTTTTTGTTAATATAAATCAAGAGAATAGAATGTACATTATCTTTTGTCTATTTTTAAAGGATGAAACTACAGAAAATGAAATGGTAGTGGTTTCTCTACTGCTAAAGCCAAGAATGATTCTGCATACAATTGGACGTACAACATAAAATATTCCAAACCAAAAAAACCAAATAAATACATAACATCATTCAGAGTATACTATAAGTTAATGTTTTTCATTTACCTTTGATCATGGCAAAATAAAAATCAGACACATCAGTATAGTTTAGACATCAGATTCTTGATATTTCAAAAATCATATTGTGTGTACTAATGACCTCTTCCCATTTCAAGGCTGACAGGCATCGGTATGCTGTCTTATGAGAGTACTCATAGAACAATATGTATAAGATACAGCAGGATGCCCCTCAAATTTACATGTAATTTAATACTTAATACAAATGAAAAGCTGGCAAAGGATATCAAGCCATGCTAAAATGGTTCTATCCAGTAATGGTGGTGGTAACTGAGTCCATTATCAGCATTACATCAATTCATTTTCTCCTGAAAAACTATGTTTAAGTTAAAAAAGTATGCTTAAATTTAAAGAGCATCCAACACAAATTAACTAACAGCGTTTCGCATACAATTATTAAACAGAACTAAAAATATTATTGCCAATGAATTCAATGAACCCTATAAGAACATTACAAAAATTTAAAAAGATTTTAGGCTTACTTCAATGTAAATGAATTTCTGAAGAAAATAATCAAAGGTTATACAGTAATTGTACCTATTCTATATTAGTAACAATGTGATGAACTGATAATAACAAGAAAAAATAATTTACAGAATTTTAAAACCATGCAGATGCACCATACCTCCTTCAAAATTTCTGATCATTGAATGAATTAATAAAGAACAACTTAACAATAATGCAGCATATCTACTTAAAAGAAACTTCTCAAACACATCCTTTTTCTCAAGTAATTGTTGAAATTTCAGACATTTCTAGTTGCAAGGTACACCATTAAATTTTCTTGTATGCAGAAAAATGTTGGTCCTTGTTAGGGTTAGCCCTGCACTGACACACCATGTACTGTCCAATGCAGCTACTAAACAGGATGAATAGCAGTAAATTTCCTCGGATTTAATCCTCAACAAAATCTAAATCACTAACAAAAAAGATTGAATAATGTGTCCATTTTTTTTAGAATCAAGAGGCAAACTGCATAAAGTATGCAATTAGAGGACCAATAATACTTTGGAAAGATTTATATGGGAAACATTCTAAGTCATTTAATATATTGGTCACTAGTATCATCATCATAGTTCACACTCACACTCGGCAGCTTCATGTGTAATATGTTGATTATATTTACAGCATATTATATTGTACTTTTATGTACCTTATGTGTTACTTGAGAAAAAAGCAAAATAATGATTTTCTGGTATTTTAACAGAATTTGACAACACAACATCTAATAATCTAAACATAAAAAATATGACTGTCTGACTTTGTCATTTTCTACTTACTTTGTTCTTTCAGTATCATATTCATGCATTAAAAATAACTTTCTTCAATGCAACCACCCAGCTCAAAATCTGTAATTCACAAGCAAACACATTTTTGCACTCTAAAGTAACCTAGTAGATCATATTTGACTTTGTAGCATGGTCAAGTGCAATACTTACTTGGATCACAGACCATTTGTAGATAAGGTAAATGCTTACTCAATTTTATCAAATTCAATAAAGTGTCATAATAGATGTAAATAATGGTTTAACCTTCAAATTACACATTGTTCAAATTTCTGACTTTTTAGTTTCATTTATTGCTGCCAACCACATTATATACTTAACTGCAGTATAACAAGAATGATAAAACAAAAATAATGTGTATTTACATGTTGGGGTGGAAATATTCAATATTTGATTCAAACATAAAGTATCACTTGTAATTTATGTGCATTTCATTTTTATCAAATATTTTTAAAAAAATTAAAAAGAACAAAATGATATAATAGTAAGTTTCATTTTTTTCTTACAAATAGATATTGTGATGTATTTGGTAGAGCAATTCAAGCACATGGGTTTTTTAATTGTATCATTTTGGATCATGCAGTTCATAGTGGTATTGTATTATATAATACAGAAGTGTGTTGTACTGAGGTTACTGTGTTATAACACAACAGTGTATTGTACTGATATCCTTTATAATTATGGAGAGCTGAAAAAGAATTTTCACAAAATTACCTCAGTTAATTGGCACTTACTTAATTCAGTATTAATCTATATGTAAGAACTGTTGTATTTATTTATATATCAAAAAGTTATGTAAACCCAACATAATCAGTTCTAGGTTGATTGTAATACACTGAAGTCAGACAGTCATATTAATCTAAATGAAATTAAACAACTATGATATGACTATGTTACCCCATTTGCCTGACCTGGGGCTGAAAGATTAAATGATAAATTAAGAAAAATGAACTGATAAATAACTCCACTTAAGTATAAGAATAAAAAGACTGATTTATTCAGCAATATAATCACACAGTGATAAATCATTACAATGACTTATTCAGCATCATGAGCACACTGATAAATGAATCAATACAATATTTATTTTAAATAAAATAAAATAAGCAGCAGCTTACACATGTAGTCACCATTTTCAGTTTTGATGGGCTTATTTTCAGTTTTGATGGGCTTATTTTCAGCAGTTAGCTTTCAAAGGAGCTTATAAAAACACCAGCAGTCAACAAAAAAGCTACTGTGTGTATACAGTTGCTACAACTTGTATATAACAAGATTGTAAAATATATTGTTTTTAAATTCATTATTATTATATGTCAAATTAGTTTGACCTTGATTCATACATTACTTTACAACTTTGCATACAGTTCAGAACATATATTTGAATAAAATGTATGCTGACATCAGTTTCTGTCTTTTTATGTTGACTAAAATGTATTCATCAGGTGTAGTAAATATAAAATATATTCATCAGGTGTAGTAAATATAAAATGTATTCATTGGGTGTAGTAAATATAAAATGTATTCATCAGGTGTAGTAAATATAAATTGGTGTAGTAAATATAAAATGTATTCATCAGGTGTAGTAAATATAAAATGTATTCATTGGGTGTAGTAAATATAAAATGTATTCATCAGGTGTAGTAAATATAAA
The DNA here is from genome assembly GCA_029339505.1 of Unio delphinus. Taxonomy (NCBI): domain Eukaryota; kingdom Metazoa; phylum Mollusca; class Bivalvia; order Unionida; family Unionidae; genus Unio; species Unio delphinus. Next base: position 14,098,374 of record JAQISU010000042.1, read on the forward strand.
ATGTATTCATCAGGTATAGTAAATATAAAATGTATTCATCAAGTGTAGTAAATATAAAATGTATTGGTGTAGTAAATATAAAATGTATTCATCAGGTGTAGTAAATATAAAATGTATTCATCAGGTGTAGTAAATATAAAATGTATTCATCAGGTATAGTAAATATAAAATGTATTCATCAAGTGTAGTAAATATAAAATGTAATGATCAGGTGTAGTAAATATAAAATGAATTCATCACATATAGGAAATAGAAAATGTATTTATCAGGTGTAGAAAATATATTAGGCAGGTGATTATTTTCAAGACTGGCTTACTTGTGGGGACAAAATAGAATTGCTCATTGTCAATGCAGGTTTATCATTAAGAAAAGTCTTTCATGTTTTTGAATACTTTGATATTTCCAAGTATATATATATATTTATATATATATATATATATATATATATATATATATATATATATATATATATATATATATATATATATATATATATATATATATATATATAAATCAATAAATCAACCAATCAATCAAGACAAAGGTTCCTTGTTAGATACATATTACAGTAGTATTTCAGACAGGGTAATACCCTGATTATAATGATGTCATATAATATATTCATAATAAACACATGCAAAAACAGAACTTTCTTACATTACAGGAGATTCAGATGTGTCAAAAGAAACCAGAACACAGAATATGATCACCTTTCATTTTAATCTTAACAATTATTTTTTAATTAAAAAAAATTCTCAGAAAATTAGAAGCAATTTCAAACATAAAACCAAGGTATATTGCTGGATAGCTAAACATTTATCAATAGAGATGCCTATTTTTAGAGCTAATAATTTGCTTCAATTTGATGATAATAACAACCAATTTAACAATTTTGGATTATTTTATTTACAGTAATAACAACCAATTTAACAATTTTGGATGATAACATTTTACATATAAAAATGTCAAGTCTTCACCAATGAATAATATAAATTTAAATTCTAATTCGTTCATGATTAAATTTTCCTGACTTTATTAAATCCAATGTAGCCACATGGACATTTTCTACTGTTTTTAAAATATTATCAAATTTTCCTTCATTAAAAGTAATTGCCTACCTAAATAAAAATGTAAACCTTTTAAGTTTATGTATTAAAAATTTCATTAAAATAGATGTGATTAAGAGGGCTTACAAGGAAATGGCCTCATAGCTTTCCAGTTGTCTGGGAATATTTCTGCTGCTGGGTATTTGGAACTAATTGGCTTGGGAATAAACCTCAGTTTGGATTTCCAATCGGGACCCACACTGTAAAATAGACAACAGTCCCTCACTATAACAACTGATGTGATTTTGTAACAAAACTATCTATGGTACCTTCCATTAAAATATTTTCCAAGACTGTTTTTCACTCTCTTACTTTTATTCCCAAAAGCATTTATTTCAACAGTTTCTTCAAAACGTAAAACTATTTTACAGCAGGGATGGATCCCATATTTATTTATACCAAGACTTAATCATTTAGAATGGTGTTTTTTTTTTTTTTTACAATGTCCATCTTCCTCTCTCTTAGAATGGTGATTTATTTCAACTGATTACATTAGCCATCTTCATGTCTTTTAGAATGGTGGTTTATTTCAATTACAATGGCCATCTTTGTCCGTTTTTAGAATAATGGCTTATTTTGATTACAATGACCATCTTTCTGTCTATACTGAAATGTGCATACATACTTAACCTGTCTATACTGAAATGTGCATACATACTTAACCTGTCTATACTGAAATGTGCAAACATACTTTACCTGTCTATACTTAAATGTGCAAACATACATAACCTGTCTATACTGAAATGTGCATACATACTTAACCTGTCTATACTGAAATGTACATACATATGTAACCTGTATATACTGAAATGTGCATACATATGTAACCTGTCTATACTGAAATGTGCATAAATATTTAACCAGTCTATACTGAAATGTGCATACATACTTTACCTGTCTATACTGAAATGTGCATACATACTTAACCAGTCTATACTGAAATGTGCATACATATTTAACCAGTCTATATTGAAATGTGCATACATACTTTACCTGTCAACACTTAAATGTGCATACATACTTAACCAGTCTATACTGAAATGTGCATACATATTTAACCTGTCTATACTTAAATGTGCATACGTACTTTACTTGTCTATACTGACATGTGCATATATAAATTACCTATAGTGCATTCATTCAATACTGTCATTTGATAACCAAGATGTAACTCTGATATCATATTAAATAAATTATAATATTGATTTTGTGTATTCATACTTCATATTTCAAGGCTGTGTTATATTAAATTATAATATGGATATTGAGTATTCATACTTCATGTTTCAATGCTGTGTCATATTAAATTATAATATGGATATTGAGTATTCTTACTTCATGTTTCAAGGCTGTGTCATATTAAATTATAATATGGATATTGAGTATTCTTACTTCATGTTTCAATGCTGTGTCATATTAAATTATAATATGGATATTGATTATTCTTACTTCATGTTTCAAGGCTGTGTGATGTTAAATTACCATATGGATATTGATTCAGTTTTCAAGACTGTGCCATATTAAATTATAATATGGATATTGAGTATTCTTACTTCATATTTCAATGCTGTGTCATATTAAATTATAATATGGATATTGAGTATTCTTACTTCATGTTTCAATGCTGTGTCATATTAAATTATAATATGGATATTGAGTATTCATACTTCATATTTCAAGGCTGTGTCATATTAAATTATAATATGGATATTGATTATTCTTACTTCATGTTTCAATGCTGTGTGATGTTAAATTACCATATGGATATTGATTCAGTTTTCAAGACTGTGCCATATTAAATTATAATATGGATATTGAGTATTCTTACTTCATATTTCAATGCTGTGTCATATTAAATTATAATATGGATATTGATTATTCTTACTTCATGTTTCAAGGCTGTGTGATGTTAAATTACCATATGGATATTGATTCAGTTTTCAAGACTGTGCCATATTAAATTATAATATGGATATTGAGTATTCTTACTTCATATTTCAAGGCTATGTCATATTAAACTATAATATGGATACTGATTATTCTAACTTCATGTTTCAAGGCTGTGTCATGTTAAATTATAATATGGGTTTTGAGTATTCTTACTTCCTGTTTTAAGGCTGTGTCATATTAAATTATAATAAGGATTTTGAGTATTCTTACTTCCTGTTTTAAGGCTGTGTCATATTAAATTATAATATGGATACTGATTATTCTAACTTCATGTTTCAAGGCTGTGTCATGTTAAATTATAATATGGATTTTGAGTATTCTTACTTCCTGTTTTAAGGCTGTGTCATGTTAAATTATAATCTGGATTTTGAGCATTCTTACTTCATATTTCAAGTCTGTGTCATACTAAATTATAATATGGATATTGAGTATTCTTACTTCATATTTCAAGGCCATGTCATATTAACTTATAAAATGGATATTGAGTATTCTTACTTCATATTTCAAGGCCATGTCGTATTAAATTGATAAAATAAAACTGGGTAACTGTGACCAACAATTTAGCACTTGATAAAATAGAACTGTGTAACTGCGACCAACAATTTAGCACTTGATAAAATAGAACTGGGTAACTGTGACCAACAATTTAGCACTTGTTAAAATAAAACTGGGTAACTGTGACCAACAATTTAGCACTTAATAAAATAAAACTGGGTAAATGTGACCAGCAATTCAGCACTTGATAAATTAAAACAAGGCCACTGTAATCAACATTCTTCAGTTAAATGACCACTTTCAAAGATACAGACTAATGCCAAGTGGGGGTGGGGGTGTAATCTTGTACACTTATGTTCACTAAGAAGTGTATGACATGAAAATCTCCTAGCGAGGTGAAGCAGGTGCAATTTCAGCCCTAAAATTTCATCAAATTCAGTTGTAAAAATATATATTTATGCAACCAATGAACAAAAACCATCTAAGGTTGTTAGCCAAAATAATTCCCTAAAGATTTCAATTTTTATATTTTGATTTTAAAGAGTTTGAATGTGACACATTTTGGAGTTCTATTTTAAGACAAGAAAACCCCTAAATACACCTAAGTTTGACCCACTTTATAACATGATTTGCAGCTTTCTTACACTCAGCACAGGTTTAATTTCACTATTTTTAGACATTTTAAATATCACAGAAAAGAAATTACTCACAACTTAAAATTAATAAACATTTCTGAAATAATGCTCTTATAAACAGAAATGGAGAATTGACCCCAATGATTTACTGGATCCACCTTTTGTTACTATATTATTCAAATAAACAGTTTATATGAACTTGTCTAATTAACAAAGATTAAAAATGGGAAAACTAGAATGAATTTGCTTTGAGTAAGTGCGGGATGCCATGGTGGCTTAATGGTAGTAAGTTGAACTTGTACTGAGTGGGTTGTAGATTCCAATATCTGCCAAAACCAGCCCAAGTTAGCTGTCATAGCAAGTCTCTTAGCAAGGTATATTACTTCCATTACCTTGGCACCAAGTAATCTTTTAAGTTTTTATGTGCATTTAAGCAAATTAAATTAAATCAATGTATCATTGAATACCTGTTTAAACTTACTCAGAATATTCTACATCAAGGTGTTGGGGGTGTGGCCGCCATTCATCATAAATTCCATAACCATGGGGAATGTATCGCCTCCCTTGGGACCTGTACACAGGAACACTTTTCTGATTGTGAATCTCAGGAAAATGTCGCCTCTCTCGCTCTGTAAAATTTAAAACAATCAAAGAAATGTTATTTCAGGCAACACTGCCCTTATTGCACCCAGACCACCCCTTCTGCCAAAAACTACTATTCTCTCAAGACAGGTGGTCTCTCATAACAGGGCATAACACTAAAATAATCAATAAATCTGTGCAATGAGATTTTAGTATCCCAAAACAAGTTATATGGCAGCCAGTATTAATGGTTTGGAAGAACCCGGGAAAACCCCGGAAAGAACCACTTACCCACAAGAAGCTACTGTCAAACTTTGTCACATACCCACATTTGCTGAATCCGAGACTCAAACCTTTGCACCCCTTCTGCCCAACATTATGGTCTTTCAAGACAGGTGGTCTTCATTATATTTTTAGTATAGTAAAAGGAGTCTGAAACTTTATAATTAAAATGCAATGAAATTTTTGACAACACGCAATCACTTTATCGGTATTATTTCATTGTACTTTATTGACAAAACGTCAGATTCCTGTGGTATAGTCAATCAAGTACAGAGAGCATGGTCACTCAAGGCAGGTGGTTTCATAGCAGTGGTCAAGACCGATTTTACTGCACTAAAAATTAATGATGGTGCATTGTTTCTGCTGTTGTCATCATAGGGTAAAATGTTCCTTAACGTACAAAATGTACTGCAAATCACAGAGACTCATATCATTGCTAACAATTGACCTGTCATACATGTACTATTTAATAAGTAGTTGTTATATAGTACAATGCTGTCCAACCTGCGGCCCGCTGTCTGATTTTAAATCGCCCGTCAGAGCTCGAGCACTTTTTTGTTCATTTGTGTTTTTAAAAAAGTCAATGTCTTCCTTTCATAGTAAATCATCTTAACCGGAAAACAATTAATAATACATTTTATAGTCGTTGCTTTTCAGTTTTCTGGTGCTGCCGTCGGCTTCAAGAAAGAAAAAAAATTCAGTAGTCCATGGTGTCAAAAAGTTTGGACAGCATTGATATATTACATCCCTGTGATTACATGTATGACAAGTTAATTGTCAGCAATGATACGAGCCCCTGTGCTGCAAATGTGCAATGATTGCAGCAATCGTGAACTTTACCTCTTTTTCCAGACCTTCCTATTTCGGTCGTAACGTGAAGCATTTTGGTTCGGTCAGATGTCAGTCATTGAGTCAACTCCTCTATTGATATCTTAGGGTTTGGCATCAGAAAATATAATCATTCTTTTGAGTGAAGAACTACATTGCTGAATTATACAGACCAATGTTTTGCTTGGCGACCGAATCTCAAACTCTGTGTCACACTTCTTTGTACAAACTCAGAATAAACGGTAAATAATATAGAAACCAGACTATCAAGTACCTTAACCGGTGTGATATATTTTTGTATAATAAAGATTGTATCCCGGAAAGTAATGCGTTGCACTGAAAGGTTGTGAATGGCTGGTATAATTAAACGAATAAGCTTTAGACTTTATTACACACACACACACACACACACACACACACACACACACACACACAGATATATATATATATATATATATATATATATATATATATATATATAGAGAGAGAGAGAGAGAGAGAGAGAGAGAGAGAGAGAGAGAGAGATTACGACATGTGTCTAATAAAATTGTAAGGAACCTTTTTCAAGGAGACCGACACACACACACACACACACACACACACACACACACACACAAGAATATATAGTATAGCGGAGAGCAACGCATGGGAGCATACTAAGCAGGGAACCAGACTAAGGACACTCCAGCTTTACCGGTATAAATTATCGCTCAATTGGCGTAGAGTCAGCTCCAGTGGCTGCTTTTGACGGTGGGAAAGACCAACAGGTCTCACTGGGCAGCTACAGCCGGCCTCAAGCTTGGGAATCTCACAGACAATAAGTTGCCGTCCCGCCATAGTTTGTCTGCCTTACTGGGTACGTGGGGCTTAAGGTACGCGAGTGTCTGACAAAGCGGACTGCAACTATTGCATTAATAAACAACAAACGAAAACCAACAAAGAAACCCCAAATCCTCAATCTAGGTACTTGGAATATCCAGACCATTCTGACGGGACTCTCAAATGATCTCCAGGCAGTCATCAATGTTCGAAAAACTACAGTCATCAATGACGAATTTGCCCGACTACAGTACAGGTCGATATCGACGCGAGACTCGGCTACCAGATTCCAGGTCCCTCAGAGAAGAGAACTACGCTTTCTTCTGGCAAAGAAAGAGCTCTGACGAAGCCAGAGAGTTTGGTGTTGGATTCGCCGTGAGGAACTCTTTGCTGTGGATGATACAACAATGCAAACGAGAAAACGGAAGACTTATCCATCTGCCTCCACACCACAACAGCCTGTCAACCTGATCAGCGTTTACGCTCCCACACTAAGCGCCACCGCAGACACCAATGATGAGTTCTATGACGAATTAATTTTGCGCATCGACAAAATTCCCAACGAACAGAACTTGATATTACTGCGCGACTTCAATGTTAGGGTGGGTGTTGTCGCTTCAAGCATGCCTTTGGGACATTCACAGAAGGGATCTACATGCACATGCGATCAAACAGCAAACTGTTCAACCTGGCAAGACTAAAGGCAAAAAATAAAGTGCTTGAAGCAACTATCAGGGACATAATCAAACAGAAGCTGAGTTACAGAACCTGGTGGACCGCTTTACTAAAGCATACGGTGAGTTTGGGATGACCATAAGCATAACGAAAATAAACGTAATGGCTCAGAACGCGGATCCCCAAGCATCATCATCAACAACTACGAACTTGAGGTAGTCAGTCAGTTCATGGACATCGGCTCTTCCATCATTAACAACCTAACGCTCGATGCTGAGCTCAACAAGCTGATTTGAAAGGCATCAACAACTCTCACTCTCCAGGTTTTTGCAAAGAGTATGCTGACCCTGAACACTAAACGATCTCCCGTGTACCGTGCCTGCGTGCTAAGCACTGTCCTGTATGCCAGTGAAACCCGGACTATGCACGCCTCACAATAAAAAAGAATGAGCGCCTTTCACATGCGATGTCTCTGAAGCATACTTGAGATCACTTGGAGTTATCGAGTAACAAACAACGAGGTGCTTGAACATGCCAAGAATTCCAGCATTGGTCACACTCCTCTGATAACGTCGCATCAGAAACTTGGACAATGTACGTGGGATCGATGACAAACGGATCCCCAAGGACCTTCTTTATTTGGAACTTGGGTCTGGCAAAATCGGACGGCCACATCTCCGCTTCAAGGATATCTGCAAGCACGACATGAAAGCCCTTGACATCGTTAACAACACCTGGGAAGAGCTTGCTCTAGACCGGCCTAGCTGGCGACACGCTTTGATAACTTGTTTGAAAGCCGACGAGGACAAGCAACGCTTGCTAGCTGATGAAAAACGATCTCAATGTAAGAAGAAGCAGCTGCAACACAAACCAGACTCAAGTTTAAAGTGCAGCAAGGATTGCAATTCCCGTGTTGGGCTACATAGCCACTACAAACCCTGCACATCCACCAACTGGAACATCTCTCATGGGCGCACTTCAATCGTCTCTCGAGACGAATGGATGCCAATATATATATACATGGCGGCCAGTATTACTGGTGGAGGAAGAACCCGGACAAACCCCGGAAAGAACCACCGACCCACGAGAAGCTACTGGCAAGCTTTCTCACATAACTACATTTGCCGAATCTTAGACTCGAACACACGCAGACAGAAGTGAGATGGCAGTGGTCCATAACGGACAGCGCTTTAGACCACTCGGCCACTCGGGGCCCCCACGACTCAATGGAATTTTCCATTCTAGATTTTCATTAAGATACAATGTTTTATATATATATATATATATATATATATATATATATATATATATATATATATATATATATATATATATATATATATATATATATATATACATATATATATATAGTACTATACAAATTAAAGGGTAAGCAAAACGGTCATTTTTGGTCTTTTACACGTGAATATTAGACCATACAAATGAACATATATCGAATATTAATTCCTGTTTAATGGAAAGAACACGTATGATGTACTTAAACATTTAGTGTCATATACTGGTGTGACAGTATTATATAAACTTTCAGGGGAACATATTTAAGTGTATTTGAATTAATGAATCAGTGGTTTGTGAGTTATTGTAGGTAATTAATTGTCTATATGACTATACCAATCATTAGATGCTCTTTATATTTAGACAGTTTAGATAAATTACATCTGATATATCAAGCATGTCATTTATGTAAAATCAAGGGAATTACAGAGCTATTTTCTGTTATGGCTACTAAAAATTAAGGGAAATCACTCCCGTGGAGTTTGTTGCTATTTGATCATTTATTTTAAACGTCTCTGTAAAAGAAAAAATTGATGGACGATTTGAAATGAAAATTTGTATAACAAAATAAACGAGAGAAGTATGGTGCATTACCATAAAATGAGGAAATTATAATATATATATATATATATATATATATATATATATATATATATATATATATATATATATATATATATATATATATATATATATATATATATATATATAATTAAAGATTGTATGCATAAGAATAGGTTTCCGTAGGTTATCCGAAATAGGGCCATCCCCGTAAGGGGAGCCCACCTACACTACGCTGGGTAAAACGTACCACGGATGATACCTGTGCTAACCGAACCTAATAGGATGCTGTAACGTTAATGAACTTACCAGGCAAAAAGATAAACATTGAAATATCCAAAATAACAACGTATAGAACAATATAAAATTAACAAACAAGTGTCCAGGAAACCACCTCTCTTCTGTCTGCTCTTACAACTCTTCCTATATACAGCCTCATTGACAATATTTATACAACTAAACTATGATTACAATTCAGATTAGAACCCCCAAAATCCGGGATATCCTTATGGTCTAAACGTGACCATTTAAAAGAGTCTCCCGCTTTATGGCCTCAAATAGATATTATGAGGTAGTCTCAACATCCAAAGACTATCAGGCCCGGCAACACAATGTTGCAAATAAAGTTATTTACTCTTAAGTCAGATCCTTAAATTAATAACATTATAAGGTAGTCAATACCCAGACTATCAGGCCCCGCAGCACAAGGCTGCATCATAAACTAAGCCATAAGAACTAAGGCCTATAACATGATTTAGATGGTCAAACCTGACCATCTAGCAAGACAGCTCACGCTGCAATACAAATTCACACAATTCCCTTAATTACTCTAAAAACTAAATTTTTACGTTGAATAACTACCAACGCGAGAATAGGCTGTCATATGAGGTTGTATACTCTACTTTAATAAGAGCACAAAGTATTCCAAATTGTTAAGGAAAAACACGGAATGGACACGACGGGAGGAGGCAACATCAAGATGGAGGAACAACAACAAAAGCAAAACACCCAAGAAGGACACAGGGATTCACCAGAAGAAAGAGGGAACTACGGTTACACCCTGTAACACTCCATCAAAAAGTCCTTTTAAGGGCTATTTATAATTACAGAGTTTCCTTTTGGCTCAGAAACTCTATTCGACAATCTCGTTCTTCAAAATCAAACTTGATCATGTTTGGCTCTCCACCATCAAAATTAACAACCCATTTAACCTGACATTGACCAACCTACCCATGTCACTTGACATACCTAGTTTACAAAATTTATAGGGAACACACCAAATGTACACCCTGTACAAAACAAAAATTATAATGTTAGGATGATTAGGAAAAAATATAACTTGAAAGATTGACTCAATTGCACAGGTGGCTTACACAATATCGGTATAGGGTGTCCACTAGCAACAACTGGACTCGATTTGATAAAGCTAGGGCGTGCCAGTTCACAGATACTTTTCCTCGGCCAGACATCAATACCAACAAAAGACTAGACGTGAAAACCATTTTTCACTAGTCATCATTTGGTGCCATTGCACCTCTAGCTCTGCAGCTTCCGATAGGTTTATAAGGTTGAGTGCGTGGCTTTTCTATTCCCACTCCCCTATGTCTCTCATTCATGTCGATAGGGGCGCGACATGACGACCAAATTAAATAGCATACTTTGTATGCATAAATGCCTGCGGGGATGTGGCACCATTCCTTTCCCAAGGGAAAATCTAAATCACTACCATACTAATTGGTAGTGTAAAATAGTGAACATATGACCCTTCGTGGCCTGTTTCACTTAAAACCTTAAATACTACTATGTGTGTGTGGGGTTTTTTTTATATCTTTTTAGGGTACGTTTTTGAGAGCTTTTGTGCGATTATATGTAATATTGGGGTGTTCTTGGAGAGTCTTTGGATGTCCTAGGGTGTTTAGAGAGACCGGAATTTTTTAAAATATAAATCAAAGTAAATATCAGGCCACGCATAGGTGGCGTACGACGAAGCAACAACTGTTATATAAGGTCGCACTGGTCAACATTTACAACCAGAGCAAGAATAAGCATTCGGTGTTATTCAGAGATCTTTTGGTTGCATATAACATTTTATGGCAGAGTACAATGATTATCCCGGAGTTCATGCAAGTTGTGAAAGAGAAAATAATTTTGAAAATCATTCCAGTTAAGTTTATTAGATTAAGAAACCATTCAACACCCTTTATACCACTATCCCAAATATGGGTTTATGGTCGGTTTTCAGCCTGAATTTTACAAAACAGTTTAGTTTTCGTTCATTTTAATTACTAAGTTTTACTTCAGTCGTAATAATGTGGTAGATCATAAATGGCAGGTTTTTAAGTCAGTATATAAAGTCTAAAGTAAATAAAAAGGAAACGAACAATTTTGAATATATTCAAAGTCAAATAGAAAAACAACATTGAAAATTGAATGAAATACGAACAGGATGATGATACCCAAGCAGACAAAAGGATGCTAATAATCAAGTAAGGAAAAAAAAAAGAAGAAACAAACAGTAAATGTTTTGACTACGGATACACAAGTCATCAGAAACTGCCTACGTGCAAATAGGAAACATCGTGGCATGATATAAATGGCAACTATAGTAATTGGTAAAGAAGTTGTATTCCTGAAAAGTTATAGATATTCTGATGCAAAGATGTTAATATATTTTTTGTGTTGGTATAGTGAAGAAAATAATAATAATAATAATAATAATAATAATAATAACAAAACCAATGATAAGAAATGCAATTACTTGGGTAGATGTTAGCACACTTTTCTTTGGTGCAAAACTGATGACGCTGCATGTGTGTATCGTTTTCATTCTATTATTTGAATTGTGCTCTCTATTTTCCAGTATGAATATTTACATTTAACATTGGGTTTCAGCATTGCTTTATTCTCAAGTAGAACATTTCTGAGTTCTATGAATATTACAAACACATTTGGTGTATGTTGAGAAGCTCTTTTTCATTTTTATAATCAGTGTGTTTTGGCGATATGACTTTAAAAGAGAACAGCATAAGTTATACATTGTAAAGACATTTTAACCGAGTAATTAGATTACAGTATTGTAATTGCAAGTTACTACAAATGCTTAATCAACTACCCTTAATCAATGATTATTGTTTACTTTCGGAGAGTTCACTATAAAAATTAAATTTTTAAAGATTTATGAACTTGTTCCAAACAACACATGTACCGTGTACATGAGTAAATGAATATCTTTCAGATATACTGTTCGTCCTACATTCTTTGTTACCGTTAAAACTTTATAGTAACTGTTCATCGACAACCCACTGAAGAAATCAAGTATATGAATGGAGAAAAAACTATTAACAACCGAATTAACACAGTCAACGCGAAAATGCACCTATCTTTAGAAAGAGGAGTTTCTCTCTCTCTCTCTCTCTCTCTCTCTCTCTCTCTCTCTCTCTCTCTCTCTCTCTCTCTCTCTCTCACACACACACACACACACACATACATACAGACCTGATATGAAAATAATGCGACTCAGTTCTTCAACTTCATGGTCCGTAGATCCTTCTGCACATTCGTAGAAGATTGTTGACGCTAATTTCCTTTATTGGCGTACATTCTCCAAATCTTAAAAAGTTTTCCGTGCATGGTACGGATCTGTTTAGTTTGGTGTCTTGTTAGTTTGCCTTCCGATACCATCTTTACTTGAGATGGTATCATCTCAGCTTCGTTATAAAGTAAAGTAATCATGAGATAAAACTGCAGATTGCTTTTGCGTGCTTTTCGATTTAAACGACTATGCCACCTCTCCACGTCATTGTTTGTCCGTACACTTTTGCCAAAAACACTCCACGTGGGTACCGGCCAAATTGTGCTAGATATCCACCTGTCAAAAAATGTATCCATTCTTCTAACGCGTCGGTTCTTGCCTTTATTTTCAATTTTGCAAATACTGAAGGGATATGCTCGGCTGGAAGAAAGGCCAGAGCAAAAACCTTCCTACATAACTTGAATACAGCATCCCGCTGGTTGTGTGCCGGCTACAAATAAACAATATAAACATTTTAGACTTCAAATTGATCCAGATAATGAGATCATTCACAAAAGAATTAAAAGTTTAAAAATGAACACCGTGAACCATCTTATCTCTAGGTTCAAACCGTGAAGAACTGATAAAAATAGATATGAAGACTTAACGTGTCACAAATCAACAATGAAAAATATATTATATCCGTGGTATATAAAAATTATAAATACCTGAAGACCTTTTTCCTGAAGTTTTCGCCATAGAGCCTGGGCCCAGGCTCTCATTTATTCGCCGATTAATAAAATAACAGATCGCCTAACAAAATCAAGTAAATATTCATTAAAAGATAAGAAACCTTTTGAAGTATACCTCTCAAAGTAGGATTAGTGTTTTCAAGAGGTATGCATGGCCTCTACTCTTGTCGCTAAATTGTAACAATACATCGTTTCTATTTTATAAAGATATGTGCAATCGAGTGTCTCATATATTAAGCAGTGTTACAATCTGAAGCCTAATATCAAATATATTAGTATAATATAAGTCATAATGAATATATCAAATGATCATGTGAATAGTGATGTTCCGCTGTCAAGTACAGGATAAATAACTACAATGAAGAATGTACGTGTTTAATATGGTCAAGCAAACATATATGTAATAATTTCATGCCATATGTTCATGATCAAAAGGGATTTAATGAACAGTCTCTTGTCGTATGTCTCTGATACATACGTTCTGTTTCGATTGACTAAAAAGGCATACACGTTGTAAACTTTCGCGCTAATATTTTGAATCGGAAACTGTTATAATTAATTTAACAAATTAAAATGTTTGTGGTGTTTTGAATATTCCTTATCAAATTAAATGCAATTTTAAATACAAGAAATTTTGGTAAAGATGCATCTTTCATTGTGCACATTTATCTGTCTTTTTCGTAACATATAACAGCAAAACAGAACAATGTTCTGAATTAAATTTGTCAAATTATCGCAAAATAACTAATTATGCAGTTTTCAACCATTTTATCTCTATAAATTTATTTGTAGCAAATACGTTCAAATACGAGAATATCTCATGTTTTGCTTGAGAATTCAGTTTTTGAGACCAAGCGTACAGCTCTACTATACTCCTTTCTTTCTCCGGTTTTTCCTAACCATTATAACTTCGAAAAACATTTATCTTGTACACAAAATGTTCCAAATTTTATTATAAAACATATTATATAAGAATTGTCAAAATATATGCTACAAATAAATACTAGTCAGTTGTATTTTAAAATTGGGCCGAATTGTCTTTGGTTGGGCCGAATTGTCTTTCGAGTTGGGCCGAATTGTCTGTAAAGTTGGGCCGAATTGTCTTATTTTCGGTCCAAGTTGGGCCGAATTGTCTTGGGCCGAATTGTCCAATAGCCACGGCGAGCATCTAATCCACTTCAACCACGAAGTAATGACCTGAAGGATGATACCTTGTTTTGCGGTCATGACCAGAATAAAGAGTGTATTGGCGAACCCAGACTTCCCCCTGTGCGTCTCAAAGTAGTTCTTGAGGTCACGAACAGGGTCTTGCATGGTTATCAGTCTCGACGTGTGGTCCAAGGTTGACATTGCCGGGGTGGAAATGGGAGACAAGCTCCCCACTCCTCCAAAAATGCCTCATAGGGCTTGCGACTCTGATCGCCTCTGTCAACTAAAATCCAGCTCCTGGCCTTCGCGAGTGGCTTAGCTTCTAAGTCCGGCGGACCATGTTTTCACTAACAGGAGAAGGGGTGAAGGCGGCCACTGGCGCCTTAAAACCAGTCGCTTCGGGTAGATGGGGCTCGTAAACCTTGGATGGTAGCTCATCTAGGAGAAGGAAAACTCTGATCCCAAACCTCCGCTGCCTAGCGGCTATACCCACTCACGGGAAAGCTAAGGGAGTCAACCCCCGACAGAAAATCCGGAGACGGAGTCCCTAAGGCGGTCTGACGTTGACTTCAACGTCATTCCGGCAACTCCTGCGTTGCCGTTGGTGCCAAGCTGTAGCGACATTTGTCGTTCCCTTGGGTCCACCAGCTGAGTGGAGAGGGGGGATCTGCTGCATGGGCAACAGCTGATTCTCCATTCTAGACTGCACAGGCTTTGTAGCTCCACTGGAGAGGACACTCCAGTGTCGTCTTAAGGCGTCGGCACAACACGGGAAGCAGCAGTCTACCGGTTATAAGCCATAGTTCGATTGGCGTAGAACTTGGCGCCAGGGCTGCTTTCGACGGTGGGAGAGATTGCCATGTCTCATTGGAAGCTACCGCCCGCCTCAAGCTGGGCAGCCCCTAGTCAATAAGGTGCTTCCCGCCATGGCCTGCCTGCTTCACTGGGTGCGTGGAGCTTAGAGAACCATCTCGACAAGCAGGCCAAAAAACTCTGCACCAAGCAAGATACAAAGAGGAAACAAGAAGACTCCAGCTCTTCGTTTCGCAAGCTGGAACATCAGAACCTTGTGCCCTGGACTCACCACTGACCTGCAGAAGATCAACGACGCACGGAATACTGCCGTCATTGACAGAGAACTCTCCCGACTGAATGTAGACATTGCCTGTCTTCAAGAGACCCGACTAGCCGACAGCGGCACCATCAGGGAAGCCAACTACACCTTCTTCTGGCAAGGAAAACCATCAGACGAACCCAGGCAGCATGGTGTCGGCTTCGCTGTAAAGAACACCCTCGTCGCCTTCATTGAGTCTCCATCATCATGCACTGAGAGGATCCTTGCCCTCCGGCTATCAACATCCTCAGGCCCAGCCAACATCTTCAGCGTGTATGCCCCAACCCTCTACTCAAACCCAGAAGAAAAATACCAGTTCTACGTGGCTCTGGATCAAGCAATATCAAACATCCCCAGTACCGAGGGCCTCTACCTACTAGGAGACTTCAATGCGCGAGTGGGAGCTAACTACGAGGCATGGCCCACCTGTCTCGGCCCGCACGGAAGAGGCAAAATCAACGAGAATGGCCAGCGACTGCTGGAGATGTGCTGCACTCACAGCTTATGTGTGACCAACACCTTCTTCAAATGCAAGGAGATCCACCAGGTATCATGGAGACAGCCACGTTCCCGCCACTGGCACCAGCTAGATTTGTCATCACCAGGCGCGCGGAACTAGCCAGCGTCCTTCTCACCCGCAGCTACCACAGTGCCGACTGCGACACGGACCACTCCCTTGTGGCCAGCAAGGTGCGAATAATACCCAAGAAACTGCACCACGCCAAGAAGAATGGTCGCCCACGTATCAACACCTGCTGTGCAAGCAATCCAGAGAAGACACAGCAGTTCATCTGCAAACTTCACGAGGCTCTCACCTAAGAGACACCTGATGACACCATCGACTCCAAGTGGTCCCACCTCCGAGACGCTGTGTACAACTCAGCCATTACTGCCTATGGGAAGAAAGAGCACAAAAACACAGACTGGTATGAGGCCAGCTGGGAGGAGATGGAACCCGTGACTGAGGCGAAGAGGAAAGCCCTCCTGGCTTACAAGGCTGTGCCTAGCCTTGGTAAATTACAGGCCCTCAGGACTGCCAGGAAAAATGCCCAGCAGACCGCCCGTCACTGCGTTAACACCTACTGGCTGAACCTCTGCACCAGTATGCAGATAGCTGCCGAAACCGGGGATGCAAGGGGCATGTACGAGGGTATCAAGAAGACAACAGGCCCACCCACCTCTAAGATCGCCCCACTCAAGTCCAAGACTGGTGAAGTCATCAAAGACCAGGGCAAACAGCTGCAGCGCTGGATTGAGCACTATCTTGAGCTGTATGCAACCAAAACGTCGTCACGGACACCGCCCTAGACGCCATCCCAGACCAGCCAGTCTTGGAGGAACTAGACACACCACCCACCCTGGAAGAGCTTAGCAAAGCCATCGACTGCCTCGCTTGTGGAAAGGCCCCTGGGAGTGACGGCATTCCGCCTGAAGTCCTAAAGATAGGGAAACCAGCACTAATCCAGCCTCTGCACGAACTCCTCTGCCTCTGCTGGGGACAAGGACACATCCCACAGGACATGCGAGATGCAAACATTGTCACTCTATACAAGAACAAAGGAGACCGCAGTGACTGCAACAACTACCGGGGCATCTCTCTTCTCAGTATTGTTGGAAAGGCGTTCGTCCGTGTCGTCCTGGCGCGCTTGCAGACCCCGAGTCCCAGTGTGGCTTCCGAGCAGGCAGGTTAACTGTAGACATGATCTTCTCACTACGACAGCTGCAGGAGAAGTGTCGTGAGCAGCAGATGCCCCTCTACATTGCCTTCATAGACCTGACCAAGGCATTTGACCTGGTCAGCCGGAGCGGACTCTTCAGGATCCTTAAGAAGATAGGCTGCCCCCCACGACTGCTCACTATCATAACATCGTTCCACGAGAACATGCACAGCACAGTGTGCTTCAACGGCGCAGCATCAGAGGCCTTCCCAGTCAGCAGCGGAGTGAAGCAAGGCTGTGTCCTTGCGCCAACTCTCTTTGCCATATTCTTTTCCATTCTCCTCCAGTACGCCTTCAAGGACTGCAGCGAGGGTGTGTATATACACACCAGGACTGACGGAAAGCTGTTTAACATCACCCGTCTCCGTGCAAAGACTAAAGTTACAAAGGTTTTCATCCGTGAATTGCTCTTTGCCGACGATGCAGCCTTGACATCACACACGGAAGATGGACTGCAGCAGCTAGTATACCGCCTCTCCCACGCCTGCAAGGAGTTCGGACTGACCATCAGTCTGAAGAAGACGAATGTAATGGTGCAGGACGCAGACTCCTCTCCCACCATCGCCATTGATGGGTACAACCTGGAAGTTGTTGAGGACTACACATACCTTGGGTCCACCATCTCCAACTCGCTCTCCGTTGATACTGATGTAAATGGCCGGATTGCCAAGGCATCAGCAGTTATGGCGAGACTGAACCAGAGGTGGTGACAATCACAACCTCACCGAGAAGACCAACTGCGCGTCTACCAGGTATGCGTGCTCAGCACACTCCTTTACAGCAGCGAGGCATGGACCACCTATGCGAGTCACGTGAGGAAACTCAACAGCTTCCACCTGAGATGCTTGCGGCGCATTCTGTGTATCCAGTGGCAGGACAAAGTTCCCAACACAGAGGTTCTGAAACGCACCGGCATGAACAGCATGTTTTCCATTCTCAGCGAGAGGCGCCTTCGCTGGCTAGGCCATGTTAGGAGAATGGACCCAGGCCGCATACCCAAGGACCTGCTGTACGGCGAGCTAGTAGAAGGTGCACGAACGACTGGAAGGCCACGTCTGAGCTACAAAGATGTCTGCAAAAAGGACATGAAGACAGCCAACATCAACATAAACAATTGGGAGAGCTGTGCTGACGACCGCTCCGCGTGGCGTCTTTCTGTCAGACAGGGCACTCAGAAAGCTGAGGAGATGAGAAACACAAACCTCGCTGCAAAGAGAGCCAGGAGGAAGGCGAACCAAAAACATCCTCAGCAAGCATCAGCATACACCTGCAGCAAGTGCAACAGAGACTGTCACTCAAGGGTCGGACTTTTCAGCCACTCGCGAAGGTGCAGATAGGACACCCAAATCGGAAGCTACACCATCGTCTCTCGAAGACGGACGGATGCCGACGCCGACGACTCTCGACGTATATGTGGATGAGAAAGGACAAATGACTTATTCATTGATTACCTACTGACGGCAACTGATTCTTGGCAATGAATCCTGGTTGTCTAAGGAGGACTATCGAACCATCTGATCTGAAGATAGTTCGGGCCAGCTGAAAGGGCGCGTAGCTCACTGACCCTGCATGTGCATTCTAAAACTATCAGGAAAAAGGTCTTGTATGATAGGAGCTTTAGTGAACCATGAGCGAGAGGTTCAAACTTACTTGAGCTGAGCAAAGCTAGAACCCAGGACAAATTCCATTTTGGAATTAATGTGTGGAATTGGGTCGCTAAATATCAAAATTAGCTAACAGATCCGAGAGATCTTTATCATGTAGAATGTCATTTCTGCCGTGAATGAGAAATGTGATTGATATCAAAGATCGATAGTCTTTGATGGCGATCAGAGCCTATTATTACTCTTCAAAGAGCCAGAGAAAAATGTTAGCCAACTGATGGATGAGGCACACAAAGGGACGATGTGATGAGTTTGGCACCAGTCCCTAAACACATGCCACTTCCCCTTGTAAGCCTTCTCGCTCTCGAGATTCTTTCCACAATCGAAGGTTGCATGAGGAGATTGATTTCCGGGGATCTTCCTCTCTGTGTGTGTGTATGTATGTATGTATGTATATATATATGTATATATATATATATATATATATATATATATATATATATATATATATATATATATATATATATATATATATATATATATATATATATATATATATATATAATCAAGTAGATTGGAGTCCCAGGACATGTCCCACCCATGAAGGACATCTGAATAATTTTGCAATTCTGACCTCGTAACTGCTGTATTATGTTTGGTATTTGGACTATGGGAGGGTAGGCAGAACTCCTCCTAACTGATTAACAGCGCATTCACTGCCCAGGATTCTGGGTCTGGAACAGGAGAGACAGAAGTGGGCGGAAACTTGTGGTTGCACAGATGGTGCAGATCCGGGAAACGATCGCAGAGGCCATTCCATGTCAAGGACGTAACCTCTCCTGGATATCATGTTACCAAGGACGCCTGCTAGGAATATGTCTGACTTGCACACTGATCCAAAGATTGTCGCACCTGCGCAGAAACTTTCACACAAGGACACACAGGTCTTGTGATTTGGTGCCCCCGCCCACCCCGTTTTGAGGAGGTAAGTCAACGCTATCGAACTTATAAGGACTGTTTTGTCTGAGAATTGAACTTCCCAGAAGTGAAAGGCCTTGGTAACTTCCTTCATTTATAGGCCGTTGATGTACAGAGGTCGCTCCTCTGGTTCACACGTAGTGAAGTCCGGCAACCGTGTGTACTGGACATTGGTGAGAACTGTTATTTCCTCTTTGAACTTCTCAGCGGGATTCTCTTGGATAGTCAACCCAGGGTGCGTCACAGAAGCAAGGAGGATAGAATCTATCACGTTATCAAGATGGGTTGATAGAGTGGATACGAGTAGGGATGATACTTAGGCAGCAGTGATATGTTCAAGTGGCGCATAATAAGGCGTCCTAGCGGGATCAGGTTCGCGGACACACTGAATGAATAGAGGTGACGCAAGAACTCCCACACTAAAATTCGAGCTTTGTCGGAAACAGCCTGGACCAGTTAAATTACTTTGTTTACACGGACCCGATGCAAGATATCCGTTGGTGAAAACATTCATACCCAGATGGACAAAGTTCTGGGATGGATTAAGATCCGACTTTTCCTAGTTCATTCGAAAGAAGATCGTGCATTCCTTGAAGGACAGCTTAACTTACCATGTGTTTCTAAAGGATGTCATCTAGCTAGGTACGCCGCCATCGCTGTTGAGGACGTTGTTTGGAACAGAGAGACGATGAAATCCACTGTGCGAGTGAAAGCCCAAGAGGAGAGGTTGAAGCAAAAAGGAAGAACTATCAATTGAATGCGTCTCGGTAAGTGAAGCGAATATATTTGTGTGAAACAGCGTGAATGGGGATGTGAAAGTATGCGTCGGGCAGGTTGAGGCTGACGACATACCTGCTCTGTCGGAAGGAGCGGCAACATCTGGTGGCATTAAGTAATGTAATGGCCAAAAGTGATTGCCATTTGTCTATCTAAAAATAGAGAGGATAAGACAATTTTCGTCTTTTATAGGGCTGGATTCGCGAGTTAGTATTAATATTTCTAATGTAATGTGATTGAGGAACGTATTCAACAGATAAAATAATATACACATGGCAGTTAAAATATTCATGTTATTGATTCTAAATTTAAAACATCACTGCTACTTCCACAAGGTTTAAGTTCTGAAACACAAGTGTGCATGTTTTTATCATCCAAGGATAACTTTAGGAAATCGGGAAGTAATAGTTAATTTATTTGGGAAAAGTTAATGGTTAATCAGCCATAAAAACACATGCCTGTGAATGTACAAGAGTTTGTCAGCACAGTTGATGTAAAGACCAAGTATTTGATGTACTGAAGCCTAAATTTCGCCTTGAGCTAAAACAAAAAAATGGAACTAACCTGTCCAAGGCGAGGGGGCATCTGAAAACAAAGGACAGTCATTTAATGTTCCTCTATAAAATTACAGGCAAAGTCGTTGTCGTCTTTTTAACAGAAGATGGCGAAGTTTTAAAACAAATTATGCGACTTAGTCACCCAATTCATCTGGTAGTGTGACCCCGTTTTTCTTGTGCTATAATATTAATCATGGTACATTATTCTGTGAAGTTATATCATCATCAGTCCTGTAATCTGGTAGACCGTTGGGGCACCGCACAAGACCGAACCAGCTTCCTCCATTCATCTCGAGTTTCCGTCTTTCTCAGTGAGTCGCTCAATGTCAAGCCTGTCCACTCTCGAATATTATCTTCCCACATCTTGCTCTGCCTGCCTCTCTTCCTTGCCTTGCAGGATTTGTCTTGCAAGTCCTTGATGATCATGAAACACGCCCATACCACTTAAGTTTACGTGTTTTGTTTACTTTACTGTAATCAGGTGATCTTCGTGAGGCCCAGTGGTTTGTCTGGCATATTTTTTTCATTGGTAACATGGTTTTTGTATGTGATGCTGATGATCTTTCGGAAACATCTCATCTCTGTGGCCTGTATCCTTTTCTCTAAGTCAGCCCTTATGGTGCATGATTCACAGGTATAGAGGAGAAAGATGGAGATCACCAGTGAGCTCATCAGTCTGACCTTTGAACTGAATGTGATGTTCTTATCATTACAGATGGGCTTCAGTTTTATCAGTGCTGCTGTTAGCTGTTGCTGGGGGAAGTTCAGTACCTGTGGATCTATTGTGGCTCAGTGGTTGTAAAGTTCTGCACAGTATTCTGTCCATCTTTTCAGAATGTCTTTTTGTTCTGTAAGGCAGTTTCCAGCTTTGTCCTGTAAGGAGGTAACTCGACATGGTTTTGTGCCTGTTAGATCTTGGACCAGTTGGTATGCTTTCTTGCTGTTGTTCCTTTTCAAGTTTGCCTCAATGTCTTTGGACTGTTCTTCAATCCAGTTCTCTTTTGCTTTTTCACGCTTTCTTGACTTCTCGGTTGACTGTCTTGTACTGCTCTGCCCTTTCTGTATCGTTCTTTTTCTTCTTCAGCTCCCTCCTCATATCACACAAATTCAGGATCTCATCTGTGACCAAGGGATTCTTGAATGGGTGATGTCTACCAAAGATCTCGCTGGCTGTTTCAGTCGTTGCTGTATTAAAGGTGGTGATCAACATGTCCATCTCGGTATTGTCAGTGTCAAGGATGGCGAGTGATGAGTGGTGCACATTTTCTACAAATCAATGCCTGGAAGGCTTCTGCTACTTTGGGATCGTTCAGTTTTCTCGAGATCAAACTTTATTCTTGTGTGGCTCTCTTTCTTGACCTTCTTTAGATGTAGCCTGAAGATCAAGATCATCATTACAAGATTGTCTTTACTTCCTACATCTGCTCCGGTACTGCTTAAAGTCTAGACAATGTTTACACTTGACTGACCATGCCTCTCCACCATGATGTAGTTGATCTGGCTGTGATGGTCTCCACTTCGACTGTGCCATGTCTATCTTCTGGATACTTTGTGTTGGCCAAAGGTGTTTGCCAGCATAAGGTCATTGTAACTAGCGAATTCCAGGAGCGTCAGCCCCCTCTCATTCATCTGTGAATTACATGCTCCTTTCCAGTTGATGCAAGCGACCTTGTCTATCTTGGCATTCCAGTCACCTTGCACAACCAGAATGTTTTTCTTCGGTGTTTTATCCACAACTTGTTGTAGCTGGTCATAAAAGTCTTCCACATCAGCATTATTTGTTTGATGTTGGGGCATATGCATGTATTATGGTGATGTAGACTGGAATTGCCCTCAGGCAGATGGTAAAGAGCCAGCTGTAGATTGGCAAACATCCAGTGACAGTACCCACACTGTCCTTGTGAACAAGAAGCCCAACTCCCTGATCATGTTTGTCTTCTCTGACACTAAGTAAAGTTTGTGGCCTTCTAAGGTATATAAGTTATATAAATAGTTCAATTTAAATTTACGCATTCTGTATTTAATTTTGTTTTTACATATCAGATTTTCATATTTTGCATGGGGAACAATTCTGTGCAACTCCAAACATGTCGTTTGCAACACTCAACATCATGGATTACCTCCAATTTTCCATTTTAAAAAAGGTATCTTTTCAAGGGAAAAAAAATTATGCAATTATGTTGATTTCATTAATATGAACAGATCTTGATTATTATAAAACTCAAGGCGTAATAAGTGTGATATCTGGGACAGTGAATAATATATAATTTCGATTCATTATGCACTTCTTGGTTTTTATGTATGCTCATGGCATGCCATTTTGCTTAGGTGACTTGTGAACTAAGTACTTGATGTCACAGGAAACATTTGGGTCCTATTTGTTGATCTGATGCTGCTGTTGCTATCAAGTCCCTTGACAGTATTCAATAATGTAAATTCTCTACAAAATTTGATTTTACACAAAGAAATATTACATTGTGTAACTTTTCTAGACAATGGACAAGAATCATGTTACTATGACTACCAATTCTGATGCATAAATGTTACACAAAGAGTACATATGTTAATTAGACACAATCATTAGTTATAAATGATAGTTATAAATAAGGTATTACTTCATTTTAATTGCATGTGAGTGCTATCCTATTAAAATAACAATACAGAAGTATCACTAAACAGCAATCAAGTTTTATGACTGCCATTTTCGTTCCATCAATGTTATGTGATTTTCACACAGGTTAGTCAGAAATAAAAAACGTTTTACTGCAAAAAGACCAAATGTCAATATAAAGGATACTTTCAGGCATGTCAACCGGATAAATTGGTTTAGAATTTCAGTGTATGTTTATTACCATTACAGCTGTTTATTCACAGGAACGTAACATGAACAAACACTTCTGGTCTGTAAATATTACACAAAGCTGTTTTGATGTCAGTCATAAACGACCACCTTGTGAGTGCCAAGAAAATACTGGTGTTTCATTGCCTAATTCTTTCAATTTAATGGTCCTCTTGTGTTTGTAATTAAAGATAAACAATGTATTTTAAGCCTATTTTGTACCCGTTTTTAAGAATCATCTTATGTTGTCACATATCATGTAACTTAATGGTTTAGGTAACATCCTTACATACTCAGCAAACATCCAGATCAACTGTAAACAACCTCTGATTGGTTACATTATGGTTTTTGACAAAGGAATAGCAAGTGTGCCATGTGCAAACTAAATGTTGATTGCTACTGTGTGGGTTTTCAGTAAAAATAGAACCCAACAATTTACTCATGTAATGGTGAACAATGACACAGATAATTTGCTTGTAAATTTGTCAAATGTTGAATATACAGAAACAAGTATTTATGTTTTCTTTTTCAGATATAATATAAAATGCCTCCACAATGCAGATCTTAATTTTATATACAGTACAGTGGGGTGATAACAAATTTATATTGTTAACAATTCTCCAACCAGCAAAGCAATTTTTGCAGAATCACACAAGTTCTGTACCAGACATACATAATTTATATATCTGCAATGATATAAAAGGCTTTTTTTATGTAGACTAATTTTGATCTGTCTGAAAAGCGATGGTTTCAGAAATAGCAGAGGAAATTAATAATTAAGAAACATATTTTAGGTCAAAACTGTCTTTGTTTTCACAGTAGCAAAGATAGCAAAGAACATATATAAGTAATATTTATGAGCAATTTAAGTCTGAAATGCTTTTCACAGCCTCTTTTAAACAAATACTGGTATCTGATAGTATAGTGGGACCCCGCTATAACACGGTAGTTGGGAGCCATAGAATCCGACCGGGCTATGAACCGAACCGTGTTATAAGCAACCATGTACAATACCAACACATTTTTGGATTTAATTGTTTTTTTTTTGTTTTTTTTACATAAAGACGGGTGCGAAAATGCATGGCACAATTACCATTTTTGATCAATATATATTAAATTAGAAAAACATTTGCTGTGGTAACAGAAATTGCAGATATAATATATTACTTTATTCAGATAACCATGCATTGATACATACACGTGTCTAATTTATGTATACATGTATAATCTATTGCATGAAAAGAGTATCAACACCGTGTACTCACCAGCGAATCTTGTAACATACATTGAATCCATAAAACAAATATTTCCATCGAAAATATCCACACACGGATGTAAAATATTCAAAAATTTTGTCACAGATCATTATGTGACTGAATTCAATGAAAAGAAAAAAAAAAAAAAAAATTACGTAATGGGTGGACGTAATGAATGATGAAATAGTACATGTCCATAGATTAAATAATGGAAGCTAAAGTGTATTCTTATAATAACTACATGTACATCTCAGGATCTCTATGTCTATGAATTCAGTCATTGTAAATTTCAGCACATTTTCCCACCCAAGCTGCTAGTCAAAGTCCTTTGAACATGCCGCCCAGTTATTGCGTCATGTTCTTTTGATGTACTCTAATAAATACAGCAGGCAGAACTGGCTTAACCACTGAATTATGTCACTGTTTAGCTCGGCAGTTCACTTTGATGATAAACAATGTACTTAAATTAATTGATTTATACATTCTGGTGAGAATCTTTTATCAACCGCCGCATTGGCTGTTGCTTAGTTGTGTATGAAATTAAGAGAACATATATCGGAGATTATTTTGAGCAACGATTGTATTCGGAATGCATTCAAGACAAACACAAAGTAGACACGATGGCTTCATTACTCAGGAATCAGTAATTATAATATTGACACTTATGAGCTGTAATTTTTCAACAATAAACAAAGATCAAAGTTCTCAGTAGGCCCAGCAATTGGTTCGTATTTCCGACGTTTATTTTGGCACAAAACTAGAAGAAATTTGATAATACATTTTCTACACGTTCTTTTTCGCACTGTTTAGACGAATATGAGAATGATAATTAAACTCTTAATTTTTTTTTTTCTTGGTCTTTGAGAAAAATACCTGTAATAAATTACCCGAAATTTCGGGAGCCATGCCACGACCGGGTTATATCCGAATTCGGGTTATAGCGGGGCGGGTTATAGCGGGGTCCCACTGTATATATGTACACAGACAAATATACTTTAATTCCAGTCATATGTTCCTCTGTTATAATTAACATGCAGAAGAGTTGGAATAATTATACATGTCCTAATTAAGATACTAAAAAGTTGTGATTATCATATATTCGTCCTAATTAACATACTGAAGAGTTGGGATAATTATATGTCTGTCTTAATTAACATATTAAAGAATTGGGATAATTATATATCTGTCTTAATTAACATATTAAAGAGTTGGGATAATAATATATCTGTCTTAATCAACATATTAAAGAGTTGGGATAATTATATATGTCTTAATTAACATTAAAGAGTTGAGATAATTATATATCTGTCATAATTAACATATTAAAGAGTTGGGATAATTAAATATCTGACTTAATTAACATATTAAAGAGTTGGGATAATTATATGTCTGTAGGCATGTTTAATTATGAATTTATGGTCAGTCATGCAGTCTTTGTTAACATTTCAACTTTTTTTAAAATCACTATATCAACAAAAGCTATTAGCAGCTTCAGGTATTGTCTCATCCAGAAAACATGGCTAAAAGAAAATATGTAGATCGTAGTTCTAGTGTGGTATGCTGCATCAACTACAACCAAGTGAACTTGACTTAAAATTTACAAAACACAGTGTAAAAGAGTTTAATGTACTTATTTATTAACTTCAATAAAACAAAAACAAAAAAAGCCTTCTGGGTGCAGCTCAGCAGCATGTAAATTGCATTAGAAGCAATGATGTCCATTATGGATTGTCGATTCTGCATATGTTATTAGAAACAACACTGTCCTTTATGGCTTCTTGATACTGAAATAGCTCATGGAACTCTTTCCCCAACAAACAGATGGCATAATTTAAGACTTGAGCCATGGCATCTGTTAAATATTCTTTGCAAAATTGTGCTGTTGAAATAAAATCAAGAACTTGCAAAATCTAGGTTCAAATACTTCTAAATAATATTGTAGAATAGTAAAAATGATAATGGAACTATTTCAAGGCTTCATTAAAACAGTTATAAATGCAAAATGGTGTGAAATCCATCAATGCTTAGCAGAGTTAATCTGCTGTGAATATCAAAGTCTGGAGGACTAGTAAAATAATTGGAATAACACCATTATAGGATATATAATGTTAGATACTAAATTCAATCAGGTTTCAAGAAGTACAAAATTTTCAATTGAGCATGATCTTCTACTTTGAATACAATCTTTTCATTTGAGTCACTGAACACATTTTCTATAATTAACTCTAGGAATTAATTATCTTCTATCTCATTTTTTAAACAAAATTGTTATTTTATCTGAGCATTGCCACATAATCTTTCATTTAATATCAAGCACCACATTTATACTCATTGCAGCCAGTTCTGCCAGCAAATATCTGAAGACATATGGTACACTTATAATCTGTATAGAGTCTGTTTTCTTGCACACTGTGCAGTGCCACAGTCTTCTGGATTCAATGGAAACTGCTGCCTGTATTGATGGGGGCTTTTCCACTTTTGGGGACAGTATGTTACCACAGTCTACACATATATGTGCCTGAAAGGACATAAGAACATTTCTCTGACTGTCAAGATCACCAATATATGTAAAGAAGGATGCATGCATGCATGCCAAAACACATCTGATTATTATGGAAGGTCCATTTCAGCCTAATGAAATATGGTTACATAAAAAAAATTAAGACCTATCAACTTTCAAAGGATTCTGTAGAAAATGTATGTTGATATGCAGATGGAAAATGAGCTACCTGGTTGTCATTGAACTCGTAATGTATGCAAACAATGAAATAAAACTGTGTCCAAATCATACAGCTGAAAAATAACTAAACAGACTGAAGTCCCCCCACCCTTGCTGGCAAAAGCATATGCAAAAACCACTGATCTTGCTATTGTTTTATTCTAGAACAGCCTATCCAATTTCATGTATGTATTATCAATGAAGGATCCAAACAACTATTTAAAGCTAAAGAAGCAGCAACATTGTTGGAATTTCTGTTTGGTGACATTGTCTTCATGACTTGTTCCAGAAACAATGATATTCTGTGGGTTAGTCTAAGTGGTAGTTTTTAATTTAGTCCATGGCCCATCTGATTGCAACTTGACTGGGCAATAAAAAATACTTAAAAAAGTCTGGATTAACCCAGCACAAACTAAATATAACTTCAAATACGTTTTCTAGAACAGACCAATAAGTTGATAATGTAAAAATAAAATTTTGTGAACTTCAAATTTTGTCAAAAGCCTCTTAGGCATTTCGGCTGTATCCCAGTCTTCCAGAAAACACTAGAATTTAGTGATGACAAGTCATGCATGATCCAATGAATAACCTAAAAGTGTAAGGCATTCTTACCAGTGATTTATCTGAGCAGTTAAGGAGTCTGTCTTGTAAGAGGAAGGACGTTCCATGGGCAATAAGAGCATCACGTTCCATTTCTCCAAATCGAATTCCTCCTGCTCTCTTTCTTCCTTTCACTGGCTGGTGTGTTAGGGTGTCTATAGGACCTGTAGTTCTCACCTGTTGTGACAGTAAATCTTCAGTTAATGAACAATCTATATTCTTAAGGTCATAGATGCTACAATATATATTCTAAAGACCATAGATGCAACAATCCATATTCTTACAGACATAGATGGTACAATCTATATTCTTAAGGTCATAGATGGTACAATCTATATTCTTAAGGTCATAGATGCTACAATATATATTCTTAAGGTCATAGATGCTACAATATATATTCTTAAGGTCATGTATGCTACAATCTATATTCTTAAGTTCATAGATGGTACAATCTATATTCTTAAGGACATAGATGCTATAATCCATATTCTTAAGGTCATAGATGCTATAATCCATATTCTTAAGGTCATAGATGCTACAATCTATATTCTTAATGCCATAGATGCTACAATCTATAAATGAATATAAAATATATCCCTGCTGGACTTGATTTGATCTTTCAAGATTTATTTGGTAACTTCCTTCGCTGTTATCACATACTAAATTCACTGCAACCACCGAGGATATATTCACATTAGCAGGAGCAATATGCCTACCACCACCTTCTGGGTCATTATTATGTTTGAGGATTGTTGTTTGTGGTTGTGGCATTTTCTTCCATGCGGCGAGTATTTGTGGAAAGTATTCATTGAGGAGATTGTTTTTTGATTTTTTAATTGGTCTACATTATACCCGGGAAGTTTAAATGCTAAAATATTCTCTACACATATATTATATATTTTTGCAAATTCTGTTCTTGATTTAAGATTAACAGCATTTAAGACCGTTTGAATAATCCATAAATTAAATACTTCCATGTCAGCGATAATTTGATTACATATTTCTATTTGATGATCTCATCTTGAGGGATTCTTTGGAAAGTTTCTCTCGCAATATATTTCTATATTTTTCAAATTCATTATTTATTTTTATAAAGTGTTCATTAAATTTTACTTTGAATTGGTTGAAACCATCCACCGTTTGGCTCTTCTACCTGCCCACTAAAGAAATCTAAAACTCCAAAATTTGTATCATATGATATAATTGCATCATGATATGATTTCTTATCAGAATTATCAGATTTTTGTGGTTCTGGTGGTATTTGTAAGGATGTCCGAGGTGGGGTTTCAGGCCACCCTAGCACGGTTCTGATTGAACTCATGATAGATATCTACGACATACCCGAGTGAGTTTATCTCAATCGCGGATGATAGTGTTGGTTCATGAACTGTTATAGCGATTTTCGATTCTTTTCCAGTAATTCATTTTATTCTACGCTGAAATTCGTTATGATTTGTTAGATCTGGTAGGACCCACATGGTAGGACCCAGAAGGTATGGAAACAACGTTCCAATCTGGAGTTCTGTCTTGTTTATTCTTACTCGCAAACACCAGGGAATTATTCGGTTGTTGACCACCGAATGGTTCTGATCTAATATTAGGCCAACTGTGGTATACTCGTAATTTTGCCAGTGCTATCTCCTTCACTGGAATCGCAGTGGGGAAATTCACACTGAATTCAGGATTGGTCGAGGTTATTGAGATCATGCTGGTTTTCACCGGGGTTGTGTTTTCCGCTATTCGTTGAAGTAGTTCTTGCGATGTTGCCATTGTTATTATATTCGTGTCGTTTTTCTAATTTTAACATCGCAGAATCATAAACACATACCATCGCTGAAAACTCACTATCAGATATTAATGTGTCATCGAGGGAGTACGATATCATCGAGGATAATTGGGATTACACGGTTGACACAACATGGAACTTAACTACGTAATCTTGTAGTTTACACTGGTTACATATTTTTTTTGTTATTATTTAAATTATTCCCGCGATTGTTGTTGCCGCTGATATACAAATTGGAACAGCTATCGGGGTAATCATTGTTACTGGAGATAGTATTATACCAGCTTCGGTAATTACACCTGATACCGAGTACACAGTAACATCAACTGCAGTAATTCTTCGTTGGTATTTTGTTATTTTTGTTTCGGTGTGGTCACTGGTGGAACCCCAAAGAAATTATCAACTGGGAGTTGAACCTCAGTGATGGATTTTTGTAAACCCGCAAAATGATTTACTTGAACATCATATTTATCATCGAGAGTTTTTAATGATTCTGCAGATGATATATAATTATCACTGAGTAATGTTAATTTATCTGTGAACATCGAAATGAGAACAGCTGGTTTGAGTTTACCCTCTTTGGACAACAACGCGATAGTATCTTCTTCTGCGTTGTGTTGTTTAACTAAAATATCATCATGGGAAACATTACTAGTTTTCAATTTACCCTGACGATCTTGAAATACAACTATTTCATTGGGATCAACACTTGCGAGGTTTAACATCTCGGATATTTCATCTTCGATTCTTTTTTTTACATCACCAGTTGCAGATATTTCCATGCTGGGTTTTTTCAGGTTTGATAAGGATCTCCCCCAAATATCAATCATGTTATTTTATATAATTTCTCTCTAAAAAGCGATTACTCATATATTCGTGTACAGTTTTATGGGGTGGTTTTCCCGATGATGAAATAGCGTCGAGGACATTTAATACTTCTATGCTGCATATTGGTGGGTCATTCATTTTCTGTGTTGGTAGCATAGAATACCAGATAGGAGTGTTTAATTGTTGTATATAACGCATAAATTCTTTAGGCGGTGCTAACCCATATGAATCGAAATAAACAATCACACGCGGATCACTCGCATATGCAACCCAGTGAGTTCCAGGTCCGGTGCTGTTATCGAGATTAATGATACTGATTTCAGTGTTGTTTGGTTGTTTTGGTAATTGATCTCTCATAAAGACACCTCTAATGTTTTTTATCGCTAGTTTTTTAGCAGCATCGAGTAAATTAAAATTTGACATTGTGACATTGTTGTTAGTAAAATGTGTCCATAGTCTCAGGCCCTTTCCTCTGTACCATGAATACGGAGTTCCTGGTAGTCTTAGACCCTTTCCTGATCGTTTCTTTTTTTGTATCCCTGTCCGGTAGCTTTCTTTAGTGCCATCCCTGCTGCTGTACCAACGGCTCATAGCGCGGTGGCTTTTGCTACCGCTGGGGCTGCTGCCGTAATAAATGCTGGTAACGCAGTGAAAAGTGGAAATATACCACCTGATTTTATCATGTTATTAATTGCGGCAACCGAGAGAGCAGCCTGAATACCTTTTTTATCTTTGTTAGCATCACTGAAGTATTTAAACTGACGAGCTGTCAGTGATAGTTTATTCTGACCACCAGACATTTGATTGTGTTTCAGCGATATCATAGTTCTACATTTTTTAGCTGATTCTGATTGCAAGTTTTTAATCTGACCAGGAGTTAACGTAACACTAACATGACTGTACGACATTTTATTTAATAACAGATTGATCTAATTGTTACATTACATATTTTCCACTGGTGCATCAACCACTCTCATTCGTCCACCAACGCCTTCGAGTAACATTGATTTATCACTGAGAATGACAGCAACTGCTCTGTAATACAGGATAGTGACAACACCACCTGCAGCCGGACAAGTTACACGAGCTCAGTGTATGTCAACTACGGATTGCCTGGTTAAATCAAGATGTTCCAGCAAGAAGTAATAGATGGGATATCGATTTTTAAAATCAAATTGTGATATTTGCAGACCAGTATCTACGTTACTATCGCGTCCCATAAATGTCAACAAATGATGATATGTGCGTGCAATTTGATTGATTCCGTAATCAAGTAGTATATCCTCAGATGGTTCTTGTTGGCCATTTATTCTCAATGATACGTTTATTCTCAATGATACTTCATTACCACCTATTTGATCAAATATCATATGACTCCGTTCCTGAGAGTTTAATCGCGTTTTATCCTGTAACACAATAAACACATGCTGCGGCGCTGAAATCCCTTGTTTTGATGCCAGGTGCCATGTAAGTGTACCATCAATATTAGAATCCATGGTATCTGTGGTCACTATTAGCCAACCATGGTATCTGTTGTTTTTGCTAGCCATGATAGCAATGATTTTCCTCCATGATCCATAAATGATAGTAATCTTTCTTTCATAGTGATTGATGGAGTCATTACTGGCATCCACAATGATAGTTTTGATATAATGACTTTACCAGCAGCAACACCAGCACCACGCCAGATTGCATCATTATCACTACCCTTTCACAAGAGTACTACTGTATGCTTCGCTCCATAGATAACTTTTCTAACATTTCTGCAAAATCCGAAAATATGATGCAGTAGAATCGCGCATGAAAATTGTCGATGCAGTCCTTGCAACATTGCTACGCGTGTTGCGAACCCTAGGTTGTAATTAGGATTAGTACTTTTTATAATATCAAAGGCACCACCTGGTCTATCTTTGTGTTCAACATCATCTGGTTGTGGATTAACTGCAGTAGCTTGCGGTGTATTTAATTTAATATACTGAATGTGTTCAGCATGATTAGTAATATCCTTAAAGAACAGCATAGATGGACCTGCTGATCTTGTATAATCATCAGAATATCATGCTAACCCCACTATTGTTGTGGCAACATCAACCTCAAGCTCTATAGATTCAATTTCTCTTCCATCCATCATATATCTAGCACCTTCGAATAGTGCCATGATACCATTATTGACAAAGCCAACTCGGATATTTGGGTCATCTGCATATGGTGTATCAGCTGCAACATTTGTTACGAGTTCTCCTTCTACTTCGATAAATGCTTCAGTGGGTAGTAAGTATTTGCTGGTATCATGGACTTGAAGTTCGATTCTTGATCGAAGATCCGGTTGTACTGCATGATAGGAATAGAATTGATAATCGCGTACAGAATCATTCTTGGGTACTGGGGGCATCCATATCAAATGCTGGGTCAGGAGCCCACTTGAACATATTATTATATATTTCTTAATCTAAATCGCAATCTCGATTTCAAACCACTTCCCACTATCATATTTGCAGTAATATTTCCCTTTGTGTCATATCCTTCATTTATCCGTGATGCTATATTCTGCTCCACCGCATTGTTTATTATTTTGTTAATACTTGCAGGCATAATTTCCATAGAAAGTAGTGGTCCTGGTGATGACTTCGCAAGTGGTTTCTTTCGTCGCCGAACTAATGCTAGTAGTTTTTCTTTAGCCACGGAAAATGCTTTCCCGGCAACATCACCAACAGCGCTAATACCCTTATCACGAATAACATCAATAGCTTTCATTGATAACTGTTTTGCGATTGGTGCTATTTTTGGAGCCATTTTTGCAAATAACCATGCAATGGTATTGCCGAGACCATCTCCATAGTACGCTCCATAAACAGGCAATCGTGAGATTACTGCGTAAGCCATGGTTGGTTTATTGTGGTTGTAGTGAATGATCATCTTATTCAAATGCTATTTATCTAATCGCGAAATAGGAAGAATTTTTGACAAAGTCTTCAGCGACAAAGTCACCAATGACAATTAGTTACTGTGATAACCGTCCGCTAGCTCATCAATAAACTCTCGGTATACACCAATATCCATGATACCACCCTCAAATAGTCGCCTGCAGATATCAGCGGCCTCATTAATTATTTCTGGTGAGTTATTTCCAGCTCGTCTCCCTCCTACGAGAATTTCTAATCATGATATATCCCAGAGAATACTACAAGGACAACGAACTAGACCACTACCTGAAACCCCCCTTGGAGTTCCACTTTGAGACAATCCCTTTCCATTTGTTTTTTTAGTGATACCAGTTGCACCCTGCAAAGAGGGATTTTGTACATCAAAAAGTTTTGACTGCTCTGGTAATCTAAGAAATCCAAGATCTGATTATTTTGTTGTAGATGATTCAGCTTTTTTTAATTTTTTCCATAAACTTCTTATATGTTTTATCATCAGATGATACCTTACCTACTTTTGTATACACACGATATAATCCATTATACCACAATTGTTTATTCATGGCAAGATAATCATCGTGGATATACTTTCTTCTCTGATGAAAACTATTAACGACAAATTCAGCTAATTCTTCAGTAGTACCAAATCTCATATCTCTTATTTCATCTAATTTACCCGGAAGGAATTTATTATTGAATGCAACTCATTTACCCCCTTTTTCTTGTGGTTGTTCATCTTCCTCTTCTTCTTCAATAATACAGTCGAACCCACTTATCTCGACCTCGGTTAACTCGCCAACCCTATTAAGTCTACGTTTTTGAAGTGGAACCGCCAAATTCTCTCTTTGTCTTAGCATTTTCTCATCGGTTATGTCGATTCTTTTATGTCGCTGAACCCTAATATCTCGAGCACAAAAGAGGGCCAAATCTGCCACTTAACGCCGGTTATCTCGATCCCCATGACCAATCGCCGGCTTTGAAATCAATCAGTACACAAATGATTCTTTGTTTGTATCGCCAAGCCCATCTTAGCAGTGCATTGTTACATCATAATCTGCTGGGCTGAGTACTGTATGCTGTGACAGTCAATCATGCTACCGTACTATACCAACAACTGGCCGACTTCTGAAGACGCGAATAGAACAGATAAAATTAATGGAATGGCTAATCCTTCTGTTTGTTGGCTGAGATATGATAAAAAGTTAAAACAGATGTTCTATGATGTATGTATCAAGGCAAAGTTCATCAATTAATTTACAACTGGCTGTGATATTTTGAAGAAGGAGTATGTCACCAAACATAAATCCAGGCGGTGTAAATAATATTTGTTCATTTTACTCATTGTTCTTTTCCTTTTGCCATCAATCCCGTGTTACGGTTACATTACAGAGACTTAAACTCCGCAAGAAGAAATAGCAAACAACAAATAAACAAGTTTTGCATAATTAAAAATAATTATTTATTTCTTTATATTGGGTGTCAACTTATGCTACAGTAATATATACAGTCCAAAATTGCCAGGTGTTGATTCGTGTAGGTTTCTTTCGTGGGAATGGAGATCCTATTTTGCAAGAACACGGTTAGTCATCAATGTCCAGGAATTCCGAGATTACATAGAAATTGACAGAGACGTCGCTACTGATGGCGTGATCACCGTTGAAGACATTATATCAAGTGTGCAGTCAGCACAGGCAAGCACATCTGCATGCGGCAATGACAAAGAAGATGAAGAAGATGCGGAAGAAGATTTGGAACCGATTCCCTCAGCTGGTGAGGTGGTAGAAATACTACAGAAAATTCGGCGGTATGGTTCTTTTGTAGGAGATGAAACTGTTTTAGACAGCATAAATAATATTGTAAACAATCTACACCCCGCACGTTTTTTGTGATTTTGTGAGTGATCTTTGTCTTTGCAATGTTGGAGAATATAATAAAGGTTTGTATCGAGAATCGACGGTGGTTTGTATACTAGTAAATCTCTGCTGTTAGTTGGTGCACATATGCTTTTTGTTGTTAGCAAACATGTATGTACATTTTTATAGCATGCCGATCGCTTCATCAAATCGCGGCAATGCTGTTGTGTAATAAAACCTCCAAAAACACGTGCATTACATTCTCATTTATTAACGCACATCATGTACATAAAGAAATTTCAAGCACATGTTAATATGTTGCCGCCATATTGGTTTTCGTTTATCTTGATCATCGGTTATCTCGACGCTATTATATCACCAGTAAGTGTTTTTAAAGATTCCTTTGTTTCCTTGAATCTTTTTGCTATTTCTTCAAGTACAGGGAGAAGGGCCAGTTTTTTCCCTCAATGTTCCTCAGGAATATCTCCCCATATGGCTTTTTCAGTGGTCGATACGACTTTCCCGGTTGCTGTAGTAACAGGTTTGAATAATTGTTCGGTACACGTTCTGTAGTTGGTTTGAAATACTTGTCTCGTTTGGAGCTTATTTTGAACGGAATCACTAACCGGAATAAATCTGTTAATCGCAGCTAATCTCTCGCGTGCTAATCTAGTTGTTAGGGCTTCACCTACCATTATAAATTAATATAAAATCTAAATTTTAAGTGAAAAATCCACAGATAGCTTCGCGTTTCATTTTTCAAAATCGATTTTCATGAAATTATGTCGACAGATTAGCCAAAAACAGTACAAAATCAATGAAAAAAGCACCGACGATTCGACGATCACGATACAAAATTTGCCTCACAAGGATAGAAATTTCATCAAAATCGATTTTCTCTAAATGAATTCCTGGGGTTTTTGCCCTCGATTTTCATGAAATTATGTCGACAGATTGCATAGAAACACAACAAAACGATCAAAAATGACCAAAATCAATTAAGAAAAATAAATCCCTGAAAATATTTTAGCAGTTAACAAATAAAAATAAAATCCATAGTTGCTCACCCACTCCGAAATTCTTTTGAATTTCACTACAGTGTTTCATTACTTCTGCGTAAATACACAACATGGAAAGGTATTATAGAGTTTCTGTTCTGCATGAGTAAGCACACCTGTCTATAGAATTATTTATCTCTGTGATTTAATCACTGGGCCTATAGAATTGTGGATAACTCATACTTGCAAACAGGTATGGGTATTGTACATGTCTGTGTTTAAAGTGTCAATTAATCCATGGAGAGATTTTTCACTGTGCTGAGTTTATTGTGCGTTTGATTTCATATAGTTTGCCCAATTCAACTCTGACCTTTTCAACCGCAGTGAACAGTGGGATAAATCTGTTGATGTCGTTACAGAATACAAGAAAGTCATTTACCGCGCGCTGAATTTGTTTGATAAACCCATACTGTTTTGCAAGGACATATCTATTATTCTGAGCGCTATCATCAAGATCTTGAAATTCAGAGAGAACCTGATTACAATCTAATTTATCTGATAATTGTATTCCTTGATTTTTCAAATTTGAAATCTCAATTATAATGTCATTCATATTTTCAAAATTCATTATATGATATACTATATATCTAATAAAAAAATTAGGGGTCATTTTTGACCCGTTTATGTATGATATGATGAACTCCATTCGCTCTAAGGTGTCATCAACATCTTATTGCGCCTAGAGATATATATGCAAGTTATATATGATATGGACTCCATTCGCTCATAGGTGTTATTCACATCTTATTGCGCATTGAGATATATATGCAAGTTATATATGATATGGACTCCATTCGCTCTAAGGTGTGAAATAATTTCAGAAACCCTATTAAATGATTTCTGGGAAGCGTGGAGACCAAACGATTTGATAGTGGCAAGTAGAAAGATAGTCAGAGAAGTTATTTAGCGCGCATAAAAAAAAATTTGCAACACTTCCAGTGCCGCTGTGTTATAGACCCAAGGATACACGAAGACAAAATATCAAAGTTGATATTCCAGGACAAAGTGAAAAGCAGATTCTAGTGTTAAATTATATTGTGTTGGTTGATATCGATGTTATTGAAGATGCATTGTGCGCTGAAAAATCCCCATGGAAGCTAGGATACGTAGCGATGATACATTCTTCGCAGGGGTTGACTATATCCGATACAATTGTTTGGATCATAGATAATCGCATCAAGTGGTCAAATTTAGTTTATCTTGTAGTGTCCAGAGTAAGAAGAATAAATCAACTTCGAAGAGTTGTTTTAGATTATAATGACACAACAATCAATGATATTGTCAGCGATGATATAATCAGAAAAAAACTCTCTGGTTACAAACAGCAGGATAAAAAAAACCCCAGAAAATTGTTGATAACACTGTACCCTGAAATTCCTTGCCAGGATCAACTTGTAATAGATTTGGCCAATGCAGAGGACCCCTATGATAAATCCTTTCAAACGCAGAAGCCACCTCAGTTGATGATTTTGTCTTTAGAGGTTCTGCTTGTTTGTATCTACTCACAACATCAACTACGGTTAGTGCGTACATGCAAACACCATCATGCGGCAAAAAAATAATATATCAGCTTGATGAACCTCATTAGGGACACTGACATCAAAATGTGAGAAGTTAATTTGTTTAGGCGGTGGTAGATAAATTTGCCATATTGCCTGTTTGGATAACCAATCCTCTGCAGTGGTATTTTTCACCTTTGCAGCACTAGCGAGTTTATTGATTGCTGATTTACCTCTCCATGATCCTCTTGGGGAATAATAAATAGATTCCATGTTTTTTTTAATTACCAGCACCCAACATTGATTTACTTTTCATCGCCGATTTTATCAACCATGAAGCCAAGTTTTCTTTGAAGGATTTATCAGTGATAGAATTCAACGCATGAATCAATTTCACATCTGTGATATGTCTGTGTTGCAGATTGCTGCTTTTATATCAGCGGCGTAATGAGGTGTTAAAGGATTTTAATGAGAATGCAAAATCGGAAATCAATGAGGATATTATTGTTTATAACCGATATCGAAGAAGCACCGAGTATTGATGATAGTGATGGAAGTATTAACAATTTAGTCATATATGATGATGTCATGTTAGACAATCAAAAGAATCCTGCAAGTATATGTTCCAGAGGAAGGCATAAATATACCGATGTGATATATGTAACTCAATGATACACTCAAATACCAAAAGTGATCAGAGATAACTGCAATATTCTTGCTGTATTTAATGGAGTTGACACACATATGCTAAGAAATATTTGGCAAACTTGGTGCGGCAGTGATATGGATTATAATCTCTTTAGAAATTTCTTTAGTCACGCTCAGTCAATTCCACATCGATTTGTAACGATAAATTTGTATGATCCTAGATCAAGATATCGTATTGGACTTCATCAAATATTCGGTTGAAATCCTAAAGGATTTTCAATTTGTCTCCACAACACCATCAGTGCCGGGTCTGTCTGGAGTCTCTTGTCTCCATAGCAGCCTTATTTTGTGACAAACCGAAACAATTTCTCTTTTTTTTTGGTCTGCAAAAAAGTTTTGGTTTGAAATCCTTTAGGATTTTGTTTGAAATAGTTTTGGTTTGTCTGAAATAGTTTCGGTCTGTTCGCCCTCTCTGCTGCTGGGTAGAATCCAAAATTTAGGCAGGAAAACAATCTGATAGTGTAGACTACAGGGCTAACAAAGAATAGGGAGTACAATCTAAAATTTAGACATGAAAACCTCTACATTGATTGGAGACTTCTTTCAGCTTGGTAGTGAACAAGAGAATCCAAATAGGGATAGACATTTTGACCACTGTGTTCTAGGGACAAGGAAATGTGGTGGGTGGAAGTGGATTCAAAGGGAAAAATCACACCAAGTAATCTATGTGATAGGGCTGACTCATTAGAGAACTTGGAATTTAATAGTTAAACGAGTAAACTGGATTTTGTTGCATTCAATTAACTAATTATTTTTGCACTGAGTTACTATATGTATTTGCATTGATTAGAACGTACAAGTCTACATTTATAGTCATATGAACCTAGACTCTGAGCTAGGAATATACTGGTAAGCATAAATTCTTATGAAGCAAGCAGTATGAATAATTTCTTCATTATGTCATACATTACAGTATAGAATTATATCATTTTGATGGTATATCAATTGAAATAGTAATTATTCTTATCTATTGATATGAAGTTATGTAATGAGATTTATGTCTGTAAATAGGACCTATTAAGCATTGGCAGCTCATTAAATGGAGAGAAAATATGTGAAAGTAGTGGGTTAATTACCTGAAGGTAGAGCAGGGATGCAAGAGGATATATCCCTTGTATTATTCCTACAGGAAACTTTTAGGGTGATCGCACAATGGAACAGAAGTTGGAAAAGAAAACGGATGTGGGCAGAAAGATACAGAAGAAGAAGAAAACAAAAGTGAGAAGAAAAGATATACAAGTGGGAAGAAGAAATTAGAAGTTGTGAGAAAGGATATAAAGGATACAGAAGTGGGAATTCAACTATTTTCAGTCTCTTGTATGACCAACTGAATGGCTCAACTAATTTGTTAATTTAATCTGAAATAAGAGCCTACAAAAGAACTTCATAGACAATTGACATTAAAAAAAAAATCTTACAATTTACCTGGAACTTATCTGAAACCATGTGCCTCAATCTTTGGTAGTACACTACACCCATAAAGATTTCAGCTTCCAATTCTCGTCCATCAACACCACTGTACAATGTCTCTGTGCCATAATAGTTGTAACCAGCTGAATATAAAGATGAAAAAGAACTGGCAAAATGAATACTATCATGACAAGATTTTTTTTTTAGCAGTTTTAAGTTTTGTTCTTTTTTCTCTAACAAGTGAGTATTGCTATACGAAAGGCTTTGTTTAGAGATATAAAACAAGTGATGGCAAGGATAAATAGTAAGTGATGGCTAGGATAAATAGTAAGTGATGGCTAGGATAAATAGTAAGTGATGGTTGGGATAAATAGTAAGTGATGGCTAGGAAAAATATTAGGTGATGGCTAGGATAAATAGTAAGTGATGGTTGGGATAAATAGTAAATGTTGGGATAAATAGCAAATGATGGTTGGGATCAATTAAAAGTGATGGTTAGGATAAATTAAAAGTGATGGTTGGGATAAATAAAAGTGATGGTTGGTATAAATTAAAACTAATGATTGAAATAAACAGCAAGTAATGGTTGGGATACATAAAAGTGATCATTGAGATAAATTAAAAGTGATGACTGAAATAAACAGCAAGTAACGGTTGGGATAAATAAAAGTGATGGTTGTTATCAATTAAAACTAATGATTGAAATTAACAGCAAGTAATGGTTGGGATACATAAAAGTGATCATTGAGATAAATTAAAAGCGATGACTGAAATAAACAGCAAGTAACGGTTGGGATAAATAAAAGTGATGGTTGTTATCAATTAAAACTAATGATTGAAATTAACAGCAAGTAATGGTTGGGATACATAAAAGTGATCATTGGGATAAATTAAAAGTGATGACTGAAATAAACAGCAAGTAACGGTTGGGATAAATAAAAGTGATGGTTGTTATCAATTAAAACTAATGATTGAAATTAACAGCAAGTAATGGTTGGGATACATAAAAGTGATCATTGAGATAAATTAAAAGCGATGACTGAAATAAACAGCAAGTAACGGTTGGGATAAATAAAAGTGATGGTTGGTATCAATTAAAACTAATGATTGAAATAAACAGCAAGTGATGGTTGGGATAAATAAAAGTGATGGTTGGGGAAAATAACCAATAATATGTAATGTATCTATGTATAATACGTGTAATAAAATGATGCATTAGCATGTCTGTACCTGCCACAAGCATTTTTCCAAAGTAGTCAATAGCAGGGTCTTTTTCTGAGAAGATAAAGGGTGTGGCATCATGACAAAGACCATGGTAGGATGCAGACTTTCCAGCCATACTTTCTATCATCATACCTATATGAATTTTTTTAAAAAAGCACATAAGTTTCATGATTTGAATTCTAAAGGAAAAATCATAAGCTCATTTACATGTAAGCCGATCCCCCCTC
The DNA here is from genome assembly GCA_029339505.1 of Unio delphinus. Taxonomy (NCBI): domain Eukaryota; kingdom Metazoa; phylum Mollusca; class Bivalvia; order Unionida; family Unionidae; genus Unio; species Unio delphinus. Next base: position 14,140,691 of record JAQISU010000042.1, read on the forward strand.
CCCCCAACAGAATAGGTATAAACATTAAAAAGTGCAAAACCTGCATACAAGCTGACCCACAAGTCCATGACATCTTTAGATGTTTACAATAAGTTCTAAATGCATTTACTTACTTAGGCATATACATCTCTTGGGGTTGCCTTGGATGATTATTACATGGAAATATTATGGAGTAATTGGCAATTTCACATGAAAGTCCAGGTATAACCACCAGTCAGAATTCCCCTTTGACCGAAGCCAGTTTCAGGGTTAACAATAACTGGACTGCTGTTGGAAAACAAAACATAAACCCACCAATTCTAAACAAAGGAGACACTGAAATAACCAGCTTTCAAGTATGTGGAAAATTATGGTTTTGTTCAGCCAAAACACAAAACTAAAATAGATTGATTATCTTAGTCGATCTATACTGTCAAGAGTTGAAGTAGTAACTGACAATTTCATGAGATTTTGAACTAATCCCTGAGCCAAGGGGAGATCATTATGCCCAACTACAACCAAGGTGGGCAAATAACTTTTAATTCTTAAGCTAACCATTTTAAGCCTGGGAGGGCTTTTTTTTATGAGGTAGTGAGATACCAAAAATCAGTGGTATTAAGAGTCCTCTAAGTGTAGTATCTTCATTCGCATCTGCACCCCTTGTCTAATACTAAAGGTACATCTGCATTCCTTGTCCAATACTGAAGGTACATCTGCATCCCTTGTCCAATACTGAAGGTACATCTACATCCCTTGTCCAATACTGAAGGTACATCTGCATCCCTTGTTTAATACTGAAGTTACATCTGCATCCCTTGTCCAATACTGAAGGTACATCTACATCCCTTGTCCAATACTGAAGGTACATCTGCATCCCTTGTCCAATACTGAAGGTACATCTGCATCCCATGTCCAATACTGAAGGTACATCTGCATCCCTTGTCCGATACTGAAGGTACATCTACATCCCTTGTCCAATACTGAAGGTACATCTGCATCCCTTGTTTAATACTGAAGTTACATCTGCATCCCTTGTCCAATACTGAAGGTACATCTGCATTCCTTGTCTAATACTGAAGGTACATCTGCATCCCTTGTCCAATACTGAAGGTACATCTGCATCCCTTGTCCAATACTGAAGGTACATCTACATCCCTTGTCCAATACTGAAGGTACATCTGCATTCCTTGTCCAATACTGAAGGTACATCTGCATTCCTTGTCCAATACTGAAGGTACATCTGCATCCCTTGTCCAATACTGAAGGCGCATCTGCATTCCTTGTCCAATACTGAAGGTACATCTGCATCCCTTGTCCAATACTGAAGGTGCATCTGCATCCCTTGTCCAATACTGAAGGTACATTTGCATTCCTTGTCCAATACTGAAGGTACATCTGCATCCCTTGTCCAATACTGAAGGCACATCTGCATTCCTTGTCCAATACTGAAGGTACATCTGCATCCCTTGTCCAATACTGAAGGCGCATCTGCATTCCTTGTCCAATACTGAAGGCACATCTGCATCCCTTGTCCAATACTGAAGGTGCATCTGCATTCCTTGTCCAATACTGAAGGTACATCTGCATCCCTTGTCCAATACTGAAGGCACATCTGCATTCCTTGTCCAATACTGAAGGTACATCTGCATCCCTTGTCCAATACTGAAGGTGCATCTGCATCCCTTGTTTAGTGTTAACAAACACATCAACATCATATATCCAATAATGAAAGACTTATTGCTAATCAAATTTGGTTGAATAATGTGTTACCTGTTTTAGGAGAAAAAAATGTTTTTTTCTGTTTTTTTGGCTGACCATTTAGCTGATTGGCATAATTTATATAAATGTGACCTTGGTGCATATTGAACCAGCAATCCTTGAATTACAGGTCATGCTCAATTTAAATTGTGCTACAGTGGTTCCCTATAATTTTATTGACGGTGACCATACCTGTTGTTGTTGTTGTTGTTATAGGGTTTAACACCATTTTTCAGCACAAGATAGGCTATATATGGTGACCAGTATTAATGATGGAGGAAGAATGCTGGGAAAACCCTAGAAAGAACCACAGTCCCATGAGAAGCTAGCTGCAAACTTTCTTGCATATGCACATTGGCTGTGCCCGAGATTCCATCCCATGCAGACAGGTCAGATGGCAGTGATCCATAACAATGAGTGCTTTATACCACTTGGCCACTCAGGGCCCCTGACCATGCTTGTAATGGTATAATTGCAATAATATGTAAACGTGTGAAAGAGATTTAAAACAGGGTTATATTCTGTTCCTAATTTTAGTAATGGCTGCTTTATTTAATGGTGGATGAGAACTATTTCTACAAACCTGAACACCCTTTATGCCTGGATACTGACATATTTATACAAACTTTATACAAACTTAAAAATCCTTCATGCCTGGATATTGTCATATTTATACAAACATGAACAAACTTGTTAGCATTTCTACAAACTAGAAAGGTTTTTATGTCAATTTTATTTGATATTTGGTCAGTGGTTTTCAACAGGATGAAAGTAGAATTTGTTGATGGAAACATAACATGAAGGACAATGCTCAGGGTAATACTATAAGCTTACTGCCAGATGAACTAAAAACCAAGGTTACATGTTTTCAAGCTATCATAAAATGAGTGAAACTTTTTTTATCTAAATTTAAATTACTTAGGGATAGCAGTGAATGGACTATTTCTACATATCTAAATTAAAAGAGACTACAAATATTCAAACAAATAGTGTAGAAGAAAAAGTTGAAAAATATATTATTTCTGCATATTTTGTTACACGAGTCTACAGATATGACAACAAGCACTGCATCCATTAAGTTTTAAAAAAATATGAAAAGAAAGAAAAATAAAACTTTAAAATGTCTATTTTCAAGTCATTTTTAAAGCAAAAGTACACATATATTTCATACAAGACTTGTTGTGTCAAAAACTCTTTGGGCAAAATTTACCAATGGTCATTCGAGATGGATATCCATGAGGATTAAAGATGATATCTGGAGTCATTCCACTTTCTGTGAATGGCATGTTCTCCAATGGCCAAAGCATGCTGGAAATAGAAATGGGATAATAAATTTAAAATCAATATCATCCAACCCCCAGTATGGTAACCTTTATTTCACAATAATGATCAATGGTGATCTGTGAAAGACGGCAAATTCTACAAGAATAATAATTTGAATTATGCCAAAAGAATTTAAAGTTAACAAGAATAATAATGTAGAGTATGCCAAAAGACTAACTCTACATTATTATAAATCTGATTATGCTGGAGCATGCTACAAATTATCCAAGACTAGTAATTTTGATTATGCCACAAGACTAAATTCAACAGGAATAATAATTTATGTCAAAAGAATGTAAATTTTACAAGAATATTTGGATTATTTCCAAATCAATTCTTTTGATTGTATAGGATGACAAAACATACATTATACCTGCAGATTCCCTTTTGTCCATGCCGACTAGAAAACTTGTCTCCAATGATTGGATTTCTCTGAAAGACAACAAAGATAAACAGAATGAGCATATTTAGATGCTTATCCTCAAAGGTCAATATTTTCCTACCAGGTCAATATTTTTTCTACCAGGTCAATATTTTCCACCATGGCCAAGAAGGCTTACAATTTTCACATTATTTATCTAGTGATTTTCTAGGGGAGGAAACTCGCTGAGCCTAAGAATACCAGGACTGTGTTGAGTAAGGATGATGTTATGCATTTTTTGTATTTAAAGCTATCAATACTGAATGACCTGTCTTCTCAGGTCAATTTACAGCATGGTGGACAAATACTTGCATTAAGTTGAGAATTATTTTCAAATTTTCTAGTTTTATGCTGAGGGGCCGTACATAAATGACATCACGCTCCTATGGGGGGGGGGGGGAGCTTGGGTGTCGTCACACATTTGTGATGATGTGTGACGAGGGGGGAGGAGGTGGTGTTTAAGAAATGTGACATCACATCAAAATGCTCAACTTTAAATAAAAGTTCCAATTAATTTTTTTTATTGCTTACAATTTATTTAATGACATTTTAAGTAGCTTCACACGTGTCGTGCATGAGCTCAAATTAAGATGGACTCGTATTCAAACTACCAACACCCCTACTAGCCCCAATAGTGGCTTTTACCAAATAGCATTCTTCCATTTCCAGTCCGCTGTTGTTGACACAGCGAGGTTGAAATGATCTTTTTCTCGCCAAGCTTTTTTAATTTTAAACTTTTTTGTGCTATAAAACAAAATTTGAAACATCTGACAGAAAAGTAAAAAATTTATAACTTTGATAGAAGAAAAGAATAATTTATAAAGGTTGATATTTTTCAGATTAATATTATAAAAGATCCTAGATTTAAGAAATAGAGTATGTATGTATGTATGTATGTATGTATGTATGTATGTATATATATATATATATATATATATATATATATATATATATACAAACATAATAAATTAAAGTTTATATTACACCAATAATAATCATAATAATATCAAAATTTGTTTTGGTGAAGAATTGACCACTGCGATGGATAAAAGTAAAATGTTACAGTGTCTTTTTGAGGCGTACGTGCTGTCATATCCTACAAAGAGCAGAAAGATTTGCCAATGAGAAGCGGTTCAAAAGTAGAATGGAATAAAAAATGATGCAGATTTGCAAGTTAAAGTTGATCACTGGTTGCAAGAATTAAAAACAATTGCCGCCACAAAAAAGGATCATTTCTGAAGTTTTGAGCTAAACAAACATCATATGCTGATACAAAAAACTCCAAAAAGTGCTTGTGGCAAACCCAGAGAATTCTGTGTTCTACTACAAAGTTTCAATGTATCTTTTTTTTGGTTATAATTACTTTATTTTATAATTATAGGAGAATTTGAATACAATATTCTGAACATCTGCAGTTTTAGCTAGACAACGAATATTTTCAAAAGAATTTTATGCCAATTTCAGCTTTCCAGTGCCTTCTTTTTAAGAAATGTTTTCTCCTACAATATCAGAGTGCAGCGTCACACTAAATAATACTACAATGACAATAAAGTCATTTGAAACATGTTAATTTTCAAATAGAAAATACGTTTTTTTCGGGGGAAGGGGAGGGGGCAGTTTTGTGATGTCATATTTGAGGGGGGTCTGACTTTTTGTGACGTGTGACGAGGAGGTGGGGAGAAGTCAAAATCGGCCAAAATCGCGTGACGTCATTTATGACTGGCCCCTGATCACAAATTCACAAAAAAGCATTACTTTCCTTGACAAATTTATACTTAATAATCATTCAGCAAATAGTCTAAATACACATCAGACATATAACATTCAAGGTAAATTAAAACTGCGTTGTTCAAGTTCTCTAAACTTCTATTTACATGCCTTTGATAACGTGCTCTTTTGCGAGTGAATCAAAATTTTCTTGCATTGTTCCTGGTTAGCCACCTTTCTTTACAGTTAGCTTTTCTGTCTTAAGTGTTGGACTTACTGTATGCAACATAAACACAAAACTAATCAGCACTATAGAAAAACTGTATGACAAGGTAACTAGCACAATTCTCATCAATGGCAACATACAAGAATGGTTCTGAATCTTAGCTGAGTCAGACAGGGGTGTCTTCTCACACACACTCTCTTCAATATCTACCTGAAAAGGATCAAGCCTGTTAACTTGCAGACATGCCTACCCCAGAAAAGGTTTCCGAGGGATGCCACCACCAAAAATGAGGGACAGAGGATGTACATGAGGAACATAAGTATGTTAGTATAAATAAACATAATAAATTCTCTAAAAACATCATTAAATACCAGTAATGCATATTTGTAATAAATATTTATGTAGAAAACCCAGCAATCACCTATTTATAATATATGAAAATATACAAAATTCAAGTCCAGGACTACTCAATTCATACTAGGGGATTTGTAGTAAGCACTTTTCAGATCCTGCAGTTCATTATCAATGTAGATCCTGTCTGTAGCTGACCCTGGTCTACATTTTGAAATTAAAAGTGCCTCTATAGTCTCTGTACTCAATTTACTCCTGAACTCTGCTTGATTTTGTCTTGCTAGGGAAAAAACTCGCCCGTGGTGTGCAGTTGAATGAGGTATTGTCATTAATGAAAGCATTATTTTTGTAAATATTCTGAAGACCGCTGTTCCATCTTCCTTCAACTGGCTGATAGCAAACCAGGTTTCATCAATTCTATTTCCTGGACATGACTAAATATATGTGGACTGATATTGTGCTATTTCCAATTTCACATCTGCTGCAGTCACTTCCTCAGGTAATAATACTAAATATCTTTGAAAGAAAAAAGATGCCATTTTAGCTTCTGGTTGCAATGCTGGATCCAAAATTTCAGCATGCTTTAATAAATCATCTTTAACTTGGCAACTTGTCTCTAATAAATTTTGCTGCTGTTTCTAAAAACTTTCTTTTCCCATCCAACAAATCATGCATGTTCTCTCAGATAGGCCTCATCTTTTTGAGCAATAAAATCTGCTGCAGGTTATCCAATCAAAATATCTTTATCCTCTTTCTGATGTGCTTAACTTCAAACTGAACTTTGTTACAGACTGATAAAACATAGTTAAAGGCTTCATAAACTTCAAAAGAATGGTGTTAAGAAGCTTTTCAAGATGTCTTCAGCACATTTATTAATGGTGTGTCACACTGGAGCTCTGTATTCACATCAAATGGTTTTAAAGCATCTAGCAAGAGAATGTACAAAGCAATTTGCTGGAGAAGAGAAGGTGTGTCTCAGCTTACTTACACTTTTTTTTTCAAGATTTAGATGATGCAGACTTCTCTTGCTCTTTGAAAAGTTCATAAAGAGAGTCCCAGTTGTCCAGAAGTCCAAGCACTTGTTGATGCTTAGCCAGCTAGTTATAACATGTTTTAGAATTTTATTTGCTTTTGTATCATAAAGAATCGGCACATCATTGAACACTGCTTGCTATTTACTACTTTTGTCCAAATAATACTATACATCAATCAAAAGCTGGTTAACATTAAGTGGAAGATATGCAGCACCCTGTTTTGTAGCTACGTGTATAAGGTGACACACACAATCTGAAACATTTAAATTGAGTTGCTCTTTAATCATAAACCCATAGACATTCTGCCTTTCCCAACCATCACAGGGGCATTGTCAGACTCAAGAGCCAAGCAATTCTTCCAAGGAAAGCCATGAACTTTTAATTGATTCTGTATTAGATTGAATATTTCTTCACCTGTTGCAGAGCCTTCACAAACATGGATTGAGAAAATGTCTGATGTCACTAATGTTTTTGAGAGATGCCACCACCAAAAATGAGGGACAGAATGATGTACCAATGGATGACAAGATGGATGGATGGATATTATAACACAGTACATTCTGCAATTTGGTGCCTAGAATCACATTTTATTTGCTGGAATTTGCTAAATTGGACAACCCTCATACTATTTTGATTTAAACTGTTTTACAATGACAGGCTTGCTAATGTAATTTCCAGATGATAGTGTCAACAGAAGCATCTATAAGGTCAGTTGTAAAATAGAAATAGACATACTGACCTTGATCCTTAAGTCAATGCAGATCCTACTGAGGTGACCTGTCCCTTTGTCATTACCCAGAATCCTTATCTGTTGCACATATGCTGGTTCACTGCTCTTGTACATCACAACTTTCATCTCACCAGTCTGGAGGTTGATATAGCTAAAGAAGATGGAGATGAATACATTAATTCATATGTACCTGACCTAAAATGACCTTGGAATTACAACCAATATTCTTCAATAATTGTAACGAGTGTAAAAAAAAAATTATGTACTGCAATGATTAACTGAAAAACATACATTTACATCATTTAAAAGTGTCATCTGCAAAGGCAGTATTTATGTTTAAAAAAAATAATCATAAATTTCACATAGTCTTTAATGACCTCAAGTTCAGTATTAGAAACCGCAGTTTCAAACCCCATGGAGGTCAGTGACTTCAAGCTAGATCTCTCAACTCAATGTAACCTATGTTATTTTTAATTCATCTGCTGTAAGTAGTAAGTAATACTTATATCAACACAACATAATGTAAAATAAATGTAATTGTCTTGTTTGATTTTTCTTTTCCTTGCACAGTGACATACTTAAATTCTGATATTTCTGTGTCAATTGTTTTGGATATTTTAAAGTTGATTGTCCCTATCACCTTCCAAATGTTTCTTTTCACTAGATCACTTTTGGAGACCATGTAAAAGCAAACAAACAAAAGTATAAAAACAAACTGTCTGAGGTCTGCAAATTCTGTAAGAAAATATAGTTAGCTCGACATATTGACCTGTGTAGTTTTTGTTTGTTTTAGGGTTTAATGCCATTTTTCAGCACACGATAGGCTATACATGGCAGCCAGTATTATTGGTGGAGGAAGAACCTGGGAAAACCCCCGGAAAGAACCACTAACCCACGAGAAGCTACTGGCAAGCTTTCTCACATAACTACATTAGCCGAATCTTAGACCTGAACCCATGCAGACAGGTGAGACGGCAGTGATCCGCAACGGAAAGCGCTTTAGACAACTTGGGGCCATTCCTGTGTAGTAATACACATTTCCTAAATGAAACTGGAGTCAGTAATGTTGCCGTTTAATGGATCTTCACTTTTTATAGTGCTTTTAATATAAAAGTGACCTGCATTATAAGTGAGTGAACCCTATAGAGGGATGTTTTACTCAAAACAGTGTATAATACAAGTATGAACATCAATGACTGAATAAAATGAAATTATATTATAACTGGTTCTCAAAAGACAAGAACTCTGATAACGTGAAATAAATTGGTCATCAATTCTATTTGTTTACCAATTTAACTGGATTCATGACCATACATATGACACCAAAGAAACATTGGTATATGGGATGGAGGGGGGACTTTTTTAGCGAGGGATCCGTGTACATGTATATTTTTGATTCAACATTATATCATTGAGTGTCAATACCCCAGAAAACCTTTTCAAATGGAACAAATAAACACTAATACATAAAAAGGAACTTAAAGTATAATTTCCATAATCTGGATACTGAAGCATTAATAGTGATAAATTGAATATATGATGAAAATGCATAATAAATTAATTTTCAAAAGACAGTAATTAATTTATTATGGATTTTCATCATATATGAAATATACACATAATTCTAGCTGGTATCTCCTTTTCTAAAAGGGACTAGAAAAGTCTGTTATCATTTTCGTCAAATTGGTGTCTTAGTATTTATGAAACTAATGTCTATGTAACTAGTAAAAAATAAATTTATGAAGAACAATTAAAATGTAATGAAGCTAAAATCTTAATAAATTTTTTTCAATTTACTCATTAAGTTTGAACTGGCTAAATGAATATCCCAAGACATTGATGGGTCCAAATTAGGACTTTTGGATTGCTAGGTCTTTCTTTTTGTATTTTTTGGTCACATGCTGAATTCAAATTTTAGGGCAATGTGACTTCTTTCTCCAGCCATAATGACAAGAAGATGGAAAATCAATACAGATAACTGCAGTATAAGCCAGTTTTTCTTACTTTTATGGGATAAAAAATTAAATAATCTTGTTCTCTTTAACTAGTCATCAAATCTGTAAATCTCCATGGAGATAAAACTTACTTGTGATTGGGCAACAACTACATGGAATTTAAAAAACTTTGTTTCAAGTTTGAATTTTCAGCAGATATTATGTAGATGGAACATAGTTGAAGACGCAATCATTAAACTGACAAAAAGTTGATAAAAAAAGCACAAAAAACTATTCAAAATTTAACATTTCTACTTGCCATAAAAATACACAGGAGTTGATACCGTATTCAAAATAAGACATTCAATAGTCAAATGTGTGGGTTTAAAAATGCTAACTAAAAAAAGTGAAGATAAATTGGCTATTTCTGCTTATCTGGGCAAAATGATCACCCCTGTGGTGACATAATTGCTTAAAGGCATCATAGTGTGGATCCTAACAAATCATGTTAGTTGTAGATCCCAATGGGAGTCCCATTCTTTTCAAACTGTTACAAGCCTTCCATATCATGATTTTTCACGCTCAACCACCAATATTGTTGTGCTTATAAAAACAAGATTTTTTTTACCAGTAATTCTACTAGAGGCCCTTCTTGATCCCACATATTTAAATAACCTGTAGTTTGTATTAAAAATAAACTGTCACGATTTGCACAGTTTCACACCTAATATTCAGGGAATTTTTATCACCTATGGATGGTTTATATGCTTAACAGCCATACTAGTGATACAGGCTGTGGTAAAGCCTATTAGGCTAATTTGCACTGTCACAGTACATGAAATGGAACAACCCAATTTAAATTTGCACTGGCAAAGCACATGAAATGGAACAACCCAATTTAAATTTGCACTGGCAAAGAACATGAAATGGAACAACCCAATTTAAATTTGCACTGGCAAAGTACATGAAATGGAACAACCCAATTTAAATTTGCACTGGCAAAGAACATGAAATGGAACAACCCAATTTAAATTTGCACTGGCAAAGTACATGAAGTGGAACGTCCCAATTTAAATTAGCATTGGCAAAGTACATGAAGTGGAACATCACAATTTAAATTTGCGCTGACCAAGTTCATGAAATGGAACAATCCAATTTAAATTTGCATTGGCAAAGTACATGAAATGGAAGAACCTAATCTCTCTTAAGTTCAGTAAATCATAGACAATTGATGAAGAAAAAAATGTTATTTCACTTTGTTTCCTTGAATATAAATGTTTAAACCATCTTTATTAAGAAAATATTGCATAGCTTTTGTTTTAACTCTCTTAAGTTGAATTTTACTCCATACATGAATGCAAAGTGTGGGTATTTCAGTAAAATGAGCAGTGGGGCAGTATAATTTTTTTAATTTTTTTTTTATGGCAAATGTCAAAACCCAGCTGCAATTCAAAGATAAGCCATCTGTGAGGTGAGCAAGTCTCATCAAAACTAAATTTCAGAACTCCTGATTGGCTGAAGTTTACTTTTGTGAAGCACAACAACAAATGGAATCATTATATCTTTTGCTTATACTTCAAACACTATATATTAGTCATTCTTGAATAATGGACACTGTAAACACTATATTGACAGTAATCATTCTAGAGTAATAGACACTGCAAACACTGTATCGATATTAGTCATTCTTGAGTAATAGATACTGCAAACACTATACTGACACTAATCATTCTAGAGTAATACATACTGCATATACTATTGACAACAGTCATTCTTGAGTAATGTTAACAACACCCAATGACACAGTTACACCAACCTGCATTAGGACTGATGTATAAAAAGCATTATTCAAAGCTCAGAAAAACTCGACAAGATCTTTGGCAAAATATGAAGAGTGCTATTCAGTCTCAATGAGTAAACAGCACTGACTCTTACTTTCAAACCTGCCAATGAGAGCAACAATGTCATCAATACTTTATTCCACAATTCTGTGGATTTTAAACAGAAACTCTGTGGGTTTTGTTTTATTATTTAATGTTGGTGTGGTTACGGTTATGTGACTGTGTGAACATATGTGTGTTTGTGTGTTGATATACAACAATTATAGTCTACAGGCTAATAAAGGTGGGTGGTATGTGTAGCAATTTTCTTAAATTATTAAAAAAAAACATTTTAAAAAAAAAAAAATAAAATATAAATTTTTTTCATTTCTTCTACATTTTCTACATACAAATATAAGTAGATAGCTTAATCTCAATTGCACAATACAGGTAATTTGGGGCTCAACCACCAACCCCACCAGCCTCACCTGTAACCACAAATACTTTATGCGTCACAACAAGCCCCTAATACGATATGCTGTTACCTACCTGTAAAATGGTGAATTTTCTTCAAGGTAGGCTCCTACTGGGGGCAATCCATCAATGTCCAGTTTTCCCTCAGTCTTTCCATCTCCAGCAATGCAACCTATACCAGTTATCAACAATTAGTTAATTTCACATCAATTCTAATAGCTTCTATGTGGATTCCCAACACAATTCAATTTTGCATATGCCAGAATTAATGGAAAAAGAATATCATTTAATTTGAATTTTTCTGTGTGCTGCACACATGTAACACCTTTCCCTACAGGTTGTCTTTCATAGCAATAGTCTTGTACAGCAGTTGTCTTTCAAGACAAGTTTATTGTATACTTGATAAAAACAGCATTTATAGTTTATATTCAAGCAGTAACAATTGTTATTTTTTTTAAAAGAAGCAAAATGCAAGACACAATTAATTTTGTGAATGTAAAGTACCACATGCATAAGCTTTTTTATTTTGAGTTCAGGATTTGTGTCTCATCTATGATTACCAATTTTCTTGCTGGCAGCAGTGAGTCATCTAAAGAATGTTAAGACTCTGTATTAATACATCTGGAATGTTAAGATTCTATATTAATGCATCTGGAATGTTAAGACTGTATTAATGCATCTGGAATGTAAAGACTCCATATTAATGTGTTTCAAATGTTAAAACTCGGTATTTCAGACTCAGTATTAATACATCTGAAATGTTAAGACTCATTAATAATGCATTTTAAATGTTGAGACTCACTATCAATGAATTTGAAATGTTAAGACTGTATCATTGCATTTGAATGTTAAGACTCAGTATTGATGCATTTTAAATGTTAAGACTCGCTATCAATGAATTTGAAATGTTAAGACTTTATCAATGCATTTGAATGTTAAGAATCTGTATTAATGCATTTTAAATGTTAAGACTTTATCAATGCATACAAATGTTAAGACTCTGTATTAATGCATTTTAAATGTTAAGACTCACTATCAATGAATTTAAAATGTTAAGACTTTATCAATGCATTTGAATGTTAAGACTATTAATGCATTTTAAAATTTAAGACTCGCTATCAATGAATTTGAAATGTTAAGACTTTATCAATGCATTTGAATGTTAAGACTCAGTATTAATGCATTTTAAATGTTAAGATATTGTATTAGTGTATTTAAAATGTTATGACTCTTTCTTTATCAATGCATTTTAAATGTTAAGACTTTGCATTAATGTGTCTGCAATGTAAGGATTAATGAGTTTGCAAAGTATCAATCACTGTATTCTATTGATTCTAAAATTTAACTGTATTATTGTGTATCAATCACTGTATTCTATTGATTCTAACATTTAACTGTATTACTGTATATCAATCACTGTATTCTATTGATTCTAAAATTTAACTGTATTACTGTATATCAATCAATGTATTCTATTGATTCTAAAATTTTACTGTATTACTGTATATCAATCACTGTATTCTATTGATTCTAAAATTTTACTGTATTACTGTATATCAATCACTGAATTCTATTGATTTAAAAATTGTACTGTATTACTGTGTATCAATTACTGTATTCTATTGATTCTAAAATTTTACTGTATTACTGTATATCAATCACTGTATTCTATTGATTCTAAAATTTAATGTATTACTGTATATCAATCACTGTATTCTATTGATTCTAAAATTTAACTGTATTACTGTATATCAATCACTGAATTCTATTGATTTTAAAATTTTACTGAATTACTGTGTATCAATTTCTGTATTCTATTGATTCTAAAATTTAACTGTATTACTGTATATCAATCACTGAATTCTATTGATTTTAAAATTTTACTGAATTACTGTATATCAATCAATGTATTCTATTGATTCTAAAATTTAACTGTATTATTGTATATCAATCACTGTATTCTATTGATTCTAAAATTTAACTGTATTATTGTATATCAATCAATGTATTCTATTGATTCTAAAATTTAACTGTATTACTGTATATCAATCACTGTATTCTATTGATTTTAAAATTTAACTGTATTATTGTATATGCCTTAAATTGGTTCCTTGCTATGCTAGTCGTTTCTTCATCTGCAATATCATAAAGCAACCATTCATGTTCAGCAGAACCCTTATAGTGATATAAGCCCATACATAAATACCATTATAGTCTTATAAACCCAAACATCAGTACTATTACAGTGTTATAAGCCCTAACATCAGTACCCTTATAGTGTTATGAGCCCATACATCAGTATCTTTATAGTGTTATAAGCCATAACATCAGTACCCTTATAGTGTTATGAGCCCATACATCAGTATCTTTATAGTGTTATAAGCCCATACATTAGTACCCTTATAGTGTTATAAACCCATACATCAGTACAATTATAGTGTTATGAGCCCAAACATCAGTATCTTTATAGTGTTATAAGTCCATACATCAGTACCCTTTTAGTGTTATGAGCCCATACATCAGTATCTTTATAGTGTTATAAACCCAAACATCAGTACCCTTATAGTGTTATGAGCCCATACATCAATATCTTTATAGTGTTATAAGTCCATACATCAGTACCCTTTTAGTGTTATAAGCACATACATCAGTACTTTTATTGTGTTATATGCTCTAACATCAGTACCTTTTGAGTATTATAAATTCATACAGCATTACCCTTATAGTGTTATAAGCCCATACATCAGTATCTTTATAGTGTTATAAATTAATACAGCATTACCTTTATAGTGTTATAAACCCAAACATCAATACCTTTCGAGTGTTATAAGCCCATACATCAGTACCTTTCGAGTGTTATAAGCCCATACATCAGTACCTTTCGAGTGTTATAAGCCCAAACAGCAGTACCTTTCGAGTGTTATAAGCTCAAACAGCAGTACCTTTCGAGTGTTATAAGCCTTAACATCAGTACCCTTAAGCAATGTATTGGAAATGTTTTATGACTTGCTAGATAAAAGAATAAATTCTGAAATATGGATATTAGTGTCAAACTTAAAATTTAAAACAAAAAATAGGGAAAAAAATAAAGGAATGGCATTTTAATATCTGATAGAATTCTGTTAAAAATATGAAAGCGGAACTATTTCAAGACAGAATTCTATGAAAAATATGGACAGAGAGGAACTAATAGCATGTTTTGTAACCAATGCTTTACAATTATTATACTTGTCTGATGCTTGGGATAAACTGCCACTCGCCTTAGTCAATCTCAGTTTTGCAAAGTACTTGCTCATGGACAGATCACAAAATTAGAGTGGGCTATGTTTAGTTCATAATGCTTGATAGGCTGGTGGCAGTATACTCTGTAAGCTTGACACCATGTGTATATCAGCATCTATATGTATACTTCTAAAATTACAAAACTAAACCCAGTTCCTTTCATCTATTGCTCCTTTATTTCACGCAATATACAAAGTTGTTTTTTCTCCAAAATGTAGTCAATATCAACGTCAGTCTCATATTTTTTGTGTGCAGACATGACATTGTCAGTATTTACTATTTCAAGCAAGTTTTGACAAATAAGGAATACATTTTCATTTTTTATTAGTTACAAAAATAATATTTTAATGTATATGGCATTAGTCAACTTTTATCTTAATCAAGGTGATAAATGTTAACAATATAATTTGTGAGAGTGTATATGTAAATAAAATGTGCTCATCTCAAATGATTAGATGCCTGAATTTCTTTAAAAGCACAATCAATGTTCCAAATATATAGCCCAACAGGCAGTGATCTGTAACAGAAAGCCCTTTAGACCACTCGCCCCCCCCCCAAAAAAAAAATGTTGACCTTTTATCACTGTTGATTTGGTGAAGAATTGAGACTGCCAGCACATCAAGGCAAAAAAGGAAACTTGACTAATTTTCCACAAACAAATCTAATTAGCCTGTTTCAAAGAAAAACAGTTGTTTAACTATAAGGTTTTTCCTTAAGCATCTCTCTAAAAAACAGAAGTATATCTTACCCCTTTATCAGTCTACTTATCTATATTATATGTCTGTAAATGAGCTTGTGTACATATGAACCCTAATGTTTCTTTTAATCTATATACCTATCTACATGTACCATTTATTGGCATATAGTTTCAAGGTGTAAACAATGACAAAATGTAAACAAAAGTTCTTTATTTGTACACCCAAATATACCACACATTTTATTTCACCTAATGTTGTAACTTTAGTTGTGATATTTTCTTGTCATATTCTGATGCAGGCTCAAATTACCTGAGGGCAAATTCAATTTTGCTGTCATTCATTTAAGCATGTTAACTTTCAGAAACAAATTGTTAGGCTGTGTTTATAATTAACATTTTCTGATCAATTAGGGCTAAAATTTAATGGCACAACAAAAAACTGTTGGTTACCAAAAATTGTGTAATTAAAAACTAGAACCAGAAAAGTCATGGACTTGGCCAGTGCAAGAATGTGAGAAAACATGCCAGTAGCTTCCTGTGGGTAATTAGTTCTACCATGGGGTATTATTCCTGGGTTCTTCCTCCATCAGATATACTGGCCTCCATGTATAACCTATCCTGTGCTGAAAAATGATGTTAGGTCCACAACATCAACTGAATAGTTTTTTAGCATCAAAGTTAATTTTTCTGGACATAACTCTACACAAAATCAATCTGAGACCATGCCATAAAAAGCACATCTAGGGTTATGAGACATTATACACATCAAATCACATGAGAATATGTTGGCTGGTTACTGAACTATACTGGTCAGAAAGATCTTCTATAGTGGATATGCAATACTGATGTAAAAAGGCAATAACTCCATCAAAATTGGAATTTAAAAGACAAAACCTTTAAAAGGAACAACTACATGTGATAAGAAATGTTCCTACTAAATGGCATCTTTTTTGTTCAATTGTTGAAGAATTGTGCTCTGTTACAAGAAGTGTGAACTGACAGATGGATATGAAAGGTGATTACTGTAGTGTTCTCATATATCATTATGTAGGCCCTAAAAATTATAAACAGAATCTGCCAAAAAGAATAAATGTTTTAATATGTTCAATGATACAGACATGCATCTGTATATAAGAAAATTTCCTACCAAATATAAGTTGTGTCTGCCCTCTATCTTTCACCAGCTCTTGAAGGTCCACAAACTGAAAGAAAACAAGCAAAACTATCAAAGTTAAAAAGGCGAGCAAATCCTACATGCATCTAGATCTAGTGGCCCAGTTCATATGTTGAGTGAACTCATTTCAATTGATCAATCAAACACTCTTATAAATATTATTGTGTGCTTAATATAATTAAACCACCTTAAATTAACCTAGTCCATTATAAATATGAATACAATTTTCCAGGCAACCAAGTGAAAATTATAATTTGTCCAATCAAGATCTTTATTCACAGATATGGATCACTGCTAAACAAGCAAGCTTCAGCAAAATCCTGCACTTAAAGATATCCTCAAGGATGAGAATTAGTTTCACTAATATTTGCAATTAAACCACAGCACAAATATTTAACAAACTTAAATGTACAAAAATTGAGTTTTGATGCAGATGATTGTTACACGAAATAAGTGTCGCAAAGTTTTTGAAAAAAATGAATCTTGCTTCTTGGTATATAAACATTTAGTCTACTACACTGCTTTTTAAATCCATTCATCCAACTTTGCTATATAATAATAATCTGGGAACCAGACTAATCAACAACAAAATTCAGTGATGTAATACACAAATGTTTTGGAATACACATGAACGTTGCTGAAACCAGGTGAGATAATATTACAGATTTTTCATATGTTGGGCATCTTGAAAATAAATGTAATTTATAAAGAATAACATATAACTTCATTACAAAATTGCTTTATTGACAAATTGTGAATTGCATAACTCATTTCTCGGAGGTCCCTCAGTAACTCATGCCCTAGCTTATAGTGTGGTTATGTTTTTTTGATCCAGCTGTGTGCAAGTTATCATGGGAGAGGTGTACCATGGTAAGTTACTACTACCCACCAGGCTTCCCATGAAATGTATGAAATTCAATCAGATTCTTATATTCATTCATATGTACAATAAACATTTGACATGTTAAGGGTAACCCATCACAATATACAAAATAGTCATTATTAATTATGGGCAACCCATCACAATATACCATAGTCATTATCAACTAAGTGGTAACACACCACAATATACAATAGTCATTATTAACTAAGGTTAACACATCACAATATACAATATTGCTGATATCTACCTGATTTGTATATGGTACCATGACTAATATTTACCTGATTTGTATATGATAATATTGCTAATATTTACCTGATTTGTATATGGTACCATGGCTAATATTTACCTGATTTGTATATGGTACCATGACTAATATTTACCTGATTTGTATATGATAATATTGCTAATATTTACCTGATTTGCCTTTGGTACCATGGCCAATATTTACCTAATTAGTATATGGTAATATTGCTAATATTTACCTGATTTGCATATGATACCATGGCCAATATTTACCTGATCAGATATGGTGCCATGACCAATATTTACCTGATTTGCATATGGTACCATGGCCAATATTTACTTGATTTGCATATGGTACCATGGCCAATATTTACCTGATTTGTATGATATTATGGCCAATATTTACTTCAGATCTGTATATAGTACCATTGCTAATATTTTGAGGGGAAAAGGTGGATAAGTAGTCTAAGCACTCCCCTTTACTGATCACTGCCATTTCATTTCTGTCTGTGTGAGTTTCAGTCTCAGGCATGGCCAATGTGGGTAAATGAGACAGCTGACAATAGCTTCAAGTGGGTCAGTGGTTCTTACCAGTTTTTTTCCCCCAATTCTTCCTCCACCAGTTATAATGGCTGCCATGTACAGCCCCTTTTGGACTGAGAAATGGAGTTAAACCCCAAAATTTACAGCAACAACAAAGTTAATATTTATCTGTATATGGAACCATGGCTATTTACCTGATTTGTTATATGGCACCATGGCTACTATTTACTTCTTATTTGTATATGGTACCATGGTTACTATTTACCTCAGATTTGTATATGGTACCATGGCTACTATTTACCTCTTATTTGTATATGGTACCATAGCTACTATTTACCTCTAATATGGTACCATGGCTATTTACCTGATTTGTTATATGGTACCATGGCTACTATTTACCTCTTATTTGTATATGGTACCATGGCTACTATTTACCTCTAATTTGTATATGGTACCATAGCTACTATTTACCTCTAATTTGCATATGGTATCATGGCTATTTACCTCTAATTTGTATATGGTATCATGGCTATTTACCTCTTATTTGTATATGGTACCATGGCTACTATTTACCTCTAATTTGCATATGGTACCATAGCTACTATTTACCTCTAATTTGCATATGGTATCATGGCTATTTACCTCTTATTTGTATATGGTACCATGGCTACTATTTACCTCTAATTTGTATATGGTACCATAGCTACTATTTACCTCTAATTTGCATATGGTATCATGGCTATTTACCTCTAATTTGTATATGGTACCATAGCTACTATTTATCTCTGATTAGTATATGGTACCATGGCTATTTACCTGATTTGTTATATGGTACCATGGCTACTATTTACCTCTTATTTGTATATGGTACCATGGCTATTATTTACCTCTAATTTGTATATGGTACCATAGCTACTATTTACCTCTAATTTGCATATGGTATCATGGCTATTTACCTCTAATTTGCATATGGTATCATGGCTATTTACCTCTAATTTGTATATGGTACCATAGCTAGCTACTATTTACCTCCAGTTTGTATATGGTACCATGGCTACTATTTATCTCTAATTAGTATATGGTACCATGGCTAATATTTACCACTGATTTGTATATGGAACCATGGCCAAATCCCCTCTCAAAAGATGACTTGTTTAAGATCATAGCATCTTCCATATCATAACCCTGAAAGAGAATATGCCCATTACATTAACATACCTTAGTATTTTATCACTGAGTAAATTGATATCTGAAGTTGTAATTTTATTTCACATGGATTCATGCTGTTTAACATAAGTAAAAAAGAATTTATGTAACTATTTTTAAAAAAAATTATAAAATATAAGCTTTTGTAACATTTTACTTGCCATCAATCCATGCTTATGTCAAAATGAATACATAAGACCCCTAATCTAGAACATCATTCCATGCTTATGTCAAAATGAATACATCAGTCCCCTAATCTAGAACATCATTCCATGCTTATGTCAAAATGAATACATCAGTCCCCTAATCTAGAACATCATTCCATGCTTATGTCAAAATGAATACATCAGTCCCCTAATCTAGAACATCATTCCATGCTCATGTCAAAATGAATACATCAGACCCTTAATCTAGAACATCATTCCATGCTCATGTCAAAATGAATACATCAGACCCCTAATCTAGAACATCATTCCATGCTTATGTCAAAATGAATACATCAGTCCCCTAATCTAGAACATCATTCCATGTTCATGTCAAAATGAATACATCAGACCCCTAATCTAGAACATCATTCCATGCTCATGTCAAAATGAATACATCAGACCCCTAATCTAGAACATCATTCCATGCTTATGTCAAAATGAATACATCAGACCCCTAATCTAGAACATCATTCCATGTTCATGTCAAAATGAATACATCAGACCCCTAATCTAGAACATCATTCCATGCTCATGTCAAAATGAATACATCAGACCCTTAATCTAGAACATCATTCCATGCTTATGTCAAAATGAATACATCAGACCCCTAATCTAGAACATCATTCCATGCTCATGTCAAAATGAATACATCAGACCCCTAATCTAGAAAACTGGTCCATGCTTATGTCAAAATGAATATATCAGACCCCTAAACTAGAACATCATTCCATGCTTATGTTAAAATGAAGACATCAAACCCCTAATCTAGAAAACTGGTCCATGCTTATGTCAAAATGAATATATCAGACCCCTAAACTAGAACATCATTCCATGCTTATGTCAAGATGAATACATCAAACCTCTAAAAATAAAAGTTAATGGATCATTTTTGCTATAGAATAAAACAACTATAGCAGTAAACCTTAAATAAAGATGTTTTAAGTATATATAAGTTGCTGTTATACCTCATGAGTTTAAGAATCATCTGATTGGTCTTCAATAAATAAAATAAAACAGAAAATATAATTGTACTGAATATAACCATACAATTAATCACTTATGAATATAATACATCAAAGATGACCACTATTATATATTTTTAAAGAATTCTTTCCAAAATATTAGATGAAAATTCCACCATTTAAATTTTATAATGACATTGTGGAAAAGCAACATTTTGGGCAATACAAATTTTAGACAAGCAGTTTATATGTGAACATATGTAGGGAGTAAAGTACTTCAGCACCTTTATTATAGGCTGGTACACATAATACAGTTTTTGAAAACCATGTTATCAATTCCAGACAGGCTGTGTAGATTCTGAAAACTATCTTATCATTCCAGACAGACTTCCTAGATTCCCAAAAATTGATGATACAATTCTGTTATGCATGCTTATAGGTTGGCATGTCTATTACAATAGTGAGAGCAATAACCAATTCTCAAAATCAGAATTTTGCAAATTCTGGGTGACAATGATGTTGAAAACATCTAATCAAAGAGGTGGATTTTGACAATGAATGATTTTGGATAAAGTAAGAATTCTCAGTCCAACTATTGGGTTGAAATTATGAATTTTCAACACATAAAATGGCACAATAATTGTGCATCTCCCCCCCCTATAATAATTGTATAATGCAGTTCTCAATCAATCCTTACTGTATAAGATATCACTGCCACAACAGCATTTGTTCCAAGTGGGTAGTTGTCCATATCATAGTAATCATATTTCATTGGCCGCACCATTGGACTTTGTGGGGTCTGTAACCTATAGAGCTTGTTGTCACCACGGTGACCAAAGGTGTGACATGGAGTACCCAAGGTTTGCTTACCCATCTGTAAAATGAAAACAAATAGGGATAAGAGATTCATAAAAAAATGTAATTTTGGATCTAAAGGGTCAGCAGAGTCAACTTCAAGTGTCATATATTTTTTAAAATAAAATTTCTTGATTGATATTTAGCGACCTAATCATGTTTTGTATCTTATATATTTTCAGCATGTTTTTATGTTTTCCAATTTCATTGTTTTTGTCATTTGTTGTTCTGCAGTGTAGTCATATCATTATTGATGGTGTAAAGTGCTTAGAGATTCAAAAGATTAGGCGCTATACAAAGTCTTCATTATTATTATTATTATTATTATTTTTATTATTATTATTATATTTCAATATAAAAAAATGACAACCAAAAATATAATTTTATTAACTTATCAATGAACTCAAGATAAATGTATATGCTAAGAATAAAAGAAATGACTAGAAAAGAAGAGCACCATGAACAGACACATTATATCCTCATCCTATGTTTAATAGTAATCTCTATGTAGGCACTAGTTTTACATGGTTGACTTTGGTCATATTACTGAGCCCCTGAGTCTTAAAGACCATTCAATTCAGTCATGGTAAGTTATCTTAAGTAAACTTAAGAAACCATTATTTTCTATAGCAGACCTACCATGATCATACCTAAAATGAAAGTTCTTATGAAACACCCCTTTTTTAAAAAGTCATAATGACCATGACCTCTGACCTTTTGGCCCCCAAATCAATAGTCCTCATCACTTTCTTGAATGAAAGCCCTCTGGTGCAAAAGCTATGATTCAAACAACATTTTTCATCTTTACCAAGCTGATTGACCCTTGTTTATCTGACCCCAAGCTACTTCTAATCCAAAGCGTAAGCCTGCCACCAATTTTGGTGGTCAGTAGTTGATATTCTAGTGCATTTTAGTGACTTTTTTTAAAAATAGCTTTTAATGCTTAAGTCAATAGCAGTCTTTCTTTCCTCTCATGCCATTCACAATTTGGTAAAGGTAGTTAGTATAGAAGTAAAGTTATTTTGGAAATAGTTCTCTTTCGTTCAATTCCCTCTGACAGGGCTTAAAATTATGATTTTTTTCCTCCGATATAATGGACCACTGTAACATATTTACTGATCTTGCATAAATTACACTGATCTATCAACTGTCATATTTATCAAAATGCAGAAAGAACACATCAATATGTTCTCTGTGTCATGTTTCAGTCCTTTATTATCAATTTTCCCAATTTTTTCTTTTTATGATGCTAATTACATCTCTTTCATATCATCTAATATCTGTTATTTTGATTTGGTGATTGAGAAATTGCTGACAAGTTTTCATCTGGTCTTGGTTTGAATAATTAATAACAACATAGCTCTGATAAAATAGGAACTGCTCAGTAATCCTATCTTTAGACAGAATGAAGACCATGTATTAAAGTCCAAAAGATTTTGTTTTTGATAGCATCTTGTCCAAAATGCTTGTACTGAGCACGTGTGGGTAGAAATTACATGTTTCCAGTAAAACTGTTGTACAGAAGATGTTTTCAAGAACAAAATATGGCATTGGAATGGATAGTAAAGATTTTTAAAAATATTTTTGTCAAGAATTTGTAAATTGTTAATTCTGTGCACAGAACATGTTTTGAAGCTCAATGCGTACACATTATGCTAAAACTGTAGGGGTAAACAGTTATGGATTCATTTGAGGGTGCAATAAAGGAATATTGATTATTTTACATAAAAAGGTTTCATATATTTTCAAATAACAAACAACATTTTTAAGTCTTTAAATTTGTTCTTGCATTTTCAAATAACAGGTTAAAACAGATGCTTAAATATGTTTAAAGGCTGCAAAAGCTTATTATACATTTCTTTTGATAGATGGAGATTAGTACCTGTGAGTGAAACAGGAGGGAAGATGGGCAACATTAATGACAATGGTACATCTGAGTGGAACTGGAGGGAAGGTGTGTGACATACCTGACACTGGTACATATTTCTAGGACTCTGGTTGAAGTCAGAAAATGGTGTAAAGCTGGCAATAGTGGACAGAAAACTTGTTGAACTGAGTTCTTGATGGGTTACCTACAAGTGAAATATATATATATATATATATATATATATATATATATATATATATATATATATATATATATATATATATATATATATATATGACTCGATATTGCAGACACTGTGAGAATGTTACTTATTGAAAGATTCGATATTGCAGACACTGTGAGAATGTTACTTATTGAAAGACTCAATACTGCAGACACTGTAAGAATGTTACTTATTGAAAGACTCGATACTGCAGACACTGTAAGAATGTTACTTATTGAAAGACTCAATATTGCAGACACTGTGAGAATATTACCTACTGAAGGGCTCAACACTTCAGGTGCTAATAAATTTCTTGTGTAAGACTCACCCCTTCAAAGGCCTCTTCTTTATTAATGCAGATATCCAGGTAGACCTGTTCCATTGTGCCAATCATTTCCACACTCTCCAAGGCCAGGTTGGTGACAAGCCTAAGCATCCTGGATGGTGTTGTGAACAGATATAGGCCTGGGTACTGACTGGCATACATGGTCCGTAAAACAAGACAAATCTCCATTGTAGGTGGGACCTGGAGACAAATAACATAATGGTAAACTAATGACATGTTGTCCTTAACTTTCTTTCTTATAAGGTTTTTATGTATGTACCAAGTTGAGTTGAAAAAAAGAAATTGTCTCCATCACATATTCTCTTTTTAGCAATACACTCTACTGTGAATCCACCAGTTGTCAAGAGGTATCAATTCTCATTTTGTGACAGTTACAAATCAAGAATTAAGAAACACCATAATATGATCCTTCAGTTGCCTGTTGGTCTATAAATGCTCTCCCTTCCAAATCCATCAAAATAAGTATCAATAAACATAATCTTTGTAAAACCATGATAATACATGGATTCATAATAATAGTTAAAAAGCAAATATTTGGAGCTGACACTTTTCCAAAGTGACATAGCAAAATGTTTGACATAGAACGATATTAGATATTTATTCCAATATTATCATGAGGTCATTGCTGTATAATCAGTCGACACAATGGACCATTATTATTGCCTACAAAAGGTTATCTTTGAGACAAAACAATTGAAATCTGGCAACCGACACCTGCCGATATCAAGATACCACACGTCAAACCATCCAGGACAAATTTAAGTAATGTAATTGCACAAGTTACAAAAAATAACGATAACTTTGACGAAAAGAAGAAAGAAAATAATAATAATAATAATAATAATAATAATAATAATAATAATAATAATGAGGACTTTGTATAGTGCCTAATCTTTACAAACTCTAAATGTTTTACAGCATCTATAATGATATGACTACAAAAAACAAAAGCAAACACCATGAAATTAGAAAACATAAGAAATGCTTTAAATTTTTATGGTAGGAAACATTTTTAAGTCTTTAAATTTGTTCTTGCAGTCAAAAAAAAGAGAGTTTTAAGAGCACTCTTGAAAGGGATCACTGTTTTTGTGTCTAATTTCAATGGGGATTCATTACACATTGCTGGGCCCTGGTATGCAAAAGAATGCTGTCCATATGACTTTGTTTTCATAGTGGGAATGATGAGTATACAATTGTCAGAAGAGGCACCTAAGTATCTTGCTGGTGTGTACACATGGGTGAGGCCAGATAGGTATGTTGGACTGGAGTCCGTCAGTGAAATGTAGCACAGAGAACAAAGTCTGTGTTTGATTCTGGATCAAATGGATAACCAGTGTAGGGTACAGAGCAGCGGGAAAGTGTGCTCAGATCATGGTACTCTAAAGATGATACGAGAAGATGTGTTTTTAACTATTTGAAGTTTCTGGAGTAAATATTGAGCCAAACCAGACAGAATTGAGTTACAATAGTCCAATCTTGAAAGTACAAATGAACACACTTTTTATTGGCATCAACTGAAAGATATATGCGAATTGATTGAGCTGATTTGTCTCAGTATAAAATAAACAGCCTTGCATATGTTCATGACATGTTGGTGCAATGTGAGTGTACTGTCCAGAGTAACACCTATGTTTTATATTTATTGTGTGAATTTAATGTTGGTGTTGCTGATATCTATTTTTTGAGGTAAAGGATGTCAATGAGAAAGTCTTTGTGTTGTGATCAGAATGGCCTCAGTTTTATCATTTATCTGCAGCTTGTTACCTGTCATCCATGAATTCACATCAGAAATGCACCCCTCTACTCATTGGATGGTAGCATCAAACTTCAGTTGGGTGGCTAGACTTGTATATTTGGGTGTCATCAGTGTATGATTGGGGAGACACTGGGTGATGATCTATGACACTTGAGGGCGGATGAGTGTATAGAATGAAGAGAACAGGTCCAAGAACAGACCCCTGCGGAAAGTAGATCAACTGGGCTGGAGTATATTCCATTTGCAGATACAATTTGTGTCCTGTTCACTAAGTAGGACTTGAACAACAGAAAGGTTGTATTGCAAATGCCAAATACATGCTGAAGATGGTGAAGTAATATATCCGAGTCTATTGTGTTAAATGCTGCAGAATCTAACTTTGGGTAGATCACTGAGAACATGTTGCTGTATTTACAATGTCTATATATGGAATCATTAAATAATATATAAAACAAGTGACAAACTTTCTGAATAAAACAATGTCATGGCCTGATTTAGGGATGCAATAGTAGTATTGTTTAATTGAAGTTTAATGTCCTATTTTTTCAGACTTTATCATTATAAAAACTCTCAGGTGTTGAATCACAAAGCAAATATTACACAAAAGTGTTATGTAAGCTGTGCACACAACACTAAAATGATGGTTAGAGCATCTGCCTTGGATGCAGGAAGTCGTAAGTTTGAACCTGGGCCAAGTTGTACTAAAGACATAAAACCTGTAATAACAGGTGTGTCACTTGGTGTTCAGCATTAATAGGTTAATGTTGGGACTGGTTGGCATGGTCTCAATATAATGTGACTGGGTGGGACATCATGCTTCATGTCTGTGGCATGATGCTGCTGTACTAGAAATCACTATAAACTGCTACACAGCAGAGATCATTGTGATACGACTCAAAAATTGTTAAACCTATGTTAAAATGCAAGTGCTAGTGCTCTGGTCCAGGTGGCTGCTAAAACAGGAGGAGGAAGAATTCCAGAGATAAGAGACAGGAAAATCCTTCAACAAAAGGTCTGAAGGCTGATTCTTCCCACAACATAGTGAGATCAAGAAGGCTGATGTCTCTTTGAGTTGCCTGAGATGGAGATGGCTAAGAGTGTCAAGGTCTGCCGCTGACAAAACTCGACGAGTCACAAGAAAAAAAAGGTGATTTCCAAATGGTCAGAAATTAAAGAGTCCTTTCTACTGACCAAGAATTGAGAGAAATGAGAGGTGCATCTGTCGGAAGTTCAGGTAATAATAAGCTCAGCTTAGAGAGTGCAGTGAGGCCATATGTAGGTTAGACTTGTATCCATAATTACCTGAACAAATCGGGTTCAACAGACTGGAGAACAGCATGATTTCTGGTAACTTAAGGTACTGAGGTCTTTGTCCCTGAAGATCCCTTGTAGAAGACAGGCTGATCAAAACAGAAATAGGCCATATTTTGTAGGGTGGATGTCGACAAGTCAATGTGCTGTGATAGGTCACGGATGTTTGATTCATGTAACTGGGCTGTTTCTCTGTGGAGCAAATGTTGCTTTGTTTGTTTGTTCATTTTTTGTTTATCAAGATGTATACAGTGGAACCATGAAGAGACAAGGCCTCAAGAAATAGCCAGAAATGAAGAGTTCTGTGGTGATGATATCGTTGCCAGGGTTGTCTTTCATTGTACAGATTTCTAACGTTTTGTAGAGTCTGTAGATGAATTATCTCATCTGCCAAAAAATTTTGTGCTGAGGCCATGTCAGCCTGATGGTTTATAGTTACATTGTCTTTAGTCGTGCATTTCTGTGCTGTGGCCATGGTCTAATCTGTAAGTCAAATAATGCAGAATGAATAAACCTGCTGTAGCTCTGTGTCTGTTCGTTATTATTAGAACAGAAAGTTGGTACGAAGCTATGCCTTATAGCATTACCTGACCAACAACAACAGACAAATTTGCCAAAATACCTCACCATACTACCTGTAACAGGTTCAAGGACAACCTGTACAGGGAAATGCAACACAGAGTGGCATCAGGAAATTACATGTATTAGCAAAGAAAACTCACCTGTATATAGCCAGTTGTTGTGGAAATATACAAACATTATATTATACATAAAGAGTTTTATCTACACCTCAGGGATGTGCATGTTAAAAATAAAAATTACCGTCATAACTTATCTGTAAGTCATATATGCTACCCATGAAAGCACCCAAGTAAAATTATGAGTGTAAAGATGATAAAATGTGGCAAAAATTGTAATGGCCGATCTTTGTTAAGATAGAAAGAAGAAAGTTGGAAATATAAATGGAGTATACATTCCTTGTTAAGTAGCCATTGCAAGGCCTCTTGTGTTGAGAGCATGCTTCTTTGCACAAGCAGAAATAGAAACTGGGATGCTGATGGGTATTGCCATTTTTGTATGTCAAGAGAAGATCACTCTGTCCGACTGAGACCTATGTGTTCAGATAACCTTTGACTCTTTATAGCTAAAGCATTTTATCTGAAAGACAGTAGTAGTACTCCTAAGGTATTATGAATGGGTAATGTATGAAACTTACCCAAACCTAAAGAGGGTATGTGATCACTAGAGAATGAACAAATAGGTCAGAATAACCTACATTTGGTGTGGTGGAGTAGAATTCATATGGAGGTAAGGATGATATTGTATGATAAACAGTGTTCAACACTAAACATAAAAGCCACAGATTTGCTGCTGTCACCAAGCATGACACCTGGGGTTTAACATGAAATTGGCATTTAATGCTGGTAAGTTCAAAGTGGAATTTTTCATTGGTGCACTGCAAAAGATTTTAAGGTTGTCATGAATGATGTTGGGCTTGCATTGCAAAATACCCTTCCAAAATGCACAAGGAAAATAGATGGTTTGGAAGTCATACATCCTCAAAATATTTTTATGTATCATTGGATACGTGTGCAAGAACTGAAATTAATTTACCTTATTAAGTCCTTTCACTTTCATAAACCTCAGTTTATCAGCTACATCCTTCGCCAAGTAACTACTAACATATCCCAACACTCGCCCGTCAAGCAAAACTGTATAGCACTCATTAACATCCCCTGGAGGTGGGGAATCCAGAGGGGAGACTCCAAGTGAGCAAAGCAATTTAAGTAGGTGAGTTGTTGGAAAGTACCCTGTTTGAATCTAAAATAAAAATAATGACTGTATATTATTAAACATAAAATCATAACAAGTTCTGATGAACCTTCAGTTTATCTAACATTCTAATCAAAGTAACAAAAAATTGCAAGAAATAAAAACACACCAGACACCCAATGAAGGTAACTTGGTAATTTAGAAAACTTTTTCCAAAATACCAACTGGCATGAAAACTTCTCCGATAATTAATAATATATAATGCTTTAGTATTCACTGGTTACAAATGCAGATCTACATTGTAATGAAATGTCATTACAAGTCCACACGTTATCTGCAGAATAATTCTGCAACCTCCTGCCCCTCCTACCAACAATATATATATATATATATATATATATATATATATATATATATATATATATATATATATATATATATATATGATACATCTTCCTACTATGATATTTATATAGTTTGGCTACAAATTATTTAAAAGTTTTATTGGAATAGCAATTTTTTATATTTGATTTTTTACTCCTACTCAGGGACATCTGGTCCCAAAGTCATGAAAATTCTGATCTCCAACCTGAGACTCCTGGCCCAATAATGATGAAAATATTGAGCACAAAAACTGAACACGGGCTGAAAACAACTTACAAAGAAAATGACAGGTGAATCCATCAAAACTACCAACCCCATGAGCTAGTTTTTTAGTCATTACCAATGTATGTATCATCAGGGATGTAAGTTGTTTAGTCATTACCAGTGTATGTATCATCAGGGATGTAAGTTGTTTAGTCATTACCAGTGTATGTATCATCAGGGATGTAAGTTGTTTAGTCATTACCAGTGTATGTATCATCAGGGATGTAAGTTGTTTAGTCATTACCAGTGTATGTATCATCAGGGATGTAAGTTGTTTAGTCATTACCAGTGTATGTATCATCAGGGATGTAAGTTGTTTAGTCATTACCAGTGTATGTATCATCAGGGATGTAAGTTTTTTAGTCATTACCAATGTATGTATCATCAGGGATGTAAGTTGTTTAGTCATTACCAGTGTATGTATCATCAGGGATGTAAGTTGTTTAGTCATTACCAGTGTATGTATCATCAGGGATGTAAGTTGTTTAGTCATTACCAGTGTATGTATCATCAGGGATGTAAGTTGTTTAGTCATTACCAGTGTATGTATCATCAGGGAATGTAAGTTGTTTAGTCATTACCAGTGTATGTATCATCAGGGATGTAAGTTGTTTAGTCATTACCAGTGTGGGTAACATCAGGGATGTAAGTTGTTTAGTCATTACCAGTGTATGTATCATCAGGGATTTAAGTTGTTTAGTCATTACCAGTGTATGTATCATCAGGGATGTAAGTTGTTTAGTCATTACCAGTGTATGTATCATCAGGGATGTAAGTTGTTTAGTCATTACCAGTGTATGTATCATCAGGGATGTAAGTTGTTTAGTCATTACCAGTGTATGTATCATCAGGGGTGTAAGTTGTTTAGTCATTACCAGTGTATGTATCATCAGGGATGTAAGTTGTTTAGTCATTACCAGTGTATGTATCATCAGGGAATGTAAGTTGTTTAGTCATTACCAGTGTATGTATCATCAGGGATGTAAGTTGTTTAGTCATTACCAGTGTGGGTAACATCAGGGATGTAAGTTGTTTAGTCATTACCAGTGTATGTATCATCAGGGAATGTAAGTTGTTTAGTCATTACCAGTGTATGTATCATCAGGGATGTAAGTTGTTTAGTCATTACCAGTGTATGTATCATCAGGGATGTAAGTTGTTTAGTCATTACCAGTGTATGTATCATCAGGGATGTAAGTTGTTTAGTCATTACCAGTGTATGTATCATCAGGGATGTAAGTTGTTTAGTCATTACCAGTGTATGTATCATCAGGGATGTAAGTTGTTTAGTCATTACCAGTGTATGTATCATCAGGGATGTAAGTTGTTTATTCATTGCCTGTGTATGTATCATCAGGGATGTAAGTTGTTTAGTCATTACCAGTGTATGCATCATCAGGGAAGTAAGTTGTTTATTCATTACCAGTGTATGTATTATCAGGGATATAAGTTGTTTAGTCATTACCAGTGTATGTATCATCAGGGATGTAAGTTGTTTAGTCATTACCAGTGTATGTATCATCAGGGATGTAAGTTGTTTAGTCATTACCAGTGTATGTATCATCAGGGATGTAAGTTGTTTAGTCATTACCAGTGTATGTATTATCAGGGATATAAGTTGTTTAGTCATTACCAGTGTATGTATCATCAGGGATGTAAGTTGTTTAGTCATTACCAGTGTATGTATCATCAGGCCTGGAAGCTGTTTAGTCCGAGATCAAGTAGGGCTTCATAAATGTCACAAAATAATATTTTTTTCTCCATATAGGCAGCAAAATCTGTTTTTGGGTGATCTTTATTTAATTGGCAACATTGTTGGTTGTTTAATCTTGTATATAAAACCATTGGTTTGGAGTGGAGACATTCAGAAGCCCCATCAAAGGACCAACTTTATATAAAATGCACTTAAATTTATCTTTTGTTACATATACAAATTCTCTGTTCATATTGACAAATCAACTTAACAGTGCAATGTTATATCATAATCCGCTTATGTTGACATCTAACATGTGTATTGAATGTTGTGAGATATATATTTTTTGCTGTTGACATTTCTGTCAGTGGAAATCAACCGAATGAGGCATTATCTTGTAATTTATCTTTCATCGGATTTTTGGCCGCTCAGTAGCAATTAACATATTTACATTTACTGATATCTCTATGTGGATGGTAAGTAAAATTCCTCCTCTTTTCACTAAGAATTAAATCCTTCAGAACACTCACATACATTTTCTGTAGTAATCATGGTCATCAAACCAGAACACCTGCATCTCTATTGTCTGTTAACCCTTTGTTAAATTTTTGATGCATGTATGGAAGGCCCAATGACTCTGCTACCACAGATGTAAAAACACACACACACAAAACACCAGCTTACTTGTTGGTCTATTCAATAACCATTATAGACAGGGTAGAACAGTAACTACAATTGACCAAAACGATGGCTAATTCCCTTTTTAAAAATGTACCTAGATAAAATAGTTTGCTGAAATTCAAATAAAACCGATAACCTTTGAAACACCGATTGTTATAAAAAAATGCACTAAACAAATGAAACACAAATCAGTCTCAATCATGTAATAAAATTATTTTACGTTGCCGCTACAATAAGAAACAGGCATTTGTTTGGTTCTCCAAAGCTGTCCTTTAGCGGTGACTTCAATAACACATGCACCCTTCATAAAAAAAGGTAACTACAATCTTCAATAAAGAAAAAAAAAGAACTTTCTTCAAGGAAAGTCAGCACCAAACTTTTAAAAAAGCAATGGAATCTGAAGGATTATTTCCATTTTTCAACGTGATTGAAACATGTTTACTGCGCCATGAAAGTTTCCTTTTTGCATGGTAAAAGTTTATGTTATGAACGCTACTAACAGCGGCTTAAATTGCAAACTAACATTTACTGGCAATGGGACATACTTAAAGTAAATGTGCTGCACCATTTAAACATGATTTGTTACAAATCCAATACAACACATCCTTGTTGTGTCCTATATACTCACTACCATGATGTCTGAATATTTTAGAAATAATGTAGTAGTAGCTTGTAACAATGGCTAACATTTCCATGAAGAGCCAAAGAAAAAGGTTTGGAAGTTGAGAATTCAATGTCTGCTATGAGACGTTGTTGCTGTCCTTGCATCAGACCCTGAAAATAAGCCACTATTCCCTATATACCATCAAAGTTGATGGCCTTCTAGTTCAAGTAGTTCTCTCCATGACTGAAAAGCTAAATTCCAATCTGTGGAAAGATTTCCTTACAAGAGCCAGGTGTGAAGAAGATTCCTGTCCAGGAAAGTCCATGACTAGAGTAGCTTGAGCAGGCTGGGCATTAATTGGATTTTTCTTGAAAAAGCTTGAACATTAACCAATGTCAGCGGGATTATTACAACCATGTCTGGTACTTTATTTTCAGGCTTAGTATAAGTATCAGAACACATGAAGGACAGGGGTAGCAGTGAAACCCATTCCAACTGACTAACACAACATCTATGGCTCAGTCTTGTGTGTCATGAGACTACAGACGTGAAAGTGGGTAGTTTGTGGTTCTGCTGTGTTGCAAAGTGACCAATGAATGCCCACAAAGTGCACACATCCAATGAATCATTAACATAAGATGGGACACTAATGTGTAAAGAATATAGTCAATTTTATATAATAAAAACATACTGAGCTTGCTGGGAATGTGTCTGATCTGAGCCATTATCTTCTGATTAGATAATCAGGAGATAATGTCCCTGACAAGGGCAGAAAATGAGCAATGTGGTCCCCCCTGTTCATGAAGAGAGATATTTGACATTACAAGTACTATCCTATCACAATGTTTTATGTAATGGAAACCATTGTCTTCATTCTTAATTATAGCATGATTATGTACTTGTTGAGCTTGTTGAGATTTATAACCAATTGAGCAATTCTAGCTTTCTGTTAGCTGTTAGTAAAGGCAAAGTCTGGAGTATATCCTTAGAGAGTTTGGTCAGATAATGATCACCATCACCTGCATGGAGAATAAATATCAGAAATCTTTCTGTAACATTTCTGTCTTTTTTGGACTGACCATAGCATGGGAAAGACAAGTCCTGAGCAAACAGCTAGGATAATGCATTTTTGCTGAAAATGATGGAGTCTGGCACAAACAGGTTGGTTGTAAGCAGATGGTTAATGCCAGTTTTTGGGAGTTATCAGTTTGGTGGCAATTAACAATAATTATAAAGAAGCAATACTATACTGACTTTACATTGGCATGGTTACATTTAATGATGATGATAATGGATGCTGACTTTACATTGGCATGGTTACATTTAATGATGATGATAATGGATGCTGACTTTACATTGGCATGGTTACATTTAATGATGATGATAATGGATGCTGAGGTGAGCAGTGTGATGATGTTTACCCAGAAGCTTAAAATGAATACCATCCTGTATACTGCTGGAAAAGTGAGTTTCTTCCATCTGACTATATGATGCATACACCAAACAGGAAAATATAATATTTGTCTGTCCAAGATGGTGTGTTTCGTCTGTGTTTTTGTCTGTCTGTGTGTTCCGAAAAGTAGTTGAGCTTACTTTCTAATATTAATGTGACCTGGTAATCACTGAAAGAATCCAATATGTAATTTATGTGTCCTTCAATTCAATTCTCACCTGACAGGAAGCTGACAAATGATTCAACAGACCACATGGAGCCCCATCAGGAGTGTGGACTGGGCAGATAAAACCTGACAACAGAAAAAACACAGCAATAATTATAAATGTAGATTTGCTTCAGTACTTTGATTTACACTGAGACATATTCATATATTTGTATGCAGATAAACACAAACTATCCCCAACATTATGTTTGAGGATTTCATGTCACAGAGGAAACTATATGTTATTGTAAATTATATTTTCCTTAGAATACTTAACCAGTCACGAAGTGTTGAAAATTAACCTCTGCTACCTCTAGGAATCCAGCTCTCATGAAACGTGTCATTTCGATTTTTAATGAAGTGTAGACAATTTTTCAGTCATATTGCTATGATGTCTAGCACTGGGCATCATGCTGCAGACATGTAGTATCATGTCCCACCTAGTAACATGATCCTGATGCCAGGTCGACCAGTTCTAACACTAACCAATTATTGCTGAGTGCCAAGCTAGGGTTTGAACCTGCATCCTCCTGCTTCTGTCGCAGACACTCTTATCACTTAGAGTATGATATACAGCACAAAAGGAAGCTTTCA
The DNA here is from genome assembly GCA_029339505.1 of Unio delphinus. NCBI lineage: Eukaryota > Metazoa > Mollusca > Bivalvia > Unionida > Unionidae > Unio > Unio delphinus. Next base: position 14,175,656 of record JAQISU010000042.1, read on the forward strand.
CCCATTACCTCCCCTTACTTAGCTGGCTGCCCATTGGCCAGATGTTACCCATGACCTTCCATTACTTAGCTGGCTGCCCACTGACCAGATGTTTACCCATTACCTTCTCTTACCTAACTGGCTGACCACTGACCAGATGTTTACCCATTACCTTCTCTTACCTAGCTGGCTAACCACTGACCAGATGTTTACCCATTACCTTCCCTTACTTAGCTGGCTGCCCACTGACAAGATGCATTCAGTTTAACTGCATTTGCCGGAAGGTGTAGGAGAGTTTAATAGTACCGTGATTGGATATGTATTCTGAGTAACATAAATTATTAAAACATTTAATTTTTCCATCCAGTAAACTCAGTCACATTAAGCTTACGAGAATATGTAATAGGAACATCCAACCACAAGTTATTCTTCAAGGGAAATATGTATGGAGTCAGTACATGAACTGTGTTCCTCAACTCTTCAATTTTTTAATATGAGCTGTCTGGGATTAAAATAGTCATGGCCAACCATCTTGGCTGAGCAACACCTAAACAAGAAATATTTTCTGTTTCTCTTGCAAATTCAACACAGGTCACTCCAGTTTCTTTATTACAGTTTGTAAACATCTGTCACTAGAGCCAACAGTCTATCCACAAAAGTACTGCAGGGTAGTGTCCAAGGTGGTAGAAGGAGAGGTAGACAGAGAAAAAAGTGCAGTGACAACATCACAGAATGGACCAGGAAAAGTTTTGCAGTGACACAGGCATTGGCACATGATCGAGACAAGTGGCGGGAACTGGTCAGATGTTCAGCAGCACAGTGCCTCAACGACCACACTAGGTCTAGAGACTGATGATGATGATGATGAAACATCTGTCAATATGCCTGAGGTACCAACTCCTAACCCTTCACAATACATTCATTAACCATATTGTAATAAGCACTTTGCTGTACTGACAGTGAAGTATAGACTTAAACAGCATTGCCGTTAAGTACACTTTGCTCCAATGCTCTTTTTCCCATTACAAATTAACAGCAATTTGTTCAAAATGAGGAAAATAGTTATTGCTTTCTCCTTTGAATACGTTCCCCGATCACATTACTTTAGGGATATTAGCCTGCTACCTCGCGAATCCAGCCCTACCAAAAGACGAAAATTCATCTTTCCTGTCTAGGTCATATAGACAAAGGGCAATAACTCTTGCCCCTTACCTCCCCTTGCTACCCGCTAGGTGTCGCTTCTTTAGTTTTTTAGCTTCGCTGTAAGTGAAAACACGTACAATTAGACCTCCAATGAATCCAAGCCATCTTAGTGTAAATTCTGACCATCCGAAGTTAAATTTGGAATTACTGTGTTGGATAATCATTCCTCTACAGGTTGTATACATTATTTTACAATATTTTCCAATTTGAGTGACTTTGTCACCTTTTCTAGACTTCGGACCAGGTTGCAACGTGGTCAAAAAGCACGCTTATGGCGGTACTAGCATGTAATACATGTAGCACTCAATAATTTTGCTTATTCCGTATGTAACGTTTACGATATTAGCGACTAATAACATGCTGCATTGATAATTTGTGCTTTATTTATCTTCTTTGACGTTTCAGTAGACTTCAAAAAAGTCTTTGAACGACCAAGTTGCGACTATTTAGTGGCAGACTTCGTGTTGTAGTCACGAGTTCACGCGACACTTAATCATTTCGCTTCCTCCGTTAGTTACGGTTATGGAATAGCGACTTAATAGCGTGCTGAATTGTTAAATGTGCTTTGTTTATCATCTTTTTCGTTTCAGTAGACTTCGTCTTGAACGACCCATTGCAACACGCTCACGGCGATAACTAGTGTGGTCATTAAGAGTTAACACGGCACGGAATAATTTGACTACTCCGTTAGTAATGGTTATAGTATTATCGAATTAATAATATGCTGAATTTTTTAATTTGTGCTTTATTCTCTTCTTTTGTCGTTTCAGTAGCAAAGTCGACAACGAAGGCATGAATGGCAAAATGGGTGTTGGCAATGTGGAAATGGAGGAAATTATGTTGACATGGTTTAGGCTGCCCAGTGGGTGTAAATTTCACCACAGGTCCGTGCATGGCTTTTCAGGCCTGTAAGTCCGGACGCATGGAGTCTATGCTGGATCAATTGGATCCATTTTATTATGCACTTTCGCCGGCCGTCCAGCCGACACCGTCAGTTCAGCCGGCACCAACCGGCACTAGCCGTACATACGGCTACGTCCGTTCAGTCCAAATGGCACCGGACGGCCAGCCTACCTTCCAGCCCAAATGGCACCGGACGGCCAGCCGACCTTCCAGCTTGCATCAACAGGCACCGGCCGTTCAGCCCAAATGGCACCGGCTGGCCAGCCGACCTTCCAGCTTGCATCAACAGGCACCGGCCGTCCACCCGGCAACGACCGTTCAGCCCAAATGGCACCAGTCGTCCAGCCGACCTTCCAGCCGGCATCAACCGGCACCGGCGTCCATCCGGCAACGACCCATTCAGCCCAAATGGCACCGGTCATCCAGCCGACCTTCCAGCAGGCATCAACCGGCACCGGCCGTCCATCTGGCAACGACCGTTCAGCCCAAATGGCACCGGTCGTCCAGCCAACCTTCCAGCCGGCATCAACCTGCACCGGCCATCCATCCGGCAATGACCATTCAGCCCAAATGGCACCGGTCTTCCAGCCGGCATCAACCTGCACCGGCTGTACATCGGATTTACGGAGATTATAGTGATGTACCGGTCAGTCAATCTGTACTACTGGTTACATATCACTACCATGAGAGAGATGTTATAGATGAATCTCCGTCCAATCAGACCATTCGAGAGGCAGGTGCCGGTCATAGCCGGACCTTCGCCGACCATATACGAGACAAATCAGTCGGTATTGCCGGTGTACACCTCCCGTCACGTAAAATACGTGATGGTGTGATTTTAAAACAAGGGAGAATTAGTGACATTATCAGAGATGACGGAATTGAGTTATCTATGCCACTTGGTATGCGCTACCCAGATATGGCAGCTTTACCAGAACAGGACTTTCAGGCCGACCATTCGCCAGTTCAATCAGCCGTTAGTGCCGGCCGGCCATATGTTCACGGCTTCCCCACAAGGGAGATTTAGTGAAAGTGTCAATTATGACAGAATTGCGTCATCTAGGTCACCTGGTATGCTGTACAGATATGCAAGCTGTACCAGAACCAACATTCCCTCTGAGCGAATGGTAGATGGGCGCGCAGTGTTGGCCGCACTACACAAGCATTATGGAGATTTATATTAAAAATGATGACAATTCCGCTGCGAATGGATGCTTGAGTTGACCAGAACACGACTCAGCACACAGTGAGTGTGACGAAACACTTTCAGCCATCCACAGATCAGGTCATGGACCGGTCTGAGCTTAGCGCCACGGCCGCAGAATAAAAAGATTTATAGGTTGTTGGGAACTTCAGAATGCCCAAAACCTCCTACTGCCACTCAAGACTACACAATTCAGGCACCTGTAGATCTTGAATGAGGAGGAAGAGACGATGTCCTTCCTGCTTCTTCACCAGTCGGAAAAAAAAAAAAAAAAAAAATCAGGAAGCTAACTTAGAGCGACGTTCAAGTGTAGCTGGTACGAAAACTCCATCAGACGCCTTCAGTACTGATCTCAAATGCCACGTTAAAGCTAGTACGAAACGTAGTCGATACGTCTTCATTGTTAGACTTGACTTCACTAGCCATTTTTTATTCCAACTCCCTAGGCAAATCCAGCCATGACCACGCTTGTGAAGTGAAGGCCTGGATTGCTAGAGTTGTTAACAGGGCAGCTCACCATTCTATGACCAATGCGTTGACTGCTTCTGCCAACTTCGACCTGATACGACGTGACGTCTGTAGGTGGTCCACGTCGCGCAAGCCCCATCGTACTTGGATTTTATGGATGTCTCAGTTTGGGACACCTTTGGGGGAAAATTGAAAAAGTTTGGAGGCAGGCAGCTCAGGAACTGCCCCTCCAACTCGTCGCCCAACTTTTGCAGGCGTTTCGAAACAATCATCCCCTGACACAGCGGAGGGATGATGGGCGGACCGGGGAAAAGGGATCCTTATAATCAAATGTGTAATATAGATCCCAACCCAATGCTGGGAGTCAACAGTCTAATCAAGCTAGACGGCAACCATACAGACGCGGCAAGAACCAAAGTTTCTCTGCCTTCATGCCTCCTAACTCTAGACGTTGACATACCCTGCCCACCGCCAGCGGACTGCCTACCTGTGGGCAGCCGCCACCTGCAATTTCAGGACCACTGGACCACTTTATTACCTTAAAACATTTGGGTGATTCAGGTCATTTCGGAGGGACTTGGGACTTCATTTATCCATCCCCTCCTCTGTCCTCCTCTCCCCTCTTCATGGATGTATCGTCAGACCGGGAGAAGGATGCCTTTATATATATATATATTTATATCTTAATAAAACTGCAATAGCTGGGGTTTTATTCATGGCTGTTTCTTATCCAGAGGCCGTTCATCGACCTGAGCCGCCTCAACCACCCTGAAAGTCAATGTGGCGATGGCGTGATCAAACCATCCGACGGGTATGCTGTCAGTCTAGATATGACCGACGCACATTTCACGTCCCTATCCCACGAGTAGCGCACATTTCTCCGTTTTGCTTGTCAGGATTCGGTTTATCAGTTCCAGGTCATACCTTTTGGCCTCAACTTAAGCCCTTGGGAGAGTACCAAGGTTATGGATTACGTCGTCACCCTGTTCCGCTCGACTTCATCTATGGCGTCGGCAGTATATTTGGACGACATCCTCCAGAAACATCTGTCAAGTTCTACTCTGCTCAAAGGCAGAAACGATCTTATATCACTTTACATCATATAGGCTTTCTCGTGAACTGGATAAAGTCTGATCTTTGTCCAATCCGGATTTTTGGTCCATCTGGGTGTGGAGTTTCTCCCGATCTGAATCTGGTAAGGCTTCCTCGAGTTTGCGATCATCCGGATAATTGCACTCGTAGAGTCCGTTTCCAACAGGATGCGCATTTAGCAAGAGAGTTGCAGATCCTCGGATTATTCAATGCGGCAGCAGACTTGATTCCGCTCAGCCGTCCTTTTATGTGCCCTTTACAAAGGACGTTGCTAGCGTAATTTTGCCCTTTTCAAGTCCCTTCGATCCCACAGTCATGCTCACGCCAGAGATACGATCATTCTTGAGTCAGTGGCACAACCCCTGTGGGCTGTCCACAGGGATTACTCTGGAGATACCCCAAGCGGGGATGACGGTATGTTCCGCCACTAGTACCTACGGTTGGGGTGTCCACCTGTTGCCGGACTTCGATACTGTCAGCGGCACATGGGTGCCAGGGGCGAGCCCTTTCCACATCAACCTTTCAGAAATAACGGCTGTCATCAACGCCTTTCATTTCGGGCAGGATCAACTCTTATTACAAACTGCCCTCATTATGTCAGACAACTTTGTGGTGGTGCCTTGCCTCAAAACATGGGGACACCAATCACCAGACCCGTGCAATCTGAGCTGGCAGTTTATACATTGGTTCGACAATCTCCACCTCAATGTACAATTCCGACACATTCTTGGCAGACTCAATGTCTTGGCTGACACTCTATCTAGTCATTCACACAGAATGGTCACTCCATCAATCGGACTTTCTTCCAATTGACACACTTTGGGGACGTCCGATGATTGATCTTTTGCAACAAGGTGGAATCGCAAGTTGTCCACCTTTCATCTCACAGGTTCCAGACCCAGAAGCTTGGGTCGTGGATACTCGATCAATGAGCTGGGAAGGGTTGAGGTCATTCTCCTACCCTCCCACGGTCTTGATACTGAAATTAATCCAGAAGTTAAGGGGTCAGAACTGTCAGATGGTTCTGATTGCCCCTCTCAGATGGAACAATTCCTGGGTCTCCGATCTACTCAATCTAGGCAATAGATCTACCCAGGAAGATTACAGTCAGTACAAGTATTCGCAAGCAACCGCGGCCAGGGGTGTTCCACCCATGTCCGGACCGTCTTTATGTTCAAGCTTGGCTCTTGTCCAGACAGCCTTGCAAGACAAACAATTTAAATCTTTGATTGCGGAGAGAATCTCGAGAGCAAGAAGGCCCTCTACTCTGAAGGTTTACGAGGGCAAGTGGCATGTTTTCAGGGACTGGTACCATATCATTCACATTGTTCCTCTGAGTGTCACAATCCCTCAACTGGCCAACTTTTCTCTGGCTTTTCGAGGAGAAACAGCTGGCTCCAGTTAATATCAAATGCTACCGCTCCATGATATCAGACACATTCCGCCATTCTGGTACATGTGCTATCAGCCATGACAAAGATTTGTCAGATCTTTTAGACACTTTAAAAATTCAATCGACTTATATCCCTCACCCTGTTTCCAAATGGAATCTGTCCTGGGTTTTAACATGACTCAATTCAGACAGTATTGAGTCTTTAACCCACGATTAGTTAAAGCTACTATCATACAAATTGGGTTTCTTGATAGTCTTAGATTCAGCATGCAGGGTGAGCGAGTTACATGTCCTTTCTAGTGACCCGAACTCTCTTGATGGTCCTCTTGACGCAGCCAGGCTTCGTAGTCCAAAATAGATTACCATACATTGGCGATCAACGAGTCGTCATTAGCTCGCTTTCTTTATAGATAAGTCAGGATCAACAGCCATGTAAGATCCTGTTTGTGCACTCTAGCACCATTTCAATGCATAGAGGTGAGTCAGGTTACATACAAGCACCTCTTTCTTCTGGTGATAGCTGGGATATGAGATATCACCATTCAAGCCCTTGCTTCATGGCTGTAGTGGGTTATACGCTCAGCGTACTCTGAGAATTCGCAAATCAGTCACCTTATAGAAGCTGTTGCAGAGTCAACCTTCTACAGTTTTATCTTCAAGTTTGTACTCGCAGAGGCAAACATTGATTCTAGTAGGTCCGGTGTTGGGCAGCCCAGATGCCCACCAGACCCATGTGCAACAATCAGCACAGCCTATTAGCTTCGCTGGATTCGCCAGATAAATTTTCGTAGGTAAGAAGATTTCAATAACTATCTTCTTAACCGTATAAAGGGGTCACATATCACGTGACCCTGGGCTGTGTTGCTGATTGAAAATTAGGAGACCGGGTTATCATTCACATGGGGAATCCAGCCATCATTCCCTAGAGGATACCCGGGGTGGAGGTCGGATGCTCCGCATTCCCTCCTCCTATTACTTATTCTCCTAAAGTAATGTGATCGGGGAACGTATTCAAAGGAGAAAGCAAATTTTTTAGTAAATTATGTTTCTCCGAGAATACTTACCCGATCACATTACTAAGAAACCCTCCCAACCACCCCGCCATGCGAGCATCCTCGTGTTTTATATACCGCTCAGCTTAAAAACTAAAGAAGCGACACCTAGTGGGTAGCAAGGGGAGGTAAGGGGCAAGAGTTATTGCCCTTTGTCTATATGACATAGACAGGAAAGACGAATTTTCGTCTTTTGGTAGGGCTGGATTCGCGAGGTAGCAAGCTAATATCCCTAAAGTAATGTGATCGGGTAAGTATTCTCAGAGAAACATAATTTACTAAAAAATTTGCTTTTTTTTAATTAAAAAATTGGAACAAACCTATTATTTCTGGTAAATGAAAAACTGAACTTGTGTGTAAAGGGGGGAGTGTTCTCCACTTGCCAGTTTTAATTACTTTAATCAATATTGAAATTCCCTGTCTTTCTTCTTCTTGCAGCATCTGTATTGCCCTCTCTTCCATTTCACATTGCTTTAACCTCTCTTTTCTTTCTCTTTCCTCTTTCTACGATTGCATTTGTCTCTCTTCATTCTCAAATTGCATTTTCTCTTGTCTTTCTGCATTCATTCCTCTTTCTGTAGCTGCATTTGAACTTGTCAGTCTTCTTTTCCTTCTAAAGCTCCAGCTTTCTTAACATTATTTCCATCTTGTGTTTTAGATTTCAATTCTTTTTATTTCATATCAGAGCCTGATAGAGACTTACTAATGAAACCTAGAGCACTTTTATCCAAAAAACTGTTTAAAGTCAAATAGTGGACTAAAATATTTTTTATTTTTTGTCTCAATCAAGATGCCTTTGTTCTAGGGAGATCATTTTCTCTGGCAAACTTAAACAATTCATCCCTTTTTTCAAGAACTCGAACATTTCATGGGTAAAATAAAGTTCTCCACTTTAGAAGACATTGTGAAAGGTTGTTGGTTTCACTAGTGATCTGTCAAATATCTGACATAATACATGGGATTTAATTAATTCTAAAGCAAATAAATTTAAATTTCATCAACAAAGTTCTAAATATTCTTGAGAAATTCATATCCTGGACAAACTCTCAATTTTCTGCTATAACTCTAAGGTCTTAAAACTTTGTGCAACTTTGCACAGAGACCGATATCACAGCTTATTCTTCACTAGTTGGTTCTTGCTTGTGTCAAACAATGTCCGATTTGTTTCTTTACAGTATTATCTATTAATGGACATGCAAATTCCTATACGGCTATTTCATATGCAATTCTAGCATTTCTATGTTTATGCACATCAGGCTTATCATGCAGTTCCAAACTTATTTTATGCATTTTCAATTGTTATTATCCACATATATCATTACATTTACTTTAAATTGAGGGCCTTCGTTACAGTTACACTGTTCAATTGCTCCCTTTACTTTGTTTGGGCCATTGCCAAGTTTCATGGCTCATGCATTCACAACTTGGCTTTGGAATCCCAATTGGTTTCAGCACTTCAGGATACTGCTTACTATGGTGCATGTATGGATTATTGGCTGATGTTTATTACCATGAGGTCCGATTTGTTGAGTTTTGGTTATCCTAGTCTCTATATACCTTGTATCAGCCCCTTATGGCTCCACAAACAGGTCTTAAGACACACTTCACAACCTTACAAACTCCCACGAGCCTCTCTTCATGAGGCATTCCTATGCAACACAAAAAAATTCAGAGCTGGGCTGGTGCAGTGTGCTGTGACAGGACTTGCCCCCATTATGCCAAAGATTATTTTTATATGTACAATGAAGTGCCTATTAAACCTATGTATTGTGTTATTTAAAAATTTGTATAAACACAAAAGAGTAAAACTAACAAGTTTTGTAAATTTCAATAAAAATTTTATTTTCTTAGAATACCAAGAGAAAACTTAAAATGAACTTACAGTAATGTGAATTAAATCCCAAATAATTCTAAACGATTTATTACTAGTCAAAAATGAATAAAAGTCCTACTAAATTCCAGTGGTATTCCAAATAAGTTCCAATAGTAAATGTGTTGATTTGCCTGTAGTCTTGAAAATACTTATCTGCCAGCATCCTGTAGAGTAGTGATGTCCTAAAAATCATTTGATGTATCACAATAATATGATCCAAAAATGTTTTTGTCTGAAATCACTACAATTCCAAATTAATGTTCCAGTCAAAGATTATTACCAATGAGCAGTTTCTATTTCTATTAAATAATAATTTAAATAAATAATTCCACCCAATTGAAATACTGAACACAATAATCAGACTAATTCTGCTAATGTAAAATGAGAACATTTCTCAAGTAAATATTATATATAAAGCTAAGATACAAAAAATTAGAACCAGGATGAGAGTCAAAAATTCATCAAATGCCTAACCTGAAATTCCACAAAGTGAAATTGCAGGTGAACATGCCAATTTAATCAGACGGAGTAGCAATTAATTTAACTGTTCTTCAAATCCTGATAAAATCTAATTTATCTATTCAAAGAAATTCAAGCCACAGGATGAAATATGTAGATAAAATGTAAAAACATCTCATTCAAAGCAAAAACTCAATGAATATCATTTAAAAATCAAATCAAGACGGTCCATTTCAATGATGACATTAGTAAGACAACATCTTGGTGATATCCCACATTCTTGTTTTTGAAATACTTGCTACAGTCCAATGTTTAAGTTTTAAAAGATGAACAATATCTGGATGTAAATTATTTTAGTTGTCTTAACTTTTCATGGTTGAAGATTCTTCAAGTGTGAGATGAACTTTAATTCTCAAGACTACACACCAAGTTGACTGCTTTAATAACAACCTTTAAATTTATCATGAAAACTGTGAAGGCCATTTCAAAGGATTTAACACTAAACACAAATACAAAAAGATGACTGCTTCTCCATCAGGACAAAAATGTTGTCTGTTCTTCCCTCAATGTTGCTGACATTTGACTACAAAGATGAAGGGTAAAGTCCAAGCTTGCACCAAACACCTTATTCAGTTGGACTAAGCTATGTTAGCACTAGTGATCATCGTGATAAAAATGGTTATCAAATCATTCAGATAAAGATTCAATAAAAAATATAAAAATCAACCCAACCTGGTTATTACAAATTCTGTTGCTTTACGAGTTGCAGTGCAAAGCCACCATAGAAAACTGCTGTAATGTATTTTAAAATTGACTTGGCAAGGGTTTCGACAGAAGAAATGTAATAAAATGTATGATTTATCTTTAACTCAATGACCTGTTTACAGAAAAGAAAACTAATTTATAGAATAGGAATAATAAAATAAAACAGTAGTAGATAATGATCGATGACCAAAGTTAAATATGAACAAGATGTAGAATGGAGGAGTTCCATAGGACTTTCACATTAAACCAGATACAAACTGATGTGTTTGTGTAGCCATACTGCTAAGTCATCTGAGATAATGTAGCACCAAATCCAGAATATGTATAAATTTAGAAGATTACAGAGATGTTATTACAAGAATCAAAATAGAAGCAATTACTGAAATTAAAATATTCAAATTTACTCACCATATAATATAAAAATAAATATTTGTTTATCTATGTGATCATCAATAAGAATTGTCAATATAAAGTATTTTGGTATTATTGTCATTTATAGGAAATATTGTGGTTATGGACTGGATTTATTCTACATGAAATACATTGGAATTGGACTGAAGCTGCATCGGAGAAGCGTGTTGACATTTGCAAGTGTGTTTCTGTTCTGTCATGAACGTTTGAAATCATAATGTGGAAAAAATATATTTTTCAACTGCAAGTATCAAAATGATGCTATGGAATTTAATGTTTATTTCATTCATATCAAAAAAGTTAACATGGAATGTGCCAAAGCAGCTGGTATATAGTAGTCCACCAAAAATCAAATTTAATCAACCAAAATGTTGTGTGTCTACTACAAGAGTGTACATATTTTGTTTACAAAGTAGTTCCTATTACACTATTGGATAAATGTGAGTTCAGTATGAAGTTACACACAAGTAAATAAAATTTAATCAACCAAAACGTTGTATGTCTACTACGAGAGTGTACATATTTTGTTTACAAAGTAGTTCCTATTACACTATTGGACAAACGTGAGTTCAATATGAAGTTGCACACAAGTAAATAAAATACTGACCAATTCTGACAATGCAAAGTTAATGGAGAAAGAAAAAAAAAGATTCCCTGGATAAAGTTATAAAACTTCCTGTAATGTATGAAAGAACATAGGCCTTTCTCAAATTTTTTGTACATGGGACATTTGACAGCAAAGTGTAACTTATTGTCTATATCTGCACAAAAATCTTTCAACATAGGGAATATTTTTAAACCTACCTATATTTGTCATTATGGGAAAGCTTCCATTTCTTAACATGCATAGCAAGCTAATTCTGTATGAAGAGTTCAAATAATGTACATAGTACTAACAACTCGGATTGTTTCTTATCTTATTTTAAAATCATACTCTATTCATTGAACTTAAATCTCCATTTAGTTCATGCTGAAAAATATCTTAGCGTTGTTTAAATATTTTTTAAAAAAGTTTCTCATTGACCACCCACTGATTCACAAAAACTTCTCCCATTCCATATGAAGAAAATAGATTTTTGACTTTATTTACCCGACAATGTCATGTTCACCCAATGACATTTGTAGGTTATAGAATTGTTTTGGAATTCAATCATCAGTCATCTTTAATAGTTTAAACCAGTATTTAAGAATTCTTGTATGTTTTACTACTGGTGTTGGAATTCTACCAAATTCATTATAGATAAAAGCAGTTGGTGTGTGTTTTGTAATACCAAGAATATATTTGCCAAATGATGTATGTACAGCTTCAATATCAACTGCTTTGTAGAAAAATTATTAATATTGGTGCCCATGAACTTTTAAAGTGAATTTACTTACATTGATTGACTTAAGTCCCTGACCCACCAACTAAGACAAATATTTATCCCCTGACCATATATATACCTGACCAAATATTTTTCATGTTTAAGTAAACTCACCCCAGGACTCTGGTAGCAGTTTTCTGACAGCTGTTGTTCTCATTTCTGCAAAATATGCTCCTCTATGCACAGCACGGAAGTGAGATATGTACCTAAAGAAATTTAGCTTGTCTGCAACCACAGTTAATCCCGATGTCTATGAAAAGAGATACAATATCACAATATCAAAAACATTAAATTGCAAAATAAAGTGAAATAATGATACATTTCTTTTCTTATACTTTGAGTTTTACAAATTTTTGAATTCTTGAATATCAAAGATCATCTTACTTTCAATGTTACTTGTTATTCACATAGTTTCATTATTTATGTACCACTAGCTACAGCAACAAAAACATATATACATAATATTTAGTAAAAACAGAACACGCACATCAGGTGATAAATTTCTTACCTGCATAAGTCCCAGTCCAGATTTGGAGACTAAGTTTCCTGTTGCTAAGAGGTATTCCATACCTTTACTGATATCCTGGACTTTTCCTGATATATTGTACAAAACATCTAAAAAATAGAAATGTCCATTTAAGGCATGTGTTCCCGAATCATTAAAGCTCCATTACAGCATATGACAATAATAATTTATGTAACAGATGAGGGTGAGATTATAATTAAGCACCTCTACTACATTCATGGTGGTGAACCAACCATCAGTAAAGTAAGACAATGCCTTACTTAGTTATTTAATGTCAAAGATGCATTTGTTGCACATTTGTCCCTTCTGGATGGGCACCATGTTCCATTTGGGTGCCCATTCAGAAGGTACAAGAGTGCAACACACTCAGACACAGGTTGTTTATAGGAACCTTCTCAAAACTTTGTTTTTTTCTTTCTTTTAATCATCGATTCCAACTTTCACTGATGATCTAAATTCGATGATTTTCTTAATATTGAACTGTTTTCACTCAAGCATAAGAGTTATCCTTTGCGAAATGTCTGGAAAACATGTGCAAAATAAATCGACAACAACACTAGTAACTGCAAGTGGAAGGTTTATTTCTAAAAGAAATTTAATAAATTGAATTTCAATCGAATTGCATTAAGGTTCTCTCTGGTATTTATATATGTTGTAAGTTCAGGCTCAGTTGTGTGTAATGAAGCATGAAGCTCTTGTGCTCTTGTATTTCATGGGCGCTTCCATGGCCAATAGCGAAAACACATTACACAATTTGCAAAACGTCAAGTTTTCTCTTTACTCTATGGTTTCATTAATCTACACAAGATGGCACAATTGTCTTTAGTTCTTTCCTTCTCTTTTTCTTGGAGAAAATTCTGAATATTCTACTTTCATACTGAACATAATTAGAAGCTAAATATTATGAAGACGAGATACAGCAACAGCGGTAACTATTTGCAAAATCCAATATGGTGGATAAAGACAGGCATGGTAGCCTCAATTTCGAATGAACCAATCATACTGAAGAACTGTATTCCTATATACATGCGATACTTTCTATCCAAATAGAACAGAGTGCCCTTTCTAAACTGAAAATTCTAAAGAATTGTTTTATGTATTTTTAAAATCATTTTTGCCAAAAAAAATGTATTCCTATTCAGTTCCAAAATATGGAAAAAATGGGACAGTTGGCAGCCATGAGTTTCCCTTGAAGAACAACAATTTTACAATTCGTTGGGCCATATGCAAAAAGAGTTGACTGGAAAAGGGGTGCCACTTGCCAGCAGGGCCATATGCAACAGGAGCATGATAAGGTGGCAGAAACTCTCTTGCAGAATCCATTATGTTTGAAGAATGATTCTGCAAGATCAATAATTTGTGCTATACACACCTGGTCTTACCTTACCCAATTGAACAGAAAACCTAAACTGAACATAAAATGCAAATTGAATAGAAACCCCAAATTGAACAGAAAACCCAAATTGAATAAACTTGAAATGCATTTAAAAGATGTGATCAAGATACACTGCAGCTGATTCTGATGAGGTTGACTGGAAGATAGTGATAACACAGCTAAGGACCATGGTGAATGTCCATGGTCGGATGTTGAGAATGAATGGGAGTGCACAAAATTCGCATCTAGCTCATCCAAATCGGAGCCTATAGAACAAATACTGGGACATGAAAGTTTTATCAGTCAGGTCTAAATTTATTCCTTTTATCTAAAAAATCTGAAGACTTAGCCATCTCCAAGTAGTACCTATGCACAGCTATGTACTTATTGAGCCTAATGACCAGCCTGAGTTTTTTTTTATATGGCCTTGAGTGCTAAAAACAGCTTGGAATCAAACACTGAAGAGTTTGGCTTGTGAACTAACTCCACCATCTGCTTGCAGAGTAAAAATCAGATCTCGTTCTGCAAAATTCCAACAACACATCATAATGGTCATTGAGACAGGGGAGTAAGTTGCAAGATTTTTAACCTTTATTTGGATACTGCCAGGGGGCCATATTCGAAGTAAAATCAGCACCATTTTCATTTAAGACCAATTGGACATCATCAGAAGTCTTCTGGTGAGAAGAATTTTAAGCTGCTATATTGGGTGTCAGAATTGTACCTTTTTTTAAGGAGCAGCTAGACATCATAAGAAGTCCTTTAGTGAAAACCCCATGTTGATACAAGCATCTGTTCCTTTGGAGTAGTGATTACAAGTTTTTAAGATGACTGTCATGATGACCATTTTGGATGTCAGATTGGAATCATTCTTATTTTCCATCAACCAGAGATCATCAGAAGAACTGAAGTGAAAACCCCATGCTGACATGACCCATTCAGGAGGAATAGCGTTAGCATGATTTACATGATGGTCACTATGGTGGCTATAACGAATGCCTGAGCAGTTGCATTTTCATTTAGGACCAATTAGATCAAGAGATGAATATGTTTGTAAAGTTCCAAGGCAATCCTCCAATTAGCTTACAAGGAGTAGCTATAACAAACTTGTGTTAATGGACTATCCCATAAGCTCTTTTGGTCTTAAAGAACACTAATGGATGTGCTATGCATTTTGACACTATTAATTAACCACAATCTCACATAGTTGAGTAACTTTGACATAGTTTGACAAAGGGACACAACTCTGTCATATACTGATAAGTATAGGTGGACTTGTTCAAGTTCAAGGGTCACTGGTAGTTAAAAGCAGGAAATTTTCAAATTCAGGGGTTACAAGCAGTTTATAGTGGGAAATATTCCCTGTACTTGTTCAAGGTGCAAAACTTACAAAAAATGTCTTGTTGCTATACCATATACCTGAGGTAAGCTGATACGGGGCACTGCCCTCCTTAATTGCTTTGGCATTTTTCTCAATGTTGATCCTCAAAGCTAATAGCCAAGACTCCAGCTTTTCCTATCAAAAAGATACAAACTAGAAATTAATACATTTATAGCTCATTTATTTTGTTCTACTTGTGATATGGTACTCTTTAAACCACATTAACCATATGACATGTACTTCAAAGATATAGAACTAAGAGTGAGCTGTATGACATGTACTGCATATAGAACTAAGAGTGAGCCGTATGACATGTACTGCATAGATATAGAACTAAGAGTGAGCCATATGACATGTACTTCAAAGATATAGAACTAAGAGTGAGCCATATGACATGTACTGCATATAGAACTAAGAGTGAGCCGTATGACATGTACTGCATAGATATAGAACTAAGAGTGAGCCGTATGACATGTACTGCATAGATATAGAACTAAGAGTGAGCTGTATGACATGTACTGCATAGATATAGAACTAAGAGTGAGCTGTATGACATGTACTGCATAGATATAGAACTAAGAGTGAGCCGTATGACATGTACTGCATAGATATAGAACTAAGAGTGAGCTGTATGACATGTACTGCATAGATATAGAACTAAGAGCCATATCACATGTACTGCACAGATATAGAATCATTGACTAAGAGCTGTATTAAATGTACTGCATATAGTATCATTGAGTGAGAGAGAGAGAGAGAGAGAGAGAAAGAGAGAGAGAGAGAGAGAGAGAGAGAGAGAGAGAGAAAGAGAGAGAGAGAGAGAGATGTATTAAATATAATGTATAGATATAGTATCACGGAGAGAGAGAGAGAGAGAGAGAGAGAGAGAGAGAGAGAGAGAGAGAGAGAGAGAGAAAGAGAGAGAGAGAGAGAGATGTATTAAATATAATGTATAGATATAGTATCACGGAGAGAGAGAGAGAGAGAGAGAGAGAGAGAGAGAGAGAGAGAGAGAGATTAAATGTACTGCATAGTGATAATCTGACTGAATAAGAGAGCCATTTTATATTTTTTCTGCAAAGACATAGCATGACTGGCTAAGAGACAGCCATATTATGAGTACTACACAGACAGTGGCTAAGAGACGCCATATTATGTGTATTGCACAGACAGTGGCTAAGAGACAGCCATATTATGTGTACTACACAGACAGTGGCTAAGAGACGCCATATTATGTGTATTGCACAGACAGTGGCTAAGAGACAGCCATATTATGTGTACTACACAGACAGTGGCTAAGAGACGCCATATTATGTGTATTGCACAGACAGTGGCTAAGAGACAGCCATATTATGTGTATTACACAGACAGTGGCTAAGAGACGCCATATTATGTGTATTGCACAGACAGTGGCTAAGAGACAGCCATATTATGTGTACTACACAGACAGTGGCTAAGAGACAGCCATATTATGAGTACTACACAGACAGTGGCTAAGAGACAGCCATATTATGAGTACTACACAGACAGTGGCTAAGAGACAGCCATATTATGTGTACTACACAGACAGTGGCTAAGAGACAGCCATATTATGTGTATTGCACTGACATAGTATGACTAAGAGACACAGCTCTGGTGGCCTAGAGATTAGAGCATCCACCTCGGATGTGGGAGGTCGTGGGTTTGATTCCTGGCTGAGTCATACCAAAGACTAACAAAAAATGGTACTAACAGCTGCCTCGCTTGGCGTTCAGCATTTAGAGGTAAGTGTTAGGACTGGTTGGCCTGGTATCATTATGTGACTGGGTTGGACATCATGCTACATGTCTGCGGCATGATGATTGAGTGCTAGACATCACTATAAACTGTCACACTGCAGACATCGTAGAAATATGACTGAAAAATTGTTAAAGCTATGTTAAAATTTAAAATCACACACACAAACACACTAAGAGACCACCATTATATATGTACTGCATAAACACAATATGACTTAGAGAGAGCTATATTGTATTTACTGCATAGACACTGGCCAGGAGACAGCCATATTATATCTACTGCATGCTTCCTCCATGAGCATGAATAATACGAGACTGCTGATGTGCATTGCTTAAAAGCAGTCGGAAAGGGTGGGTGCTAAGCATTATTAAACTGAAATGTCCAGTCAATTTCATATTAACTAAGACTAATCTTCATTCACTATATCATCCTCCATTCTTCTCTATATCATCCTCCATTCTTCTTATACTGCTATTCTGAATCTCTTTTTCCATACTCTTCTCAGACTGTTGTTCTTTTTCCCCACTCTTTTTGCTATTAAGACTGCAACATTTACCAAAAATTCTAAACAAAAAAACAGTTCACAATTTGCCTTGCTTAAAGTGACTTGTTTTAATTAGCAAAACCCAAAATGTGTTAAAAGCCTAACTTGAGTTTACTATCAGCAATAAATCAACAAACTCCTTCTATTTGCATTATCTCCGACAAATTCTTCTCAAATGTATTACACAATGTTCCTGAAATTCCATGGATTCATGCTGTGCCTTTTGTTTTATAATGAATAAGATAACCAAATACTATGAAAATTAATATAAAAACATTCAAAGTAGTTATAAATATTGTAACATATGTTATTGAAACACTTCGATATTACAAACACATGAAATTTCATTTTGGATTCTGGATTTGCTGTTGTTTTATTTGTATTATCTAGCTTCCATGCTTCACAGTTTTTCTCTCAAACTATTTATCTTTAAAAAAAATTCTTTCAAAAACTTAACCATAGAATTTTACCCAATAAGAATATTTTATTCAGCTTTAATTTTAAAATTTATTAATTGAAACAAGCAATTTACTACCTCGAAAAGACTTAAAACTTAACTAGCTGGTATTTCCTATTAAGTCCCATGGTAAAATTTATTTTATCAGGACCTCTGATAAGTCCTAGAGAATGAAAGTTACTTATTGTTACTAGCAATAAGTATATAAAAATCTGGGTCCAGGCTACACATAAAGATGTTCTAAACATCTGATGATACAATATTGACACATTGCCACACATTATAGTTACAAAATCACATAAATTGAGGGACTGATATGATTTCTGTAGTACAAAACTTGGGGCAGATACTTTGCTTGTAGGATTTTTATAAGTTCCGGTGACAAGTTTTTAAATAGATTCTTTTATGTGCATTGTGACTTTAGAGTGTCTAGACAACTGGGAATATGTAATGAACAAACAACTACATAGAATTTACAGTGTCTAGACAATTGGGAATATGTAATGAACTAACAACCACACAGACCTTACAGTGTCTAAACAATTGCGAATATGTAATTAACTAACAACTACACAGACCTTACAGTGTCTAGACAATTGGGAATATGTAATGAACTAACAACTACACAGACCGTACAGTGTCTAGACAATTGGGAATATGTAATGAACTAACAACTACACAGACCTTACAGTGTCTAAACAATTGGGAATATGTAATGAACTAACAACTACATAGACTTTACAGTGTCTAGACAATTGGGAATATGTAATGAACAAACAACTACGCAGACCTTAGTGTCTAGACAACTGGGAATATGTAATGAACAAACAACTACGCAGACCTTATAGTGTCTAAGCAATTGGGAATATGTAATGAACAAACAACTACACAGACCTTACAGTGTCTAAACAATTGGGAATATGTAATGAACTAACAACTACATAGACTTTACAGTGTCTAGACAATTCGGAATATGTAATGAACTAACAACTACACAGACCTTACAGTTGTTAGACAATTGGGAATATGTAATGAACAAACAACTATGCAGACCTTATAGTGTCTAAGCAATTGGGAATATGTAATGAACTAACAACTACACAGACCGTACAGTGTCTAGACAATTGGGAATATGTAATGAACAAACAACTACACAGACCTTACAGTTGTTAGACAATTGGGAATATGTAATGAACTAACAACTACATAGACTTTACAGTGTCTAGACAATTGGGAATATGTAATGAACAAACAACTACACAGACCTTACAGTTGTTAGACAATTGGGAATATGTAATGAACTAATAACTATGCAGACCTTACAGTGTCTAAGCAATTGGGAATATGTAATGAACAAACAACTACACTGACCTTACAGTTGTTAGACAATTGGGAATATGTAATGAACTAACAACTACACAGACCTTATAGTGTCTAAACAATTGCGAATATGTAATGAACAAACAACTACACAGACTTTACAGTTGTTAGACAATTGGGAATATGTAATGAACAAACAACTATGCAGACCTTACAGTGTCTAGACATTTGGGAATATGTAATGAACAAACAACTATGCAGACTTTATAGTGTCTAGATAATTGGGAATATGTAATGAACAAACAACTACACTGACCTTACAGTTGTTAGACAATTGGGAATATGTAATGAACTAACAACTACACAGACTTTATAGTGTTTAAACAATTGGGAATATGTAATGAACAAACAACTACGCAGACCTTACAGTGTCTAGACAATTGGGAATATGTAATGAACAAGCAACTACATAGACTTTACAGTGTCTAGACAATTGCAAATATGTAAAGAACTAACAACTACACAGACTTAGTGTATAGACAATTGTGAATGCATAATGACCAAACAGCTACATAAACTTTAGCGTGTCTTGACAATTGAAATACACAATAACCAAACAGTTTCATAAACTTTAGTGTCTAAACAACGCATAATGACTGACAAACTGCATAATAAACACCTTATGTCCAACATCTGAACTGTCAGTTAGAAAACAATCATTAAAACTCCCCAGAATGGTCAAGCTTGACAATTACAACAATTTGGGGATCTACGGAATTACCTCAGACAGAATCACATGTATTCAAATATGGTAATACAGTGGGACCCTGCTATAACACGCCCCGTTATAACACGAATTTGGATATAACAAGGTCGTGGCATGGCTCCCGAAATTTCAGGTAATTTATTACAGGTATTTTTCTCAAAAACCAAAAAAAAAAAAAATCTTTTAAGTATGAAAAATAAAATACGTCAAGAGTTTAATTATCATTCTCATACTTGTCTAAAAAGTGCAAAAAAACCCCGTGTAGAAAATGTATAATCATTTTGGGGAGGAAATCACACACAAAATCGAATATAAAATAATCATTGTATGGCTCCTAAAATTTCAAAAATTAACAAATTTCTTCTCGTTTTGTGCCAGAATAAACATCGGAAATACGAACCAATTGCTGGGCCTACTGAGAACTTTGATCTTTGTTTATTGTTGAAAAATGACAGCTCATAAGTGTCAATATTATTACTGATCCCTGAGCAATGAAGCCATTGTGTCTACTTTGTGTTGTCTTGAATGCATTCCGAATACAATCATTGCTCTAATAATCTCTGATATATGTTCTCTTAATTTCATACACAACTAAGCAAAAGACAATGCGGGGGTTGATAAAAGATTCTCACCAAAATGTATAAATCAATTAATTTAAGTACATTGTTTATCATCAAAGTGAATTGCCAAACTAAACTTGTTCAAATCAGGGGGAAAAGATTTATACAGCATCAAAGAAACAAAAGCCGCCAACATGTATGCGTGGCTTGGCGGTGTTGTTTTATGCAATCTGTTGACTAGTAAATTCGAATTCTGCAACTGAGAACTATAATTGACTTTGCCAAGAGTAAACGTGACATTAGCAGACAGCAGCTAAAAATCAGAGTTTTTAAAAAAATAATAACTATTGACAGATGAGAAATGTAATGGTATAAAATGTATACGACACAGAGGTCTCGGAAATGCTTAATTACGCGTATTTGAATGCAAATATTTGATTTGGGACACATAAATCACTCCATGCAGGAGTCCTCCGTACTCATGCAAATAGCTGGGAGACAAAATTAGTGTTGATTACTTTATCATTTTAGCTGTGCTGATATTTACAATGACATAATTCAGTGGTTAAAATACAGCCAGTTCTGCCTGCTGTATTTAATAGAGTACATCAAAAGAACATGACGCAATAGCTGGGCGGCAAGTTCAAAGGACTTTGACTAGCAGATTGGGTGGGAAAATGTGCTGAAATTTACAATGACTGAATTCAGCGACAGAAAGATCCTGAGATGTACATGTAGTTATTATAAGAATACACTTTAGCTTCCATTATTTAATCTACGGACATGTACTATTTCATCATTCATTACGTACACCAGTTACGTAATTTTTTTTATTTTCTTTTCATTGAATTCAGTCACATAATGATCTGTGACAAAATTATTGAATATTTTACATCTGTGTGAGAATATTTTCGATGGAAATATTTGTATTATGGATTCAATGTATGTTACAAGATTCGCTGGTGAGTACACGGTGTTGATACTCTTTTCATGCAATAGATTATACATGTATATATAAATTAGACACGTGTATGTACCAATGCATGGTTCTCTGAATAAAGTAATATACTGTATCTGCATTTTCTGATACCACAGCAAATGTTTTTCTCATTTAATATATATTGATCAAAAATGGTAATTGTGCCATGCATTTTTGCACCCGTCTTTATGTACCCCCACCCCACCCCGCAATTAAATCCAAAAATGTGTTGGTATTTGTACATGGTTGCTTATAACACGGTTCGGTTCATAACACTGTCGGATTCTATGGCTCCCAACTACCGTGTTATAGCTGGGTCCCACTGTATGTAACTGCCTTACAAAATTTCTTTTACTCAACAAATAGTCATCTTATTTTACCAAGAAGAAACATGGCTCATGCATGTGATATCACTCTGATCCAGAGAGGACTCCATGATTAGAACCGAATCTTGTCCAAAACAGGTGAATAAAACTGGAAAATTTCCATAAAGCTAAATATTGTTGATGTTGTGGAAAAACTTGCTGAAGCAAAGAATAAATCTTCATGATGACTGTATTAAATATTGTATATGATGATGGCTGAAGTCATCTTCGACCTAAATATTTTTAGGTGTTCAAACTACGTTATTTTAATGTTAACTAATGTATCTTGTGTGTTCAGACCCTGTTATGTTACTTCAACTAATACGTTTTATGTGTTCAGACCATGTTATCTTAATGTAAACTAATGTATCTGACTGACCTTGATCCTGTTTAAATGACCTTTATTGAAAATGACTAACCTTAAGCACCATCAGGTAAAGGTGACCTCCCAGAAGAATCTCCTGGTTCATGGGGTTGTCTGAACTCTCAGCTGAACACTCACCCTTTGCAAATGCAAAGAGTTTCTGTGTCATGTACCTAAACAGAAGCAGTTGCTAATAATTACCTCGAGAACTCTCTATGAATTCACATGTCTTTTCAAGAAAGTCTTATGGTTTTTTTTGTCTGCTTGTGTAACTTATATGCATACACAATTCACTTCAACTTAAATATTTCTAATGGAAACTCTTTCCTCCCAATTGAAGTAAATATATAAATGTAATGATGATAAGCAAAAAGGTAAAGAGGTTGCAAAAACCCCAACACATAGCCCAAAAGGAACACAAGACAAGGAAACTAATGGCAAACCTGTACAATAAATGGCCCAAATGTTTCTATATAAAATCACACTTCTGACTTGTGCAAATTTCTGTTAGAAAATCCCCATGGACTGATTTTAACAAGTGCTCACTAGATTCATATGTGCAACACAACTAAATCTTTGCTTCTAAAAGCAGAAATAAAGGTAACATATAATTCAAATAATGCAACCAATATAATTCAATGCAATTATATACAAAATATTGGTCTTTCTCAGCTATACATGTTACACTAGACAAAACAATTTTTTAAATATAGCACTGATGGGGAAATATCTGCAAGTTTCAACCCCACACAGAATAACACAGGAAGAACTAAATGACCTGATTCGTGATTTGGACTTATCAAAGAACAAGGCAGAATTGCTAGGATCAAGACTCCAACAATGGAATCTTCTAGAAGAAGATGTCACAATTACTGCATATCGAAAGCGCCACCAGCAATTGGAGCCTTTCTTCAGAAAGGAAAGTAATCTGATATTCTGTTCCGATATTGAGGGCCTCATGAATGCTTTAAAAATCACTCATGATCCACAAGAATGGAGACTATTTGTGGACTCTTCGAAACTGAGTCTCAAGGCTGTGCTTTTGCACAATGGAAACATTCTTCCATCTATTCCAGTAGCGTATGCTGTCCACATGAAAGAGACATACGATAACTTAAGGCAGCTACTGAATTCCATTGAGTATAACAAGTACAGCTGGCACTTCTGTGGTGATTTGAAGGTATTTGCCCTTTTAATGGGACTGCAGCAAGGATATACAAAATACATGTGTTTCTTATGCGAGTGGGATAGCCGAGCAAGGGAAAGCAAATTTTTTAGTAAATTATGTTTCTCCGAGAATACTTACCCAATCACATTACTTTAGGGATATTAGCCTGCTACCTCGCGAATCCAGCCCTACCAAAAGACGAAAATTCGTCTTTCCTGTCTATGTCATATAGACAAAGGGCAATAACTCTTCCCCATTACCTCCCCTTGCCGCCCGTTAGGTGTCGCTTCTTTAGTTTTTAAGCTGAGCGATATATAAAACACGAGGATGCTCGCATGGCGGGGTGGTTGGGAGGGTTTCTTAGTAATGTGATTGGGTAAGTATTCTCGGAGAAACATAATTTACTAAAAAATTTGCTTTCTCCTTTGAATACGTTCCCCAATCACATTACTTTAGGAGAATAAGTAATAGGAGGAGGGAATGCGGAGCATCCGACCTCCACCCCGGGTATCCTCTAGGGAATGATGGTTGGATTCCCCATGTGAATGATAACCCGGTCTCCTAATTTTCAATCAGCAACACAGCCCAGGGTCACGTGATATGTGACCCTTTTATGCGGTTAAGAAGATAGTTATTGAAATCTTCTTACCTACGAAAATTTATCTGGCGAATCCAGCGAAGCTAATAGGCTGTGCTGATTGTTGCACATGGGTCTGGTGGGCGTCTGGGCTGCCCAACACCGGACCTACTAGAATCAATGTTTGCCTCTGCGAGTACAAACTTGAAGATAAAACTGTAGAAGGTTGACTCTGCAACAGCTTCTATAAGGTGACTGATTTGCGAATTCTCAGAGTACGCCGAGCGTATAACCCACTACAGCCATGAAGCAAGGGCTTGAATGGTGATATCTCATATCCCAGCTATCACCAGAAGAAAGAGGTGCTAGTATGTGACCTGACTCACCTCTATGCATTGAAATGGTGCTAGAGTGCCCAAACAGGATCTTACATGGCTGTTGATCCTGACTTATCTATAAAGAAAGCGAGCTAATGACGACTCGTTGATTGCAATGTATGGTAATCTATTTTGGACTACGAAGCCTGGCTGCGTCAAGAGGACCATCAAACCCTCTGATCGAAACGAAAGAGAGTTCGGGTCACTAGAAAGGACATGTAACTCGCTCACCCTGCATGCTGAAGCTAAGGCTATCAAGAAACCCAATTTGTATGATAGTAGCTTTAACTAATCGTGGGTTAAAGACTCAATACTGTCTGAATTGAGTCATGTTAAAACCCAGGACAGATTCCATTTGAAAACAGGGTGAGGGATATAAGTCGATTAAATTTTTTTTTTTTTTTTTTTTTTTTTAAATGTCTAAAGATCTGACAAATCTTTGTCATGGCTGATAGCACATGTACCAGAATGGCGGAATGTGTCTGATATCATGGAGCGGTAACATTTGAGAATAACTGGAGCCAGATGTTTCTCCTCGAAAAGCCAGAGAAAAGTTGGCCAGTTGAGGGATTGTGACACTCAGAGGAACAATGTGAATGATATGGTACCAGTCTCTGAAAACATGCCACTTGCCCTCGTAAACCTTCAGAGTAGAGGGCCTTCTTGCTCTCGAGATTCTCTCCGCAATCAAAGATTTAAATTGTTTGTCTTGCAAGGCTGTCTGGACAAGAGCCAAGCTTGAACATAAAGACGGTCCGGACAGGGGTGGAACACCCCTGGCCGCGGTTGCTTGTGAATACTTGTGCTGACTGTAATCTTCCTGGGTAGATCTATCGCCTAGATTGAGTAGATCGGAGACCCAGGAGTTGTTCCATCTGAGAGGGGTAATCAGAACCATCTGACAATTCTGACCCCTTAACTTCTGGATTAATTCCAGTACCAAGACCGTGGGAGGGTAGGAGAATGCCCACAACCCTTCCCAGGTGATTGATCGAGCATCCACGACCCAAGCTTCTGGGTCTGGAACCTGTGAGATGAAAGGTGGAGAACTTGCGATTCCATCTTGTTGCAAAAGATCAATCATCGGACGTCTCCAAAGTGTGTCAATTGGAAGAAAGTCCGATTGATGGAGTGACCATTCTGTGTGAATGACTAGATAGAGTGTCAGCCAAGACATTGAGTCTGCCAAGAATGTGTCTGAATTGTACATTGAGGTGGAGATTGTCGAACCAATGTAGAAATTGCCAGTTCAGATTGCACAGGTCTGGTGATTGGTGTCCCCTTGTTTTGAGGCAAGGCACCACCACAATGTTGTCTGACATAATGAGGGCAGTTTGTAATAAGAGTTGATCCTGCCCGAAATGAAAGGCATTGATGACAGCCGTTATTTCTGAAAGGTTGATGTGGAAAGGGCTCGCCCCTGGCACCCACGTGCCGCTGACAGTATCGAAGTTCGGCAACAGGTGGGCACCCCAACCGTA
This sequence comes from Unio delphinus, assembly GCA_029339505.1. Classification (NCBI taxonomy): domain Eukaryota; kingdom Metazoa; phylum Mollusca; class Bivalvia; order Unionida; family Unionidae; genus Unio; species Unio delphinus. Next base: position 14,201,841 of record JAQISU010000042.1, read on the forward strand.
GGTATTAGTGGCGGAACATACCGTTATCCCCTTGGGGTATCTCCAGAGTAATCCCTGTGGACAGCCTACAGGGGTTGTGCCATTGACTCAAGAATGATTGTATCTCTGGCGTGAGCATGACTGTTTTCTGGGATCGAAGGGACTTGAAAAGAGCGCAATTACGCTAGCAACGTCCTTTGTAAAGGGCGCATAAAAGGACGGCTGATCGGGATCAAGTCTGCTGCCGCATTGAATAATCCGAGGATCTGCAACTCTCTCGCTAAAATGCGCATCCTGTCGGAAACGGACTCTACGAGTGCAATTATCTGGATAATCGCAAACTCGAGGAAGCCTTACCAGATTCAGATCGGGAGAAACTCCACACCCAGATGGACCAAAATCCGGATTGGACAGAGATCAAACTTTATCCAGTTCACGAGAAAGCCTATATGACGTAAAGTGATATAAGATCGTTTCTGCCTTTGAGCAGAATAGAACTTGACAGATGTTTCTGGAGGATGTCATCCAAATATACTGCCGACGCAATAGATGAAATCGAGCGGAACAGGGTGACGACGTAACCCATAACCTTGGTACTAGCCCAAGTGCTTAAATTTAGGCCAAAAGGTATGACATGGAACTGATAAGCCTAGTCCCGACAAGCACAACGGAGAATGTCCGCTACTCGTGGGATAGGGACGTGAAATGTGCGTCGGTCATATCTAGCCAGCTTATGATGGGGTTTAAGCGACGTGCCCTTCAGACATGCGTCACGACGTATCAGGTCTAGGTTGGCAGAAGCAGTCAGCGCATTGGCCATGGAATGGTGAGCTGCCCTGTTAAGAACCCTAGCTAACCAGGCCGTCGAATCCCAAGCATGTTCATTGCCAGATTTTTCAGCGATCCTGAAAATGGCTAGGGAGGCTAGGTCTAACAGTGAAGACGTAGCGACTACATTCGAACCAGCTTGGACGTGGCATTGAACACAGTTTTGTCCACTTTATAAGACAATGCCGCAGACATATGGACTGCTGCCCTATTTTATCCCGAGCCAGGACCTCAGTATTGAACGCATCGGAGTGAGTTTTGTACCATCGACCTGAAAACGACGCTGGTACTTGGCTTTCAGAAAAGAACGCCTTAGCATTTCCTGGATCCCCTATACGTGTCGACAGACGGTCATTAATTTCCTTAATTTTGTCGACTGGGGAAGGAGGCGGAAGGATAGAATCTCTTCCCCTTCATCCAGATCGACCGACGCACTAACCCTATAGTCGGTAATTGCAGCAGGAGGTGGAGGGCATTCTGAAGGGGCCTTAACACCCTAAAAATTTCCTCCACTGCGGCTTTGAAGCTGAACTCAGTCCGTTCCATAGTTGGATCTGCATACAGCTGATTTGCCTGTGATTCATCGCACTCACTATGTGCATAATCTTGCTCTGGTAAAGCATCCATATCGGGGTAATGCATACCAGGTGGCATAGATGACTCGATTCCGTCATCTCTAAAAAAGGCATTCACTCTCCCTTGTGGATGAGTGGATAGCCTATGGACGGCCGGCAATGCCGAATGAATTGATTGGTATATGTTTGGCCTGAACGCCTGCGACGGGCCGGCTATGACCGGCACCGACCGCTCGAATGGTCGGGTTGGATCGAGAGATTCATCGCCAACATCAGAGTCATGGTAGTGATATGTAACCGGTAGTACGGATTGACAGACGGAAACATCACTAGAATCTTCGTCAGTCCGATTTGTGCGGATTGCGGTATGATAAAAGTCCCCGTGCTGGTACAGCGGTACAGTCGGACGGACTGGTATATGACTAAAATCTCCATACGGTTGGACGACCGGTGCCTGTTGGGCTGGACGGCCGGAGCCGGATGGACTGTCAGTGCCGGCAAGTGTCGGCTGGAAGCTTGGCTGGACAACCGGTGCCATTTGGGTTGAACGGTCATTGCCGGATCGACGCCCGGTGCCGGTTAGTGCCGGCTGGATGACCGGTGCCATATGGCTGAACGGTCATTGCCGGATGGACGCCCGGTGCCGGTTGGTGCCGGCTAGAAGGTAATAATAATTACATAATGCTTATGTAGTGCGGCCAGCACTGTGCACCCATCTACCATTCGCTCAGAGGGAATGTTGGTTCTGGTATAGCTTGCATATCTGTACAGCATACCAGGTGACCTAGATGACGCAATTCTGTCATAATTGACACTTTCACTAAATCTCCCTTGTGGAGAAGCCGTGAACATATGGACGGCCGGCACTAACGGCTGATTGAACTGACGAATGGTCGGCCTGAAAGTCCTGTTCTGGTAAAGCTGCCATATCTGGGTAGCGCATACCAAGTGGCATAGATAACTCAATTCCGTCATCTCTGATAATGTCACTAATTCTCCCTTGTTTTAAAATCACACCGACACGTATTTGACATGACGGGAGGTGTACATCGGCGATACCGACTGATTTGTCTGGTATATGGTCGGCCGGAATGTCGGCGAAGGTCCGGCTATGACCGGCACCTGCCTCTCGAATGGTCTGATTGGACGGAGATACATCTATAACATCTCTCTCATGGTAGTGATATGTAACCAGTAGTACAGATTGACTGACGGGTACATCACTATAATCTCCGTAAATCAAATGTACAGCCAGTGCAGGTTGATGTCGGCTGGAAGACCGGTGCCATTTGGGCTGAACGGTCGTTGCCGGATGGACGGCCGGTGCAGGTTGATGCCGGCTGGAAGGTCGGTTGCACGACCGGTACCATTTGGGCTGAACGGTCGTTGCCGGATGGACGGCCGGTGCAGGTTGATGCCGGCTGGAAGGTCGGCTGGACGACCGGTGCCATTTGGGCTGAACGGTCGTTGCCGGATGGACGGCCTGCATAGGTTGATGCCGGCTGGAAGGTCGGCTGGACGACCGGTGCCATTTGGGCTGAACGGTCGTTGCCGGATGGACGGCCGGTGCCGGTTGATGCCGGCTGGAAGGTCGACTGGACGACCGGTACCATTTGGTCTGAACGGTCGTTGCCGGGTGGACGGCCGTTGCCTGTTGATGCAGGCTGGAAGGTCGGCTGGACGACCGGTACCATTTGGGCTGAACGGTCGTTGTCGGATGGACAGCCGGTGCCGGTTGATGCCGGCTGGAAGGTCGGCTGGACGACCGGTGCCATTTGGGCTGAACGGTCGTTGCCGGGTGGACGGCCGGTGCCTGTTGATGCAGGCTGGAAGGTCGGCTGGCCGGCCGGTGCCATTTGGGCTATTAAGTCGCTATTCCATAACCGTAACTAACGGAGGAAGCGAAATGATTAAGTGTCGTGTGAATTCGTGACTACAACACGAAATTCCGCCATTAAATAGTCGCAACTGGTCGTTCAGAGACGAAGTCTACTGAAACGGAAAGAAGATAAACAAAGCACAAATTAACAATTCAGTACGCTATTAAGTCGCTATTCCATAACCGTAACTAACGGAGGAAGCGAAATGATTAAGTGTCGCGTGAATTCGTGACTACAACACGAAGTCCGCCATTAAATAGTCGCAATTGGTCGTTCAAAGACTTTTTTGAAGTCTACTGAAACGTCAAAGAAGATAAATACAGCACACATTATCAATGCAGCACGTTATTAGTCGCTAATATCGTAAACGTTACATACGGAATAAGCGAAATTATTGAGTGCTACATGTATTACATGCTTTGACCACGTTGCAACCTGGTCCGAAGTCTAGAAAAGGTGACAAAGTCACTCAAATTGGAAAATATTGTAAAATAATGTATACGACCTGTAGAGGAATGATTATCCAACACAGTAATTCCAAATTTAACTTCGGATGGTCAGAATTTACACTAAGATGGCTTGGATTCATTGGAGGTCTAATTGTACGTGTTTTCGCGTAAGCGAAGCTAAAAAACTAAAGAAGCGACACCTAACGGGCGGCAAGGGGAGGTAATGGACAAGAGTTATTGCCCTTTGTCTATATGACATAGACAGGAAAGACGAATTTTCGTCTTTTGGTAGGGCTGGATTCGCAAGGTAGCAGGCTAATATCCCTAAAGTAATGTGATTGGGGAACGTATTCAAAGGAGAAATGCACTACTTGAGGAAGGAATGGACTCACAGGCAGAATATAGCCATTGGAGAGAAGAATATCCAACACCCAGCTCTGGTTGAGGCTCAGAAAATCTTGCTACCACCCCTTCACATCAAACTAGGTTTGATGAAGAACTTCGTGAAAGCCATCGACCGGACTTTGCCAGCATTCCGATACCTGCATGAAAAATTCCCTCGACTCAGCGAAGCAAAGATTAAAGAAGGAGTTTTTGTGGGTCCTCAGATTCGAGAGCTTTTCAAAGATGACCGGTTCAACAACTTGCTGGAAGGTGACGCGAAACAAGCATGGAATGCTTTTCGCCTAGTTTCTACAAACTTCCTCGGAAATGGTAGGGCAGAAAACTATAAGGAACTAGTAGAAGACATGTTGATGAAATATAAGAAACTTGGCTGCAATATGTCTCTAAAGATTCACTTCCTTCATTCCCATTTGGATTTCTTTCCTAGCAACTGTGGTATTGTTAGTGATGAACACGGCGAATGTTTTCATCAAGATATCGCAACAATGGAACAAAGATACCAAGGAAAATGGTCCACTACAACGCTGGCTGACTACTGCTGGACACTCCTCAGAGATGCTCCCGAACAGCTGTACAAGAGACAGGCGAAGAAACCTAAGATGTAGTCAATGACTTGATTTTTTATAGGTAGGCTATTACAGTTGACCTTTTACTATTGGAATGCATTTCGTTATGTAAACATTAATTTCTTGCAGATTACAAAAAAACTAGAGCCAATTTTGCAATTTGACTGTCATATTCATGTTCATCACATAAAAACTGATAAGAATTGACTAATTTTATTTCAGTAACATGACTTTTGTAAAAATTTGTTGTCCAGTGTAACCCATCAACCAAATCACAAAGAGAAAACAATATCACAATTAAAAACAATTCCAAAAGTGATTAAACAAAAAAACCCAAGCACACAAAAGGCAATCTATGCAGATTCAGTTAAAAAAGGGTGAGAAAATTACACAGGAATCCAGCAACACCAATATAAACATAATAGCAACAATACAAAAACTAATGAAAACACTAAAGGATCTACCTTTGACAATGCAAACAGAAGACAAAAATAGATGATTAGAATACAAAACAAGAATAGCTGGAGAAAAGAAAATAAAAGAAGAAAAACTATCAAAAGAGGAAAAGAAACTGTGCTAAACCTTCTAGGTTATCATATTGTCCAAGATCCAAAATGCATGATAATATTAATTTAGCAGAAGCATGCTTCAAATACACAAGATCATTAAAATTAAAAGATTTTTCCTCAGTCATGTACACACAATATGAAAGTAGTTTTCAAAAATAAAATCCTTTTCAAGAAAAAAAGATTCATCATTTACAAATTCTAGTAGATATTTATCTCAATTTTTATACTGAAGAAACTAAATAAGAAATTTTAAATAGCAGTCCTGAAAGAAAACATTTTACAAATATGTCTAAAGAACTAAATTCATGACATACCTTTTCATAAGACGGAAGCATTTTTTAAAAAAAAGCCAATAAGTCCAGCACCATAGTTATAATGAATTAGGTGGATTATATTAAAGAAGTAGAAATACAATTAATTGATGAAGTATATTTTGCAAAACTTTCTTGTAATCCTTCTGAAGTAATTAAAGAAAAAAAAAAGCAAATGTATAAAATGGTTGACAAGTCACTACCTTTAGTATATCCTTGATCATGTAACTCAATTACAAATAATATATCACATTATATTGATAATTTACAAACACTAATGAAATCACTACCTTCATATGTCAAAGATACTTTTGATTTCATTACCAAATTGAAATCTTTACATAAACTGAAAATTATTTTCTAGTCACACTTGATGTGGTTTCACTCTACACGAATATACCACACAATGATGGTACTGAAGCGTGTAAATATTATCTTTAAGAAAATGAATATACATGTAAACTATTAATAATACATGTCTGTGATTTGATAAAACTTGTGCTCGAAAATAACTTTTTTCAATTTAGTAATACAAAATATCTCTGAACATTGGGAACAGCAATAGATAGTCCTACAGCATCTTCTTATACATCTTTATTTAAATTAATTCGCACTAGTATATGAAGTATTTATTATAAAATGCTTGATTATAAGTATTATGCATAAAATAATAATTTTTATTATATAAAGTGAGTTCTGATGAAATAATGAAGATTCATCAATAATGTTTATTAAACAAAATGTGCATTATACATAATAAAAATAGTAACAAAACTATTTATCTATATTTATACATACATACATACATACATACATACATACATTACATACATACATTACATTACATACATACATACATACATACATACATACATACATACATACATACACGAGTTAAATCATTAGCTAGGCCAGTGTCACATGGGGTTACACCAAATGTATTTTCTTAACAATTTTAGGTTTGCTGCTGCTATGTCATTGATAAGTCAGTTAAAGTCTTAAACAGTCAGTTAACCAACCTACCCATAAACTTGGTCACATTTTAGACTGGTTTCTTTATAGACCTGATGATAATATTCTGCAATCCACCCTTGTATCCTTCGAACTTGCATCAGATCACCTCTGCATTGTATGCCATCTCGACATATCAGACCCTAACCCTCCACCTCTATGTGCTACTAAGAGAAACCTCCGTATGATAAATAAAACCAAATTCATGCATGACATCCAAGAAAACCTAACAACTTTCTTACATCCAACAGTGGAACAACTTGATAACTGCGTTTATTGCTTGAAAAACATGCCCCAGCCACCAAATGCAGAGTATCAATAAAAACATTTTCTCCATGGTATAGCAGTGTTAGGGACCAGCTTCGCATTGCTAAATGACATCGCCGAAAAGCAGAGAGGCTTTGGCTTTCCACCAGACTCGCTATTCATAAACAAATCTACGAAGCCACTAAGAACGTCACAAACATAGTCCATTTAGCCAAATCATCCCACTACAGTACTAAGATCACGGAGAGTTCCAGATGCAAAGAGCTCTTCAAGATAACTAACAAACTAATGTCAAGGAACAAATGTACACCACTTCCAACAACCTTCTCTCCACTAGACCTACCAGACCAATTTGCAAATTTCTTCGATGGCAAAGTACAAACCATTAGAGATTCGCTTGACAGCACAATTTCAACTGATTCATCACCATACAGTTATGATGTAGAATTTCAGCGACAACCGTTAGGAGCATTTGAACCTGTTTCTATTGATTTAGTACGAACAATCATTATGAAAAGTGCACCAAAGTCTTGTGAACTTGATTCAATTCCGACATCACTGCTGCTTGAGTGCTTAGACCTAATATTGCCTTCACTAACTGATGTTATTAATATCTCTCTCTCATCAGGGGAATTCCCATCATTTTTCAAAACTGCCATCATAAAACCTCTGCTGAAGAAACCAACACTGGACCATAACGATTTAAAGAACTACCGCCCAGTTTCTAATCTCCCATTCATATAAAAAATCTTAGAAAAGGTTGTTCTAACTCAACTTGTATCTCATTTGAATTCAAAGAGTCTTTTTAGCAAAGTACAGTCTGCATATTGTCCTTGCCACAGTACGGAAACTACTCTTCTGAAAGTATTTAGTGACATTCTCTCTGCTTTGGATAGTGGAAAGATTACAGTCCTCACTCTCCTGGATTTATCTGCAGCATTTGACACAATAGACCATGATATATTACTTCACCGTCTCCAGCATGTATTTGGCATTCAAAACATAGCCTTACAGTGGCTCAAGTCCTACTTAGTGAACAGGACACAAATTATATCTGCAAATGGAATACACTCCAGCCCAGTTGACGTATGTTGTGGTGTTCCACAGGGATCTGTTCTTGGACCTGTTCGCTTCATTCTGTATACTCAGCCACTCTCAAGTGTCATAGATCATCACCCAGTGTTGTACCAATTATATGCTGATGACACCCAAATATATAAGTCTAGCCACCCAACTGAAGTTGATGCTACCATCCATGGAGTAGAGAAGTGCATTTCTGATGTGAAATCATGGATGACATGTAACAAGCTGCTGATGAATGATGATAAAACTGAGGCTATTCTGATCACAACACAAAGACTTTCTCATTCACATCCTTTACCTCAGACAATAAATATCAGCAACACCAACATTAAATTTTCACAGTCAGTACGGAACCTAGGCGTTACTCTAGACAGTACTCTCACATTGCACCAACATGTCATGAACATATGCAAGGCTGCATATCTTGAATTGAGACACATCAGTTCCATTCGTAAATATCTTTCAGTTGATGCCACGAAAACACTTGTGTGTTCATTAGTACTTTCAAGACTGGACTATTGTAACTCAATTCTGTCTGGTTCATCACAATATTTACTCCAGAAATTTCAAAAAGTTCAAAACACAGCTGCATGGATCCTTTTTAAAGTACCTCGATCAGAGCACACCTCACTACTGCTCTGTACCCTACATTGGCTATCAAATCGATACAGAATCAAACACAAAATTTATTCTCTGTGCTATGTTTCAATGACAGACTCCAGTCCAACATACCTATCCAGCCTCACCCATGAGTATACACCAGTTAGATCCTTACGCTCTTCTTCTGATAATCGTATACTCATTGTTCCCAAGGTGAAAACAAAGTCATATGGACAACGTTCGTTTGCACAACAGGGCCTGGCGACATGGAACGAATTGCCCATTGAAATTAGACACAAAGACACAGTGGTCCCTTTTAAGAGTGCTCTTAAGACTCACCTGTTTCGATTGCAGGGACAAACTTAGCGACCTAATCATGTTTTGTATCTTATATGTTTTCAGCATGTTTTTATGTTTTCCAATTTCATTGTTTTTGTCATTTGTTTTTCTGTAGTGTAGTCATATCATTATTGATGGTGTAAAGCGCTTAGAGCTTCGAAGGATTAGGCGCTATACAAAGTCCTCATTATTATTATTATTATTATCATTATAAGTCTTGCTGACGCAGGTTTAAGGAATTTAATTATGTGAACAATATACATATGAGAATGATATCTATGATATACAAATATTGTGGTCTTTCACTCAACTTTTTCAGCCATTATCATATCCCCCTGTTCATCTTAATGACCATGCTCTTACATATGTCAACAGATATTTGGGTCATATTTTAAATACAATCGGTCAGATGATGAAGACGTGAGATTTTTGTGAACCTGAACAACCATGCTTTTAAGTAAATTTAGAAATTATTCCTTGATTATCAAAATTAGATTATTCCAATCTTATTGTAGCAGTGTCTTGTGCTTCTCTGTGGACAAAATTTGGTGAATGTATGAGAAAAAAATGGTTTTTGGTTATAACATTAGTCTTCATTTTCTATTAGGAATTCCAATTCAGAACAGTGGCTCCAACATGTTTGCAAACCATAACGTATTAAGTTTTGAAGAAGTAATGAGAATGTATGTAAAGTATATCTAATAGTAATATAATTGTATCTTGAAGTCTTTGTGATACTAAGACAGTCGTTAAATTCTCATAGAAGAAAGAAATTACTCTTTAAATGTCTAAAATAATTTCATTCCTAACAATGCCTGACAGAGTCTGTAGTTGCAGAAGTGTCTGTAAATTTGTACCTAAGATGTACCTAAGATATAAAATTATACCTATATTTTTTATTTTGTTATGTATATTTAATTTACACAGTTTGTTAGGTATTTTTCATTACACGCTACTGTAATGTGAAACTGAATGTTGGATTTGACCTTATCCAAATTGAGTTAATTTCTGCTTGACCTGAATTGAGCTCTTATTCTGTAAACAACAAATACATAGCTAAAATATTCTTGATGTATTGTGGGCTTAAAATCAAAAATATTATTAATCAGGGTTAGTAGCCAATTTCTTTCAGAAATTTCAAGGGTTTTTCAAGGTTTTTCAAGGATTAAAATCATGGTTTTCAAGGTGCATTATTACATTAATTTTAAAGAATACAGAAATGAAAAATAAATAAGTTAATACTAACTATACTTCATACGAGAAATATTTCTTGCAAATTTATTGCTTAAAAAGACAGTCAAGAATATGATCACTGATTTCATTCTAATTATATTACACATCCCACATCTGTACAGTCACTGAATAATGTTTATTTTACAGTATACACTACACTACTTACAAAGTCCACAATATTTTAAAGTAATTTTTTTTGATCTTGTAACTTATTATCAACCTGGTTTTCAAGCCGTTACGTGAGACACAAGAGCCTGACGATTTATCAATAAGTATGGCGAAATCTCTGACAACGTGAATCTCCTTATCGGTAATATAAATATTATTATTTATCGGTAATATAAACTATTTATATTACCGATAAGGGGAATTCATGTTGTTGGAGATTTCGCTGTGCTTTATTGATAAACGTCAGACTCCTGTGACGTCAGATTGGTGTTTTTTTTTTCTCCAGCTGCATGGGATCGTAAAGCACTCTCTCCCATAGCAAGCAAATCAACATATTTCTGACATAATTTGCATTTTGCATAGCTGTCTGAGAAAATTTGCATAGCTGTCTGAGAAAGATCGCTTTATCCAGAATTTATATTTTTCTTTGTCTAGCCACCGAAGTTGGAATCCCCCCCCCCCCCAATTTCAACGCGTACAATGATCCAAATTTAAACTGTGACTACATCTGGGCTTCGAATAACTGGAAGTTCAAAATGTACGACTGCACAGTGGTGTGTTGTGGAAATTCCAAACTGGAACAAATGTTGCGAAAGATTGAGTTTATTTTTTTAAAATTAAAATTTGTATACATAGTTTTCTTTTTTTTATATTGAAATCTGTAAAACGAAAAATATTTATCAATTCAAGAAAATCAAGGCTTTTCAAGGTACCCAGACAATATTTTGAATTTTCAAGGTGTTTTCAAGGCCTTGAGGGAAAATTCATTTTTTCAAGGCTTTCAAGACCCGCTACGGACCCTGATTAATAGTAGTAAATATGTTTATTTGGATTTAGGTCAATGTTTTTTAATTTCCTAAGTGTATTTGACATAGTCCATGTTTTGGTTTTTAATAATAACTAAACAAAATTATTTTGTAAACATCATGATCATTCTAGAACATATTTTACATAAAGTAATATTTGTTTGAAATTGAAACTTCTAATTGTAACCTAAGGTCAAGTAGAGAACTATATGATCTTGGAACAAAGGATTTTTCAGCGTGCTTTCAGATCGAGCACTTTCAGGTGGTATAAAATGTTGTGTCCAGTTTGGGCTGTAATTCATTTCTTCAAATTATTGAATTCAAGTGATTATTTTCTCTGGAAATAAAAAATTGCTCTGACAACATTTTTGGACAGAAACATTCATTAAAATTTATAGTGAATTGAGACATGGAATTACATTACTGAGATTCAACATAGAACTGTTTACACATAAACACGCTACAAGCTACCAAAGACACATCATCGCCTTCATTTTGGGGTTTAATTTGTGCTTGTAGGAAATTGTATTCAGGACTTTAAATTATTAGAACTTCTGTCCATTATGCTAGAATTATTTTGGGATTTAATTCGCAATACTTAAGTTCTTTTTCTTTCTCATTTTGACTTTGTAGTCTATGGAAATAAAATATTTGTTGAATTTTACAAAGCTTGCTGTTTTTCACTCTTTTCTGTTAATTAGTTTAAGAGCATAGAATTGTAAAACTTTATATGTATGGATTAAGCAGTCTGAAATAAAGAATTCTTATCTTATAAAACTAACAGAAAATAGTGTATCATGTTCTTTACTATTACATAACACGCACATAAAATACTGAATAAAAACTAATTCTGAAATACTCACACTAAAATGTTGAACTTGTCAACATTGGATTCCATGTGGTTACATACACAATTTCTGAAATAAAGAAGCAAATAAAAAATCAGTACAAGTTCAAGAATTTGCTAGCCAACTACTAATATAGGTCAATAAGCCCTGATAATTTAATAGCCTAAAGTTCATCCACAAAAACACATTTACAGTTTGTTCTAAATCAGTGGAAACAAGGTTGTATTGGTCTAGGGAAAACAGTATACCTATGCCATCAGAAATGTATTTGATCCTGACTCCAAAATCAGAATAAAACTCCACTGTGCTTTGGCTGTCATTACTTGGCTGTTTTTGAACTTTCTTAATACTTTTTAAGTCAATAATTTAAAAAATAGGTAAGAGGTCAATGAAACGTGAGAGCATCCAACCTCTATCAACAAGAGTCTAGAAACAGTAAAAATACATATCTTGCACAAATTAATTTAAATGCTATAATAATCTTATGACAAACATCACCTGCCTAATTCCAGTTGTTGTTGATGTAGGGATTAACACCATTTTCAGTACAAAATAGACTAAAAATGGCGACCAGTATCAAAGGAGGAGGAAGAACCAGGGAAAACCCCAGAAAGAACCACTGACACATGCGAAGCTACTAGCAAGCTTTCTTACATACCCACACTGACCAAACCTTACACTCGAACCTATGCAGGCAGAGGTGAGATGGTCGTGATATGTAACAGTAAGCGCTTTAGACTACTCGGCCACTCAGGGCCCCAACTATATCCAGTGCCTTCTGCATAGTCAATAATCGAGTAAGATTAATGCATCTGTTTGAAGTCATGTGATAAAACTGATGATAATCCACTGTTGTATACACAGGTAATAATGATCAATAAAAATGACAAAACTGATGATAATCCACTGTTGTATACAAAGGTAATAATGACCAATTAAAATGAGAAACTGATGATAATCCACTGTTCTATACACAGGTAATAACGACCAATTAAAATGAGAAAACTGATGATAATCCACTGTTGTATACACAGGTAATAATGACCAATTAAAATGAGAAACTGATGATAATCCACTGTTCTATACACAGGTAATAACGACCAATTAAAATGAGAAACTGATGATAATCCATTGTTTTACACACACGTAATAATGCCCAATTAAAATGACAAAACTGATGATAATCCACTGTTCTATACACAGGTAATAACGCCCAATTAAAATGAGAAACTGATGATAATCCACTGTTCTATACACAGGTAATAATGACCAAATAAAATGACAAAACTGATGATAATTTACTGTCGTATACACAGGTAATAATGACCAATTAAAATGACAAAACTGATGATAATCCATTGTTCTATACACAGGTAATAACGACCAATTAAAATGAGAAACTGATGATAATCCATTGTTTTACACACAGGTAATAACGACCAATTAAAATGACAAAACCGATGATAATCCACTGTTCTATACACAGGTAATAACGCCCAATTAAAATGAGAAACTGATGATAATCCACTGTTCTATACACAGGTAATAACGCCCAATTAAAATGACAAAACTGATGATAATCCACTGTTGTATACACAGGTAATAACAACCAATTAAAATGACAAAACTGATGATAATCCACTTTTGTATACACAGGTAATAACGACCAATTAAAATGACAAAACTGATGATAATCCACTGTTGTATGCACAGGTAATAACGACCAATTAAAATGAGAAACTGTAACCAACTGCTTGTAGACAGATCAATAGATAAAAGAACTAATGTGACAGCAGTGTTTTGCTTTCCATTACATTTATTCAGGCAAGAAAAAAATGAGAATAATTGATCTGTGTTTGTAAACAGATTTGTGTTTAAATTAAAACTGTGTTTGTAAATTAGAATTGTGTTTATAAATTAGATTCATTTGTAAATTGTGCATACCATTCTGGAGTCTAATGGGCCTAAAGTCTATAAAAAGTAAACAAAAATCCATAATGTATCTTCCAAAATACATTAAAATGCTAAAAAAATATCTTAAAGTTATAGCAAACCAAAATGTTTCACTTGCCAAACTAACAAATTGACTTGCCAGGGCCTAGTGCCTTTTTTTACATAGCTATGGCAAGGTAACCAAATTTAATTCGCGAGGGTCTAATGTTTTTTTGCATTTCTATACAAAACTATGAAAATTCATTTGTCTGAGTTCATTGTTTTTTGAATAGTCATTTTAAGAAGCTTTTAATAAAACATTTAAAGTCCAAGTATTTTTTGTTGAACTTTTTTTTTACATGGAACAATTGCTATCCTGGTACAGAAAACTAGTAAGGTCTTCTAAATACATGTACAAACATACTGTACCAAACTGTGATGTATGTATCAAGATTTTTAGCATACTGTAACAAGCTTATCAGGATAAACAGCTGAAAGTACAAGTATGACTAGATGTACATGACTAACTGTAAAACAAAGTCAACAAATACTATATATTATTGGTTACTTTATAAGAAAACCTCCAACTTCCTCATCTGTGTACCACTCTGGCAGCTGAAGTTTTATGCGGAACCTTTCGCCTATGTATTGATTGACCGACTTTCTGGTAGTTAGACCCTCTCCCAAGGCCTGACGCAACATGAACACAATACAGCTGAAACAGTGAACATGTTAATGGTGAAACATTGAACACATGGAGAAAAAAATTCAAAACAAAAATAGAACACTGAAAAAAGTAAAACCTTTACCAAGGAGCCTGTTCTACAGCTTTCTTAAAATGATAATTATTTTATCCTGCTTCCAAGATCACCCACCTCCATCAATCCATGCATTGTGAAGAACATACATATTTTATCTCAGAGGGCACATTTTTGAAAAATATTTTCACCAATTATATTTTAAACTGAACTTGACAGCTGAACTTTTGTTGGCATTATGGATTAATATACACTTAACAGTTCTCACAGTTAAAGTCCTGTTGTACAAAATATTCCTTGTAAAATTCTTTAAGTCTTTGAAAACTCCTTGAAAAGTCCTTGACTGAAAATAGATGGACTGCATGAATCATAAGCAAGTTATATCTTTCAAAACCTTGTACATGAAATTACAACACTATTGTTGCTGATGATTTACACTATCTTTTTTGGTATGTATGTACATCCATCGACAGACTTAAAATAGGAAAGTTTGGACAGGCAGGACGATATCACTGACACTGCTAATGATATCACTGACACTGCTAATGATATCAATGACACAAAATAATGATATCACTGACACTGCTAATGATATTACTGACACTGCTAATAATATAATTGACATTGCTTTCATTATTGGTAAATATTTATCTCTATTGACAGGATGACAAAAGGACTGTTTGCCCAAAATACTGAACCCCATCTTGATGTTACTTTGTTATCTACCAGTGTTGTGTGTTATTTGTTCCATCCAATTCTGTCCATTTGTATTTATTTATTCGTAATTTTTTTACCAATACATATATATGGCAAAATCACTCGATATAAATGTGACACATTTTAATCAATTTTAAAGTTCTGTATTCCCTCTGATAAATTCATTAAGTTTATGGGCAAAATCCATGGCTATGTTTCAAGGTTATTTGAAGCATGTTCAATATAAGTTGCTGTAATCAGCTACAACTTTGGTTTGTTTGTTTGTTTAATTAGGATTTTTAACGTAGCTTTAACAATTTTTCAGTCATATTTGGAGCCAAGCTACTAGATACCAAAATCATGTATTACATACAAGCATCTATTTCTCACAGTAAAATGCCATTCAGATGCTCTTTCCATGTTCTGCAGAATCCTTATTTTCTCTTAAAAATAAGTTCTTCCATCCAGTTAAGCCTCTGCTTTCATTATTTTCACAATTGTAAAAATTAATTTTCATTATCAGATTCTGCAAAACATCATATATGACATTAACAAAAAGCAGTATTAATGACAATTCAACACTGGCTACAATTCTGAATTGCACCCTCCTCCCATTATCTGATAAACAAATATATCTATGGTAAAATAGTAGAAATTCATATCAATATCATACTTCAAGAGATGCTTACATATTAAAAAGGCAAAGAGAGCCTAAAGCAAAGTACACCACTCCCTCGATAACATCGGGGTAAAAAAACATCGACCGCACTATAAGTGAGGCGCGAGTTATCGAGGGACCTATAATAACAAAAGGATTGATACAAAGGCAAAAGGGTGTGTGGGTGGCAGATTTTTTAGTTTTTAATACTCAATTTATAATTGTGCTGTGATTAACTGTGAATAAATATCTCTTCATAATGGTGTAGTTTTTCTTCCTCATTGAGTAACATTAATTTCAGGATAAATTACCGTATATTGAGGAGTTAATCGAAAACATTATTCCATGTGGTTTAAGTTCGATCACAGGAGTCGGACGTTTTATCAACAAAGTACGGCAAAATCTCTGACAACATGAATTCCCCTTATCAGTAATATATATATATATATATATATATATATAGTTAGTTAGTTAGTTTAATTAAAGTCGTTTTCGCCCATGTGGGCATGTACGACTGGTTAATTCCCTGTTTGGGGATAATTAATTATTTCGGGGGGAAGGAATCGTGCCTCATCCCCCATGCATTAATGCACTCATTTGAGTGCTTTTTAATTAGTCGACAGGTCGTGGCACCATAAGTGCCAAACGACCTGTATGGAAGACTGCATGAGTGGGAATAGACCCAGCATGCACTCATGATAATCGATATTAGAACTGCCTGTCAGCTACATTATAAGACGTCTCATTGGATTGTTGCCTTTTATGACGTCACCCCGGTTCCGTGATTACACGCTCATCAGGGCACCTGATTTAGACGAGTGGGAATCGGCCTACACACTCGTCTGTTTGTCCGTGTTGTCAGAGGGAAAGGAAGTCGACAGGGAGGCGCTGTAGTCAACTAGATGGCTGCTGAATGATAATATCAAATTAATCCCAGTTGTATATTTTTGTATTATTGGGTTCCCTAATACCAATTATGTGTAAGCCACAATCGTAATTAGAATCACGCATCATATATATATATATATATATATATATATATATATATAAAATATTACCAATAATGGGAATTCATGTTGTCTGAGATTTCGCAGTACTTTATTGATAAAACGTCAGACTCCTGTGGTTCAATTCACACGTGTACTGATTCACACATTGTGTATTACATCACTAATTTTTGTGCTGAATTGGATACATTCTTGTTTTATTGTTTGATCCAAATTAGACATTTGTTTACCGTATTTTGTTGTGTATAACGCGCACTTTTTTTACATAATTTTCTTATCTTAAGTCAGGGGTGCGCGTTGTATACAAGAACTAAAAAAAAAAGATTTTTTCCAGGTCGATCTAAAGAGGATGAAGGCACTCACTACTTGTGAAATATTAAATCCATTGTACATTGCATTGTAACTAAAATGTTTACCGGTACTAGCTAAAGAAATAAATAATGCTTACAAATAGTCTTGTTCTTTGATTGCTTATGTTAATAAACTGGTTTCATTTCACGTCACTGTGTCAAGTTTTGTTCTGTGCCACGGCCGGAAATACATGTACATAACGACTGGCAACTTGTTCAAAAGCTGTGCAAAGTGCCGCATTGGAGCGGAACAAATACCACTGTGTGGATTACCGTATTTGTTCCGTAAATGTTCAGTACCGTATTCCATAACTGTTGATCTAATCGAATTTTTCTTCATTTATTATTGGTTGAATTGAAATATAATATGTGTAGAATTCAACTAGTGTTAATGTTCTCATCAGAGAATCTGTTGTGGACATATATATTTATGCGACTACGGGTTCTTTCTTATGGGAACACTGATACGTTGTGGAACAAAAATAAAAATGTATGAAGTCGGGAAACATTTTTTTTCCTCTTTGGAAAATAAGCTTGTTATTTAGTTTTATTTCTCATCTTAAATCATAGTATTTGAGATATCTTTGCGATTATACAGTGATCAATGGCTTCAATGCTTCATCGACTCGGTGTGGTCTTTTCACGGTAACCGGCGCCAGGTAAGCTTTGATGCGCTCAACATAGTTACAATGCTTTGTCTCGGTGAGCAGTATTTAATTGATTCAGGACATACAGCGACTTTTTGAAAGTAATGACGACAAAGTGGAATTTGAGGGATTTGATGCAATAGACTGCGTCAACTAGACGAACATTTAAAGGGCCCTTTTAAGGGCCAACAATAAAATTGGAAAGATACAATATCAATATTGCCACTTTTTCATTCACTATCTAATATGACCAACTGTTGTTGCACTATGAAAACGGAGCGAAATAGCGGTAGTAAAAATTTTAAAAAGCATTATATCACATGCGCGTTATATGGCAGAACTACGTTTTTTCCACTTATTTTGGGTCGAAAATCGGGGTGCGCGTTATACATCGGTGCGCGTTATACACACCAAAATACGGTAATACAAAAGATCGACTCGCTTTTCGAAATACAATGTCGATTTATCGATTCATATACAGTGTATATATTTGATTGCAGTAGAAGAAAAATGAAAAATTTGAAACAATGTAAATTAGAACACGATAATACAAATGCTTGTTGTGATACGCTGGACAAATGACTAGACGTTTTGAAAAAATCAGTTAATTTTATGTGTTCTTCCCCGATTTCACTGTCGTCGAGCAAAATCGTCACTTGCTTGATTCCATGCACAAGACATAAGTGATAAAACAACACAGGTCTCTTTTAATGGATTTTTTTAGTGCAACAAACACTTCGCCAAGTTTGTTGATCAAAACAAAGCCGACAGGTAATTAGGTTCTCACGGAAGTACTCCCGTGTTTCGATGTGACGTTTGATTGACTCTTTTCATGTTTTCATAGAAAAGAATATGTTGCAATTATAATGTTTACACTGAAACAGAAATAAAGGATTATAATGTGGTTTTCACACAGCAAGATATATAATTGCTGTTTATTTCATTATCTGTTGCCACCTGTTAGCATTTACCGGACGTTTGCATTGATCGCTATTTCACCAGACTGTTTATTTACAGCGTATTGATGACGGTGTATCAACAAATAAACCTGAACATAATATGTGATATCTTATTTAGAATTTGCAAATTTCAAAATATGGAATATCTTCATGGGCATTAATCACCTTTTTTTTTATGATAAAATGAGAAATATATAAAGGTTTAATTTACCAATTCTTAACGTAATTTTTTTCATGTTCAGCATATTTTGAAAGATTTTTAACCTTTAAAGCGCTGCATTGTTTTGCAGTACAAGGTCCCTCAGTGCTGAATTGTTTCAGGGGAGAAAAGAAGAAAACTGCACAGTCTTTAAACTGCATGGATTTCATTAAATATACACAATTAATAGACAAACCCTATATGAAAAATGATGGTGCATGTCTATACTTTAAGATTAGCATCAAGACATATGTGTAAATTAACATATTTGCATGTACAGGTGTAAATACAGGTAAAATGACAAGTTACAATTGTATTTCCTCAGTATTTTTGTTTATTTTTTATGGAAAAGTTCAAATATATCTAAGAAATGTTATATTCTTTAGTAGTCCAATCATGCACATGTTATGTCTGTCACAATGTTATATATAAATTGTGAAAATCACAGGTAAAGGAAGAGTGACAGTTTTGCAAAAATCCACTCCATGAATGTCAGAGGTAAGTTTAAACCCTCCAGTCAGTAATTAATGTTCATGAAAAACTATCATCTGTTATTTATTATAATATCATCAAACCGAGGTCCATATCTGGTGATTAAACCTCAGCAAAGGCTTTATTTTTGTTCAATCATTGGGCCAATTTTGTGTAAAGTGTCACCTGTATTGTTCTCATTGTCTGACAGGTGTAAATTGCTTGGAATAGCTTGAAATCTATCCCATACTGATTTTTTGCTGAAGTATGCGGTTGATATCACATCATCAATAGCCTATTAGGAATCAAGATCAGACATATGTACCAATCCCATTGTTTTAATCAATGCAAAAACGTTTTAGATGCTCAGGTGTGACAGGCCGCCATTTCTTCATGCGACTTTTTTTCTTCAAGTCTGCCCTATGAACTCTCTGATCTGCATTATGATTTGTTTGATCTACTATCAGATGCAATAACTCGTCATCTAAGAAAAAGTCTTCAATAGTCTGTAGGTTCATTATTTACCATCTCGACGTTTAATTTTGAATGGGGGATTGACAGACGCGCCATCTTTTCACGTCAAGCGAGCATGTACATCCAACTCCAGTTCCACGTAAATTCCTGGCTCAAAATCATTCATGGGTATTTCCATCAATACTTCGCTTGCTCCAATAATATCATTTTTCTCAAATTATTCAAAATCATTATTAGCATCACTATCAGAAGTGAATATTTGTTGCAAGAAATCACCTTCGTATTCAGCGTCGGCCATTTTAGCTTTGCACAAGTAGCATGTGTTTAAAAGCGAACATTTGTAAAATTTCATCGTTAATAGTATAGTAAAGTACTGCATAATGCTTGTTCCAGGCCTTTTTAAACCAATCAAATATAGTTTTACAGGCATTTATGGCAAGATGAAGTTATAGAATGCGGTCATTGTTGCTCACCTCGAAAACGACTATAGTCGCGACAAGCACTACGGGACCAAAAACAACAGTGCGGCTATAGTCGCGACTAGCACTTTAAGGGTTTAAATATATTTTATCTTTGGAGAAAAATCGAGATCCATGCCAGACACCGCATTATAAGCGGGTTTGAGAGTTATCAGGGCATGAGTTATCGAGGGAGCGGTGTATGACAAATTGTTTTCAGCAAAAGCATTCATTTGTTCCTTGTTTAAATATCAACCCATATGTCAAGTTTGGTATCTACTTCACAAATATTTGCAGGTGTATAATAAACAATTGTGTAGTGAAACATTATTAATTCTGTACCTGAACTACAGCCCTTTACAATCCAACTGTAAACTCTGAGATAAAACTTTCCAAAGTCATTCATTACCTAATTTTTGAAGCTAAGCAGCACATTGTTCGATGATACAGGAGACAAATAAACTTACCCCTTGTAGAAAGTGTTCTTTTCTTTTCCTTTTACCAATTCATCATAAATATATTTATCTGTACAATCAAGGAGAGCCTAAAAAAGAAGTTTTTGAAAGATTTTACAGAGAACCCTGCCTGCAAAGTTCACTCAAAGTATAAGCAGAATATATAAAAAGTTAACACGGAAAATTGCAAAGCAGCTGGTGTGTCATAATCCATTCAGACAGCAGAAATAATAATTCTTTGTCATCTTGGCTTACTGGCTCTGAGGCCATTACTTTTCAACCAAAACCTTCACTTTCCTTTTCCCACACAAATTTAATACTTTCACATATAAAATGTGATAACCCTTGCTCTCAGTATGATTTTCTCTGCTATTTTTTATATAACCCATAATGCACTGGTCATAGTCTAAACCATTCCTTAAGGAAACATTATGAACATTTCTCCTAAATAACTGTTAAATGATCAGAATGGAATTTTCAATCTGTGTCTCTCATGTTTGTTGTTGACAATGCAATTATCACATTCATTCATTTGCTTGTTCAAAAGTATCATTTGTGACACAGTAAACTCATCCACATTGTTCACTTTATCATCTTAACTTTCAAGCAGAGGAAACAGCTGTTGTAGTTTATTCACACAAAAATCTATTAAACCAAAAGTCTAGTACACGAGTGTACATAGTTTGTTTACAAAGTAGTTCCTAAGACACTATTGTTAGGCACACATGTTGTGCACCTGTGCACAATAACAAGGTGTTCAGTATCATAGAATACTGCACGATTCTGACAAGGTAATGTTAATGAAGAATAAAAGGAGTATATAAAAAAGTGCATTACATTTACTGCCACACATTCTGACATCTACCCAATCATAGTATATATTACATTTACTGCAACACATTCTGACATCTACCCAATCATCGTGTACATTACATTTACTGCCACACATTCTGACATCTACCCAATCATACAGTGCATTACAATTATATACAAGTTGGATACATCCAGCACCATAATGCACATACATTAATTGCAACTTGTACATATTTTCATTAGCAATGGCAAACATGAAAACTGTGAATGTGTGCAAGTTTTTCTGGTCTAACTGATTAATCACTATTACCTTCAAAATGAAGACTATTGGCACAAAGAACATTTCCTTCTGGAAGCTGAAGTTCAGCACTGCTGTCCCATTGGAAAGATAGTGAAGAACAATATTCTGTAACAGAAGACATTCAATCTTTCAAGCAGTCTACACATACATCAATCTAATGTACAATTAGTATGCACATACATCAATCTAATGTACAATTAGTATGCACATACATCAATCTAATGTACAATTAGTATGCACATACATCAATCTAATGTACAATTAGTATGCACATACATCAATCTTATGTACAATTAGTATGCACATACATCAATCTAATGTACAATTAGTATGCACATACATCAATCTAATGTACAATTAGTATGCACATACATCAATCTAATGTACAATTAGTATGCACATACATCAATCTTATGTACAATTAGTATGCACATACATCAATCTAATGTACAATTAGTATGCACATACATCAATCTAATGTACAATTAGTATGCACATACATCAATCTTATGTACAATTAGTATGCACATACATCAATCTTATGTACAATTAGTATGCACATACATCAATCTAATGTACAATTAGTATGCACATACATCAATCTAATGTACAATTAGTATGCACATACATCAATCTAATGTACAATTAGTATGCACATACTTCAATCTTATGTACAATTAGTATGCACATACATCAATCTAATGTACAATTAGTATGCACATACATCAATCTAATGTACAATTAGTATGCACATACATCAATCTTATGTACAATTAGTATGCACATACATCAATCTTATGTACAATTAGTATGCACATACATCAATCTAATGTACAATTAGTATGCACATACATCAATCTTATGTACAATTAGTATGCACATACATCAATCTAATGTACAATTAGTATGCACATACATCAATCTAATGTACAATTAGTATGCACATACATCAATCTTATGTACAATTAGTATGCACATACATCAATCTTATGTACAATTAGTATGCACATACATCAATCTAATGTACAATTAGTATGCACATACATCAATCTTATGTACAATTAGTATGCACATACATCAATCTAATGTACAATTAGTATGCACATACATCAATCTAATGTACAATTAGTATGCACATACATCAATCTTATGTACAATTAGTATGCACATACATCAATCTAATGTACAATTAGTATGCACATACATCAATCTAATGTACAATTAGTATGCACATACATCAATCTAATGTACAATTAGTATGCACATACATCAATCTAATGTACAATTAGTATGCACATACATCAATCTTATGTACAATTAGATTTTTGGGAATATGGGAAGTAAAGTAAAATAATCTCTTTCCTATGAAAAAAATTCTTGCTGATGTGACTCATTGTCTAGGGAGAACACTGATAACACGATCTTGACCCTAATAATACAATATGATAACACGATCTTGACCTTAATAATACAATATGATAACACAATCTTGACCCTAATAATACAATATGATAACACGATCTTGACCCTAATAATACAATATGATCTTGACCCTAATAATACAATATGATCTTGACCCTAATAATACAATATGATCTTGACCCTAATAATACAATATGATAACACGATCTTGACCCTAATAATACAATATGCAACACTTATTACTGACATCCCATGAGAAATGTCACAATTTACATTTTGACAGACCTTTCTAGGAAGAATCCAAAAGCAGACTTTTTAAAAATAAAAAATAGCATCCAAAATGGATTCTTTTAAATTACATGTATATAATTAACATAGCAGGTAATTATAATAATCTCACTTTACATCACAATAATTTTACTTGCAAATTTCACATCTGAGTAATGCAAATTCTCACAAGTTAATTATGGGATTCATAGATTTTTTAATATAATTTAAATGTAAAATGAAATGTCATTGTGTCAACTCAAGTAAAATGTGCAGAATATGCTATATCAAGTTGTGTATAGTCAGTGACCAGTGTAATCTGAGTGATATTCATAAGTGATAGTGTTATAATGCAGTGCTCTATAGTCAGTGCGAATAGAATGATATTCATAAGTGATAGTGTTATAATGTGGTGCTCTATAGTCAGTGCAAACAGAGTGATATTCATAAAAACTATCATGAGGTGTTGTAGACTTAGAGCGAAATTCATGACAGTGCTATCAAGAGGTGTTGTAGACTTAGAGTGATATTCATGAGTGAGTGCTATCATGAGGTGTTGTAGACTAAGAGTGATATTCATGAGTGACAGTGTATCATGAGGTGTTTTAGACTTAAGAGTGATATTCATGAGTGACAGTGTATCATGAGGTGTTTTAGACTTAGAGTGATATTCATGAGTGACAGTGTATCATGAGGTGTTGTAGACTTAGAGCGAAATTCATGACAGTGCTATCAAGAGGTGTTGTAGACTAAGAGTGATATTCATGAGTGACAGTGTATCATGAGGTATTGTAGACTTAGAGTGATATTCATGAGTGAGTGCTATCATGAGGTGTTGTAGACTTAGAGTGAAATTCATGACAGTGCTATCTGTCATGAGGTATTGTAGACTTAGAGTGAAATTCATGACAGTGCTATCATGAGGTGTTGTAGACTAAGAGTGATATTCATGAGTGACAGTGTATCATGAGGTATTGTAGACTTAGAGTGATATTCATGAGAGTGCTATCTGTCATGAGGTATTGTAGACTTTGAGTGAAATTCATGACAGTGGTATCAAGAGGTGTTGTAGACTAAGAGTGATATTCATGAGTGACAGTGTATCATGAGGCATTGTAGACTTAGAGTGATATTCATGAGAGTGCTATCTGTCATGAGGTATTGTAGACTTAGAGTGATATTCATGAGAGTGCTATCTGTCATGAGGTATTGTAGACTTAGAGTGAAATTCATGACAGTGCTATCAAGAGTTGTTGTAGACTTAGAGTGAAATTCATGACAGTGCTATCATGAGGTGTTGTATACTTAGAGTGAAATTCATGACAGTGCTATAATGAGGTGTTGTAGACTTAGAGCGATATTCATGAGTGCTATCTATCACAAGGTGTTGTAGACTAAGAGTGATATTCATGACAGTGCTATCCATCATAAGGTGCTGTAGACTTAGAGTGAAATTCATGAGTGACAGTGTATCATGCGATGTAGACATAGAGTGATATTTATGAGTGTTATCATGAGGTGTTGTAGACTTAGAGTGAAATTCATGACAGTGCTATCAAGAGGTGTTGTAGACTGAGTGATATTCATGAGTGAGTGCTATCATGAGGTGTTTTAGACTTAGAGTGATATTTATGAGTGACAGTGCTATCATGAGGTGTTGTAGACTTAGAGTGATATCAAGAGGTGTTGTAGACTAAGGGACAACTGAAGCTTCAACTGATATGCAGATTAGTTATTTCAAGACTCACCGAGCCACTTTGGTCATATTTCACGCATCTCATTGATACACCATACTCTGTGTAGAATGAACCTCGATTCTTCCATGATGGCCTTATTATACAATTGGGCTGGAAATAAAGGTCAATTTCATAAAAATTAAAATTAGCTATTGTTTTGTGGTATTTCTTATGGTACGCCATGGTCTCATCCATTTGATTAGATGGTAAAATTAGCTATTGTTTTGTGGTATTTCTTATGGTACGCCATGGTCTCATCCATTTGATTAGATGGGTTTATCTTCCTCAAGTTTTTGTGCAATTCTGCATCTTTTACTGTCAATGGTACCACACAGCCATTAATGTGCACTGGTGCCATTCATGTGTCACACACACACACACACACACACACACACACACACACACACGCTGGAATATCACATACTTGTACGCCTTCATTTCACCAACAGACACTCATCATGTATTTCCTGGGTCTCTGCTTTATAGATAGGCATTCAGTTAGCAATGGTATAATGAACCTTGCAGTAGATACACTGTGTAAAAAATATTTTCCCCCAAATCTTGAAGTAGAAACAACATTTAGCAGAACCTTGCAGTAGATACACTGTGTAAACAATATTTAGCAGAACCTTGCAGTAGATACACTGTGTAAACAATATTTAGCAGAATTGTACAGTAGATACATAAAAAAATATTTAACAGAATCCTGTATACAAAATTTACCAGAATTTTCCCGTTGATAAACAGTATAAATATTTAACAGAATCTTCCTGTGACATATCCTGAATAAACCAAAACTTTTCATAACTTCTTTCCTTAACTTAATCAAATGCAGTTATAATTGGAAATGAGAAATCAACTTACGAAATTCCTCTTGGGCAGAACTAGCATTCTAATGATCTTCTCAATTCCGTTGATGATAAAATATCCACCCATCTCCTGAAAAAAAATTAAGAAGATACCAAGTGGAGATCTGATAACATAATAGAAAAGTTTCGATTTACCAACATGATCTTCATACAATTAACAGTTTTACTGTCAGCCCTAAGAAGTGTGGGGTATTACCGATATACTGGTTTACCTCATTATTTTTTCTAGTGCTACATATCAAGGTTCTTTTTCAGTGTAAGGAAATTTTGGTAGTTTCCATCAGGAATGTAAGGAAATTTTCAAGTAATCTTGTTACAAATTTAATGAGTAGCTTCTCGTGGGTTGGTGATTCTTTCTGGGGTTTTTCCCAGGTTCTTCCTCCAACATTAATACTGGCGCCATGTATAGCCTAACATGTGCTGAAGAATGGCATTAAACCGAACAACAACAAATTTAATGATATTAAAAGCATGTTTTTATCTTTTATAACCAAATTATTATAAAGGTTATTAATGATTGTTACAAATGAGCTGTATTTGTAACCAATTATAATTATATTTCTCAACCTTTAATCCCACCTTTGACACATGTCATGTATACAAAACATGACATGAATGAAAGGTTGTAAAAGATATTTGGACCAAACCCACTTTTGAAAATATTTTAGATTAATAACAAGAAACAAAAATGTCATTATAGTTATTTCCTTGAATATTAATGTGTTAAGTACATGCATTCCTTTAGTAAGACCAATAATCATCCAACAATTTTTAGGAGGGCAGTAATTTTTCGTTTGAATTTTAAATAATTCCTCAAATCACTACATAATTTGTCATTTATTAAGTTAAGCATTTGAAATTTTACTCAAGAAATTTTTCTCAAATCCCCAACATATATAGTTATTTATTGTATTAACTGTATTTGAACTTTACATAATTTCTCAAGTCCACTGCATATTTGTCATCATTTGTAGAGTCAGTGTATTTAAAATTTACAAAATTTCTCTAGTATACAACAAATTTGTCATCATTGATAACAAATCTTCATTTGCCTAGCAAAATGCCTGACTCACCCCAGGATGAAAATTAGAATTTCTTGTTACGACCAAAAATTAGTTTTCTCTGTTACAATAAATTAACCAGACAAGAACTGATTGAGAAAGAGAAGATTTTTACAAAACTCCAAAAGACCCGTTGATGACTAATAGTTTCCACATAACGATCCTGGAATAAATCTCAGATGGAAAAGACAGATGTAGATGCCAAATTTGATTGCATAGATGAATTCATCTTTTCATCATCATCAACTGCACATATGGCTACAGTATGGAGATTTCAACAGTCTCCAACTTATGAACTTAAGTTGGGACAGATTAAGATCTGACCCAGGGGCAAATGTCATAATCTGACTTTGTATATACATGGTTGTCAACTGCACACCCAAAATTTCATCCAAAAATATTCCAGTTGTGTCTGTAAACTGCACTTTTTGTGTATTGGACCCATTGATCCCTTCATAAGGCTCACATGATGTTTGGGGTTTGCATAGCCAGAACCAAAAAAAATATCACACTAGTTTACAGGGGAAACTATTTCACCAGGATTAATGACTATTGGTACTAAAAATGAAGGACAGAGAAAGATTGAAATGATCACAATGATAAAAAGACATAATATTCACTATGTTTTCTAGCAAATTTTTAACCTAAAAATTCCTTAAACCAGACCATTAGGCTGATATTACCTTAACCATACAATTACGATGATAATCCCATAACCATACAATTAAGATGATAATCCCATAACCATACAATTAAGATGATAATCCCATAACCAGACAATTATGATATTAACTTAACCAGATAAAAATTAAGCTGATATTTCCTTAACCAGTCAATTAAGATGATATTTCCTTAACCAGACCATTAAGATGATATTCTCTTAACCAGATCATTAACATAACATTCCCTTAATCAGACCATTACGCTGATATTTCGTTCAGTTAACCCATTTTATCCTGTTTACCAATTTCAACTGCAGTGCCTGATTCCTGAGAAGCAATACTAAATACATTGTGGTAAAACGGAGCATCATACAGCAGTAGCTGTATCAATTCCGACTACCTTCACCATGTTTACTAAAAATGTTATTACAATGTTATTTCTTTTATAAAGTATATAAAACTATACATCTCTGAAAAGATAATACAATTTGCAACACTGTGATTCATGTTTTGTTATCATTTACCAAAGTACATGCTCACAACTGTATTTTGAAATATGACTTGCAAGAATGTTATTTTAGTTTAAAAAACTTACAGTGATGTTCAGTGAATTTTTTGTCCATGAAGATGAATTAAATGCTTCTCATAGTATTGAAAGAAAATAAAGATAATTCAATTCCTAGTATTTTGGTCTAACTTTGAAGTTTCTAGCACTGTTAGTTTAAAAGTTATAATAATTTTACTAAAATTGGACAACATTACACGTGGTACAATTTCTTTATTTCACATTCTGATACATGTATTTCTGCGTGCAGTTTCTCATAAAAAAAATTCTCGCAAATTATTCATTGAAATCTTTCAGTAATATAATTAATCAGTACAAATTTTGAAGTCCACATCATCACTATGAAAATAATAAAATATTACTTTAATGGTGAATAAAAATGTTCAATAGTAACAATTTAAATCATGGCTGGAACCGAATCGAAAAATCATCCTGGAGTCATTACTCTTGAAAGCCTTCAAAGTCGGCTTCATTCTCTGAACCGCTATCAACAAGTGCACGAAGCCATGTGTCATCTTTTTCATCAACTTTATTCAACCGTAACCCATCTTTTAAGTCAATATCTTTATTAGAATCATCTAAATCCTCAACTTTAATGTCGCTACTCTCGCTATCAGCATCCATGTTTATCCAAGTTGTGGTCCATCATTTTATCGATCGATTTTCAAGTCAACTGTTTCTTTTCCAACCACGTTTTTAAAAACAATTTCACTGCGCATGCTTGCTTTAACCATTTCCTGTGAAGGTGAAGAAGTACACAAATATTTGTGATGTATACCACGTGTTTCTAGAGACGCTACACACATACGTAGTAGAGTACGATCATAGTCGTATTCAGGATAAAATGGGATACTACGACTGCAGGTGTATTCAGGATAGAATGAAGTATTACGACCGCGGGCGAATTCAGGATAAAATGGGTTAATGACAATATCACTCAAAGGAATGGGCCTCAAAATCAAACTTCAGTATAATCTAATGGTCACTCAAACACTAAGGAGTTTCAGCTTGGCAGGACTTTTCTTGGAGGCAAATTTATAACTCTTCTTTACCATATGAATTTCCATATGTTAAGATCTCCAGCTATTAATTACACATCATTCCCTGAAGTTGGAGACACCTCTAGCCACCATTTATAAAACTCAATTGAAAGTATTCTTAACCTGTGAACTTTAATGCCATGTAAAATCTGTGTCTAACATTCAATTAATATTTATGGGAACTTTTTAAGTTGGTGCCAAATCTCCTTCATACAAATTATAAATTTGCCTTACCTGCAAACTTTCTACATGTCATGAGAGAATAACCCATTGAATGCAGCTGACATAAGAGACAATAATAAATTGAACCTTATAATCTATGTCAAGCAATCATTTCAAATTTATCAGGAACAGAGTGATAAATATTAACTGTTAATTAATGTAATGAACAAAACACTTTGCCTTTAGACAATGACAAAAGCTGTCATGACAAAATTTAGCGTCGCTGTAGCCTTTATTCTATTTTTTCTAAATCATTTAATGTCAAAGACAATACAAATATTCAATTATAGGTTTTTTTCCAGTGATGTTTCTTTTCTTTAAGACAGTTTTCCCAAACTACATTCTACTGAATTCATTTTGAAGTAAAACATGTCTATGGCTTGCTGATATATTCCATAAGTCAAACTATATGTATACGAAAGTAACTAGGGTAGTAATATTTGTAAATGTACCATTCTTCAGACTCAATTGTTTTTCCCAGCAAATCTCAGTTGTGATCCTGGTATTTTCTGTGTGTGACAGGCCATGACATGGCAGTTAAATTAGGACTTAAATACAGATACCTACCTCTGCTTCTTCATTGTGTTTAATCAGCTTTGAGGGAGACATTCCTGCCAGATTGCACACATCAGACTGAAAGAAAATGAGACCCAGAGAATCAAGAATTGTACATTATATGCCCATCAAATTTACACATCAATAAATATCCAACCATGATCACATGTGTGTGGGTCTGTGTGTACAAACTTGTACTTAGGCATGTACATGCACTTGTGAATGTATGTAAACTCTTGTCATGTATTGACTCCATATTGAGGAACATGAATAACAATTGAATCATTTTTCACATCTGATGTTTTTGCCAATTCTCCTGTTTAATTTTTCCATCTAGCAATACTAATAGTTGCAGATCTTTTTATGTTTTATTTCTGTGTTTACATATTTATTGGGGTTTCAAACTAATTTGAATTTTTCGAAATAAACATGCTAACAGACTTCCCACTGACCTTTTCTGGTTTCTAGAGCAATCCATTAAATAAAAAAAATAAAAAAACTGTGTTGTCTGCAGACATATTTGGAATGTCTAGTTTTAATGTTTATACAATATACACAAAGCAGGAACTTCTGTATGCATGTGTTCAGTCTGATGTAGCTCCAGAACTACTGAGATGATCAATGGCAGGGAACTATATTACATCTATTGCTTCAAAACAGACTTGCCCATGCAAATATGGGTTACCATTTTACTAAAGAAACTACTATTTGATTCAAAATGCCAACAAGTTGACAATGTTTGGAACCATTAAAAACTGCTGAATGAAAGGACTAAGTTTTAGTAAATTGATATATCCTTATAATGCTACTTTTTTAAATCTGAAGGGGGGAACCAACAAACTTGAGGGTTATTATATTTTGGTGTAGAAGAAAAAAACAACAATAATCTGAGACTAATTATCTATCTGCTGACTTAGAAAAAAAAAACCCATATGACTTTCTGTTTACAAACCATATGACTTTCTGTTTATAAGCCATATGATGTTGATCCATCAAGTTCTTATAAAGTTATAGATTGCAAAACTAAATTTGTAATGGTCATGACAGGGAATGATAAAGATGGACACAAGTACAAATTAGCTGCTCATGACTCCACAAATATGATGAGAAAACAGAAAAAACAAAGAATGAAAACATATACTAAAGGGATAACTGTAAAGTCAAGATAATTGGAAAAAGAAATTCAGGGTCAGCTTTCTATCTAATGTAATTTCTTAAAATGTGTCTTTGACCTTGATCCACTCACCTTGACCATGACAGGTATCTCCCCTATAACTTTGGTAACAGGCATCTCCATGTTTCCATTGACTGAGAACCCCAACTGAACCTGCAAAGGACCCTTGTATGTGATCCCTCTCTCACGACACTGCAATGAACAGACTTTTAAGAAAGGTTCATTGATGCAATTTATAAACAGATTTACCTTTTATATAGACAATGGTTGGCAAAAGAAATAATAATAACATATTTCAAGAGAAATCTATTCAAGACCGCACCAGTTTCCTAGTGGTTAGAGCATCTGCCACGGAAGTGAGAGGTCATGGGTTCGATTCCTGGCAGAGTCATACCAAAGACTTACAAAAATGGTGCTCACAACTGCCTTGCTTGACACTCAGCATTAAGAGGTTAGTATTAGGACTGGTCGGCCTGGTGCCAGTATAATGTGACTGGGTGGGACATCATGTTATTGTTGTATTATGGCATGATTTCAAGCTGAGCCTCAAAATTATTCAAAATTGCTATCAATATTGTATGTACCAACAGACTGCTATCCATGTCTTATAATACAGACATGATTTTGCTATCCATGTCTTAAAGTACAGATATATGATTTGCAATCTATGATATTATAATACAGACATATGATTTACTATCCATGTTTTATAGTACAGACATGATTTCCTATCAATGTCTTAAAGTAGACATGATTTGCTATCCATGTCTTATAGTACAGACATATGATTTGCTATCGATGTCTTATAGTACAGACATATGATTTGCTATCCATGTCTTATAGTACAGATATATGATTTACTATCCATGTCTTATAGTACAGACATGATTTGCTATCCATGTCTTATAGTACAGATATATGATTTACTATCCATGTCTTATAGTACAGATATATGATTTACTATCCATGTCTTATAGTACAGATATATGATTTACTATCCATGTCTTATAGTACAGATATATGATTTGCTATCCATGTCTTATAGTACAGACATATGATTTGCTATCGATGTCTTATAGTACAGACATATGATTTGCTATCCATGTCTTATAGTACAGATATATGATTTACTATCCATGTCTTATAGTACAGACATGATTTGCTATCCATGTCTTATAGTACAGATATATGATTTACTATCCATGTCTTATAGTACAGACATGATTTGCTATCCATGTCTTATAGTACAGACATATGATTTACTATCCATGTCTTATAGTACAGACATATGATTTGCTATCCATGTCTTATAGTACAGACATGATTTCCTATCAATGTCTTAAAGTAGACATGATTTGCTATCCATGTCTTATAGTACAGACATATGATTTGCTATCCATGTCTTATAGTACAGACATATGATTTGCTATCCATGTCTTATAGTACAGACATATGATTTGCTATCCATGTCTTATAGTACAGATATATGATTTACTATCCATGTCTTATAGTACAGACATGATTTGCTATCCATGTCTTATAGTACAGACATATGATTTACTATCCATGTCTTATAGTACAGACATATGATTTGCTATCCATGTCTTATAGTACAGACATATGATTTACTATCCATGTCTTATAGTACAGATATATGATTTGCTATCCATGTCTTATAGTACAGACATGATTTGCTATCCATGTCTTATAGTACAGATATATGATTTACTATCCATGTCTTATAGTACAGACATATGATTTGCTATCCATGTCTTATAGTACAGACATATGATTTACTATCCATGTCTTATAGTACAGATATATGATTTGCTATCCATGTCTTATAGTACAGATATATGATTTGCTATCCATGTCTTATAGTACAGACATATGATTTGCTATCGATGTCTTATAGTACAGACATATGATTTGCTATCCATGTCTTATAGTACAGACATATGATTTGCTATCCATGTCTTATAGTACAGATATATGATTTGCTATCCATGTCTTATAGTACAGACATGATTTGCTATCCATGTCTTATAGTACAGATATATGATTTACTATCCATGTCTTATAGTACAGATATATGATTTGCTATCCATGTCTTATAATACAGACATGAGTTGCTATCCATGTCTTATAGTACAGATATATGATTTGCTATCCATGTCTTATAGTACAGATATATGATTTGCTATCCATGTCTTATAGTACAGATATATGATTTACTATCCATGTCTTATAGTACAGACATATGATTTGCTATCCATGTCTTATAGTACAGATATATGATTTGCTATCCATGTCTTATAGTACAGATATATGATTTACTATCCATGTCTTATAGTACAGACATATGATTTGCTATCCATGTCTTATAGTACAGACATGATTTGCTATCCATGTCTTATAGTACAGATATATGATTTACTATCCATGTCTTATAGTACAGATATATGATTTACTATCCATGTCTTATAGTACAGATATATGATTTACTATCCATGTCTTATAGTACAGATATATGATTTGCTATCCATGTCTTATAGTACAGACATATGATTTGCTATCGATGTCTTATAGTGCAGACATATGATTTGCTATCCATGTCTTATAGTACAGATATATGATTTACTATCCATGTCTTATAGTACAGATATATGATTTGCTATCCATGTCTTATAATACAGACATGAGTTGCTATCCATGTCTTATAGTACAGATATATGATTTGCTATCCATGTCTTATAGTACAGATATATGATTTGCTATCAATGTCTTAAAGTAGACATGATTTGCTATCCATGTCTTATAGTACAGACATATGATTTGCTATCCATGTCTTATAGTACAGATATATGATTTGCTATCCATGTCTTATAGTACAGATATATGATTTACTATCCATGTCTTATAGTACAGACATATGATTTGCTATCCATGTCTTATAGTACAGACATGATTTGCTATCCATGTCTTATAGTACAGATATATGATTTACTATCCATGTCTTATAGTACAGATATATGATTTACTATCCATGTCTTATAGTACAGATATATGATTTACTATCCATGTCTTATAGTACAGATATATGATTTGCTATCCATGTCTTATAGTACAGACATATGATTTGCTATCGATGTCTTATAGTGCAGACATATGATTTGCTATCCATGTCTTATAGTACAGATATATGATTTACTATCCATGTCTTATAGTACAGATATATGATTTACTATCCATGTCTTATAGTGCAGACATATGATTTGCTATCCATGTCTTATAGTACAGATATATGATTTGCTATCCATGTCTTATAGTACAGATATATGATTTGCTATCCATGTCTTATAGTACAGATATATGATTTGCTATCCATGTCTTATAGTACAGATATATGATTTACTATCCATGTCTTATAGTACAGATATATGATTTACTATCCATGTCTTATAGTACAGATATATGATTTGCTATCCATGTCTTATAGTACAGATATATGATTTGCTATCCATGTCTTATAGTACAGATATATGATTTGCTATCCATGTCTTATAGTACAGACATGATTTACTATCCATGTATTATAGTACAGATATATGATTTGCTATCCATGTCTTATAGTACAGATATATGATTTACTATCCATGTCTTATAGTACAGATATATGATTTACTATCCATGTCTTATAGTACATATATGATTTGCTATCCATGTCTTATAGTACATATATGATTTGCTATCCATGTCTTATAGTACAGATATATGATTTGCTATCCATGTCTTATAGTACAGACATGATTTGCTATCCATGTCTTATAGTACAGATATATGATTTACTATCCATGTCTTATAGTACAGATATATGATTTACTATCCATGTCTTATAGTACAGACATATGATTTGCTATCCATGTCTTATAGTACAGATATATGATTTACTATCCATGTCTTATAGTACAGATATATGATTTGCTATCCATGTCTTATAGTACAGACATGATTTGCTATCCATGTCTTATAGTACAGATATATGATTTACTATCCATGTCTTATAGTACAGATATATGATTTACTATCCATGTCTTATAGTACAGACATATGATTTGCTATCGATGTCTTATAGTACAGACATATGATTTGCTATCCATGTCTTATAGTACAGACATATGATTTGCTATCCATGTCTTATAGTACAGATATATGATTTACTATCCATGTCTTATAGTACAGATATATGATTTGCTATCCATGTCTTATAGTACAGATATATGATTTGCTATCCATGTCTTATAGTACAGATATATGATTTGCTATCCATGTCTTATAGTACAGACATATGATTTACTATCCATGTCTTATAGTACAGACATGATTTGCTATCCATGTCTTATAGTACAGATATATAATTTGCTATCCATGTCTTAAAGTACAGATATATAATTTGCTATCCATGTCTTAAAGTACAGATATATAATTTGCTATCCATGTCTTATAGTACAGACATATGATTTGCTATCCATGTCTTATAGTACAGATATATGATTTACTATCCATGTCTTATAGTACAGATATATGATTTACTATCCATGTCTTATAGTACAGATATGACTTGCTATCAATGCCTTAAAGTACAGATAGATGATTTGC
This sequence comes from Unio delphinus, assembly GCA_029339505.1. Classification (NCBI taxonomy): domain Eukaryota; kingdom Metazoa; phylum Mollusca; class Bivalvia; order Unionida; family Unionidae; genus Unio; species Unio delphinus. The sequence goes on from JAQISU010000042.1 coordinate 14,238,168, forward strand.
TATCCATGATAGTACAGACATATGATTTGCTATCCATGATAGTACAGATAGATGATTTACTATCCATGTCTTATAGTACAGATAGATGATTTACTATCCATGTCTTATAGTACAGACATATGATTTGCTATCAATGTCCTTAAGTACAGACATGATTTGCTATCAATGTCTTAAAGTACAGATAGATGATTTGCTATCAATGTCATATAGCAGACAAATGATTTGCTATCCTTGTTTATAACAGATTATTTCTATCCATGTCTAGCAGTACAGACAGATGGTTTCTGTCCATGTCTTGTAGTATAGACATGATTTGCTATCTATGTCTTGAAGTGCAGACAAATGATTTCTGTCCATGTCTTATAGTATAGACAGATTATTTCTATCCATGTCTGGCAGTGCAGACAGATGATTTGCATGTTTGGATAAGCTCATAACCTGCCAAACAAATAAAGATGCAAAAAACTTATTACAAAATATAAACAAAGTGCCAGGATATAAAGAACACACTACAGTAGGTGTCATCAAATACGACATCACAAAATGTGTAAATGAACATAGCCCTACATGAAGTTCAAGCCACCAATATAATAATATACCAGTGATATCTCATAGCTAAAATGATCTTTCACAGAATCTGACTCTGAGACTATTATACATTCTCAGTCTAAGCATATGCTTTTTTTACCAATAAAGTTTAACATTTATGATAAAAGAACTTGTGATATTTAAATCTAAGTTAAGAATGACCATGTCATGCACAGGTTTTCAGAACAACTTGCAATTTGACTATGTGAAAATCTGGAGAGTAACAAAACAAGAATGAAGGGATGTGTATTATAGTAAACAATTTTTGTGTATTACAGTGGACAATTGATGTCTTATAGGATTAATTTGTTTATTATAACAAACAATTGTTGTAACATGATGCATTACAGTAAAAAAAATTGGCCTATCATGGTAAAACACCTCTTGTAGTAAATAACTAGTTATTAAGGTAAAGAGCTGGTGCATTATAATGAAGATAAGGTATATTATAATGAACAAATGGTGTATTATAATGAACAAATGGCAATGTTTCCCTTCCCTTTACCCTTATTTGCGCTCCAGAGACCTCCATTTTATTATTATTATTTGACACCCTGTTTTGATATTAAAGTTTGTTTAGTCAGTCTGACCCCCAGTTTTGAAAACAAGGAGATTTATGACAATCAGTCTTGCACCCCTAGGGGATACACTGTAAATGGTGTATTATAGCACACACCTGGTGTATTATAGCATGCACCTGGTGCATTATAGTGCACATTTATGTATTACAGTACTAAAATGGTGTTATAGTTTTTAATAAGTTGTGTATTATAATATACAAAAGGTTTTACTACTGTTAACAAATGGCATATTATAGAAAACATGTAGCATATTATAGTTAACACTTGGTGTATTACATTGGAAAACTAGTGTATTACAGTGAACTGGTGTATTATAGCAGACAACTGGTTGTTGTTGCTGTAGGGTTTAATGCCAATGTTCAGCACACAATACGCTATACATGGCCGCCAGTATTATTGGTGGAGGAAGAAACCCAGGGAAACCCCAGGATAGAACCACCGACCCATGAGAAGCTACCGGCATACTTTCTCACATACCCACATTGGCCGAATCTGAGACTTGAACCCATGCCAGATAGAGGTGAGATGGCAGTGATCCGTAACGGATAGCGCTTAAGACCACTCTGGGTTCTGTGGACGACTGGTATAATATAGTGAACAACTGGTGTATTATAGTAAACAAATGGTGTATTAAGTTGACAACTGATGCATTGTAGTGGACAAATGGTGTATTATAGTGGACAACTGATGTATTATAGTAAACCATCAGAGTGTAATAGTGAACAACTCGTTTATTATAGTGAACCATTGGTGCAATATTGTTAAAACATGGTACCTTACTGACATAGGTCGTACCAATCCAGACAGAGGATTTTTCAAGTATTTATTTTCTTATGGAAACTGAATATTTTCATATTACTTTGTTTATCATGACATAAACATTTACAAAAATTGAAGTAAACACATAATTACAGTAAACTAGCACACAACTATATCAAAGCACACTGAACCATCTGCAATGTCATTTATTCAATCAAATTTTAAATCATTTTATTTATGCATTCATTACTTTTAAACTTCAAAATTTTAAACATCGAAATTTTATGCATGTAAATTTTACACATCTAAATTTTACACATCTGAAAGATTTATGTGATCTTTGAATATTTTGATTTCAATCAGAAATTTACAGGATATGAAATAAACAAGCTTATAAAGAATAAAACCAGTTTTATTCAAAACTCAAACATCGTTGAACCTTAAGAAAACCATTGAATCTGAGGGGTCACTTTTTTAAATTATAATGAAAAAACATTGGTTAGTTTTTATCTTCATGTGCCTATAAATTTAAAAAATAAAAACAAATTAAATTTTCAGAATTATTTACATCAAGAATGTCCATTTAGCATATATAAATTTAACTTGGAAATTTTTGTGCTATTCTGGCCTCTTGTAATAGTACAGAAATGTGTAACAAAACAATGTCAAAAAATTATTTTAATTGTAACCCATGTTCAATAGGCAAATTTATCACAACCTGCTCATGTAAATCACTGTGATAATTTTCCAGTACTATATGAATCCATAACAAAAGGCATACAAATAAATTTAAAGGTGTAACAAACAATGAGAAAGGCATACAAAACAAATAGGCATACAAATAAATATAAAGGCATACAAAACAAATAGTCATACAAATAAATATAAAGGCATACAAAACAATTAGGCATACAAATAAATATAAAGGCATACAAAACAAATAGTCATACAAATAAATATAAAGGTGTAACAAACAATGAGAATGGCATACAAAACAAATAGTCATACAAATAAATATAAAGGCATACAAAACAAATAGGCATACAAATAAATATAAAGGCATACAAAACAAATAGGCATACAAATAAATATAAAGGCAAACAAAACAAATAGGCATACAAATAAATATAAAGGCATACAAAACAAATAGTCATACAATAAATATAAAGGCATACAAAACAAATAGTCATACAAATAAATATAAAGACATACAAAACAAATAGACATACAAATAAATATAAAAGCATACAAAACAAATAGACATACAAATAAATATAAAGGTGTACAAAATAAATATAAAGGCATACAAAACAAATATAAAGGCATACAAAATAAATATAACATATAAAACAAATATAAAGGTAAATAAAAAGGCATATAAAACAAACATAAAGGAATATAAAACAAAGACAATGGCATATAAAACAATGATAAAGGAAAAAAAAAAACAAATATAGTATGACATATCAAATATTACCTCTGAAGGAAAGATCTTCAGTGTACGAGCACGCATATTCTTGGATGAAATCTGCGGTGGACCAATGCTTGCCTCCTGTTGAAGAAGTAAAAAATCTGGCTAAGATGAGCTACTTCTAAGGTTCACCATGTCAGATCTCCTCATATCATCCCATCGCATGCTCCCAACTCTGTGTGTGTGTGTGTGTTTGTGTGTATATGTGTTTACAGTTGAATGTTACATTGCTATCTAAGGAATTCATGCTAATGTTACATTGCTACATATGGAATTAATGCTGAATGTTACACTGCTATCTAAGGAATTCATGCTAATGTTACATTGCTACATATGGAATTAATGCTGAATGTTACACTGCTATCTAAGGAATTCATGCTAATGTTACATTGCTACATATGGAATTAATGCTGAATGTTACATTGCTATCTAAGGAATTCATGCTAATGTTACATTGCTACATATGGAATTAATGCTGAATGTTACACTGCTAAGGAATTCATGCTAATGTTACATTGCTACATATGGAATTAATGCTGAATGTTACACTGCTAAGGAATTCATGCTAATGTTACATTGCTACATATGGAATTAATGCTGAATGTTACACTGCTATCTAAGGAATTCATGCTAATGTTACATTGCTACATATGGAATTAATGCTGAATGTTACACTGCTATCTAAGGAATTCATGCTAATATTACATTGCTACATATGGAATTAATGCTGAATGTTACACTGCTATCTAAGGAATTCATGCTAATGTTACATTGCTACATATGGAATTAATGCTGAATGTTACACTGCTATCTAAGGAATTCATGCTAATGTTACATTGCTACATATGGAATTAAGGCTGAATGTTACATTGCTATCTAAGGAATTAATGCTGACTGTTACATTGCTATCTAAGAAATCTGCAGTCAATAAAACTCTCGGTAATTGTTTATTCAGAATTTATATCTTCCTTATTAGACCTAAAGAAGGTTCTAAATTAACATTTCCCTCACCATAAGACTTTACAAAAGGGTTCCATGGAACAGTGTCAAGCCAGTCAACAATGATAATCTGCTGAAATCCTAACACATCACTTGCTAACTTTATCCACATAGTAATACAATCTCAGAGCTTTATGTCAATAAAGCAAGAATGCTTTTTAGAATGTCAAAAGGTCACGATGGGGAACTGTTTATAGCAGCTATGCAAAATCTAAGCCATTTATGAACTTCTAGCTAAGGTTAGTCCAATATCTAATATTGGGGAAGTTTTTTTAATCTGCTTAAGAAGGTGAGACTGCACATGAGAATTACTATAAAAGTCACTATTTGTCATGTATTCTTCAATATTTATGACTTAAAAATTAATATATCCATTGCTGGCATATTTAAACCACATAAAATCATGACCCAGAACAGCAACAAAATAATTTATTGCATGTAGTTTAATAATTATTATACAACACAAAATACGGTCTTACCAGAAAATAGAGTGATATACGATCTCCATTAGGAAGTGCAAACTCATTAGGACTGATGCTCTGAAAGAAAAAAAAAACATACTGAAAGAATTATCATTTTTATATCAGGGTTCATACTGAACTATGGATGATAAATTCAAAGAATTTTCCCAAACTTTCAAAGACCACAAACAGAGATTTCCAAGACCTATTTTTTGCTAATATTGTGTATATAGGTTATATGAGAAAAATGAATGTCAAATACTACAATATTGATAACTGATTAAAGTCAAACTATAATTAATTTCCTAAAATTGTATTATAATTATCTGGAAGATAGGTTAACATTCGTTGTTCTTTCAGAAATATGTAACATACGTGTCAGATTTAATACAAAATAAATTGTTCTCTTAACAGACATCAGCATTGCGTTAAATGCATTATTATATTTGCTTTCTTTTCTCTTCAATCATTTTGGAATAAGACGCTACCACTGTCATCTCTTCCTCTGTTTTCCTAAGAGCATTTTACTCTGTGACAAGCACAATGGGTCCTTTAACTCTGCCTCTTCTGCTTTCTGTATAGAGGAAGCATGTAGGCTGGCAATTTTAGCTTCAAGAGGCAATTTTCTGGCTTTAAGTTCTTCCACTTCATCCAAGGCTAACTCCCGTTTCTTTCCTTTTTGGTTTTTCTCATCCTTCTTTGCTTTCTTCTGATCCAGATAAGCATGGTACTTATGTCTTGCAAAGGAGCCATGTGTCATCATTTCATTGCTAATGATGATTTCCAAAGGTCCACTTGCTTTTCTCAATGTGTCAATGATTATCCCTTGAGCTCTGAGGCTTTCTCTGCTGAGGTTCTCAACAGATACCTGTTTGTTGACAGAAAATTCTCTCTCCACTGTTGCCTGCCCGTGTGACATTTTCTGGAGACCACACCAAAGCTCGACATATTCTTCCTTTCTTTTGGAAAGGACAGAATTAAAAACTTCATCAAGGTTGGGTGTGTTTTTTTCTCCATTTTTAAAAAATAAACATTATCTATAAATCTAGTAATATTTCAAGCACTTCAAAGTACTGGGCAAAACGGGCTCAATTATAGTCTAACTATACCAATCCGTTTGTTTCTTTGGAAAGTCCGTTAATCATTAAATGTGCAGGAGATGGCAGTATTAGTGCCATTCTGGTCACATTCAGGATAGAAATTATAAATCACTAATTCAGTTGCCTTATTTCTGTGCCCTTTTTATCATTTAATTATTTTTGTTATTGAAATCGATAGGGGTACAAACAAACGGGGATGTATAGTCATACTATAGATACACAATGTGATTTTAATTTATTTTTTTTAATATCATTGGGGAAAAAGTCTAGGGTCGGCAATGAGAAACGGGGATATTCCGTCAACTGGAAATACGTTTTTTTAAATTCTTTTATTTATTTATCTAAGCAAATGACTTGACTTCTTACAGTTAAAGCTTCACAGGACATGTTTATATATATATATATATATATATATATATATATATATATATATATATATATTCACAAATCAAGAACAACTACTCTTGCTTAACTCTACTATAGTGTACGCATGCGCACATTGAAACTGTATATCCGTGAATTGAATTTACTTCAATGTATGTTTTTATATTAAACCCAAGAACATTATTATGTAGGACAAAATTTTCGAAAATGATTTTTGTCCCTTAAACGTGTTAAATAAACCGACGGTACAAGTAAATTTAAACGGGCACTCTTTTTCCTTATCTCCCAAATCATCACATTTAACAATATCTTATTATATACCCGAAGATTAATAAGTTAACATTATTTTGCCCAAAATTACCAATAGCTTATACTTCTGCATCTTCGTTCCACTAAATGAACAGTATGTAGTTACTAATTTGCATGGACTCCTTCTCCTATTGAAGCCAAGTTGCTCGTCTTTTTACACAATGTACAAAACGTCTTTCGTTTACATAATTTATCCTTTTGCAGCCATTCTTTGTATTTCTCTTGTTCAAGCCAGATATCTTTGAAAGACCAAAGACCTGGCATTTTTAAACACTGAACTTGCAGAAGATGTAAATCGAATGAACAAATTTTGAAATCTCGAGCGTGTAACTTTCGCGAACTTTCTACGTAGAATTAGTGTAATTAACATTTTGATTGGCTAAAACTGATGGACTCGTCCAATCAAATTAAACTATTCGTCAAACGAAAGAAGCCAGGAAAACCAGCTATATCTGAAGCTAACAACCTTGGGCAATTTTATTGGGGACTTCCTTTGATGAAGTGTGTAGCGGCACCGTCTTGCTTTGATGAAGAGTACATGTGTGATTGAAGTCGCCGCCGAGGCATACTTTGGATGGCCAAACAAAACAAAGCCTCTTTTGTTAATGCGGCGGCAATAAGCTGAACGGGCCATCAAAAGAAAGAAACCAGGATAACTAGATTACATCTGAATCTAACAACCTCGGATAATTTTATTTGTGATTCTGGAAAGAAATTAATTTTTGGGGGATTTATTTCAATTTTCAAAGACTTTTAAAGACCTCAGGGTAATAAGGTCGATTTTCCCAAACTTTCAAGGCCTTGAAAATGCTACCTCATTTTTCCCAAACTCTCAAAGACCTTCAAAGACCGTACGAACCCTGTATATCCTATTTCGCTGTACACATTTTTGAGGGATTTGATCCAAGAATGTTATTGAGCACTTTGTACTTCAAGAGAATAATAATTTCAATAATTCCAGCTCAAATTAAATACAGCCAGAGAAAGCTTTCTTGTCAACATACCCTGTTATAGCCATTTCACCAAAGAAAGACCAACTACCAATAACTGAAAAGATGAGTGACTAAGTATGCTACAATACCTTGCCATTTTCTAAAGAGGAGACTGGTGAGTTCAGACTGTGATTGCTGCAGTGTGTTATTAATATGAGGACTTTCCTGTATTGCCAATGGACCTTTAGCTCTATGCATCTCACCGTGTCGGCTTGGTGGCCATCTCCACATTGTTTGCATATGTGATGAACAGGAAGAATTCTGCTTCACTCTTAAAATAAATCTGGAATTAGATCCCATCTCCATATCTCTGAGTCTCACATTTCTAACTGGTGTATTGGTGATAGTCACCACTCTGATGCCATGGTACCATGACCACCTCAGGCTGGCCTTGACCCAATCCCAGTTTACAAATTAAATCTTAATGAACAGCATGGCCTGACCTTATGACCCGGTGACCTACATATGTCACAATCAAGCAGAATGCCCCATTTTAACAATTTACTTCTGAAATTTTGCAAAAAATCAGCACAAATAGTTTTTTCTCAAATTACGATCCAACACATATTTCTGGAAAAATGGCTAAAATGTATATTAATTGTAAATAAAATAATGCAGAGTGTGAAAATCTCTATCTCTAAAATTTCTCACAAAATGTCAGACAGGTAATAAAAAATTGTATACACACCAAGAACAAACTCACACCAAAACAGATATTACAAAAACACACAAACTGATGATGTCAACAATCTAAGTTATATGAAGATTGTTTTCCAGAAATTATATTCTTTCAACACTAGTCATAAGTAATGACAAAATGGAGACCAGTTTTCTCTCCTCATGATAAACATTGATGTGTACTGAAACGTGCGAACAAAGCACCTGTAATAGCTTGATCAAATAAAAATACAATGGATAGACTGTATGGACTTTTTATCTATGGATAGACAGAATGGACTTTTTATCTATGGATAGACTGTATGGAATTTTTATCTATGGATAGACTGTATGGACTTTTTATCTATGGATAGACTGTATGGAGTTTTTATCTATGGATAGACTGTATGGACTTTTTATCTATGGATAGACAGTCTGGACTTTCTATTTATTGATAGACAGTCTGGACTTTTTATCTATGGATTGACAGTCTGGACTTTTTATCTATGGATAGACTGTATGGACTTTTTATCTATGGATAGACAGTATGAACTTTTTATGAACAAAGTTGGCATATATTTCACAGAAAATCCTAATTAAAGTGAAACACCTACCAGGCCTGAATTTACATTCAATCATGTCAGTGGTTGGAAATTTAACTTAATGCACATAAATTTTAACTAACCTTTTAAAACTGGGCATGTGAATTAGAATCCATCTGTTTGTTGTAGATACATTTTAATGGACATCTGGAATCCATTTTGTTCATTGTACAGACCATAAGTGTGTGTGTGTGCGAGAGATTTGGATTTTTAACATAGCATTATGCTGCAGACATGCAGCATCAGGTCTCACCCAGTCACATTATCCTGACACCAGACCAACCAGTCCTGACACATTTTCCTGACACCAGACCAACCAGTCCTAACACTAACCTCTTAATGCTGTGTGCCTAGTGAGGCAGCTGTTAGCACAATTTTTATAAGTCTTTGGTATGACTCGGCTGGTTTTTGTAGAGACCCTGTAATGAACTCCTAGAATCCATTTGTTCATTGTACAGACCCTGTGATAGACTTCTAGAATCCACCTGTTCGTCGTACAGACCCAAACATTGGTATATTTACCAGGTAAATCAAAATGGAATAAAAAAGGAATGAATACAAACAGAATACAAACGAAATAAGAAACACAAAATAATATACAGAATGAAAGGAAATGCTATTTCGAAGAAAACAGAAACAGCAGATGCCAAATGCAGAATGCTGACAGATAAATGCTGTTGAGTAATGGAGATATACACTTATATCGTTTCATCTCAGAATTAGAATTTGGTTTATGTTCCTTCAAGATCTTTACTGGTATTTCAAGGTCATGAGGCCACAAGAGCTGAACACAGAAAGTGACTTATTATTGGAAAAACTATTTTTAGTAACTTAATTTACTATTATAATATGGTTCAAAGAAAGGACAATGTTTTGCTGAAATCTCCTAGAGCCACATGAGAACTCCGTCTGATTGAAACCAAGTCCCCAAATAAAATTCAGGAATTGTACAATATTACACTCTACAAATTTAAGCCTACACACACACACACACACAGAAGGGCAAGATCCCATAAGTGGAATGCATTTATCAGGTTTATTGAGAAGACTCAAATGCTTGTCTAAGTGAATAGTCAATCAGATTATCTATTCCAAATACAGTAACTTATCAATCAATCGGTCACTTTCATGAATGTCCAACAAAATATTTTGTTGGCTCACTTTGACAAGCTCAGACTGATTGCTGTGGTGTGTCTCTGAGAAAGCTTCATTTACTCAATTCCAATTTAGTCTTTCAAGTGCCAATGTGTTTTAACACCAACCAATCAACCCATTCCAGGTTTCCTTCAAAACATGGGACAACTACCTGCACTGCTTTCATCAGTCCTTCATGAAGAAAATAGTTGAATGATTCCACATGAGGCCTTGTCAGATCTTGGAGAGGCTGTGGAAATAAAACATGAGTATGTTATTAGCACAAAATATTTTCTAGTTAAAAATGGTATTTAATTGTTACATTGGTTACACAGATCATAAAAGCTCTTGTAAAACCATTATCCATAAAAAGTTGCAATAATCACATCAGACAATTTTGATATTATAGTCATTCTTCTAAACACAAAAAAACCTGTTTATTAACACAAATTCAGTTATACCATGGTTGTTGCATGGCCTTAACATTTTTTTTACAAGCTCTTTACCATCTTCTCAGAGCTGATATTAGGAGTACAAGTTTTTTGCACAGAGTATTAGTTTAATTTGTAATTCTTGTGAAATGTTTTGTGTTCTGCTTTTTTTCTTTAAATAAAAAAACAAACAGTATTAGTAGTTGATTTGTGAATACTATTTCAAAAAGGAAAATAGTCATTCACTAATTTTTGTTATTAGCTTGGATATTTTAAAGAATAATTTTAGTTCTTTTAAAAACTTATAATTATTTATTTAATTAATTAGCTCACAAAATAACAATAAAGATAAAAATTGTTCCTTGTGTTTCTTTCAAAGCCATTATCAGAAAGCCATGGGAAAAAATCACTACATGGATATCATCTTATGCCATGGGGAAAATACTACAATGCCATCATCCCAAGCTGTTTGTAAATATCCACTACAAGGCTATCATCTGAAACTGCGGGCAAAATACAAAATTATAAGGCCATTTAATAAAGTTGAGGGTTAGAAAACACAACTAAAAGGCCATCATTGCAAACCTTGAGTAAAACAATACTATAAGGCCATTATACCAAACCATCGGTAAAAAACTACAACAAGGCCATCCGCCCATGCCATCAATAAAAAGCCACTAAAAGGCCATCAACCCAAACTATGGGTAGAAAGCTGCCACAAGGCCATGAACCCAAACCATAGGTTTAAAAGCAACTAAAAGGCCATCAACCCAAACTATAGGTAGAAAGCTAATAAAAGGCCATCAACCCAAGCCATGGGTTGAAAGCAACTAAATGACCATTAACCCAAGCCATTGGTAAAAAGTCACTACAAAGCCATCAACCCAAACGATAGGTAAAAAGCCCTCAAACCAAGCCACTGGAAAAAAGAAAGTAAAAGCCCATCAACCCAAGTCATGTGTAAAAAGCCACTGCAAGGCCATCAAAAACCAAGCCATTGGTTAGGAGCAGCTAAGAGACGAGGCTGTCAGCCAAAAAGAAAAGGGAAGAAGAAAATATTGTTTTTGATTTAAATATAACATTATCCACATTATAACTTATGATGTAAAATTATATGTATGTATGTATGTATGTATGTATGTATGTATGTATATATGTATGTATGTATGTATTCATGGATGCATGCATGTATGCATGCATGTATGTATGTGTGTGTGTGTATTTATGTATGTATGTATGTATGTTTCATAAATACCAGTGCAAATGTTATTAATAATGTTCATTATAATAATCATGTTTTTCTTATTAATAATGTAGAGTATTAACATATATATATGTATGTGTGTCAACTTTCCATTTATACCATTGTAAATGTTATTAAATATGATTGAAAATACTACTGCTAGTAATAATAATAAATTTATATTATTATTGTTCTTATTGTGTAGCATATTTTCACATCTGAATACAGTGTGTGGTCTTTATACAATTTATTTATCATTTACTCTATTTCTGATATGCCGTAACGACACAGCTCCCACCCAAGCATTAGTCAGTTCCAAGTGATATAGGGCTCACTAGATGGTTTTATCGGGTTACTCTTGCCATCTGGTGATGCTCCTTTACACGCACGTGTTGGTAATTTAAATCTGAGGTCAACAGCCGATAAATATACAGGTGTTCTGTTCTGACAGGGATTTATACTAAAAAAGTGAGTGTTCTAAAGGATTTAATGCAGTGGATCATTAGAAGAGGGATTATACTTACCGTCTGGGTACAAAGGTTAGTCTAAATAAATTTATTAATTAATAGCGTGCAGTCTGATCGTTGGCAGTTATGGTTCGCGAATGTACCATATAGTGTCTATGCAGAATACGGCTGGTCTCCAAAGCCGACAAGTCAAAAAAAAAAATGGCTTAGAGACCAACTTGCTGGTCTAGGGAGGCTGCCAGTACATAGTTGTGTATGACAAACAGGTAGAGAAAGGGAAAGGTTGAGTTTCAAATTGTTTCTATTAAACAACATCGTTTCTGTTCTTGTATACCGTGTTCATGTTTAATAAGTCTGTGTGTGTGTGTGTGTGTGTATATGATTTGGATTGCTAATGACGCTTTATCAGTTTTTCAAACATATCACTGCAGTCTGCAGTGTGGCAGTTTATTGTGAAGTATAGCACTGTGTCATCATGTTGTAGACATGTAGCATCATTTCCCAACCAGTCTCATAATCTGACATCACCAGTCCTAACATTAACCTCTTAATGCTGAGCGCCAGGCAAGGCAGCTGTTATTACCATTTTTGTAAGTCTTTGGTATGAGTCGGCCGGGGATAGTAACCAACGACCTCATGTATCTGACGTGGCCACTCTAATTACTAGGCCACCGTAGCGGCTATTAGTAAGTTTGGATAGCGATGAATCCTTACTATTTATATGATGAGTATTAATCAATATATTGTTACCGAAACGAAAATAGGTGCTCCTCGGAAATTGTTACTCGTAAATTTTAATGTCCACAAGGTCATATTAATCTAAATTTCTTTTCAATTTGTAAATTGCCCCAAATTGTTACACCATACTTTTTAGATTTTACCTGGTGTTGTTTTTCTTTAGGTCGACCATAATTCTCACATGTTAAATTCTTGTAATCTGGCTCCATTCTATTCGGAGCCATGTGCGTTGTTGTCCAATCAATGAAACGCATTAAATATTTCTTGAGAAAGAATTAAATATCTCTCTGTGACAGGGATTACAGGAAGCAGATAATGCCTAAAACAACGAAGTTCCTAAGGGGGAAGGGAACGGTTTTTATCCATAAATTTAATGTTGCATATTCCTACCTAATTAAATATATCATAAAACATAATTTTAAAAGCATCAATGAGGTCAAAAAGTTCCATATTTTTCGATAGATATAATAAAGTACCATATTAGAATATAAATCATTTGATCTGACAAGTCAAGAGATATCCATATAATTAAAACAATAAGTACCCACCCACCATCCAATTTATACATGCATTTTGCATGTCTGTAAGCCATTTTTCAGGTTAGCATGACAGTGCGCCAATGAATACTGGTTTCAGCTCTGTCAGAGTATCTCGTCAGCATGACTAAAGGCAAAGGCTAAGTACGTGAAGCAACGATACACTTAAAATGCTCAACTGGAAAGTTAGAATACTAAACATAAAAAAGAAAAAGAAAAAAAGAGAGATAAGATTGGAACCGACCGTAACAGTAAAATAGCGAAAACTATACATGTAAGTGTTAACTTGTTTGCCCAACAATGTACTTTTCGTTAAATTAGAATACTGAAAATGAAAATAGCAATGAAGAATATGCTAATGATTAACGTCCATTATTAATTTGATCAAGTTGCACATTTACTTCGTAATTAGAATATATCCTAATGAAATTGTTCGCCTATTTTATGTGTGATGCGTAAAGTACTCGTAGTTTTCTCTGTTTTGATTACTCATTAAGACCTGGGTAAAGCGGTTTTATAGAAATGTCGCATACAATGTTCATGCTTCTAAGAAGGAGATAACTCTGCCATACTTAAGCAAGCATTTCATGATGCACCGTCTTCAGTGGACCAGTTGTAAATATTTCACCGAAAGGTCAAACCATTTGGGTGTTCTTTGGGATCTATATGTTCATTTGTATCCTCTTAAATGTAAAAATCGCATATATGTCGCTGTGCTAGAAAAGTCCGATAACCCGACGCTAGGATCCCCTCTAATTTCTGATTGGACGTACTAGACATTAAAAGAGTGGTCTGTCGGGCTTGTCAAATACATAGACACATTTATCAGAGAAAACTTTGATCATGCTGATGAAATACGGAAATATGAGAGAAATCAGATCACCACTGTGTAACACATCTTGTCATGCTAAAAACACAATTTTGTTCCTCGACACAGTCGTGTTTCGAGGAAACATTTGTCAGTAATCTTTGAAAGTTGAAGAAAAATCCCCGAACAAACCAAACTCACTTTTTGTATATATCCGTTACATCTAGCATATATAAACTGTAAGCAATGAAAATAGAATCTGATGTGAATCTATCCTTTCGGCAGTTTTAATAGCGGTAATAAAAAGGCAAAGAGGTCAGGTATAAAACCACGATTTTACATGATTACTTAACTGGTTGACAATTGCTAGTGAGATGTATGATCATTGCAGTGGCTGAATCCATTGTGCTAACTTACATAGGTACGACGAGGATGCGGAAGAACATAACGCAGGTAAATCAACGAGATGCTAGAGCCTAGAAGTGTGTAGGACAACCAAAGTTATTACATATTACTACTTTGAATGGAAATGTTTAGCCATATGTATTGTTACAAGCCAGGAGTCTTTTTTTGGCCGAGCGGTTGTCAACCCCTGAGCAGCAGAGAGGGTGAACAGACCACGTTTTCAAGCAAAAATAAGGCTTCCTACGAATCTCATTTTAACCAAAAAAAAAATAAGTCTCCATTTAGCAAACGGAGACTATACGATTTTGGTCGCAACGATGTGGTCATCACCCTCTCTGCTGCTGAAACTTTCAGTTCTGGTTAACAAAAATAATAAATGATTTTAACCGAATATTTGATCCAGTCCGATACGATATCGTGTCCCAGACCTTGTATGGGGACGGAAATCCTTTTAGGACTTCACAAACAGACTAATTTGTAAAACCTCCTCTTGTAAATCAATCAGATTATTTGACTGGTCTGTGAGTCTAAAATTAATTCTGGTTAGCGAATCATTATGACACCGCATATAGACTGGATTCACCGGAGACTCAATTATTAAAAATCCTGGAGGGGCTATTGGTGCAAATGAGTATAGAATATACCCTTGCTGAGCTTGATTTGATCGTTCGAGATTAATTTGATAGCTTCCTTCGATAACGTCACACACTAAATTTAACGCAATCACCGATGAAATATTCACGTTGAACGGAGCGATATGTCTGCCGCCACCGTCTGGGTCATTATTATGTTTGAGGATTTTTATTTCCGATGATGTTTTCTTCCATGCATCATGAATTATTTTGAAACCAGCATCGATGGCATCACTGAGAAGTTTTTTTTGTTCTGGTACGATATATCCTGGTAGTTTAAATGTTGGAATGTCTTCTTCGCGTATATTAAATTTATCTGCAAATGTTGTTCTCGACATGGGGTGATCATCTACTAGTATAACTTGAATAATTCGTAAATTAAATTTATCAGCGTCGTCGATAATTTTGTTGCATGTTTCTACGATGCTGATAAATTCATCTCGGGAGAGAGAGCCGAATTTAAGGGGTATTAACAACAGCGATAAATCGTTATTCATTGCAACAAAATTATCAAAGATTTTAAATTCGTTAGCAATGAATAACGATTTTGTATTTTCAATGATATTAAAAAAATCTATACTGAATTGGTGATCTTTATAGCTTTTTATTGGATTATCAGGTTTTATTCTGTTGGTGACATAATCAGATTTTGTAGGTTCGGGTATATCAACGGTTTTTCCCCCGGGTGGTAATTTAGGCCATCCTAGTACGGTTCTGATTGAGCTGTTATAGATATCTACGAGGTATCCTTCTGTGCTTATTTCAATTGCGGATGATAGCGTCGGCTCATGAACCGTTATAGCGATTTTTGATTCTTTTCCAGTAATCGATTTTATTCTACGCGCGAATTCATTATTGA
This sequence comes from Unio delphinus, assembly GCA_029339505.1. Lineage (NCBI taxonomy): Eukaryota > Metazoa > Mollusca > Bivalvia > Unionida > Unionidae > Unio > Unio delphinus. The sequence goes on from JAQISU010000042.1 coordinate 14,254,324, forward strand.
TTTGTTCAATTTGATATGACCCTGTTGGTATCGAAACAACGTTCCAGTCTGGAGTCCCGTCTTCTTTATTCTTATTCGCGAACACCAAGGAATTATTCGGTTGTTGACCACCAAATGCTACCGATCTGATATTAGGCCAACTGTGATACACTCGTAGTTTTGCTAGCGCTATCTCCTTCACGGGGACTGGGCTAGGAAAACTCACACTAAACTCGGGTTTCGTAGATGTTATTGATATCATGCTTGTTTGTACTGGGTTCGTGTTCTCCACTATTTGTTGAAGTAATTCCATCGGTGTTGTCATCGTTGCTATACTGTTGTTGTCGCTCTAATTTTGATATCGCGGAATCAAAACTACTGACCATCACTGAGAACTCAGTATCCGATATCGTTGATATCGTTGATGTTATTGATATCATTCTGGTTTTTGGGTTCGTGTTTTCTAATTCCATCGGCGTTGTCATCGTTGCTATACTGTTGTTGTCGCTCTAATTTTGATATCGCGGAATCAAAAATACTGAGCATCGCTGAGAACTCACTATCTGATATAATTGTATTATCGAGTGACGACGATATCATCGAGGATAATTGCGAGTACGCGGTTGATACAATATTAAATTGAATTAAGTAATCTTGCAGTTTACTCTGGCTGCATGATGATATCCTTTTTGTTATCCCGGTTGATATACCCGCGATTGTAGCCACCGCAGAAATGCAAATTGGAACTACGACCGGGGCAATCATTGTAACCGATGCAAGTATTATTCCGGCGCCAGCGAGAACGCTTGACATCGAGTACATAGTAATATCAATTGCGGTGATTCTTCGTCGGTATTTTTTAATTTTTATTTGATACTCATCGGCGAGGGTTTTGAGTCTAGTTTGAAATTCTCTGACCTGATCATAGCGACATTGCGTTGATGAAATCATTTTTATTTTAAAAACGCTAGCGTTTTCAATTGTGAAATTTGAAGGATTTTCCTTTCAATTGAAACCACTAGTGGTTTTATTATTTACTTAAATCCGCTACGAATTCTAAGCACCAGGTTATTTCTTTTCTAACGGTGTTATCAACCGCGACAATCTCAAATTCTTCTTCAACCCCGATAATTACTGTCGCGGTGCCACCAAAGTAGGTTTTACCGCTTACGATGATATCAAATTGCTTGTTAGAGATTAACGTCATCCTGTAGATACCATGAGGCCACCTCTCGATATTGACTTTCAATTTAGCATTAGAGTTTTTTACCCAATCAAAGACCCCATGCTTTACCCTTTCAGATTTTTCTTTTAGTTTAAGAATATCATCGTAAACGTCGAGATAGGTTTTATTGATTTCGGTATATTTCATCATCGTTTCATTGCGGCGTTTAAAAAATGAAATCAAAAGGAGGTCTATTTCCATATCTTTTTGTATGCCATAATACCTGTCGAGTTGAGAATATGTCGTCGTGATATTGTAGCTTTCAGATCCCTCAAAGAAATTTTTAGCCATTTCGCTGATGCGTTTTTGTTCGTCAATAGCTTTTTTAACTTCAGCGAGAGTCGGGCCTGTCAACAATGTGGTTTCAGACGCAGGTGTTCTCCCTAAAAATTTATCAACGATGGTATTAAGTGTTGTTTGTCTCACCATAAACATATTAATATCTTTGAAAGTCATTGTAGATGTAGCCGGGACACCAAAGAAACTATTAGCGATGTAAGCATTGTGAGTATGCTTGCCGATAAACTCGTTGATTTCAGCGAGAGTCATGGCAGCCACAAGTGGGGTTCCAAAAAACTTAACAACGACGTCGTTAGTGGGTTTTTGCACCTTTTCAAGATTTTCTATTAGTTTAGAAATATCATTGTAAATATCAAGATAATTTGCCTTAATTTCTGAAGCAGTCATCATCCTTCCAGCTTCCTTGTTAGCGAAGAATGAATTCAACAAGTCTTTAATTTCAGCGAGAGTCATGCCAACCACAAGCGGGGTTCCAAAGAATTTATGTACGACATTTTTGCGAAAAGTATTATAACCTCGTATATAATCATCCAGCTCACGGCCGTGGGTGGCAATCATGCTGTCTTGGGCGGCAATTGCGTCGGTGATCGTAGACACAAGTGCGCCTGGTCTAAGTCGTCCGCCGCTGGAATACAGCGCAGTAGAGTTTTCAGCGGCGTTTTGTTGTTTAACCAAAATATCATCCAACGACACATTACTGCTTTTCAATTTACCCTGATCGGAAAATAACGCGATAGTATTCTCGATTGCGTTTTGTTGTTTAACCAAAATATCATTCAACGACACATTACTGCTTTTCAATTTACCCTGTTTGTCTTGAAATACAACTATTTCATTGGGATTAACATCTGTTAAGTTCAAAGTCTCAGCGATTTCATCTTTAATTTTTTTTTATATCCTTGATAGAATCACCGGTTGCAGTGTCATCGGGTTTAGGTTTCAGAGGTCTTCCCCAAATATCAATCATGTTATTGTAAAACTCTCTCTCTCTCTAAAATCGTTTCGATTTCCAGCGATTGCTGGTGTATTCATTTACGACAACATGAGGTGGTTTTCTCCTTGGGTTACCCAAGGAGTTAGAAATATCATCAAGAACATTTAATACTTCACTGCCGCATATTGGTGGACCAATCATCGTTTGTGTTGGTAGCGTAGAATACCAAGTCTTCATTGGAAAAGGTTTTATATAACGCATGAATTACTTCGGCGGTGCTAATCCATATGAATCAAAATAGACAATCCCACGTGGATCAATAGCGTATGCAACCCAGTGAGTACCAGGTCCGGTGCTGTTATCGAGATTAATGATACCGGTTTCAACGCTGTTGGGTTGTGTCGGTAATTGATCTTTCATAAAGACACCTCTGAAGTTTTTAATCGCGAGTTTTTTTAGCAGCATCAATTAAATCAAAATTGGACATAGGAGCCATAGGTTCCCGAGTTAATAAACCGGTCCTAGTCTTAGACCTGATCCGTGAACGGATCTCCCGCTGTACCACGAATTCGGGGTTCCTGGTAGTCTTAGACCCTTTCCCTTTTTTTTATACCCCTTGCCCGTTGCTTTCTTTAGTGCCATTCCTGCCGCGGTACCAATAGCCCCTAACGCTGCCGCTTTAGCTACCGCTGGGGCCGCTGCGGCAATCAACTCTGGAATCAACCCTAACAGCGGCAATATACCACCAGTCTTTTCCATGTTTTTAATCGCGCTTGCAGAAAGAGTAACCTGTACACCTTTTTTTGCTACAAGTGCATCATTGAAATGTTTTACTTGACGAGTTGTAAGCGATAATTTATTCGCCCCGCCAGTCATTTGATTGGGTTTCAGCGTAATTGTGGTTCCACATTGCTTAGCTGATTTGGATTGCAATTTTTTTAATTGACCAGGTGTCAACGACACATTGATATTACGATACGACATTATACGTAATAGATTAATTCTAAATAGAGGATTTCAATTACATGTTTTCCACTGGCGCATCTACCACTCTCATTCTTCCTCCAACACCTTCGAGTAGCATTGATTTGTCGCTGAGAATGACAGCAACCGCTCTATAATTAGCAATAGCACCAGGACGGGTTATATTAGCTCTAAAGTGTATATCAACGACAGACTGTCTTGTTAAATCAAGATGTTCCAGCGAAAAGTAATAGATCGGATACAGATTCTTAAAGTCGTATTGTGATATTTGTAGACCAGTATCGACATTTTGATCGCGTGCCATAAACGACAACAACCTATGATACACGCGAGCAATATGATTTTCTGTGTAATCAAGTTGAACATCTTCAGATGGTTCCTGCTGGCCGTTTATTCTCAGTGAGACGTCTTTAACACCTAATGGATCAAATATATGACTGAAACGTTGATCGCCAACTCGTGTGTTATCCTGTAGCGCTACAAATATATGACGTGGAGCAGCAACGCCTTGTTTTGATGCTAGATTCCACGTGAATAACCCGTTGAGACTTGATTGTTTAACATCTGTACTCACGGTTAGCCAACTTAACAATGATTTTCCTCCTTGGTCCATAAATGATAGTAATCGTCCTTCTGCGGTGATTGATGGAGTCAAAATTGGCATCCACAATGATATTTTTATTAAATAGACTTTACCTGCATCAGCATTGGGATTTGCATTGTCTGCTGGAATCCTCCAAATTGCGTCATTATCATCACCCTTTCGTACAAGCGCTACTGTATGCTTCGCCCCGTAGATAACTTTTCGGACGTTTCTACAGAATCCAAATATGTGATGCAGTGGAATCGCGCATGAAAATGATGTACGCGCTCCTTGCAACATTGACATACGTGTTGCAGCTCCTAGATTGAAATTAACATCGTTGTTTATAATCATATCTTCGGCATCAATATTAGCAGTGCCAGCATTATTCTTTGGTCGTCTTACAACAAATTGATTTCCTCCAGCGGTATTTTTAACATCTTTTGCAAACATCATAGAAGGTCCTGCTGATCTTGTATAATCATCAGAATATCTCGCTAACCCGATTATTGTTGTAGCCACATCAACATCATGATCTATCGACTCGATTTCTTTTCCATCGATGAGATATCTAGCACTCTCAAATAACGCCATGATACCATTATTGACAAAACCGACTTGAGTACCAGCTGGATACGGTGCTGGTACAGCAGGAGTATCAGCAACTGTTACAAGTTCTCCTTCGATTTCAATAAACGCTTCAGCGGGTAGAAAGTATTTACTGGTATCATGGACTTGAAGTTCAATTCGCGATCGACTATTTGAGTCTATTGCATGATAGGCGTAATATTGATAATCGCGTACAGAATCATCCTTGCCAACTGGGGCGTCTATATCAAACGCCGGATCATGTGACCTTTTGAACATTTTATTCTATTTATCAGAGTCTAAATCGTGAAATCGTAAACGATTTTCATCGTGAAAAACGCTAGCGTGAAAATCCGTAGGATTTCAACGACGTAGTTTTTTAAAGCCGCTTCCTGCTATCATATTTGCAATATTGCTTTGGTCGGGAGTTATCAACGATGCTAGTTTTTCGTCTACTGCGTTATTTATAATTTTACTAACCCGTGCAGGCATTTCCGCGGTAGACGGTAACGGTTTCTTTTTTCGAAAATCACTTCGTGATTTCACCAATGATGTTATTTTATTCTTCGCGGCTGAAAACGCTTTCCCGGCAAGATCTCCAACAGCACTGATACCCTTATCACGAATAACATCAATTGCTTTCATTGATAATTGTTTAGCTAACGGCATCACTTTTGGAGCCATTCTTGCAAATAACCCCGCAATGGTATTACCTAAACCATCACCATTGTATGCTCTATAAACTGGAAACCGTGAATTAACTACATAGACGGGAGTTGGTTTATCATGATTGTAGTGTATGATCATTATTTGAAATCAGAAACCATTTTTCAATTGTAAAACAATTTATCAATTGGAAATGCTAGCGTTTTTATTCAGTCTCGGTGATTAATCACTGTGATAATCTTCCACTAACTCGCCAATGAAATCTCGATATGTGCTGATACCCATGATACCGCCTTGAAATAATCGTCTACAGATATCAGCTGCTTCATTAATTATTTCCGGTGAGTTGTTTCCAGCTCGGAAACCTCCTACAAGAACTTCTAATCGTGATATATCACTGAGAACACTACCAGGACATACCCCACTTGGGGGTTCACTGGAATCTGGCAATCCACTTCCGCTAAAACCAGTTGCTTTACCCATTTCGTCTAAATCGGCTTTTTGTAAATAATCAAGAACATCATCATCATCATCATCATCAGGTGGTAGTTGTTGTTGTTTTTTAGGCGAGTAGACTACTTTCTTTGCAGGTTGCTGTCGCTTTCCTCGCAATTTTCGCGGTTTTTGTTGTTGTTTAAACTCTTCATATTGTTTATACACTATACCCACCACATTGATATATTCAATGTATGATGCACTATCTGTCTTAATTTGACTTTTTTTAGTTTTGATTTTGTAGAATATATCAGCCCAATGAGTTAAATTCTTAACAAACTTATGATGTTCTGGTTTCAACATTTTTTTTCTGTCTTCATAAGTCGTAACAACAAGCGCAGGAATTTCTGTTGGATCAGTCTTATCGATTTCTGCAAACCCTTCCTCGTTAAATCTCACGCGTAAATCATCTACTGTTCTTTTTTATTCTATTTTTTGTACAGCCTGTTTTGTTTGTTCAGTTTTCGCTGCTATTTTTTCAAGTTCACCGATAACAAATTTCCCCGTCTCGGGATCATCTCCCAGTATAGCACGCTCTACCCCTTTCGTTGCTGTGGTTACTGATTTAAACAATTCTTCAGACCCCACAGCAAAATCCGTTTGTAAACTCTGTCGTTGTTGCAGTTTATTTCTTACAGAATCTCGAATTGGTATAAATCTCTTGATTGCATCTAGTCGTTCACGAGCCAATCGGGTCGTTAATGCTTCATTGACCATTATTTGAAATCGTAAACAATTTTTCAATTGCAAAACAATTTTCAGTTAATTCGACACTTCGGATGATTTTTAACACGATCATGGAAGCGTTTTAAGGGCGTTATCAGTGATGAGGAAAGTGTGGAAATTGTATATAAAATAATTAATATCACACTTTCCTCACTTTTTCATTGATCAATCGGAACCATCATATCGACTAAACCATCCATTAACTGCCTATCGATTTTTTATTCAGTGTGTGTGAAATATTTTTATTCACTTATTTTGTTGTTTTCAATCAAACAATACTAAAAAAAATGAAAATCTCTCTGAGGGTCGGTCACAATCAAAAAATGACAAAATCTCTTTGAAGATCGGTCACGGTCAAAATTGTTCATTTTCTTGAATTAACACCCGTAGGTTTCTAATTTTAGAATTAACCTCCTTTTTCAATTCGTATTCGTTACCTAATTCTTTTCGTATTCGTTCTACGATAGTATATAACGGAGCGAACACACTTACGTCACTGGAGAATGCAAGAGAGTCCCGAATAGAATTCTGAATTCTTTTGATGAGCGCGTATTGCTTTGGCAGCATATATTTATTGTTGTTAACTCCGTATTCTATATCCTGAAAATCAGACATGATTTGATCAGGATTTAAACCATCTGATAGTTTGATATCCTGACTTTTCAATTTTGAAATTTCATCAATATTGCTATTCATTTTTTCAGAATTCATTATTCTATAACAATTATTTTTTTCTAAATGAAAAATATGACGCATCAGACATAACTAAATTTAATTTTCTGTCCGTTCTTTTTTGAAATGGCAGATCGATAAACCCCCTCTGCAACAAATCGTTCTAAGGCTCTACAAATATCGAAGTACCCACTGGCTTCATTTATCGATTGAAATATTTTTTCTTCGTTAGTTGTTGTATTCAAAGATTTTACGGGTCTCGCTTTTTTTGAGCAAGTACCAGTCTTTCCTCGTTTCAAATTCTCACTTTGTGTAACAACTTCTATATTTGATAAAGAATTATTCTTTGGATTGGAATCTTTATGATCGATAACAAAACCATCCTCGATTAATCCATGGAAACATTCATACACGAAACGATGATTGTGATATTTTTTCTTTCCAGCACCAAACATCAAATACCCTTGATTAGTCACAACACCAACTGGTTTCTTCAGTCTACGGTTTCTGACAGTACCATCACTGGATGCTTCATAATTTTTAATCAGAGGGTGTGGTCTGAATTCTTGGTTCATTTATATACTATACTATTGTTTGTCTAATTCATTGTTTGGTCTAATGATTACATCTTTGGAAAATCTTTCGATGTAGTCTTGGGGGGTTCTTATGACTTTATCCTTGATACTGACTTTGTCAGGGACAGAGTCAAGGACTTTTTCAGGGTCATAATTTCTGATTGATTGTCCATTTTTTATTCTTTTGTCATAATAACGCTTCAATTCCCTATATCGTTTACCACCACAGCGTAGACATAACTGCGATTCCCCCCTGACCCCAACCCCACATCGTATGCAGGGTAATGGACCAAGGCTTCCACGACGAAAGCTTTGCATATGATACCCACAGAATTCCTTTCTACATGATTTGTTACATGGAGTCGTTGATCCAATCATAAGCCATTTGCAGTGATTCATTATATATAAATCTTTCATTTAAATGCTTGTTTTAATTATAGCATGAAGAAGTTTGAGAGATTATCGAAAATTAAGCCTTGGAAAAATGCTCAATTCAATCCTGATAAGGAATTTAAGAGATTATTAAAAATCAGTCCTAAATTTAATCTCGATAAACCCAAAAAAACGTCCAAGAGACGGAAACATGAAAGAGTTTAAGAGATTATTGAAGATTAATCCTAAATTTAATCTCGATAAACCAAAAAAAAGTAACAAAATTAATCCTAAATTTAATCTCAAACGTCCAAGAGACGGAAACATGAAAGAGTTTAAGAGATTATTGAAGATTAATCCTAAATTTAATCTCGATAAACCCAAAAAACGTTTAATAGACGGAAACATGAAAGAGTTTAAGAGATTATTGAAGATTAATCCTAAATATAATCTCGATAAACCCCAAAAACGTAACAAAATTAATCCTAAATTTAATCTCGATAAACCCAAAAAACGTTTAGTAGACGGAAACATGAAAGAGTTTAAGAGATTATTAAAAATTAATCCTAAATTTAATCTCGATAAACCAAAAAAAACGTCTAAGAGAGTACCCTGGAAAGATGCTCAATTCAATCTTGATATAGTTTCTAATACACCAAAGAATACAATTCTTGATAAAGCCATGATTAGTAAAATCAGAGACTGTTTTAATGAATTCAAGCGTGATGGAGCATCTTATTGTTGGTCAACATTTCGAATTGATGGTGTTGTTGACGCTACCATGAATGATGAAAAAGCAGCAGTGATAATTTCACGTGTTGGGGAAAAAAGGTATTTTTTCCGAATAAAATTCATTATCGAAGTCGATGGCAAATGGATTATTAGGGATAAATTTGAACCAATCCTCAAGAATAAAAAACAATCACACTGAGTAGAGATTCCAAACCAGGAATTCTAACTGGAATCGACAAACCATACTACGAGAGATCTTATCCTGTAACAGCAATTGTTTATGGAATATACCCGCTAAATGATAAACCCAATATTGCAAAACTAGCTCCTATGAAATATTCACCGTTGACTTCGTCAAGGCTCAATTGTGTAGCAACACGGGTAATGGAACACTTCACAAATGCATCCCGAGGAAATAAACTAACTGATCTGCGACGTAGGAAAATAACCGAATGGGAACTGACAGTGAAGCAGCACGGTGCAAAGATTTCTGATATAGCTAAATTAGAAGCATCATTAAAATTCCCAATATAAGTAACGACAATAACCGGAGAAGTATTATACGAACCGAAATATCAATCGCGAGGAGCGCCAATTGAAATTATTGATCATAACAAACACGCGTGGACACCTGCAGTAACAATATTTCCACGAGAACGAACCGTGAAATATATCCCTAAGGAGTTCGTCGGGGATGTTTTTTATAATGAGAAATTATTCGATGCTATTCACACGCTGTGTAAGGATGATCCTGTGTCAGTGTGGTTACTTAGAAGTGATGAAGATCCCGAAATAGGATTCGATCAATTTGTAAGACCAAATGGTGAATTATATCGCGTTGAAGAGTTAGATATTAGAATGAGAAAAATTGCAAATGATTTTTCACCGGAGAGTTTCCATGAAAAACTATTAACGGATAGTTTTACTATTCCATCAGTGGTAGCTCACTTTGCAAGAGAAAAAAACTCAAGGCTTCCAACACGAAGTGATTTTCTTGAGGACGTTAAATTGAGTTGCGTCGCATTTGGTCATGGAGGACTGTGGAATACAAAATACTCACGTGATGGTATGATTTCAATTGATATATCCGCGTGTTATCCTGGAAGTTTTCTCGGGTATGGGGAATGCTCTGAGTATTTTAAACGATTTGGACACCCCACGCATGAAATGACTCGTGTTGCGATTAATGGTCCATAGCCTGATTTTGATTTAACTGGATTCGCTCGTGTGATATCATTCGAATTAGCTACAGGGTTACATCCGTGTAGTTATCTTTGGCTCGGTAGAAACCTATCTGAAAAGGCATGGATGCCAATAGTGTTACTACGATATATGATCGATTGTGAGATGTTACAATCGTTGATTGTCGGTGAAGCGATTATATCCTATCGAGCTCAGAAAGAAGTTTGGCTACCACAACCCAATCTAGATCAAGTAATTAATGAAATACGAAAACAATTTCCTGATCTCAGCGAGGAAGAAATCATGAATTTGTCTAAGAAGGTATTTGAAATTAAAAAAGAACAAGCAAAAGATTTTGGACGAAGAATAATCGGTAAATTTACCCAGGGTGGAAGATACGACAATGCAAAATACTCTTCGCGGTTGATCATAGACGTCGCTGAATACGATTTTATTGTAGCGGATTTAACGAAACAGGGAAAACTTGTATCCCGTAAGGATGCTTTTCTATCCAATGGTGAGAAATTAGGTACGGTTGTTACCTACTGTGATGGATATAATTCCCAGTACACACATATGAGAAGTTCTATGCTAGCCTATGCTTGTATTAATCTATTTTCGATGATAAATAGATTTCCAGATACCGCGGTTAGAGTAGCCACTGATTCGATGTATATACACAGTAAATATAAATCAGCTGTAGCGGCATTCACAGATCCCGAGGAAGCGTGGGGACGTTGGCGATTTAAAAAGGAAACACTACATGAGTATTGTGAATCCGCAGACGTTATCATGGATGATAAATATCTTTGTTGTAACCGTATTGAAATTCAATCAGAATTTTCTAATGCACCACCTGTCTCTGATCCAATCTGTAGATACAAGACAGTTTATTTAAACGGTTGTGGTGGGTCAGGAAAGACAACTCGTGCAATTGAATTATTTCGTCGGTCAAACATGATTGTGCTAACACCGACTCACAGACTCGCCAGAGAGATGATACAACGAGGGGTAAATGCCTGTACTTACCATAGTTTCTTTCGATGGAAGGGTGACAAATGGACTCCTGATCGAATGGGTGATAAATTCATTCCTGAAATCATAATTTGGGATGAAATATGCACATTATCATTAGATGTATTACAAACATTTCTCGAGTGGTTGTTAAACAAAAACACAAAAGTCGTCATGTGCGCTGATTACGGCCAACCTCCACCATTTGTCGGTGTATCCTCACATGAATGGCTAAAGGGTTTTGTAGACTATTATGAAGAAATTAACACTGATTATAGATCACTTGATGAACGATTACGAGAATTCAAAGCGCTCATTAGATTACAACCGGATAGAATCCAGTGTGAAATAACGCGTGAAGTGATTTCAGAGACTCCAATGAATGATTTTTGGGAAACGTGGAGACCAAACGATTTGATAATCGCGAGTAGAAAAATTGTCAGAGACGCACTTCAGATGAAGTTATTTGAATTGCATAAAGAAAAATTTGCCGTACTTCCAGTACCGTTATGTTATAGGCCATCGGATACACGAAAACAGAATATCGAAGTTGATATTCCAGGACAGAGTGAAAAACAAATTCTCGTATTAAATGATATTGTGCTGGTTGATATCAGCGTCGTTGAAGATGCATTGCGTGCTAATAAATTTCCGAGGACGCTAGGATACGCAGCGACGATACATTCTTCACAGGGATTGACTATATCGGATACAATTGTTTGGATGGTAGATAATCGCATCGAATGGTCAAATTTAGTCTATCTCGCAGTATCCAGAGTACGAAAAATAAATCAGCTTAGAAGAATTGTCTTTGAAAATCCTAATGACAATGCAATAAGTGATATTGTCACTGGTGATTTCATCACTGGTAGTATCATCGAGGACATAATCAGAAAAAACTTTCTGGTTATAAACAGCAGGATAAAAAAAAACAACGAGAATTTGATATTGATACTGAATTAATAATTACGCTGAAACAACAACAGAATAATCACTGCGCGAGTTGCAATTGTATAATGCGTTGGCAGTATTCGGATAAGGATCCTCGCCAATTTACCGTCGACAGAAAGAATAGCAGCATTGGTCATATCAGAAACACTGTGATGTTGACTTGTCTTGAGTGTGATAGACGCAACGGAGTTAATTAAGACCCTGTGGTGGTAATTGAGTATCATCAGGAATCACTTGGAGTTGTTCGCGTGTAAATCCCCGCTGAGGGGCAGTTGAGTCCAATTTATAGATTGCTGGTCTACCAGTTGATCGTGTTATAGTAGATATCTTGTGTGCAGTAACACTCCAAATAGGATCAGTAGCCCTTTTTGTGCCACCTTCCAACTCTAATGGTTCGTATAAATACCTAACAGTGACATTACTACCAAGAATTGGTTGGGAAACGCTAGAATCATTTTGCGAAATTCCTTCTATTTCCATTTTAGGTATAGACTTCTTTTTAATCGCGTTGATAGGTTTCATGTTAATTGTTCGAGTAATCTCGTTATTGAGCGCGGTAATCACAGCTGGTAATCTCTTAACCCATTCACGGGATCTTGAACAAACTCCTTCGCGTATTGATATCCAAATAACCGCTCAGCAAGAGTCCGATTAAATCGTTCTACAATTGCCTGATCGCGATGTAACGCAGTATGCCCTCGTCTGATGGTGACATTATGATGCTTCATCGCTGATAAAACAGCGCCTTGAAATTCCTTGCCAGGATCAACTTGTAACAGATTTGGCCAACTCAGAGGACCGTTTCGATAAATCCTTTCAAACGCAGAAGCTACTTCAGTTGATGATTTTGTTTTTAACGGCTCTGCTTGTTTGTATCGACTCGCAACATCAACTACGGTTAGCGCGTATTTGTAACCACGATCATGTGGCAAATATAATATATCAGCCTGATGAACTTCATTAGGGACAGTCACATCAAAATTCGAGTAATTAATGAGTTTAGGCGCTGGTAGATAAATTTGCCATTATGCCTGTTTAGATAACCAGTTCGCTGCAGTGGTATTTTTTACTTTTGCTGCGTTAGCGAGTTTATTGATTGCAGCGTTACCCCGCCAGTATCCTTTTGGAGAATAATAAATAGATTCCATGTTGTTATTAATTACCAGCACCTAACATCAATTTGCTTTTTATAGCCGATTTTATTAACCATGAAGCTAATTTTTTTTTGAAAGATTTATCAGGAATAGCATTTAACGCATGAATTAATTTCACATCTGCGAGATGTCTTTGCTGCAAATCGCTGCTCCTATATGCAACATCATGAGCATGACACGCCTTATCAATAGCGTTTATCGGTTCTTCACCACGTCGAGGTTGATTTTGATCATCAAGTCTGATATCTAATCGTGTTCCGGGGCCACAGTAGCTATATCCTGGAAGGTGCTTTTCTCCGGGGTACTTTGCCCATGGGGTTCCAGGGAGCTTGCCAATTTGGCTGTGATATCACCTCCTCGTTTTTTTTTAAAACATCTCCGAATTGTAAAATCTTTGATTTTGTAGAAACAAATCTAAATTTTTTTATACCACATGTTGCACATCTACCATTTAGTGCAGATCTGTTATTTTTAGTTGTAACCGTCGTCACATCATTTGTGTTAGTACGCGTTTTACACTTCACACAATATAGATCCATAATTTATGTATAGAGATATGGATATAATTGATTTTTCAGCGACTAAAACAAGGGAACCAGTTAAGCATCATGCAGCGCTACCAAACTCTATCCGGATGATTATAATCGGGCCATCTGGATCCGGCAAGACGCAATTGTTACTCAATTTAATAATGAGATGGATGAAGTGGGATAAGTTGTATTTAGTTGCTCCTAGCGTAGATGATCAACGATGTTATGAAGTGCTAAAAGATTTTAATGAAAACGCTTCAGAGATTGCAGGCGAGAACGTCGTTGATTTTATAACCGATATTGACGAGGCACCATCAGTTGAAGATCTTGATGGAAACATTAACAATTTAGTCGTATACGACGATGTGATGTTAGATAAACAAAAAAATCCTGCTAGAATATTTTCCCGAGGCAGGCATAAAAGCACAGACGTGATATATGTCACTCAACGCTACACACAGATTCCAAAAGTGATCAGAGATAACTGCAATTTATTGTGTGTATTCAACGGAGTTGATACTCATACGTTACGAAATATTTGGCAAACTTGGTGCTGCGGTGATATGGATCATAATCAATTTAGAAATTTCTTTAGTAACGCTCAGTCAACCCCGCACGGATTTGTAACAATAAATTTACATGATCCTCGGACACGATATCGTATCGGACTGGATCAAATATTCGGTTAAAATCATTTATTATTTTTGTTAACCAGAACTGAAAGTTTCAGCAGCAGAGAGGGTGATGACCACATCGTTGCGACCAAAATCGTATAGTCTCCGTTTGCTAAATGGAGACTTATTTTTTTTTGGTTAAAATGAGATTCGTAGGAAGCCTTATTTTTGCTTGAAAACGTGGTCTGTTCACCCTCTCTGCTGCTCCCTGGCGCGATTTCCGTTAGAAGTCATATGTTTACCCAAAATTTCCAAAGACTTCCATACAATTTTAGTTGTAAATTAATAAGCTCGACTTGTCCGTTCTATACATAAGTTTTACTCTAATCAATGCAACACTACATATCTCAAACCTTCCAAGTATCTATAAAATCACACATCTGCATGATTTCTCTTCATCAAGTTTCCGTACCTCCAGCAGTTCACGCCGTATAAACTATACAACTCTCCCCTAAACAGGAAACTTTTTTTTAACTCCACCACCTTATGTCAGATAAAGTTGATTCATTCGTTAAATTCCATAAAAATATAAAATATCAGAAAAACGTGTTAGCTTTCTTGCGACGAAAGGTAAACTATCATTAGGGTCTGGTAATTAATCAACCAATTACTAAAATGATGGAATCAATTTATCATATCCCCAGAGAATATTTGAAAGGCAGATCAGCGATTAGTAAACTCACAAATGCTGCAAATGTTTCGCTGTCTGTTGCTTCAAAAATGGTTAGTACAACAGGCAATATGACAAAGTTATATGCCACCACCTACACAAATTCAGTACGCACATTTTGATGGCAATGATCATAATGACGTTCATAAGGCGGATATTTTGCTTTTACCACATGTTACTATCAAAATTGATAGAGGCCAATATACATACAAATATGCATTGACTGTTGTTGACGTTGCGAGTAGATATAAAGAAGAAGAATCGTTATTAATTAAACGCCTGCAAAAGTTGCATCTGCCTTTGAACGAATTTATGAATGAGAACTCTAGTGATGGCCACAACTACTACAAGTTGATCCTGGCAAAGAATGTCTTAGTGCAGTAGCATCTTTAATGAAAAAGACCACAATGTTGACTATAGGCCAGGACATACCGCGATTTACCGTGATCAGGCAATTGTTGAACGATTTAATCGAACATCTGTTGCGCGATTATTTGTATATCAATATGCGAAGGAAATAATTCAGAAAGATATAATATGTCCCGAGTGGGTTAGAAGACTTCCATGTGTGATAATTGCATTGAATAATGAGTTTACTCGTGCAACTGCCATGAAAACTATTAATGCGATTACAAAACATAAATCAATACAACAATGCGATTTCTCAAAACAACCCGTTTTAGGTAATGTGACTGTAAGATATTTATATGAACCAGGTGAACTTGAAGGCGGTAAAAAATAGACTGACTGATCCTATTTGGACTATTACGACAAAATAAAGGAAGAAATTTCTTAATTGCTCCTGGTCACTCTCGAGATAATCTAGCTGTATATTATTCCATAGCTGGTGTCATAATATTAATATATAATAATAATTTAATTATAGTAGCAGAGAGGTGCGACCCCAATGTAAAGTCATATGAGTAAACAAAAACGCGTGTACAAAATTTAGAAAAAAAATGACAAAAATGAAGTAACAATTTTATCTCAGTAGCGTCAGCACAAAGCCCAACAAAAATAACAATTTCAGAACTGGTCGATGGAGTTTTACTTTGTGAAGCACACGACCAAATAAATATATGATGGAAAGAGGAAATCCATTCTTTGCACATACTCCAAACAACATAATAACATCCGTCAACTTGGTTCTGACAAGAATTCTTTCTGAGAATCCAGCAGAATATCGATGCCTGGGCATGTGTCTTACAAATTCTTTCCTTTGACCATTGAATATAACTTAATGAAAACAAACAAAAACAAAGATCACCTATTTCTGTTTTTATTGTTTTCTCTTTTCCACAGTTAGTTAGTTCTTTCTCCTCATACATTTGCTGACTTTCCGTGCAGAATGGGTTGAAATGGGTTTTTTTGTAGCTCCAGCGGCGCTAATCATTGCCGTAAGTAAATTTCGTTACAACCACACAAAGATCCTTAGTTTTTATTCTAATTTTATAATTTTTCTTTGATGTTTTAATAATGTTTGATTTTGAAAGCTTTTTCTACTTTCGTACAAATCAAGATATTTGAATCAGTACACATGTTCATATGTTCCTGCAGTTCAGTCTTGTATTCATTCGTATGGTCTATCTTAAAGACTGCAAGTGTAATAGAAGCAATTAATCCGTCAGAGCCTTCAGAAGGAACAAATACGGTACTTCCATAATAATATATGATGCTATATACCTCTTACCGAATGACAATTCAAATTTTTCTAGAGCGTACGCTTCGGATGTGGGAGGTCAGCGAGGAATTTTTAATTGATGTATATAACGCATAAATTCTTTAGGTGGCGCTTACCCATATGAATCAAAATAAACAATTACACGCGGATCAATCGTGTATGCAACCCAGTGAGTTCCAGGTCCGGTGCTGTTATCGAGATTAATGATACCGGTTTCAGTGCTGTTTGGTTGTTGTGATAATTGATCTCACATAAAAAATGCCTCTAAAGTTTTTTTTTATTGCTCATTTGTTTAGCAGCATCGAATAAATCAAAATTTGACAGCGGAGTTAGTAAACCGTCCCTGGCAACCTCAGGCCGTTTCCGCTGTACCATGAATACGGAGTTCCTGGTAGTCTTAGACCCTTTCCTGCTACTGATCGTTTCTTTTTTTTTGTGTATCCCTGTCCGGTAGCTTTCTTTAGTGCCATCCCAGCGACGGTACCAACAGCTCCGAGAGCGGCAGCTTTCGCAACCGCGTGGGCGGCGGCTGCAATTAGCGCTGGTAACGCAGCGAGAAGTGGAAATATACCACCTGATTTTATCATATCTTTGATCGCGGACGCAGAGAGAGAGAGAGAGAGAGAGAGAGAGAGAGAGAGAGAGAGAGAGAGAGAGAGAGAGAGAGAGAGAGAGAGACCTGATCACCTTTTCTATCTTTGATAGCATCATTGAAATGCTTAATCTGACGAGCTGTCAGTGAGTTTATTCTGACCACCAGACATCGGATTGTGTTTTAATGACATTGTAGTTCCACATGTTTTTAGTTGAATCTGATTACAACTTTTTAATCTGACCAGGAGTCAGAGTAACATTAACGTAACTATATGACATTTTATTTAATACGACATTCATCTAATTGTCTACATATTTTCCACTGGTGCATGAACTACCTTCATTCGTCCACCAACACCTTCGAGTAGCATTGATTATCGTCCTTCTCTCGCAACTCTCGCGGAGATGGAGTTGCTGTAATTACAAAGATTTCCTTGATCAAATACCTCAAATACAACATAACCTTCAACTTCTGCCACACATCGTTTGAACTAGTCCAAACAACGCTCACACTGGAACAAAGATCAGTCCATTTTTTCTGTCTCTATCGTCCTCCTCCTAGTAGAAAAAACAAGCTGACTGAATCTCTCGTTTTGGAGCAGTTTCCAAATCTTCTAGAGTATGGAAATTCGATAGGTGGCAACCTAATTATACTTGGAGATTTCAACTTTCACTATGACTGTCCTGGTAAACCAAACACGTAAAAACTCCTATATTCCATTCATGTTTTCAATCTTAAACAGTCAGTTAACAAACCTACCCATAAACTTGGTCACATTTTAGACTGGTTTCTTTATAGACTTGATGATAATATTCTGCAATCAACTCTTGTATCCCACGAACTTGCATCGGATCACCTCTGCATTGTATGGCATCTCGAAGTAACAGTCCCTAACCCTCCACCTCTATTTGCTACTAAGAGAAACCTCCGTATGATAAATAGAACCAAATTCATGCATGACATCCAAGAAAACCTAACAATTTTCTTACATCTAACAGCGGAACAACTTGATAACTGCCTGTGTTCATTGCTTGAAAATGACAAAGTCATCAGCGACAATTCACCGGTGACAATTAGTCACTATGGTAATCATCAACGAGTTCATCAATAAATTCTCGATATACACCAATATCCATGATATCACCTTCGAATAGTCGTCTGCAGATATCAGCGGCTTCATTAATTATTTCCGGTGAGTTATTTCCAGCTCGTTTTTTCCCGATGAGATTTTCTAATCATGCTATGTCTCCGAGAACATAATTAGGACAACGAACAAGACTATTGCCATGGGTTCCAGATGGAGTTAAACTTTGAGAAAATCCCTTACCGGTAGTACCAGGTGCCCCTTGCGTATCATCAGATTCTTCTTCAGATCTAAATCCCAAACTGGCTAAAGTATCATCATCTTCGAGTTGCTCAGGTGTTGAATAAGGTGGCGGTTGCCGTTGAGGTTGTGAGCTATATTCCTTATCAAGTTTTTTTTAATTTCTTTTACAAAATTATCAAATTTGAAATCATCATTTCTGGCTTGTTTTTTGTTGTAATATGCGATATACCCAATTAATAAAATTACCATCGTTTATGGTTGCATATTTTGGTTCTAAAATTTTATCTTTATGTGCCAAACTTGCTAGTGTTCCAGCGGGTAATTTATATTCCTCAATTTCTCTGAGCTGTTCAATAACAACTTTTTTTAAAAGTTTGCTATTAGTTCAATATTTTCCTTAATTGGTTTGAGTTTAGGCGCATGTTTTTTTTCACATCAGCGATTTCAGTACGAATATCTTTAAGTATTTGCTCGTCAACAGGCGGTGATTGTGCAGCGGCTATATCAGCTGGAAAATCTCATAAAATCTTGTTTGTTTGCTTGGCTCTTTTTGCTATTTTGTCAAGCTCGGGAAGAATAGCCGCTTTTTCTCGTTGTTCATCTTTAATATCTCCCAATAAAGCCTTCTCAGTAGCTGTAGTTAACGGTTTAGATAATTGTACAGTATTGGTTGCAAAATCAGCTTGAAATTTTTGTCACGCTTGCAATTTATTTCTAACAGAATCTCTAACAGGTATAAATTTCTTTATTGCCTCTAATCGCTCTCGAGCTAGTCTAGTTGTTAATGATTCTCCTAACATTATTGTTAGATATATAAATAATTTAATTGTAGCAGCTAACAAAACAGGCAATTTATTTTTTATGTATTTAAAAACACTGACGATATTACTTTTGTGTTACGTGGTGCAAAAATAAAAATAACATACCCAGTTACATTATCTTACCTGTAAAGTATTTAAACCTCCTAGCAGTGTTATAGAATTTCAAACGCATACAAATACTTTTGTTGCTGTCAAATGGACATCGTTTTGACTGGAATTTACAAACCGTATTACGAGAGAGCTTATCCTGTGACAGCAGTTATTTATGGGATCTATCCTATAAATGACAAACCGAGATCGAGAAATTAAAACCCCATGAAATTGTTATCGCTGACTTCGTCAGGAATAAATCGTGTAGCCAGCCGAACGAATAATAGAGTATTTTACAAATGCGTTGCGTGGAAACAAATTGACAGATCTAAGACGCAAAAAAATAAATGAATGGGCGCTAGCAGTCAGAGATAATGTGGCAACAATTCAAAATGTAGCTGAGCTAGAAAAGATATTAAAATTTCCAATAACCGTAGCGACGATAACAGGATACGCAATGACGATACATTCTTCGCAGGGATTGACTATATCTGATACAATTGTTTGGATGGTAGATGATTGCATCGACTGGTCGAATTTAGTTTATCTCGCAGTTTCCAGAGTACGAAGAATAAATCAACTTTGAAGAGTTGTTTTAGATACTAATGACAACACAATCAGTGATTTTGTCAACGATGACATAATCAGAAAAAAACTCACTGGTTATAAACAACAGGATAAAAATAAATAAACGAGAATTTGATATTGATGCTGAATTTATAATTATGCTGAAACAACAATAGAATAATCAATGTGTGAGCTGTAATTGTATAATGCGTTGGCAATATTCGGAAAAAGATCCTCGCCAATTTACCGCAGACAGAAAGGATAATAGTCGTGGTCTTACCAGAGATAATGTAATGTTGACCTGTCTTGAGTGTCAGAGACGCAGAGGTGCTAGTTAAGACCACGCGCCGGTAATTTAGTATCCTCGGGTATCACTTGTAATTGTTCACGTGTAAATCCGTGCTGAGGAACAGTTGAATCTAATCTATAGATTGCAGGTCTACCCGTGGATCTAGTTATGTTAGATATTTTATGTGTGGTAACACTCCAAATAGGATCAGTAGCTCTTTTTTACCACCTTCAAGTTCACCTGGCATGTACAAATATCTCACAGTGACATTGTCGAGTATTCGTTGTCTTGAAAAATCATTTTGTGATTTTTAATACGCGTATATACTTTTTTTTTGATAGCGTTATTAGGTTTCATATTAATTGTTCGAGTAATCTCATTATTTAATGCACCTATCACACCTGACAATCTCTTGACCCATTCCCGAGATCGTTTATCCTGGATAAATTTCTTCGCGTATTGATATCCAAATAACCGTTCAGCAATTGTCCGAATAAATCGTTCAACAATTTCCTGATCGCGATGTAGTGCAGTATGTCCTCTTTGTATCGTGGTATTAGGATGCTTCATTGTTGATAACACTGTACCCTGAAATTTCTTGCCATGATCAACCTGCAATAGATTTGGCCACTGCAGAAGACCTCGTCGATAAATCCTTTCAAACGCAGAAGCTACTTCAATTGATGACTTTGTCGTTAATGGTTCAGCTTGTTTGTATTTACTCGCAACATCAACTACGGTTAGCGCATAATTGTATGTGTGTTTATTAAAAATACCATGCGGCAGAAATGATACATCAGCCTGATGAACTTCATTAGGGACGCTGACATCAAAATGTGCGAAGTTAATTTGTTTAGGTGTAGGTACATAAATCTGCCACATCGCCTGTTTGGAGAACCAATTCGTCGCGGTAGTACTTTTTACTTTTGCGGCGTTAGCGAGTTTATCGATTGCTTACTTACCTCGCCAGTATCCTCTTGGAGAATGATAAATATATTCCATATTGTTATAAATTACCAGCACCCAGCATTAATTTACTTTTCATCGCCGATTTTATCAACCAGGATGCTAATTTTTCTTTGAAGGATTTATCGGTGATAGAATTTAACGCATGAATCAATTTCACATCTGCGATATGTCTGTGTTGCAGATTGCTACTTTTAAAAGCAACATCATGAGCATGACATGCCTTATCAATAGCGTTTATTGGGTATTCGCCGGGACGGGGTTGGTCTTGGTCATCAAGTCTAATGTCAAGTCTGGTTCCAGGGCCACAATAACTATACCCTGGAAAGTGCTTTTCTCCTGGATACTTTGCCCATGGAGTCCCGGGAAGTTTTGTCAATTTTGCTGCAATATCACCTCGTTTTTAAAAAAAAATCATTACCCGATTTCATGGAAACAAATCTAAATTTTTTTGTTCCACATTTTACACACTTACCAGCAAGTGCTGATCTGTTATTGCTTCTTGTAATTGTTGTCAAGTCGTTTGTGCTAGTACGCGTTTTACATTTCACACAATATAGGTCCATAATTATTTATAATAACATGAATGTAATTGATTTTTCGTCGAAAAAAACACGAGAACCCGTTAAGCATCATGCAGCGCTACCAAATTCTATTCGCATGATTATAATTGGAACATCTGGAAGTGGCAAGACGTAGTTGTTACTTAAGTTGATAACGAGATGGATGAAATGGGATAAACTATATTTGGTAGCCCCAAGTGTAGACGATCAGCGATGCTACGAGGTGTTTAAGGATTTTAACGAGAAAGCAAAATCAGAAATCGAGGAAGAAATTATTGAATTTATCACCGATATCGAAGAAGCACCGAGTATTGATTCTATTGATGGAATTATTAACAATTTAGTCGTATATGATGATGTTATGTTGGATAAACAAGCAAACCCTGCCAGGATATTTTCCAGAGGTAGACATAAAAATACTGATGTGATATATGTTACTCAGAGATATACACAGATACCAAAACCAGGGATAACTATAATATTCTTGCTGTATTTAATGGAGTTGACACCCATACGCTACAAAATATTCACCGGACCTGGTGCAGTGGAGATATGGATTATAATCTCTTTAGAAATTTCTTTAGTCACGCTAAGTCGGTCCCACATGGATTTATAACGGTAAATTTGCGTGACCCTAGATCAAGATATCGTATCGGACTTGATAAAATATTCGGTTAAAACCAGAACAGTTTTGGTCCCCGTAAAGGCTTTGAAAACTCGATATATTTACTCTCTGAGTAGAGGTTTTATTTTTGTTTTGAAAACTTGGTCTGTTCACCCTTTTTTAGTTTTGTCTGAAATAGTTTCGGTCTCCGTAGAGGCCTTATTTTTGTTTGAAAACTTGGTCTGTTCATCCTTCTTGCTGATTGTTTCTGAGACTATTGTTGGATTATAATGATGATCTAGGCAGGGACAAATATGTTGAAGCATTCGAAATATTCTATCGGAAACTGGGTTTCAATTTTCTGGTTTAATCAAAACATTCCCAACAAATGCTGGCTAGATTCAATATTTAAGAAATGACTTCACGATCAGTTTATACAAACATGGGAATCATCCATTACGACATCGTCAAAGCTTATAAATATATATTTTTTAAAAAGGAATTTAAATTAGAATTTAAAATTAGAACGTTTATTTGTTACGTTCATTGTTTACCGATACAGAAGGGAAGATGCGAG
Source organism: Unio delphinus (assembly GCA_029339505.1). Classification (NCBI taxonomy): domain Eukaryota; kingdom Metazoa; phylum Mollusca; class Bivalvia; order Unionida; family Unionidae; genus Unio; species Unio delphinus. The sequence goes on from JAQISU010000042.1 coordinate 14,277,410, forward strand.
AATGTGCCTATATATAAAAGATTGTGTACCTCCCTTAGCTCCAATGCGCATGCCCACAAAAAATATCCAGTGCCGGATAGTATACTGTTCTACACTTGATTAGCAAAACATAAAGTCAACAAAGGAAAACCAATGAATCAATTATATATGTCAAACTTATTTTGTTCATAATAGGAGAATAATTATAGACACTAAATTAGATAATTAGATTCGGTGTCCATACTTTCATTGTATCAGATAATCAAATTTGTATTTTCCAAATAATTAAATTAAATACATAGTCCATATTTATATTATACCTGGTAATATAGATTCATTATCTATATTTTCATATACATTTGTAGGAACATTTCACCTTGCTCTCCGATTTTAAACATTTATTGAACATTTTTGGCTACATAACTTTAAAGAAAACAATTTCAACAATTTGTATTTTTCAAATGTTGATACATCCTTCTTTCTCAGTTACTTTCGCAAGGCTAATAGTTTGTTTATAGCACGAGCTAAGAAAGTTATGATACAAGTTCGATAAGAAAATTATAACACGAATTCAATACGGCAGCTGATCTTTAATGCTACATATTTTAAATCGGAAAAGGGTATTTTTTTAACTTTTGGAATTTTGAAACATCAAGTATTGGAAGGTACATGCAATAACGTTCAAATTTGCTGGGTCTTTAGACAATATTTCTGTATACCACCTGCAAATTCATTTAGAACAGTCTTTCTAAAATTAGATTAATTCTGTTTAACTTTCCTTGCATTAAAGATTGAAGATGTAAGTTTTAACAATACAATTATTTCAATTATTTCGTCCTATTACTTTGGTTCGTCTTTTAAAATCAATATTATTCCACGTGACCGGATGTAAAATTGCAAACAGTATGATTTAAGAAAAGGAGACTGCTTGTAAGAAAAAGCCCTACAAGTTCAATAATAAATGGATACTCACAATTATTCATCTTTGTTGTCTTTTTTTATCAGTCGCTCGTTCTATCTTAGCATCATACATACTCATTTTTAACCTGAAGTATGTTTATGTAATATACGTATGCGAACACATTCATTCGAGGACATACATACACTAGATGAAATGAGAGAGACACACATACAGACAAACAAGCAGATAGGTGAGAACAACAAATGTCCTATGCATGCATAGTGTGTCTAACATAGATATTTCCCCAAATTGTATACTCTAAAATTTCCATCCATTCAAGGAAATAAAATTAAATAATCATCATGGAGACTCGTACATGCGCCAGTCTGTTGACATTTGTGCATTTTGAAAGAAACTCAAGTTATTTCATGAAAAAGATAAATATCATTAATATAAATTCAGCAGTCCAAATCAATAATAAAAGAAGTTAGCATTTTTATCGTTGTCGTTCAACCTCAATTTACTGCTATGACTAAAGCTGTAAAAAATAAATAAACATATTTTCAATATTCTTCAAGCGAGATAAATTGCAACAACTTTGTATGCAGCGATACACTTTTGCACCAACAAATAATACAAACTAGTACATAATGTAGTAATGGGAAGATATTGAAGATCTGAAATAGGCAGAGAACATGTGTTTGAAAGCTGGCTGCAGCGCAAGTTAGTGAGAGAAAAAAAGTTGTAACAACAATTGATCAGATATTGATAGAGCATCTTTTTAGTATAGTGAGATATCGAGCCTGCTTGCAAAATGTGAGCGGTTTGTCACATTTTCTTGATCTACCTCTGCCATCTTTAATTATTGAACTATCCGGAAGTGAGTTGCACCGATACGCCCTCTGGTGAGATAGTAACCATGAAACTCCTCGAGACCAAATGTATCAAAGTTTAAAGAATTAATGCGTTCTGAGAAACATGGTATTTTAAGAAATCTATCGAAATTGATTGAGATTATGTAATAAAATTAAGTTTTAAAATGATCTTATTCCGTTGAAGAAATGACCGTAATAATGTAATAATGCTGTTAATCTGAGTTATATTGCACTTACTGTGAACAAAAAAATCGTCGATAGCTAATGTAAACACATGCAAAACAAGATAATATTTTCCTCATATGTTGCGTATTGTAGCCTAAGTGTAGTAAAGCATTTGTTTTGTCTTGTCAAACCAATTAACGGTATACTTCAGCAAAGTGAAGTCTGACCACACCATCCTTCCACATGGGTCTGTTCATGTACATAACCAGCAACGTTCACACTTTCATTCTAAATAATTACTTTTTCTAGCATTCATCTTATTATCGATGCATATTTGCTATGATAAAGTTGGGAATATCTTATCTACGAAAACTGTAAAACTATTAAAAAATTTGGACATTCTAGTGAGAACAATTATCGTGCCTGTCGCCTCTTGTCTAACGGAAGTCCCCATCAAAGAAAGCCTTATGCAAAACAAAAACAACATTAAAACAGAATTTATGGAGTTTATTTCAAAACGAGAAAATTTGACACTTTTCTACATTTAAAAGCATCGATAGTAGAGAGGTTTAATTGAACTTCAAAAACTAGAACGTGGAAGCATTTTACTGAAAGTTGAACCATAAATTTAGTATGTTTATTGAATATCATTATTGACTATGTCAATAGTACATGTCACCCATTGATGGACATGACACTGCTGCAAGCGAGCAAAATGGAGAAAGATCTAAATTATGGATTTCATTTATTGTAACGACACAACAGTTTCAGCTCTTTGCTAATTAATGCAACAATCATAAGAGCATGAACATTTCAGCAGTACATATTAATTACTTTTAAAAATGTTTAGAAATCGTGTACCTCGCATAAATCTATCGATATCATCGATATTCTCTCATTTTAAGTTTGTCACTCTGTAGACAATGACAGCACCAAAAAAAACCCTCTTACACTTTAGGAAAAGTTTCTGACGTAAAATTAGGTATGAACACCCTTGTCTGAAAATATCTAAAGTTTGAAATTCAAACTAATTTGTCTATTTTAAATTGCCTTATTTTTACAATCTGAAAGCATCATTTAATCTTCGATCCGTTCTATAATTTCTGTATGTTCTACAATAGCATGAACGTTTCTTTCTATACTGTTCTACAAAATGACTCGTCCTTGAATAGATTTACAGTTAGAGTGACACATAACGAACTGGTAAACGGAAGTAGAAGTTCTAGTTTAGGTCTGTTTACAATCAAAGATTAATATGTTTGCTTTGCATGGACAATGTCTTGTGTACAATGCAATGATTATTTATTGCTATGATAGATGGTAAAGTGATCTTTAACGTAACACCGCTCATCGAATTATTACTTTAAGAATCGATATGCAGTTTTAACGGTTATAGCTCACAGTCCGAGAAAGGATGTGGACTAGATACTTTGAAAGAGTCTGGCTCCTTTAAAATTTAACATTTACGTTTTCAACTGATATATAGTTTTCTTTAATTCGTTTTCTTAGCTACGATGTCGTAGCCTCAACTTGATTTGTTGTGTAGGAGTAAGGGTACTATCAGTTTCTAAGCATTAAAAATCAGATGAAGTTACTCCTGATCCGCGGATGCCAATATTGTATTCATCCATGCTGGTATTGTGCATTAACATATGTTTAAAACTTTATAAACGAACGGGTCTGCAGTTTTCCTTTCTAAGTCTACTGAAATTGCACAACGTTGAAACTGGTCAGTTATTTAATGGATTAAGAAGTTTGCAAAATAACGATGATTTGGGCCCAACATACTACTCGCTAATAAAAACACTACATTCAAAATTGTTTAAGATGACAAATTTCAGTTTGACTTAGAAACAGTTGGAACCAATACATTAGGTTAAGCAAAGAAATTGACATGATTCTACACACACACACACACACACACACACACACACACACACACACACACACACATATATATATATATATATATATATATATATATATATATATATATATAAAGGCAAATAGAGAACAAATAGACAACACAAACAAATAAAACACAAAAAACTGTTGTGTTTGCAAACTTTACATGGATGTTTCTACAGGAATTAAACTTTATGTTTTATGTTTCAACTAGTTAATTTCAACTTGTTGCGGATGCTGGAAAACATTCGTATTGACCTAGAAATTGACCATGTATGTTTAGTTTTCTCTTGTCACTGTGCTAGAAAATGTTCTGGTCTCTATCATAGGTTGACAGGTTTTGCACCTTTTATCGCCACAGGTGCCAGATTGACTTGGGTGGTCTTGATTAGTGATTGGCGCTAGCTTTGCCCTGACTAGGATGTCCTTGAGGTTTTTTGGTCTCCGGTAGGCTACTACAGGTTTGTTCGAGAGGATTACTAGGAGCTTATGGCCACCAGTGTAAAAGTCCAATAGATAATTTTCCTATGGATGTTTCTTGGTGGCAGTTAAGGTACAGATCATTCATAAACTGGATTGAATAGACTTTGGTTAAAGAAAATTAGTGTTAAATTTTAAAAGTACAATTAGTATTTAATTTAAAATGAGTTAGGCACATACATGACCCATGTGCCTTGTACTATATTCTAGTCTAGGTTATGGTCATTAATTCAGGCAGTCTAGAAGCTTTGGGACCATCCATTGCGTACATACACAAAAATCTGCCAAAGTTTGAATCCTCTCCCCTCTTTGTCAACATGCGTACTTTTCTTTACCCCCCCCCCCCCCCATGCGTACGTTCACTTGACGCACCCCCCCCCCCCCCGCTTGAATTCTATAGAACGGCATATAGTTAATCCACGCAGAAACGATAAAGGATTGAAAATATTAACTTGTTTAATAAAACAGATAGTTCACCTTCGTTGAATGTCTTGCTGCATCAAAGAAAAAAAGCTGCATAACTGTATAAAGGTTGTCTAATGTCCTCTAAAATTCAAACGCCGACTATTAGACAAATTATTATAGAGGTTTCATCCCCCCACATATGCACACGCACATTATCAACTGAGTCCCCCATACGCAAGCCTATGCATTGGGATTAACTCCTCCTTTGCGTACGTACTAAATTGACGGCCCCTGTCTGTTGAGTCTTCATGTTTATATCTTGGTTATTTAAATTGTCTGTGGAATTAGGACCATTCTCGCTCCCTGTGTATCTGGTTTGGTGAAAAGGGTATTTCATTTTAGTGTCCGTTTACAAATATTTTCAATGTTTACCTCCTTGTCTCGTGTGAATATGTTAATAGCGTTTGATGGGCCTCGAGTGGCCGAGTGGTCTAAAGCGCTGTCCGTTACGGATCACTGCCATCTCACCTCTGTCTGCATGGGTTCGATTCTAGGATTCGGACAATGTGGGTATGTGAGAAAGCTTGCCAGTAGCTTCTCATGGGTCAGTGGTCCGGGGTTTTTCGGGTTCTTCCTCCACCATTAATACTGGCCGTGAAAAATGGCGTTAAACCATAAAAAACAAACATAATAGCGTTTGATATTTGAGTATGTTTCATAGTTGCAACTATCAAATGATTGAATGAATTGGATTTTTAAAAAGGAAGTCCCGGCTATTAAAATATTTATTGAAAGGTCACTATGACCCTACTCAAATATTTATAAATTGCCCAAACGGACGTACGTAAAAATGCGCGACATCATCATAGCTCGTGTTTCATAACATATAAAATATAAGAAGCTACGCATAACGTGCTGGTTGAGAACGTAACATAGAATATAGAAATACCGTTTATACTTTATAGATCTTTTCTAAACATTTCAATGTAATTAATATATGTAAAGATAAACATTGAGATTAAATTTATATGTAGAACATTACATAACGTGAAATAAAAATCTTACTTTAGTCCCAAATTATACCTTTCAATAAGGGAAATAATTTCACGGGAACCCATTGCGGCATATTCACATGTGAAGGATTACGAGGCTCTGATGAGGCGAGAGATTGATAACAAATACAAAACAGTTTGGAGCTAAGCAAAAGCTAAAGTACTCTATCTAGGGGGAAGGAACAGATTACATCCACAAAACGGAGAGTAAACTTAAAAGCCACGTTGTGTTAGCAAAATGGCGAAGTCTAGAAACTTAAAAGAAAAAAAAAATAACAAAAAAAATCCCAAAACAAATAACATTAAAAAGAAGAACAAATAACTGACGCAAGGTCTTATAACAAGTAAACCACAAGACGCTCGCCATATTATTTTGAGAGGGTCGTGAAGATCAACCTTAATAGTTTAAAACTTCCTACCAAATTTTGTATCTTTTAAAGCTATTACTACAAACCTAATCTGGGTATGTGGCCAAAAAGGTAAAGAACCGTTACCTGCTAGGAATAATCAACTAATAGATTCATAGAAATAATAAGAATCTCTCTCTCTCTCTCTCTCTCTCTCTCTCTCTCTCTCTCTCTCTCTCTCTCTCTGATCTGTATATTAGATCTTTAAGAATACATCCATCGCGAGCAAATTTGACTTATATCAAGGATATGTAAATACTTGAGAATATATTGTTGATCAATACAACACGTCCGATGATCCAGATAATTATATTGGACTACGCCTTAAGAAAGATGAATACAATCCTGTTTCCATCTTGATACTTATGTTCTTTTAGAAGGGTTAACACCAAATGGAATTGTGTTTCCATCTTGATACTTATGTTCTTTTAGAAGGGTTAACACCAAATGGAATTGTGTGCTCTTGCTGTCTTTTAAGATTGGTGAGTTACTTTTTGCTCGGACTAGATAGCCAATATGGTGCTGAGCTGCCGTTAACGCTAATTTAATTTTTATTTTTGGACCTTCGTGAAACCCATTTATCTCTTCATCTTTACTTTTTGTTGAGAAAGATTTACTTTTCTTGGGGTTTTGTGCAATTCTCAGTCTTTACATGTGTGCAGTTTTACTTTTCATTATTACCATGCATCCACTACTACGCTAACACACACACACACACACACACACACACACACACACACACACACACACTTGTAGAACATACAAAATGTCATTTATAATTGATTTGAGGTTGATTTCCTGCACATAATGTATCAGAAATTTTACCATCAGAACGGGGACACACAAATATACACACAGTGTCAGACATTATACAATCAAATGGGGGGGGGGATATTCCATAAATATGTATTGTGATTCTACATAACTGTTAAATGAGAAGGAAAAAATAATCCGAACTCATGTACGTAGTTCATTCCATGTTAACAAACTAAACTGAAATTTCATGTTCAGTGTTTGTATTATTATTATTATTATTATTATTATTATTATTATTATTATTATTATTATTATTATTATACAAATAATACTATCATACAGGTTAGATAAAAAAAATTGTACTCTACAGAGGATCGAACGTTTGTAAACGGCACCGTTCGCTTTGCCTGCACACACCGACCCATATTCCATGGGTTCCTTTTCACCCGCGAGCAAGGGTTTGAATCTCCTTAGAGTACGAATTAAAACCTCTCTAACCTGTATGATAGTATTATTTGTATTAAATATTAATTCTGTCCACAATTATCAAGCATTCTCTATAGAATCCAGGGATAGCACATTCCGTTCTGACGTATATTTATAATTCTCTCTCTCTCTCTCTCTCTCTCTCTCTCTCTCTCTCTCTCTCTCTCTATATATATATATATATATATATATATATATATATATATATATATATATATATATAGTTACAGGCACAGGGTTTATTCACTTGAACGAGCGGTGTCAAAACCGTGGCGCGTATCCCGCTGGAAGTCATGTTTTCCCCAAATTTCCAAAGACTTACACACAATTTGAGTTGTAAAATGGAAAGTCAGACTTGTCTGCTTCATTTAATAAATTTTACTCTAATCAATTGGTGACCATAGTTAAAACTACTTGCCCAAAAGTCCATTAACCGCACATTTGCATTGTTTTTCTTCATTATCATCAGATTTCCGTACCGCCAGCCGGTTATGCCATAGAAAATACACTAGTATTCCCTTTCTAACTGGGAACAATTTAACTGCGCCGCCCTAGGCCAGTCAATCCACAAATTTTCCGGCGTATCACGCGTATATTATTACGCCTATTTTCCCCTATGGACAAATAAACGGTGTCTACAAAGCCCCAACTTAATGATTCCATTGCTTAATTTACTGGTTTCCTACCGTAAATATTGCCATTTCAACCACAACACTATTATACACCATTAGATTTTAATATGGACTATGTTACAAAAGGGACAGTCATTCGGCTAGGACCTAATTTCACTACTAACGAACCCTAGCATGGTTCGAATTCACTAACACTCGGCTTTGTGACGTTTGCTTCTAATAATTGGCTAATTATTTCGGGCTAGGAATATTTCCATGGCGCCGAATCCAAATAATCACACAAATAAATCTAGGAATTGCTTAAAAACGGGGCAGAAAATGGTGTTATTCTTTGGTTAGCCTGTTCGTTATTACGCTTCTTGTCAACAGTAGCAACAATGTTAGTTTGTGGCAGTAGTAATTGTTTAATACTTGCAACAAACGTAACGAAGGCAGAAATTTGAATTGAATGTAAGCACACAAATCGGCGTCTTTACAACTTGTTAACAAAAATTTAAAATCAATATTACACATGCTTACAATTTTACCCAAGAAAAAGTTTGAAATTACAGTTTTAAACCAATCAAATTATAACGTAATTTCTAGTATTCCCCCTTTAATTTAAAATAAAATACCCACATCCGAATGAACACGTTGATATTTTCTAATGAAGGCTCACAGTTAAATAAAGATAAAATGTACAAACACAGAAAAACGGCTAAAATCTCTAGCTCATTTAACAAACAACACGCATAATATCTGGATGAAACATATTATTCAGTTGTTTTGTGTTCCCGGTCTAATTTGGTGATAAGTGTTATGAACGTTGGCATACCCACGAATAAACACATAAACCTATATTGCTCCCAGTGTTAAAAAAGAAATATATAATAAATACATGTCTGTTTGCATACTTCATTTTAATCCTGTTCGATTTCGATAGTACCTTCAGTGAGTAATTTGAAGCGAAGTGCGCGAGCTGACAGCAAAGCAGTGTGACTTTTTACCGCGTAAACGGGGACGTGGATTTTCGACTGATAAACACGGGGTTTTATGTACTTAATAATGCGTCATTGTATGGTAGGTCTATAAAATTATTAACCAGTACCTAATTTTGTGCCATTGTATGATAGGTCTATTAAAAACTTCTACCAGTGCCTAATTTTGTGTCACTGTATGGTAAGTCAATAAAAAATCCTACCAATGCCTACTTTTGTATCACTGCATGGTAGGTCTATAAAAAAGACCTACCAGTACCTAATTTTGTATCATTGCATGGTAGGTATATAAAAAAAACTATCAGTACCTAATTTTGTGTCATTGTATAGTAGGTCTATAAAAATCCCACCAGTACCTAATTTTGTGTCAATGTATGGTAGGTCCATAAAAAAAACTACCATTACCTAATTTTGTCATTGTATGGTAGGTCAATAAAAACTCCTACCAGTGCCTAATTTTGTGTCATTGTATTGTAGGTCTCTAAAAACTCCTACCAGTGCCTACTTTTGTGTAATTGTATGGTAGGTCAATAAAGAACAATACCAGTACCTAATTTTGTAATTACATGGTAGGTCTATAAAAGAAACTACCAGTACCTAATTTTGTGTCATTGTATGGTAGATCGATAAAAAAGCTACCAGTACCTACTTTTGTGTCATTGTGTGGTAGGTTTATAAAAAAAATACCAGTTCCTATTTTCTGTTATTGTATGGTAGGCCTATAAAAAAAACTACCAGTACCTAATTTTGTGTCATTGAATGGTAGGTCTATAAAAATCAAACCAGTACCTAATTTTGTGTCAATGTATGGTACGTCTTTAAAAAAAAAAACTACCATTAGCTAATTTTGTCATTGTATGGTAGGGAAATAAAAATTAACTACCAGTACCTAATTTTGTGTCACTGTATGGTAGGTCTATAGAAAAACCTACCAGTACCTAATTTATGTCATTGTCTGGTAGGTCTATAAAAAAAGCTAACAGTACCTAATTTTGTGTCATTGTATGGTAGACTACCAGTACCAAATTTTGTGTCACTGTATGGTAAGTCAATAAAAAACCTACCAGTACCTAATTTTGTGTCATTGTATTGTAGGTCTATAAAAAAAACTAACAATACCTAATTTTGTGTCATTGTATGGTAAGTCTTTAAATAAAAGTACCAGTATCTAATTTTGTGTCATTGTATGGTAGGGCTATAAAAACTCCTACCAGTGCCTACATTTGTGTAATTGTATGGTAGGTCTATAAAAAACCCTACCAGTACCTAATTTTGTCATTGCATGGTAGGTCTATAAAAAATACCAGTACCTAATTTTGTGTCAATGTGTGGTAGTTCTATGAAAAAACACTACAAGTACCTAATTTTGTGTCATTGTATAGTAGGTTTACAATAAAAAAAATACCAGTACCTAACTTTGTGTCATTGTATGTTAGGTCTATAAAACAATAACCAGTACCTTATTTTCTGCCATTGTATGGTAGATCTATAAAAAAAACTATCAGTGCCTAATTTTGTGTCATTGTATGGTAGATCTATAAAAACTCCTACCAATGCCAACTTTTGTGTCATTGTATGGTAGGTCTATAAAAAAGACCTACCAGTACCAAATTTTGTATCACTGCATGGTAGATCTATATGAAAAAACTACCAGTACCTAATTTTGTGTAATTGTATGGTAAGTCTAAAAAAATCTACCTTTATCTAATTTTGTCATTGTATGGTAGGTCTATAAAAAAAACTATCAGTACCTAATTTTATGTCATTGTCTGGTAGGTCTATAAAAAAGCTACCAGTACCTAATTTTGTGTCACTGTATGGTAGGTCAATAAAAAACCTATCAGTACCTACTTTTGTGTCATTGTATGGTAGGTCTATAAAAAAAGACCTACCAATGCCTAATTTTGTATCATTGCATGGTAGGTATATATAAAAAACTAGCAGTACCTAATTTTGTGTCACTGTATGGTAGGTCTATAAAAATCCCACCAGTACCTAATTTTGTGAGAATGTATGGTAGGTCTATAAAAAAAACTACCATTTAATTACATAATTTATGGCAGGTCTATAAAAGAACTGTACCAGTACCTAATATTGTGTCATTGTATGGTAAGTAAAAAAAAAACTACCAGTACCTAATTTTGTGTCATTGTATGGTAGGTCTCTCAAAACTCTTATCAGTAACTAATGTTGTGTCATTGTATGGTAGGTCTCTCAAAACTCTTATCAGTAACTAATGTTGTGTCATTGTATGGTAGGTCTCTCAAAACTCTTATCAGTAACTAATGCTGTGTCATTGTATGGTAGGTCAATACAAGAAGCTACCAGTACCTAATTTTGTGTTATTGTGTGGTAGGTCCATTAAAAAGCTACCAATATATAATTTTGTGTTATTGTGTGGTAGGTCTATAAAAATCCCACCAGTACCTAATTTTGTGTCAATGTATGGTAGGTCCATAAAAAAGCTACCATTACCTAATTTTGTCATTGTATGGTAGGTCAATAAAAACTCGTACCAGTGCCCAATTTTGTGTCAGTGTATTGTAGGTCTCTAAAAGTACCTACCAGTGCCTACTTTTGTGTAATTGTATGGCAGGTCAATAAAGAACCCTACCAGTACCTAATTTTGTAATTGCATGGTAGGTCTATAAAAAAAACTACCAGTACCTAATTTTGTGTCATTGTATGGTAGATCGATAAAGAATATACCAGTACCTAATTTTCTGTTATTGTATGGTAGGTCTATAAAAATCTCACCAGTACGTAATTCTGTGTCAATGTATGGTACGTCTATAAAAATAACTACCATTACCTAATATTGTCATTGTATGGTAGGTCTATAAAAAAATTACTAGTACCTAATTTTGTGTCACTGTATAGTAGGTCAATACAAAACCTACCAGTACCTAATTTTGTGTCATTGTATTGTAGGTCTATAAAAAAAACTACCAGTACCTAAGTTTATGTCACTGAATGGTAGGGCTTTAAATAAAACTACCAGTATCTAATTTTGTTTCATTGTATGGTAGGGCTACAAAAACTCCTACCAGTGCCTACATTTTTGTAATTGTATGGTAGGTCTATAAATAACCCTACCAGTACCTAACTTTGTGTCATTGTATGGTAGGTCTACAATAAAAGAAAAAAAACTACCAATATCTAGTACCATCATTGGATGGTAAGTCTATAAAAACTCCTACCAGTACCTAATTTTGTGTCATTGTATGGTAGGTCTAAAAAAAAATAACCAGTACCTAATTTTCTGCCATTGTCTGGTAGATCTATAAAAAAAACTATCATTGCCTAATTTTGTGCCATTGTATGGTTGGTATATAAAACTCCTACCAATGCCAACTACCATTTAATTACATAATTGTGTGGTAGGTCTATAAAAGAACCGTACCAGTACCTAATTTTGTGTTACTGTATGATATGTCAATAAAAAACCTACCAGTACCTAATTTTGTGTCATTGTATGGTAGGTCTATAAAAAAAACAACTAATACCTAATTTTATGTAATTGTCTGGTAGGTCTATAAAAAAGCTACCAGTACCTAATTTTGTGTCACTGTATAGTAGGTCAATAAAAAACCTACCAGTACCTACTTTTGTGTCATTGCATGGTAGGTCCATAAAAAAGACCTACCAGTACCAAATTTTGTATCACTGCATGGTAGGTCTATATAAAAAAACTACCAGTACCTAATTTTGTGTCATTGTATGATAGATCTAAAAAAAACAACCTACCATTACCTAATTTTGTCATTGTATGGTAGGTCTATAAAAAAAACTACCAGTACCTAATTTTGTGTCATTGTATGGTAGGTCTATAGAAAAACCTACCAGTACCTAATTTTATATCATTGTCTGGTAGGTCTATAAAAATCCCACCAGTACCTAATTTTGTGTCAATGTATGGTAGGTCTATAAAAAACTACCATTTAATTACATAGTTTATGGCAGGTCTATAAAAGAACCGTACCAGTACCTAATGTTGTGTCACTGTTTGGTAAATCATTGTATGGTAGGTCTCTAAAAACTCCTATCAGTAACTAATGTTGTGTCATTGTATGGTAGGTCGATAAAAGAAGCTAGCAGTACCTAATTTTGTGTCATTGTATGGTAGGTCAATAAAAATGCTACCAGTACCTAATTTTGTGTAATTGTTTGGTAGGTCTATATATATAAAAAAAATACCAGTACCTAATTTTGTGCCACTGCATGGTAGGTCTATAAAAACTCCTACCAGTGCCTACTTTTGTTTACTTGTATGGTAGGTCTATAAAAAATCCTACCAGTACCTACTTTTGTCATTGTATGTTAGGTCTATAAAAAGAGCTACCAGTACCTATTTTTGTGTCATTGTATGGCAGGTCTATATATAAAAAAAACTACCAGTACCTAATTTTGTATCATTGTATGGTAGGTCTATAATAAACCCATACTAGTACCTAATTTTGTGTCATTGTATGGTAGGTTTATAAAAACTCCCGCTAGTGCCCAATTTTGTGTCTGTAAGGTATGTTTATAAAAGCTCGTACGAGTGCCTAATATTGTGTGTTTGGATGTTATGTTTGTGTGGGGGTAAAGCGTGTGTATGTTCCTACCTTTTGTTGGATTATAGGGATGAATGTTGGGATTGTAATAAAAACAAAAAACAGGGTGAGTTGACAGTGATCGGTATAGCATGGCACTTAAGATCATTCGACCATTCGGAGCTTGTGTGCTAGATTTTAGAGGTTATGTGAGATGTTTGTGTGTAATAAATGAGTGCAAATTTCACCCAGTTAATATATGCCTGAACGTTTGAACTAAGCAATGCAGTCAATCTATTTAGATTGTCAAGTCAACAATATTAGACGTAAGAAAAGTGTATGGTTTTTTTTCTTCGAAAATCCTTTCATATAACTATTTTAGAACTTTTTTTATACGAATGATTCAGTCTTCATTTCTCAAATACTGATAGGCTTCATGTGTCCTTGAAATTACCACTGAATGGAACAGACAGACAGATGTTTAGAGTGCTGTCATTTTCTAATCAACGTACATTGGTCAATCCATTGAGTGTTGCCATTTTCTAATCAATGTACCTTGGTCTATCCAATAGGTGTTGTTATTTTCTAATCAAAGTAATGTTGTCAGTCCATTGAATGTTGTCATTTTCTAATCGAAGCACTTTGGTCTACACTTTGAGTATCATTTTCCAATCAAATTAATTTTGGTAAATCCTTTGAGTGTTGTCATTTTCTAATCAAAGTACATTGGTCAGTCCATTAAGTATTGTCATTTTCTAATTAAATCCATTGAGCGTTGTTATTTTCTAATCAATGTACTTTTATCTATCAATTAAGTTGTAATTTTCTAATCATATCACTTTTGTTTATGCTTTGGGTGTTGTCTTTTTCTAATGAAAGTAATTTGGTCTATTCATTGAATGTTGTCATTTTCTTATCAAGGTCTATCCATCAAGTGTTGTCATTTTCTAATCGAAGCAGTTTTGAAAGTATTCAATGCTTTGAGTATTGTCATTTTCTAATCAAATTAATTGGTCAATCCATCGAACATTGTCATTTTCTAAGTAAAGTACTTGGTAAATCCATTGAGCGTTGTCATTTTCTAATCAAAGTACTTTGGTCAATCCATTGAGCGTTATCATTTTCTAATCAATGTATTTTTGTCTATCAATTAAGTAATCATTTTCTAATCATATTATTTTGGTCTATGCTCGAGTGTTTTCATTTTCTTATCAAATTTCTTTGGTCAATCCGTTAAATGTCATTTTCTAATCAAAGTAAATGTACTTTGGTCTATGCTAAGAGTGTTGTCATTCTCTAATGAAAGTAATTTGGTCTATTCATTGAGTGTTGTCATTTTCTTATCAAGGTCAATCCATCGAATGTTGTCAAGTTTCTAATCGAAGCAGTATGGTCGATGCTTTTAATATTGTCATTTTCTTCCTTGGCATCCGTCCGTCTACGTGAGACGATGGCGTAGCTCCAAAGTCAGCTGTTCCTTCTTTCTAGCTCTCTTTTGAGCATGCTTCCTATTTCTGTCATCCTCAGCTTTGCTAACTCCCTGCTTGACAGCTAGGCGCCAGACGGGATGGTCATTAGCAAAGCTCTCCCATTTGTTGACATCGATGTTGGCCGTCTTTATGTCTCTCTTGCAAACGTCTTTGTATCGCAGGCGTGGACGTCCAGTTGGTCGTGTACCTTCTGCTAGTTCCCCATATAATATGTCCTTAGGGATGCGGCCCGTGTCCATTCTCTTGAAATGGCCGAGCCAGCGAAGGCGCCTCTCACTGAGAATGGCGAACATGCTATTGATGTTGGCGCGTTTTAGAACCTCTGTGTTCGGTACTTTGTCCTGCCACTTGATGTGCATAATGCGCCGCAGACATCTCAAGTGGAAGCTGTTGAGTTTTCTCTCGTGACTTGCGTAAGTGGTCCATGTTTCGCTGCTGTAGAGGAGTGAGCTGTGCACGCAGGCTTGGTAGACACGCAGTTTGGTCTTCTTGGTGAGGTTGGGGTTGTTCCATACCCTCTGGCTAAGTTTGGCCATCACTGCAGCTGCCTTGGCAATCCTACCATTCACCTCATAATCAATTGAGAGTGAGCTGGAGATGTTGGACCCGAAGTATGTGAAGTTCTCGACAACTTCCAAGTTGTATCCATCAATGGTGACAGAGGGAGGGGAGTCTGCATCTTGCGCCATGACGTTTGTTTTCTTCAAGCTGATGGTCAGTCCGAATTCCTTGCAAGCATTGGAGAGGCAACTTACCAGCTGCTGTAGTTAATCTTCCGTGTGGGATGTCAAGGATGCATCATTGGCAAAAAGCAATTCCCGGATGAGTACCTTTGTGATTTTAGTCTTAGCATGGAGACCGGCGATGTTGAACAGCTTTCCATCAGCCCTGGTATGGATGTACCTTGAAGCCCTTGAAGGCATACTGAAGAAGCATGGAGAAGAATATGGCGAAGAGAGTCGGCACAAGCACACAGCCTTGTTTGACTCCGCTGATTACTGGGAATGCCTCTGATGTTGCGCCATTGAAGCACACTGTGCTGTGCATATTCTCGTGGAATGACATGATGACAGCAAGTAGACGTGGGGGGGGGGGGCAGCCAATCTTCTGCAGGATTCTGAGGAGTCCGCTCCGACTGACCAGGTCAAATGCCTTCATCAGGTCTATAAAGGCAATGTAGTGGGGCATCTGCTGCTCATAACACTTCTCCTGCAGCTGAGAAGATCATGTCTACAGTTGACCTGCCAGCTCGAAACCCACACTGGGACTCTGGGTAGACGCAGGAGGCTAGGATCTGAAAGCGCGTCAAGGCAACATGGGCGAAAGCCTTTCCGACAACACTGAGGAGGGAAATGCCCTTTTAGTTATTGCAGTCGCTACGGTCTCCCTTGTTCTTGTACAAAGTGACGATGTTGGCGTCACGCATGTCCTGTGGGATGTATCCCTGTTCCCAACAGAGGCAGAGGAGTGTGTGTCGCGGCTGGAGCAGCGCTGGTTTCCCACTCTTGAGGACTTCAGGCGGAATGCCATCGCTTCCAGGAGCCTTCCCACAGGCAAGGCAGTCTATGGTTTTTCCGAGCTCTTCCAGGGTGGGCTGTGTGTCTAGCTCCTCCATGACAGGCAGGTCTGGAATGGCATCCAGGGCAGTGTCAGTGACGTTGTTTTGGGTTGCATATAGCTCGAGATAGTGTTCAACCCATCGCTGCAGTTGTTTGCTCTGGTCTGTGATGTCTTCACCTATTTTGGACTTGAGGGGGGCGGTCTTTGAGATGGAGGGGCCTGTTGCCTTCTTCATGCCCTCATACATTCCTCTTGCATCCCCGTTGTCGGCAGCTGTCTGTATACTGTGGCAAAGGTTAAGCCAGTATATGTTGGCACAGTGGTGGGTATCTTCTGGGCGTTCTACCTTGCATTCCTGATTTCTTGCAATGTTCTTGGGCTAGGTACAGCCTTGTATGCCAGGAGGGCTTTCCTCTTTGCCTCAGTCATGGACTCCATCTCCTCCCAGTTTGCCTCATACCAGTCGGCATTTTTCCGTTCCCTATTCCCGTAAGCTATGATGGCTGAGTTGCATATAGTCACGGAGATGGGCCCACTTGGAGTCAATGGTGTCGTAAGATGTCACTTTGGTGAGAGCTTCTTGCACATTGCTGATGAACTGCTGTGTTTTCTCTGGGTTACTTGCACAGCAGGTGTTGATGCGAGAGTGACCCTTCTTCTTGGCATGGTGCAGCTTCTTGGGTAACATTCGCACCTTACTGACCACAAAGGAATGGTCCGTGTCGCAGTCGGCACTGTGGTAGCTGAGGGTGAGGAGGACGCTGGCCAGTTCCGTACACCTGGTGATGACAAGGTCTAGCTGGTGCCAGTGTAGTGAACGTGGGTGTTTCCAAGACACCTGGTGGATCTCCTTGCATTGGAAGAAAGTGTTGGTCACACATAGGCTGTGGGAGCAGTATATCTCCAGAAGTCGCTGCCCGTTCTCGTTGATCTTGCCCCTTCCATAAACGCCAAGACAGGCAGTCGGGTCTCCTGGAGACAGGCAATGTCGATGTTCAGTCGGGAGAGTTCTCTGTCAATGACGGCAGTCTTCCGTGCATCGTCAATCTGTTGTAGTTCATTGGTCAGTCCAGGACACATGGTCCTAACGTTCCAGGTCGCAAAACGAAGTAAAGGAGTTTTCTTATTTCTTCTTTTAGTTCTTCTTGGTGCGGAGTTTTGTGGCCCACTTGTCGAGATGGTTCTCTAAGCTCCACGCACCCAGTGAAGCAGGCAGGCCATGGCGGGAAGCACCTTACTGACTGGGGGCTGCCCAGCTTAAGGCGGGCGGTAGCTGTTTAGTGAGACCTGATGATCTCTCCCACTGAAGTAACACCTGGCGCCAAGCTCTACGCCAATCGAGCTTTGGCTTAGAACAGGTAAACTGCTACTTCTCGTGTTGTGCCGACGTCATACGACGATGCTGGAGTGTCCTCTCCAGTGGAGCTACGAAGCCTGGGCAGGGTGGTATGGAGAATCAGCTGTTGCCCATGCAGCAGATCCCCCCTCTCCACGCAGCTGGTGGGCCCAAGGGAACGACAAATGTCGATATAGCTTGGCACCAACGGCGTAGCAAGAGTTGCCGGAATGACATTGAGATCAATGTCATACCGCCTTAGGGACTCCGTCTCCGGATTTTTGTTGGAGTTTACTCCCTTTGCCTTTCACATGAGTGTGCATTGTCGCAAGGCAGCAGAGGTTTGGAATCAGAGTTTTCCTTCTAGATGAGCTACCATCCAAGGTTTACGAGTCCCATCTACCCGAATCCACTGGTTTTAAGGCGCCAGTGGCCCGCCTTCACCCCTTCTCCTGTTGGTAGATAACGCGGTCCGCCAGGCTTCAAATCTAAGCCACTCGTGAAAGCCAGGAGCTGGATTTTAGTTGACAGAGGCGATCAGAGACGCAAGCCGTATGGGGGATTTCTGGAGTGGGGCGCTTGTCTCCCACTCCCTCCCCAGCAAAGTCAACTTTAGACCATCATTTTCTAGTCCAAT
This sequence comes from Unio delphinus, assembly GCA_029339505.1. NCBI lineage: Eukaryota > Metazoa > Mollusca > Bivalvia > Unionida > Unionidae > Unio > Unio delphinus. The sequence continues at coordinate 14,295,988 of JAQISU010000042.1, forward strand.
TAATTTCGTCAATCCATTGAGCGTTGTCATTTTCTAATCAAAGTACTTTGGTCAATCCATTGAGCGTTGTCATTTTCTAATCAACGTATATTTGTCTATCCATTAAGTAGTCATTGTCTAATCATATCACTTTGGTCTATGCTAGAGTATTGTCATTTTCTAATCAATGTACTTTTGTCTATCCATAAAGTAATTTGGTCTATGCGTTGTTCTCCTTAAAAGACAAGATGTTGGGTTACTGCTCGAGTGATATTTGTGCAATGAGACCTATAGTAACTCATTATTTCCAGCAATAAATCTTAAATTCTGATATATATTTTGTATATAAATAAATGGGGTGCAAACAAAACTATCGTTCTGTTGACGTTCACACATTTTACACCTTTGAAGTACTAAAGAGTCGTTTCTAGATTTGTAGGTTCATGGACGAAATGTCGGAAATTATCAATTTAATATATAATGAGATTGGGAGAATGAGATTGACTGATATATAGCGTAACTCTTTACTCAAGACTAAGAAATGAAATCACTGACACACAAACTTCAAGTTCCATGTAAATAGCGATATTTGCAGAATGGTCAGCAAAATGGCAGACATGCGAACAAGTATCATCCAATATCTTCAGCCACCAAACACATTAATGCCTGCCATTATTAATCAGCTAATGAACAAAATATATCCACTCTTGTGCTGAAAAGAATTTGCAGTAATGAGTCATTGACCTGATATAAAAGCCAGTGTGAGTCAAGAATGTCTATTGCTTCTATTACTTTTTCAAACAAGTATCATCCAATATCTTCAGCCAACAAACACATTAATGCCTGCCATTATTAATCAGCTAATGAACAAAATATATCCACTCTTGTGCTGAAAAGAATTTGCAGTAATGAGTCATTGACCTGACATACAAGCCAGTGTGAGTCAAGAATGTCTATTGCTTCTATTACTTTTTCAAACAAAGTATTATGTTTATCGTTTAGGGCTTGGCAGTATAGTAACATATGCGTGGCTCTCATTGTAGTCAATCTTTTGCAGAGTTTACAGTTATATTCATTCTGTTTAAAACAAACACATAGTTAAATATGCAATGTTTGCGAAAGTCGAAGTTTTATTAGGAAAACATTTACCAAGCTTCCAGACAGCAACTGGTTAAAGATAAGTATGGACACTTGCATAATAAAAAAAGTTCTGGTCTCATTACAGGTTTAGATCTCCACAATAATTCTTCGCAGCAGTGAACTACCGTTTCAATTTTCCTCCTTCAGACTGGAAGAAATCGCGAAGATGCTTTTCAAAAGAAAAAGATATATATATATATATATATATATATATATATATATTGTTACGTATATTTGATTTAATTAATTTATTTTTTATTGTTAGATCCAAATTTGTCATAATGGGTTTTAAATTCATTAATTGGGAGATTATTCTAGAAATTCTCTATGACCTATGTACTTTACGGGTGGAAACCAGATGTTGACCTAATTATCTGACCTTGCTTCAGATTGATAAACAGGCCTTTAAAACAATTGGTTTATTTCAAGGACATCTTTATATTTTTAGTTATTGGGGATGGTTTTTCTTCTGGATCATTCTATTGGTACGTGACTTGGTGAAGGTAGCTTCTTTCTATGACCTTCCAGAATCACATGATTCCATTTTGTTTACGAGGGAATTACATATATATAGCTGTGTTTTGGAAGCTAACATTAGTAGAATCTGGGCTTTTAGAGTTAATAGTTGTGTTTTCTGTTTGAGTTATAATTTTAATTACCTTGTACTGGACATTGTGTCATTTCGCCGTAGCAAGAGGAATTATTTGGAAAAGAACCTGTGTTCATAATTTCATTTGGATGATTATAAAACAAGAACTGCATTACGTGACATTGTCAGCCATTTTGGATTACATCGTCAAGATTCGAACCTGGAACTATTATAACATTTATTTATCAGGACTCTTGCAATTCCATTAGTGGATTATTTTTGTGAATTCTATATTGGATTAATGTTGGATTTGATTCTCTAAAACCGTAAGTTTATTTACTTTATGAAAATAATTGTACTTAATAAATTCATTGTTCAAGTTATACAAGCTTGTTAGTTTTCACTCTTTCTGTGTTGCTGCTTATTCAAGCCTAAGCACGTAACAATATATATATATATATAAGAAAATATATATATAAGAAAACCAAGGAAGTCAAGAATTCATCTGCTGAATATAATTTTCCATGCTAATGAACCATTAGCTCTGCAGATTTTTCTGAAAAAACCTAATTTGATTTTATTTACATATCTCTCAAATGACCCCAGTCCAAGACTGCTAATTGAAATGTCTGTACACATATCTAAATCATATACCTGTGACTTGCTCAAGTTGAACCATAATTTGCATCCATATATCATATCAGGTAGTACTAATTTTTACCATATTTTAGAACTATGAACTGGATTCATCACATCCAACAAGGAAATAAAATACTTATCTTCCTTTATAACAGCATTTTTTATTGCAGGAGTACCTAAAAGATCTGTGGAAAAAGTAACCCCAAAAGACAATACGCAGAAATAGTTATGATGAGGTTATAGGCAATAGGCATAAATAGGTATGGTGAGGTAATAGCATTGTGCAGAAACAGGCATGATGTAGGAATAATGGTAATCTGCTTCAAAATGATATTTAATATTTAATTTGTGTTTTTTTAATTGTTTGAGAATTTTTGTGTGCTTTTTTTGCAGTGTTGAACAATTTATTAAGGATTAAGTTATACCAAATTGTACTCGAGCAGAGTATCCTTAAATTTGTTATTGTTAAAAATAATTGATGTTGTCTATGTTACACTTTGATTTAGTGTGTGATGAGGCTTTTAAATCTACTTATTAACACATTAACCCCTAGCGATGACTTTACGGGGTATGAGGTAGTAGCCTACTTCCATGGTCTGTAGCGTCAAGGTCATACATGATACACTAAAGTGGGTGGTATCAGTGAAAAGTAGACAGATGTAGTTCTACAATGATAGCAAGTAATCTGGACATTTTAATTGCATTACAAAATACAGAGGGAAAAACCGAAGTTTTTGGACCCGTTTTTTTTCACCCAAAAATCGCAAATAAGCAAAAAAAAAAAAAAAAAAAAAAAAAAAAAAGAAGAAGAAGTCCGATTTTTGCCCTTCTGCTCATGTGCCAGCAAACTAACCAATGAAAAACATTTTCTGTATCATTAGTAACCATTTGTCTAACGGATTATTGTTTGGAAATCGATGTATTACGATGTATTCAGAAATAGTCCCCAAAATGTGTTTCCTACTCGCATTTCATGCGAAAACAGCAAAAACCTCCAGGGGTTAATGTGTTAAAATCATCAGCCATTAATGTGTTTGCTACACTGGCTACATCTTTACGCACGGTTCCTCAGCACATGACATCACTGACCCTACTGCACATTTCAAAACGATATCACTGAAACATTATAACTACCCTAATAATCCAAATCACACACACCATTAAAATTAATGACCAGTTTTCTGTTTGCAAATCCATTAGTCTATCAATGCATTTCCCTCTTCTAAATGAAATCCCTATGTTTTCTTTTTTATGCGTTTGCACTAATTTTTGGAGTAGGTGCCTGTTCTGTGAAGTTATTACATGGTAATGGGATGAATACCTTTAATCCATTGCTTTCAAGCAATGACCCAGAGGCAGAGTTGTGTAACTTAAAGACTGATCCCATATCTTAATTTATATTGCATTGCGGATTATGTGGATGTATTGTATTAATTTCAAATTATGGTTCGGGGGTTAAGCCACTGGGTTATTGCATTGGGGTATGACAGACCCAGGGGTCCAGGTCATCATGTTTTGATATGCGATTCATAAAAACAATGACTTGTGTAAAATGCAAGAAAAATCACCTAATTTCCTGGTAGCAACACCTACAGAATTTTGATTAAGATTCTATAAGTGTAAAGGTAATAATTGATCCAAGTTTCATGTCTGTGTAGTAGGAGTTCAAAGATATTACATGCATATTACTGTGTGTATTTAATACAACATCCTTTACAGTGATAGAAGAGTTTTTTTGTTTTCTTAGGGTTTAACACCATTTTCAGCACATGATAGGCTATACATGGCAGCCAGTATTATTGGTGGAGGAAGAACCCGGGGAAACCTTGGGAAAGATCCACCGACCCATAAGAAGCTACTGGCAAGCTCTCACATACCCACATTAGCCGAATCTTAGACTTGAACCCACTCAGAGATGGCGGTGATCTGTAACAGAGAGTGCTTTAGACCAAGTGATAGAGAGACAATGAATTTTACGTTTACCTTTAACTGTAGTGTATAACTATTTACAACAAATACAACCATCAGTAAAATAGGACAGTGCCTTACATAATTATTTAATGTCAAAGATGCGTATGTTGCACACTTGTACCTCTGGAGTAGCACCATGTTCCATTCAGGTGCCTGTTCAGAAGACGCAAGAGTGCAACACACTCTAAAGACAATTTTTTATAGCAGCCCTTTCTACACTTTGTTTTTTTTTCAATCAGCGATTCCAACGTACCAACATTCATGAATTATCTCAATTCTGATATTTTCTTACTGAAATGTTTTTGTTTGAGCATACGAGTTATCCTTTGTGATTTTAATGTCTGGAAAATGTGTGCAAAATAAATCGCCAGCTACACTAGTAATTGAAAAAGGAAAAAAGAAATTTAATAAATAAAATTTTGCTTGATGTACATTAAGGTTCTCTCTGGCATTTATCTACGTCATAACTTCAGGCTGAGCTGTATGTGATGAAGCAGGAAGCTGATGTTTATTATCTTTTTTGTGCTCTTGCATTTCACGGGCACCTCCATACTCATTAGCAAAATCACGTTACACAATTTGCAAAACGTCAAGTTTTCTCCTTTACTATATGGTTTCACAAATCTATACAAGATGGCACAAATGTCCTTCCAGTTGTTTACTTCTGTTTTTCCTGGAGAAAATTTAGAATATTCTGCTTTTCTATTTAACATGATTAGAAGCTAAATATTACAAAGACGAGATACAGCAACAGCGGTAACTATTGCAAAATACAATATGGCGGATAACGACAGGCATGGCAGCCTCAATTTCAAATGAACCAATCATGTTGAAGAACTGTATTCGTATATACATGTTTTACATTCGATCAAAATAGAAACGATTGTCCATTCTAAACTGACAATTCCAAAGAAATTGTATTATTATTTTTTTTATTAAAAAAAGCATTGTTTGCCAAAAGAAACATACACCCGTATTCAGGTCAAAAATACAGGAAAAATGGGACAGTTGGCAGCTATGGTACCGTAATACAAGTAATACATGTATGAATGTACGTATGCATCACATCAACTTTTAAAATGAAAGAAAGACAGTATAAGTTTCCACACATACCCAGTTAACACACTATTGATGGTATCTTTAGTTTACTATAAATAGGTACAGAACTATAATAGTGTGATTACTGGATCTATGCAAGGTCTGCTGTAAATCTATCTTGTAATAATAATATGAAGCCACTAAGACAACTGGAATTGTCAAATAGGTAGTATTTAAATTATATATATAGAATCTATGTTGGGCTTTGGACTGAGACAAGGAAATCACAGTCAAGGGGGTAACATTATTCATCTCCCCATGAAGCTTATTAAAGTTGGGAGACATGTAATGTAACCTCCGTGACTGGGATTTCCTTGTCTCGTTTCAAACCCCAACAGATTATTTTTCTCACTGAATATTTTCCTTTAAAATAAAAAGAACTCTTCACTAGTGTTCACATTCCAATGTTTACATGTGGCACATGAATACAAAATATGCTAATGACGGTTGTGGTGTGACCATTGCACCAAAAAAGTTAATAATTGTGAGCAAAAAAAATTAACATAAAATGTCGCATAGTAATGAGGTATTATCACATTTAATATATGGATGTTACATGAAATTGACAATAAATAATATTTAATACAAAAAACTATTCATTTCATCAGTTCCAATTGAAAAATTTACCCCCTCCCAATTATAAAACTCTCAAAATATGGACCCTAGCGGATAACCATATGCAAAGCTTACATGTTCACAGATACTTTGAAAATTTATTTCTCTGTCTTTGAAATATGGCAAGTGCTGCAGTGAAATTTTCTTATGGATTAGCGTGTTGACAGATGAATGATTCCTTCTGGCTGGTAAGTGCATTATATGTCGATAAATATTGCAGGTATATTTTGTATTCAACTGGGGCACAGATGTTTAAACAAATTAGACTAAAGCATGTTTGACATAACACATTTCTGGCTGTTATTATGTTTTCTGTATTTGTTAAGAGAGTTGGGAGGCTATGAAGTGTATAGGTCATTAGTCTATGTCACTGGGGATCATTACAAAGAAAATTAGGAGTATCCATTCATGAAACAAGGGATGGAGGGTTCTAATCTAACATTGTATTTCAAACTGGTTGGTTTGCTTTAGCTACATTTAATGATGCTGACCTGAAAATGAACAGATTTTGACCTGCATATAAGATATAATTGACCATGCTGTGTGGAACGAACTAGCATAATACCAAATGGCATGACATGTATGCATGCGTGTCTTTGTCTCTCTTGAAATGTTTTTGTATGGTGTGTTCTCAAAGATGGATTGACCTTAAGTTACTATATTTTGTTATGTATTTGTTGTTGTTTGATTTTAGAACAACTACACCAGGCACAGAAGTTTTTTTCAATAGAAAAAAGTAGTTCTGAGTGTGTGGACACCTCGAATGAGATGACTAGACTGAGATGACTGGACTGAGACAAGAAAAGTAAGGTTAGCAATACTGCTTGATTTCTCTGTCGCATGGGTGAGAAATGTTTATATCATGTGCAAATTATTAAGTATGTTAATGTTTAAAATAGGATAAGTTATATAGTATTTTAATGTTTATATTATGTATAAATCATTTAACATTTTAATGTTATATCATGTACAAATCATTTAACATTTTAATGTTATATCATGTACAAATCATTTAACATTTTAATGTTATATCATGTATAAATCATTTAACATTTTAATGTTATATCATGTACAAATCATTTAACATTTTAATGTTATATCATGTACAAATCATTTAACATTTTAATGTTGTATCATGTATAAATCATTTAACATTTTAATGTTTATATCATGTATAAATCATTTAACATTTTCATGTTATATCATGTATAAATCATTTAATATTTTAATGTTATATCATGTATAAGTTATTTAGTAGTTTAATATTTATTTTAGGTACAAGTTGTTTAGTATTTTAATGTTTATATCATGAATAAATTTATGCATCACTGTTAATACTAGGTACATGTATAATTTATTTTAGTATTTTATTATAGGTATACTTGTACAGAATGTGTGTAGGTGTATATTGTTCATATCACATAAATTAACACAGCTGACGAATCACCAGACGACTTCAGCATTGTGATCTGTCAAAACAAGATAATTGTCATTGACATCAAGGCATTGGAAGTCCAACTTCACTGACTCCATGACAGAATGTTCCTGGCCAGATAACTAGAGTTATTACCATGTGCCAGATGAACACCATGAAATTAAGTGCGATTCATTAAGACAGACGAAGATAACTATGTCCATTGCTTCTACAGACATGTCATATGTTATAACAAGAAGGAGTTTATGTTTACAAAGAGTATTAGAGAAATATGATGGTGTTGTCTGAGTCAAAGATAATATTGTTGTCAGTGGTGTAAAAGATGGCATGATTCCATGTAGACCAACACCAAGGTCTCCGCTCATTTTTCTGACAGCACTTGTAGCAGAGACCAAACAGGTCAGACCGTATACCATACTAAAGTTTAACCCTCTGATCACTTCTATCTGTGTATATTACTGTTCAAAATGCATTAACCGACACAGCCGACAAATTACCAGACCACTTCAGCACTGTGGTATGCAAAGAAAAGATAAACGTCGTTGATATCAAGGCATTGGAAGTCCAACTACACCAACTCCATGATAGAATGGTCCTGGCCAGATAAACTAGAGTTAGTACCATGTGCCAGATGAATGCCATGAAATTAAGTGCGATTCATTAAGACAGACGAAGATAACTATGTCCATTGCTTCTACAGACATGTCATATGTTATAACAAGAAGGAGGAGTTTATGTTTACAAAGAGTATTAGAGAAATATGATGGTGTTGTCTGAGTCAAGGATAATATTGTTGTCAGTGGTGTAAAAGATGGCATGATGCCATGTAGACCAACACTAAGGTCTCCGCTCATTTTTCTGACAGCATTGTAGCAGAGACCAAACAGGTCGAAACATATTCCATACTGAAGTTTAAACCTCTGATCACTTCTATCTGTGTATATTACTGTTCAAAGTGCATTAACCCACACAGCCGACGAATTATCAGACTACTTCAGCATTGCGGTATGCAAAGAAAAGATAAACGTTGTCGATATCAAGGCATTGGAAGACGGCTGATGATAACTATCTCCATTGATTCTACAAACATATCACGTGTTATAATAACAAGCAGGAATTTATGTTTAAAAGGAGTATTAGATAAATATGATTGTGTTGTCTGAGTCAAGGATAATATTGTTGTCAGTGGTGTAAAAGATGGCATGATGTCATGTAGACCAACACAAAGGTCTCTGCTTATTTTTCTGACAATACTTGAAGCAGAGACCAAACAGGTCGGACTGTATTCCATACTAAAGTTTAACCCTCTGATGACTTTCATCTGTGTATATTAATGTTCAAATCACATAAATTCACACAGCCGATGAATCACCAGACTACATCAGCATTGCAGTATGCAAAGAAAAGATAATTGTAATTGACATCAAGTCACTGGAGATCCAACTTCACAGACTCCATGACAGGATGTTCTGGCCACAAACTGGAGTTAGTACCATGTGCCAGATGAAAGCCATGAAATTATGTGTGCTTCATGAAGACAGTCGATGATAACTATGTCCATTGATTTTACGGATATGTTACGTGTTATAATAACAAGCAGTAATTTTATGTCTACAAGGACTATTAGATAAATATGATGGTGTTGTCTGATTCAAGGATAATTTTTTTGTAAGTGGTGCAAAAGATGGCATGATGTCATATAGACCAACACAAAGGTCTCCGCTTATTTTTCTAACAGTACTTGTAGCTGAGACCAAACAGGTCGGAACATATACCATACTGAAGTTTAAACCTCTGATCACTTCTATCTGTGTATATTACTGTTCAAATTGCATTAACCCACACAGCTGACGAATTATCAGACTACTTCAGCATTGCGGTATGCAAAGAAAAGATAAACGTCGTCGATATCAAGGCATTGGAAGACGGCTGATGATAACTATCTCCATTGATTCTACAAACATATCACGTGTTTTAATAACAAGCAGGAATTTATGTTTAAAAGGAGTATTAGATAAATATGATTGTGTTGTCTGAGTCAAGGATAATATTGTTGTCAGTGGTGTAAAAGATGGCATGATGTCATGTAGACCAACACAAAGGTCTCTGCTTATTTTTCTGACAGTACTTGTAGCAGAGACCAAACAGGATGGACTGTATTCCATACTAAAGTTTAACCCTCTGATGACTTTCATCTGTGTATATTAATGTTCAAATCACATAAATTCACACAGCCGATGAATCACCAGACTACATCAGCATTGCAGTATGCAAAGAAAAGATAATTGTAATTGACATCAAGTCACTGGAGATCCAACTTCACAGACTCCATGACAGGATGTTCTGGCCACAAACTGGAGTTAGTACCATGTGCCAGATGAAAGCCATGAAATTATGTGTGCTTCATTTAGATGATCGATATGATAACTATGTCCATTGCTTCTACAGATATGTCACATGTTTGTACAATAAGGAGGAGCTTATGTTTACAAGGAGTATTAGAGAAATATGGTGTTGTCTGATTCAAGGATAATCTTGTAGTCAGTGGTGCAAAAGATGGTATGATGTCATAAAGACCAAAAGGTCTCTGCTTATTTTTCTGACAGTGCTTGTAGCAGAGACCCAACAAGAGAGTCTGTATTCCATACAAAAGTTTAACCCTCCGATGAGTTCTGTGCATATTAATGTTCAAATCGCATTAATCTACACAACCGATGAATCACCAGACTACTTCAGCAAATGCGGTATGCAAAGAAAAGATAATAGTGTTTGACATCAAGGCATTGGAAGTCCAACTACACCAAGTCCATAACAGAATGTTCCTGGCAACTACACCAACTCTACAACAGAATGTTCCTGGCCACATAAACTGGAGTTAGTACCATGTGCCAGATGAATGCCATGAAATTATGTGTGATTCATGAAGACAGACGATAATAATGATGTGCTATAAATCTACAGAAATTTCACGTTTAATAATAGGGACTGGGAATTGACACATACAATGATGATTGGATGAATATTATAGTGTTGTCCGATTCAAGGATAATCTGTCAGTGGTGTAGAAGATGTCATGTCATGTAGAGAAACACCAAGGTCTCCACTTAAATTCCTGACAGTACTTGTAGCAGAGACAAAACAGGTGGGACCATATTCCAAAGTGAACTTTAATCCTCTGATCACTTCAATTGGTTGCTCGCTAGTAATTTCTAAATTTATTTTGATTGACCTTGGTCTGCACATGGTTAGTAAAATCTCTCTTCTTTTGACCTTTGATATTAAATCATTTAGAACACATTTTTATGACTAATCCCTGTCAGAAACTTACACCTATGCATACATCTATTAATGACCTCTTTTTTTTTGTGCTGATGTATGCGTGGAAACCAGCATTACCTTAAAGCAAGAATGCCGGGAAACCTTCAAGAGAATAGGATATTACTAGGAACTGACTAATACTTGGGAGAAACTACGATACGGTCAAGCTGTCATGGCAGAATTTTGAGAGAAAAACAGAGACCAGCATGTTGTAAATTTTAGATTAAGAGAATGATGCATTGTAAATTTCAAAACTGTAACGAGCTGTCAAGATATGCTAATAATAATGTGTGTGATTTGGAGTCCCTAATAATAATAATATTAATAGTCATAACTATTTACACACACATTATTATTATTATCAGTATTTTAAGCAAGGATTAATAATATTTACAACAATATTGAATGGCAGACATACACATACATGCAAGCATATGTACATACATACATGCATAATTACATATGTACATGTTAGTATTTAACACATCTAACTAGATGAGTAAATACACAAGACATAAATACATGTAGGCACATAAATTCAGTGACTCAGACATACATACACCTCTTGGTACATCACATCATAAATTGACTTATGAATCTGCTATAATCTTCCTCCTTTTGTCAAATGTTTTTCTATATTCCTTATGATATATTCTGCTCTGAAATGCCAAAAACCCCTATGGTATCTCCCTGGGATTTCTCTAAGACCTCACCATCCTTTAGTAATCTGACAATGTTTAGATTCTCTTGCCTGGAAAGTTTCAGATTCTGTCACAGTCTCACAATATGTTTTTATCAAAACATGGCCAACTCCACCAACCATCTTGATATTCCTACCCAAAGTGGCATCACCCATCTCATGCTGATCATTCTGTGTCGCTTTCTATAAAGATAAAACAAGACAACATGAACCAATCTGTAAAAACGATTGTCTTTCAGTTAACCCCCAAATCAAATGTTTATTCCTGAATTTCCACTATTTAAATCCGATTTAAAATTCAAGCCATGTCAAGATGAATGTTATGATTGAATTTATATCCGAACGCCGTTCAAATGGGCAAACATGTATTTGTATGTGATATAAATAAAATATATGTACAGTATACACGCTATAACAATGATATACCACTCATATAAATTTTTTATTAAAAGGAAACTCTGGCATGCCTAGTTTCCTTGTAATGAAAAATGTGTATATCTTGTGGTGTATCACTGATACTGTGTACATACTATATATACATACACTCACACCATGTTTCCATTACGCATAAATGTCTGTCAGGGAAACAATGGAGAAAATTGATGCACATGTTTTGTTGTTGAAGTGCATTTTTCTGATGCAAAGGATTTGCATCATTTAATATCCAATGCTTTGGATGACTCGTGACATCGTGTATACTTCCAGCAGAGGCAGAGACAGATTTGTATATTTTATGCATTGTACTCGGCTATACGAATAGTGGAGTGCAAAGCGGGGAGCATACAAAACAAGGTACCAGACTAGCACAGGCAACATTATGATGGAGTAGCTTCCCCTAATATCGCGAGCTTTCGTGCTTTGTCTATTGAGCTCAGCAAGATGTTGTCCACATGTTTAACCTTAATGTTTGTTGCACTATAACGTGATCTCCAGATTAAAAACGGTGTGCATTAAGAATCATTAGCTAAGAGCGTGAAAGAAGCAGAACACAAAGAGTAAATTTGAATCTACCTTGGATGAAAAATGGATATAATAATTATCATGATTGGAATACAGCACATCCATTAGGATTTCCGGTGTGCCTTCTGATTATACGATTGCAATGACTGCAAAAATGAATAATCGTTTCATGCAATAAAATAAAGATCCTAAAGTTCATGTGCAATTTAATAGAAGGAAGATGAATCATTAACCTCTCTTGATGTTAGGATAAATGGGTTCTAGGATGAAGTACAATGAAAACAATGATAGTACACAGTTTATGACAAGCTGCAACTTAACTGTCATTTGGTTAAAAAGATTTAATTGGCTTTTTGTATTGGCTTACATGTAATGTATTGGTCTAAAATATTGCTACAAATTTAAAGAAGACTTTTCAAAGTATGACTTTAAACTAAATGAAAAATTATGACAATTATTCTTTGAATGGACAACTCATTTGTTTCTTAATTGTGAGTGTTGGTTTATTTGTATTTTTTTTTTAGAGAGAGAGTATTGCAAGTTGCAACAGCCTATTTTAAGATGAAAGAGTACAGGCCAGATGAAAATTTGTCTACAATTTTTTAACCCCCCAAACTTTTTTATATGACCCCCAGTTCTGATACCAAGAGTCTTTTTAAACCCTCAATTTTACACCCCTGGGAGATACACTATACATGTATACCACATACAGTAAAAATAGCATTGACTTAAAGTGATGGTATAAAGAAACTTGATATACTAATAGTATTGGCATATTAAATTGTGATTTGTCTAAGGCATATGAATATGAATAATGATCATGTTTTTAAAGCTAATATATTCTCTAAACATGCATATTAATTTTTTTGAATATTACATTTAAAAAAGGATAAAATAACAAGAAAATGATTTTCAAGTAAATATCTCGATAGAAACTAACATTTTTATACAAAAATAAAACAACCATACAATACTCAATCAAGGAAATAAAAATTATTGAGCTCCACCCTGTGTTATTTGCTGTCCAGAGTCAACATTGTCCTTTCCAGTCTTTCCCTCTGGCAAAAATCAAACACTGCAACTCTGTGGAAAAAAATAATAATGATGTGTGATAAAGAGCAAGATGATGAAGCAACATTTAATCTATTAAACTTGAGTTAATTGGAGAGTTTGATAGAGACATGGCAGAGACATTTATAATTGGAAATCATCATGCTGTGTCCAAATGTGAGCTTGTTAGGGAAGAGAGATTTGTACATCATGAGCCTGATGATATACTAAAATTTATTGAAAGCAAGCAGAATGAAAACACTTTTTAAAAAAAGACACTTTCTGATGTTAGGCTTGTGAAAATTCTCGCAGTCAAAAAATGAATTCAGTGTGTTACACGAAATCTACCTGTCTGAATTGGATCAGCACCTGGCTGATTTTCTGCTCAGTGTTATGAGAAAAGATGGCTCAGAGTTTGAACCAATTAACGCAAGAAGCATCATCAGCTCCATTAATAAGCACCTTAAAATCAAGAAACATGCAAGTAAAATCATGAGTGGAGCAGTCACAAATTCTGCATTAACAATGGAAGCTCTTTGGGATAAGCAAAAAGATTTAAAATTTAAAGGAAAAGGAAATAAAGCCAATCAGAGTCAAACGACCACAGACAGAGAAATAAATGCCTTGTACAGCAATACCTAATGGGAATGGAAGTACCTGAAGCAATGTTTCGCACATTGTGGTTTAACGACTCTGTGCATTTTGGTTTGAGGGGAGTGACTGAACATTACAATCTGAAATGTTACACTAACGAAAGATGTGAATGGCCTAGAGTATCTTGAACTCAATGAATGGCAGACAAAAACAAAAACAGGATACAATGTCAAAGACATCAGGGCTATTAATTCTATGATGTATGAAAACAAAAACAGCAAAGAGAGATCCACTCGCCATTTACAAATGGTATGCTGAGCTGAGATCAGCAGACTTTTGTCAAAGTGAAGATATTTTCTATACTGCGCCCATCACTATAACAATCTCAGTCACACACCCAAAATGAAATTACACAAACTTGGATGCAAAAATTAAAAAGGTAAATATTACAGAAGGAAAGAAATTAACAAAAGCATTAACACACACTAATAAATAAATTTCAGGCCACAAAAAATGTACGATCTATAAACAGCTACTCAAACATTAGTGACAAACAAAAACAGACATACGCCAATTGCCTGAGTAACACTGGTCACCGGGTTACCAGAAACACCCAAAAAACAAAATACACATGTATTTACATGTTCTCTCTGTAGATATTGGTTTCCCAGTAACCACTGGCCACCCAAGTAATAAAGCTGTCAAACCCCACACCCACAAGAAAGAAATTTCAAACTGCACAGCAACAGACTATAGTATATCCAGTTCCCAAATGTGTAATATTCAACGTAATCAAATTATCAGCAAAGCATTATACGGATCAAACATCGCTGTACAAAATATGTTTGTTATGAACCTCTCGCAAAATGTGAACGAGATCCCTAACTGGATCAACTTATTGCAACAGGGCCCACACAGTGGATACATAGGATAATTATTGAAAGTGACATTAGAAATAGCGAAATATGGAGAGAACAAATTTAATTACATCTTATTCCGAGTCATTCCTTAAAGAAAAGCTGAAAATCAGAAAGGGGGAAAGGTTGGGGGTACTCTCCAATGGGGTTTCTAGGGGCAAAAGAACCCTAGACCAAAATTGCATTTTACAATCATAAAAAGATGCTCCTGGTGCAACTTATGACCATAATATATATTTAAAAAAATCATTTAAAAAACTTACCGCATAATTTCAACTTGAATAACTTTACAATATTTATTGTTACATGAATGTTTTAGTTATTTCATGTGCATGTCAGTTTTCACATGACAATAATGTCAGTAATTAGGCATTTTTTGCTGCCAAAATATTACACCTCTCTCTTTTCATAACAAATATGTAAATAAACACTTAAATACATCACCCATATACAAATAACACCATTTATTTTATGCTCAGCAGTGAATTACTTGATTTTCTAGTTAAAATAATATTGATATTTCACTGCGGTGAAAAAATAACAGTGAAAAAATAACAATATTTTTTCACTACAGGAACTACATTTTTGGGTCAAAATATTTGCTTGAAACGAGTGAATAAACGAGTGAAAGAGCAGATTTGAGGTAGCCAACGTATGTGAGCATAAAATAAAAAGAATATTTGCTTGAAACGAGTGAATAACGGATACATTTCATCTCTTGGATAAAAAACTCTAGTATTTTCACGAGTGGCGAAGCCACGAGTGAAAATACTGAGTTTTTCATCCACTCGATGAAATATATCCGTTATTCACTCGTTTCAAGCAAATATCCTCTATATATTTACTTGTTTGTCCACTGGACATAACCTGTTGATGTGCCAGTAGAGTTCTTTTTGCGGCTTTGACAAATATTTCTTTAGTCTTCCTTTTCGTCACCAATGATTTTGTTGGCTCAATGTGCAATCATTTATTTTCCTTCACAACGACTCACGAGAACCTTTCTCCTTTCAAGCTTCAGCTTTTATTGGCGACATGCAGTGCACATATTCTGACAGAGGACTTCAATTTTTCCGTATGCAGCTTTCTTTTGTAGGTGCGGTTCCAGACTCTTTCAGCCGCGACTTCCGTAATGTATATATGTATTGCAGAGGTCGCCAAATGCCTGTCCTCGAGCGTTCAGTTTTCTTAAAAATCATCAACAAAACATCCATCGACAAATCGTTCCAGCCATTCCATTTCCTTACGTTATTTTTGTTTAACCTTTATCTAAACTTTTCGTGTCATCGCCTCTGTCAACAACTATGATGATGATGAAGTTGAAATATAGTGCTATATGGACATAGACCACAATTAATTTTACTATATGTTCTCTACATATATTTCTCAGTACTGACCTTTCCACAGTGTGACAATCAATACAAATCATATGTTAATCTAAAATACCTCCAAAGATGACTTCACGGTGAAATTCTTGTCAAGGGTTGATCGGCATTTTTTTGAGCTGCTGCACTGTAAACAGAGCAGCATGTAAACAGAACACATATTTCACTTCCGGATCATCACCAACGCCTTATTACTCCATGTGCACTGTCGCCAAATTACACACTGACAACCACTCTCTCTGCTCATATTCTCAAGAATGAACAATTACCTTTAAATCCCCACTGAACTGGAAGTATTAATTGTGGTGTGATTCCATATGGGTTGGGTCCAGAATCCGGGCACTTTCTCACATCTGGGCATTTTTAGTGCATGGTTACGACCGCAGAGGTGAAAACAGCCGCCATTGTTCTAGTTACTTGACTAACGTGTGCCGTGTGGGGAGCCTTTACGCATTTTAAGATATGCCTAAGATTTGCAGTGTTGGTGTTTGCACAAACCATCATATGCAAAAGAAAACTTTAAATAATTAAAAACTCTTCCTAAATTACCAAATACGTATTTTCTCTCTCGCCAATAACTACATAAATATACAATTGTCTATTATAGGTTTAAAATAAACAAAATAAATTACAAATTCTACCTTTAACCGCTCAGTTCTTCCATCGTTTATATATTCCGCAGATTATAAATCGTACCGAACCATGGTTATTTCCCACTAGGGGCATGTAGCACTGTGTAACCAAGACGCCATTTTTTGCAAGCACGCTTCTTTCCATTGCCAACAGTTTCCTTTACACGAAGATTCATTGGATGAATTTAAACTTTTGATTAATCAGAATACTCTCAATGATAGTCGTGGACTAACTAGTATATGGAGCAAATACGTTACAAGGATCGTTGCGGATTGGGACTGAAACGAACGGTTAAAACAAACAGGAGGGATAAAAAAAACCCGGATCGAACATTATTTGAAAAAACACGGATTATATCAAGAAAAATCCGATTCAAGTCATGAGAAAGCGGAATTCCGCTTTAAAACGGAGAAAATTCATGTATGTGTTCCTTCATTATTTGAATGCTGCTGGCTCGGCTCGTATTGTTGCAATAGATGCAAATAGCCGCAATAATAATAATAATAATAATAATAATAATAATAATAATAATAATAATAATAATAATAATTTTAATAATAATAATAATAATAATAATAATAATAATAATAATAATGAGGACTTTGTATAGTGCCTAATCTTTCGAAGCTCTAAGCGCTTTACACCATCAATAATAATATCACTATACTACAGAACAACAAATGACAAAAACAATGAAATTGGAAAGCATAAAAACATGCTGAAAACATATAAGATACAAAACATGATCAGGTCGCTAAGTTTGTCCCTGCAGTCGAAACAGCCATAACTATTCATGACAGTAACTGGGTCAACTTTGAGCTTATTCAATCTGGGCCCACACAACAGAAACGTAGGAAAATTATTGAAAGTGATACTCATAGTCAGTAAGAATAGCGAAATATGGACAGAAACGATATCAATTAAATGTATTTAGGGTTAAATTGTTTAATTACCTCTTGTTACTTTATTATTTTGATGTTGCTGGCTCGAATCGTTCTATTCGTGACTATATCATTCATTCGGGTGATTCTCCATGATGTTAATTGTGGTAGAAAGACTACAAACGCCAAGGTTCTGTGCAACTAGTTTCGTATTTTAATCAATGCTTCGTCAGGCACTAAATGATTTGAATGTAATGGATGACGTCATTTATTTTAAAATAACAATTACGTCATCACGTAACGTCATAAACGATGTGCATCATCATAACAATTATATACAATTATATATGACAGGATCTATAAGATTATGAGTCTCTAATGAACATGGATTAATAAATTAATTTTAAATAACTAGAGACAAACAGTCATACATATTGCTATGAAGGATATACAATATATCACTTTAAATTATACAATTGTATATAATGCACTGGCATTAAGTCCATTAGGATACAAAGTATCTAACTTATGAATCCAGTAAGTTTCTTTTATGAGTCTGTTCATGTCACCATCTGTTTTTAAAGCGTCGTCTTGAGTAAGATTGCGGGCTTTGTTCAGCGCACAATCAATTACATAGGTAGCGTCATTTCTATTTTGGAAATAAGTTCGTAATTTATTAAAACAATTATGTAATTGACAATCATCTGAAATAATGATTCTGTATATTTTGGCCTGGCTATATGGTATACCGTTTTTAAATGACATGGGATGACATGAAGAATATTCCACATGTTGGTGGATATTAGTTCCTTGATTTGAATATTTGTATAGATAGTGTTAATTTAATCGTCGGGTGAAAATGATTTAGGCGATCAATACATTTGTTCAATCCTTCATTTGAATGTTTCCAGATCATAAATATATCATCTAACAATCTGAACCAAACAGATGGATTAAACTTATCATTTAGAAGAAAATCCTTTTCTAATTTACCCATAAAAAGGAAAGCGAATGAAGGAGCCATAGGACTACCCATTGCCATACCCATTATTTTGTAAGTAATTCATGTTATTAAATTGAAAATAATTGTTTTCCAACATTAGTGTTATTATTTTACAAATATCTTCACAAGATTGTGTGCTATTATTAGGATTGTTATGAATAAAATATTTACATGCTTCAATACAATCTGCATGCGGAATGTTGGTATATAGTGATGCTACACCTAATGATACCAGAATTGAATTATTAGATAGCTGTGGAATAGAATTCAAGTTTTTAATGACATCACTAGTATCTTTAGTGTATGAATGAGGTTATTTCATTATAGGTTGTAAGACACTATCAATATATTTGGATAGGTTTTCAGTATATGAATTGTAACTTGATATAATGGGTCGTCCTGGATAATTAAAGGGTAAATTATGTGGTCAGGTATTTTATGAGTTTTGGATAAAGTGTAGAATGAATAACGTATGTTAAGAGGGAAAGTATTAAATTTCTCATATACGGAATTGTTATTTTTAGCAATCTCATGAATGCAAGTTGAAAGTTTTGATTTAATTGATATTGACGGGTTATTGTTAATATGGTTGTAGTATTTTTATCATTTAATTGACGTTCAACTTCTTTAACATAATCTTCTTGATTCATATTAATAATAGTGTTTGATTTATCAGCCGTTTTAATAACAATACTATCGTCATTCCTTTGATTATATAAAAACTTAATTTCGTCCTTAGAAATATTACTATGATATAGCTTTCTATGATTATCAGCTAATATCTCTTGTGTGATCGCATTAATATCAAAATCTAACCATGAATCACGTCCACTAGTTGGTGTAAAATATAATTTAATTGTGTTAAAATAACCCAATTTTTTTTAGAATGAAAATAAATCGATTTACTCTCTGAATTGTTGTATGCTTTATCATAAAAAAATATTTAAACGCTGAAACGTTTCAGTAGCATACATTAAATCAATAATACGCATATTTTTATAGTATACAGTAAATCAATGATACGTATATTTTGTACTATACAGTTACTCAATGATACGTATATTTTGTACTACTATACAGTAAATCAATGATACGTATTTTTTGTACTATACAGTAAATCAATGATACGTATATTTTGTACTATACAGTAAATCGATGATACGTATATTTTGTACTACACAGTAAATCGATGATATGTATATTTTGTACTATACAGTAAATCGATGATACGTATATTTTGATAGTATACAGTAAATCAATGATACACGTCTTTTTGTAGTATATAGTAAATCAATGATACGTATATTTTGGTAGTGTTCACTCATTCAGTAAATCAACGAAACGCGTATTTAGGTAGTATACAGTAAATTAAAGAAACGTGTCTTTTGGTAGTATACAGTAAATCAAAGATAAGTGTCTTTTCGTTGGCATACATTGAATCTATGACACCTGTCTTTTGTCAGTAAATACATTATACGTGTCTTTTCTCAGTATCCAGTAAATAAATTATACGTGTCTTTTGTCAGTATCCAATAAATAAATCATACGTGTCTTTTGTCAGTATCCAGTAATAAATTATACGTGTCTTTTGTCAGTATCCAGTGTATACATTATATGTCTCTTTTGTCAGTATACAGTAAATAAATCATACGTGTCTTTTGTCAGTATCCAATAAATAAATCATACGTGTCTTTTGTCAGTATCCAGTGTATAAATTATGTCTTTTGTCAGTATACAGTAAATAAATTATATCTGTCTTTCGTCAGTATACAGTAAATAAATTATATGTCTTTTGTCAGTATACAGTAAATAAATTATATGTATATTTTGTCAGTATAGAGTAAATAAATTATATGTGTCTTTTGTCAGTATCCAGTGTATAAATAATATGTGTCTTTTGTCAGTATACAGTAAATAAATCATACGTGTCTTTTGGTGGTATACAGTATACAATAAATCAATGATGCTATCTTTTGGTAGTATAAAGTAAATCAATGATTCGTGTTTTTTTTCAGTAGCATACAGTTAATGAATGATACATGCCTTTTGGTAGCATACAGTAAATCGATGAAACGTGTCTTTTCAGTGGTACAAAAAATCGAAGATTCGTGTATTTCAAGTAGTATACAGTAAATCGATACTACTTGTCTTTTCAGTGATTTAGCATAACTCGATGACACATGTCTATCAGTGGTACACAAAAAGTCGACGATACATGTCTTGTCACAGGTATACCGTATATCAATGATACGTGTTTTTTGTGCAGTATACATACATTGATGATATGTGTCTTTTAGGTAGTATACATACATTGATGATACATGTCTTTTAGGTAGTATACTTACATTGATGATACGTGTCTTTTAGGTAGTATACATACATTGATGATACGTGTCTTTTAGGTAGTATACATACATTGATGATACGTGTCTTTTAGGTAGTACACATACATCGATGATACGTGTCTTTTAGGTAGTATACTTACATTGATGGTACGTGTCTTTTAGGTAGTATACATACATTGACGATACATGTCTTTTAAGTAGTACACTTACATTGATGATACGTGTCTTTTAGGTAGTATACATACATTGACGATACGTGTCTTTTAGGTAGTATACATACATTGACGATACGTGTCTTTTAGGTAGTATACTTACATTGATGGTACGTGTCTTTTAGGTAGTACATATACATTGACGATACGTGTCTTTTAGGTAGTATACATACATTGACGATACGTGTCTTTTAGGTAGTATACTTACATTGATGGTACGTGTCTTTTAGGTAGTACATATACATTGACGATATGTGTCCTTTAGGTAGTATAAATACATTGACGATACGTGTCTTTTATGTAGTATACATACATTGACGATACGTGTCTTTTAGGTAGTATACTTACATTGATGGTACGTGTCTTTTAGGTAGTACATATACATTGACGATATGTGTCCTTTAGGTAGTATACATACATTGATGATACGTGTCTTTTGAGCAGTATATACCCATTGATGATACGTTTCTTTTAGGTAGTATACATGCATTGATGATACGTGCCTTTTAGGTAGTATACATACATTGCCGATACGTGTCTTTTAGGTAGTACATATACATTGACGATATATGTCTTTTAGGTATTATACTTACATTGATGGTACGTGTCTTTTAGGTAGTAAATATACATTGACGATACGTGTCTTTTAGGTAGTATACATGCATTGACGATACGTGTTTTTTTAGGTAGAATACATACATTGATGATACGTGTCTTTCAGGTAGTATACATACATTGATGATACGTGTCTTTTAGGTAGTACACATACATCGATGATATGTGTCTTTTAGGTAGTATTTATACATTGACGATACGTGTCTCTTAGGTAGTATACATACATAAATGGTACGTGTCTTTTAGGTAGTATATATACATTGACGATTCGTGTCTTTTAGGTAGTACATATACATTGACGATACATGTCTTTTAGGTATTATACTTACATTGATGGTACGTGTCTTTTAGGTAGTAAATATACATTGACGATACGTGTCTTTTAGGTAGCATACATGCATTGATGATACGTGCCTTTTAGGTAGTATACATACATTGCCGATACGTGTCTTTTAGGTAGTACATATACATTGACGATACATGTCTTTTAGGTATTATACTTACATTGATGGTACGTGTCTTTTAGGTAGTAAATATACATTGACGATACGTGTCTTTTAGGTAGTATACATGCATTGACGATACGTGTTTTTTAGGTAGAATACATACATTGATGATACGTGTCTTTTAGGTAGTATACATACATTGATGATACGTGTTTTTTAGGTAGAATACATGCATTGATGATACGTGTCTTTTAGGTAGTATACATACATTGCCGATACGTGTCTCTTAGGTAGTATACATACATTAATGGTACGTGTCTTTTAGGTAGTATATATACATTGACGATTCGTGTCTTTTAAGTAGTATACATTCATTGATGATACGTGTTTTTAGGTAGTATACATACATTGAGGATACGTGTCTTTTAAGTAGTTATACATACATCGATGATGCGTGTCTTTTAAGTAGTTATACATACATCGATGATGCGTGTCTTTTAGGTAGTATACATAAATTGATGATACGTGTCTTTTAAGCAGTAGCAGCAGGATGTGTTAACTAGATTTTTTCCTCGTCCTCAATCATCTTTCAGACAAAACTTAAATCTCAGTTTGCTAAAATACGAGTTAATATTTTTCGTCCTTTAGGCAACAGGTTAACATATTTTGGGGTGAAGGGAGAGAGGATTTTTCGTCCTTTAGGTAAAATCAGGTTAACATATTGGAGTAGAATCAGTGATAAAAAATCTTTTCAGAGACAACACGATGAAAAATCATCGACGTGTATCGTTATCGGAAATTCTCAATAATTTTCAATAATATTTTTAAAAAATTATTTTAAATATTCTCAAATATAATGCCAATCACACCTACAGTGTTATCCGAACAAGATATCGAAGAAATTATCGCCGCGAAGGGTAAAATTCCCATATCGAAAATTACAGCACGATATCATATTGGTACTTCTCGGTGTTATTCGATTTGGGGTGGTCCGATAAATAAACGTATCACTAACAATAATATATTAAGTCGCATCGTTGATATTATTGGAAATTCACAAAAAATTCCAGAACAAAAAAAAATTCTAGAACAAGAAAAATTCCACAACCTGATCCAAAAATTCCACAACCTGATCAAAAAATTTCATGTCAAACATGTGTTGATACTCAAGTGAAAGAAAAACATCAGCAACAATATATAGATTCATTAAAATATAAAAATCAACAACATCAGCAAGAAATATATGAATTAAATAATCAAAATTCTAGATTAAATTCGAATTTAAATATTTTACAAAATAAAAATTATGAATTAAATGAACAATTAAAAGAAATAAATATTATCGGTGGTGGATCGACGGAATATAATAAATTAATCGAGTTAAATAAACTTCAGGCTGGTGAAATTAGTTCACTAAAAGCTCAAATTGATAACTTTGATATCACTATAACTGAATTAAATGAGTTAAATAAACTTCAGGCTGGTGAAATTAGTTCACTAAAAGCTCAAATTGATAACTTTGACATCACTATAACTGAATTCGATGAGTTAAAAACTTTAAATCAAAGGCATATTAATAAAATCGAAAGAATGCGGGATTATATTGAAAAAAATAGAGTTACCAGAGATTCAGTTAAAAAGATGGAAGATGATAATTTAAATCTCCAAAATGAGCTTTTAACTGTGAAGGAAAAATTAAATAATTATATACAACGTGAACAATATGAGAGAACCTTAGTTGAAGAAAAAAATAAAAGAATTAGGGAAGTAAGTAAAAAAGAATATATGTAGATTTTTTCAAATAATTAACAATTTAAAATTGCAATGCAATTTACATAAACATGTCAAATATCGGAGAAGCACAAATAACTAGATTAACCAGAGAGAGATTAGCCGCGATTAAGAAATTTCTTCCAGTGAGAGATTCTTTTAGAAATAATTTGCAAACGCGTCAACAAGCAAAGATGGATTTTACCACTGATACACAGCAATTATTTGCGCCTATAACCGAGGCAACGGGAAAAGTTGTAACCGCGGTACAAGAACTAAAACCTGTTGCTTCACTTGTTGAACCTAAACTTGAGGAACTTAAAAAAGAAAAAATCAGTAGAGGAAGTCAAGCGTTACGAGATAAATTTGAAGAAAAATATGTAAATGCTCTTATCAAAATGGATCCGAAAACACTATTAGATTTTACTGTTAATAGTTTCGATGAGAGATATACTCTTTTAAAGGAAGGAGAAGACAAAGATTTTATTAATAATTACGATAAATATATTAATGTTATTTATAAAGTTGTAACCGGACTAGATCAAGCAAGAGAAACTGATGAACGGTATACTGATTTTAGAGAACAAGCACGATTACAAAAAACAATTAAAAAAGAACAACGAAAGCAATTAAGACAAGAACAAAAAGAACAATTAAAACAAACACGTGTACAAACAACTCCAAAAGCGCGGGGACGACCACGAAAACAACCAGCCCCTGTTATTGAAGATCCTCAAGAAGAAATAACCGGAGAGGGATATCGCGGTAGAAAATCTTTAATGAGAAATATACCGTGTTCAAGAAATGTTCTTGATGACGTATCACGGTTGGAAGTTCTCATCGGCGGAAAACGAGCTGGAAATAATTCTCCGGAATTAATTAATGAAGCTACTGAAATTTGTCAGCGACTATTTCAAGGAAAGGTAATTTCCATGAGAGTGTATCGCGGTCTAGTTAATGAACTTATTGATGATTATTATAGCGATTAATTAAAAATCTAAAGGATTTTCATTTCGAATTTCTAATTAAAAAACAGCTAGTAGATTTTAATAATGATCGTATATCGAAGTATGAACCGGCCTAGGCCAGTTTTTGTCATGAATTCAAGATTACCAGTTTATAAAATAACGTATGGAAATGGACTCGGTGACGTTGTCACAAGTTTAGTTACCAGAGTTGCTCCAAAAATACTCCCTATCGCTAAAGATATTGGATCAAAAGCTATTGGAGTGTTAAGTAGTAAAGTTGGTACAGAAATTGGAAATTTGGCTGTTAGAGGACTTGATGCCGTAACGAGTAAAGTGTCATCGTTGGTAAGAAAACCCAAAAGATTTTCACCGCTAACATCTACGAATAATATGCCACCGAAAACAGGTAGCGCAATAAATAAAATAGTTCGAGATCGTTTAAGATATATTTCCGGTTCCGGGCTAAAACAATTAATTATTTAGATTTATCGATACAAATATAATGTTTGAATATGAAATCGATGACGCTTTTGACATAGATGCTAAAGTGTCAAAAAATAATTCTATGCGTGATTATCAATATTTTTCATATAACGCCCAAGATCCAAATACACGATCACGAATTGAACTTAGATTTAATGACACTTCTAAATATTTTCTTCCAGCTGAGGCTTACATTGAAGTGGAAGGACAATTGAGAAAAGCTAATAATACAGCTTATGCCCCAGCTGATAATCTCGCAACTACTAATATCGGATTTGTCAATAACGGGATTATGGCGTTATTTAAATCCGCCGAATATATAATTGGTGTAAATAGAATCGAAGCTATCGATAACGATGTTGATGTTGCAACAACAATACTCGGACTCGCTAGATATTCTGATGATTTTATTAAATCGGCTGGGCACTCAATGATGTTTTCGAAAGATACATCTAATCACGCTGACCATAGTCAGTTTACATTAAGACGACCAAAAAAGGTTTCAGCTGTTGCTGATGATGCTGATGTTGAACCTGTTGTTATAGGTGATAATCCTAATTACAACGCAGGATTTGCAGCACGAAAAGCGAACATAAATAACGATGGTAGATTTTCCTGTATAATTCCGCTATCTCATATATTTGGATTTTGTAGAGATGTGAGAAAGGTTATCTTTGGTGATAGTCACACTGTAGTACTCACAAGAAGATCAACTGACGATTACGCGTTATGGAAGGGTGATGCTGCTATTGGTGATGGTCTTGTACAACTTACAAAACTAGCACTGTGGATGCCAGTTGTGACTCCATCGTTGGACGTTGATACAAGATTGCTATCCTTTATGGATCACGGAGGGAAAACACTATTAAGTTGGTGTGATGTTACAACTTCTACGACAACTAATCCTGCTGGTGGACAGTTTACCTGGCAACTTGCATTAACTAAAAATATTACCGCACCTAGATATATATTTGTTGCACTACAAGAGATAAATAGAACCCAAAAGACAGCTGCAGCAAATGACAGTCAACAACTTCGTTCCCATATGATATTTGATAAATTTAGCGTCAGTGAAGTTTCATTGCGAGTAAGTAATCAACAAGAACCCGCAGAACAACTTATTCTCAATTACAATAATAATCAAATCGGGAGAGTATATCACCGACTATGGTCTTTTATGGGACGTGATCAAAATGTCGATACTGGCTTGCAAATCTCCCAGTTAGACTTTCAAAAATTGTATCCGATTAATTACTTTTCACTTCAGCATCTTGATCTATCTAGACACTCAACCGTAGATGTTAAATTTCAGGCTGTTGTTAATGATGCTCCTAATGGATTTAGAGCAGTTGCAGTTCTTCTCAGTGATAAATCTATGATCCTTGAAGGTGGTGGTGGAAGAATGAGAATCGTTGATGCACCAGTGGAAAATCTTTAAATGTAAATTACGCTACAGTTTCATTTTTAATAAGATTTAGAGTAATGTTAGTAATTTCCAATAATATGTCGTATAACACTATCAATGTCACATTGACCCCGGGTCAAATAAAAAAATTACAATCATCGGTAGCTAAGCAATGCGGAACTACAATTTCGCTGAAACATAGTCAGTTAACTGGTGGACCAAATAAATTATCACTTACTGCAACTCAGACAAAACAAATCAATAATGCGCTAAAAAATAAAAAAGGTGCTCAAGTTACTCTTTCCAAATCTGCAATCGATAACATGGTTAAAACAGGAGGTTTTCTTCCACTACTCGCAGCTGCGTTACCCGCGTTAGCACCAATTCTTGGTTCGCTAGGTGGTTTTCTCATCGACAAAATTACCGGTAAAGGAATATCAAAACAAAAAAAAAGAGGACGCGGATTGAGACTTCCAGGAAGCAGATTCACAAGATATCAACCGCGATAACACCGATGTCAAATTATAATCTTCTTGAAGCTGTAGAAAAATCAAAACTTACCAAAAATCCAATAAAACATTTCCGTGGTGTATTTATGAGAGATCAATTACCAGATCACCCACAAATCCCAGAAACTGGAATAATTAATCTTGATGATAATAACGGACCTGGAACTCATTGGGTTTGTTACGCAATATATCCACGTGGAATTATTTATTTTGATTCATACGGGTTACCACCGCCAATAGAATTTGTAAATTACGTGAAGAAATCACAAAGTAATTCGCTAAAGAAATCTGAAAGATTTCCAATTTGGTATTCAACGCTACCAACACAAACAATAAATGATCCACCAATATGTGGACAAGAAACTATTAACGCGTTATCGGTGTTATCTAACGCGATATCACCACATAAAGCAATTCACGAATATACTACACGAATTTTCAACAATTGAAAATCTAAAATAGTTTTACATAAACATGTCAGATATTTTTGGAAGATCGATACACGAAAAAAAATCTCTTTCTACGAGACAAATAAGAAATATGATAAAAAAATATGCAACATTAGGATTAAATCTAGTGGATGTAGATCCAGGAGAAATAGTTGTGTTTGAAGATGAAAATGGAAAATTAAAAACTTCCAATGTATCATTTGATGATCTGCTGACGAAACATCCCACAGCGGAAATGATTCCATTGTGGTATTCAAGCAGGGTAAACTCGCACCAAGTGAAAAAATTACAACATTCACAGATCAATTTAATAATATACAACAAATACAAGAACATGTAAAAGCTATCATTGATGATCTCGCTAAATTCTTTGGCATTCCACGAAAAACACTTGATGTACAAATCGCGGATGTCAAAGCCGCAATTGATAGCATAGCGAAATTACGAGTCGAATATGATACTCACTTAGCTAATTTTATGACGCTGCGAAGGAATTTTAATCTCACCGATAACGCAGTTGAGAAATTCTTTGGAAAAAAAAATATCAAACCAGATGAGATTACAACAACACTCGCGGATATAAAAAATATTATTGATAAAAAAAATGAGGATAAAGATGAAATTAAAACGATTCCATATATAGTTAAAAAAGAATTAAATATTGAGTATTTAAACCCCCCCTGGTGGAATTATAAATGAATTATTGAATGATGTAATTCCTGGTATTTATCGATTTTCAATAATTTCTGAACATCAATTTGATATTTCACTTTTCGTTAATGATGATATCGGAAATAATAGGAGAACCTATAAGGGAGTTAACACTTTGTTAATTCTTATTGAAGATAAATCAGCCGATGAACCATTACGTAAAATATCAGTTAATATGTATATTACCGGAGTTGATCCAAAGGTAGTTAGAGCTAAATATGGGTACATTATAGAATATTTATCACCGTTATAATTAGAAATATAAGTATTTATAGAAATGCTAACATTTTCAAATAAATGTCAGTAGAACTGCTAATTTCACCATCTCAGTATCGGTATGACACAGTAAAAGAATATCAACGGAAATTACAAGATCTCATCGAAGTTTACACGATAAAAAAAAAGAAATATCAGCGTAGAATTAACGCGCTAGATATAACTGTTTATACAGTCTCGGGAATAATTGCATCTACAGGAATAATATTATCTTCGGTTACAATGACCGCACCGATTGTACTTCCTATTGTGATATCCGCGGTAACAGCGTTAACAGGAATCTTCACCGGAGTAACAAAGAAAATCTCATCATGCTCCACACGTAAACTTCGCGATTACACGATAAAACTTTCCACGGCAACAACCGCGTACTCGGAACTAACCACACTGATTTCCTCAGCAATTTCAGATCAAGAAATAACCAAAGAAGAATTTTCACCAACATTTATAACACCGTGATGAAGAAATTAAATAGTGATAATTTAAATAGCGATGATAACAATACAAGATTATCAAAAAAATCCAAACCCGAAAATTCTTCGAATTTCAAAGGAAAATAACTCAATTGTTTTCTCATGGAAATATCCAATCGAATGGTATGTTATTGGAATTCCGCCAGGCGAATACACAATGGATCAATTAAATGAGAAACTAAATCAACATATAAATTTAGTTATCGGAGAAACTGTTCACACACCAGCGGTGTTGTTTACCCATGGTAGTATTTTTATAACAGCAGAAAATATCGTAGTTGATATTTATCAAAGTAGTATCAGAACAGTAAAAGGTTGGCCTGAGCACCCCAATGAAAGTAGTTTAATGTTCCTCACATATGGAACTTATGAATTTGATTTTTAATTGAAAATTTGTAGAATTTTTAATCTAACAATTGAAAATTGCTTTGCAATTTTACATAAATGTCCTCGAACACAAAAACATCATTGATAACTATGGTGACAAAAATTCCAGAATTCAACGTTGAATTTAATCCTCCACTGACAGCCACGGAAATCGCGTTAACTCAATTGCGATGTTATTATAGCTGGCCAAATATACGAGCAGAGCCGTTTAAAAATAAACCCCCAAAAAACAGTTTTACATTTTCCGCTAATTATAAACTAAATCCAGATGGTAGCGTTTCACCAACAACAACATGGCACACAATACATTTACCCACAGGCGCATATGACATCGAAGACATCAACGAGACAATCCGTGAAGAGATTGAAAATATAACCGGGGTGGTGATCATAGAAGGCAAGACAACTATTACCACGTTAGACGATAAATATCCAATTGAGATCCACGCGAAAGAATTTTCGCTGAGTTCGATCATCGAAATAAATTCACCCGATTACGCCGTAGATATATACAACAGTAGCATAAGGACGCTATTGGGTTATCCTGAGTTTATTCCTGGCACAGTTGATATAGCGGATATTCCAGTTGAGCCACAAAGATCCAATTGGATATCATCGCGGAGTAACGACCACAACTCCGAGTTGACGTATGATAAACAATATGATATATCTAATTTTTTTAATTCTCATGTAGTTGGAAATACAACAACGTTGTTGATTTCCGAAGATAATATTGTGATCCATGCTACACGAATAAAAAATGATTTTAAAAAATATTTTGATAAACTCGTTGATAGCATTAAAAACCGTAGTAATATTCCCATGTTAACAAATACAGAAATTTGTAATAAAATTATTTCCGACATAGATGAGATTAATTCGCAAATTATCAAACATGTGTTAGATCACATAAATGTTAACACAAGAACTGAATTTGCAACACTATATAAAATCAGCGTAGATAAAATAAATAGTTTTAAAATTCCACAATTAGATTCATCGGTGTTAAGAAAACAACTCGATGATACTTTAAATAATTTCTTTACAGAAATTCACACAACATGGCTAAATAGTCTTTCCGCGGTTCACCATCGATTACCGGAACCTATCAAATCTGACTTTTTCACTAATGATCCACCAGCGATAGATCCGATTTTCAAATACAACTTCGATATTAGTTTTCTACGACCTAAAGATATTTACACTAAATACTCATACAACGTCTACGATGGAACAGAAACTGATGCACTTGGCAAATATGAATACAATGAATATGGTAGAATAGTGTGGAGATTTGCTCTTGGTGACCAAGGTGTATTTGTGATCTCAGAGAAATCCCTTACTGGGATCTTCAACACGATGGCGCAAATGTTCCAGGTGAAATAAAACCAACTTAGAGAACACCTACAACGATCTCTGTTGCTAGATTTAACAACTCAGCGTGATACAATAAAACAACAACAACAACAATTAAATCAAATTATCGCTGATATGAACTACCTCAATGATAGATTACTCTCGTTTGTCTATGAAGATAAATCATCAGAAAAAGAAAAGTTCAAAAAGGTGTTTTCATTAAGAAATCAAACTCTTATGGATGTTTTTAAATTTTCGGGTTGGAATGTACCAGCGTTAAAGGCATCAATGAATAAACTTATTGATGAATTCTTTCCACAGATTCACGCGTTATGGTTTAAAATAAATCCACATATGGAGATTCTCACCGAGGATAACTCACCTAGAAAAAATCACAAACACAAATCTCCTGGTAACGTTAATATATCTACGACAATTGCTATCCATGTTATTTGTGATGCTGTGTTGGGAAGTTACGCAGTTGACACGTCAGTGTCCGATGACGCTAAATCTGGAAGCGTTTTATATACGTTTTCCCCTAATGTGTCTCCGGGAAGTCTTATCGTGATGACACCGTCTACGCCAATTTATTTGGAAACCGCTAACAGGTATAACATAAAGATGTATTTTAGAATCGTCGATCAAGATTTTTCGTTGATAGATCTTCGCGGGGAGACACTACAAATCACGTTGGATGTAAAATCATGAAATGATTTTCATCGTAAACGATTTTCGTCCTGAGGACTTTCATCGTGAATTGCAACGCAATTGAAAATAAAAAAACATATATAAATAAATGAATCAAATTATCGTCGACGAAATATCGCAACAACTTAATCGTGTAAATAAAATTCCTAAAGTCAGTGAAATAGTTAACGAAAAAAAAATCTTATTGAAAAATTTCAACGCGGAGTATCTCGCTGATGAATTCCGTAAAATAAAATCTGCTCAAGCTAAGGATTATCCAACATATTGATCTGAGTATCGTGTCGCAAAGACGTTAATTAGACAGCGAAATCAAATAATTTATCACCTAAAAACGTCTGGTTGTGAAGATGTGCTAGCTGAGCTTGTTGAACTTTCTAAATTGTTAACATCGCTGCTGAGAGCTGTCGGAGATGTATTTGAAACAGAAAAAAATATCTCAAAGTTTGCTGAGGAATTTGATAACAGTGTTATGTAAATTGCTTGCAATGAAAATCGAAGATTTTTACATTGAAAATTGCTTTGCAATTTTTACATACTCAAATGAAACTTTACAATTGAATTTATCTGAATATGTCGCTGTTATTACACCGTCAGCGGCTCTTTTTACTGAAGCTTTATTTATATTAAATATCTCGCAGCTGAGGTTATTGACGGAAAATCTGTAGTTGGAAATTTTTTAGAATTTCCTAATTCTGCCGCAGTAACTGGTCTTGGTATATAATTGCTATTTTGATGTTTTCTATCAAGACAATTTTCTCGTGGAGTAACAATTCTTAAATTACTAACGTGATTATTTAATTTATTTCCGTCTATGTGATCAACAACATAACCAGGTGGGATATTTCCGAGAAAAATTTCAGCGATAAATCTATGAGCGCGATAGTTCTTCGTGTTTCCTTGAAATGCTATACCAATTCGTAAATAACCGAGTTTATTAATTTCCCCACCTATTTTTTTTTTAACCGCCGATTTCTAATAGTTCCATCAGGCGAAGCCTCGTAATTAACGTAGATCGGATGCGAAACGAATTCGTTAGACATTTATTTATATGTGTTTGCTATTTGTTTAAATAATATTGAAAATTACTTATAATTGAAATGAAAATTCGAAAAAATTTTAAACTGGTCTGTTTATGTAGTCTTGAGGAGTTTGTATAATTGGAGTTTTATGATTTACATGTGTGTAAACAACATAGTATCGCTTTAACTCTCGATATCGCTTATCGCCGTGGGGTAAACATAACTGAGTTTCGCCTCGAACTCCAACACCACATACGATACACGGCTTCGGTCCAGTACTTCCACGTCGAATTGCTACTTGATGCTGTCCGCAATATTCTTTTTTCGATAGTTTATTACATGTGTTTGTCGATCCGATTAGCAGCCACTTACAATTGTACATTATTATATATTATATATATATTAAAACAAATATCTAATTAAACAATTGCTTTAATTATTTTTTTGAATTAAACAATTGCTTTAATATAATGAGTAAAATTAATTTCTCACTTGATGCAAAATCTGTGATATCATTAAGGAAGATTAAGGATCGCGCACTTAACACGATGATAAGACGTGCGAAGAAAGAATTTTATCGTGATGGTGCTACACATGTTTTTATCACATATCGAATAAGCGATGGTGAAACAAAAAATGCTGACGCGATGATGGATGAAACACGTGCGATGAATATATTATCGTTGCTTGATAATAACGATTACTACAGCAGAATAAAATGGATTAAATGGGATGATAGCGGCGAGATACATAGATGGATTATCCGAGATAATTATAACCCGATAATGAGAGATAACAAGAATGTTATTTTTAATCGTGATATGAATCCAGGTGTGTTAATTGGAATTGATAGCCATTATTATGTTCGAGCTTATCCTGTGACTGTAGTTATTTATGGGTTATATCGAATCCACGTAGATGTTGATCACGATCAAATGTATCCGATGCGGACTTCACAAGATTCACTGATAAATTGTGTCGCTGAACGTGTAATGGAACATTTTAAAAATTCTTCACATGCAACATTAACTACGGCACGACGTGAGAAAATAACAACTTGGGGAATCGCGATGAAGGAGAAGGTTGGAGCTTTAATTAGCGATGTTGCTAAATTACAAACCTCGTTAAGATATCCTATTACCGTAGAAACGTTAACCGAAGAGATATTACACCAGTGTAAATATAGCAACAATAGATCATCTCCGATTAGAATTGTTGATCATAACGGACATGCTTGGAATTCTACGATAACGGAATTTCCTTTGGAACGGACCGTAAAATACATACCTAATAAATTTACCAAAGATGGGTTATATAGTGAAAAGTTATTTGATGCGATAACGGAGATAAATGGAAGTGATCCAACTTCGGTGTGTTTTTTTTTAGCAGCGATGATAATCCTGAAGTGGGATATGATCAATTTGTGAAACCAAACGGAGAATTATATCGTGTCGAAGAATTAAATAATCGTATGAAAAATGTTGCGAGTGGATTTATAGAAACCATTGACGAGAAAATATTAAATAATTCGTTTACTGTTTCATCTGTGATAGCGCATTACGCGCGTGAAAAGAATTCTTGGCGAAAAACTCCAAAAGGATTTCTCAACGATGTTAAATTAAGTTGTATTGGATACGGACATGGCGGATTATGGAATTGTAAATACAACAATAAAGATTTAATCGCGGCTGATATGAACGCTAGTTATCCAGGAGGGTTTTTAGGAATGGGAACTTGCGCGGAATATTTTAAACGCTTTGGACATCCAACGCATGAAATGAGAAGAGTTGCGATTAACGGAGATTTACCTGATTTTGATTTAACTGGATTCGCTAAAGTATTATCATTTGAACTTAGAAGTGGTTTACACGCGTGTAGTTATCTCTGGCTTGGTAAACATATGTGTGAAAAAGCGTGGACTCCGATAGTGTTGTTGCGATATATGTTAGATAGTGGTATGTTAACGTCGTTGACGGTCGGTGAAGCTATAATAAGTTATAAGTCTCAAAAAGAAGTTTGGTTGCCTGTACCTGATTTAAATATTGAAATAAAAAAATGTAAAAAAGAATTTCCAAACCACGACGAAGAAAAAATTCTTGAAATTGCTAAACAATTATATTGTGCTAAAGAAAAATCTGCAAAAGATTACGGTAGAAA
The DNA here is from genome assembly GCA_029339505.1 of Unio delphinus. Classification (NCBI taxonomy): domain Eukaryota; kingdom Metazoa; phylum Mollusca; class Bivalvia; order Unionida; family Unionidae; genus Unio; species Unio delphinus. Next base: position 14,331,181 of record JAQISU010000042.1, read on the forward strand.
AATCATCGGGAAGTTTACCCAAGGCGGAAGATTTAATAATGCTCGATATTATTGATTGATCCAACTGAATATGAAATTATCGTTAAACATCTCACTGACAATAATAGATTTGTAACGAGTAGAAAAGCTTATTTATCAAATGGAAAAGAGTGTGGAACTGTTGTAACTTACATAGACGGAGAAAATGCTCAATGGTCATATTTAAGAGCTTCTATGTTAGCATATACAAGCATTAATTTATTTTCAATGATAAACAAATTTCCTGATATCGCTGTGAGAGTTGCAACTGATTCAATGTATATTCATGAGAAGTATATTTCTCGTGTTGAGCCGTATCTCGGAGAAGGTTGGGGGAATTGGAGAATCAAACAAGAGCAGTTACACGATTATAATCCTAGCGCTGATGTTGAGATACTTGATAGTTATCATCGAAAGAATCCAGAAAATATTCATTTGGAATTTTCTTCTGCACCGTCAGTGCTAGATCCTATCACAAGATATAAAACGGTTTACTTAAATGGTTGTGGAGGTTCTGGAAAAACAGAAAGAATTATTAGATGTTATAAAAATTCTAATATAAAAGCGCTAACGCCAACTCATAAACTTAGTAAAGATATAAAAGAAAGAGGGATTAACGCTAGTACTTATCATAGCTTTTTTAGGTGGAGCGGGGATATGTGGACTCCAGAGAGAATGGGTGATAAATTTATTCCACCGGTGATTCTTTGGGATGAAATATGTACAGTATCGTTGAAAATGTTAAAAATATTTCTAGCGTGGTTATCAACGAAAAACACAAAAGTGATAATGTACGGTGATGATGGTCAACCACCACCATTTTCTGGGGAATCTCCTCATGAATGGTTGAAAGATAACGTGGACTATTAAGAGGAAATAACAGATGATTTCAGATCGTTAGATGAAGAAATAAAAGATTTAAAATTTAGAATCCGACGGAAATCTAATAAAGTTCAATGCGAAATTCTCAGAGAGGTTATCGCTGAAACTCCCGAGGAGGAATTCTGGTCAACGTGGACTCCTAACGACATAGTATTTGCTAGCAGAAAAATAACTCGGGATGATATACAACAGCGGTTATTCGAAATACACATTGATAAATTTCCAGAGATGAAAGTACCGTTATGTTATAGACCGTCTGATACACGACAACAAAACATTAATGTGAAAATTCCCGGTGGCGGTGAACAAAAATTAGTGTGAAATGAAATTGTATATGTTGATATCAACGTAGTTAAAGATGCGTTAAACACTAATAATTCACCGTGGGTATTAGGATACGCGGCTACGATACACTCCTCGCAAGGATTAACGATCACAGATACAATTATTTGGATAGTGGATAATCGTATTGAGTGGTCAAATTTAACGTATTTAGCGGTTTCTAGAGCGCGACGAATCAATCAACTACGAAGAGTTGTAATTGAAGATAACACAGATATTTTCGATGTTGATATTTACAACGTTGATAAAAAAAACTATCAGGATATAAACAACAAGACAAGAAAAAAAAATAGAAATTTTAATATTACTGCGAAATTAATTTTATCGTTGAAAACTCAACAAGATAATCATTGCGCGGCTTGTAATTGTGTTATGCACTGGCGGTATCACCCTGGAAATCTTCGTCAATTCACCGTTGATAGAATCGATAATAATCTCGGACACGTCGTTGGCAATGTGAGATTAACATGTCTCGAGTGTAATATACATCACGCTAATTAATTTTTCGTGGTGGTAATTGAGTATCGTCAGGAATAACTTGTAGTTGTTCTCGTGTAAATCCTCGCTGAGGTGCGGATGAATCTAATCTATAAATTGCTGGCCTGGTAGAAGATCGTATCAATGATGATATTTTATGTGTGGAAATACTCCAAATAGGATCAGTAGCTCTTACGTTACCACCTTCGAGTTCACCTGGCTCATATAAATATCTCACAGTGACATCACCAAGAATTTGTTCACTGAAATTGGAAATTTTTTTATTAGAAATTTTTCCTGGTATATATTTTTTTTTAATCGCGTCGTTAGGTTTGATACCAATCATCCGATTTATTTCGTTATTTAACGCGGAAACTACTTTTGGTAATCTTGAAACCCATTCACGAGATCGAGTTTTTTGAGTAAATTCTTTCGCGTATTGATATCCAAATAATCGCTCAGCAAGAGTTCGATTAAATCGTTCTACAATTGCCTGATCACGGTGTATTGCAGTGTGTCCTCGTCGTATAGCTACGTTATGAGTGTTCATCATAGATGTAACAACACCTTGAAATTCCTTACCAGGATCAACTTGTAATAGATTTGGCCATCTTAGTGGACCTTTATGATAAATCTTTTCAAACGCATCAGAGACTTCTTTTGACGACTTTGTTTTTAACGGTATTGCTTCCTTATATCTGCTAGCGATATCAACTATGGTTAACGCGTATTTATAACCATTATCGTGAGGAAGAAATAATATATCAGCTTGATGAACTTCATTTGGTACAAAAACATCAAAATGAGAATAATTAATTTTTTTAGGACCTGGAAGATAAATTTGCCATATAGCCTGTTTAGATAACCAATCTTTCGCGGTTTTATATTTCACCAATGCGGCGCTAGCGAGTTTTTTAATTGCTGCGTAACCTTTCCAATATCCGATAGGAGAATAATAAATAGATTCTATGTTATTGTAAAATAATTTAGATTTTCAATTACCGAGTAATAATTTAGATTTCATAGCGGTTTTTATTAACCAAGAAGCTAATTTTTCTTTGAATTTTCTATCTGGAATTGCATTTATCGCGTAAATTAATTTTACATCTGCGAGATGACGTTGTTGAATATCATCACCACGATAAGCTATGTCGTGAACACGACAAGCCTCGTCGATAGCTTTAATTGGATCTTCACCTGGATTAGGTTGATCTTGATTATTTAACCGAATATCTAATCGAGTTCCAGGCCCACAATAACTATATCCTGGAAGGTGTTTTTCACCTGGATATTTTGCCCATGGAGCACCCGGAAGTTTAGTTAATTGTGCTGCTATGTCACCGGCAACTTTTTTTTTATAAATCTAAATTTTTTGTGCCACAAATTTCACAATTACCTGAAAGCGCCATTCGATTATTTTTAGTTGTAATTGTCGTTGAATTATTTGTACCTGTACGTGCTCTACATTTCACACAATATAAATCCATAATTTATTTTATTATAATGGATATGAGTGTAATTGATTATTCAGCAACACGAAAACCAGAACCTGTAAAACATCACCCAATACTCCCAAATTCAATCAGGATGATTGTTATTGGACCTTCCGGATCCGGTAAAACACAATTATTAATTGATATGATAATGAGACATATGAAATGGGATAAATTATATTTGATAGCACCGAGCGTAGACGATCAACGATGTTATAACGTGTTAAAAGATTTTAACAAGCGAATATTAGAAATTACCGGTGAAAACGGAATTGAATTTATAACTGATATCGATGAAGCTCCATCCGTAGATGATCTTGATGGAGGAGTTAACAACCTAGTTGTGTATGATGATATCATGCTTGATAAACAAAAAAATCCTGCTAAGATATTTTCTCGTGGCAGACATAAAAACACAGATGTGATTTATGTTACTCAGCGGTATGCTCAAATTCCTAAAGTGATCCGAGATAATTGTAATTTACTGAGTATGTTTAACGGGGTAGATACTCATACTCTTAGAAATATTTGGCAGACGTGGTGTTCTGATATGGATTTTAATCGTTTTAAAAACTTTTTTAGTAATGCTCAGCGGACTCCACACGGATTTATCACGATCGCGTTACACGATCCGCGGACAAGATATCGTATCGGACTTGATCGGATTTATTGAGAATTATTGAGAATTTCCGATCACGATGTCGTCGATGATTTTCTGTCGTGTTGTCTCTTGTCACTGATTCTACTCCAATATGTTAACATATTTTACCTGAAGGTATGAAAAATCCTCTCTCCCTTCACCCCCAAAATATGTTAACCTGTTGCCTAAAGGACGAAAAATATTAACTCGTATTTTAGCAAACTGAGATTTAAGTTTTGTCTGAAAGATGATTGAGGAGGAGGAAAAAATCTAGTTAACACATCCTGCTGCTGCAGTATATATACATTGATGATACGTGTCTTTTAAGTAGTATACATACATTGCCGATACGTGTCTCTTAGGTAGTATACATACATTGATCGTACGTGTCTCTTAGGTAGTATACATACATTGATCGTACGTGTCTTTTAGATAGTAATGAGATTTTCAACTTCATAAGCATAATTATATATCCATGTATTCCAATAATAGACTACATTGTTAAATTATATATATATATATATATATATATATATATATATATATATATATATATATATATATATATATATATATATATTTCCAGTTCTAACTGCAAAATGTTTTTTTTTTATGAATATAACTTTTTAATTTAGATGAACTAAATACAAGGTGTATTGTTGATTTTGAAAACTTTAATAATAAGGTTGTAAAGCTATGAGTGATGCAGACTGAGAATTTGATATAAATTTGCACGTTGGACATGTTTGCGTATTTTTCAAAGGCAATGTTCGAGCTAAACATTCTCACTATATCCAGACAAATTGCAGTGGACAGTTTTGCTTTATGTCGAGGGCCAATTTCATGTCGAGGCTTCCACAATATCCAGACAAATTATATTGGTTTTTATGTGTTATTATCTCGAGAGTCTACTTTATGTCGAGTTCCTACTTTATGTGGAGTGTTTAATTATATCGAGTGCATACTTTATATCGAGTACCTACTTTATATGGAGTGCTTACTTTATATTGAGTGCCTACTTTATGTCAAGTGTCTAATTTATTTCGAGTGTCTACCTTACGTCGAGTGTCTACTTGTCACAACATTAAATCAGTTTCACCTGCCTTAGGTCATGTAATTTTGTGTCACGGTTTGCATCGAATTTAGAATTTCGTAGATTTGTTAACATTAATTTTGTCCGAACAACGCAAATTTGGGAAATCCGTTGAACGCAAGCTCTCTTCATACGAAAGATGGCTGAACAAAGAATATGGATGCCCTGTTGCATCTTGAACAGGATGTATATAGTTAAAAAAAGGTAATAAATTGGGTTGTTTCACAGATTTAAATGTATATCAGATACAAGGTACATGAGTGTTTTAATGTATCGTAGATATAATGCACATGAGATGGAAATGTATTTGACACACAAGGCTTGTGAGTATTTAGCAAATAAGTGAACGAAGTCACCAAATATATTGAATTACTTTTATTTCTTACTCCGACACTATACACAATCTGGACGTTGAAATATATTATGTCACATCCTAAATCTGCATTAAACATGTTTACTCTTAAATAATTAGAGGATATGCGTACTTTAAACGTTTGCTTCCATGTTACAAAGCAAACACCAGTTATCCTCAACAAGTTTACTTATCTAAAATAGCAAGCTATCTCATGATAAGCATGCATGGAAGTTTAACATAAGCAGAACATTTTCAATAACTAAGTCTTAAATGGTTGAACTGAATCATTTTCGAGAAATTGTGAAACTGAGACAGGCCACTTCTAACAAGTACAGAAACAATGAGTTGCTTTAAATTAATGAACCAATTGTCTACAAAATTGAAGCAAACTGCATATTTCGCAACTAATTGAATAAGTTCTTGACTTAATATTAAAAAATATTCAAAGTACGAAAATAAGCATTCCATTAAATAATTTCAAATATTTCAGAACTGGATACAAACAAATACATACAAACATGGGTTTAAATAATTTAAAAATAAACAAGTGGAAACGCAGATTTCAATAGGTTACAGATAAACAAATTGAAACATGGGATTTAATAGCTTACATATAAACAAATGGCAATATAGTCTCCAAAAGTTTAGAAATAAAGACATAGAACTATGGGATTTAATAGCTTCCAGATAAACACATTTAAATATAGTCTCCAATAGCTTACAAACAATACATAGAAGGACGAACCTCAATAGTCTATAAATATTATGTGGAAACACAGGCTAAATGCTAAGTAATTACTGTGTTCAATTTTGTTTGAAAACGTAGTAAAGGCACATGAGTGGGGTCTTATATTTCCTTATTTTTACCCTTGACCTGGAAAAGAAATAAATATTCATTTACTTGATGAATTCATTCTTAGATTGGCTAATTCTCCTCGAAAATATTTGATCCATGTCCATTAAACAAAAATCCATTCTAGACCTTGATGACTAATGTACGGTTTACTAAAGGGCAAACTCTGACAACAATGCAAGAGTTTCTGTTTTATTGTTGTTTCGTTTTATTTGTGTTCATTTGTGTTATGTATTTTCTTTCTACCATAATATTTGCATCCTTGTTTACGACATGACACTTCTCATTCACTGCACCATTGTAACAGGTGGCGCGTTACAGATTCGTATTTTGCATAGGGTTAGAATTTTAAAGAAAAAGAATTTTCCTTGGTGTCCTTACAGGCTATTAAAATGACATTATATATCTTAGGTATTATTCAAAGAACTTTTAATTCTTTTTTTTATTTTGTTTTGGTGTATGATTGATGGGTATAATATGGGTTATTGAGTATACAGATTGGCCTTACTCCAGATGTGCACCTTTTAAAAAACTGCAAGCTCCACTTCAGAAGTAAATTTTAAAGAAAACAGCCGATAACTATTTTTAACATTTCATATATTTGGTAATTCATGAATTAATTTGATACTCACTGCATCCTCAGATACACGAATGCTTTAGTTCTGTATTAAATGATTTAACTCTGTATATCTGTATTTAAGATTTAACTCTGTATATCTGTATCAAATATTTGACTCTGTATATCTGTATTAAATATTTAACCATGTATATCTGTATTAAATATTTAACCATGTATACCTGTATTAAGTATTTAACTCTGTATATCTGAATTAAATATGTAACTCTGTATATCTATTAAATATTTAACTCCGTATATCTGTATTAAATATTTAACTCCACATATCTGCATTAAATAGTGATCTCTTTATTTCTATATTAAATATGTAACTCTGTAAATCTGTTTAAATATTTATCTCTTTTTATCTGTATTAAATATTTCAAACTATAACTTGTACATCAGCATATTATACTGTAACTTGTACATCAGCATATCATGCTGTAACTTGTACATCAGCATATCATACTGTAACTTATACATCAGCATATCATACTGTAACTTGTACATCAGCATATCATACTGTAACTTGTACATCAGGATTTCATACTGTGACTTGTACATCAGCATATCATACTGTAACTTGTACATCAAGATTTCATACTATAACTTGTACATCAGCATTTCATACTGTAACTTGTACATCAGCATTTCATACTGTTTACTTGTACATCTGCATTTCCTACTGTGACTTGTACATCAGCATATCGTACTTTGACTTGTACATCAGCATATCATACTGTAACTTGTACATCAGCATTTCATACTGTAACTTGTACATCAGCATTTCATACTATAACTTGTACATCAGGATTTCATACTGTGACTTGTACATCAGCATTTTATACTGTAATTTGTACATCAGCATATCATACTGTAACTTGTACATCAGCATATCATACTGTAACTTGTACATCAGGATTTCATACTGTGACTTGTACATCAGCATATCATACTGTAACTTGTACATCAAGATTTCATACTATAACTTGTACATCAGCATTTCATACTGTAACTTGTACATCAGCATTTCATACTGTTTACTTGTACATCTGCATTTCCTACTGTGACTTGTACATCAGCATATCGTACTTTGACTTGTACATCAGCATATCATACTGTAACTTGTACATCAGCATTTCATACTGTAACTTGTACATCAGCATTTCATACTATAACTTGTACATCAGGATTTCATACTGTGACTTGTACATCAGCATTTTATACTGTAATTTGTACATCAGCATATCATACTGTAACTCCGACATTAGCACGCAAACACTCCATACAAGTGACTTAATTAGTACGGATCACCTGTTGAGTTAGTGAATAGTACTACATTTATTTCATGACCCTACTCGTTAATTGCAGTCTTTGAATATTACAGTATCTTCTTAGATTAAGCAGTCAATAGGACAGTGTCGTCCGTGCATGCAATGCAGTAGGACGCTGTCTACAGTGACAGTACGTACTAATATAGCACACTATGTTGTACAAGCATGAATGGTGACAATAAGAACCATTACAGATCTGTTGCCCGTGCATATGAGGCAACATGAAACTGTATATTGTAACAATAATAACCATTACAGAATATGTTGGCCGTGAATATGTGACAACACGACACTGTTAATGGTGACATGTATGACATCATGCCATTGTTTATGATCCTTATGTTCAAAGACCAATCAAACGATAATATTTCAGGAGTACCTGCTAGATAGTGAGTTAACAAACATAAAATGGAACGTACTCAATCACCACGTGCAATGCCAATATTTGAGTATTGCTTGTGGCGGGATGACAAACCAGCGTCACCGAAGAATGCAGCAAAACCAGTATAATTCTTATCAAAACAAATGCCCTATAATTCTTATTGTCTTTTGATATTTCTGATTTCAGATGGAAAATGTTGGCTTTTTCAGTGTTAATATGCAATAAAAGCATGCATTGTTTAATACTAATATGTGATAAAATGGTGGCTAATAGACGGTAGTATGTGATAAAGCAGTGGCTTGTTTATTGTTCGTATGCGATAAAATGGTAGCTCAATAAACGCTAGTATGTGATAAAATGGTGCCTTATTCAATGCTAGTGTGTGATAAAATGGTGCCTTATTCAATGTTAGTATGTGATAAAATGGTGCCTTATTCAATGTTAGTATGCGATAAAATGGTGCCTTATTCAATGCTCGTATGTGATAAAATGGTGCCTTATTCAATGTTAGTATGTGATAAAATGGTGCCTTATTCAGTGCTAGTATGTGATAAAATGGTGCCTTATTCAATGCTAGTATGTGATAAAATGGTGCCATATTCAATACTAGTATGTGACAAAATGGTGACTTATTCAATGCTTATATATGACAAAAAAGAGACTTGACAAATGAAAATATATGATAAAATGGCGGATTCTTATAAGCTAGTATACGATCAAATGGTGGCTTTCTAAACTTTAGTATCTGATAAAATGGTAGATTGTATAACATTAGTATGCACTCAGATAGTGGCCTGTAAAAGGCTAGTATGTGATGAAATGGTGGAATGTTCAATGCTAATATGTTATCAAATGGTGGAATGTTCAATGCTAATATGTTATCAAATGGTGGAATGTTCAATGCTAATATGTTATCAAATGGTGGAATGTTCAATGCTAGTATTTGATTAAGTGGTGGATAGTTCAGTCCTAGTGTATGATACACTGATGGATAGTTCAGTGCCAGGGTGCGATACAATGATGGATATTTCAGTGCTAGTATGTGATACAGTGATGGATATTTCAGTGCTAGTATGTGATACAATGATGGATATTTCAGTGCTAGTGTGTGACACAATGATGGACAGTTCAGTCATAGTGTATAATACACTGATGGATAGTACAGTGCCAGGGTGTGATACAGTGATGGATATTTCAGTGCTAGTATGTGATACAATGATGGATATTTCAGTGCTAGTATGTGATACAATGATGGATATTTCAGTGCTAGTGTGTGACACATTGATGGATAGTTCAGTCCTAGTGTATAATACACTGATGGATAGTTCAGTGCCAGGTTGCGAAACAATGATGGATATTTCAGTGCTAGTATGTGATACAATAGTGGCTTGTTCAATATTAATACGTCATAAAATTATGACGACTGTAAAACCGAAATAACAAATATTCTAATTTATCTTGTACAGATATGGTACCAATGACACGTAGTGCCTTTATGAAACCGAAATTACATACATACATGCATACATACATACATACATACATACATACATACATACATACATACATACATACATACATACATACATACATACATACATACATTCATACATACATACATACATACATACATACATACATACATACATACATACATACATACATACATACATACATACATACGTGAATTGAGGAATGTATCCAACCTAGACAGCAGTAACCACGTAGCTGTCTCTCTGGCTAAGTGAGTGCGAGCCAATCATCTCAAATACATTAGAATCAAATCTAGTGTCTTGTCCTTTGGATGGGTCTGACATATTCTCTGTTTCCTGAAGCAGATGTACAGCTTCGTTTGTAGTATTATCATCCATGTTAAGTACGCCAGTTTCTGTTTCCATGGTTTCAAGAGCATCTTCTAATGACATGCCGTACTCCTGATATTCTTCTTTTATTATCATTTCCTCCTCACGTTCGGTTTTCTCCGACACTTCTTTCATTAACTGTATATCCTTCAGGGACGTCATCTGTGGGGTAAATTGTGCCATGAAAATAACGTCATGTGATGTGTCAAATGAATATTACTGATTCTGTCCACGTTAGGGACGTCATCTGTAGGGTATATTGTATCATAAAAATAATGTTATGTGATGTGTCAAATGAATATTACTGATTCTGTCCACGTTAGGGACGTCATCTGTGGGGTAAATTGTGCCATGAAAATAACGTCATGTGATGTGTCACATGAATATTACTGATTCTGTCCACGTTAGGGACGTCATCTGTGGGGTATATTGTATCATAAAAATAATGTTATGTGATGTGTCAAATGAATATTACTGATTCTGTCCACGTTAGGGACGTCATCTGTGGGGTATATTGTATCATAAAAATAACGTTATGTGATGTGTCAAATGAATATTACTGATTCTGTCCACGTTAGGGACGTCATCTGTGGGTATATTGTATCATAAAAATAATGTTATGTGATGTGTCAAATGAATATTACTGATTCTGTCCACGTTAGGGACGTCATCTGTGGGGTATATTGTATCATAAAAATAATGTTATGTGATGTGTCAAATGAATATTACTGATTCTGTCCACGTTAGGAACGTCATCTGTGGGGTATATTGTATCATAAAAATAACGTTATGTGATGTGTCAAATGAATATTACTGATTCTGTCCACGTTAGGGACGTCATCTGTGGGTATATTGTATCATAAAAATAATGTTATGTGATGTGTCAAATGAATATTACTGATTCTGTCCACGTTAGGGACGTCATCTGTGGGGTATATTGTATCATAAAAATAATGTTATGTGATGTGTCAAATGAATATTACTGATTCTGTCCACGTTAGGAACGTCATCTGTGGGGTATATTGTATCATAAAAATAACGTCATGTGATGTGTCAAATGAATATTACTGATTCTGTCCACGTTAGGGACGTCATCTGTGGGGTATATTGTATCATAAAAATAACGTTATGTGATGTGTCAAATGAATATTACTGATTCTGTCCACGTTAGGGACGTCATCTGTGGGGTATATTGTATCATAAAAATAACGTCATGTGATGTGTCAAATGAATATTACTGATTCTGTCCACGTTAGGGACGTCATCTGTGGGGTATATTGTATCATAAAAATAACGGTACGTGATGTGTCAAATGAATATTACTGATTCTGTCCACGTCAGTTGGGTTTCAAATGAACTATATGTGTTGAGACACATATACTTTTCAACGTTTGGAAATATATCTTGGCATGCCAAACACGTCACATTCAATTAGGTACCTGGGTTAATTTAATCGTTTTTCCTTAAATCGCCTGGTGAAAGCGGCCGATTTATTGGATTTTCCTCCAAATGTTTATTTCTCTATATAACAATCCTCTAATAAATTCTGAAGTGGCCTTCCCGCGCGGGAGGGTATGGGCTGGGTCTGGGGCTGAACAGGATCAAAGACTATTAAACTCACATTTATATATGTTTTAGACAATGTCTTTAACGTGTCAAAAATGAAATAAGTCAAATAATGCGAGACTGTGAGGTACTTGAATGTCCAATTGCATGAGGTGTAAAGATGCTTTAGTTTTAAGTTATCTTAACCGTATTGTGTATATCTGACAACGCACTTTCAAATCTTATCCTAGTTCATGTCTACAAGGTTTTGATTTACATATATGTCACCACTAGACTTAGAATGTCTTTCATGTTATACATAATAACTATGTACACTTTCCATACTGATTTGGCATCACTGCCTTGTGTCATGTTATATTAAACTAATAGAGGACACCTACCATACTGTTATATCATCACTATAACGCATGTCATGTTATACACAACAAATAGATATAACTTCACGTACTGTTATATCATCACTAAAATGTGTGGCATGATATACGTAAATAATATAGGACACGAACCATACTGTTATATCATCACAAGAATGTGTGGCATGTTATTCGTTACTAATAGATGACACCTTGACACCTACCATGCTGTTATATCATCACAAGAATGTGTGGCATGTTATTCGTTACTAATAGATGACACCTTGACACCTACCATGCTGTTATATCATCACAAGAATGTGTGGCATGTTATATGTAACTAATAGAGGACACGAACCATACTGCTATATCATCACTAGAATGTATGGCATGGTATACGTAACTAATAGATGACACCTACCATGCTGTTATATCATCACTAGAATGTGTGGCATGTTATTCGTAACTAATAGATGACACCTACCATGCTGCTATATCATCACTAGAATGTGTGGCATGTTATACGTAACTAATAGATGACACCTACCATGCTGTTATATCATCACTAGAATGTGTGGCATGTTATTCGTAACTAATAGATGACACCTACCATGCTGCTATATCATCACTTCAATATGTGGCATGGTATACGTAACTAATAGAGGACACGAACCATACTGTTCTATCATCACTAGAATGTGTGGCATGGTATACGTAACTAATAGATGACACCTACCATGCTGCTATATCATCACTAGAATGTGTGGCATGGTATACGTAACTAATAGATGACACCTACCATGCTGCTATATCATCACTAGAGTGTGTGGCATGGTATACGTAACTAATAGATGACACCTACCATGCTGTTATATCATCACTAGAATGTGTGGCATGTTATTCGTAACTAATAGATGACACCTACCATACTGTTATATCATCACTTCAATATGTGGCATGTTATTCGTAACTAATAGATGACACCTACCATGCTGTTATATCATCACTTCAATATGTGGCATGGTATACGTAACTAATAGAGGACACCTACCATACTGTTATATCATCACTAGAATGTGTGGCATGTTATACGTAACTAATAGAGGACACCTACCATACTGCTATATCATCACTAGAATGTGTGGCATGTTATACGTAACTAATAGATGACACTTACCATACTGTTATATCATCACTAGAATGTGTGGCATGTTAATCGTAACTAATAGAGGACACCTACCATACTGCTATATCATCACTAGAATGTGTGGCATGTTATACGTAACTAATAGATGACACTTACCATACTGTTATATCATCACTAGAATATGTGGCATGGTATACGTAACTAATAGAGGACACCTACCATACTGCTATATCATCACTAGAATGTGTGGCGTGTTATACGTAACTAATAGATGACACTTACCATACTGTTATATCATCACTTCAATATGTGGCATGTTATACGTAACTAATAGAGGACACCTACCATAATGTTATATCATCACTAGAATGTATGGCGTGTTATGCGTTGTAAATAGTTACTACACTGGCTTTATATTCGATCCAGAATCAAAGCAAAATTTGTTCCCTGTGCTACAATTCACAGACGTACTCCAGTCCAACATATATATCTAACCTCACTCACGTGTATATACCAGCAAGATACTTACGCTCCCATTCGGGCAATCGTATATTCATTATTCCCACTATGAAAACGAAGTCATATAGATAACATTCTTTTGCATATCAGGGCTAAGCGACGTGGAACGAATTGAGAATTGAAATTAGACACAAAGACACAGTGATCCATTTCAAGAGTTATCTTAAAACTCACCTTTGTTGACTGCAAGAACAAACTGAAAGACTTAATAATGTTTCATACCTTAAATAATTTCAGCGTGTTTTTGTTTTCTAATTTCATTGTGTGTATCTGTATTTAGGAATATTTCGCACAAAAAAGAAAAACAGATAATAAAGCATAGAGGAAAGTGGTGAACTTATACGACCGTAAATTGCTATATATAGTCGGCTTTCAAACCTAATAACAAAACTTTGGATGTAAAGTTACGGTCAAACGTAATGGCAAGAATTTGGATGTAAACAGTTACGGTCAAACTTAAGTGAAAGAAATTGAATGTACAACTACTGTCAGACGTATTTGCAAGAATTTGGACGTAAACAGTAAAATTACCGTCAAACTTTATAGCAAGAATTTGGATGTAAAGTTACCACTAAACATAATGGCAAGACTTTGAATGTTCATTTACCACGAAACTTAATTGCAATACTTTGGATGTAAATTGACAATAAAAACTAATGGCAAGAATTAGAATATACAATTACCGTCAAACTTAATTGCCGTAATTTTGGATGTAGAGTTACCATCAAACGTAATTGCAAGAATTTGGATCTAAATTTATCATTAAGTTTAATGGCAAGAATTCGGACACAAAGCTACCGTCAAACATAATGGCAAGAATTTGAATGTAAAGTTACCGTCTGAATTACTGGCAACAATTTGGATGTGAAGTTACCAACACAATTAATGGCAAGAATTCGGATCTAAATTTACCGTCAAAATGAATGGCATGAAATGGATGTAAAGTTACCGTCAAACTTAATGGCAAGAATTTAGAAGTAATGCTACCGTCGAACGTAATGGAAAGAAAAACAGACATAAAATTACCTTTTCTTTCTGGTTTATGTCTTGCGATATACCAATTGCTTGGTGGACAGAGTTGTTCAGTATGTTGTAATCTACGATACGGTGAAGGTTTGCCACGCGCAGAATGTCTGTCAAATCTGCTTCAAGAAACAAAAACATAATACACAATACACTAACTCGTTAAAGCCAGCTAATAATACAAGCACGGTGTGATCACAGAACAAAGGATCAGTTGAGCTGATTTAACGGTCAATATTCATTCAGCACATTTATTCTCAGCACTAACAAGAACAGTTTAATCGTTTGCTAATACCATATATAATCTTGCACACACATTCACTCATCCCATATATATATATATATATATATATATATATATATATATATATATATATATATATATATAAAAAATGAGAATTATATGTTCATTGTAAAAGAGAAAGTAAAATTGTATTGAGATAGAGATATCCTATATTTATAATATTATTGCTGCTTACGCTTGCGTCCAACCAGAAAAACCTTGATTCCAACCTCTTTGTAATCGTTTACAATCTGGAATAAATAAATAAATAAATAAATAAATAAATAAATAAATAAATAAATAAAAAAGGAAATTTAATCTGAATGAAGTATGGAATCGTCTTAACTTGGAGAGCAGTAACTGAAGAGACTTTATGGGTGACTAAAGAAATTAAAACTTGTGAGAGAAATAAAAGAGACGTTCCTTAAAGTTCACATAATTTTACATATTAAGGATTGAATATATACTTTGTAGATAAGTAGATCATGGAGAATAAATACCATTGATTCTTAAGAAGATGAACTGTCTATGATCTATTTAAATTTAGTACAAGGAAAACAACGTCCCTAAAAACGTTATGTTGATTATCTATTTAATAATGTGTTGATATTACAAAAAAGCATAGAATCATTTAATTTGGGCAATTTACAAGTAATTTCATCAGGGATATATACTATTTATCTCACTGAAGTTGTATACTAGCAATTTCATTGGGGCTATATACTAATAATTTCATTGGGGCCATATACTAGTAATTTCATTGGGGCCATAGACTAGTAATTTCATTGGGGCTATATACTAATAATTTCATTGGGGCTATATATTAGTAATTTCATTTGGGCTATATGCTAATAATTTCATTGGGGCCATAGACTAGTAATTTCATTGGGGCCATAGACTAGTAATTTCATTGGGGCCATAGACTAGTAATTTCATTGGTGCTATATACTAATAATTTCATTGGGGCCATAGACTAGTAATTTCATTGGTGCTATATACTAATAATTTCATTGGGGCCATAGACTAGTAATTTCATTGGGGCTATATGCTAATAATTTCATTGGGGCCATAGACTAATAATTTCATTGGGGCCATAGACTAGTAATTTCATTGGGGCCATAGACTAGTAATTTCATTGGGGCCATAGACTAGTAATTTCATTGGGGCCATAGACTAGTAATTTCATTGGTGCTATATACTAATAATTTCATTGGGGCCATAGACTAGTAATTTCATTGGGGCCATAGACTAGTAATTTCATTGGGGCTATATACTAATAATTTCATTGGGGCCATAGACTAGTAATTTCATTGGGGCTATATACTAATAATTTCATTGGGGCCATAGACTAGTAATTTCATTGGGGCCATAGACTAGTAATTTCATTGGGGCCATAGACTAGTAATTTCATTGGGGCCATAGAATAGTAATTTCGTTCGAGCTATGTACTAGTAATTTAATTGGGGTTATATCTTAGCAATTTGATTTCTGCTTTTTACTACAAAACTTCAAATATTTTTCAGGTATGCAATAGTCCAAAAATGCTACGAACATTTTGTTTTAGAGAGGAAGAAACTGTGCCACGAACTGCAGTTATGACCATATTATTTGACATAAAGATTAAGAGACACCATTCTAGGTGTTAAAAAAAGCTTAGCAATTCTATGACTGTGCAGCCTAACTAAAATCAACTAAAAGAGATTCAAGTAAACAGTTTTGTCACACGATCCAGATTTTCCCCCATATCACTTATTACAATCTATCATACCTTTTTGGATTCAACGTCTTTATTAGTGTGGTTAGAGTAGTGGGGATGATAATTTTTAATACATATGGAGTTTTTCTTTGATTACGAGAACCTAACTTCTAAAGTGTATATTACAGAATCACCTATATAATGTAGAATATAAATTTGCAATATCCTTCGTTACTTCATTTTGAAAGTATCTTCTCAAACGTATATGTACATATCGAGTTTATATTATCTATTCTGTGCTACCTTGATAACTTTCATTACATTCTGAATGCATATGGTCCCACATTATACAACCATCACATAGCATGCGTTTTTCCAAATTATCAACTATTTTATAGGCATATTTACAACTTAAGAATCCAAATTTATTGGGTAATAATAACAGAACCATAAGAGATTCACTAAGATGTGCTAATGTTTGTTTAGTCTTCGTCCAGGATAAGTTGAGTGTAAACACAAAACCCATACATTAGAAACAAAACTGTACCTGTCTGTACCACATTTAAAACCACTTCTTTTACTTCCTGAAAAGATCTCCATTGCAAAACACAGTTATCTTTGTCTTATCAAAGTTTATTAGCTTTCTAAGGATATTGCAAAAGGGTTTCATGGTGTGTCCCTGCCGTAGCAATGCTATCACTCCATTGGCCCTATTAGCTATAACATCAGCAATTAAGAGTGCCAAAAAAAAACTAGCGGCATTTTCTCATGTGAAATTACTTCTACTATAATTTTATCTCAGTAACCGAATCAAATCGTTAATAAACAAAACAAATAATATGGATTCAAAACACAACCATTGTCTGCTCCCCAGCGAACAAATCAATGTGGCGGCTAAACCTTCACTACTTTACATACGACTGGTGTGACAAGGGGCACAGTATTTTTGAAACAAAACTTTAATTCCTATTCTATCGCACAATCATCTACACAGTTTCTGATCCCATCATCATAAGCAATCGTAACATATGTGGTTCCTGAGTGAACTGATCGTCTTCTTACACCACTTCCTGGTCTTTATATATGTTGCTAGGCGGCACAATATGAAAGTTTTAGTAAGATTTTTTTAAATCTAAAACCAAATCCTGATTATGCTTGCATTCTTAAATTAAAATTACTGTTTAGATTATTTTATAACCATCATATCACTTCAAAGACGCTAATATTATTACAAGGTATTTAAACCAATCACGTGTGCAATAGATTTTGGAAAGGTATTTCAATCAACCATATTTACAATAGATTTCGCCAAGTGTACCTGAATAAGATACTTGACGCCCACGGAGTCTATGTGGTTGACGAAAGTAACGTCTATGATAACCGTTTGTATTGGAGGTTGCCACGCCTGCGTAAATCTGTACAGGGCGAGTTTATTTTCCCGTTCGTTCTCTTTGTCCACCACCACGAGCTCTTTCGCGCTGCCCTTCTTTATTCCACGAGTCTGTAACAAATATCCATGTGGAAATAGATTACATTATTAATAAGTATGGATGTGCCTTAGAAAAAAATGTATGTAAATTACATTAATACATTCTGATGAAAATTCCAAGTTATTCCATTTTGGATGACAATTTTCAAGATGCAATTACAAGCTTTCTTTGACGGTCTAATTATGTAATGAGTCTCGCCGATCCAGCCATGTTATTGGTCGGAGATCCATTGGTATAAAAAAAATCCAGTATGTTATAAGTAGGCGTGTGTTCCAAAGCAAAGAAGAATTTTATCTCGTTCCACTCGGTAAATTCTAAAGTCTAATTAAAGTCTAATAAATGAAATATATTCTAATTTCGTAAACTAACAATTGTGATAAAATCTGATAGATTTCTTTAAAATTATAAAAATTGTTAAATGAAATGTTTATATCCTAAGTTCGGTTGTGTAGTGATCGAAGAGTTATAATCCAGTCAGAGAAATGCTGTTTCTCAGTGGCTAGTGTGCCGGACTCACAACAGAAGGGGTGAGTACTCGAATTCTATAACATCAAACCAGCCTCAAGCAATAACCTTGGAGTGTCCTTGGATAAGGCACTTTACTTTAATTGCCTCGGCACCAAATACCTACTAATGTTGCTGCGTCCTAAAGTACCAAACCAAATGATTCAATCTAACCTTTTTCTCTGATTCTCTCTTCCTCTTAAATTCTGATAGTTCCAATTCTTGCTTCCTCCGCATCAGTGTTTCATACATTGCCCTCATCTTTTTCTTTTTAAGTTTTTTGGGATGAAGCCCTGTTTTCTTGTACAATTTCTCTCTAAAATGCTCAGCATTGGCAAAGTAAATGGATGCTTGAAACCGAAATATTTTTATGCCAGGTACCTGCTCAACCTGAATAAATAAATAATGTAAAATTAAATATACATCAATATATAGTTTATCAGAGACATTATATATATTTATATATATATATATATATATATATATATATATATATATATATATATATATATATATATATATATATATATATATATATATATATATATATATATGTGTGTGTGTGTGTGTGTGTGTGTGTGTGTGATAGAATCGAGAATATCAGATAAGAGTAGGTAAATTTAAACTCGGAACCAGACTATGCAACGGCAACTACGAATCTAGTTCAAACACTTTTGTAATGGCAAATTTGTAGAAAATGCAGTATATATAAAACTTTTAAAATTCAAGCACTTTTGTAATGGATAATTTCTCAATTTGTTTGCTTCAGCAATCCACGAATTTTTCTTTGGACATGGTTTCGCCATATTTGTAATCTGTTTTACCTGTATCAATAGCATGTATGGACTTTACTTCCAAATTATGCAACACAATTTTAACATTGGTTGAAAATGACTCAAAGTTTTGGTAGTTGTTAGAAACTTTGTATTTAAAATATAATCATCTTATGATGTCTCACCTCAACAATAACAACTCAACTTAATCACCCATAAACTATATAAACATCGCAGTAGTTATGTTCACTCATTTATTCGCTTTGGTTTTTGATAGTCTTTACATATAATTAATCTGTTCCACCATACCTTATTGAAAGTCACTGGTGTATAATTAGTCTGTCCCACCAAACCTTACCAATAGTCATTTGGTGTATATTTAGTCTGTCCCACCATACCTTATTGAAGGTCACTGGTGTATAATTAGTCTGCCCCACCATACCTTATTGATAGTCACTGGTGTATAATTAGTCTGTCACACCATACATTATCGATAGTCACTGGTGTATAATTAGTCTGTCCTACCAGACCTTATTGATAGTCACTGGCGTATAATTAGTCTGTCACACCAAACCTTATCGATAGTCATTGGTTTATAATTAGTCTGTCCCACCATACCTTATTGATAGTCACTGGTGTATAATTAATCTATCCTACCAGACCTTATTGATTGTCACTGGTGTATAATTAGTCTGTCCCACCATACCTTATTGGTAGTCCTGTCAGCTTTATAGTTGGTGTATAATTAGTGTGTCCCACCATACCTTATTGAAAGTAATTGGTGTATAATTAGTCTGTCCCACTAAACCTTATTGAAAGTCACTGGTGTATAATTAGTCTGTCCCACCATACCTTATTGATAGTCACTGGTGTATAATTAGTCTGTCCCACCAGACCTTATTGATTGTCACTGGTGTATGATTAGTCTGTCACACCAAACCTTATCGATAGTCATTGGTGTATAATTAGTCGTCCCACCATACCTTATTGATAGTCACTGGCGTATAATTAGTCTGTCACACCAAACCTTATCGATAGTCATTGGTGTATAATTAGTCTGTCCCACCATACCTTATTGATAGTCACTGGTGTATAATTAGTCTGTCCTACCAGACCTTATTGATTGTCACTGGTGTATAATTAGTCTGTCCCACCATACCTTATTGGTAGTCCTGTCAGCTTTATAGTCGTCCGTCCCTTGAACCTTGCCATATATACAGGTCTGGAGTCTAGAAGAAAACAGAAAAGGTTTTAATAAGCGTATATCACCCTATTCTCTTTCAGCTTCGGAAAACTTATATTTTATTGACATACATATCATTATGGTCATTTATAAAATAAAAACATCAAACTTAGTTCGCAATTAAGATTTAATATTTAAAGTGGAATGACTTACATTCAGTAAAGAATAGAACGAAAGCATCGGTGAACGGAAAAGCAATACGATAGTTCTGTATATCCCAAAATATAACATTTTGTTCCATTTACTATACCTTTGGAATCGACCGGCATGCAGTATTGTTATAATTAATACATACACAACGTGTAGTAAAATCAAATTGAACATGATACTTGCATGTCACAGGAACTCATGTATATTCAAGATCTATTTTAAGGAATGACAAACGGAAGTTTTGATTTTTAGTTTCCTTCTGTTTCTTGTGAAAGAAGGTTTACTATAAAATAGCAGTACCAAAGCCAGAAGTACAACCATATGCGTATCCAAGTATGTGTCCATGGTCAATACAACCTAATAAGTATCTGTTTACTTGGTCCTAATTAATACAACCAAAAGCCTATCCCAGTAATTGGCCACAATTAATACAAAAAAGCGTATCCCAGTACTTCGTCATATATGATACAACCACATGCGTATCCCAGTACTTAGCAATTTATAATACAATCAAATCGGTATCCCAGTACTCGGCCATATATAATACAACGTAATGCGTTTCGCAGTACTTGGCCATAGGTAATACAACCAAATTCATATGCCAATACTTGGTCATAGTTAAGAACAACACATTTCGTATCACAGTTCATAACCATAGTGAAGTATGACACAATGCGTATTCCTGTACTTTGTCAAAGTTCAGAGCAATTTAAATGACCAAAATAAAGAACAACAATGAGGTCTCTGACTACAACTCCCAGTGGTCATCTCCACCTGTTGCGTCGCCAGTCGCCCATCGCCGTAGGACTTTGGTAGGTGTAGGTAAGAAACAATGAGTGTGATGATAAGGATGAATGATAGATGCACAACATAACCTGTGCGTGAAGGAGATTAAAGTGAAACAGCCTTTGCACAGAGACAGTCTCACTCTCTCGGCCTTGGTAGTTAGAACTCAGTGGTACGAAGATTCGTCACAGCTGGGGACTACTTCGGCTGCATTGGATGGCTATGACGTCTTCCGTGCCTTGTCATACCCTACGCTCTCCACAAAGCGTTTGCAGATTCGCCTTTGTGGCCGTTGGATCACCCAGTTGATCTCTTCTGCCCACTCTGCCGAATCTGGCTTTACATGCAAGGATAGGCAAGCTCCTAAGTCACCGAGGGTTTAAGGCCCGTCGGCTACCCTCCACCTGGTTTAGCCGGCCAGTCGAAGCCGTTGCCCGTGGTGTGGTTGCTGTGCATGCTACAGCTGCTTGGAGCCACAGGTGAGGGCTGAGCGCCTGGTGAGGACCAAAGATGGACAGGCTACTCCCGAAGGAGCACGACATGCCACCCACCAGAGGTACTACCCCTCCCAGAGCACCCCGAACACCACACACACACACATATATATATATATATATATATATATATATATATATATATATATATATATATATATATATATATATATATATATATATATATATATATATCTGTGTGTGTGTGTGTGTGTGCTGACCACTAGTATCTATATATGTGTGTCCTGTGTAATTGTAACTCGATAATGTGTACCGTTGGTTTTTATTTAGAAATGTGTACTGTTTGTGCTAACATATGCGTGTTCGGCTTTTGCCGAAATATGCGTAATATGTTGTGTATTTGTGCCTATATATGTGTATCTTGTGTGTTTGTGCTTAATATATCTAAATTCCATATAAAACAGACGATATTGTTTTTAAAGATTGCCATTTAATGGATTATGCATTATGCAGTACTGAACTTTGGCCAAGTACTGTAATGCCTAATTTTGCGTACTTAAATATCGCGATATACCGGGGTAAACATTTGTGTGTGCTTAACTATGGACAAATACTGGAACATGCATTTTTTCGTACTAACTAACCTATAGCCAGATTGTGGGACATGAATAGACTGCATATCAGGAGCTAGCACACATCATCTCCATTAGCAATTTTCTTTTAATTGATGCCACTAACACGTGTGCGTTCCAAAGTACTTTGAAGACTGGACTGTTCTAATGAATTCCTATTTGATTTGTCTCAGTATCTACTACAAGATAAAAACACGGCTGATCGGATCATCCTGAGAGTAGATCACACAGCCGTCTCTGCTCTTTGATCTTCTCTGCATATCTGCTCGATCTAAAGTTGTCATTTACGAATTCTGTTCATTATCGTACATTTCGTTGAGTGGTTAAAGTCCAGTATTGCTATATGACCTCATCCAGGTGTAACCCATCCAGAAACTGATGTCATTCAAATGTACTCTTGAAATACACATATGAACTGCAAGAACAGACTTAAATACTTAATATTTAATCTACTTCTTAAGTACTATCCGTATGTTTTTCTTAATATTGATTGATTTGCAATATTATCGTGTTATATTATATGTGTTATACCGTATTGTAAAACGCATATAGCTTCTAAAGTTTAGGCGCCGCGCTAAAACCACATTATTATTTTTATGATGATGATGATGATGATGATGATGATGATATTGATGATGATGATGATTATTATTATTATTATCATTATTATTGGTGTTGGTGTTGGTAGTGGTGCTGTTTTACTTAGCTTGGCCAAGTAATGAGATACGCATTTGGTTTTGTGTGTGTATATATATTTGCACCAGTTGTGTTAACCGCTTCGGTGGCATAGTGTTAGAGCGTCAGCCGCAGAAGCGGGAGGTCGTGGGTTCTATCTCTGCCCGAGTCATACCAAAGACTTACAAAAATGGTACTAACAGTTGCCTCGCATGACGTTCAGCATTAAGAGGTTAATATTAGGACTGGTCGGCCTGGTGTCAGGATAATGTGACTAGGTGGGACATCATGCTACATGTCTGCGGCATGCTACATGTCTGCAGCATGATGCCCCAGTGCTTATCACTATAAAATACCTCACTGCAGACATCGTAGCGATATGAGTGAAAAATTGTTAAAGCTACGTTAAAAAATCCTAATCAAACAAACAAAAGCACACATTGTCGCAGAAGACGACACAAAAGGTAATCATAATGATCCACAATATAGTAAAAGGAATAAAATTGAACACAGTGGTCCACTAATTCTAGTAAGATACCATATTCCACGGGATGGTTTTCAATAAAGAGAAATGATTTGCATTCCACAGGGTGGTCTCTGAATAATAAAACTAATATGTAGCTAGAGTTAGACTGTACGCAGATATAATAAAACGAATGTGTAGCCAAAGTTAGACTGTACGCACATATAATAAAACTAATATGTGGCCAGAGCTAGACTGTACGCACATATAATAAAATTAATATGTAGCTAGAGTTAGACTGTACGCACATATAATAAAACTAATATGTAGTTAGAGTTAGACTGTACGCACATATAATAAAACTAATATGTAGTTAGAGTTAGACTGTACGCAGATATAATAAAATTAATATGTAGCTAGAGGTTTTCTGTATGTATATAGAGAAAAAGGAATATTTAGCTAGCGTTAGACTGTATGTATAGAGAATAAAATAAATATGTAGCTAAAGTTAGACTGTATTTATAGAGAATAAAAAAAATATGTAGCTAAAGTTAGACTGTATTTATAGAGATAATAAATATGTAGCTAGAGACTAGAATTAAATAGACCGTATGAATAAATAATAAAATAAATATGTAGCTAGAGGCAGACGCTATGTATAGAGAAAAGAGGAATATGTAGCTAGAGTTAGACTGTATGGATAGATAATAAAAGGAATATGTAGCTAAAGGTAGATAGACTGTATGTATAGAGAATAAATAACTATGTAGCTAGAGGTAGATAGATTGTAAAAATAGAGAATACAATGATTATGTAGCTCGATTTAGACTGTATGTATAGAGAATAACATGATTATGTAGCTCGATTTAGACTGTAAGTATAGATAATAACATGATTATGTAGCTCGATTTAGACTGTATGTATAGAGAATAACATGATTATGTAGCTCGATTTAGACTGTATGTATAGAGAATAACATGATTATGTAGCTCGATTTAGACTGTATGTATAGAGAATAACATGATTATGTAGCTCGATTTAGACTGTATGTATAGAGAATAACATGATTATGTAGCTCGATTTAGACCGTATGTATAGAGAATAACATGATTATGTAGCTCGATTTAGACTGTATGTATAGAGAATAACATGATTATGTAACTCGATTTAGACTGTATGTATAGAGAATACAATGATTATGTAGCTCGATTTAGACTGTATGTATAGAGAATAACATGATTATGTAGCTCGACTTAGACTGTATGTATAGAGAATAACATGATTATGTAGCTCGATTTAGACTGTGAATAACATGATTATGTAGCTCGATTTAGACTGTATGTATAGAGAATAACATGATTATGTAGCTCGATTAAGACTGTATGTATAGAGAATAACATGATTATGTAGCTCGATTTAGACTGTATGTATAGAAAATAACATGATTATGTAGCTCGATTTAGACTGTATGTATAGAGAATAACATGATTATGTAGCTCGATTTAGACTGCATGTATAGAGAATAACATGATTATGTAACTCGATTTAGACTGTATGTATAGAGAATAACATAATTATGTAGCTCGATTTAGACTGTATGTATAGAGAATAACATGATTATGTAGCTCGATTTAGACTGTATGTATAGAGAATAACATGATTATGTAGCTCGATTTAGACTGTATGTATAGAGAATAACATGATTATGTAGCTCGATTTAGACTGTATGTATAGAGAATAACATGATTATGTAGCTCGATTTAGACTGTATGTATAGAGAATAACATGATTATGTAGCTCGATTTAGACTGTATGTATAGAGAATAACATGATTATGTAGCTCGATTTAGACTGTATGTATAGAGAATAACATGATTATGTAGCTCGATTTAGACTGTATGTATAGAGAATAACATGATTATGTAGCTCGATTTAGACTGTATGTATAGAGAATAACATGATTATGTAGCTCGATTTAGACTGTATGTATAGAGAATAACATGATTATGTAGCTCGATTTAGACTGTATGTATAGAGAATAACATGATTATGTAGCTCGATTTAGACTGTATGTATAGAGAATAACATGATTATGTAGCTCGATTTAGACTGTATGTATAGAGAATAACATGATTATGTAGCTCGATTTAGACTGTATGTATAGAGAATAACATGATTATGTAGCTCGATTTAGACTGTATGTATAGAGAATAACATGATTATGTAGCTCGATTTAGACTGTATGTATAGAGAATAACATGATTATGTAGCTCGATTTAGACTGTATGTATAGAGAATAACATGATTATGTAGCTCGATTTAGACTGTATGTATAGAGAATAACATGATTATGTAGCTCGATTTAGACTGTATGTATAGAGAATAACATGATTATGTAGCTCGATTTAGACTGTATGAATAGAGAATAACATGATTATGTAGCTCGATTTAGACTGTATGTATCGAGAATAACATGATTATGTAGCTCGATTTAGACTGTATGTATAGAGAATAACATGATTATGTAGCTCGATTTAGACTGTATGTATAGAGAATAACATGATTATGTAGCTCGATTTAGACTGTAAGTATAGATAATAACATGATTATGTAGCTCGATTTAGACTGTATGTATAGAGAATAACATGATTATGTAGCTCGATTTAGACTGTATGTATAGAGAATAACATGATTATGTAGCTCGATTTAGACTGTATGTATAGAGAATAACATGATTATGTAGCTCGATTTAGACTGTATGTATAGAGAATAACATGATTATGTAGCTCGATTTAGACCGTATGTATAGAGAATAACATGATTATGTAGCTCGATTTAGACTGTATGTATAGAGAATAACATGATTATGTAACTCGATTTAGACTGTATGTATAGAGAATACAATGATTATGTAGCTCGATTTAGACTGTATGTATAGAGAATAACATGATTATGTAGCTCGACTTAGACTGTATGTATAGAGAATAACATGATTATGTAGCTCGATTTAGACTGTATGTATAGAGAATACAATGATTATGTAGCTCGATTTAGACTGTATGTATAGAGAATAACATGATTATGTAGCTCGACTTAGACTGTATGTATAGAGAATAACATGATTATGTAGCTCGATTTAGACTGTGAATAACATGATTATGTAGCTCGATTTAGACTGTATGTATAGAGAATAACATGATTATGTAGCTCGATTTAGACTGTATGTATAGAGAATAACATGATTATGTAGCTCGATTTAGACTGTATGTATAGAGAATAACATGATTATGTAACTCGATTTAGACTGTATGTATAGAGAATAACATAATTATGTAGCTCGATTTAGACTGTATGTATAGAGAATAACATGATTATGTAGCTCGATTTAGACTGTATGTATAGAGAATACAGTGATTATGTAGCTCGATTTAGACTGTATGTATAGAGAATAACATGATTATGTAGCTCGATTTAGACTGTATGTATAGAGAATAACATGATTATGTAGCTCGATTTAGACTGTATGTATAGAGAATAACATGATTATGTAGCTCGATTTAGACTGTATGTATAGAGAATAACATGATTATGTAGCTCGATTTAGACTGTATGTATAGAGAATAACATGATTATGTAGCTCGACTTAGACTGTATGTATAGAGAATAACATGATTAGGTAGCTCGATTTAGACTGTATGAATAGAGAATAACATGATTATGTAGCTCGATTTAGACTGTATGTATCGAGAATAACATGATTATGTAGCTCGATTTAGACTGTATGTATAGAGAATAACATGATTATGTAGCTCGATTTAGACTGTATGTATAGAGAATAACATGATTATGTAGCTCGATTTAGACTGTATGAATAGAGAATAACATGATTATGTAGCTCGATTTAGACTGTATGTATCGAGAATAACATGATTATGTAGCTCGATTTAGACTGTATGTATAGAGAATAACATGAATATGTAGCTCGATTTAGACTGTATGTATAGAGAATAACATGATTATTTAGCTAGAGCAAGACTATGTATAGAGAATGAAAGGAATATCAAGCTAAAGAATAAAAAGGAATATGTCGCTACATTTAGATAGACTGTATGTATAGATAATACAAGGATAATGTAGCTAGATTTAGATAGACTGGACGCACTGTCACGGAGTTATATAAATCTTTTTATTTGAGCCCAAGTGCGCATATCTAACACCCACCGTTTACTCCATTAAATCGTTATCCCGCCACTCTCGCTGAGGTGGAATTGCTTTCGTCACAAATAATTCCATGGACAAATGTCTTAACCACACCACAGCCTTCAGTTTATGTCCCACATCATTGGAACTAGTCCGAACAACACTCACACTGGAACAAATGACAGTCCATTTGTTCTGCTTCTATCGCCCTCCTTCTCGTAGAAACAAAACCAGCTTACTGAACCTCTCTTTTTGAAGCAGTTTCCAAATCTCCTGGGGTACGGAAGATCGATAGATGGCAACCTGATAATTTTTGGAGACTTCAGCTTTCACTTTGACTGTCCTGGAAACCCATACACATCAATACTCCTAGATTACATTCATGTTTTTAAACATTAAACAGTCAATTAACCAGCCCACATATAAACATGGTCACATTTTAGACTGGATTCTTCATAAACCTGATTATAATAGTCTTCGTTCCACACTTGTATCCCAAAACCTTGCATCAAATCAACTCTGCATTATATACCATCTGGACGTATCAGTCCCTAACCCTCCACCTTAATTTCCTACTAAGAGAAACCTTCGTATGATAAATTGAACCAGCCTAATGCATGACATCCAAGCAAACCTAACAACTTGCTTACCTCCTACTGCTGATCAACTCGATAACTGCTTGCGTTCATTGCTTAAAGCATGACCCAGCCACCAAGTGCAAAGTATCATTTCAAAAGTGTTGTCCATGGTATAGTATTGTGAGTTACCAGCTTCGCACTTCTAAAAGAGACCGCCGTAAAGCAGATAGTCATTGGCTTTCCACCAGACTCACTATTCATAAGCAAATCTATGAAGCCGTGAAGAAGAACGTCGCAAAGATAGTCGATGCAGCCAAATTAACCCACTACAGTACTAAGATTACGGAAAGTTCCAGCTGCAAAGAGCTATTCGAGATTACCACCAAACTAATATCAAGGAACAAATATACACCATTTCCAAATATCTCTCAAGTAGATGTCCGGAAATATTTGCAAATGTCTTTCATGACAGGTTACAAACCATTAGAGATAAGTTTGAGAACACAATTTCAATTGACTCGTCGTCACCAAACAGTTGCGATACAGAATTTCAGTGACATCCATTAGGAGCATTTGAACCTGTTTATATGGATTTAGTACGGACAATCGTGATGAAGAGTGCACCAAGGTCATGTTAACTTGATCCACTTCCAACATCACTGCTGTTTATAAGGTTAGATCCAATATTGCCTTTACTAACTGATGTTTTTAATACTTCTCTCTCATCCGGAAAATTTATATCATTATTCAAAACTGCCATGGTGAATCCTCTGTTGAAGAAACCAACACTTGACCATAACGATTTAGAAAAACTACTGCCCAGTTCCTAATCTCCCATTCATATAAAACAAATCTTAGAAAAAATTGTTCTAACCCAACTTGAATCTCATCTGAATCCAAATATTTCTTTTAGCATTTCGTCCTTGCCACAGTAGTATAACTACTCTTCTGAAAGTAGTTAAAGACATTCTCTCTGCTTAGATAGCGAAAAGATTACAGTCCTCACCCTCCTTGATTTGTCTGTAACATTTGACACAATAGACCATGATATATTACTTCACCGTCTCCAGTATTTGGCATTCAGATTACACTCTTACTGTGCCCTACTTACTCAACAGGACACAGACCGTATCGACAATGGAACACACTCTAGCCCAGTTGATCTATGTTGTGGTTTTCCACGGGATTCCGTTCTTGAACATGTTCGCTTCATTCAATACACTCAGCCACTCTCAAGTGTCATATATCATCATCCAGTGTCTCGCCAATGGTACGTCGATGACACCCAAATATACAAATCGAGCCATCCAACTGAAGTTGATGCTGCCATCCAAGGAATAGTGAGGTGCATATTTATGTGAAATCAAGGATGACATGTAACAAGCTGCAGACGAATGATGATAAAAACTATGCCATTCTCATCAAAACACAAAAACGTTATCATTTACATCTTTTACCTGAACCAATCAATATCAGCAACACCAACATTAAATTCACACAGTCAGTACGACACATAAATTTTACTCTTACAGTACTCTCACATTGTACCAACTTGTCATGAACATACGCAAGACTGCATATCTTAAGCTGAGACGCATCAGCTCCATTCGCAAATATCATTCAGTTGATGCAACTAAAACACTTGTGTGTTCACTAGAAATTTAGAGACTGAACTATTGTAACTCCTGTTTGCCTGGTCCGTCTCAAAATCTACTACGGAAACTTCAAACAGTTCAAAACACAGCTGCTCGTATCATTCTTTGAGTAACACGACCAGACCACATCTCCCCACTGCTCTGTAACCGACACTGGCTATCCATTGGTTCGAGAATCAAACACAAAATTTGTTCTCTGTGCGACGTTTTACTGACGGACTCCAGTCCAACATACCTATCTGGCCTCACCCATGTATAAACACCAGCAAGGTACTTACGCTCCTATTCTGACAATTGTATACTGATTATTTCCACAAAAAAAGCAAAGTCATTTTGACAATTTTCCTTTGCATACCAAGGCTCAGCAACGTGGAACGGATTGCTCTTTGAACTTAGCTACAAAGACAGATCCCTTTCAAGAGTGCTTTTAAAATCACCTTTCTCGACTGCAAGAACAAACTGAACAGATCTACTAATAATTCTTACCTTAAATACATGTATTTGCAGCATATTTTTATGTTTACGAATCTCATGTTTTTTCTTTTTTGTTTTTGTTTTTGTAGTCATATTATTAAAATATGTTTTAACGCGCTTAGAGCTTCATAAGGTTAGACGCTATACAAAGACCTCATTAATATTATTATTATTATTATTATTATTATTATTATTATTATTATTATTATTATTAATTATTTATTTATTTAATTAATTAATTAATTACATGTACTCGGATTAAAAGAGATTTTTGAATTTTGATATATGATTTAGCAGCCTAAAATGTAAGATAGTATACGATTTAGTGTGATGTGTATGAAATATATTAAGTGTTTTCATGTGTGTACCGGTGTGGTGGACAACTGGGGATAGTGATGCTCATCATGGCAGACAACGCACTCAATGGATTACTGTCCCTTTATGTCTCGGTCGGCGCAATACACTATTTTCAATCGACCAATGAAAGGTTAGTATTAAATTCATATTCCATATTGAGCGGACGCAACTATAGTCATGTCAATCGGTTGCGAGGGAATATAATCTGGCTTTTCTTAATAACATAATAGCAAATTAAACTTGGAGTACGTATACAAAGTCGAATGAATGAGTTAAACGTCGATATTTATTACAGGACGCAAAGTGTAGCCTGACATATTAGTCTAAATGAAGTTGCTCAAGTTGTAGGTAAAATCGAAGTAACGATACTAATTACTGTATATCTTGCGAATACTTAACCCCTAAAACCGAATGACATGTACAAAACACTTTTATTGTTCACGAATACTGAACACCAAAAATGAAACAATATGTTAAGACGAATACCTAACAATATAATGAATGATGATAAACAAATAATTTCACTTTATCTGGATACGTAACACCAAAAATGGAGTGACCATGTACAAATGACTGTACTGTTTATGAATACTCAACGCTAAAGGGAACGACCATGTAAAGATGACTGTACTATTTATGAATACTTAACCCTACAGGGAACGAACATGTAAAAATAACTGTACTGTTTATGAATACTTAACACTTAAGGGAACGACCATGTAAAGATGACTGCATTGTTTATGAATACTTAACATTAAAGGGAATGATCATGCAAAGATGACTGTACTGTCTATAAATACTTAACACTAACGAGAACGACCATGTAAAGATGTCTGTACTATTTATGAATACTTAACAATAAAGCGAATGATCATGTAACGACAAATGAACTGTTAAAGAATATGCATTCAGGTTGAAATGAATCAGCTTACTTGTGAGCGTACGTGACAACAAAGTAGATGGTAAACAGAACTCCTGTCAGCAACACGAGGGCGATATCCAGTACCAAGACAGACACAAACATCACTAGCCACACAGTCTGTAATAATAAAACAGTGAATCATGTATAAAAAAATAGACAGTTCTGTAATGGGGCAGATAAGGAAACTAACAATAGACCTGTTGATTTGAAATAAAGTTCTTTCAAAGCTCAGTATGTTTATCTGATAAATTTCGTTATATATATATATATATATATATATGCTAGGTTATATTAATCTTGATTTTGTATTTGCAGTTGAATTAATCTTGATGTTGTATGCTCCGATGTATTAAGCTTGAATTTGTGTGCTCGGTTGTATTAATATGTATGATGTAACATAATAATGCTATACTTATATAGATGTAATCATCTAAATGTTATATTAATATAAATGTAATAATCTAAATGTTATATTAATATATATGTAATAATCTAAATGTTTTATTAATCTAGATGCAATAATCTAATGTTATATTAATCTATATTGTATTATATACTGGGTACTGGGACTGTAATAACATCACAAATGTATACATCGTGACAGCCGACCTCAGCCGGTATGATGGCGACAGCCGACCTCAGCCGGTATGATGGCGACAGCTGGAAGATTAGAGCCTCGAAAATGCAGTCATGGTGACATCTGACTTAAGCTGGTCTAAACAAGATTCGAACCTGTTACCCTCATCTCACATCTAAGTCAACGAATGGGCCACCATATGCACACTTTCAAGAGTAAACGATTGAAACAATGTTGTATTAAGCTAAATTAAGCTAAATTAATATGCTCATATTTGTATTAATCTCGACGCAATTAACTCAAAGTTGGTGTAAATGTAAAACTTCAAACGTTGTATCAATCTAGGTTGTAATAAGCGGAATGTTTAATTCATCTAGAAGTAATATTTATACATTTGTATTATTCTTGATGTTGTATGCTCAGTTGTGTTAATATTAATGTTGTATGATCAGTTGTACTAATCTTGATGTTGTATGCTCGTTTATATTAAATTGATGTTTTATGCTCAGTTGTATTAATCTAGATGTTGTATGTATAGTTTAATTAATCTATATGTTTTATTGTTAGTTGTATTAATCTATATGTTTTATTGTTAGTTGTATTAATCTATATGTTTTATGTATAGTTGTATTAATCTAGATGTTTTATTGTTAGTTGTATTAGACTATATGTTTTATTGTTAGTTGTATTAATCTAGACGTCTGATAGGTTGTATTATTCTTGATTTTGTGTTTGAAGTTGTATTAATCTTGATGGTGTATGCTTTTTTGTATTAATCTAGATGATGTATGCTCAGTTCTTTTAATATAGATGTTGTATGTATAGTTTAATTAATCTATATGTTTTATTGTTAGTTGTATTAATCTAGATGTTTTATTGTTAGTTGTATTAATCTATATGTTTTATGTATAGTTGTATTAATCTAGATGTTTTATTGTTAGTTGTATTAATCTATATGTTTTATGTATAGTTGTATTAATCTAGATGTTTTATTGTTAGTTGTATTAATCTAGACGTCTGATAGGTTGTATTATTCTTGATTTTGTGTTTGAAGTTGTATTAATCTTGATGGTGTATGCTTTTTTGTATTAATCTAGATGATGTATGCTCAGTTGTATTAATATAGATGTTGTATGCTCAGTTGTATTAATCTGTATGATTTATGCTCAGTTGTATTAATCTTAATGGTGTATGCTATGTTGTATTAATCTGTATGATTTATTATTTGCAGTTGAATTAATCTTGATGTTGTATGCTCCGTTGTATTAAGCTTGAATTTGTGTGCTCGGTTGTATTAATATGTTTGATGTAACATAATAATGCTATACTTATATAGATGTAATAATCTAAATGCTATATTAATCTAGATGTAATAATCTAAATGTTTTATTAATATAAATGTAATAGTATAAATGCTATAGTGATCTCGATGTAGTATTTACATGATTCAATAATCTAGATGTAATAGTCTAAATGATATATTAATATAGATGTAATAGTCTAAAGGCTATATTAATCTAGATGTAATAGTCTAAAGGCTATATTAATTTAGATGTAATAGTCAAAATGATTTATTAATTTAGATGTAATAGTCAAAATGATTTATTAATTTAGATGTAGTTGTCAAAATGATTTATTAATTTAGATGTAATAGTCAAAATGATTTATTAATTTAGATGTAATAGTAAAAATGATTTATTAATTTAGATGTAATAGTCAAAATGATTTATTAATTTAGATCTAATAGTCTAAATGATTTATTAATTTAGAAATTATTAGTCAAAATGATATAATAATTTAGATGTAATAGTCTAAATGATATATTAATTTAGATGTAATAGTCAAAATGATATATTAATTTAGATGTAATAGTCAAAATGGTATATTAATTTAGATGTAATAGTCAAAATGATATATTAATTTAGATGTAATAGTCAAAATGATATATTAATTTAGATGTAATAGTCAAATTGATATATTAATTTAGATGTAATAGTCAAAATGGTATATTAATTTAGATGTAATAGTCAAAATGATATATTAATTTAGATGTAATAGTCTAAATGATATATTAATTAGATGTAATGGTCTAAATGATATGTGAAACTAGATGTAATAGTCTAAATGATATGTGAAACTAGATGTAATAGTCTTCATGTTATATTAATCTAGATGTAATAGTCTAAATGGTATATTCAGTTAGATTTAATAGTCTTGATGCTGTATTAGTCTAGATCCAAAAGACTATTGAGGATGTAACAAACTTATATCTAAAACACAAGCTAGGACATGGATCATAATGCAAATTATGAAATGATTTTAACAAAAAAAAAAAGACTTAAATTTAAACAAAAAAAATCGTTACATTTTGACATTTATATAAAACTGACCTTTTATGGAAATTTTACACGTTTGCTGAGATACATTCACATCCGATAGCGCCTACGAGAAAAAAATGTTCATGATATTGAAGGTATAACGAATTTGGCAGCTAAAATAAGTAAAGTCTATTTATTGTAACACAAATAATTCAATGTTATGTGACGAGATTGGCACGTTTTATGATGTTATAATGTTTTGTTAATGTCAAGCAACCGATCTGATTTTACCATCTTTAATTCATTTACTACATGGTCGAGGCAAAAACGGTAAGAACTAGCAAATCACGAAATACGACAGAGGTAAGCACATGTGAGTTAGGAACTCAAACGAAATACAGAAGAGATAAGCACATGTGAACTAGCAAATAAACAAAATACAAAAGAGATAAAAATACCTTGTAACTAGCAAAGCACACAAAATACGACAGAGATAAGCACAATGTAACTAGCAAATCACACGAAATACAAAAGAGATAAGTACATTGGAACAAGCATATCACATGAAATACTGCAAAGATATATACATTGGAACTTGCATGTAATATAACATGCCGTAGAGGTAAGCACATTTAATTGTTATAATTCAATGAAAAATGCGAAAGAATGAAATTTTACACGCTTGCTGAGATGCATTCACATTAAATATGCAGGTGCCTACGATAAATAATGAATGTTCGAGATGTTGAAGGTGTAACGAATTTGGCAGCTAAAGATAGTAAAGTCTATCAAAGTATGTCAATGGTAGTATATATATATATATATATATATATATATATATATATATATATATATATATATATATATATATATATATATATATATATATATATATATATATAGAGAGAGAGAGAGAGAGAGAGAGAGAGATTGATATCCATCTACAAAAGTGACACATGTACTTTATTATGGTGTGCATCTACAAAGCCACACATGTACTTCGTTAAGATGTGCATCTTCAAAGTGACACGGATACATTATGAAGGTGTGCATCAAAGGTACTTCATTACTCCATGGAATATGAAATAACAAACAACACTATATTTATCCCTACCTCTTTACTATCCATTCGGATATATTGTTCCTTATACGCTACGTTAGTTGAAAAAATAATTCAGACTAATTAACGGAATCTGCAGCAAGACAGTCCTCTAGATGTCGTTCGATTGTCGACCGTCAAGTAGTGAAGTACTCTATAAATATGCAAAGATCACCACTGTGTAACTTTGAAAACAGTTAATAGTTCATGAAAGAGTCTGCCACAAGGTAGCCATCAAGATGTTATTTTGGTTACTCCTACACCAACTGTGGAGTACTTGATAGTACAGACCAAGATGAAAATCGTGACGTTGGCTAACGTGAGAACCCATCAAAATGTAAAGCATTCCATAACACTGAATACGATCACCACGGTGAAGCTGGAAACACATTACCCACATCCGCCATGACAAGAACCACCGCTGGGACAGCCTAACAACGGAGCGTGTCATCGGGATCGGCTTTCGTAGCCGACGTGTCAATTATTAATGGAAATATGAAACACTTCCTGTTAATGAGCAAGCTTTAAAACCAGTAAACGTTGCAAGATTCTATTCATGCCTTCTCCATGTACATTGTGTGGAGGATTTCACACAGGCATTCCTAAAGAGAGAAAAAATATATAATATGTAAGATTCACTTCAAACAAGTATTTTTATACCGAGAACAAATTTCGAATATGGAAAAAAAATCACTTCAGACAACTTGAGTGATACTGATTAGGAGTTACTATTCTGATTTCAGTATATATTTAGACTGTACCTTTGCCCAAATACCGATCAAAATATTCAATCCATTCAACTTTAAAGCAAATGCCGTTGGACAAATCAAACATTTACTGTTCAAAGACATTTGATACCGGTATATGATGCGTGTTCTTGCTTAAAGTAGGAAATATAATAAAGTTTAAAAGTTATAATGGAAAAAAAGTAACGCCTTCTTAAACAAGCGGTGGTCCAGACGGGGGTCACTCTTATGTATTTTATCACGTGATTTCCAATACTTGATACTCTTCTCAAAGCGCTGGAAACTAAATTGCTTGATTTGATGAACGATCATCGATTGCCTTGAAAGTAGGTATATGTACAAATACGGCCAATGAAACTGTCATTGTATCTGCACAGTAAACCGAGAACAGTATTTAACTATTCATGACTACTGATTCACAATTTTAGGTAGAACTAATTTCAAGGCTAATTCATTCTTTGCATACAATATTAAAATGTTCCCTTGGCAATTTTTTTGCTTTAGTCAACGGCACCAGTTTTACGTCTATATTAAATATGAAAATTCCATTGATTTACTCCAGTGAGCACATAATTCACGAAACATAGCATATCAAAATGTATTGATATTTCATCTGCCAATTAAAAATTAATTTTGGAAAACAATTGTCTGTAATTTTAAGGATCTCGTCTTGAGATAGTCATATTCCGATGGGGAGTATTTTGTGTTTGAAAATCACATTTTAGTACATTGTAACAAATGATGAACTAGGCATACAATAGATCGCGGTGATTCATTTCCATTTGACACAGAAAGAAGGAGCAAGTGTGAGAGTTACGGTATTACAACAAGTGTCGATAATTACGGTAATAACTCAGGTGTCTACAATGACGGTATGATAAATCAAGTGTCCAGAATTACGGTATTGTTACTCAGTTGTCAATAATTTGGTATTATAAGTCAGGTTCAAGAATTACGGTATAACAACTCAAGTTTGTAGAGTTACGTAATTATAACTAAAGTGTCTAGAATTACAGTATCTAAGTATCTAGAGCTGCGGTATTATAACTTACGTAACAAGATGGGGACATAGTCGGTGTAAGCGTAATAATGGGAATATGACCAGTGTAAACGTAATAATGGCTAAAGCAAGGTCAGTGTAAACGTAACAATAGGGACAAGGTCAGTGCAAACTTGATAATGGGGACAAGGTCAGTGTAAACGCATTAATGGGGACAAGGTCAGAGTAAACGTAATAATTGGGACAAGTTCAGTGTAACATAATGTGGACAAGGTCAGTGTAAACATAACAATGGAGACAAAGTCAGTGTAAACGTAATAATGG
Organism: Unio delphinus; assembly: GCA_029339505.1. NCBI lineage: Eukaryota > Metazoa > Mollusca > Bivalvia > Unionida > Unionidae > Unio > Unio delphinus. The sequence continues at coordinate 14,369,536 of JAQISU010000042.1, forward strand.
AGACATGACCAGTGTAAACTTAATAAGAACATAATAATATTGTAAAACAATGAAAAGATATAAGTAAAGAAACTATAAAAAAAATAGAAAAACAAACTTACAGGAAATCAAACAAACTCAAAACGAGAGAACAGAAAAGACGTGTAAATAGATACTAGGTAACAATAATGCAACAGAGGAATAGAAAGGAAGGGATATGAAGCAAATTAATGAAATACAAGCATTTTTAACACAAGGTACTATAGTCGGGTCAGAGAAATTTTATACCATTTATGTATAAGCAGTCATACTATATAGAGGGATAAGAATTAGGAAAGGAAAGAAAGATAAATATTGATCCGGAAAGGAATACTATGATCTGTACGGTGTAAAATAATATCCCGGCGTATAATATGAATTTCTACAAAGTCACTTTTGCTAAGCAAAATCAACACAATGAAGAAATTAATGAATGTTGTTTCAAACAAATAACTGAAGAAGCTAGAATAAAATGTGATAATGTCATTACAGAAGAATAATAAATATTACAATATGGGAATGTCACTGTCATCTGACAGGATAACAACTATCTTTTTATCAATTTACACAACAAAGCGATTATCTATATTAGGATACTTATAAAATATGTTATTAATAAATGAGGAAATGATGGAAACAAGAAAAGAAGGTATCAACCTTTAGTCTATAAGGGTAAAGGGGAAAGAAGGGTTTTAAAAATGGCATCCAATAACTCTATTAGACACAGATTATAAAATCAAATAAAACATGCATGGGAATAGTTGTCAGTATGAATCAAAGCTGGGTGGGTGGATTAAAACATGTTTTCGGTCAATAGTTAACAACAATACAAACTGGAAGGGGTTAAACCATAGATTTTTTTCTTCTGGAAAGATGACCACCATCGCTTAATCGGCTTGAATAAGCTGTTCCGTTTTTGTGCTGGTTTTCATGATATATGTGATTGTTGTCTATCTTCATCTACATTATTGTGTTTCATCATGCATTGGCTGTTCAGTTTGTATGTGTTTCCTTATCTCTTTCTTTTGGAAACGAGAACAATTAGAATTGTTCTTGACTGTCTTGCTCCACTTTTACAACGTTCTTTGTTCTTGAAAAAACCGCCATCACTTAATCGCCCGTCAACCTGATTATGCTATGATGGACCCTAATTAATTACTTTAAATCACCACTCCTTTGCTTTTCATACTACATTGTGTTAAAACTAAACGAACGGGGACTACATTCATCATTACTTAAATGTAAAATAGAAACATTGTTTCATAGCTAACCGGAGTAGAACAGGAAGACAGATTTCCTTTTCGCCCTTTCCGGCTAAACAATTTAAAAATTCGACTGTTAATTTAGATTATTTGGAGCAAATCCCGTATAAATAGCGAACTTTTGTGTCAACTATTTCAGACATACCCCTGCGTATTGCATTATTGAATGCCAAATCAGTAGGACGACCGGAAAAGCGCACAGAAATAGTTAATTTTATCAACGATCAGAAACGTTTTATTCATGGCAGAAAGGTGGTTACAAACATCAGGTGATGATCCTATGTGCGCGGATCTAACACCCACCGGTTACTCTATTAAGTCGTTCCACCGCCACTCTTGCGGATGTGAAATTGCCGTCATCACGAAAATTTCCATGATAAAGTGCCTTAAACACACCACAAACTTCAATTTCTGCCACACATTGTTTGGACTAGTCCAAATAACACTCACACTGGAACAAAGGTCAGTCCATTTTTCTGCCTCTACCGCCCTCCTATCAGTAGAAAAACACAAGCTAACTGAATTTTTCTTTTTGGAGCAGTTTCCGAATCTCCTGGAGTATGGAAATTCGATAGATTGCAACCTGATTATTCTTGGAGATTTCAACTTTCACTTTGACTGTCCTGGAAAATCATACACATAAAAACTCCTAGATTCCATACATTTTCTTCCAAAGAGTCAGTTAACCAACCTACATGTTCACATTTTAGACTGAATTCTTCATCGACCTGATGATAATATTCTAGGGTTCACCCTTGTATCCAACGAACTTGCTTCAGATCACCTTTGCATTATACGCCATCTGGACGTTTCAGCCCCTAACCCTCCACCTTTATTTTCTACAAAAGAAACCTCCGTATGATAATTAGAAACAAACTAATACATGATATCCAAGCAAACCGAACAACTTGCTTACCTCCTAAAGCCCAACAATACGAAAACTGCCTGCGTTCATTGCTTGACAAACATGCCTTAACCGCCAAGTGCAGAGTATCAATTCAAACGTGTTCTCCGTGGTATAACAGTGTTAGGGACCAGCTTTGCACTGCTAAACTGGACCACCGTAGATAGGAGAGGCTTTGGCTTTCCACCAGACTCACTATTCATAAACAAATCAATGCAGCCGCTAAGAAGAATGTCACAAGCATAGTCCATTTAGCCAGATTATCCCAATACAGCACTAAGATCACAGAAAGTCCCAGCGGCAAAGAGCTCGTCGAGATTACCAACAAACTAATATCAAGAAACAAATGTACACCACTTCCAACTACTTTCTCTCATGTAAACCTTCCGGACCTGTCTGCAAATTTCTTCCATGGCAAGGTACAAAGCATTAGAGATAAGCTTGACAACACAATCTCAGTTGACTCGTATTCACGATACAGTTGCGATACAGAATTTCATCGACAACCGTTAGCAGTATTTGAACCTGTTTCTATGGATTTAGTACGGACAATGGAGATGAAGATTGCACCATAGTCACGTGAACTTGACCAAATTTTAACATCACTGCTGCTTGAGTGATTAGATCCAATATTGATTTCTCTAACGGATGTTTTAATACCTCTCTCTCATCCGGGGAATTCCCATCATTTGCACAACTGCCATTGTAAAGCCTCTGTTGAAGAAATTACCGTCTAGCTTATAATCTCCCGTTCATATAAAAATATTAAAAGTTGTTATAACCCAATTTGTATCTCATTTGAATTCAAACAGTCTTTTTAGCAATGTATAGTCTGCATATCGCCCTTGCTCATTACTGAAACTACTCTTCTGAAAGTAGTTAATGACAATGTCTCTACTTTGAAAAGCGGAAAGATAAGGGTTCTCACCCTTCTTGATTTGTCCGCAGCATTTGACACAATATACCATGATATATTTCTTCACCGTCTCCAGTATGTATTTGGCATTTACAATACAACCTTACTGTTTGTCAAGTCCTACTTAGTCAACAGGACGCAAATTGTATCTACAAATGGAATACTCTCCAGCTCAGTTGATCTATGTTGTGGTGTTCCACATGGGTCTGTTTTCGGACCTCTTCGCTTCATTCTATACACTCAGCCACACACAGAGCAATGCTATATTGTCAATTTGACAAGCACAGAAGTAGGTGCTCCCGTGTATCTAAGAGAGATAACTTTGCTGCAACTAACGATTTATACAGTTATAAGAAATGCATTGTCGGTGATGAGCAACATGTTTGTAAAATAGATGATAAGAAATACAAAATAAGATTCAGAAATGTATTAATATAATTTCACAAGAGACTAAACTTTTATAAAGAAACTCTTACGTAATTCCGCAATCACATATAGTTTTCTTGTTTGCTCCTGAATGCGATGTTTCTACACATTAAGCTCGGATTTATTGGGGTTGTTCAAATGATAGGATTCAGGTCCCACTTGTTACTTCCGGTTTAGTACCCACGAATTAGGTCCTAGCCTATTACTAGAGCATTCTTAGTATTGATTTAATGGTATCTGTTTATTTTTTTTTAAATTAAAGCATTATGGTGTTGTTGACTGTGTATTTCAGCGAGAGCGCACAGTGAGTAATGATTGATGCGTTGATTGGGATCCGAATTTAGAGTCTGTAACCCGATGCAGCCAGCCGCTTAAAACGATGATGGGTAACCTATTATAAGACATTGACCGTGAGTTCATCTTTGAAGGAACCTTAGAATAAGATATGATTTATTATCATTTGTACACAATGGAAAGTTCATTACAAAGACACAAATGTAGAGAACATACAAAAAATTAATTTGATCCAGATTCTAGCAAGTACGCATCCATCAAAAAGAAGAAGTTGATCCTATATTCAATAATGAAAATACAATTTAAACGAAATTCTATTTGATTTTGGTTATATACAAACAACAACAGACTACGTGGGAATAAAAACATATATAAAAATTCTTTAAAAACTTTTAAAGCCAAAGGGGGCCACCTCAAAATCTTGTCAGTTTAATATAGTCAGAAAACGCAGATGGATCCACAAATAAATAATCAGCACTTAAAAATACCTGACCAATGGAAAGTAATAGCTTCTATGTCGATCACACACTGCATTATTTGTGTTTCTGACTGGTTTTTCCTTGGCAGTGGTTTAGCCCTCAATAGGAAAAAAAAGTCACATAAGCAACTTTTGACATTATAGTACATGCCAGGAAATGTACCATTCAACAAGGGTGAATTCACACAAGCAGATGTGGGCATAAACATACACGTCAGGAAATGTACATCACAAACAGGATATAGTCATGTAAGCATCTATGGAGATTATGTTACGTACCAAGATATGGTGAAAATAAAGTCATCTGTGGGACTTAGATACCTGCCAGGAAACGTACCGTACAATGAGAAACCAATGAATCAAAATGATCAACATAATGACAATTGCATAAATCACTGATATAAGCAGAAGGACCTTTCATTTAATTATGGATTTTTTATGTAATTGTGGAACGCAAGAATGAAACTGTAACAGCATTTATGCTACCAAAGTACTACCACCCCATCTATCCTAAGACGAATATATAAATTATATTACCAAATTATTTAAATCACATCTACCATCTGACAAAGATAAAGAACTTTACAAAGAACATATTTCAACCTCATATATCATCTAGCAAAGCTAGCAACTCTATTACAAAATTACTTCAAGCTCATCTACAATTTGACAAGGCCAGCAGCTCTACTGCCAAAGTTATTCAAACCCATCTTCGATCTGACAAGGTCATTGACTCTATTACCAAAGTACTTCAACTCCTTGTCAGAAGAAGAATCCGACACCGAGGACAATCAATGTCTTTAGGACAGGACTGTCATGGATATTCGCGAAAGATCATTCCAGGCGGACAACTGTGACTTTACACAAGATAAATAATGTAAGAACATTACACACTGTTCCTAGGTTACCAAAACATGCTGTATATAGACTTGTTTATATTCTACTTGGATTGTTGCAATGTGTCTTTTATTGCTGTACTTGATCATTTGGCTTTTATGTATTTTTGTCTTTCACGTTGTTCCATTTATGTTTAACAATAACGTGTCATGAAAAAAGTATAAAAGCTCTCATCTTGTATGTTTTCTTGATCAAAAGTGACATTACTTCACTACTATGGCTACCTCTGCTTTTTCTACTTTCTCTTCCTCCACTTTCAATGTCATCAACAAACACTTAGATCGCGCTAGTTGTGCTTTGTATCTTCGTCATCCCTTTATAATTTTGATTGCCGAACCAAGAGATTCAGTCAAAACCGAATTTGCCAAACGTTTGATCAAACATAAACATCATTTGATCGATCGTCCACCTCAACCCTTAGTTTGGTGTTACTAAGAGGGGCAATTGAAGTACAGCCTCTTTCAGAACGTCAAGGCGATTTCATCGTGTTTGTGGAAGGCATTCCTAATTAAGACGACGGGATCGTGTCTGGCCCCAGTCAAACACATCTGGTCATTTTCGACAATATCTTAGGAGAAGACGAACAAGCAATTTAACTGTGGTTTACGCGCATAGGGCATAATTTTAATACCAGTGCCATTTACATCACATAAAATTTGTTTAAACAATTAAAGCCCATCGCACATTGAATTTCAGTTTTCATTAACTGGTCTTATTTAATAGCCCTAGTGATAAATTGCAAGTGCAAGTCTTAGCCAAACAGTTAGGAACATTTTGGCTGACTCATGCGTACGATGATACCACTCAAACCCCGTACGCTAATTTACACTTAGATTTAAAGCTCACCAACCCCGATTATTTAAGATTTCGTACCCATCTGTTTCCCGACTGGTGCCATGATGTAAGACCTGTCCTATACACGTCCCCTTAGTCAACTTAATAACAACAACAAAAAAAAAAAAAACTCGGACACCTTGGCTCTATCTCACACAGTGTCAACATGACGTCCTTTCGGTCTTATCATACCGTCCAATTGATTTCGTGCCTTGTACGGTATCAGTCGCGAAAAAATCCACAAATACGTGCTCGCGTCTTATAAGAAAGTCTCAAAGACGTTTTATGTCGGTTTACGGTGACAGCACGTCAATTGCTGCAAGGCATCATTCACATTCCAAATCAAACAAAACCTTTTTTTGAGAGAAACAAAGTAAGATTTTCGCTACCTTCTGATCCTCGCATCGACACTTAAATAAATAATCAAATCATTTTGAAACTTGGATGTAGTGGTTCTCTATGAGGTGTCATCGTTGGCTCTCTCTTAAAATTTGATCCCAATGCTCCCGATGTCCTCATGAAGAAAAGCCACTCCAAAAAAAGCCAGAGATTGACGCCCCCCCCCATCCCTCACCAAGAAAGATCAGTTGTGTCAAGACCATGTCAGAGAGAAGCAAAAGTCCCATGAGAAAGAAAACCCACAGAAAAAGTCAACAAAAGACAGCTTCTGCTCTCAGGAAAGGCACTTCGGCCAGGACGCAACCTTACATTTTCAAACAAAGATCTGCAGCAAAGGTGACTGAGTCTCCAGTAGCCTCAGGTTCTTCCTCTTCTCCGTTGCTGGTGATGTCAGCCAAACCCAATTTGGCACCTGTTATTCCTAAGTTAATGAAACATTGGAATGCTGCCTCTCAAAAACGTCTTCTGCAGCGGTGAGACCCTCTTCCTCGTTAGCGACAGTGGCAGCTGCTCACAAAGTATTTGCACACAAAATCAAGAGAGATAGAGTATGTTACAGAGCTTACTGGATTTGTCCAAACAAGAACTGTCCCAATTCAGTCAGTTGCGAACCTCTCCACGACGTGTGTTACCTGTCATTAGGTTGATAGGACGTAAAGATAATCAGTGGCGGCTTATTTCAGCTTTTAAAAAAAATTTGTGGTAAACAATGATAATCAGCGTTTCTGTGCTCTTGAGCAAACAAAAAGGCCTCCTCGAAGACGTGCACACCGTCACCATTGTCGTTCTCCTATCCTAAAAGGAAAAGAAAAAAGACAAGGACAGTCTTTTCATCCAAAATAACGCTTAGCCAAACATCGACGTCATTACCTGAAACGACACAGTCGTCCAAAGAAAAGAAGTCAGCAATGGGGAGGAATGTGTGGCAGAGATCATATGGTCAATCAGTTTGCACAAAACATTGAAATTAAACGTTTAGAAAACTGGAGCAACCAAAAGGTGGGATATTTTTTGGGTCAAACCTTCACAGTAAAATAAGATAAAAGTCACTACCTCATCAATACGGGCGACATTCACCTCCCAGGAACGCACTGGTAGCCGTCTACTTTCCTACAGAGCGTTGTGTGGAGTATTTTGATTCGTATGGATTGCCACCTTCGGAAGACGACATCGCTGACTTTTTGAGAAGAACTTCTGAGAGGACACGATTCAATAATATTTTTTAAAAATAAATTAAACAGCCTACATTATAGTCCCCTAAGTGCAACTTAAGACTATAAGGTAACCTAAGTCCAGTAATCAGCCCCCCCCCCCGCCCGCCCGCCGCACAATACGGAACAAAACAATAAAATAGACAAAATAGACAACACCAACATGGACCCAAATTAATAAATTACGCTAAGCAACCCACTACATTCGAACCTTCTGCATACCCCCAAAAGGATAGAGTGGCACAATGTATATTTTCCAAATTTACCGATGTGCTAAAAAAAGGAAGTAGTATTTTTTGCCTGCTCATGGAAACCATCAAACCAGCCATACAACTGAAGACAAGCAAAACGGCAGATTGGAACACCAAAGGAAGAAGGAAGAAAGGAAGATAACAAATAAAACCAAACATCATACTTCCCCCATTTCTTTAGGGGGATACAGATGTAAAACTGGTGTTAGGTTTTATACTAGCAACTCCAGGGTGTACTCTTGATAACAACAAGCCTATTTTGTTCACTGAGATTCTTCACTAATGCTACCGTCCCCCTGCCCAATACATATTTGTTTTATTGTTATTTTTTGTTGTTGTTTTTATATTTTTATATATAACATAGGTCTTCATTTGGCTCGAAGACCACATTCGATAAAAGCTCTATCCAAACAAAATCTACTTTGATCATTTCGACACTGCCATCAGAATGTATACCAGTTACAATAAAAAGCATGACAAAAACCAAAACAGGGAAACTCGTTTCCTACTGATTGGCAAACTCTATCAAATAACAAATTCTAAATCTAACAAAATAATATAATCAAAACTTAAAAACTTAAACTCTTAGATCAATTACAAAGGTATATTGCACAATATTGGAATATTAATCGTCCTCTAGTACAAATGGATTAAAATTCGACAAAAGGGTTCCTAGAGTTCTGGGGAGTACACACCCTTGCATCATCTTCACACGTCCTTCGCCCCACCTGCCTCCCTTGCTGTGCCTGGACATGTTCATCAAAGGCTACATTCGCCATGTAAAACTGGACGCTGTTTAATCACATACATCAGTAGTAATATGGGACGATCTGGCGACAATGGAAACACCAGTCAAAAAGGGCTTGTGACCTTCTGGGCACAAGATTTCTAGCGACAATGGAAATCCCAGTCAGAAAGGGCTTTGGACCTTCTGGCGACAAAAGGTCGTGGGACACTCTAGCGACAAAAGAAATTTAACATGGGAATATTATTAGGTACCTTCTGGCGACAAGGGAAATTTAACATGGTTAGTCTGTATAGCGTCAAGGGAAATTGAACATAGTGGGACTATCTAGCGACAAGGGAATTTGAACATGGGAAATATTATTTGTATTTGTATATGGGTCTGTCTAGCGACAAGAGAAATAGAGACAAAGAAAGTATATATCTTTTCGAGGCATATGGGTGGCCCTGAAAAGGGCCTTTGGGTACTTCTTTTATTTTCTACTGTTGTTCCACCACCTTTTGATTTTACCAATAATTCTCTTTTTCTTCTTCTTTTCGTTCTCGGTAATCCAGTCAGGATGTCCCATAGCTCTAAACTTCTCTTGTATCTTTATCCAATTGTTATTTAATCCTTCAAATTCCTCTTTCTTTTTTCTTGTTTTCATTGTCCTTTCCCTCCTTTCTCTCCTTACTCCAGTTATCTTTTATCTTCTTCACTTCTTCTAATAGCTCCTTTCTCATCAGTTCTTCAGCTTTCTTGAGCTGGTCCAAACCATTTTGGACATGGGACCACTTTGTCAAGATATTATTCAAAAAGCACTTCACGTTTTCGACAATATCTATCACTTCTTTCAAAGTCCCCACTCTGACATAGGGTGGCTTAATGCAGCCTCTTAACTTTTCGGCTTCTTCTTCTAGTATTCCTTCTAAGAGTTCCCTGGCTATTTTCAGTCTTTTTGCAAAGTCCAGGCTGTTCGTAAAGTTCCATTCATTATGTAGTTTTTCCACTACATATTCCCCGTCTAATATCCAGAAATAGCTGTCTTAAATTGCTGAATAAAGTTGATGCTGTCACCATCTTCTATGGTTATTCCGTGGAATGGTTCTAATGTCAGCCACTTAGTATATATATATATATATATATATATATATATATATATATATATATATATATATATATATATATATATATATATATATATATATATATCTTAAGCACGGACGTGAAGGAAAAAATCCATTACACTCACTTTTCATATTATATGCTATTCACAAAACATACAATCTATCAACCACACACAGGAATCAGCCAAAACAAACCACATAATTTACCTTTCAATATCACACCATTTACCATCCACACACATGTGGAAGCAGCCAAAAACAAACCACATAATTTACTATTCAATATCACACCATTTACTAATCACACACACACACACACACACACACACACACACACACACACACACACACACACACGGGGAAGCAGCCAAAACAAACCACATAGTTTACTATCGAATATCACACCATTTACCATCCACACACACGGGGAAGCAGCCAAAAACAAACCACATAATTTACTATCCAATATCACACCATTTACCATCCACACACACACACACACACACACACACACACACACACACACACACACACACACACACACGGGGAAGCAGCCAAACAAAACACAATTTATTATCCAAAATCACACCTTCTACCACACACATACACACACACACACACACACACACACACACACACACATACACACACACACACGGGGAAGCAGTCAAACCAAACCACATAATTTACTATCCAATATCACACCATCTACCATCCAAAAAAGAGTCAGTGTTTATAATCACACTACTCCTCTCTCATACCCATTGGCAATTTGAACAGTCTCTTTTCTAGACATTTGGTTAGCCCTGAGAAGGGCTTTTTGTTATAAAAAAAAACAACTTCCTAAACACACCTGACTAATGCTGGCATCTCCAAGGTCTAGCCCGCTCACACATCTCCTACTCCAATCGTTCTCCCAATTTACTCTTGTGATTGGGAGTGCAGAGGAAGCTTGAGTGGCTTCACTATCCCAATCTTCCGTTTGAGGGATAGTGAAAGCCTGTTCACGGCTTCCTCTATACCGCAGCCGTGGATGAAGTTGTGGTTGTTGCGGCTGGGGTTGTGGTTGTTGCGACTGTGGCTGTGCCTGTGGTTGACGAGCTGATTCTGGTGGTGGAGTCGTCCTCACCTCAGGTTTCACCTGACAGACTTTAACCATCATGAGGTGAGGCAAGATTTGTCTTCTCTTGTCTTCCTCTTCTTTCATTTTTCTCTCCTTCTCTTCTTCTTCAATTGTGGACTGTTCTTCTAAGGCCTCCATAGCCAGCTCATCTCCATTTCTTGTTTAGCTTTCATCCATACAAATCATCTCCGTATCTTGTCTTGCTTTCCTCCATACAAATCATCTCCTTTTTTTGTCTTGCTTATCTCCATACAAATGATCTCACATACAAATCATCTCAGTTTCTTGTCTTGCTTTCCTCCATACAAATCAATTCCATTTCTTTCGCTGCAGTCATTTTTCTTTTTCTTTAATGTTAAATTCTTCTCTTTGGAAAAACTAAGTAAAACACCATTAGTAGCTGGACTAATGACAATGTCAGATTAAGTTTGGGCCTTTAGTATCGACCAATGTTTTGAGATGGTACGTGACTTGTTCATTTGAACATAGACCAATAATTTGGGATGGTATGTGGCTTATTGATTTGAACATAGACCAAGATTTTGGGATGGTATGTGGCTTGTTGATTTGAACATAGACTAAGATTTTTGGATGGTATGTGGCTTGTTGATTTAAGCAAGGTTAAGAGATGCGATGTCGTTTATGGGATGGTATGTGGCTTATGGGTAAGACAAATCATGTACGCAAGAGTAGAAATATCATTTAGTAATATAATAGATTCTTCATAATTGGGACTACACAATTGCAAATAACGTGTTATTGGTACAACGTATCGACGCGATCGGAGATGTATAAAAGCATATTTTTGGATACACGATGCTTCAATTCATCGCGGTCCTAGTTCAGTTCAGTAGAAACGTCGTGATGGTGGCCTAACAATCGGTGCCAGCGTAGAAAAGAAACAGTACCTTGTAAACGTCGTGGTTTTGGGTAATATAAGTTGAAGGTTAGTAACAATTGTTGGTATTTTAGATTTAATATTGTACAGGAACAATACAACTTAAATACAAGTTACGTAAAAAGTGTGGAGGTCTTCGAAAACAATTGATAATATGGTAGAGTGTTCATAAATATAAATACAAGTTACGTAGAAGATATGTTGATCTTAGTGTACATTGGATGTAAAGCTGTTGAGGCCCTATCTGGTATAAAATAAACTTGAGAGGCCCGTTCAGACTGTGAAGCCTTAAGAAAAAGCTTGTTTAGCGTATGCCTAAATTTGGCAACCACATTGACATAGGTCACATGTTTCAAACATATGATTAAAGGATCATGAATACAGTTAGAATCGTACTTTTATATTTGATTTAATTTGATTGTTTGTTTGTTAGTTTTATCTTTGTTATTGACTGTATTTGACATTGTCTGGAAATTCAGTTCATTTCTGTTTGACCTGACTGTTTTTTTTTGTACACAAATAACACAAGTAATTTTGTAGCTAATACTGACTTAGTTCCTGATATTGATTGAGAACCAGTAAGAGCTGAAGTGAACAACATTTTGGCTTCAATTTTTTAAAATTCATTTTAGAGTAACATTAAAAAATTGAAATTGAGGCCCATACTTGAAGAACCTGCAAAATAACAATGGAAAAAATAATTTGTTAAATTGTACAAAGCTTGTGGCTTTTACTCTTTCTTATCTTTTTGCTTTTGTAAGAGCAAAAACATTTAACACAATTAAGACATTATTATTCAGCAATCCAATGTATTCCGATGATAATAATACGTAAATAGTTATGGCATAAATCAAAATGATTTAAGTTAATACACAAGTCACAACCAAGCAGGTGTATTCAATCTTTTTAATATCATTACACAATTTTTGAAACAATTACGTGAAAAAGAAATGTTCAAGTACACTTTTATATTTAGATATGACTTCTCTACTTTAAATAGGTAGACAATTATTGATTGTTAAATTTACTCTTCATTAGAGGAGACAATTTTCAACAAGCTGCCAGTTTTCTATTAAATCCCATAAAGATAAAAATGCTATATATGTTACATGGAAATGATTTATAAACTCAATACTGTTCAAACAAACAACAGTCCATTGGCAACTGAAATTTAAAACTTCTCAAAACCTGCTTGAACAATTCGCACATAATAATACAAGGAATTCTATCTATGCGTACTTTACTGATCAGTCCGAGAGTTTGAATACATGATGTTTTAATTTATACCAATCTGTAATCTAGTATGACTACACGACTGGTTTAACTTATACCAATCTGTCTTCCAGTAAGACTACGCGAATGTTTTAAATTTATGCCAATCTGTCATTTCTATGACCATAAGGATGACTTTAATTCATACCAATCTATCATTCCAGCCACAATTGGAGGAAACAATTTGTTCCACTCCTGGTGATGAATCTTGATGTTAAAGGGATGACATACACTTTCAACACAGTCATGACAGCAGCTGCCATGATGTATATAATTGGCCTCCATCGCTCAAAGAAAAATCCCTGAGTTACAGAAGAGATGTGTGATGCCCAAAGAGACCTGAGCAAACACCAGACAGACAACAGAAAATAACAAGAATAACAGAAAAAACTTGAAATAAGCCAAGGAAGATTGGATTGGACAAAATTGCATAGACATAGAGAACAGTCTGATAAAGAATAACAGCAAAAAAACATTCAAAATGAAGAAAGACCTCACCAGACAGAAGTAACCAAGAGTCAGTACCATTAAAGACAAAAATGGAAAATACGTCACAGAAGCAAGTGACATTGCAGAAGGATGGACTGATTATTACAAAGAACTCAACAACCATCAGTCCACATGAGACCCTGAGGAGCTTAAGTTCCAAACTCCTCAATATATGATGATTTCCCCATTCTCAAAGAAGAGGAGTCAGCAAGAAGAGCACTGAAGAATGGGAATGCAGCTGGAGTAGACAACATCGCAGCTGAACTTATCAAGAATGGGTAGTGGGGGGTGGTGGGTGATCAGTGATAGAGCTACTAACACAAATCTGCAATAAAATCTTGCAGATAGGTGAATGGCCAACACAGTGGACCAAGTCACTGATTATAAATCTCCTCATAACAAGGCAATCACACGCTGTGCCAAAATTACAGAACTATCAGTTTGATCAGCCATGCGAGTAAGGTGATGCTGAAGATCATCTTGAACATACTGAGACCACAAACAGACGAAATAAGAAATGAAGAACAGAAACGTACACGCAACTTTAACAAGACATGTGTTCATAGATTTCAAAAAGGCTTTTGACAGAGTGTGGCATGAGGCATTGTGGGCCACAATGAATAAGTTGAGCATGAATCAAACGTTGCCTAATACCATCGAGCAGCAGCTATACGTCATGCCTACCAGTGCAGTATTTGTCCAAGGTTCTGTGTGGGACTGGTTTCAGACAATAGTAGGAGTACGTAATGGCTGTCTCCTATCACTCACTCTTTTAAACATCAAATTAGAGCGCATCATGAGCGAAGCCCTGGAAAACCACGGTGAAACAGTCAGCATTGGAGGGCGTAACATCATCAACCTCCGCTTTGCAGACGACGTTGATGTGCTGGCATGCAGTGAAGACGGGCTTGCCTCTTTAGTAAAGACCTTGGATGAAACACCATTCAGATTTAAACATGGAGGTAAGCGCTGAGAAGACAAAGATGATGAAAAACTATGGAAGAAAAATCTCAGCCAAGATTAAAGAAAGAGCAAAAGAACTGGAAACAGTGAGCCAGTTCAAATATCTTAGTTCCATACTCCTCAAAGAGGGATCATAAGCGTACATTTTGTCACGAGCAGCACAAACAACGTCAACTATGCCAAAGCTAAGACCCATCTGGAGAGACAAAAACATCTGTCTCAAAACTAAAATCAGACTATTGAGAGCACTAGTCATCTCCATCATTTGTATTCAGGTGAGGCACGGGCACTAACAACAAAATTACAACTAAGAACCCAGCCAATTGAAATGAGATGCTCCAGATCAATCATTGGCATCTCTTACATGGATCAAATCCCAAATTAACAAGTGCGTAACACCATCAGGCGCAAAGTAGGCCAATATGAAGATCTCCTAACCACCATCAACAAGAGAAATCTGAAATGTTATGGCCACGTCACTGGAGTCAACATTATATCCTCAACAGTCCTGCAGGCAGCGTCCAGGGTGGCAGAAGTAGAGGTAGAGAGAGAAAAACATTTTGCGGAGATAAAGGCATTGGCACATGGTCGAGACAAGTTGCAGGAACTTGTCAGATGTTCAGCAGCACAGCGTCATGACAACCACACTAGGTTAAGAGACTGATGATGATGATGATGATGATGATTATGAAGAATAAGAAGGTCTTTGGTAAGGGACAGACACAATATACCATTATTCTGCTAAATGGTTCGTCAAATGCAATAATAGGTTGCAGATTTTTTTTGTTGTTTTTTTTGTTGGTTTAACGCCATTTTTCAGCACAATATAGGCTATACATGGCGGCCAGTATTAATGGTGGAGGAAGAACCCGGACGGCCCCGGAAAGAACCACCGACCCACGAGAAGCTACTGGCAAGCTTTCTCACATAACTACATTTGCCGAATCTTAGACTCGAACACACGCAGACAGAGGTGAGATGGCAGTGGTCCGTAACGGACAGCGCTTTAGACCACTCGGCCACTCGGGGCCCCAGGTTGCAGATAAGCGTTGCGTATATTCTGGTTGGGTTTTCTTACCATTTGACAAGATCTGCAATATTTACATTTGTAAGTGTTGGCCAATAGAAGTGATTCATGATCTTGTGATAAGTCGTATTTATCCCTAAATGACCAACCAAATGAGTTTCATAGGCCAGATAAAGACTATATTATCAGTACATTTTAAAACCACAATTTGATAGTTCAGGGCCCGTTCTTCACCAAAATGTACCTTGGGTGGCCTCTTTTTTCTCATAAGAATCCCTTTTTTAACGGAATAACAAAAAGGTGCTTCTGTGGATTCATTTTCATTATTGACCCTTTGAGTTAAACAGGATATCTCATAATCATTTTCCTGTTCCTCAACAAGTCATTATCATCTGTCACCCATAGCAGTTACAATATAATCACTGATCAGTAACCCTTGAATGATCCAAACGAGGAGTGAAGGTGACCTCATCAACAACCGGACCAATACATGTCAGATAACATATTTTCCTGATGAACATAATTCGCAAGAGCTTTCTTTGAAATCCAATAAGACCACCATGGTCGATAGTTTGATAATCATGTAAATCACACAGGATATTTAATTAAATATTTTGTTGGGAACTTTTCTAATATTGTCTAATATTTCTGAAATAAATAATGAAAACTGATTCTCAATGTGATCACCTTGGTGACCATCTTCAAACTGTCGTTATCTCCGAGTCTATTCAATTGATGGATGTACTAGTACGGGAATTTCACCTATAGATTTCTTATGAAACTTAGCGTTTCCTAATTGAAAACGGTGTCAATTACAAATCCAATGTGGATACCACGAAATCTCTTCTGACAATTTTGGTTGTCTCTACCTCACCTGAATTGGTGATCATACTGACATGGGGTTTTCAGAAAAATACCAATAATAATGTATATCTGCCTCTATTGGTACGAGCCTGTGCTCTTATAACAGAAAAGAATGAGGACAAAACGCATTGCAAAATTGAAGAAATAATGTATTTCTTTAGAATACACAGTTAAACAATGAGAATAAAGAACTTAAGGTTTTACGGATTAAATTCAAAATTAACCCAAGAATTAAAAAACGCAAGTTCTATCAATTAAAAGTTCCAAGTGATATAAAGCTTAAATCTCCATGAAAATCTAAAATGGATGGCGATGGCGTATGCAGTAGTCAGCGTTGTACCGAGGTGTCAACAGTCTGCTGTTGAAGAACAGAACATATTATTCCAGTTTGTGAATTCCGCACAAATTACGGTAAATTAATATGTCTAAAAAGTAATTTATACCACTTTTGTAGGAAAAAAATCACTTGAATACGACAATATTTTGAAGAAAAAAAATGAATATCAGCCCCATACTGGACGCAAGATAAACCGCAGTGCAGTTGCTGTCAGCACAAAGAATTCCATGATAAAATGTCTTAAATACAACAAAACCGTCAATTTCTCCCACTCGTCTTTTGAATTAGTCCAAACAACACTCACAATGGAAGAAAGGTCAGTCCACTGGTTCTGCCTTTATCGCCCTTCTCCTAGTAGACAAAACAAGCTGACTGAACCTCTCGTTTTGGAGCGGTTTACAGATCTCTTGGAAAATGGAAATCTGATAGGCGGCACCCTAATTATTCTTGAAGATTTCAATTTTCACTTTGACTGTACTGGAAACTCATACGAGTCAAAACTTCTATATTCCATTCATGTTTTCAACCTTAAAAAGTCAGTTAACCAATTCACCCATAAACATGGTCACATTATAGACTGGATTCTTCATAGATCTGATGATAATATTCTGCGATCCACCCTTGTATCCCACGAACTTAAATCAGATTACCTCTGCATTATATGTCATCTGGACGTATCAGTCCCAAACCCTCCACCTTAATTTGCTACTAAGAGAAACATCCGTGTGATAAATAGAACCAACCTAATGCATGACATCTAAGAAAACCTAACAACCTGCTTACCTCCTACAACAGAGCAACTCAATCACTGCCTGCGTTGATTGCTTGAAAAGCATGCAAAATGAACCAAGTATAGACTATCAATTTTAAAGTGTTCTCCGTGTTATAGCAGTGTTAGGGACCAGCTTCGCGTTGCTAAAAGAGACCACAGGAAGGCTTTGGCAGTAAGGCTTTGGGTGTACACCATACTCACTATTCATAAAAAAAATATATCAACCAACACATGTACAATACTTCCAACTACCTTTTCTGCAGCAGACCGTCCATACCTATTTGCAAATGTCGTAGGTGACAATGAATAAAACCATTAGAGCTACGCTTGACAACACAATTTGAACTTACTTGTCGTAACCATACAGTTACAATACAGAATTTCAGCAAACACAATTAGGTGCATTTGAATCTGCCTCTAGGGATTTAGTGCGGAAACTCGTGATGAAGATTGCACAAACGTCACGTTAACTTGGTCCAATTCCAACATCACTGCCGCTTGAGTGCTTAGACTCAATATCGCCTTCACTAACTGATGTTATTAATACCGCTCTATCATTGTGCAATTCCCAACATTTTGCAAAACTGCCATCGTAAAGCCTCTGCTGAAGAAACCAATACTCGAGTATCATGATTTAAAGAACTACTGTCCAGTTTCTAATCTCCCGTTCATATAAAAGGAATCTTAGAAAAAGTTGTTCTAACCCAACGTGTATCTCATTCAAATTCAGACAGTCTTTTGGCAATGGACAGTCTGCATATTGTTCTTGCCACAGTAATGAAATTACTCTTCTGAAAGTAGGTATGACATTCTCTCTGCTTTGGATAGCGGATAGAGTACAGTCCTTACCCTCCTTGATTTGTCTTCAGCATTTAACACCATAGACCATGCTATGTATTTTCACCGTCTCCAGCATGTATTTGGCATTCACAATACAGCCTAACAGTGGTTCAAGGCGTACTTAGTCAACAGGAAACAAATTGTAGTTGCAAATGAAATACACCCCAGCCAAGGTGATCTATGCTGTGGTGTTCCACAGGGTTACGTTATTGGGCACGTTCTCTTCCTTATATAAACTAAGCCGCTTTCAAGAGTCATTGATGTTACCCAGTGTATCACCAGCTGTACGCTGATGACACCCAAATATACAAGTCTAGCCATCAAACTGAAGTTGATGCTACCATCTAAGGAGTAGAGGGGTGCATTTCTGATGTGAAACCATGGATGAAATAAAATAAGCTGCAGATGAATGATGATAAAACTGCGTCCACTCTGGTCACAACACAAAGACTTTGTCGTTGACATCCTTTACCTCAAACAATAAATATCAGCAATACTAACATTAAATTAATACAGTCAGTACGAAACCTAATTGTTACTCTAGACAGTACTTTCACATTGCACCAACATATAATATATATATATATATATATATATATATATATATATATATATATATATATATATATATATATATATATATATATATATATATATATACTAAGTTAAAGACAATGGTGACAACCAAATTGTGTGAATTAAACAAACCATTGTATTTCCTTATGAATACGAAGTCGAACTTGACAAGGAACTTACAAGATTTTGAATTAAATCCAAAATAGTGTAAAACGTTCTTTCACAAATCTACAAGTGTAGTGATTTCTGAATGATTTCTAGTTGTGTTCCAATGAATTCCAACTTTGCCAACTTTGAATTCTCCGTCTCATGTACTAATCCCCTTGAATCGAGTAGATACGATAACAGTATTGATGGATAACAATGACATCATCCAAAATATCCTTGTATGAATTCTCAATAATTTCAATGTTGTGATTTAGCTCTACAGTATGTTTGAACACATTGTAATTCCTGTAAAAAGTTAAATCATATCTAATTAAATCTAAACAAGCTTAAACATTAGAGATCAAAATATTAAATTCATTTCTACATCGCTTTTTTTTAAAACCCCAAGAGACAGTATGATACCATGACGAAGGTAGTCTTAATGGAATTTTCCATAGGACTGTAGACAAAATTAGTTTCAGAATCAAAGTGAACTCATATATAAGTAAATATGTTTCCATAAGCGTGATAACTATCTCTGAATATAATCTACAATCATACACACATATGGAATATTTTGTTTACGAAATAAATGATATTAGTCATTAGTCATGTAATCCAATATACGATTATTTTCAAAGTTACGTTATAAAGATCAGTCTTTCCTTTCAACTAAGCATCAGTTACTGGATTACTTCTGTGTTACGTATATTTGATTTATATTATTTATTTTTAATTGTCAGATCGAAAATTGTCATTTTTGGATTTAAAATTCATTTATTGGGAGATTATTATAGAAAAATCTCTACGACCTTAGTTTTTCTACACACCAAGTATTCAACTTGTTTGTTGACCTCATTTTTGACTTTGCTTCAGAGAGTGTCAACAAGCTTCTAAAACGATTAGCTGATATCAAGGACATGGCTGAATTTCTGATAATTCCCATGGGGGGAGTGCGTGACTTAGTGAAGGTAGCCTCTTTCTTTGACCTTCCAGAAGATCACGTGATCCCTTGTTTACGTAAAAACAGAGGTATTTAAATTATTGATTGGGAGAGAGCTATTCAGTAGATTTTGGGCTTTTATAACATCAAGTTATGGAATTTGTGTCAATTCGTTGGAACAAGAGGAATTATTTTATTTATCTGGGGAAGAATATGTGTTCATAGATTTTCATTTGGATTATTACAAAAACAAGAACTGCATCACGTGACATTTTCAGCCATTTGGATTACATCGTTAAGATTCGAACCTGGAACTATTAAAACATGTATTTATCAGGACTCTTGCAATTCCATTAGTGGATTATTTTTTGTGAATTCTATATTGGATTAATCTCGGATTTGATTCTCTAAAACCGTACGTTTATTTATTTTCTTATGAAAATAATTGAACTTAATAAAGTTGTTTGTTAAAGTTTTACAAGCTTGTTAGTTTTCACTCTTTCTGTGTTGCTGCTTATTCGAGCCTAAGCACGTAACGTAGAAATTGGGATCTCGTCTCGGGATTTGAGATGAATTGGAATTAGGCTAAAAATTGTCAGAAAACTTTTGTTTAAATTTGAATTTCTCTAGTTTTTGAAAATTTTAAATCTTTAGTGAGACTGACAGGCTTGTATTAAAATGACATCTAAAGTAAAAATACTTCTTTCTAATCCTACCCAGAAGCAATTAGATCTGTTCAAAAAAGATGAGTTGATTCAGCTTGCCAGAAAATATGATCTTTCTGAAGTGAAGGCTTCTTTAACGAAACAGGAGATCAAAAAAATTTTGGTCCAATATTTGGTAAAAAGGATGTTTTGGGACAAAGTGCTTTGATTTCGGTCAGTAAGTCTGCATCAGACTCTGACATAAAATTAAAGGAATTAGAATTAAAATTCAAGATGGAATTAGAGTTAAAGAAGCTGAAATTTCAAGAAAGGGATTAAGAAAAGCAATTACAATATGATAAAGAGGAGAAAGAAAGGCAGATTGAATTACAAAAAAAGCAGATGCGGATTGATAGAGAGAAAGAGGAGAAAGAAAGGCAGATTGAATTAAAAAAAGAGCAGATGCGGATTGAGAGAGAGGAGAAAGAAAGACAGATTGAATTACAAAAAGAGCAGATGAGGATTGATAGAGAGAAAGAGGAGAAAGAAAGGCAGATTGAATTACAAAAAAAGCAGATGCGGATTGAGATAGAGGAGAAAGAAAGGCAGATTGAATTACAAAAAGAGCAGATGCGCATTGAAAGAGAGAGAGAGGAGAAAGGGAGACAATTACAATATGACAAAAAGGAGAGAGAGAGAGAGAGAGAGAGAGAGAGAGAGAGAGAGAGAGAGAGAGAGAGAGAGAGGAAAGGGAGAAAGAAAGACAATTTTAATTACAAAAGAGCAGATGCGAATTGAGAAAGAGTAGGAAGAAAGAGAATTTCAAATTAAAATGAAAGAAATAGAGCTGGCAATTGAGGGTCACCATCATACTTCAAATCCAAATTTTGATTTAGCAAGGAATATTAGATTAATGCCCCCTTTCAAAGAAAAAGAAATAGACAAATATTTCATTCTTTTTGAAAAAGTTGCAGAAAGTTTAAAGTGGCCAAGAGAGAATTGGACTCAGTTATTACAATGTGTACTTACTGGTAAAGCTAGTGAGATTTACACTTCACAGTCTTTTCAGCAAAGCGGTGACTATGATGTGGTTAACGAATGCATTTTAAGGGGTTATGAGTTAGTCCCTGAAGCTTATCGACAAAAATTCAGAAATTACAGAAAAGAAGCTGAACAAACTCATGTCGAATTTGCTAGAGAAAAAGAGCAGTTGTTTGATAGATGGTGCTTAGCCAAGAAAGTCGAACAAGATTATCAAAATCTCAAACAAATGATATTAATTGAAGAGTTAAAAAAAACTGTGTTCATACTGATGTTAGCACTTATCTTGATGAGAATAAGATCGAAACCTTAGAAAATGCTGCTCGAGCTGCTCATGAATATTCTTTGACACATAAAGTTCCTTTTGTTAACAAGACTTCTACTCAACAATCTTCTGGCAGAAAAGTATTTCCGCCTAATTAAAGCCCTTTTAAAACTCACAATAATACAACTTTCTAGATCCTTGTCTCTTCCGACGTGTACCTATTGTAAGAAAAAAGGACACGTTGTTTCTGATTGCTGCATATTGAAAATAGGCATCAGAATCAAGACAGACCTGTCCCAAATGCTCTTATTTCCAAGAAGTCAAGGTCACAGTCATGTATTGAAAGCAATACATTTGTTGGGTCTAATAAAGCCCAGTCTGATTTTATTATGGAGAATTATGAACCATTCATATCGAAGGGTTCTATATCACTCTTGGGTGATTCAGCCAATCCCACCTATATTAAAATTTTAAGGGACACAGGAGCTTCTCAGAGTCTTTTATTGTCAGGTACTTTGCCTTTTTCTGAGAAGTCTTCTTCTAATGAAAGTGTTCTTATTCAGGGAGTAGAGTGCGTCTTTGTTAATGTTCCTCTCCATTGTGTAAATTTGTCATCAGAGTTAGTATCAGGACCTGTGAGAATTGGAACAGTCTCGGTTTTACCCGTTGAGGGCATCCATTATTGCTAGGCAACGACTTAGCTGGGGACAAGGTTGTAGTTAATCCACTTGTAACTGACAAGCCTAATTTGGATCAGAAAGTTGATCGAATTGAAAAAGAATTCCCTGATATATTTCAAGCTTGCACAGTTACCAGAGCTATGGCAACTAAAGATCTTGAGAATAATGTTGAAGGAGACAGTATTCCTTCAGTTGACATTTGTATAGGACATGTTTTTGATGAGGTCACTTTTACTCTTTGTGTAGATCAATCAGAAGGTATTGATCATAGTGATCCTCTTTTAACAACTCATTCTCTTTATTCTAATCAGGGTGATAGTCTTGAGAATGATGTTGGTGAAGTCAGTATTCCTTCAGCTGACACGTGTATGGGTCAGGCTTTTGATGAGGTCACTTTTACTCCTTGTTTGGATCAATCAGAAGGTATTGATCATAGTGATCCTCTTTTAACAACTCATTCTCTCTATTCTAATCAGGGTGATAAACGACTGTTACTTGTCGTCAAACAGGAAAAAGATCCTGCGATCTCCTGTTTATTTCAAAGGGCAGTAAGTAAGACCGAAGCCACTGAAGTTCCTAGCTGTTATTTCATTAAAAATGGAATTCTTATGAGAAAATGGAGACCTCCCGAGGTACCTGCTGGTGATGAGTGGTCGGTGGACTATCAAATAGTAGTTCCAAAACCTTACAGACAGGAAATACTTAATCTGGCCCATGAAACTCCTTTGGCTGGTCATTTAGGGATTAATAAAACTTATCACAAGATCTTGAATCACTTCTATTTGACTAAAAACCAAAAGTGATGTTGTCAAATATTGTTGATCTTGTCATACTTGTCAAATGGTAGGAAATCCCAATCAGAAGATACCTAAGGCTGCTCATCTGCAACCTATTCTTGCGTTTGACGAACCATTTAGTAGAATTATGGTAGATTGTGTAGATACCTTACCCAAGACCAAGTCAAGTAACCAATACCTGTTGACCATTATGTGTGTGTCAACAAGGTTTCCAGAGGCTGTTCCGTTGAGGAATATAAAATATAAAACAAAAGTAAAAGCTTTGATAAAGTTTTTTACTCAGTATGGCCTTCCCAAATTTATTCGGTTTGATCAAGGTTCAAACTTCATGTCTGGAATTTTCCAGCAACTTATGAATGAATTGGGCATTAAGCAATTCAAGTTAAAAATGAAACTATGGATTGAAAGAACTACAAGGGAGAGAACGTTTGAGTCTGATAATGGAGTTGTGTTACTCTTGTTCATTCTTCTTTCTTTTCTTCAGATTAGATATTACGGCCCTTACAAAGTTAAGAAGAAAAATGAATTAGTTAAATTATAGTATTAGTGCTCCTGGGATCTAAATAAATTATAGGAGTACCAGTATATTGAAATAAATAGCCACGTTAAATATGTAATTAATTTAGTTGTACCTGTCCCACTCAGTGAAAAAATATCATTAGATTCTACTGATATTGAAATGGTGACTGATATTGAAATGACGAATCTTTGTAATTCAGAAATTATGAAAAATCTAGACCAGAAACTTTCACATTTGCAAGTGCAGGAGGAAAATGAACTGAAACGGTTGTTGTTTGAATATGAGCACTTATGTCCAGATATTCTTACAAGGACAAACAAAATTTTTCATAACGTTGAAATTGAAAATTCCAAACCTGTTAAACAGCATCCATGCAGGATGAGTCCACTCAAACAGGAATACTTAAAAAAAGAAATTCAATATTTGCTGGAGAATGATTTTTATCAAGCCCAGTAAAGGTGATTGGAGTTCACCATGCATACTTGTTCCAAAACCAGGTAAATCTTTCTGTATGTGCACTGATTATAGGAAGGTGAACAGAGTGACAAAAACAGATTCATTTCCATTACCAAGAATTGACGATTGTATTGATAAAATTGGGAATGACAAGTATGTCACCAAATTTCACTTTCTGAAAGGATTTTGGCAGATTCCACTAACGGAAAGAGCAAAGGAAATCTCGGCATTTGTGACTCCAGATGGACTCTACCAATATAAAGAATGTCCATTTCAACGTCTCATAAAAATGATCATCTCTGGTCTAGAAAATTGTGACGTCATCATCTACAATGACACCTGGATAGAACATCTAGCAACAATTCGAAAATTCTTTAACAGACTCGCTGATGTATGTTTGACAATTAATTTATCTAAAAGTGAGTTCTGCCGTGCTAGTGTTACTTTCTTAAGACATTTTGTGGGACATGGACAAGTTAAAATGTTGAGGCTATTTATAGATAATATAATTACAGACGCTCTTTCCCGTGTATAATAATTTATTATACTGTGTAATTTATACTAGTTCTTTTAAATTTCAGATGTAAATTGGTTTGAGTTAAAAGGAAAGTTTTATCATATAAACCTTTCTTTTTATTTTATGGGGGAAGGTGTTACGTACATTTGATTTAAATTATTTATTTTTAATTGTCAGATCCAAAATTGTCATTTTTGGATTTAAAATTCATTTATTGGGAGATTATTCTAGAAAAATCTCTATGACCTTTGTTTTTGTAAACACCAAGTATTGAACTTGTTTGTTGACCTCATTTCTGACTTTGCTTCAGAGAGTGTCAACAAGCTTCTAAAACGATTGGCTGATTTCAAGGACATGGCTGAATTTCTGGTAATTCCCATGGGGAGGGGTGCGTGACTTAGTGAAGGTAGCCTCTTTCTTTGACCTTCCAGAAGATCACGTTATCCCTTGTTTACGTAAAAACAGAGGTATTTAAATTATTGATTAGGAGAGAGCTATTCAGTAGATGTTGGGCTTTTATAACATCAAGTTGTGTTTTCTTTTTGAGTTATTTTAATTACCATGTACTGGAATTTGTGTCAATTCGTTGGAACAAGAGGAATTATTTCATTTATCTGGAAAATAATATGTGCTCATAGATTTTCATTTGGATTATTATAAAAGCAAGAACTGTATCACGTGACATTTTCAGCCATTTTGTATTACATCGTCAAGATTCGAACCTGGAACTATTAGAACATGTATTTATCATGACTCTTGCATAAATACATGTTCTAATAGTTCCAGGTTCGAATCTTGACGATGTAATCCAAAATGGCTGAAAATGATACAGTTCTTGTTTTTATAATAATCCAAATGAAAATCTATGAGCACGTATTATTTTCCAGATAAATAAAATAATTCCTCTTGTTCCAACGAATTGACACAAATTCCAGTACACGGTAATTAAAAATAACTCAAAAAAAAACACAACTTGATGTTATAAAAGCCCAACATCTACTGAATAGCTCTCTCCTAATCAATAATTTAAATACCTCTGTTTTTACGTCAACAAGGGATCACGTGATCTTCTGGAAGGTCAAAGAAAGAGGCTACCTTCACTAAGTCACGCACCCCCCCCATGGGAATTACCAGAAATTCAGCCATGTCCTTGAAATCAGCCAATCGTTTAAGAAGCTTGTTGACACTCTCTGAGGCAAATTCAGAAATGAGGTCAACAAACAAGTTCAATACTTGATGTTTACAAAAACAAAGGTCATAGAGATTTTTCTAGAATAATCTCCCAATTAATGAATTTTAAATCCAAAAATGACAATTTTGGATCTGACAATTAAAAATAAATAATTTAAATCAAATGTACGTAACACCTTCCCCCATAAAATAAAAAGAAAGGTTTATATGATAAAACTTTCTTTCTAACTCAAACCAATTTACATCTGAGATTTAAAAGAACTAGTATAAATTACACCGTATAATAAATTGTTATACACGGGAAAGAGCGTCTGCAATTATATTATCTATAAATAGCCTCAACCTTTTAACTTGTTCATGTCCCACAAAATGTCCTAAGAAAGTAACACTAGCACGGCAAAACTCACTTTTAGATAAATTAATTGTCAAACATACATCAGCGAGTCTGTCAAAGAATTTTCGAATTGTTGCTAGATGTTCTATCCAGGTGTCATTGTAGATGATGACGTCACAATTTTCTAGACCAGAGATGATCATTTTTATGAGACGTTGAAATGGACATTCTTTATATTGGTAGAGTCCATCTGGAGTCACAAATGCCGAGATTTCCTTTGCTCTTTCCGTTAGTGGAATCTGCCAAAATCCTTTCAGAAGGTGAAATTTGGTGACATACTTGTCATTCCCAATTTTATCAATACAATCGTCAATTCTTGGTAATGGAAATGAATCTGTTTTTGTCACTCTGTTCGCCTTCCTATAATCAGTGCACATACAGAAAGATTTACCTGGTTTTGGAACAAGTATGCATGGTGAACTCCAATCACTTTCACTGGGCTCAATGAAATCATTCTCCAGCAAATATTGAATTTCTTTTTTTTAAGTATTCCTGTTTGAGTGGACTCATTCTGCATGGATGCTGTTTAACAGTTTTGAAATTTCAATTTCAACGTCAAGAAAAATTTTGTTTGTCCTTGTAAGAATATCTGGACATAAGTGCTCATATTCAAACAACAACCGTTTCAGTACATTTTCCTCCTGCACTTACAAATGTGAAAGTTTCTGGTCTAGATTTTTCATAATTTCTGAATTAGAAGGATTCGTCATTTCAATATCAGTCACCATTTCAATATCAGTAGAATCTAATTATATTCCTTCACTGAGTGGGACAGGTACAACTAAATTAATTACATATTTAACGTGGCTATTTATTTCAATATACTGGTACTCCTATAATTTATTTAGATCCCAGGAGCACTAATACTATAATTTAACTAATTCATTTTTCTTCTTAACTTTGTAAGGGCCGTAATATCTAATCTGAAGAAAAGTAAGAAGAATGAACAAGAGTAACACAACTCCATTATCAGACTCAAAAGGTCTCTCCCTTGTAGTTCTTTCAATCCATAGTTTCATTTTTAACTTGAATTGCTGAATGCCCAATTCATTCATAAGTTTGCTGGAAAATTCCAGACATGAAGTTTGAACCTTGATCAAACTGAATAGATTTGGGAAGGCCATACTGAGTAAAAAACTTTATCAAAGCTTTTACTTTTGTTTTATATTTTATATTCCTCAACGGAACAGCCTCTGGAAACCTTGTTGACGCACACATAATGGTCAGCAGGTATTGGTTACTTGACTTGGTCTTGGGTAAGGGATCTACACAATCTACCATAATTCTACTAAATGGTTCGTCAAATGCAAGAATAGGTAGCAAATGAGCCTTAGGTATCTTCTGATTGGGTTTTCCTACCATTTGACAAGTATGACAAGATCAACAATATTTGACATCACTTTTGATTTTTGGCCAATAGAAGTGATTCAAGATATTGTGATAAGTTTTATTAATCCCTAAATGACCAGCTAAAGGAGTTTCATGGGCCAGATTAAGTATTTCCTGTCTGTAAGGTTTTGGAACTACTATTTGATAGTCCACCGACCACTCATCACCAGCAGGTACCTCGGGAGGTCTCCATTTTCTCATAAGAATTCCATTTTTAATGAAATAACAGCCAGGAACTTCAGTGGCTTCGGTCTTACTTACGACCCTTTGAAACAAACAGGAGATCTCAGAATCTTTCTCCTGTTTGACGACAAGTGACAGTCGTTTATCACCCTGATTAGAATAAAGAGAACGAGTTGTTAAAAGAGGATCACTATGATCAATACCTTCTGATTGATCCAAACAAGGAGTAAAAGTGACCTCATCAAAAGCCTGACCCATACACGTGTCAGCTGAAGGAATACTGACTTCACCAACATCATTCTCAAGACTATCACCCTGATTAGAATAAAGAGAATGAGTTGTTAAAAGCCGATCACTATGATCAATACCTTCTGACTGATCTAAACAAAGAGTAAAAGTGACCTCATCAAAAACATGATCTATACAAGTATCAGCTGAAGGAATACTGTCTCCTTCAACATTATTCTCAAGATCTTTCTTTGACATAGCTCTGGTAACTGCACAAGCTTGAAATATATCAGGGAATCCTTTTTCAATTCGATCAACTTTCTGATCCAAATTAGGCTTGTCAGTTACAAGTGGATTAAGCACAACCTTGTCCCCAGCTAAGTCGTTGTCTAGCAATAATGGATGCCCTCAATGAGTAACACCGAGACTGTTCCGATTTTCACAAGTCCTGACACTAAGTCTGATGACAAATTTACACAATAGAGAGGAACATTAACAAAGCCGCACTCTACTCCCTGATAAGAACACTTTCATTAGAAGACTTCTCAGAAAAAGGCAAGGTACCTGACAATAAAAGACTCTGAGAAGCTCCTGTGTCCCTTAAAACTTTAATAGGTGTGGAATTGGCTGAATCACCCAAGAGTGATATAGAACCCTTCGATATGAATGGTTCATAATTCTCCACAATAAAATCAGACTGGGCTTTATTAGACCCAACAAGCATTTGGAACAGGTCTGTCTTGATTCAGCATTGATCTGTTCGATTTGGTATGAACCAGATGGCAGCGAAACAACGTTCCAGTCTGGAGTCCCGTCTTCGCGATTCTTATTCGTAAATACCAAGGAATTATTCGGTTGTTGGCCGTCAAATGCTACCGACCTAATATTAGGCCAACTATGGTATACTCGTAGTTTTGCTAGCGCTATCTCCTTCACGGGAATCGGAATAGGGAAATTCACACTGAATTCAGGATTCGTTGATGTTATTGAGATCATGCTGGTTTGTACTGGGTTTGTGATCACCACTATTCGTTGAAGTAATTCTTGCCGTGTTGTCATTGTTATTATATTCATGTTGTATTCTTATGCATATTTTTCAATTTGTAGAATTTCAGCGTAGAATAAAATCCATTAATGGAGGAGAATTGAAAATAGCTATAACGGTTCACGAGCCGACGCTATCATCTGCGATTGAGATAAACTCACCTAGTTATGTTGTAGATATCTATCAGAGTTCTATAAGAACAATACTGGGTTGGCCTGAAATACCACCTCGGACAGCTCATCAAATACCCGAACCACAAAAATCTGATTATATCACCGACAGAATAAAATTTGATAATCCAATAAAAAGCTATGACAAATACAATAAGTCAAAAATTTTCACTGAAATAGACGATCGCGTTGATAGATACTATCAAACTCAACAAGATGAAATCGTTAAAAATTTCACAGCGATGACTAATGATTTTGCGTTGCTATTAGTATCTCTCGAATCTTGTACTCTCACCTGAGATGAATTTCTCAGCGTTTTGGAAACATGTAATAAAATCATCGATGACATGGAAACATATAATTTAAAAATTATTCAAGAGGTATTAGGTGACAATAATCTAAAACAAGAACAGAATTTGCTACTCAAATTGTAACACTATTGTCATCCAGTGTTTTTCAGATATATGTCTACCAATCCAAACATAACAACACGGATGAAGTCCTTCAGCGGTTTCAAATGATACCATAGCGAATCCAGTTAAATCAAAATCGGGTAGTGGTCCATTAATCGCAACACGGGTCATTTCATGTGTGGGATGTCCAAATTGTTTAAAGTACTTATCACATTTTTCGTACCGGAGAAAACTCCCAGGATAACACGCAACCATATCAACCGAAATAATAGTTTTAGGGTCATATTTTGTATTCCATAATCCTCCATGGTTGTATTTCATGCAGCTTGATTTGATATCTGATAGACATTCAGCTCTTGTTGGTTTCCACATGTTTTCTTTCTCGCAAAATGATCTGCAACCGACGAAATTGTAAACAAATTTGCTAATAATTGTTCGTCGTGTTCTGTTGAAAAGCCACTAGCCAATTTTTTCATCTCGTTGTGGAGGGCTTCAGTACGGTATAATTCACCATTGGGTCTTACAAATTGATCGAATTTAACCTCTTCGTTTTCAAACCTGTGAAGTAACCACACTGACACAGGATCGTTTTTACTTAACTCGTAAAAAAAATCAAATAATTTCTTTTCAGGGAATTCTGGGGAGAACTCCGCGGGTAGATATTTTATTGTTCTATCTCGCGGAAATATTGTTACTGCAGGTGTCCATGCATGTTCGTTATGATCAATAATTTTGATTGGGGATCCTCTCGATCTATATTTCGGTTTATATAATACCTCTCCTGTTATCGTCATTACGGTTATTGGGAATCTTAATGATATTTCTAATTTGATTATATCTTGAATCGTTGCTCCGTTTTTCCTAACTGTTAATTCCCATTCATTTTTTTTTTACGTCTTAGATCCGTCAATTTGTTTCCACGCAATGCATTTGTGAAGTGTTTTATTATTCGTTCTGCTTCACAATTCAACGACGAATATTTAATTGGTTTTAGTTTTTCAATACTTGGTTTATTATTTATCGGATAGATTCCATAAACAACTGCTGTTACAGGATATGACCTCTCGTAATACGGTTTGTCAATTCCAGTCAGAATTCCTGGTTTGGAATCATGACTCACAGTGACAGTTCTCTTATCTTTCAAAATTGATTCAAATTTGTCGCGTATAATCCAATTTCCCGTTTCTGAACGGATAATGAATTTCACTCTAAAAATATTTTTTTTTCTGTTCAAGATATGGGATTATTACTGCTGCTCTTTCGTCGTTCATGGTAGCATCAACACTACCATCAATTCGAATTGTCGACCAACGGTGAGATCGCGCTTGAATTCATTAAAACAATAATGGATTTTACCTATCAAGTTTCTATCACTTATTAGACCCTTTGGTGTATCAGTGGAGACTCTATCGAGATTGAATTTAACATTTTTCCAAAGCGTAATTTTCGATAATCTCTCGAACTCCTCCATATTATAATTAAAACAAGTATTTAAATAAAGAATTTATTATATAATGAATCATTGCAAATGACTTATTATAGGATCAGTAAGCGCTTGTAACAAATGATGCAGAAATGAATTCTGTGGATATCATTTGCAAAGCGTACGTCGTGGGAGTTTTGGACCTTGTCTCCGATGTGGAGTAGGTGTCCGTGGTAAATCACAGTTGTGTCTCAATTGTGTTGGTAATCGATACAGATAGTTGAAGCGCTATTATGATAAGAGAATCAAAAACTCCATCAATGACTCTGACTCTGTCCTTGACAAAATTATAAGAACACATCAAGACTGCATTGAAAGATTCCCAAGTAGTAATTTAACCAAATAATAAATTAGACAAATAATATTATAGTATATAAATGAACCAAGAATTTCAACCGCATCCCGTGATCAGCAATTATGAAGCCTCTTGTGATGGTATTGTCAGACACCGTAGACTGAAGAAACCAGTCGGTGTTTCGAATAATCGAGGGTATTTGATATTTAATACTGGTAAAAAATCGTGTCTTAATCATAGATTTGTGTATGAGGTATATAATGGATTGATCAAGGATGGTTTTTTATTATTGATCACATTGATTCTAATCCTCAAAATAACAAATTGGATAATTTACGTGCTATCTCTCAGAGTTAAAACATCAAACGGAGGAAAACAAATAATTCTAGAACAGTTGCAAGGAGATCTATAAAAGCATTTAATACAGAAAATAACGAAGAAAAAATATTTCAACCGATGAATAAAGCGAGTAGATATATTGACGTTTGTAGAGCCTTAGTACTATTTGTTGCAGAATGAATAAATCGATCGTCTTTTCTAAAAATATAAAAATAGAATTAAATTTACATATATCTGAATTCTATTTTGTATTATATGTATATAACACCAAAGGGGAATAACTCGTGCGGGTATGTGTACGGAATATGAAAGAGTTACAGATCTCAATGGGTTTTTTGAAACACTGTGTCACCTGATCTCAATGGGTTTCATTTGTTGGTTTTAACTGTCATGAATCTCAATGGGGATAATCAATTATCTGTTTTGTAAGAAAAAGAATCATGAGTTTACTACATAGACCATTGTTGGTTTATCGTGGTTGTAGTGTATGATCATCTTATTTAAATGATATTTATCTAATCGCGAAATTGCTTGCAATTTCCAATCCTACGGATTTTCAGTCACTATGTTAACCGTAAAAATCCCTTGGCTTTTTGGCTAACTCGTCAACAAACTCTCAATATACATAAATATTCATGATGCCGCCTTGAATTAACCGCCTGCATATACCAGCTGCTTCATTAATTATTTCCGGTGAGTTTTTTCCGGCTCGTTTCCCTCTGATGAGAACTTCTAATCGTGATATATTGCTGAGAATATTGCCAGGACAACTAACTAAACCACTACCTGATACCCTTGGAGTTCCACTCTGAGAAAATCCATTTCCTTTTGTTTATTTTAGTTGCTCCTTGTGCGGGGTCAACTTCTGCTCTTATTTTTATCTCTTGGGGGGAGGGGGGGGGGGTCGGCTCAAATATGGTGGTGGTGGTTTTTTAATATTATATACCATTTGCTCAAACTTCTTAAAATTTGAATCATTGGGTGAGGGTTTAGATTTACCAATATTTGCCAAATATAGTTTTTTTTTTACCCAAGTTTTCAAGGAATATATAGCATCCTCAGATCCTTTATTCTTATATCCATCTCTTATATTTTTTGGAAATGAATCGGCAGCAAATTTAGTGAATTTTTTTATCAATCTTAAAATTTTTAAGTTCATTTAACACTTCGCTCTGAATTATCTTTTCAGGTGAATGATCTCCTCTCTCTTTTGAAGTTTTTTCTTGAGGTTCATCTTCCCCCTCTTCTTCTGCAATAGCACCTAGTGGTTCAAGTGGTTCAGGTGGTGGTGGTGGTAGTGGGGGGGGGGGGCTAATATCAATATCACCTAGTCGTTCAATTTCTTCTTGAAGTTGTCGTTCCTGATGTTTGGCAGCAGATATTATATCATCAGGAAATGTTTTTAAAGATTCTTTTGTTTGTTTGGATCTTTTTGCTATTTTTTCAAGCACTCCAAGAAGAGGTTCTTTCCTATTTCCTTCGTCGTGGACATCTGTCCATATTGCTCTTTCAGTGGCCGATGTTACATCTTTGGTTGCTGTAGTTACTGGTTTAATAACTGTTCCGTATCCGCAGCAAAATCAGTCTGAAGACTCTGTCTCGCTTGCTTTATCTCTCGAACTGAATCGCGGATTGAGATACATTTCTTAAATGATGCTAATCGCTGTCGTGCTAATTTTGTTGTCTGTGCTTCACCCACCATTATAAAGTAATGTACGATCTAAATGCAGTGACAAATAAAAGTCACCAATAGTTAATGAGAAAATCTCTAAATAAATCACTTAGAGAAAATCGACCATTTGACCCGACTGATAAAATCAGGATTTTTCTAGATTTTTAGTCGTTTTTTGATGATTTTTGGTCGTTTTTGATCTGAAAATCATAATATGATATTTAATGAGAAAAATCGCTGAATGAATCACCTTGAGAAAATCGACCGTTTGACTCTATTTTTTTTAACTCCTTGATTTATCAATGACAGAGAAAAGTCACTAAACAAACGACCAAAAAACATCAAAAAACGACTAACATGACCAAAAACTACCAAAAAACATAAAATATTTCAACTTTAAATAAATAAAATAATATTGCTCGCCCACCCCGACAATTTATTTATGTGTTCACATTACCCGTCTTTACAAATTCAAGCGCACAGAACAGTCTACCTGTATGGAATTTAATGTAAAGTTTCATAATAGCCTACCTGTATGGAATGTAATGTAAGTCTTATACCTGTTTGCAAGTATGCAATAGACAGGTAATGTGTGTATTGTACGTGTGAATCCATAGTTAGAATTTACTATGTTGACGTTATTAAGGGAGAATTTTCGGTTTAGAGGATAATATCTCTTATTGTTTTAACCCGCAAATTAATTGTGCGTTTGATTTCATATTGCTGCTTCAATTCTTTTCCTATTTTTTTGACAACAGTGAATAACGGGACAAACTTATTGACGTCGTTACAGAATACAAGGGAGTCACGAATAGCATTCTGGATTTTTTTTTATGAAAACGTACCGTTTTGGTAAGACATATTTATTATTCATTGCGTTATATTCAATATCTTGAAAATCAGAAAAAATCTGATCACAATTTAATTTATCTGATAATTAAATTCCTTGACTTTTTAAATTTGAAATCTCAGTTATGATCTCATTGATATTTTCAGAATTCATTTATATATAAGTTTTTTGTATGAACGCTATTCACGTTAAGGTGTTTATTCATCTTAACACGCCTAGAGATATATATGAAGGTTATATATGATGATGAACTTCATTCGTGTTAAGGTGTATTTATACATCTTACCCACGCCTAGAGATATATATGAAGGTTATATATGATGATGAAACTCCATTCGTGTTCAGGTGTACGCCTAGAGATATATATGAAAACTCCATTTGGAACCCCTCAGGTGTTATTCACATCGGAGAGACCCAGAAGTTACATATATAAGACAACACATCCTCGTAGGAACCCCTCAGGTGTTATTCACATCTGACCGAGCCCAGAG
This sequence comes from Unio delphinus, assembly GCA_029339505.1. NCBI lineage: Eukaryota > Metazoa > Mollusca > Bivalvia > Unionida > Unionidae > Unio > Unio delphinus. Next base: position 14,404,591 of record JAQISU010000042.1, read on the forward strand.
TCATCACGAAACATAGTCTCCGAGAGGGGATCTAACTCGTCAAATAACGGGCTAGAACCCCAAGAAGATATGCTTAGTGAATGGACATACATACATATATTTACATAGGACAGCACAGCCGTTCAACACCCAATCCAGTGTTATGGCGAGTTTGTGGTTTTTCTTTCCTAGTTTGGAAGGAATTTGCGTATAATAATTATTGACAGCATTTAAGCAAGACCGAATACCCGAGAAAAAAAACACCAAAAAAAAAAATAATACAATTGTTATAATACTACCTATTTGATTCGTTTCCTCACAAAACAGATAACTTATTATCTCCATTGAGATTCGTGACAGTTAAAAACAACCAATGTAGTAATCGGAAAAACCCATTGAAATCCGTAACTCTTTCATAAGCCGACACATGCCCACACGAGTTATTCCCCTTTGGTGTTATATACATATAGTACAAAATGGAATTCAGATATATGTAAAATGAATTCTATTTTTAAAACGCTTCGAAAAAGCAGACCGATAAATTCCGTCTGCAACATATCGTACAGAGGGTATACAAATATCGAAATATTTTCCGGCTTCATTCATTTATTGGAATACTATTTGCTCGTTTTTTTCAGTATTAAGTGATTTCATAGACCTCGCATTTTTCGAGTATTTTTCAGTCCCTCCTCGTTTGGTGTTTTCACTCTGAAAAATAGCTTGTAGATTCGATAAATAATTGTTCTTAGGATTGGAATCAATATGATCAATAACAAAACCATCCTTGATCAATACATTAAACTCCTCGTGGACGAATCGATGACAAGAATAAGTTTTCCCTCCAGTGGTAAATATAAGATATCCAAGATTATTTACAGCACCAACTGGTTTCTTCATTCTGCGGTGTCTGATAATTTCGTCACGAGACGCTTCATAATTGGAAATTACGGGATGTGGTTGAAATTCTTGGCTCATTTATATACTAAATACTATTTGTCTAATTTATTATTTGGTTTAAATATTACTTGGGAATCTATCAATGTAGTCTTGAGGTGTTCTTATGATTTTATCCTTGACAGAGTCAAGGACGCTGACACAGTCAGAGTCAGAGTCATTGATGGAATCTTTGACTCGTTTTTCATAATAGCGCTTTAGTTCCCTGTATCACTTACCACCACAACTGAGACACAACTGCAATTTTCCTCTAACCCCTACCTTACATCGGAGACAAGTGAGTGGCCCAAAACTTCCGCGACGAACGCTTTGTGAATGATGTCAACATAATTCATTTCTGCATGATTTGTTACATGCGGTTACTGATCCTATCATCAACCATTTACAATGATTCATTATATAATAATTTTCTTATTTAAATACTTGTTTTAATTATAATATGGAGGAGTCCGAGAGATTATCGAAAATTACGCCTTGAAAAAATGTTAAATTCAATCTCGATAGAGTCTCCACTAATACACCAAAGGGTCTAATAAGTGATAGAAACATGATAGGTAATATCCGTGACTGTTTTAATGAATTCAAGCGCGATGGAGCATCTCACAATTGGTCGACCTTTCGAACTGATGGTAGTGTTGATGCTACCATGAACTACGAAAGAGCAGCAGTGTTGACCTCACATCTTGACCAGAAAAAGTATATTTTTAGAGTGAAATTCATTATCCGTTCAGAAACGGGAAATTGGATTATACGCGACAAATTTGAACCCATCTTGAAAAATAAGAGAACTGTCACTGTGAGTCATGATTCCAAACCAGGAATTCTGACCGGAATTGACAAACCGTATTACGCGAGGTCATATCCTGTAACAGCAGTTGTTTATGGAATCTATCCGATAAATAATAAACCGAGTATTGAAAAACTAAAACCCATAAAATATTCGTCGTTGAATTGTGAAGCAGAACGAATAATAGAACACTTCACAAATGCGTTGCGTGGAAACAAATTGACAGCTCTAAGACGCAAAAAATAAATGATGGGGACTAACAGTAAAGGAAATTGGAGCAATGATTTAAAATGTGGCAGAACTAGAACGAATACTAAAATTTCCAACATTAGTAACGACGATAACAGGAGAGGTATTATATAAACCGAAATATAGATCGAGAGGATCCCCAATCAAAATTATTGATCATAACGAACATGCATGGACACCTGCAGTAACAATATTTCCGCGAGATAGAACAATAAAATATCTACCCGCGGAGTTCTCTTACGAGTTGAGTAAAAACGATCCTGTGTCAGTGTGGTTACTTCACAGTTTTGAAAACGAAGAGGGTAAATTCGATCAATTTGTAAGACCCAACGGTCAATTATACCGTACTGAAGCTCTCCACAATGAAATTAAAAAACTAGTTAGTGGTTTTTCAACAGAACACGACGAACAATTATTAACAAATTGTTTTGCGAGAAAGAAAAACATGTGGAAACCAACACGCGCAGATATCAAATCAAGCTGCGTGGAATACAAATATGGAGGATTATGGAATACAAAACATGACCATAAACTATTATTTCGGTTGATATGATTGCGTGTTATCCGGGGAGTTTTCTCGGGTACGGAGGATGTGCTGAGTACTTTAAACGATTTGGACATCCCACACATGAAATGACTCGTGTTGAGATTAATGGACCACTACCCGATTTTGATTTAACCGGATTCGCTCGTGTGGTATCATTTGAATTGGCTACAGGACTTCATCCATGTTGTTATGTTTGGATTGATAGACATATATTTGAAAAACACTGGATGCCAATAGTGTTATTACGGTATATGATTGATTCTAAAATGCTGATATCGCTGATTGTCAGTGAAGCGATTATATCATATCGAGCGCAGAATGAAGTCTGGTTAGCACAATCCGATAGTCTAGATATTATAATCAGCGAAAATAGAAAACAATTCCCTGATCTCGACGAGGAATATATCGTGAAATGGTCCAAACAGATAGTTGAGGTTCGAAATAAACACGCAAAAGATCTCGGTAGAAGAATAATTGGCAAATTCACTCAGGGAGGAAAAAATACGACAATAAACGATATTCTTCATGGCTGATTATAGATAGCGTTGAATACGATTTTATAATCGCGGATGTAACATCTATGGGTATAAATGTAAATCGTAAAGACGCTTTTTTTATCCGATGGAACCAAACTGGGTACAATTTTTACTTATAATGACGGATACAATCTTCAGTATACACATTTGAGGGCGTCTCTGCTGGCTTATGTTTCTATTAATTTGTTTTCAATGATAAATAGATTTCCTGACACCGCGGTTAGAGTAGCCACTGATTCATTTTATATAGACGTGAAACATAGCAAAGCAGTGGCCGAGTTATCAAATTCAGACGAGAGTTGGGGATCATGGAGAATTAAAAAGAAAATACCGTCCGATTATTCCAAATCAGCAGATGTTACGATTGAAAACAATTACTTGAAAAATAATCAGATATCAGAACTATCTAATGCACCGTCGATATCTGATCCAATATGCCGATATAAAACCAGTTATTTAAACGGCTGTGGTGGTCAGGAAAGACGACTCGTGCGATTGAATTATTTCGAGGAAGATCTAACACTGACCAACAGACTTGCAAGAGAGATGAAACAACGAGGAATTAATGCTTGCACTTATCATACTTCTTTCGATGGAAAAGTGACGATTGGACTCCTGATCGAATGGGCGAGAAATTTATTCCTGAAGTCATGATTTGGGATGAGATATGCACAGTGTCGTTAGATGTATTACAAAAGTTTCTCGAGTGGTTATTGCTAACGAATACAAAAGTGATAATGTATGGCGATCATTGCCAACCACCACCATTTGTCGGTTTATCCCCACATGATTGGCTAAAGAATTTTGCAGATTATTATGAAGAAATTAATACCGATCATAGAGCACTTGATAAACAATTATGTGAGTTCAAAAAACTAATCAGATTACAACCGGATAAAATCCAATGTGAAATAGCCCGTGAAATAATTTCGGAAACCCCATTAAATGATTTCTGGGAAGCGTGGAGAGACAACGATTTGATAGTGGCAAGTAGGAAAATAGCCAGAGACACACTTCAGATGAAGTTATTTAGCATGCATAAAGAAAAAATTGCAACACTTCCAGTGCCGCTATGTTATAGACCCAAGGATACACGAAAACTGAATATTGAAGTTGATATTCCAGGCTTGACAGAGTCAAGGAAGCAAAGTTTAGTGTTAAATTATATTGTGTTAGTTGATATCAATGTCGTCGAAGATGCATTGCGAGCTGATAAATCCCCATGAACGCTAGGTTACGCAGCGACAATACATTCTTCACAGGGATTAAATATATCCGATACAATTGTTTGGATCATAGATAATCGCATCGAGTGGTCGAATTTAGTTTATCTTGCAGTGTCAAGAGTACGAAGAATAAATCAGCTTCGAAGAGTTGTTCTACATGATAATGACACTACAATCAATGATATTGTCAGCGATGATATAATCAGAAAAATAATAGAGAATTTGACATTGATGCCGAATTTATAATAACACTGAAACAACAACAGAATAATCACTGCGCGAGTTGCAATTGTATAGTGAGTTGGTGTTGGTCGGATAAGGACTCTCGACAATTTACCGTAGACAGAAAAATACCAGTATTGGTCATACCAGAGATAATATGATGCTGACTTGTCTTGAGTGCAACAGGCGCAGGGGTGCTGGTTAAGACCACGCGGCGGTAATTGAGTATCCTCGGGTATCACTTGTAGTTGTTCACGAGTAAATCCTCGCTGAGGAGCAGTTGAATCCAATCTATAGATTGCTGGTCTACCCGTGGATTGTGTTATGCTAGATATTTTATGTGCGGTGACACTCCAAATAGGATCAGTAGCTCTTTCTTTACCACCTTCGAGCTCTCCTGGTTCATACAAATATCTAACGGTGACATTGCCGAGTATTCGTTGTTTTGAAAAATCATTTTGTGATTTTACAGGTATATTCTCTTTTAATCGCGATGTTTGATTTCATAATAATTGTTCGAGTAATCTCATTATTCAGCGCGGTAATTACGCCTGGTAATCTTTTGACCTATTCACGGGATCGTTTATCCTGAATAAATTCCTTCGCGTATTGATATCCAAATAATCGCTCATCAAGCGTCCGATTAAATCGTTCAACATTTGCCTGATCGCGATGTAGTGCAGTATGTCCTCGTCTTATGGTGACATTATGATGCTTCATTGTTGATTACACTACACCTTGAAATTCCTTGCCAGGATCAACTTGTAATAGATTTGGCCAGTGCAGAGGACCCCTACGATAAATTCTTTCAAACGCAGAAACCACTTCAGTTGATGATTTTGTTTTTAGCGGTTCTGCTTGTTTGTATCGACTCGCAACATCAACTACGGTTAGCGCATACTTGTAAACACCATTATGGAGCAGAAGTGATATATCAGTCTGATGAACCTCATTAGGAGCGCTGACATCAAAATGCGAGAAGATAAATTTGCCATATCGCCTGTTTGGATAACCAATCCGCAGCAGTGGTATTTTTCACCCTTGCGGCGCTAGCGAGTTTACCGATTGCTGCTTTACCCTCCAGTATCCTCTTGGAGAATAATAAATAGATTCCATTATATTATTAATTACCAGCACCCAACATAAATGTACCTTTCATCGCCTATTTTATCAACCATGAAGCCAACTTTTCTTTGAAGGATTTATCAGTGATAGAATTCAACGCATGAGTCAATTTTACATCTGCGAGATGTCTGTGTTGCAGATTGTTACTTTTATAAGCAACATCATGAGCATGACACGCCTTATCAATGGCATTTATTGGGTTTTCACCGGGTTGGGGTTGGTTTTGATCATCAAGTCTGGTCCCGGGTCCACAATAACTATATCCTGGAAGATGTTTTTCTCCTGGATATTTTGCCCATGGTGTTCTCAGTAATTTTTTAAATCCTTGATTTTATCAAGGAAACAAATCTAAATGTTTTTGTACCACATTGTACACGCTTACCAGCAAGTGCTGATCTGCTATTTTTAGTTGTAATTGTTGTCTTGTCATCTGTGCCAGTACGCGTATTACATTTCACACAATATAGATCTATAATTTATTTATATAATAACATGAATGTAATTGATTTTTCGGCGACAAAAGCACGAGAACCAGTTAAGCATCAAGCAGCGCTACCGATTTCTATTCGCATGATTATAATCGGACCATCTGGAAGTTGCAAGACGCAACTGCTACTTAATTTAATAACGAGATGGATGAAATGGGGACCAGTTGTATTTAGTAGCCCAGAGTGTGGGCGATCAGCGATGTTACGAGGTGTTAAAGGATTTTAACGAGAATGCAAAATCGGAAATCGATGAGGATATTATTGAGTTTATAACCGATATCGAGGATGCACCGAGTATTGATGATATTGATGGAGGTATTAATAATTTAGTTGTATATGATGATGTCATGTTAGACAATCAAAAAAATCCCGCTAGGATATTTTCCAGAGGTAGGCATAAAAATACCGATGTGATATATGTCACTCATCGATACACTCAAATACCAAAAGTGATCAGAGATAACTGCAATATTCTTGCTGTATTCAACGGAGTTGACACACATACACTAAGAAATATTTGGCAAACTTGGTGCGGCGGTGATATAGATTATAATCTCTTTAGAAATTAGTCACGCTCAGTCAATCCCACATGGATTTGTAACGATAAATTTAAACGACCCGAGATCAAGATATCGTGTCGGACTTGATCAAATATTCGGTTCAAATCTTAAATTGTTAGTGTGAAAATCGTTTACGATTTCAACAAGGATTGTTAACCCGGCAGCAGCAGAGGGGTGCAACAACGACTTTGGCGTCTTTTTTTTTAAATTCTGGTTTGCCAAATTAACGCTTTTTACGATGAAATTGCTAGTAATTTTGAGGAAGCCTTGGTTTGCCAAATTAACGCTTCTAAAAGTTGGTCTGTACGCCCCCTCTGCTGCTTAAAATGTTCAAACGGACATCTGATCCAGTCTTTGATATGGACGCCCCAGTACGCAAAGATGATTCTGTACAGGATTATCAATATTATTCCTATCATGCAGTACAACCGAATACTCCATCAAGAATTGAACTTCAAGTCCAAGATACCAGTAGATACTTTTTACCTTTTGAAGCATGTATTGAAGTAGAAGGAGAGCTCGTAACAAATGTTGCAGCTAATACTCCATATGCAGATGACCCAAATGGTTTTGTTCATAATGGTATCATGGCGCTATTTGATAGTGCAAGATATCTAATTGATGGAAAAGGGATTGAATCCTTAGAACGTGCTGTTGATGTTGATGTTGCAACAACAATAATTGGGTTGCAAGATATTCTGATGATTATAAAAGATCAGCGGGTCCGGCTATGATGTTTTCTAAAGATATTACTGATCACCCTGAACACATTCAGTATATTAAAGTAAATACTCCAAGAGCTACTGCAGTTGATCCACAACCAGATGATGTCGAATACTAGGATAGACTAGCTGGTGCCTTTGATGTAATAAAAGTACTAATTCTAATTACAATCTAGGGTTTGCAACACACGTAGCAACATTGCAAGGACAGCGTCGACAATTTTCAAGCGCAATTCCACTGCATCATATTTTTGGATTCTGCACAAATGTTAGAAAAGTTATCTATGGAGTTATGACAATGATGCGATCTGGCATGGTGATGGTGTTGCTGCGGGTAAAGTCATTTTAACAAAACTCACACTATGGATGTCAGTAATGATCCCATCAATTACTGTAGAAGATCGATTACTATCATTTATGAATCGGGGAGGAAAATCGTTACTAAGTTGGCTAACAACAACAACGGACATTAAACAATCAATTGTTAACGGTACCAATCGAGGATGTACAAATTGATTACGGTCAAATCCATGTTGCACGCGCGTATCATTGCCTGTAGTTATATATGGGTCGTGATCAAAACGTTGACACTGGTCTACAAATATCTCAATTGGATTTTAAAAAAATTATATCCGATCTATTACTTTTCACTGAAACATCTTGATTTAACCAGACAATCAGTAGTTGACATATACTTTAGAGCTACTATAGCCCCTGCTGGTGTTGATTACAGAGCAATTGCTGTCATTCTCAGCGACAAATCAATGCTACTCGAAGGTGTTAGTGGACGAATGAGAGTAATCGATGCACCAGTGGAAAATATGTAATGTAGCAATTAGATCATTCTATCATTTAGAACACAGAGATGTTTTTATAATAAGATGTCATACAGTGTTGTTAGTGTTACATTGACCCCTGGTCAAATTAAAAAATTGCAATCAGAATCGGCAAAAAAATGTGGAACCACGATATCGCTGAAACACAATCAGATGTCTGGTGGACAGAATAAATTGTCGCTGACAACTCGTCAGATAAAACACTTTAATGATGCTTTCAAAGATAAAAAACGGTGTTCAGCTCACACTCTCTGCAGCTGCGATCAAAATCATGATAAAATCAGGTGGTATATTCCCGCTGTTAGCTGCGATTCCAGCATTAATTGCAGCTGGTAAAGCGGCTGTGTTGGAAGCCGCTGGAGCTCTTGGTGCAAAAGCAATACACAGCATTGCTCATTCATATGAACCAAGAAAGGGGCGGGGATACAAAAAAAAGGAAAGGGTCTAAGACTACCAGGAACCCCGTATTCATGGTACAAAGGAAGCGGTCTGAGAATCCGAGGAACAGTTTATTGACAACAATAGTTCCAATGTCAAATTTTGATTTGCTCGATGCTGCTAAAAAAAACTAGCGATAAAAAACTTCAGAAGTGTTTTTATGCGAGATCAGTTGCCGGCACAACCAAAAACCGCTTAAACACCCCTCGTTGGTATTCCACGCTACAAACACAGAAAATGAATGACCCACCAATATGCGGCATAGAAGTATTGAATGTCCTTTCATCATCGGGAAAACCACCTCATCAAATCGTAAATAAATATACTAGTAGTCGCTTTTTAGAGAGAAATTATATAGAATAACACGATTGATATTTGGGGGAGATCGTTATCAATGTTGAAGAAACCCGATGCCGATGGCACTGCAACCGGTGATGTAGAGTGAATGATTTCTATCAAAACCACTTCCCAACTGGCTTCGTGACCTAATTGGATGGCCTGGGATAATTTGGCCGAGTAACAGCAAAAATGTGTTTTTGGGATACGCCTCGATTGAACTGTCACTGGGTAACGTTAATTGAAACTGATTGTTCTTGTTAATAATTACACGTCTGCTGTCCGATGGGTAACTCAAAATCAGAGGAGTATATCAAAGATGATTGTTTTTTCTCTTATTGCTGGAGTGGTAACTGACGTTGGAGGCAAGACTCCCATTGTTCCCATTCGAGAAGTATTTTAGGGAAGGATTAGGATAAGCGTAACAGATGTAACTACCCAGTAAAATGGTCCAAATTTGTTTCTCTCCTTGTTCTAAAGTCAAATTGGCAATGGCAGCACCCATGACACAATACACCACAAGGATTTGGAACAAAACTACAATTTGCGTTCTAGCTACACGTTCTACACATCACACCTAGAAGGGTTGCTTTTGTATATCTTTCAGAGAAGAAGTTGGTCAAAATGTGGTCACTGTGGTAGTGGTATCTGAGGCTGTATTGAAGGGCTCTTGTTCATTGACACGAAACAATTCGGTGGTCCAGTTTGGAAAGTAACCTTTTTACCAATGCCCACCAAATCTCCTACTGCCAACACTCCACTTTTCGTGGGGACAGCCATCGTCGTGAACGTACAAAACAGGTGCTTGTCGTTGTCGGGAGTCACATCCTGCGGGGCACGTCCGATGCTGCGATAGTAAGATTATTTGTACTCTCGAACCAAATGCCGTAAAACGTCAATGTATTTGAGAGTTTGTTGATGCTTAAAGTATTTGTAAATGTGTTCTTTCAAAGTCCGTTGAAAACGTTGCACGATGCTAAATTTAGATTTGGGATTCTCGGTGGTGATAAAAACTAATGTCACGTTTTTTTAATTCTTTTTGGACAATTGATTAGCAAGATGAAAAGGATGACGACCACTTTGTTTCAACACCAGTTGCAGGGTTCGCATTAACTCGCTGCTTGTCAATGGCATGACCCCGTCACATTTAGAAAAGACGTACATGACACACACAAAATATTTGTAGAGCCACTATTGTAGTTGGCCAAATGAGACATCAGCTAAATCGACTTGCCATTGATGATCGATGCCCTCGACTCGGGTGCGACGTTTCGTTGAATGGGTTTGAGTAAAGTGTACGTGGCTTCTTCTTGTAACCATTGTTGCACTTGAGGTAAAAGGATACTTTTCAAGCGGGTTTAGGCAGCACAATACAATTTCTGAATTCCTCCGTAACCGGCAGGATGGGATGGATTGTAGAAACTGTAGACACCATCGAGTATGTTCCAGGCAAGCCGAATATTTCTGTTCCCACTTGTGTAGTGACACACTTCAACAGAAGCACTTCACTTTATTACCTTCGCCCAAGTAAGAAAATCTGGCTCTGGCTAAGTTTCTGGGGGGTATGGTCCTCCCAGATATTTAAACTATTGTTTTGTCTTCTTCCCTCTGTGTGTATTTGTTTGTATGCGTTTGCGTACGTTCGTGTGGATAGTAGATATTGGGGTTTGTATGAGTGTGTGTGTGTGTGTGTATTTGTGTGGATAGTATAGTGTGTGTGTTTGTGTGGATAGTAGAGCGTGTTTCTATAGATAGTAGAATGTGTGGTTGTATGCGTGCGCGTACGTTTGAGAGGATAGTATATTTGGGTTTTATCCATCCATTCTGTGTTGATAGTATATGTGGGCTTTGTATGCGTGTGTATACGTTATGTGAATAGTATATGTGTGGAAGTCGTTTCTTCTCTTCCCGAGTGTGGATAGAATATTTGGTGTGTGTATGAAATTCGAATGAACCCAAAGAAAAGATATTTTTTTTCTTTGTCATATATGTGTATCTTTGATTGTTTCTTGTTTGTTTTTTTCTCTTCCCGCCAAGCGTTGTTTTATTGGCATATTTTATGAACCAGCTGATCTTACCCGCCACCCGTCACTCACTGAACTATTTGAACTTACCCGCAACCCTACTCACTGAACGAACTATAATTACCCGCCATCCGCAACCCACCAATCGCTGAACTAGCTGAACATACCCTTTGCCCCCTGTTACTGTTTGCTCTTTGAACTGATTAAGGTAAGCTCCTTGCCACATTGTTGCCAATCTCCTTTACCGTGACTTCACATCTCCTGCTCCATTTTTATTCAACCCACTTTTTCTTGTCGCTATACAGACCTAATAGTCGCCATGTTCAATTCATTTTGTTGCTAAACGTTCCCAGGGTCATTTTTAAGACCTTGTCTCTAAGCGTTTCCGGGGGAAGTCTGTGATGTATTTTCCCAATGTCGCTAAAGTATCCAACCATACTACTAACTTAATCTAACGCTTTGATACATGAATTTTAAGAAAATACTTCTCACTAAGTAAAAAGGTTCCCTAAATAGACTATAATTCAACCCTTTCTTTTCTATCACTCTTAGTATGACAATTCCTATACCTAAACGTCAACCTTTCCATTTTATCACTGTATGGTTTTGAAGTTTCTTTTTTTGAAAGAAAATGCCTACAATTAACACTTACTGGTAGCATACTCTGTTCATAGTTTTATCTTGACATAAATTCGGTATCTGATAAAAGAGTGCATTGCCAAGACTCCATCAATGAATAGCGCATCGAAACCACTGATAGAGCACGTTATTTGGAAAGTATTGGTCTCTCTTGTTCATTCAGTATATTTTTATGTAGAAGAATTATTTAAATGGGAACATACTTATAAAGGGACTACATCAAATTAATTTTATTAGTATGGTGTACAGCCATCATTCTTTAGTAGGAATTAAAATGGGAGAGAGGTTACAAATATGATATAAGTGATATTTTAACTACATTATATTTTAATGTAGAAGTATTTATTTTAATCGGATCATATTCATCAGGGGGGTTACATCAAATTATTAATATTATATGGTCTGTATCCATCACTCTATAGCAGGAATTAAAATTGTATAGAGGAAAGAGATGTGAATTTAATCCGAGATAACATTTGCAGAAGAAGATGAACCAAATGAACAACCAAGATCACAATAATATTGTCATCAACCAGCCGGTTGTACAGGGTCTAGTGGTTGGGACAAGGAATGGAACCAGGGACTGGACGTCTGGACTCTGTGGTTGCTGCTCGGATTGCTGCTCAAGTAAGTTTCTTGATGATGTAGAATATGTTTGAGGCTGTTATGGTGTTTATGGTGATTTTACTGTTGTGGATAAGTTTTCTCCACAATAAGAAAACGTTTTTTTTTAAAAAGAATTCGGACATTTTATCAAATAAATCTAATTCTATGTAGCACCATGCAAGTCGCACTTTCAACTCTTTCTATACATTTTTTGTTCTAATGCATCAATTAGAAGCTTGTCTTAATTGCTGTAATCAGTAATCCCCTTACATTCCTGATTATCTTTGAATATTTCCAATTCGCCATTAGAGGTATTATTAAACAATAGTTTTAGGGTATACCAGTAGTATTTTTAATGCGCACATCCATTCTCAGATATGGCTGGATTCATTTGTTCTGGCTTTAATGATTCGGTGTATTCAGGACTGACGGTTCGAAGACATTCACCGGCACAAACTGTTTTGTATCTTAAGTTGTATTTTATGTTGACTTTCTTCAATGATTATATATTATGCATATCTGTATTTTGTATTTGACCTTTGTCCTAATTCAATTATTGGGATACTTTACCAGTGACATTTATTTAATAAACAATATATTATATGGCTAATATTTCTCTTTGAGTATATAATAAATATTCAGATCATTATAAAGGGAAGTATGTATGTTTATTTCTATCTCAATGTATGATAGTTTGGCAATCCATGTGCTTGCTGACAACTTTGAATGTTTTAGGACGAGGCTGACATACTTGAAACATTATTCATCCTTATCATCGAAAGCAGAATCAGTCTTGTTCTTGTGTTCAGTTTTTTTGGCCAAATTTATTTATTGAGACTATAATTGACTAGCATTACAAGTGCTCAATAATATTTTTGAACTCAACATCAATATGGAACTATATTTTATTCAGACGTGGACATTTTGGATTATACTATGGTCATACGTCAAAAGACCATATAGTCGTAACAATACTCTGAGCAAACAGACATCAGTCAAAAGGTATCGCAATTATCATTTAATCAAATTATGTTTTGATTTAATTATCCATATATCCATTACACCCTCAATTAAACACATTAACGAGGTAAAACTGAAATATCACTATGTCGACATTGCACATTGTTTCGTTGTCGGACAGTCAGTAGCTGAAGGTCACTAGTTCATAAGCAATTACCACAATTTATCAAATACAACACACACGCGCGCACGCACACACACACACACACACACACACACACACACACACACACACACATACATACATACATACATACATACATACATACATACATACAAGGTTTGATTTACACCTTGGTATTCAAGAGTAGAGTCACATTTTCGACAATTTTTTCTACTGCACGTGACAGTAATATCGTTTAATTTTAGGTCATTTTGTATATGCTCTCAGAAAAGCTGCATAGTGCTAAATTAAGAATGGGTGCACTATAGGATGATTTCAGTGGTAAAACTTGCTGCTGCAAGCAAATGACGATATTTGTTTTTTTTGTTGTTTTTTTTATGTTTTAACGCCATTTTTTCAGCACAATATAGACTATACATGGCGGCCAGTATTAGTGGTGGAGGCAGAACCCGGAAAATCCCCGGAAAGAACCACCGACCTACGAGAAGCTACTGGCAAGCTTTCTTACTTAACTACATTAGCCGAACTATCCATTCGCCTTGGAGACTGTGCGTGCATGCCTTATATTGTCCCTGGTACACTTGTTAACATGAGAACCCGGACTTGAACCGTAGGAGACATTCATGTGAGTATATAGTGAATAAAGCATGTATTAAATGAACAGGGCACAGTTGGACATCCGATGTGTACCAGTCGGAAATTAGTAAAATACAATTTCAATCAAAACAAACGCTGCTATATAAGTTTAAGGAGTGAAAATACTTTTACTACTCTCTACGTGACACTCTGCAAATATCCCACATCGTAGAAAGAGCACCTAGCCTAACCCACAAAAGGGTAGATAATGTAATTATTCTATGAACTCACCTGACCCCATCAACCAATGAGAAATGGCCCCAAACTTGTGAATAGGTTTCATTACTAATATTATTATTATCGGTAATAAACACTGTTTTTGTTATTGTTGTAGGCTTAACGCCATTTTTCAGCACAAGATAGGCTATACATGGCGGCCAGTATTAATGGTGGAGGAAGAAACCGGGAAAACCCCGAGGAAAAAAAGAACCAACCCACGAGAAGCTACCATAAACACTTACTTCAGCAACTATTTATAGATCCTACGCAATCGACATCATAAAATCAAATCTTAGCATTACGATTTATACTATGAAGAATAGATACACATTGTGTGTGTGTGTATATATATATATATATATATATATATATATATATATATATATATATATATATATATATATATATATATATATATATAATAATAATAATAATAATAATAATAATAATAATAATAATAATAATACCGAGGACTTTGTATAACGCCTAATCTTCAGAATCTTTAAGCGCATTACATCATCTATAATGATATGAATACCAAAACAAACCAAAAATAACACCATGAAAATTTTAGGTCTTTAAGTTTGTTCTTGCAGTCGAAAAGGGTGAGTTTTAAGATCAATAATAAAAGGGATCAATCTGTCTTTCTGTCTAATTTCAATGGCCAATTCATTGCACGTTGCTTTGCCCTGGTATGCAAAGGAACGTTGTACATAGGACTTTGTTTTACTAGTGGGAACAATGAATATACGATTGTCAGAAGAGGAACGTAAGTATCTTGTTGGTGTGTACACATTGGTGAGGCCAGAGAGGTATGTTGGACTACGTCAGTAAACGTAGCACAAAGAACTAATTTTGTGTTTGATTCTGGATCGAATGGATAGCCAGTTTAGGGTACAGTGCAGTGGGAAGGTGGGCTCTGATCGTGGTACTCTAAGATGATTCGAGCAGCTGTATTTTGATCTTTTTGAAGTTTATCGACTAGATATTGAGACGAACTAGACATAATTGAGTTACAATAGTGCTGTCGTGAAAGTACTAATGAACACATAAAAGTTTTAGGGGCATCAGCTGAAAGGTATTTGCGAATGAAGCTGATGCGTGTCAGCTCAAGATATGCAGTCATACATATGTTCATGACATGTTGGTGCAGTGTGAGAGTACTGTCTAGAGTAACACCTAGGTTTCGTACTGACTGTGTGAATTTAATGTTGGTGTTGCTGATATGTTTTGTCTGAGGTAAAAGGATGTGAATGAGAAAGTCTTTGTGTTGTGATCAGAATGGCCTCAGATTTTTCATCATTTATCTGCAGCTTGTTACATGTAATAAACGATTTCACATAAGAAATCCGCCTCTTTATTCCTTGGATGTTAGCATCAACTTCAGCTGGGTGGCTAGACATGTATATTTGGGTGTCAACAGCGTATAAATGGTGAGACAATGGGTGATGATCTATGATACTTGAGAGCGGCTGAGTGTATAGAATAAAGACAATAGGCATAAGAACAGCCCCCTGTGGAACACCACAACATAGATCAACTCGGCTGGAGTGAATTCCATTTGCAGATACAATTTGTGTCCTTTGATTAAGTTGTGCTGAGACTACTGTAAGGCTGTATTGTGAATGAGAAATACATGCTGGAAACGGTGAAGTGATATATCGTGGTATATTGTGTCAAATGCTGCAGACAAATCAAGGATGGTGAGAAATGTTGTCTTACCACTATGCAAAGCAGAGAGAATGCCATTAAATACTTTCAGAAGAGTAGTTTCACTAATGTGGCATGAACGATATGCAGACTGTACATTGCTAAAAAAAGACCGTTTGAATTCAAATGAAATACAAGTTGGGTTAGAACAACTTTTTATGACCGGGAGATTAGAAACTGGGCGGCAGTTCTTTAAATCGTTATGGTCAAGTGTTGGTTTCTTCAGCAGAGGCTTTACGTTGGCAGTTTTGAAAAATGATGGGAATTCTCCGAATGAGAGATAGAGAAATATCAATAACATTAGTTAGTGAAGGCAATATTGGGTTTAAGCACTCAAGCAGCAGTGATATTTTGGAATTAGATCACGTTCATGTGACTTTGGTGCTCTCTTCATCACGATTTTCTGTACTGACTCCATCAAGACAGGTTTAAATACTCCTAATGGTTGTCGCTAAAATTCTCTATCTAAACTGTTTGGTGACGACGACTCAGTTGAAATTGTGTTGTCAAGCGTATCTCCAATGGTTTGTATTTTGTCGCGGAAGAAATTTTGCAAATAGGTCCAGAAGGTCTTCTGGGGGAAATGTAGTTGGAAGTGGTGTGCAAATGTTCCTTGACATTAATTTGGTAGTTACCTCAAAGAGCTCTTTGCAGCTGGACAATAAGTTGCATACATCGTGAAAGAGCTAACTCAATCCTTATTTTAAATCATTTCTTTCCTTTCATGCACCCAGCAGCATTTTTAATGCGGAAGGCTAATGTCAGTAAATAAACAGGTACACATCTGCATTTTGAAATGTGCAGAGAAGTTGATCATTCAGTGTTCAACCTGTCGTTAGAGGCATAGTATTAGTAATCGAGTAGTAGACATCGAATAATCTCATATTTCATGCGTTTAACTTTCTTACAGGGCTCCATCTGCAAATACTGGTGTGCTGTATATTACTGCAGTTCAAGTGTTGTTTACCAGATGGACCGAGAACTAACAGCAATGGGACTCTAACCAACAAGAACTCCGGAACTTAGCTCTCTATTAATGTTATAGACAACTCGGCATTCATTGTGAAGAGAATAAAGATGTGTTATCTAATGTGTGTAAATATTACTATTATTCGATGCTCGCAAAACAAGTAGTATGCTTAATATATATTCCTACTAAAATTGATTTTTTAGAATGTGTCTTTCTTTTTGATTTGGTATTGATTCTTTCGCTGAATGAATTTTATGAGAGTACCCATTCTTATTCGTCTACAACAACAGGAATTCCCAAGATTATCTGCCTTCAAGTTTAAAGTACTGCCGTTCCTACAGCGCATGCTACAAAATCATGTATCCTTGGTAAAATAGTTTTACCCTAAATGACGATTGTTGACTTAATGATCACAATAGACCTGAAATCATTTTTGCATGCGACTTGAAAAGGCAGTATTACATTTTCTATAGCGTTTTGATTTGTATGTAAGGTTACATACACTCTCACTAAATGAATCAACATACATATATGAAAGTCGTTTAGTGTTTCGTGTGAGAATTAGCTAGACGCCAACTTTCACAAGATGATCGGTTAATTAAAATTAGATAACTGTGACCTACTTTAACGATCGTTCAGCAGAAAAGCGTCTGACTCATGTCCTAAATGCACTTGAAATTGCATGTGCAAGCTACTATTGTAAATGTGAAGTATTCATAACCATACCTCTTCTAACCATACATCTTTCGGACATAAGTATAAGCATGGAGGATGACACATCTGCATTAAACAATATCCAGTAAGTAAACCTAACTGAAAGTGTAATACGTACTCTAAAGTTTGTTTTTTAAAAATGCATTCTACATGCAATCCTTAACCAGTAGTTCTCGTGGTTATTCCACAAAAATTGAACATGACAGAATTTTACCACACAATCTTACGACAACATCTTACGACACAATTTTTTTACACAATCTTACGACACAATCTTACGACACAATCTTGCGACACAATCTTACGACACAATATTATGACACAATCACTTGGTGGAACAAGCTTACTGTTTTGTTGCATGCTTTTGAATTGTGTTGCAGTCTTTTTTCAAGACAATGTAATGGGTACCACGTTTAATTTGTTCTCTTCAAGGTCAAAATCGCCTTCAATATCGCACTGTTCTTTCCGCTTAATAACCTAAAGTCGTATGCTTATTACGGATCTATGGTCTTAAACTTAGTAACAAACTAAGATCGAAAATCAACAAGTCTAGTGATGTGATGTGTGATGTGATTTGGATTTTCAACGTAGCTTTAATGATTTTCAATCATACCGTTACGATGTCTGCAATGTGGTAGTTGATAGTGTATGTACATGTCTATGTACACGTACACAGACATGTATCATGATATCCCACCTAGTCACATTAATCTGACACCAGGTCAACCAGTGCTAACACTAATCTCTTAATGCTGAACTCCAAGCGTGACACTGTTAGTACCAGTTTCATAAGCATTTGGAATGACAAAGCAAGACGGGAATAGAATGCACGACCTCCCGCATCCGAGGCAAACGTTCTAATCACTAGGCCACCTGAGCAGTCTCAACAAGTTTAGTAAATTCAGCAACTAGTTTCTTTCCATGAAATACAGAGTGGAAATTTGTGATGAAATTACAGCATTGTAAATTAAATCCCTATTTGTCCTAAACGTTCTATCACAAATCGAAAAGAGGTATTCGGACTAAATTTCATTGATGTTCAAAATTAATTCCAATCTTGAATGTACTGAAGTAGCATTAACTTGGAACGATGCTGTGCTATCAGTCGTGATGTATCACAAAGATATATTCAAAATGTCTCTAAATGAATTCACAATAATCCCAAAATAATTATTTTTTCCCAAAACTATTAATGAGCACTTGGTAAACCCATGAATAATTCAAACAAACAAATTCTCTAAAATAAACCCTAACCAAAAGAACCATTCCGCTGGACAGATGTTAATGTACAGATGAGAATTATATTGATCGTTATGTTTATATAAAAGTTTAATACAGAAAAAAAGGACCAGGACGAGTGTCAAAAGTTTATTTCATTAGATTTTATCAACAAGATCAGGTATATTTACTTCAAGTTTAGCATGATACCTTGCAAAGATCAGGTAGACCATTTTTTTCACGAGGGGAATATAATTTGAATCCAAGTCCATTACGTTCACCTTCAAGCAATATTTATCTTGATATATAATCTACAATCATCAACAAAAGTTATCTATGCAAATTTGTTTTACAAAACTAAAACATTAGTCAGGTCTAACTCATACTATCAATTATGTCCGAAGATCAATCACATTATACAAATTAATTCTACATAACATGGTTCTAGTGTGTTAAACTTGGTATACATATCAGTCATCAACTACAAGTATTTCCGGTGCCACAATGAGGATGCTAGTGCTACAATGCGATAATGAAGGTCCACGTCATGTGTAAAATGTTAGAAATTTGCGTGGCAATTTACACATTGTTGTATGATGTTGAAGAATTGTGATTTATGGGGTGAAACTTTACATTATTATGTGTCAACGTCATGTGTCATTAACGTTTTTCATCACATTTTCCTTTCCACTCTTTATTTCAACGGTATTAATACGGTGAATCTTGCCAATGTTAGATGTTAATAACAGAATGTTTTTTTTAGGAGAACAGTACTAATATGATGAATGCCAAGTGATACTTGTCACTATTATAAGTTTGTATAAGACAATATATATATATATATATATATATATATATATATATATATATATATATATATATATATATATATATATATATATATATTCACTGATGACGTATGCATTTTTTGATGTGACTTTCATTTATTGTTTATGCTTTATAGCTTTATATCCGTTTGATATTCAGAGATAAAACTTATCTTTTCACATTATCAAACTACGGTATGTCTCAGCCCATTGACGGATCATTGTTTTACTTTATCTATTGTACCTTCCTTTATACTCAGTCGCAGTGATGGAAATTAATACGCTCGACAATAATGTGTTTCATCGTCCGTTAACAGTGGCATGTCATGCACTGATCGAGTTTCAGTCTGTATAACATATGCATGAGGCAGGTATGTGTTTCAAATACACAATAGATTCAATAGCAAGGAATCTCAGATTTAGTTTCTATGAGGGATGTCATTTTTCAATGATGGGTTTGACGATTCATAACTTCTATGTGGAATTACTTTTTAGCAACTGTTGATTTTGAGGCTAAGAGAAGAAATACTAGTATAAATATATATCATCGTAAAATTTGGTATGTATAGTTCTTTGGGGTGTTGTCCTAAAGGTCAAAACCCCAAGATCAATATATGTAACTTCCATTACACGTTCCACTCTGCATAGAACGAAAAAGCCATTTAGGATTAGTAACAGAAATTGATGTGGACACATCGTTATTAAAATATGTGGCGAATACCATATTGGATGTGACAGGATGAAACCGGGTGGAACTGGATCTTGTGAAGTCATATAACTAAAGCACGCATATGAGATGTTTATCGATATACGCAATTTAAATCTGTTACACCGATCTACACACCCTAATGCTTATCTCTCACTGACTAAACTACAATAACTGAAAACTACATCTTCAAACAAAATATATCAATGGATACAACAAATGGTATCTTTTGTTAATGGATACGATCAATGTATTTTTGTTGGTTATTGTTTAGATTTATAAACGAATGGGATCAATTTATTATTAATCAGTAAGTAGTATGGTGTATTATCGTGTCAAACAGGTAATGACACAAATTTTTGATTAAATGTCTCATAATGTTCATGTACAAATATGAAACTTTAATCTTATAACATCGCTCACGATGAATGCGTGAGGATCCTACCGTACAGGCCTGGGGATGGATTCCACAAGAAGCTACCTATCTGCAGACATGTCGGTCCGGAACCTTCGTTTGGCCCCCGTACTGAGACGACCAGTATCATTCATTGAACGAGCATTGCCGAAATCACCACTGACTGCAGAATCGGATTTAACCACCAAACAGCTGTTTTATAACGAATACAGTGACGTACTTGACACATGCGTTGAACATTAACAGACTTCTGTCATACACAAAACATTAACTTTGTTTACGTGGAAGATAGATCCAAATTTGCGATGCAGTTACAAAGTCCCGGGTAAATATTTTTGTTTTCCATCTCACTCTCATTTACGTTTATAACCTTTAAACAGTTTGAAATTTTGAGATAAATTAGTTATTTTTGCTTGTTAATATAATTATTGTCGCGTATCATGTTTTGGGTGATGATTTTGATTTCAAGATTTCAGGTAAATGACATTAAGTTTCGTTTATATTATACCTTTAGCTCTATAGAAAGTTGTCTAAGACAGACACATGAAGCTTAATATTTTCATATTTTGTCAGTATGTGCTACGTTTATATTATTGTCGTGTTTATAATGCCAAGATCAATACTTCATGATTTCCTCGTTTTCATGACATCTTAAATTGCTTTTGGGGTTACCAGGGATTTACTTATGATGGCATCTCTTGTATATCAGCATGGTTATATCTTCAAAATCATGACCACTGGTCATTTTTCCCAGTTTGTGGGATTTCTTTAAATGCCGTTTGAGATGGAGTCCTGATACTAGTTTTTTTTCTTCATGTTTCCCCATTTACCACACAGCTCTATCACAAATGCCAGAGTCAGATTATTTCATATTGTTCGTTTCAATTTGACAACATGTACATGGCATCCCAGGAAAAAAACTCTGAATCTGATTCTTAAAGCAGCCACGATCTCCGTTTCGTTCTTTAAGACTAAACAGAATTTCCATTTTATCAAATTGCTAGCATCATTTGACAAGTGTGATAAGATCTGCAATATTTACCTTTGTAATTTTTGGCCAATATAAGTGATTCACGAACTTTTGAAAAGTCTTATTTATCCCTAAATGGCTAGCCAAAGGAGTTTCATAGGCCAGATAAAAAATATATTATCTGTATTCTGGAACCTCAGTTTGATAGTTCAGGGACCGCTCTTCACCAGAAGGTACCTTGAGTCGTCTCTATTTTCTCATGATAATCCCATTTTTAACGAAATAAAAAGTAGGTGCTTTTGTGGATTCAATTTCACTATTGTACCTTTGAATAAAACAGGCTATCTCGTTATCATTTTCCTGTTCTACGACAAGTAATTGTCATCTGTCACCCATAGCAGTTAAAATAGAATCACTGTGATCGGTACCCCTTGATTGATCAAAACGAGAAGTGAAAGTGACCTCATCAACAACCGGACAAATACATGTCAGATAACATAATATTTTCCTGATCAACATAATTCGTAAGAGCTTTCTTTGACACAGTTCTAGTAACTTTACAAGCTGGACATAAATCACGTTTTTGGAAAAATTATCTCCAGCAAGTTTATTTCCTTGCAATGAATGAATGCCCTCAATAGGTAAAGAAACTATTTTCCGACTGTCACGGTTTCGGAGACTCAAAAAATGGGAAAGTACTTGATAATAAAGATGAGGTTGGTCGAATCATCCATGAGTAATATACAACCCTTTGACATGAATTGTTAATAAATCTCCATAATAAAACTGAACTTGGGTTTATTAGACCTAACTGCAGATATATTGACCTCTTAGAAATAACATTATTTGGAATAGATCTGTCTTGATTCTGTTTCACATTTGTCAATTTGTATGACTCCAAAATAACGTGTTCTTTCTTGTTGCAAAAAGTTGTGCCACATTGAATTTTAAAAGAGCTTGGCTGAAATAATTTTCTCTACAAGACTGCTGAGTCGAAGACTTGCATAGAAAGGAAACTTTATGCGCTTCAGAACTACTCATCACCAGTACGAGCAGCATTTTCTAAAGTTTCGTCCTTGTGCTCATCAAGATAATGACACTATGGATGAATTTCTTCAACTTCTCAACTAGTAGGAGTTGTGTAAGATTTTCGTAATCTTAATTAGCCTTCTTTTTTTAGAAGAGCACCCCTTTCAACTTTTCGTGCTTATTCCAATACAAAATTCGA
Organism: Unio delphinus; assembly: GCA_029339505.1. NCBI lineage: Eukaryota > Metazoa > Mollusca > Bivalvia > Unionida > Unionidae > Unio > Unio delphinus. Next base: position 14,427,622 of record JAQISU010000042.1, read on the forward strand.
CATAGGTCTGATCAGTAGATTGTTTTGAATTTTAGATACTTTTTCATAAGCCGCAGATAACAACTCATAACCCTTCAAGATCTATTCCTTAACGAAATCATGATCAACACTCTGCTGTAGTGACAGTCTAATGAAAATTTCACTCGCTTTCCCATTTAGTACATATTGTAATAATAAATTTTCGTGCACTCTTGGAAGTTTCAAAAGTTTTAGCACTTTTCTCAAAATGAACAAAATATTGATCTCTTTCTTTTTCTTGAAAGAGGAGTATTAACTAGATATTTCTGAAAACATCACAATTGGTGGAATGATTTCCATTTGCCAGTTCTAATTCTAATAATTTAATTTGAAGTTCCATTTTTACCCTTTTTCTCTGCATTTTTTGTGTGCATTTGTCTTCTTTTTCAGGATTTAAAAGAATGTTCTCTACTTTAGACGATATTGTAATAAAATTGTTGATTTCACTAAATATTTATAAAACGTGAACTAAAATCTGTGATTTAGAAGCTTCAGAAGCAAAGGTAATCAAAATTTGAAAACCATATTTTTCTGAGATATTTTACTGAAATTTGTATTTTAAGAAAAAGCGCCAAATTGTATGTTCCGCGTCTATGCTCATAAAAAATAAAGTAACAGAAACGAGTGAAAAACAACAAGCTTTGTAACCTTTAAACATGATTTATTTCCATAGAATACGAGACAAAAAAATAGAACTTACAGTATTGCGAATGAAATCACAAAATAAATCAATTAATTTCGGACGCACGTCTTAGTAGTTTAGAATCCTGAATAAAACTCAGTAAAAGACTCGAAGAAATCAAACACCTGAAGGTGACAACTTGTTTGTTTTAATTTTGTAGAGTGTTGATATGTCAATAGTCTTTTGTTGTATCACAGTAATATAATTCCAGGTTTGAATTCACTATAAATTACAATGAATATTTTTATTAAAAAAGTATATCGTATCACTTTTGTATTTCCAGAGAAAGTAATCACTTGAATTCAATAATTTGAAGAAAATAAACTAAGCCCAACTGGTCACAACATAACAGAACATGTAAGGGTTAGATGTTACAGCATGAAGAACCAAGTCTTCAAAGTTACAATAAAGTTCTCTACTTGACCGGAGGTCACAGTTATAATTTTCTAAAATCAACATTACATCGTGGAAAATAATCTTCTAAAATGATCCTGATGTTTATAAAATAAAAACCCTATGCTGGATTACACTCAGGACATCTCAAAACTTCGACCCAAATAAACATATTTACTTCTTTTATTCTTCATGTTCCTGATATTAAGCCCATACACAGAGAAAATAATTTAGCTGTGTATTAGCTTTTTTAATACACAACATGCAGAATTGGACTCCGTTTCGGAAAAGGTCAATACAATGTTGCATTAGCAATTAATTAAATTTGCATAACAATGCCTATAAAGATAGGACGAAAAGAAGTGTAAGAAATATAAATTAAATCCTTTACAAACCAAGCTAATTTGATACCACTCTTATACCCTCCACAACATGATTAACTTACCATCACCATTTCAAACAAAACATTTAAAGAGTCCATATCACTGTACGCATATCAAGTCAGTTATGTATTAGGTGAGAAAAGAAAAACTAAACTGACACATTCACACATACAAATATAAAGTTATCCAATTATATAAAACACTGAGGAGGAGAGAAGGATTTAAGTTTTAGTTGTGGAAGATCAAAGCCACAAAATAGAAAAATAAACTCACGTCAAACACACAACGAGTGACAATACTTTTAGGAGAATCGATGTTTCTTAAAGACCTAGGTGACTTTAAAACGCGACTTTGGATTGTTAGCAGAACGATATTTAGCGTATGTAACACTGCTTCACAAATCTCTACGCAAGCTTGTCTGTGCTACAGACCTACTATAGTTAACACATGAACCACTGTTTCACTAATCTCTGATACTCTACTCTCGTAGGACATCCTTTTCTTTCTATTCTCTTCCATACAGTAGAGTCGGTGAACTTTGTCATAGCATGACTTTATATACATGATGTAGCATCTATTGAATAGCATGCTGGAGATGACAATGTTAAATTCTTATTGTCGTGTCAGAGTCATTTTTTATGTATAACAAAAAACATTTTATAGCGACAAGAGAAAACGATTTAACCAATGTACTAATGTTAAATTCAACTTGTCGCTTTAGGATAAGTTTTCCTGGAATAAGATCAGGCTTGCTTAATGACGACCGTAATGCCAATATCGTTTTCCCTATATTGTCACATTTTGCAACTGATCCCTAAATTCTACGTGTTGAGAAATACACAAAAGTATATAAAATAATCTTTTCCAGCAGATAACGAAAACGATTTTTACAAACATTTTAATGATACGTTAGTTATATATATATATATATATATATATATATATATATATATATATATATATATATATATATATATATATATATATATATATATATATATATATCATCGTTGCAATGTTCGTTTTACGGTCTCAAGAAGCGTGATAAAACTCAATAGTAGAAGATACAGCATGAGCTTGTGCAAATATTTCAATGAAGTCTAAAGAAAATACGAAAATCAAGAACAATTGTGTTCTGTCTAAAGTAGTGCTCTCATAGCAGTTAATACGCATTTAAATTATCAGTTCAACTTACTTGCTCATTTCTTAGAAACAAAATTGACAGTACTTCAATACTTGTGCCAGTATATTTGTACGGATACGGTAAATGGTTATATTTTGTGAGACCTTGCACGAGTTTGGATTATGTTTACATACAAAGGCAACACAATCTGATTGAACCATTGCCTTCTCGAAGATGTGATCGAAATATGCATTATTAGCTGTGAAGGTAAATGTGCTCGTCTAAAACAGCTAATGCAAGCATTTTGTAAGAGATATATCATACAATATGCCCTCGTCTCTCACTTCAAGCCGACTTACAATAATGTACATCAAGTATTTGAAGGATGAATTATCTATCTATCTATCTATATATATATATATATATATATATATATATATATATATATATATATATATATATATATATATATATATATATATATATAAACTTAGTCAATGACCATGGTGACAACCAGAATATTGTGTCATTCAACAAAACATTGTATTTCCTTATGAATACAAAGTCGAACTTGACAAGGAACTTACAAAATTTTCAATGAAATCCAAAATAGTCTTAAACGTTCTTTCACACATTCAAAAGTACAGTGATTTCCGAATGATTTTTAGTTGTGTTCCAATGAATTCCAACTTTGAATTTGCTGACGTATAAACTATTAGCCTGGAATCGAGCAGATATGACAACAGTCTTGATGTATAACAGTGATATAATCCAAAATATCCTCGTATGAATTCACAATAATTTCAAAGAAGTGATTTATCCCTACAATATGTTTAAGCAGAATGTAATTCCGTTAAAAAATTAAATCATCTCTAATTTAATCTAAACAAAATTAAAAATTAGAGATCGACATGTCGAATTCCTTTCTACATCGCCTTTATATAAAACCCATGAGACAGTATAATGACCAGGTTGAAGGTAGTCTTAATGGAAATTTCCATAGGACTGTATACAAAATTAGTTATAAAGATCAATCTTTCCGCTCAACTGAGCATCAGTACTGGATTACATATGTCTTGAAATCTTGTCATTCTTATTTCTACAAAACTGAAAATCATATGACCATCGATTTGTCACTACAAGACTTCTTATACTATGTCGTTGGTGTTAAATTTAAATTAATTGCCTACCTGAGATCCAATATGACTGTTATGGTCGATAGTTTGATGATCGTGTCAATCATACCAGATACTAAGCCAGGTTGATATATGTTGTGGTGTTCCACGGGGTTCCGTTATTACGCATGTTATCTTCATTATATACCCTCAGCCTCTCTTGACTGTCATAGATGTTACCCAGTGATTCACCAGCTGTACGCTGATGACACCCAAATATACAGTTCGTGCCAACCAACTGAAGTTGATGCTACCATCTAATGAGTAGAGATGTGCAGTTCTCATGTGAAATCATGGATGATATGAAACAAGCTGCAGATGAATCGTGATAAAACTTTGACCTTTCTGATCACAACACAAAGACTTTCTCTATGACATACTTTACTCAAACAATAAATATCATCAATACCAACAATAACATAATACAGTCAGTACGAAAACTATGTGTTACTCTAGAGAGTACTGTCACATTGCACCAACATGTCATGAACATTTGCAAGGCTGCATATCTTGAGCTGAGACGCATCAGCTTCATTCGCAGATATCTTTCAGCTGATGCCACTAAAACAGTTGAGTATTAATTAGTACCTGCAAGACGTCCTCAATTACGTCTAGTTTTTCTCAGGATCTACTCCAGAAACTTCAAAAAGTTAAAAACACATTTGATCGGATCATCCTTTAGAGTACAACGATCAGAAAACAACTCACCGCTGCTCCGCACAGTACACTGGTTATCCATACGATGCAGAATCAAACAAAAAATATGTTCTCTGTGCTACGTTTCACTGACGGACTCCAGTCAAACGTAACTTATCGGCCTCATCCGTGTGTACAATCCAGCAATATACTTACGCTCCTCTGATGACAATCGTTTACTAATTATTCCCACTAAGAAAACGAAGTCAAATGGACAACGTTCTTTTGCATACCAGGGCCATGCAAATTAGAATGATTTACCCATTAAAATTAGACACAAAGAGACAGTAATCTCTTTCAAGGGTGCTTCTAAAACTCGCCATTTTCGGCTGCAACAACAAAACCAAAATACCTAATAATGTTTCTTACCTTAGATATTTTCTGTATTTTTATGTTTTCTAATGTCATGGTATTTGTTTTTGTTTTTAGTTTTTTGTGGTCATATCATAATATATGCTGTAAAGCGCTTAGAGCTTATAAAAATTAGGCCTATACAAAGTCATCGTTAGTAGTAGTATTATTCAAGTATTCCAGGTACGATCTTCAGTAAACGAAATCAATACAAATACAAAAAGTTGTTTACCAAGCCTGTACTTATTTTTAGATGCAATGTTTTTATTATTAGTTATTTACATTAGTGAAATAAATGTTTTAAAAATTCAATAAAGTCAAACATATAAATATATTTATTTTATTGGGGGTGGGGTGGGGGACCTAACTCGCTCCACACTGATACTACTATCGATATTTCGAAATCAGTTCTTTTGTCTCTGTTTGAAACGTACATGATCATATGTTGGCGTCGATTTCGACCTTACAATGAAAAGTTACTAGTGTAAATAGCACAGCAGATAATATGACAATCAATAAACGTTTCGCATTGTCTAATTACTGCAGGATTGATTAATTTTGTATCGTAAACCTATTTTCATCGATTTTTGTTTCATGTGTCTTACAGCGAGGTTAAAAAGTTCAAACCTTTCTTTTTCAAGTTAAACCTGAGTAGAGCGTACATGTTTCTCAATCTTGGGTTGAATTGAGAACAATGTATTAATTTTTTCCGAGCTAGAAGAAGAAAATTATAAAACTTTGGCATGTACAATAAAAGTTACTAGTTTGGACTGGAATAGAAACCAATATCACATAGAACATGATACTTTTATTTAACCGAATTACCTTTAAAATCATACACCCAGACTGACGTACCTACTGTTTATTATCATAGGTAGAATTAAAGAAAATAAAATGGTGTAATTTAGACACGTTATATTATCGTGAGGCAACTAATTCCATGTTGTTTAAATATTACAAAATATTGAATATAGCATTACTCATATCTTACGTTTATGCACTGAAAATAAAATGCTGAAGTTAACGAAGGCCTAATAGACGTCTTTTAAAATTAAATAATTTACCTTTTGATGAAATAACTTTGTAATATCTTAATGTATAATTTATTAGTCTTGTTTTTTTTTATTATACCACCTCCACATTGCTAGTGTGGGTATTTGTGTTTATCCAATCAATTTTCCGTTTGGACTGTTTTATAATACTGTAACATTCTTACGTATCGTCAGTACAAGTCGCAATGACAATATGTTTTGTTACCAGATGGAAGAACTAATGGTTTGCCTTTTTTTCCAATAGAAGATATTCCCGCAGATACATTTTTAATTGCTGTTTTGCCTCTTTGTAACATTAATAGCTCAATTGTGATTAGTTCTTGCAGTTATGTGACCCAGTTTAGCTACTGTCACAAACGCAATGTTCATTGCTGGACGTCATAGACAACATAACAAGATTTTTTTCAAATAAATATTACAATAATTCTTAGAGAAAAAAAGCAAGATTCATTTATCTAAAGAGAATGTGCTGGTTGATAGATTTTCCAAAGGTAACTTTGCATGTCATAGTTGGCATCATAATTTAAACAGTAAGAGTCTTGAAAATATATCATCTTAGGCTCTGTTGACACTTGGACAAGGCTTGCTCATGTTTGGCTGAGTGTTGTATAGCCACTTTGAAAAACATTATTCTTAATATTCATACATATTTTGTCTACACTACTTTGAAATCGAAAACAAAATTAAAATCTATAGCAGGTTGTCTATGATCTCTACTTTCAATACTGTTGTTGCTAATGACGATACCATAATGCACTTTGTTTTTTGTACGGTCTGACCTTCAGAACATTTGTCGAGGTATTTACAGGGTCTATTGCATACACGTTGTGTTTCTAAGGTAAGGCAATCTAAATATTCAAATTATTTTAATTTCAAACATAATTATCGAATTATCTTCACGATGAGAAAGTGGAGGGGAAATAAAACATACGAAGGTAAATTGTTTGTATTGATGGCTTATAGCTTAGAGATGAGCCTCCGATACCTTTTTATCTATATATCTGATTGACAAAAAGGAATGTTAATAACCTGGCTTCAAGTGTTTGTTTTTCTTATACTAAAGTTTAGCCAACGAACTGATTTCCTAATTAACAACTTTTGTTTCACATTCAATTTCTTGAACACTGGTTAAAACGCCTGGTAGCAAATATGTTACATTTTTTTATTCCACAATAATTATAAAACGTTCCCATTATTTAACATGCGTTAGGCATGACAATCGTAGACTATATCCAAATCATTTCAGCCATTTTTAAATGTAAAGTTTAAAAGGAAATCTATAGGCCATCAATTGAGAGAAAAAGAGTCAAATCGGAAAAAGAGGTAAAGAAATGATTGTGAAAAGATTACATATATACATGTCCATATTACTTAATCGTGCCTCGTTGATTAAATAGAAGCTGCACATCGTCAGGACTAATACGGGATACTTGGGGGAAAATGCAAGTATCTATTGGAAAGTGTAAACTATTTATAAGGATAATGGAAGTTTAACATCGGTGACATAATTAGGTTTGTAGGGATATAAGAGTTTAATAGGCACATTGTATATATGATAACAAAAAAAGCTAAACCATCAAAATAAATCTTTATGCATCACAAAGGCAATTTTCTGGAGGCAAAAGTAGAAGAGTATATTATTTATAGGCATATGAGTGGCCCTGAAAATGGTCGTTGATTCTCTTAAATTTCGTTCGGTTATTCCACCGTGTTCTCAGGTATTGGACGAAATTTACATTCTTTTGTCATCCTGAGGCATCCAATCTAAATGCACAATCTTTTCTTCAACTCTTCAACTAATAGGAGTTGCGTGAGATTTTTGTAATCTTTACTAACCTTTTTGAGAAGAGCAGTCGTTTAGAATTTTCGTGCTTTTCAAAAGGCAAAAATCGAGATAGGAGTGATCAGTAGATTTTTTTGAATTTTTAATACTTTTTCCATGAGCCTCGGATACCAACTCACAACAATTCATGATATATTCTGTAATCACATCATAACCAGCACTCTGCTGTAGTGACCGTGTAATGTAAATTTCACTCGCTTTGCCAGTAAGTAAACATTGTAATAAAAAATTCCAGTGCATTCTTGACCATTTCAAAATTTAAGGACTTTTCTCAAAATGAACAAAATATTAATCTATTTATTTTTCTTGAAAGGGGAGTACTAACTAGTTATTTCTGAAAACATCAAAATTGGTAGAATGATTTCCATTTGCCAGTTCTAATTCTTATAATTTAATTTGAAGTTCCATTTTTCCACTTTTTCTTTGCATTCTTTGCATTTTTTCCCTCCCTTTCAGGATTCAAAACAAAGGTCTCTGCTTTACACAATTTTGTAATAAAATTGTTGATTTTACTAAATATTTATAAAAACAGAACTAAAATCTATGATTTAGAAGCTTTAGAAGCAATGGGTATCAAAATTTTAGAAGCAAAGTTTACTGAAATATTTTACTGAAATTTGTATCTCAAGGAAGAGCACCAAATTGTATGTTCCGTGCCTATGCTAATAAAATTAAAGTAACAGAAACGAGTTATAAACAACAAGCGTTAAAACGTTTGAAACATAATTTATTTGCATAGAATACAACGTGAAAATGAGAACAAAAGAACCTACGGTATTGCGAATCGAATCCAAAAATAAATCAATAATTTCGAACACACGTCCTTGTATAATTTAGAGTCCTGAATAAAACTCAGTAAAACACTCGAAGAAAGCCAAACACTGAAAACAATGACGTGTTTGTTTTAGTTTATAGAGTGTTGATGTGTCAACAGTCTTTTGTTGTATTACAGTATCAAAATTCCCGGTTGGAATTCAATAAATTCCAGTGAATCTCTTTATTCAAGAAACGTATCGTATAACTGTTGTATTTCCAAAGTAAGTAATCATTTAAATGCAATAATTTGAAGAAAATAAACTTAGCCCAGCTGGTCACAATATAAAATAGCATGTAGGTGTTAGATGTTACAGCACGAATGATAAAGTCCTCATAGTTACAATATAGTTCTCTATTTGACCTAAGGTCACAATTAGAATTTTCTATATACATGACCATATTACTTAATAGTGCCTCCTTGATTAAATAGAGATGGATATGGTCGGTACTAATACGGAATACTTGGGGGACAATGCAAGTATCCACTGGAAAGTGTCAACTATCTATAGGGACAATGGGAAGTGTAGCATTGGTGACATCATTAGGTTTGTAGGGATATAAGAGTTTTATAGGCACGTTATATTTATGATAACAAAAAAAGCTAAACTAGCAAAACAATTCTTTATACATCACAAAGGCGATATGATTGGAGGCAAAAGTAGAAGAGAATAACATTTAGAGGCATGTGTGTGGCCCTGAAAATGGTAGTTTAATCTTTTAAATTTCGTTTCCAAATTGTTCTCAGGTATTGGACGAAATTTACATTTGTTCTTATCATCCTGAGGCATCCAGTCAGAATACTCAATCGTTCTAAACTTGTTCTGGACCTGCGTCAAATTTGTATTCATTCTATCAAAGTCTATAATTCCTCATAATTTATTTTTCCTTTTTATATTTCGGTCAGAAACTACTAAGGCACTATGGAGTCCCGGAAAAGATCACCAACATCATCAGGAAGTCCTATGAAAGAATGACTTGTAGGATCGTCCACGGCAGGCAATTCACTGATGCCTTTGCAGTAAACACAGGGGTGAGACAAGGATGCCTTCTATCACCATTCCTCTTCCTGCTGGCCATCGACTGGGTCATGAAGACATCGACAGACCAAAAAAGAAACGGCATCCAGTGGACGCTGTGGAAACAGCTGGACGACCTAGATTTCGCTGATGACCTGGCTCTCCTCTCGCATACCCAACAACAGATGCAGGAAAAGACTAGCATTGTTGCGGACAACTCAGCCAGCCTGGGCCTCCACATCAACAGAGGAAAGAGCAAGGTTTTCAAGACAAATGCATCCAGCAATACACCCATCACAGTGGAAGGCGATGCGCTGGAAGAGGTGGATAGCTTCACCTACCTTGGCAGCATCCTGGACAAGCAGGGAGGAACGGATGCAGACGTTAAGACACGCATCGGCAAAGCAAGGGCAGCTTTCCATCAGCTGAAGAACATATGGATATCAAGGCAGCTTAACATCACCACCAAGATCAGGATCTTCAACACCATCGTGAAGCCGATATTGCTGTACGGAGCAGAGACCTGGAGAACCACCGCTACCACCATGAAGAAAATCCAGGTCTTCATCAACACCTGCCTCAGGAAGATCCTAAAGATCCGCTGGCCAGAAAGAATCAGCAACGATGAACTGTGGCAGAGAACGAAGCAACAGCCCGTTGAGGATGACATCCTTCAGAGACGCTGGCGATGGATTGGCCACACCCTCCGCAAACCTGCTCCCAACATCACCAGGCAAGCCCTCACATGGAACCCTCAAGGAAAGAGGAAGAGAGGAAGACCCAGAAACACCTGGCGCCGTGATTTGGATGCAGACGCAAAGAAGATGGGCAAGACGTGGGGACAGCTGGAGAGACTCGCCCAGAACCGAGACGCCTGGAGGGAGCTGGTTGGCGGCCTATGTCCCAAACGGGGCCACAGGCGGAGATGAGATGAGATGAGATGATATTTCGGTCAGGCGGCCTTGATATTTGACACTTCCTCCTTCTTCACTCTCCTCCCTAATACCTCAGTTCTGTTTACACATGGCGGCATCTGAATCCTTCTTTTGACCTGTATCCTCTTCATCCTGCAGCGAGCACTATAGTTATGCTTGTCCGACATCTCAGCTCTGAATGAATCTAGACTTACTTACTTATCTTGCAATATAGTCCTTTGCGCCCATCAGGCATGTGTGACTAGTTAATGTCGACAAAGTAGACTTTTTCACTAATCGTATGTGAGGGAATTAGAGCCACAACCACACACGCATTTATGCATACAAAGTATGTTGTTTAATTTAGTTTGTTTATGGGGTAATTAAGCACATCGGAACATGATGTGAGTGGAAATTGAACTGATACACGCCTAACACAATTCTATATCTTGAACTGCATGGTTGTGATTAGACACTATCCTTGCGACGTCATCCCGGTTTCGTACTTGCACGCTCCTCGCGGTACCAGATTGCTACACGAGTGGGAATTGGCCCACACATTCACCTTTGTATGTCCAAGCCGGGAATAGAAGAGAAAGACTCGGTGAGAGACACCAAGCGTCGGTCGGAACGTTCCTGAAACACCGGTTAAATACTAAGAAATCAAACTCAGTTATCTCAAAAATGGAGTTATTAATATTACCAATTTTGTTTAAGCCACACTCGTAATTAGAATCGCGTTAATAAGTTGTAAATTGTTCTATTATTAAATATTAAACCACAAAATACAAAAGTATTGTCAGAAGATAAAAGATAAACAAAATAATAGGTCTAAGAGTGCACTTAACATTTGTACGACCGTGTTGGGAATTTTGGTTTTAATTAAGATCACTGAATAAATGGTCATGGCTGATTAGGAAGTGTTCATCAAATTGGTATTTCAAGTCGAAGTGAAATATCTTAATACGAAGCAAGACGGTTATTAAGCCCTTACAAGAGTTCGGGTTAAACCTCGTTAGGAAATAAGAGTCCCTTCAGGTTAACCGGCGCCATAAAGATTCTTGTGATAATTCCTTCAGTCAACTTCGAGCAGATGATATCTCCGCAAATTAATTCCTCAGATTCTGACCATAGATGGATGCTTTGGGACTGCCATGTTATCACTCTTGATCAATTCGTATAATATTAATATTACAAAGGATATCGGAATCGTGCCGATTGCCTCCCCCAGTTGTTTTAGGCTTATAGCCGCTTTAAATGATTTCGTCTCACTAGGTAAAACAAATTCCGTTTGACATCCTCATTTTTCACACACAAAAATACAAACAATGAGTACTTTTACGATGTGTTTTACATTTTTAAAACACATATGTGGTAAGGCAGATAATATTGGCATTACAATGATTTCCTTTTACATGTAAACTAAAGTTTTATTTCTCTTCCTCTTCTCCTAACATTTTGTAGAAGATGACCAGATGTGTTTGATTCGGAGCAGAATAGATCCAGTAGTCTTCCACAAAGACGATGCATTCTCCTTGACTTTCTTGATTGAGGCTATAGGCTGATTGCCACTGTTTAAACTTTTTAAACACCATTTCATTACGCACGCATTTAAAAGAACCCGTAACTCGGGAAATCCCAATTCTGGACAGTAGTACTGTTGTCGACATTGACGCGATTGAAAAGCCAATCCCGAAAGAAAATTACAGACCGTCAAAAATGTAGAAACTCATTGTAGGAGTCTGAAGCGTGAGAGTGGTATTAAGCGTAGAAAGCGTGTCTCAGATACCTTGACCGTGACAAAGTATCTAGTAACACCGACACCGTTGGACTGTCACCGTCCTCCTTCTCTCAATTCCATTTTCTCTTTTCTATTTCTCCGGTTTCACATTTTGTCTTCTTACTGCTGCTATTGAATGCCAAAACTTGTTCTGCTTTTTTCAGCTTTTGTAAACAATTATCACATTCTTCTTTATGTATAACATTGTCTACGCGAGTTCAGGAACAAGAACGCGATGAAGGAGCTTTTGCTGGTACAAATTCGTGCGAAGAGAAACGAAAATTGACTAGATCCCAATTGATATAATTCTCCTCTGGAAGTATAATGGTGGTTGTTTTGGTAGCTGACATATCATTATTCCTTGTCACCCCAACACATACGTTTCTTAGTTACAGCATGCTCAAACAATGTCGCATCGATTCAATGAACACAGACGCTAAGGCTCCTACATTATGCATGTGAGGTCACACGTAGCTCTGATTGGAAGAGACACTCCTTGCTCTGATTGAATTTTGTAACGTGCTTTTGGATTGGTGAAACATGAAATTTCCTTTCCTTCCGACTTTATACTATAAATACCATCGGTTTGCCTCCTGACTTCATGGTGATACATGCTCCAAGTGAGCGCATATCACCTTAATCCATCTTTCATTCATTCGTGAATTCTTCTTTTTTCATGATCAGACGTCGACATGTCAAATCAGAACGAGGCTATCGTCTATCTAACTGATATTTTTCGTGTCTGTGTACGTGATCAGACAGACAATCGGCTGTTTCAGATTATTTATTTTAAGAAACATGTGAATTGTTTGCAAACTGCGCAAAAAGGAATTTCGCTGTTCAGAATAACTTACAACCGAGTCTAAAAATTGCTGACTTTTTGTATACAAGGAAAATGTATTTAATAGGTCAAAAGGTTTTGCAGTTTCTCGTAAGGCACCATCTTTATTGAAATAGTAGACAGATGAAGTTCACAAATAAATAAAATGAATTTCAATATAATTTAGCGAAATAATGTCGCCTATTTTAAATTGCTCATGGTCCCCATAATAATTGTACCTTTTTTCGATGGAAACTCCCATTCTCCCCCAAGTATCCAATATTACTATTATCCTCTACCTAAAGGTTATAATGCTCGGATTTCACATCGTAACTTTTAGCAAACAATAAATACATTAATAAATACATTGTTATGCAAACAACCTCTTCTAGACAAACTTCCACCCCCAAAAATCTGAATGAAATATTTCAAAACAGACGAAATTATGATTTATATATTCTAAATGTATGACTATAAGTGTCCAAACAGAAATTTAACACAACTAATATGTAAATAAGTTATGAACAATTCTAACAACGAAAAGAAGAAACAAATTGTAACAAATTGCCCATTCGGGGACACAACTCTTGACCTTTAAAGTATGTATATATAATTATTATCGCCCTTTAAATTTACATTTTAGGTTGCCTGTACATAGTAGATAAAACATACAACAATACAAAAGGAACTGAGATCTTCAAACTAAAATTTTAAATTAAACTTTGAAATAATGTCATAGTCTCGAACTCTATTGTGTTTCATATGAAACCCTTCTCCACAATTTAGTCTTTTTAAGGAAAATAAATCCAAACCGTTTTTCCATTGCATAATAATACGCCATTCACATTCTTGATCTTTCATGGAAAAAAATGATTACTTTATTTTGAAACATTATGTTCAAGACAACACGTTTTAATCTAATTGGGGTATTTTGTATTTATTATATTTGATGACAACCCATTGGAAAGGACTTCAACTTAATTTATTGTCCATTGGTTGTCACAGCTGTATGCATTATATACATTCTTATAAATTTATAAGAAAGAAAATCCTAAACAATTTGCAAACTTTCGATAATGTGTATGTTTACAAACATACCAAGCAAAATCAATATCCTTAATTTGGTATACTTTATATAGCGTCGACTGATTAGACCTTGTATACTGGATGGGCAACGAAACGATGCATTATGATTGTGTGTGGGTATATACAGTCTCATAAGAGCAGATTTCCTGTTGCATCTGCAGGTTCAAAGAATGAACAGATAGACTTTACCGTCTATTGAAATCTACTTAATTGAGTTTCTATTAATTTAATCATGAAAATAATCTAAGCTGAATAATACGATGATAAAGTGTTCGTTGGTTTGATTACACAGTTTCAACAGCCAAAAGGGTTAGCGATACATTGTCATGTAACCCAGCTCTAAAATGAACGCACCTGTCATCTAAATTTGCTTAGTCGCCTTCTGATTCATCGAAAAGCCAAATTACTTTATTAACCTCTGGCGTCCCGCTCAAGGTCTCAATGGACACTTTTTCGGCAAATTTTCGTCCTACAATGACCTATCCAGAAAAATGCTAATAATATTACATTAAAGATACAAATAAATAAATAAATTATGATTTGTGTTGAAAGGATGCTTGTAAAGATTCTGACTGAGGTATTACAGTTTTAATTCCTTATGCAACTAGTGGCATTTATACTGAACCAACACAGCCACCAACCCTTCTTTTTTACGTTCATGTTTTACAGGAAAGACCTATTTTTAATATTTTCCTGTGACAAGACAGCTAAAAGAATCAGTATGTGCCTTATGAATGAATACAGTTCGCTAGTATTAAAAAAAAATTAGCAAACTTTTCATCACCCCTCAACCATTTAGATATTTAGATATTTACCTCGGTAGCAGACACCTGTAAATACGTAAGCCAAATCGGTTGCTCCTTTGAAGCCCAAGTTATTTGATCTCCAATGCTAGTCTAACTGTGACAAGCAGTCTTTAAAAACTCAACCCATTTACAAGCCTAACTCACAGTAATTCGAAGCCACATTACAGATTTACCTTATGTGTGAAGTTACAAATGCTAGGATTGTGATAAGTAGACTCATGCCTTCTACCTTAAATATTAGGGAGGTGTCAAAATGCGAAACTATCCAGTGAGACCTAAACGTCAGGAGGTATTACCCTACTTCCGAGTAAAGTACACTTTTGCACATTCTCGACCATGCCAATGATTAAACGCTAGCTTTTGTTTTAATAGATGATCTTCGATCAATAATCGTTGACCAGTGGGAATGGTGAAAGGTTTAACGTTTCCCACTTAAGGTAACACTTCCACGCGTCCCACGTAGGGTATACCTTCGTCAATTTTGGATTGGTAATATTAACCATCCCCCATCAAATGGAAAGTTATACTGGTTCGAAATATTCTCAGGAGGACATCCACTCCGTTCAACAAATTCGTTTCTTGCAGGCACATGTCCAAATTCAAGAAATCTATTAGTTATAAAATCTGTTTATCTTTGATTTTTCGTCGCTCTTCAAATCCATCGTTGATATCCGATATTGTTTCAAATTTTCCGCATCTTCTGATTCCCATAGCACGCAGGCATTCAGGTGGATGCCATTGGCGTCTATTCCGTACGTCAAGAGATTTTCCAGGTAGGCACAGTAAGGGTAAGTATCCATGCTGTTGTTGAATAGTTTCTATTCGAGTACAAATCCACATCTCTAAACAAGGAATGAATTAAATTGTTGACGAGAGCTACTTTCTCCTCGCCGTATATCGTCTTTCCAGTCTTATCTAGAATTTTGACTTTCAGAATCAGGTAACTGCTGTTCAGATCGATGTAATATTCGGGTTGTCCTTTGAACTCGGTATTTGATGAATCCATTAAAGATGAGTTCCGTGTTTTAACAATGGCAGGACTCTCGGTGCATCATTTTATTTCCTTCTCTCTGTGGTTGTTTTATAATAATCAAAAACGTCTAAGTCTCTGAAGGTAACGTTCTTCTTTTCTTAGTCTTTCTAGCTTTATGAGTGTGAAATACTCTGGAGGGGTGTTGTCGTCGTCTCCTTCGTCCTTGTCCTTGCTCTGGCGTTAGGGAAATAGGAATGTCTGAATCAGCACTGTACATGGCATTTACAGACGTTTCTAGTCAGCCGAACAAACACATTTTGCCTGCTCTCAAGAAACCTTCTTTCGGGTTTTGTTTGTCGATGATGATCTTTTCGAAAACGTCTTTGCCTGGCGTCAACGCGGAATTTCAAGTCGTGCAATCCTCGTGTCATCATCGGTATAAACACAGGAGCCTCCCCCCCCCACCCAACGAAGAAAGGACGATTTTATCATATATCCAAAACCATGTCTTTGCTGTCGAGTTTGACTCCTTGGTACATAGGATACATGAGTTACATGTCTTTAGAGATTCGTTTTCGAAAATGGAGTTTCACCGGGACTTTGCATTTGGTTAGTGGAATTTTTTGACCTAGATCTCCTTTTATAGCAATGTTGACAGTGTAGAAATACGACTTACTGACGGGTAAATAGTGCGGATGTACAAATTTGCGGTGAACGCGATAGGTATTTCCACCATCCTGCTTAGTGTTCGTTGCAGAATCCACTTTGAAAGGAATGACACCAAGTAACGGTACGGAGGTGTGTCCCACTACCTTGTACTCAATCATATCGGAGTACGCAAAGATCAAATGAAGTCTTTCGTTCAGTTCACAGAAGAAATAAAATATTCCATATTACTGTTGATCTTCGGCTTGAGATTAGGAGTCATTTTTGTGTCTCCACCGACATTTTCAAAAAAGTCGCAAATAATACTGATGGACAACATTTGGGTATTCGAAAATATTATTAATAGGCGACAAGTCACTTATGGTATTCGAGGGTGACACATTTTTTTTTGCTCTGTTCAGGGATTTACCAAATGCTGTCTCGAACCTTACAGCAATTCTTATCCACCAAATGTTCATTGCTACAATAATAGCTTGGAGAGATTTCCTAAGTGTAAATAGTGAAAAACGGATTTGCTGGATTTTTTATATCTGAAAAACGGATTTAATTATTCATGACTTGGTGCAATTGTTCGTTCAGGATTTCGACTTTAAAAGTGCTTTGCTTTCCTGTGATGTTTTGGATTTGTGTAGAGTGAATGATTTCTATCAATACCACTTCCCAACTGGATTCGTGATCTAATTGGATGGCCTGGGATAATTTCACCGACTAACAGCAAAAATGTGCTTTTGCGAAACGCCTCGATTGAACTCTCACTGGGTAACGTTAATTGAAACTGATTGTTCTTGTTCATAATTACACGTCTGCTGTCCGATGGGTCACTCGAAATCAGAGGAGTATATCAAAGATGATTTTTTTTTGCTTATTGCTGGAGTGGTAACTGACGTTGGAGGCAAGACTCCCATTGTTCCCGTTCGAGAAGTATTTTATGGAAGGATTAGGATGAAGGTAACAGATGTAACTACTCAGTAAAATGGTCAAAATTTGTTTCTCTCCTTGTTCTAAAATCAAATTTGCAATGGCAGCAATCATGACACAATACTCCACAAAGATTTGGAACAAAACTACGATTTGCGTTCTAGCTACACGTTATACACATCACACCTAGAAGGGTTGCTTTTGTATATCTTTCAGAGAAGAATTTGGTCAAAATGTGGTCACTGTGGTAGTGGTATCTAAGGCTGTATTGAAGGGCTCTTGTTCATAGACACGAAACAATTCGGTGGTCCAGTTTGGTAAGTAACCTTTTTACCAATGCCCACCAAATCTAATACTGCCAACACTCCACTTTTTTGGAGGACAGCCATCGTCGTGAACGTACAAAACAGGTGCTTCAAAACAATCACGTCGTTGTCGGGAGTCACATCCTGCGGGGCACGTCCGATGCTGCGATAGTAATATTTTTTTTGTACTCTCGAACCAAATGCTGTAAAACGTCAATGTACTTGAGAGTTTGTTGATGCTTAAAGTATTTGTACATGTGTTCTTTCAAAGTGCGTTGAAAACGTTCCACGATGCTGAATTTAGTTTTGGGATTGTCGGTGGTGATAAAAACTAGTGTCACATTTTTGTAATTCTTTTTGGACAATTGGTCACCAAAATTCAGTGCCTGTGTCTGTTTGCCATCGAAAAGGATGACGACTACTTTGTTTCAACACCAGTTGCAGGGTTCGCATTAGCTCGTCAATGGCACGACCCAGTTACATTTAGAAAAGACGTACATGACACACAAAAATATTTGTAGAGCCACTATTGTAGTTGGCCAAATGAGACATCAGCTAAATCGGCTTGCCATTGATGATCGATGCCCTCGACTCGGGTGCGACGTTTCGTCGAATGGGTTTGCGTAAAGTGTACGTGGCTTCTTCTTGTAACCATTGTTGCACTTGAGGTAAAAGGATACTTTTCAAGCAGGTTTAGGCAGCACAATAAATTTCTGAACTCCTCCGTAACCAGCAGGATGGGATGGATTGTAGAAACTGTAGACACCATCGAATATGTTCCAGGCAAGCCGAATATTTCTGTGCGCACTTGTGAAGGGACACACTTCAACGGAAGCACTTCACTTTATCCCCTTCGCCCAAGTCAGAAAATCTGGCTCTGGCTAACTTTCTGGGGGAGGGGGTTTGGTCCTCCCAGATATTTAGGCTATTGTTTTGTCTTCTTCCCTCTGTGTGTATTTGTTTGTTTGTATGCGTTTGCGTACGTTCGTGTGGATAGTAGATATTGGGGTTTGAATGAGTGTGTATCTATTTGTGTGGATATTATAGTGTGTGTGTTTGTGTGGATAGTATAGTGTTTGTTTCTATGGATAGTAGAATGTGTGGTTGTATGCGTGCGCGTACATTTGAGAGGATAGTATATTTGGGTTTTATCCATCTTTTCTGTGTTGATAGTATATGTGGGCTTTGTATGCGTGTGCGTACGTTATGTGGATAGTATATGTGTGGAAGTCGTTTATTCTCTTCCCTAGTGTGGATAGTATATTTGGTGTAAGAAATTCGAATGAACCAAAAAAAAAATAATTTTTTTCTTTGTCATATATGTGTATCTTTGATTGTTTCTTGCTGGGTTTTTTTTTGCCCACCCCCACCAAGCGTTGTTTTATTGGCATATTTTATGAACTAGCTGATCTTACACGCCACCCGTCACTCACTGAACTAGTTAAACTTACCCGCAACCCTACTCACTGAACGAACTGTAATTACCCGCCATCCGCAACCCACCAATCGCTGAACTAGCTGAAAATACCCTTTACCCCCTGTCACTATTTGCTGTTTGGTCCGATTGAGGTAAGCTCCTTGCCACAATGTTGCCAATTTCCTTTACGGTGACTTCACATTACCTGCTCCATTTTTATTCAACCCACTTTTTCTTGTCGCTATACAGACCCAATAGTGTCCATGTTCAATTCATCTTGTTGCTAAACGTTCCCAGGGTCATTTTTAAGACCTTGTCTCTAAACGTTTCCGGGGGAAGTCTGTGATGTATTTTCCCAATGTCGCTAAAGTATCCAACCATACTACTAACTTAATCTAACGCTTTGATACATGAATTTTAAGAATATATTTCTCACGAAATAGAAAGGTTCCCTAAATAGACTATAATTCAACCCTTTCTTTTCTATCACTCTTAGTATGACAATTCCTATACCTAAACGTCAAACCTTTCCATTTTATCACTGTATCGTTTTGAAGTTTCTTTTTTTTGAAAGAAAATGCCTACAATTAACACTTATTGGTAGCATACTCTGTTCATAGTTTTATCTTGACATAAATTCGGTATCTGATAAAAGAGTGCATTGCCAAGATTCCATAAAAAAACAGCGCATCGAAACCACTGATAGAGCACGTTATTTGGAAAGTATTGGTCTCTCTTGTTCATTCAGTATATTTTTATGTAGAAGAAATATTTAAATGGGAACATACTTATAAAAGGACTACATCAAATTAATTTTATTAGTATGGTGTACAGCCATCATTCTTTAGTAGGAATTAAAATGGGAGAGAGGTTACAAATATGATATAAGTGATATTTTATCTACATTATATTTTAATGTAGAAGTATTTTTTTTTAATCGGATCATATTCATCAGGGGGGTTGCATCAAATTAATAATATTATATTATCTGTATACATCACACTTTAGCAGGAATTAAAATTGTATAGAGGAAAGACATGTGAAATTAATCCGAGGTAACATTTGCAGAAGAAGATGAACCAAATAAACAACCAAGTTCACAATACTATTGTCATCAACCAGCCGTTTGCACAGGGTCCAAGGCTACTGGTTGGGACCAGGAATGGAACCAGGAACTGGACTACTGGACTCTGTGGTTGCTGCTCGGATTGCGGCTCAAGTAAGTTTCTTGATGATGTAGAATATGTTTGAGGCTGTTATGGTGTTTCTGGTGATTTTACTGTTGTGGGTAAGTTTTCTCCACAATAAGAAAACGTTTTTTTTTAAAAAAGAATTCTGACATTTTATCAAATAAATCTAATTCTATGTAGCACCATGCAAGTCGCACTTTCAACTCTTTCTATACATTTTTTGTTCTAGTGCATCAATTAGAAGCTTGTTTTAATTGCTGTAATCAGTAATCCCCTTATCTTATTATTATCTTTGAATATTTCCAATTCGCCATTAGAGGTATTATTAAACAATAGTTTTAGGTATACCAGTAGTATTTTTAATGCGCACATCCATTCTCAGATATGGCTGGATTCATTTGTTCTGGCTTTATTTCTTCGGTGTATTCAGGACTGACGGTTCGAAGACATTGACCGGTACAAACTGTTTTGTATCTAAAGTTGTATTTTATGTTGACTTTCTTCAATGATTATATAATATGCATATCTGTATTTTGTATTTGACCGTTGTCCTAATTCAATTATTGGGATACCTTACCAGTGACATTTATTTGATAAACAACATATTATATAGCTAATATTTCTCTTTGAGTATATAATTAATATTCAGATCATTATAAAGGGAAGTATTTATGTTTATTTCTATCTCAATGTATGATAGTTTGGCAATCCATGTGCTTGCTGACAACTTTGAATGTTATTAGGACGAGGCTGACATACTTGAAACATTATTCATCCTTATCATCGAAAGCAGAATCAGTCTTGTTCTTGTGTTCAGGTTTCATTTGGCAAAATTTATTTATTGAGACTATAACTGACTAGCATTACAAGTGCTCAATAATATTTTTGAACTCATGATTAATATGGAATTATATTTTATTCAGACATGGACATTTTCGATTATACTATGGTCATACGTCAAAAGACCATATAGTAGTAACAATACTCTGAGCAGCCAGACATCAGTCAAAGGGTATCGCAATTATCATTTAATCAAATTATGTTTTGATTTAATTATCCATATATCCATTAAATCCTCAATTAAACACATTAACAAAGTAAAACTGAAATATCACTTTGTCGACATTGCACTTTGTTTCGTTGTCGGACAATCAGTAGCTCAGATAGATCAAGACTATATTGCTCACACTTAATTGGTTTAATGGGGGTATTAAAGGGCAGTTAAATTCTTTTAGTTATCGGTTCCTAATACAGATTATTGACAATTTAACTTTTGAGGCTTATATATACCTAGGATAGACAGTAATAAATTTTAGTCCTAGTTAACGAAACCTTTGGAGAGGTCAGAGCATGTTTAATGAAAAAATATTAGAAACAGCACAATCCCGTAAATCTTTGAAGTCCATAGCAACTATCTGGTGTATATGTGTGGTTTTTTTGTCTCTCTGTCTGTCTGCCTGACAACAGATAGGTAGAATGATCAGCCCTTCAATCGATTGATCATTAACTTTACACATCAGAAGAGAGAAAGGCACTAACAATTTAAAGCTAACTGCATAGCTGGTTTGACTTTTTTTGTTAATTAACCTATGCGCTATTAAATTATTTCTGTTCTGTGTGTGGTTTCCTTCCACAAACGTCTCTTTAGATGATTATAAAGAAATAATGGAAACTGTGGAATGCCTATATGATGAATATAATCAAAAAGGTTGTGTGATTATCTGTGGTGACTTTAATGCGGAGCTACCCAAAAAAGTGATTCCAAAAAGCAAATATGGTAAAGGTTACATGCTACAATCCATCCTGATAAATAGGCATCTAATGTCAACATTTTATATTTTCCCTTCTGAAATACCAGGATGTACATATTGCTCATCTGATGGCAAACGCTCGTCTTTGATTGACTACATTTTGATACCCTCCTCCAAAATAGATTTAGTTCATAGTGCTAATATTGAAGATGATCATCATCTCAATTTATTTGATCATTTACCTGCACGAGTAGAGTTGTTAGTTCCTGAAGAACTCCTGGTATCAACATTTTCCAGATATCTAGTTACAATTAACTGGCAAAAGGTTTCTTCAGAACAAAAGGAGGGGTACAGAAATGAAATCAATGAGCACCTGAACTCAATGGAGCTATTTGTAAATAGTATTGCGGATGTACAAAACACCATTGTTACTGTCGCGACTGTTTTACGCAACACAGCTGATAAAATGCTTCCCAAAAAAAACATTCCTCTCACACTTAAAACCTTACTGGAAATTGTTTAAAGTGACTGAACTGCATAAAGAGATGAGAAGAAAACGATTGTTATGGATAAAAGATGAACGGCCACGTGAGACACTATTTATAACGTATGCAGAATACAAAAATGCCAAAAGAAATTTCAGAAAACAATTAAACAAGGCAAAATACCAGTACGAATAAGAACAATTAAATGAGCTGGAAAAAGCCGCAGAACTGGATGTAGGTAAATTCAACAGAATAGTGAGACTACATAAGAAGGGGCAGAGACAAGATATTTCTGAACTAAAAGTGGAAGGAGAAATAATACGGGACCCTGATTTAATTCGTGACGCGTGGTGCCAACATTTTAAAATGTTAAGTACTGAAATACCAGATATTAATTTAACGAATCGTTTGCAGCTGAAATTAGAAACACAATGAAACATATTGTGGATTCAAATATTGATGACGGAGCTGATACGGATATGTGTGAAACCATACTACCGAAAGATATTGAAGATGCTGTAAGAGAACTGAAGAAAAATAAATCATGTGGACATGACAACATATGTGCAGAGCATTTAATGTTTGCCTGTCAGTCGATTAGTTATATTTTTAGCAAAGTATACAATAGCATAATTTCCTTGGAAACGTGTCCTGATTACTTCAAACTTGTAAATGTTATACCTATATTTACAGGCGGGAAAAAATATAGGCTAGATATGAATAGCTATAGAGATATCTCAATCGTTCCAGTATTTCAAAAAGTTTTTGAAAAAATATTGCTGAAAAGGCTAATTCTTTACAGCGATAAAATCGGATTCCCTCACCCATTGCAACAAGGATTTCGAAGCGAATGCAGTGGCATTACTGCAGCCTTCATTATAAAAGAACGAATAGCCCATTATTTGTAAGGCCAATCAAAAGTGTATGCTGCATTCCTGGACAATGCGAAGGCCTTTAATACGGTGTGGTATGATGGCCTCTTTTATAATCTATTCCATCTCTGAATCAACGGAAAACTGTTGAGATTAATTAGAGATTCATTTCAAGAAGTTAGGGCTCATGTTCTGCTCAACGGACATCAATCAAAACCTTACGCTGTCAATCAAGGAGTAGGTCAAGGAAGAACGCTATCGGCATGGCTATTCTTAGTCATGATAAATGACCTAATATCCTTACTGGAATCTACAAAATCTGGAATACAAGTTGGCAATCTGAGTATCCCCTGTGTTTTACTAGCAGATGAAACGCCTTTGCTATCTTCATCATTTAATTGTATGTGTGTTTTACTTCGTAACCTCAATGACTATGCATCGAAGTGGAGACTGCGGTACAATGTTGATAAAAGCAATATTGTCATATTTTCGAAGAAGAAAATCACACAGAAATCTATGTTCATGCTTGGAGATAAATTGATTCCTATAATTTCTCCTAGAACCTACGCTGGGGTTACTCTCTCCACAGATCTTTCCAATACTGCTGCAGTAATAAATGCTTGTGATAAAGGAAGGTCAGTATTTTATTCCATTGTTGGGACAGGCATTGTAAAGGGTGGAATGAATCCAATTAATAGTGCTACAATATGGTCAAAACTAGTACTAAATGCAATGCCATATGGATGTGAATTGTGGTCCAGCTTCAGCCAGTCACAGGCATACGGTCTTGAAGTATGTCAAAGAAAAGCGGCAAGAAGAATTATACGTCTCGATCAGCGCTCTAGTAAAGAAACAACAATTAGCAGTCTTGGACTGTGCATCATTGAGGGTTATGTGGATAAAATCAAACTTGGCTTCTTCAATAAAATCTGCAGAGCCAAAGGTTCATTTGTATGGAAACTTATATTCTACAGAAGAATCCTTGACTTCTTGATACATGAGAGCGAGACCGTTGGGTTTGTTAAAGATATATATCGTGTTCTTTTGAAATACCAGCTTGGCGGGTTTTTTCACCTATACGTAAACACTCTATATTCTACCCCTAAATCAGCCTGGACGAGGAATATTGAAATGTCAGTCCACTGCTGCGAAGAATCATTGTGGAGATCTAAACTTGAAATGAGACCTGAACGTTTACATTATGCAAGTGTCCATACTAATCTTCAACCACTTGCAGTTTGGAAACTTGGTAAATGTGTACCTAATAAAACTTGGACTTTCGCTAACATTGCTTATTTAACAATGTGTCCCAATAATTGTAAACTCTGCAAGAGATTGATTATAGACAGATCCAAACATATGATACTAATCTGCAACGCCCTAAATTACATTCGTAACACTATGTTTGAAAAGATAATAGATGCCATCGACATCCTAAACTCCCACTGGCTTTTATGTCAGGACAATGACACCCTACTTCATATCCTTTTGGGCAAGAGAGTGGACATATTTGATTCTATGGATGACCAATCATGGCAAGCATTCATGTGTGTGGTGGGTGATGGAATAGACACAATTTACAGAAGATCAAATGAAATTGAAAATGATATCCCATAGTATGCTTGTTCAGTAAATTAAGGAAATGGGCATAATTCATTTATATCTAATAAATAACTCACATGTGTTCTAAGTGAGTGAGAACATGATAATCAATTTAAATCGTTTTAGTTGAATGTAAATAATTCCAATTCCATTATTTCTCCTCTCTTAATCTATGTTGTGTATATAACTCGTTTGCAACGAGTTCTCTCACGCATGTGTTTAGATATTACTTTCTCTTTGCTTTTCCTGCTATATAGTGTACTGTAAGTAATTTAATCACAAACTATGTTCATAACTTTTTTATATGTACGAAACATTGACTGAATGAAATCTCATCTGAAGAGGAAATAAAGAAAGTCAGTCAGTCAGTCATATAAGGTTTGATTTCCACCTTGGTATTTAAGAGTAGAGTCACATTTTCTACAATTCTTTCCACCGCACGTGACAGTAATATCGTTTAATTTTAGTTCATTTTGTATATGAGCTCAGAAAAGCTGCATAGTGCTAAATTAAGAATGGGTGCACTATACTATGATTCCAGTGGTAAAAACTTGCTGCTGCATGGAATTGACGATAGCTGAGCTGTCCATTCGCCTTGGGGACTGTGCGTGCATGCCTTGTTTTGTCCCTGGTGCACTTGTTACAATGAGAACCCGGACTCGAACCCTAGGAGACATTCATGTGAGTATATAGTGAATATAGCATGTATTAAATGAACAGGGCACAGTTGGACATCCGAAGTGTACCAGTCGGAAATTAGTAAAATACAATGTCAATCAAAACTAACGCTGCTATATAAGTTTAAGGAGTGAAAAAACTTTTTACTACTCCCTACGTGACACTCTGCAAATATCCCACATCGTAAAAATAGCACCTAGCCTAACCCATGAAAGGCTAGATAATGTAATTATTCTATGAACTCACCTGACCCCATCAAAAAATGAGAAATGGCCCCAAACTTGTGAATAGGTTTCATTACTAATATTATTATTATCGGTCATAAACACTTTTTTGTTATTGTTGTAGGCTTAACGCCATTTTTCAGCACAAGATAGGTTATACATGGTGGCCAGTGGCCAGTATTAATGGTGGAGGAAGAACCCGGGAAAACCCCCAGGAAAAAAAACAACCAGCCCACGAGAAGCTACCATAAACACTTACTTCAGCAACTATGCATAGATCCTACGCAATCGACATCTTAAAATAAAATCTTAGCGTCACAATTTAGACTATGAAGAATAAATATACATTTTGTGTGTGTATATATATATATATATATATATATATATATATATATATATATATATATATATATATATATATATATATATATATATATATAATAATAATGATAATAATAATAATAATAATAATAATAATAATAATAATACCGAGGACTTTGTATAACGCCTAATCTTTAGAATCTTTAAGCGCATTACATCATCTATAATGATATGAATACCAAAACAAACCAAAAATAACACCATGAAATTTTTAGGTCTTTAAGTTTTTTCTTGGAGACGAAAAGGGTGAGTTTTAATATCACTAATGAAAGGGATCACTCTGTCTTTCTGTCTAATTTCAATGGCCAATTCATTGCACGTTGCAGTGCCCTGGCATGCAACAGAACGTTGTACATAGGACTTTGTTTTCTTACTGGGAACAATGAGCATACGATTGTCAGAAGAGGAACGTAAGTATCTTGTTGGTGTGTACCCATGGTTGAAGCCAGAGAGGTATGTTAGACTAGCGTGCCTCAGTAAACGTAGCACAGAGAACTAATTTTGTGTTTGATTCTGGATCGAATGGTTATCCAGTTTAGGATACAGTGCAGTGGGGAGGTGGGCTCTGATCGTGGTACTCTAAGATGATTCGAGCAGCTGTATTTTGAACTTTTTGAAGTTTCTCGACTAGATATTGAGATGAACTAGACATAATGAGTTTCAATAGTGCAGTCGTGAATATACTAATGAACACACAAGTGTTTTAGGGGCATCAGCTGAAAGATATTTACGAATGAAGCTGATGCGTGTCAGCTCAAGATATGGTCATGCATATGTTCATGACATGTTGGTGCAGTGTGAGAGTACTGTCTAGAGTAACACCTAGGTTTCGTACTGACTGTGTGAATTTAATTTTGGTGTTGCTGATATTTTTTGCTTGAGGTAAAACGATGTGAATTAGAAAGTCTTTGTGCTGTGATCAGAATGGCCTCAGTTTTATCATCATTCATCTGCACCTTGTTACATGTAATCCACGATTTAACATCAGAAATCCACCTCTTTATTCCTTGGATGTTAGCATCAACTTCAGTTGGGTGGCTAGACATGTATATTTGGGTGTCAACAGCGTATAATTAGTGTGACAATGGGTGATGATCTATGACACTTGAGAGCGGCTGAGTTTATAGAATAAAGACAATAGACCCAAGAACAACACCACAACATAGATCAACTCGGCTGGAATGAATCCCATTTGCAGATACAATTTGTGTCCTTTGACTCAGTTGTGCTGAAACTACTGTAAGGCTGTTTTGTGAATGAGAAATACATGCTGGAAACAGTGAAGTAATATATCATGGTATATTGTGTCAAATGCTGCAGACAAATCAAGGATGGTGAGAAATGTTGTCTTACCACTGTGCAAAGCAGAGAGAATGCCATTAAATACTTTCAGAAGAGTAGTTTGATTAATGTGGCATGAAAGATATGCAGACTGTACATTGCTAAGAAGACCGTTTGAAATCAAATGAAATACAATTTGGGATAGAACAACATTTTCTAAGATTGTTTTATGACCGGGAGATTAGAAACTGGGCGGTAGTTATTTAAATTGTTATGGTCAAGTGTTGGTTTCTTCAGCAGAGACTTTAAGTTGGTAGTTTTGACAAATGATGGGAATTCTCTGGATGAGAGAGAAAGAAATATCATTAACATTAGTTAATGAAGGCAGTAATGGGTTTAAGCACTCAAGCAGCAGTGATATGTTGGAATTAGATCACGTTCACTTTGGTGCACTCTTCATCACGATTTTCTGTACTGACTCCATCAAGACAGGTTTAAACGCTCCTAATGGTTGTCTCTAAAATTCTGTATCTAAACTGTTTGGTGAAGACGAGTCAGTTGAAATTTTGTTGTCAAGCGTATCTCCAATGGTTTGTATTTTGTCGCGGAAGAAATTTTTCAAATAGGTTCGGAAGGTCTTCTTGGGGAAATGTAGTTGGAAGTGGTGGACAATTGTTCCTTGACATTAATTTGGTAGTTACCTCGAAGAGCTCTTTGCAGCTGAAACTCTCCGTGATCGTAGTACTGTAGTGGGATAATTTCGCTAAATGGACTATATTTGTTACTTTCATCCTAGCAGCTTCATAAATTTGTTGATGAATGGTGAGTCTGGTGGAAAGCTAAAGCCACTCTGCTTTGCGGCGGTGTATGTTAGCATTGTGCGAAACTGGTGCCTAACATTGCTATACCACGGAGAACACTTTTTAATTGATACACTGCACTTGGTGGCTTGGGAATGCTGGAGGAAGTAAGAAAGTTGTTAGGGTTTCTTGCATGTCATGCATTAATTTAGTTATATTTGTCATACCGAGGTTTCTCTTAGTAGCAAATAAAGGTGGAACGTTAGTGACTGATACGTCGAGATAGCGTATAATGCAGAGGTTACAATGGTATATATATATATATATATATATATATATATATATATATATATATATATATATATATAGAGAGAGAGAGAGAGAGAGAGAGAGAGAGAGACAGACAGACAGACAGACAGACAGACAGAGACAGACAGACAGACAGGAAGACAGACAGAGAGAGACAGAGAGATTTCAAAGAAGGATTGAGTTAGCTCTTTCACGATGTATACAACTCATTGTACATTATATATATATATATATATATATATATATATATATATATATATATATATATATATATATATATATATATATAGGCTTGTACAATAATTTGTTTACATCGTGAAAGAGCTAACTCAATCCTTATTTTAAATCATTTCTTTCCTTTCAAACACTCAGCAGTATTTTGCAATGCGAAAGGCTAATGTCAATTTATAAACAGGTACACATTTGCATTTTCGAAATGTGCAGAGAAGTTGATCATTCAGTCCTTCGAGGCATTTTATTAGTACGGATAATTTAATATTTCATGCGTTTTACTTTCTTACAGGGCTCCATCTGCAAAGACTGGTGTGCTGTGTATTACTGCACGGCATGTGCAGTTTGCCAGATGGACCGAGAACTAACAGCAATGGGACTCTAACTAAGAAGAGAATCTTTCTTAGCCAATCTTAATGTAATGTGTGCTTCTTACAGTGCTCCTAAATATAACAAATAGGCAGCAATTATCAAATATTATTTAAAAAAATTTGCTTTACGTCCTTATGTTAATTTGTATTGCAAACGATGATCGTCACATAGATAATGTATTACAATTTAGTGCTTTTCTTGCTAATATATTACGTATTTAACAGAATAAAACAATAGTGTTAAATATATATAAACTCAGAGGTCGATTCATTTGTCCGAAACTTAGATCTCTATTAATGTTATAGACAACTCGGCATTCATTGTGAAGAGAAAAAAAATATGTTATCTAATGTGTGTAAATATTACTCTCATTTGATGCTCGTAAAACAAGTAGTATTCTTAATATATATTCCTGTTAAACTTGGTTTTTTACAATGTGTCTTTCTTATTGATTTGGTATTGATTTTTTCACTGAATGTATTTTATGAGAGCACCTATTCTTCTTCGTCTACAACAACAGGAATTCCATGTCAGGAACAAAACTCTGAATCTGATTATTAAAGCGGCCACGATCTCCGTTTCGTTCTTTAAGACTAAACAGAATTTCCATTTTATCAAATTGCTAGCATCATTTGACAAGTGTGATAAGATCTGCAATATTTACCTTTGTAATTTTTGGCCAATATAAGTGATTCACGATCTTTTGAAAAGTCTTATTTATCCCTAAATGGCTAGCCAAAGGAGTTTCATAGGCCAGATAAAAAATATATTATCTCTACAATTTTGGAACCTCAGTTTGATAGTTCAGGGCCCGCTCTTCATCAGAAGGTACCTTGTGTGGTCTCTATTTTCTCATGATAATCCCATTTTTAACGAAATAAAAAGTAGGTGCTTCTGTGGATTCAATTTCACTATTGTACCTTTGAATAAAACAGGATATCTCGTTATCACTTTTCTGTTCTACGACAAGTGATTGTCATCTGTCACCCATAGCAGAATCACTGTGATCGGTACCCCTTGATTGATCCAAACGAGAAGTGAAAGTGACCTCATCAACAACCGGACCAATACATGTCAGATAACATAATATTTTCCTGATCAATATAATTCGTAAGAGCTTTCTTTGACACAGTTCTAGTAACTTTACAAGCTGGACATAAATCACGTTTTTGGAAAAATTATATCCAGCGAGGTTATTTCCTTGCAATGAATGAATGCCCTCAATAGGTAGAGAAGACTATTTTCCGACTGTCACGGTTTCGGAGACTCAGAAAAAAGCAAAGTACCTGTTAATAAGGATGAGGTTGGTCGAATCATCCATGAGTAATATACAACCCTTTGACATGAATTGTTAATAATTCTCCATAATAAAATTGAACTTGGGTTTATTAGACCCAACTACAGGTATATTGACCTCTTAGAAATAACATTATTTGGAATAGATCTGTCTTGATTCTGTTTCACATTTGTCACATTGTATGAATCCAACAAAATA
Organism: Unio delphinus; assembly: GCA_029339505.1. Taxonomy (NCBI): domain Eukaryota; kingdom Metazoa; phylum Mollusca; class Bivalvia; order Unionida; family Unionidae; genus Unio; species Unio delphinus. The sequence continues at coordinate 14,458,526 of JAQISU010000042.1, forward strand.
ACGTGTTTTTTCTTGTTGCAAAAGTTGTGCCACATTGAATTTTAAAAGGGATTGGCTGAAATAATTTTCTCCAGAAGACTGCTGAGTCGAGACTTGCACAGAAGGAAACTTTATGCGCTTCAGAACTACTCATCACCAGTACGAGCAGTATTTTTTTAAAGTTTCGTCCTTGTGCTCATCAAGATAATGTCAGTTTAGACGAATTGTTTCAACTCCTCAAGTAGTAGGAGTTGTGTAAAATTTTCGTAATCTTAATTAGCCTTTTTTTAGAAGTGCACCCCTTTCAACTTTTCGTGCTTATTCCAATACAAAATTCGACATAGGTCTGATCAGTAGATTGTTTTGAATTTTATATACTTTTTCCATAAGCCTCAGATAACAACTCATAACCCTTCAAGATATATTCCTTAATGAAATCATGATCAGCACTCTGCTGTAGTGACAGTCTGATGTAAATTTAACTCGCTTTCCCTTTGAGTACATATTGTAATAATAAATTATCGTGCACTCTTGGAAATTTCAAAATTTAAGCACTTTTCTCAAAATGATCACAATATTGATATCTTTCTTTTTCTTGAAAGAGGAGTATTAACTAGATATTTCTGATTACATCACAATTGGTGGAATGATTTCCATTTGCCAGTTCTAATTCTAATAATTTAATTTGAAGTTCCATTTTTACCCTTTTCGTTTGCATTTTTTTTTTTGCATTTGTCTTCTTCTTTTTCAGGATTTAAAAGAATGTTCTCTGCTTTAGACGATATTGTAATAAAATTGTTGATTTCACTAAATATTTATAAAACGTGAACTAAAATCTGTGATTTAGAAGCTTCAGAAGCAAAGGTAATCAAAATTTGAAAACCAAATTTTTCTGAGATATTTTACTGAAATTTGTATTGCAAGAAAGAGCGCCAAATTGTATGTTCCGCGTCTATGCTCATAAAAAATAAAGTAACAGAAGCAAATGAAAAACAACAAGCTTTGTAACATTTAAACATGATTTATTTCCATAGAATACAACGAGACCAAAAAATAGAACTTACAGTATTGCGAATGAAATCACAAAATAAATCAATTAAATTTGGACGCACGTCTTAGTCATTTAGAATCCTGAATAAAATTCAGACTCGAAGAAATCAAACACCTGAAGGTGACAACTTGTTTGTTTTAGTTTGTAGAGTGTTGATGTGTCAACAGTCTTTTGTTGTATCACAGTAATATAATTCCAGGTTTGAATTCACTATAAATTACAGTGAATAGTTTTATTCAAGAAATGTATCGTATCACTTTTGTATTTCCAGAGAAAGTAATCACTTGAATTCAATAATTTGAAGAAAATAAACTGACCTCAACTGGTCACAACATAACAGAACATGTAAGGGTTAGATGTTACAGCATGAATAACAAAGTCCTCAAAGTTACAATATAGTTCTCTACTTGACCGGAGTTCACAATTATAATCTTCTAAAATAAACATTACATCGTGGAAAATAATCTTCTAAAATGATCCTGATGTTTATAAAATTAAAACCCTATGCTGGATTACACTCAGGACATCTCAAAATTTCGACCCAAATAAACATATTTGCTTCTTTTATTCTTCATATTCCTGATATTAATCCCATACTCAGAGAAAAAAATTTAGCTGTGTATTAGCTTTTTTAATACACAAGATGCAGAACTGGAATCATTTTCGGAAAAGGTCAATACAATTTTCTATTAAAATAGCATGTTTAAATTTTTTATAATGAAAACTAAGAAACAAGCAATTAATTAAATTTGCATAACAATGAATATAAAGGTAGGACGAAAAGAAGTTTAAGAAATAGAAACGAATCCCTTTATAAACCAAACTAATTTGATTCGACTCCTATGCCCTCCATCGCATGGTTAACTTACCATCCCATTTCAAACAAAACATTTAAAGAGTCGATATCTCTGTAATATATCAAGTCAGTTATGTATTAGGTGAGAAAAGAAAAACTAAACTGACACATTCACACATACAAATATAAAGTTATCCAATTACATAAAACGCTGAGTAGGAGAGAAGGATTTAAGTTTTAGATGTGGAAGATCAAAGCCACAAAATAGACAAATAAACTCACATCAAACACACAACGAGTTACAATACTTTTAGAAGAATCGATGTTTCTTAAAAGACCTAGGTGACTCTAGAACGCGCCTTTGGATTGTTAGCAGAACGATATTTAGCGTATGTAACACTGCTTCACAAATCTCTACGCAAGCTTGTCTGTGCTACAGACCTACTATAGTTAACACATGAACCACTGTTTCACTAATCTCTGATACTCTACTCTCGTATGACATCCTTTTCTTTCTATTCTCTTCCATACAGTAGAGTCGGTGAACTTTGTCATAGCATGACTTTATATACATGACGTAGCATCTATTGAATATCATGCTGGAGATGACAATGTTAAATTCTTATTGTCGTGTCAGAGTCATTTTTTATGTATAAACAAAACATTTTATAGCGACAAGAGAAAACGGTTCAAACAATGTACTACTGTTAAATTCAACTTGTCGCTTTAGGATATGTTTTCCTGCAATAAGGTCAGGCTTGCTTAATGACGACCGTAATGCCAATATCGTTTTCCCTATATCGTCACATTTTGCAACTGATCCCTAAATTCTACGTTTTGCTAAATAGACAAAAGAATATAAAATAATCTTTTCCAGCAGATAACGAAAACGATTTTTATAAACATGTTAATGATATGTTAGTTTAAAGATAGATAGATAGATAATATAGATAGATAGATAGATAATATATATATATATATATATATATATATATATATATATATATATATATATATATATATATAACCGCGGCTCTTCTGTGTTCACATTGCGGCTCGCGAAAAATTTATGAAATTAAAATTTTTGTTTGAAACATATAATATAAAAAATATAAAATATAAAAATATATGAAAGTAAAAAATATTCTTGACCGAAACAATTGTTGAAAATAATTTGGGCTTGATTTAAAGTTTAAAATGTGAAGGGAGAGATTGGTGACTGATTGGTTGGTGATGTAAACTGTTGAATGTCTGGTTCCGGTTCTGGTAAAAAATCCGCATGTTGAAGTATTGAACATTACTATTGTTTTTCTTTAAAATCCTACTAAAGTTACTAAGACTTGTTATTGAAAAGTTTAAATCTAGTAAACATGGCAACAAGTTGCAAGAAATGAATATAAAGAAGAAAATAGTTTTCTACCAGAATGGGAAGAAGACTTTGCATTTATCGATAAAGACGGTAAGACAATTTGCCTCATCTGCCAAACATCGCTCGCAAATTACAAAGCTAGCGATTTGAAGCGACACTATAAAAAAAAGTCATGAAGAGTTTGCATTGCGGTATCCACTGCAATCTGAATTAAGAGAAAGCAAACTTGCTGCGTTAAAATCCGGAATGTGTCAGCAGCAGACACTACTTTCAGCTTTCGGCAAAGAAGGTGTCACTTTAACTGAGGCAAGTTATGCCATTGCTTGGAATATTGCTCGTACTAAACGACCTTATTCTGATGGGAACTTTATTAAGAAGAATATCGAGAAAGTAATTTCAATATTAGATCCAAATAATTCCAAACTTCGGCGACTGATAACACACATTCCAATGTCACGCCACACCACTGAGAGATGTATTTCATACATTAGCGCTGATATTGAAGGAAAAATGACGAACGATTTAAAGAACTGTGTAACATTCAGTTTGGCTCTTGATGAATCAACAGATATTAAAGATACGCCACAATTGGAGGTGTTCGTTCGTTATGTTTCATTATAAGTAGCTGTAAAAGAAGAGCTGTTAAACTTAGTGGCACTAAAAGATACAACTCGCGGTATCGATGTCAAGAATGCACTTGATAAAACAATGATGGATGCTGGTGTGGCAACAGATGGAGCACCGTCAATGCCTGGTAAAAATGTAAGTCTCATGGGGCTTTTTAACGAATGATACAAAATATCCGGATATTCTTCCTGTACACTGCATCATTCACAGAGAAAATCTTGCAGCCAAATATTTGAAATTCGAAAGTATAATGACAACGGTACTACAAATTGCAAATTTTATTCGCTCAAGTGCAAAAAATCACCGGCAGTTCAGAAACTTTATTGCTGAGCTAGATCTCGAAGGCAAACCAGATGACCTTTCATTCTACTGTGTTGTTAGGTGGTTGTCTACCAGCAATGTTTTAAACAGATTTGTAGACTTGCTTGAACCCACTGCTGCTTTCCGTTCAGAAAAAAGACAAGTCTTATCCACAGCTGGCAGACGAAGATTGGATGGAAGATTTTATATTTGTAACTGACATTTTGCAGCGTCTACAAAATCTATACCTGTCGATGTAATAAAAGGATATTCTTATTTCGGATCTTATACAGACTGTTTCCAGCTTTCAGAAAAAAATACAGATTCTTCAAAGAGATATCCTATCAAGGGAGTTTAAGCACTTTCCTCGTCTTCAGAATAGAGTTAGCTCATTCTCTGATGGTGGAATTCAACTTTGAAAGCATGGGGCATATAGAAATAGGTTACAAGGATTACTGGAAGATTTCCAAGCCAGGTTTAATGACCTGCACCAACTAAAATCCTGTTCCGCTTTTCTCATAAATCCATTCATGATAGACGTATTCAAAGATGGTTTCCAGCTTCCCTAGAACATTGTTGTGGAAACATCTGCTGAAGAAATGGAACTGTTGGAGTTACAGGAAGATGAGGGTTTGGCGATGATACACAAGTCACAATCTGTGATGGATTTCTGGAAGCTCGGGCCAGAAGTAAAGTATCCTCAACTTAAGAAATCTAGTTGCCGTCTTATATCCATTTTCAGTACAACCTACTGATGTGAATCTTTGTACTCCACAATGAAGTTCATAAAATCAAAGCATCGAGCAGTAACCAATAACCAACATCTGACAGAACTTCTTCGCACCACAACTACAAGCTACCAACCAGATTTAAAGAAACTTGCTAGTTCAAAGGCTTCTCAGCAGAACCATAACAATTAATGTTCACTATAATTATGAGTCTTATATGCAGTGTGTTTTATTAATAAATTTTACATATTGAAATATTTGTTAATTGTGTAACGCATATATTTCTTCAACATACGAGTAAGGTTACAACAATTGAAATCTTTAAAATCATTAAATTAGAATAAAAGTAATTTTTAAAAATAAATCACAAAAAGAATTTTTCATTGCGAGTGGGGTCATGACCCATAATGCTTCAATGCGGCTCTCTACAATTAAATTTTTTCAAAAATGGCTCTCAGTTACTACAGGTCTGGCCACCCCTGATATATATCATCGTTGCAATGTTCGTTTTACGGTCTCAAGAAGCGTGATAAAACTCAATAGTAGAAGATTACATTTAATCAAATACATACAGCAAGCTTGTGGAAATATTTCAATGAAGTCGAAGAAAGAACCCTAGGGAGAACCACGTAGCTTCTTCCTAATGAAAACACGAAAATCAAAAACAATTGTGTTCTGTCTTAAGTAGTGCTCTCATTGCATACCATAGTACGCAGTTAAATTATTAGTTCAACTTACTTGTTCATTTTTTAGAAAAAAAAAATTGACAGTACTTCAATACTGGTAGTGCCAGTGTATTTGTACGCATACGGTAAATTATTATATTTTGTGAGAACTTACACGAGTTTCAATTATGTTTACGGACAAAGGCAACACAATATGAATGAACCCTGGCCTTCTCGAAGATATGATCGAAATATGCATTATTAGCTGTGAAGGAAAATGTGATCGTCTAAAACAGCTAATGCAAGCAATTTGTAAGAGATATATCATACAATATGCCCTCGTCTCTCATTTCAAGCCGACTTACAATAATGTACATCAAGCATTTGAAGGCTGAATTATCTATCTATCTACTATATATATATATATATATATATATATATATATATATATATATATATATATATATATATATATATATATATATATATATATATATATATATATATATTGTAATAAATTTGGAGTTGCTAGCCCGAAATAGTTAGCCAGTTAGTAGGAGAAAACATCACAGAGAGGAGTGTTAGTGAATTTGAACCATGCTGGGTTCGTTAGTAGTGATTTTAGGCACAAGCCGAATGACTGTCCCTTTTTGTAACATAGTCCATATTAAAATTCAGCGGTGTATACAAGTATTGTGATTGAAAAGGCAGCATTTATGGTTGGAAATCAGTAAATTATAGAATGGAATCAACAAGTTGGAACTTGGTAGGTACCGTTTATGTGGCCATAGTGGAAAATGGGCGTATGTATATGAGCGTGATACGCCGGAATTTCTGTGGATTGACTGGCTTAGGGTCGCGCAGTTAAATATTCCCCATTTAGTAAGGGAATACTAGTGGAATTTCTATGGCATGACGGGCTTGCGGTACGGAATTCGGATGATAATGAATAAAAACCATGCAAAGGTGCAGTTAATGGACGTTTGGGCAAGTTGTCTCCTCTGGGTCGCCAATTGATTAGAGCAAAGATTATTAGTTATAGCAGACACGTCTCTCTTTCCATTTTACAACTCAAGTTGTATGGAAGTCTTTGGAAATTTGGGGAAAACTTATGACTTCCAGCGAGACTCGCGCCAGGGTTTTGACACCGCTCGGTCAAGTGAATACCCCTGTGCTTGTAACAAGAAAATTTCTGGTGGCAGCGGTGGGATATGTGTGAATAGTTCTGTCATGGTTTGCAATTTATTCAGAGTTATTATGTGTGAAACTGACTATTGCTTCGCATTTGGAAAGAAAGAGGAAAAAAATATTATGGATAGTGCGACTTTAATTTCGTTTATTGAGATTTCGCGACATTTGGTCTGCGAGAGTAGATATATGCATTTGCTGCTGAGAAGGATTTTTAAGAGGAGTACTATGTTCAAGCAGGATGGAGTGTTTTATCCGGGATATAGTACAGCGATGACACAAGTATTGTATTTGGTAGGTCGCGCAGAAAGCGAGAAGTTGAGCAGACATTTTTATGATAGTCGGCTGTGTTAGTATTTTTAATTATGTTAGAGTGAAGGCATTAGCTGGTTATTATTTTTAAAGTTAGTAGTTTACAAGAACAATTAATAAAAGCAAAAGAACGTGTGTTTGACAACACCTTCTCCCCGCTGTATTTGGTAAATTCATAAACCTTATGCTGTATTTATTGAAATTCAGTAAGGGATTCGGGGGCTTATAATAATAATAATAATAATAATAATAATAATAATAATAATAATAATAATAATAATAATAGCAATAACAACCGCATACGGTTTCATTGGTCTTAAATAGCAATTGGTAGTGTGCTACCAAGTACATCGACACAGGCAAATTGTGAGTATTGAAAGAGTATTATAAAGTATTAGGATGGCTACAGGCAGAGGTACACCTACCTCATTATTGAATACGCCTTTACCACAGTCTGTGCATTGGCGACTCTTGTCGCCATTGTCGCCTATTGATAGGAGGCCAAGAAAGTTAATAGACGTAGACAGTGGTGTTCAATGCTATGCGACTTCAACTCCGTGCGAGGCCGATAGTGGCAATGTACGTGCACGTGATGGATGGGCTGAAGATCTGAGGTTCAGAACCATTAAAGAGAGTGTGCCTGAGAACGTGAAGGCAGACATTTATGATCGAACCACGTATTCAGTATCCAAGGGAGCGAGTAGTTCGCCTACTGATAGTCTGCTTCAGACCATTGACACACTCATTACGGACAAGTTTGACAGGTTAAGTACCACCATGGGTCATTTGTTGACAAAATGTTCGAATGGGAGCCGCAGTGAGGTTAAGGAAGTAAGGGAGACGCCAGACTTTCAGTTGAGCAAGAAGGTCGAAACTGGAAAAACAGAACTCTGTGCTTCTGCGCCTCCAACTAGAAATAAGGCAACAGTTAAAGCAGACATTTATGATGGTTCTCAACCTTTTCTCGACTATATGACACATTTCGAACACTGCGCTATGATTAATGAATGGAGCGAAACTGAAAAGGGATTGCGTTTTGCATCGTGTTTAAGGAGAGATGCTCTCCAAGTCTTAACCGATCTCCAAGTCCAGCCCGGTCAAGTCGAATTTGATTAATTGAAAACTTCATTGGAAGCTCGCTTTGCGCCTCGTAACCAAGATGATTACTACAAGGCACAGCTTTGAAGCTGTTTCAGAAAAAAAGGAGAAACGCTCCCTGAATTAGGTCAAACGATACAGAGACTGGTTTCTTTGGCATATCCTGGTTGCCCGCCTGATATCCGCGATAGGCTTGCAAAGGACCGTTTCTTAGGGGCAGTACAAGATGAAAACCTAAAACTTGAAATTTGGCGGCATCACCCTAGTAGTTTGCAAGAATCCATCAGAGTAGGGGTTGAATGGGAGGCTTTCCTGCGTGCTGGCGTAAGACAGAAGCCAGTAAGTTCTGCATGTAGAGGCTATGAAGAGTCAGAAGACAAGGACGACGATAGTACAAATATAACTGAAATAGCAAGGTTAGAAGCAAAAGTAGAAGAATTAATAAAACAAAATAAGAAATTGACTGAAAAACATCAAGATGCATTAGGTCGTTGGCACGAGTCGGGGGATAAGCAACGCGATTCAAGGCGAACAGGGGTCCAGTGTTGGAATTGTAATGGTCGGGGTCATTACCAAAGCGAATGCACCAAGCCTTTAAACAGATACAATGAACGATGGAGAACAAGAGGCCAAAGAGAGGGAGATTCTAGGAGGACAAGAACAGAAAACGCCAAACCTGTACGTTATGTAAACGAGGAGCCGGGACTATACACGCAATGTTGTGTTAATGGAGTGGAGCTCGCTTTGCTAGCAGACACAGGCGCTGCTGTTTCGATCATCAGCAAGAGGCGGTATGAAACACTTGGTCATCTAAAGCCAAAACTCAACGCCGTGGATAGTCAACTAATCAGTGCATCCAGTAACAAAATTGAAACATATGGTCAAGCTGAATTTTGCATTGCTTGGACAGGTGTCAGAAGGCGACATGTTTTCGTTGTAGCTGACATTAGGCCCGATGGAATACTTGGGTTAGATTTTTTTCGGCTGCATAAGTGCGATATTAGTATTACGCAGTGTACACTGCATATGCAGGGAATAAAACTCCCATGCCACTTTGCGGGGTCTATGGGCTGTCATCGTATCACCTTGGCTGAAAACATCATTGTCCCGGCAGAGACGGAAGTTATCACGCGAGGTTGGATGGCGAATGTTGGTTGTGGGAAGCTAGCTACAGAGTCAGTGCTAGAGCCTCTATCGATGTTTAGGCATGAAACTAAAATCCTTGTCGCGCGAGCCGTCATTAAGACGTTGGACGGAACAGTGCCAATACGGCTGCTAAACCCGACTAAAGAGGTGGTAAACTTGCAGGCTGGTGTTTGTTGTGCTGAAGCCAGTGCGGCCCTATCGACACAAATTGTCGAAAGTCAGAAACCGGATTCGAACAGCAGTCTGCCTTCACATTTAACTGAATTGTTTGAGAAGTCGAGCATCCATTTGACTCCGGATCAAGCACGAGGCCTAAGCAAACAATTAAGTGAATTTTGCACAGTGTTTGCTAAAGATGATGACGACTTGGGCAGGACAAACTTGATCAAGCACACTGTCAAGACAGGCAATACCGCGCCAATTAGAGTCCCACCTAGAAGATTACCGTTCCAGCTCCGTCAGGAGATTGACATACAAGTTGACGACATGCTAAGAAAAGGGGTTATATAACCGTCTGTAAGCCCTTGGGCTGCCCCAGTGGTCTTGGTAGCTAAAAAGGATGGAAAGAAGAGGTTTTGCGTGGATTATAGGGCGCTAAATGCAGTTACAGAGAAGGATGCGTACCCTCTTCCTAGAATTGATGATAGTCTCGATTCACTGTCAGGCATGAGCTGGTTCTCCACATTAGATTTGATGTCAGGGTACTGGCAAGTAGAAATTGAGCAGGCAGATAGGCCTAAGACAGCGTTTGCAATGCGAAGGGGTCTCTATCAGTTTAAAGTCATGTCGTTCGGTTTATGCAACGCGCCTGGGACCTTTGAACGACTTATGGAAGCCGTCCTAGCCGGGTTGCAATATGAAGTTTGTCTAATTTACCTCGACGACGTTATAGTTTTCGGGAGCACGTTCAATCAGTTGCTTGAAAGACAAGCACGCGTCTTTACCCGTCTTCTAGGGGCTGGCCTAAAGTTGAAACCCAGCAAATGTACACTATGTGCGAGGGAAGTTAGGTATCTTGGTCACACTATTTCCGCAGCTGGAGTTGCAACTGATCCTGAGAAAGTGGCAGCTGTTTTGAAATGGCCTACTCCAAAATCAATTACCGCAGTGCGGAGGTTCCTAGGTTTTTGCAGTTATTATAGGCGGTACGTAAGAAACTTTGCCGACATTGCAGCTCCCTTACATCAGCTAACGACAAAGAATTCAGTTTTCCACTGGACAGAAGTACATCAGGCGGCATTCGAAAAATTGCGTAAAGCGCTTTCCTCTGCACCAGTTTTGGCTGTACCGGACTTCAATAGCCCCTTTATACTCGACACAGATGCGAGTGGTGAAGCCATAGGTGCTGTCCTGTCCCAAAACATAGATGGCAAAGAAAGAGTGGTACCTTACGCTAGTCGGTGTTTGGACAGGACAGAACGTCAGTACTGTGTCACTCGTCGTGAGCTGTTGGCTGTCGTACATTTTATTCGTCACTTTAAAACATACCTTTATGGGAGAAATTTCAAGGTACGCACTGACCACAGTAGCCTGCGATGGCTCATGAGCTTCAAAGAGCCAGAGGGACAGTTGGCCCGTTGGTTGGAGCAGTTATCAGAATATGATTTTGTGATAGAACATCGCCCTGGAACTAAACATGCCAATGCTGATGGCTTGAGTCGCTTACCTTGCAGCGGGTGCAGATACTGTAGCAAATGTAGCGTGGGATTATCTGCTATACGGCTAGACAGTGGGATACATTTTGGAGGGATACAGAGACAAGATGCTACTTTGTCACGAGTAATTAGTTGGGTTGAGAGGCAGCAACGCCCTGCATGGGAAGAGGTATCTGGGAATAGCGCAGAAGTTAAGGCGTTATGGGGGACATATAAATTATTAGAGATGTCAGACGGGATACTTGTGCGAGTTTGGCTAGATCGTTCTGGAAAGCCAGTTAAAAGGTTCATCGTCGTACCATACAGTTGGCGGCGTGAAGTGCTAAAACAATGCCATGATGGAGCCGCCGGGGGACATTTAGGTGTCGACAAAACCCTCAGTAAAGTGCGTCAACGTTACTATTGGCCCGGTATGCGGGATGATATACGTGACTACTGTGCGACATGCTCCGTTTGCGCTCAGCATAAAAGTCCCAAGCAGAAGCACCGGGCGAAACCTCAGGGCATATCGGCTGGTGAAGCAGGAGAGCTAGTAGCCTTGGATATTTTGGGACCCCTTACGAAGACAGACGAAGGCAATGCATATATCCTGGTAATTGGAGATCATTTCACTAAGTGGATAGAGGCGGTGCCTCTACCTAATATTGAAGCCATCACGGTTGCAAGAGCGTTGTTGGATAATTTTATTTGTAGATTTGGTGTACCTCGTGTACTATTATCTGACCAAGGCCGACAGTTCGAAAGTGCCGTATTCAAAGAGCTCTGTGTAATGTTAGGGATTAAGAAAACGCGAACGTCTCCCTATCATCCGCAATGTAATGGGATGGTGGAACGGTATAACAGAACGTTATGCCAAATGCTTGCAGCATATGTAGATGATAAACCAGAAAACTGGGACCAGTACCTTTCTCTTACGAGCATGGCCTATCGTGCATCTGAGCACACTTCCTCTGGATTCACCCCAAACAAGCTGATGCTGGGTAGAGAAGTGATTCTCCCTACAGATCTTCTAGTTGGCAAAACACCAGACGAGGCCCCAAAGAATCTGTCTCAATTTGTGGCAAATTATAGAAATGCAATGTGGGAGGCAAACGAAGAAGCACGAAAACAATTAGGCACAGCTATTCGGCATCAGAAAGTCGATAATGATCTCAAGGTTCACGGCCAGTCTTTTAGTGATGGTGACATGGTGTGGTTGCACCAGACACTAAGAAAGAAAGGTAAATCACCTAAACTTATGGTCAAATGGACTGGACCGTGGCGAATTGCAAAGAAGATAACGGATGTTACATACATGATTGCACGGACCGATCATAAGGCGACTCAGATTGTTCACTTCAACCGACTAAAACCATGCTTGGTGCGACCTGAGAGTGAACACCAAGACACCGATGGCCAGGAAAATATGCACGATAGCGGTGATGAAACCGATAGGGAAGAAGAGGAATCACCATATCCAATTACAGCCCAAAGGGCCAAGTTAATGGAACAAAGAAGGGCGCGACGAAGAAACGATGCTGTGTTGTACTAAGGTGCACACATACATTGTAAATGAGTTCAGATATGTCATGTGCTAGTAGCACTGACAATAAGTAAAACTCCAAAATTTGAATAAGCGTCATACACCAGTAGAAACGGCAAATAAAAGTTATATATGGATGGGTAATAATTTTTCCCCGTGTTATTACATGGATGGGTTAAGACACGTTGTCAACGGGTGACTTTGAAAGCCGCGCAGTTACAATCAAATCAGAATGCGCCCAAAGGCTATGTAAATAAATTAATTATTGGTGTGATTATTTGTGTTATTTTTCAAATTCTGTGACGACAGATGTCGGTCTTGATTGGGGTTTTATTATTGTATGTATTAGTTTTATAATTTGTAATCATGTGGTGTTAGAGCAGAAAAGTTCTATAGTTGGTTGCTGCATGAAACCAGGTGGTAAATTAAGTCTAGTTGTTTGAATTGTGCTTGGAGTTAAACATGGCTGAATTTAAAGAAAATAAGGGTATTATGTATGCTTGTTTGGAGGTTGGTGGACTATTTTTTTATTTTTATTTTTGTGTTGCTGTAGGGTACGGTTAAGTGGTGAAAAGATGATTGAAAAGGCAGTGTCAAGTCTAGCGTTCTGTTGGTGACAATAGGGTCGCGCCAGATGGGCGTTGAAGTCATGGTTGACTTATTTTTGAGGTTCTTAAGAGGTCGTGTTTCATTTGAAGAACGCATTCTCTAACCTCGTGTAGTACAGGACGGATCCTGTATTTTGATTGTCATTGAACTGTTAGCGACTTGCCACCTGTATTTTGATTGTCATTGAACTGTTAGCGACTTGCCAGTTGAGAATTGATTTATACAGAGCACATTAAGAAGGAAGAAAGAAATCGTCTACACGCATCTTCATGATCATATATGGTCCAGCGAGGTTTTCATCATGCATAGTTTGACTTGTCTGCATGAATGGAATGGTGTCAATTTGGAAAATTGTGATGGACAATTCAAAGCAAGTGTTAATTATTTAGCAGCATAAAGAAATGGTGGTGCACACCGCAATTATAGTTGAATCGTTATGTGATGGTGTTCCAAACTTTAGCGTTTGGGGATAGGTTTTCTTAGGGATTTAGGTCACAACTGGTGTGGAATTTGTAGTGAATTAACAGTGAAAAAAAAATAGGATCGTCTGGCACAGACTGAGTTGAAAAATATTTGGACATTGAAGTCATGGTTGACTTGTTGGAGGTTAGTAAGAGGTGTCTCTGAAGAACGCAGTCTCTAACCTCGTGATGTGTACAGGTGTACCAAGGTCTATTGGGAGAACGTGTGTCCTGGTGGAAACGCAATCTCCAGACCAGAGTTGTAATGTAAAGAGGAATGGTTCTGGTTGCATTTGATGTCTGTTGTTAGAGACCTATGCTTAGAGAAGTCAATTTAGAGGAGTTCGTGAGGGAGTTTGAACCCGACTAAGTGGTTGAAACATTATTTCATCTTGGATTCAACTTGTTTAGATTTGGATAGTTTATGTTGTTGTATATAATCATATTGGTAATCGTTTATCGGGTGTGGGGTTAAATTTTAGAAAAAAAAAAAAATACTTCCAATTGTGATTTAGATCACAGAAATGTGACGTTTGTGTCACTCGTGGTCGAGTGATCTTTTAAAGGCGGGGGTAATGTAATAAATTTGGAGTTGCTAGCCCGAAATAGTTAGCCAGTTAGTAGGAGAAAACATCACAGAGAGGAGTGTTAGTGAATTTGAACCATGCTGGGTTCGTTAGTAGTGATTTTAGGCACAAGCCGAATGACTGTCCCTTTTTGTAACATAGTCCATATTAAAATTCAGCGGTGTATACAAGTATTGTGATTGAAAAAGCAGCATTTATGGTTGGAAATCAGTAAATTATAGAATGGAATCAACAAGTTGGAACTTGGTAGGTACCGTTTATGTGGCCATAGTGGAAAATGGGCGTATGTATATGAGCGTGATACGCCGGAATTTCTGTGGATTGACTGGCCTAGGGTCACGCAGTTAAATATTCCCCATTTAGTAAGGGAATACTAGTGGAATTTCTATGGCATGACGGGCTTGCGGTACGGAATTCGGATGATAATGAATAAACACCATGCAAAGGTGCAGTTAATGGACGTTTGGGCAAGTTTTCTCCTCTGGGTCGCCAATTGATTAGAGCAAAGATTATTAGTTATAGCAGACACGTCTCTCTTTCCATTTTACAACTCAAGTTGTATGGAAGTCTTTGGAAATTTGGGGAAAACTTATGACTTCCAGCGAGACTCGCGCCAGGGTTTTGACACCGCTCGGTCAAGTGAATACCCCTGTGCTTGTAACAATATATATATATATATATATATATATATATATATATATATATATATATATATATATATATATATATATATATTGTAACGTGCTTAGGCTCGAATAAGCAGCAACACAGAAAGAGTGAAAACTAACAAGCTTGTATAACTTGAACAATGAATTTATTAAGTACAATTATTTTCATAAAATAAATAAACTTACAGTTTTAGAGAATCAAATCCAACATTAATCCAATATAGAATTCACAAAAATAATCCACGAATGGAATTGTAAGAGTCCTGATAAATAAATGTTCTAATAGTTCCAGGTTCAAATCTTGACGATGTAATCCAAAATGGCTGACAATGTCACGTGATGCAGTTCTTGTTTAATTTATCATCCACATGAATTATGAGCACCTGTTTTCTCCTCCAAATAGATAATAAATCTTCTTTCTTCAATGAATTGACACAAAGTCCAGAACAAGATAACACTCAAACATGAAATACACAACTTAATAATAATAAAGCCCAAACATCTACTAATGTTAGCTTTCAAAACACAGCTATATATATGTAATTCCCTCGTAAAAAAAAAGCAATCATGTGATTCTGGAAGGTCATAGAAAGAGGCTACCTTCTCCAAGTCACGTACTGACAGAATGAACCAGAAGAAAAATCAGCCACTAATCACTAAAAATAAAATGTTGTCCTTGAAATTAACCAATAATATTAAAGACATGTTTATCAATCTAAAGCAAGGTCAGATAAAGAGGTAACCAAGCCAAAGTCAGCCTGTTTACATCTAAAGTCTAGGTCAAACTGAACTTTCCAGAATAATTTCCCAATTAATGAATATTAAACCCTAAATGACAAATTTAGATTGAACAATTAAAAAAAATAAATGATTTAAATCCAATAGCCATAACAATATATATATATATATATATATATATATATATATATATATATATATATATATATATATATATATATATATATATATATATATATATATATATATATAGATATACTAAGTCAAAGACCATGGTGACAACCGGAATATAGTGTCATTCAACAAAACATTGTATTTCCTTATGAATACGAAGTTGAACTTGACAAGGAACCTGCAAAATTTTGAATGAAATCCAAAATAGTCTTAAACGTTCTTTCACAAATCCAAAAGTACAGTGATTTCCGAATGATTTTTAGTTGTGTTCCAATGAATTCGAACTTTGAATTTGCTGACTTATGAACTAATAGCCTGGAATTGAGCAGATGTGACAACAACCTTGATGTATAACAATGATATAATCCAAATAATCCTTGTATGAATTCACAATAATTTCAAAGAAGTGATTTAGCTCTACAATATATTGAAGCAGAATGTAATTCCGTTAAAAAATTAAATCATCTCTAATTTAATCTAAACAAAATTTAAAATTAGAGATCGACATGTCGAATTCCTTTCTACATCGCCTTTATGTAAAAACCCCAAGAGACAGTATGATGACCAGGCTGAAGGTAGTCTTAATGGAAATTTCCATAGGACTGTATACAAAATTAGTTATAAAGATCAATCTTTCCGCTCAACTGAGCATCAGTATTGGATTACATATGTCTTGAAATCTTGTCATTCTTATTTCTACAAAACTTAAAATCATATGACCATCGATTTGTCACTACAAGACTTCTTATACTATGTCGTTGGTCTTAAATTTAAATTAATTGCCTACCTGAGATCCAATATGACTGTTATGGTCGATAGTTTGATGATCGTGTCAATCATACCAGATACTAAATTAAACAACATTTTGTTGGAAACTTTTAAATCAGAAGAGTTCTAATATTGTCTAATATTTCTGAAATAAATAATGAAAACTGATTCTCAATGTCACCACCATGGTGACCATCTTCCAATAATCTTTATATCCGAGTCTATTCAATTGATGGATGTCCTAGTACAGGATTTTCACCTATAGATTTATTATGAAACCTAGCGTTTCCTAATTGAAAACGGTGTGAATTACAAATGCAATATGGATACAACGACGCCTCTCCTGACAATTTTTGTTGTCTCTACTCCACCTGAATAGATAGTAAAACTGACATGGGGTTTTCATCAAAATACCAATAATAATGTATACCTGCCTCTATTGTTACGAGCCTGTGCCCTTATAATGAGTAACAGAAAAGGATGAAGACAGAAAGCTTTATAAAATTAAACAAATAGTGTATTTCCCAGGAACACACGGTTAAACAATGAGAATAAAGAACTTATGTTTTCACGGATTAGATCTAAAATTAATCCAAGAATTAAAAAACGCAATTTCTATCAATTAAAAGTTCCAAATGAAATCTCCATGAAAATCCAAAATGGGTGGCGATGGCGTATACAGTAGTCAGCGTGTACTGAGGTGTCAACAGCCTATTCTTGAATCACAGAAAATATTATTCCATTTTGTGAATTCCAATCAAAGTACGGTAAATTCATTTGTCCAAGAATTAATTTATATCAATTTTGCAGGAAAAATAATCACTTGATTACAACTGTGTCAGCTATCCCAGAGATACCACTGCGTATTGCATTATTCAACGCCCAAAAAGCACAGAAATATTTAATTTTATCAAACATCAGAATATTGACATCTTCCTGACAGAATCATGGAAAAAAAATCAGGCGATGAGTCCAAGTGCGCAGACTTAACACCCACCGGCCATTCCATCAATTAAATTATCCGCCACACTCGCGGAGGTGGAATTGTTGTCATCACAAAGAAGTCTATGATAAATGTCTTAAACACAACAATACCTTCAACTTCCGCCACAGATCGTTTTGACTATGTGTAGATCAAACAACACTCACATTGGAGCAGAGGTCAGTCCACTGTTACTGCCTCTATAACCATCCTCCTAGTAAAGAAAGCAAGCTGACAGAACCTCTCGTTTTAGAGCAGTTTCCGAATCTCTTGGAAAATGGAAATCTGATAGACGGCAGTCTGATTATTCTTGGAGATTTCAACTTTCACTTTGACTTTCCTGGACACTCATACACGTCAAAACTGCTATATACTATTCATGTTTTTAACCTTAAAGAGTCAGTTTAGCCACCAATAAACATGGTCACATGTTAGACTGGATTCTTCATAGGTCTGATGATAACATTGTGCGATCCACCATTGTATCCCATGAACTTGAATCAGATCACCTCTGCATTATATGCCATTTGGACAAATCAGTCCCAAACACTCACCTTAATGTTCTACTAAGAGAAACTTCCGTGTTGCAAATAGAACAAACCTAATGCATGACATCCAATACAACCTAACAACTTACTAGCCTCCTACAGCACAACAACTCAATAACTGCCTGCGTTCATTCTCTCCAGTAGACCATCCAGACCTATTTGCAAATTTCTTCCATGACAAAGTAAAACAAAGAATAGATACGCTTGACAACACAATTTTAACTGACTTTTCGTCACCATACAGTTACGATACAGAATTTCAGCGACAATAACTAGTTGCATTTGAATATGCCTCTATCGATTTAGTGCGGACACGTGAACTTGATCCAATTCCAACATCCCTGCTGCTTGAGTGTTTAGACCCAATATTGCCTTCACTAACTGATGTCATTATTACCGCTCGCTCACCGTGGAATTCCCATCAGTTTGCAAAACTGCCATCGTAAATCCTCTGCTGAAGAAACCAACAGTCGAGCATAATGATTTAAAGATCAACCACCAAGTGTCTAATCTCCCGTTAATATTTTTAGAAAATCTTACAAAACGTTGTTCTAACCCAACGTGTATCTCATCAAATTCAGACAGTCTTTTAGTAATGTACTTTCTGCATATCGTTCTTGCAACAGTACTGAAACTATTCTTCTAGAAGTAGTTATGACATTCTCTCTGCTTCGGATAGCGGAAAGATTACAGTCCTCACCATCCTTGATTTGTCTTCAGCAATTGACACAATATACTATGATATATGTCATCACCGTCTCCAGCATGTATTTGGCATTCACAATACAGCCCAACAGTGGTTCAAGGCCTACTTAGTGAACAGGACACAAATTGTATTTGCAACTAAAATACGCTCCAGTCCAGTTGATATATGTTGTGGTGTTCCACGGGGCTCCGTTATTGGGCATGTTTTCTTCATTCTATACAATCAGCCTCTCTCGACCGTCAAAGATGTTACCCAGTGACTCACCAGCTGTACGCTGATGACACCCAAATATACAGTTCTAGCCAACCAACTGAAGTTGATGCTACCATCTAACGAGTAGAAATGTGCAATTCTCATGTGAAATGATGGATGATATCAAACAAGCTGCAGATGAATCGTGATAAAACTTCGATCATTCTGATCGCAACACAAAGGCCTTTTCGTTGACATCCTTTACTCAAATAATAAATATCACCAATACCAACATTAAATTAATAGAGTCAGTACGAAAACTAGATGTTACTCTAGAGAGTACTTTCACATGAACATTTTTGCAAGGCTGCATATCTTGAGCTGAGACGCATCAGCTTCATTTGCAGATATCTTTCAGTTGATGCCACTAAAACAGTTGTGTATTCATTAGTACCTACAAGACGTCCTCAATTATGTCTAGTTTATCTCAGGATCTACTACAGAAACGTCAAAAAGTTAAAAACACATATGCTCGGATCATCCTTTAGAGTACAACGATCAGAGAACAACTCTCTTCTGCTCCGCACACTACACTGATTATCCATGCGATCCAGAATCAAACACAAAATATGTTCTCTGTGCTACGTTTCACCGACGGACTCCAGTCCAATATAACTTATCGGCCTCACCCGTGTGTACACACCAGCAATATACTTACGCTCCTCTGCTGACAAACGTTTACTTATTATTCCCACTATGAAAACGAAGTCATACGGACAACGTTTTCTTTGCATACCAGGGCCAAGCAAATTAGAATGATTTTCCCATTGAAATTAGACACAAGGACACAGTAATATCTTTCAAGGGTGCTACTAAAACTCGCCATTTTCGGCTGCAAGAACAAAACAAAAATACCTAATAATGTTTCCTACCCTATATATTTTCTGCATTTTTAATGTTTTCTAATGTCATGGTATTTGTTTTTGTTTTTTCTTTCTTATCGTCATATCAATAAATGTTGTAAAGCGCTTAGAGCTTATAAACAGTAGGCGCTATACAAATTCATCGTTAGTAGTAGTATTATTCAAGTATTCCAGGTATGATCTTCACTAAAGAAATCAATACAAATGCAAAAAGTTGTTTACCAAGCCTGTACTTATTTTTAGATGCAATGTTTCTATTATTAGTTATTTACATTAGTGAAATAAATTTAAAAAATTCAATAAAGTCAAACATATAAATATATTTATTTTATTGGGGTGAGGTGGGGGACCTAACTCGCTCCACACTGATACTACTATGGATATTTCGAAATCAGTTCTTTTCTCTCTGTCTGAAACGTACATGATCATATGTTGGCGTCGATTTCGACCTTACAATGAAAAGTTACTAGTATAAATAGCACAGCCGATAATATGACAATCTATAGACGTTTCGCATTGTCCAGTTACTGCAGGATTGATTCATTTTGGATCGTAAATCTATTTTCATCGATTTATGTTGCATGTGTCTTACAGCGAGGTTAAAAAGTTCAAACCTTTCTTTTCCAAGTAAACCTGAGTAGAGCGTACATATTTCTCAATCTTGGGTAGAATTGAGAACAATGTATTAATTTTTCCGAGCTAGAAGAAGAAAATTATAAACCTTGGCATTTGCAATAAAAGTTACTATTTTGGACTGGAATATAAACAAATATCACATAGAACATGATACTTTTATTTAACTGAATTGCCTTTAATATCAAATACCCAGACTGACCTACCTACTGTTTTTTATCATGGGTAGAGTTAAAGAAAATCAAATGATGCGATTTATACACGTCATATTATCGTGAGTTAACTAGTTCCATGTTGTTTAGATCTTACAAAATATTGAATATAGCATTATTTATATCTTTCGTTTATGCACTGAAAATAAAATACTGAAGTTAATAAAGGCCTAACAGACGTCTTATAAAATTAAATAATTTACCTTTTGATGAAATAACTTTGTGATATCTTAATGTATAATTTATTAGTCTTGCTTTTTTTTATTATACCACCTCCACATTGCTAGTGTGGGTATTTGTGTTTATCCAATCAATTTTCCGTTTGGACTGTTTTATAATACTGTAACATTCTTACATATCGTCAGTACAGGTCGCAATGACAATATTTTTTGTTACCAGATGGAAGAACTAATGGTTTGCATTTTTTTTCAATAGAAGATATACCCGCAGATAAATTTTTAATTGCTGTTTTGCCTCTTTGTAACATTAATAGCTCAATTGTGATTAGTTCTTGCAGTTATGAGACCCAGTTTAGCTACTGTCACAAACGCTATGTTTATTGCTGGACGTCATAGACAACATAACAAGACTTTTTCAAATAAATATTACAATAATTCTTAGAGAAAAAAAGCAAGATTCATTTATCTAAAGAGACTGTGCTGGTTGATAGATTTTCCAAACGTAACTTTGCATGTCAAAATTGGCATCATAAAGTAAACAGTAATAATCTTGAAAATATATCATCTTAGGCTCTGTTGGCACTTTGACAAGGCATGCTCATGTTTGGCTGAGTGTTGTATAGCCACTTTGAAAAACATTATTCTTAATATTCATACATATTTTGTCTACACTACTTTGAAATAAAAAACAATTAAAATCTATAGCAGATTGTCTATGATCTCTACTTTCAATACTGTTGTTGCTAATGACGATACCATAATGCACTTTGTTTTTTGTACGGTCTGACCTTCAGAACATTTGTCAACTACACGTTCTTTGTTGAGGTATTTGCAGGGTCTATTGCATACACGTTGTGTTTCTAAGGTAAGACAATCTAAATATTCAAATTATTTTAATTTCAAACATAATTATCGATTTCTCTTAACGATGAAAAAGTGGAGGGGAAATAAAACACACGAAGGTAAATTGTTTGTATTGATGGCTTATAGCTTAGAGATGAGCCTCCGAAACCTTTTTATCTATATATCTGATTAACAAAAAAGGAATGTTAATAACCTGGCTTCAAGTGTTTGTATTTCTTATACTAAAGTTTAACCAACGAACTGATTTCCTAATTAACAACTTTTGTTTCAAATTAAATTTTTTGAACACTTTTTAAAACGCCTTGTAGCAAATATGTTACATTTTTTATTCCACAATAATTAAAAAACGTTCCCATTATTTAACATGCGTTAAGCATGACAATAGTAGATTATATCCAAATCATTTCAGCCATTTTTAAATGCGAAGTTTAAAAGGAAATCTATAGGCCATCAATTGAGAGAAAAAGAGTCAAATCGGAAAAAGAAGTAAAGAAATGATTGTGAAAAGATTACACATATACATGTCCATATTACTTAATCG
Organism: Unio delphinus; assembly: GCA_029339505.1. NCBI lineage: Eukaryota > Metazoa > Mollusca > Bivalvia > Unionida > Unionidae > Unio > Unio delphinus. The sequence continues at coordinate 14,480,747 of JAQISU010000042.1, forward strand.
TGCTTCGTTGATTAAATAGAAGCTGGACATCGTCAGGACTAATACGGGATACTTGGGGGAAAATGCAAGTAACTATTGCAAAGTGTAAACTATTTATAAGGATAATGGAAGTTTAACCTCGGTGACATCATTAGGTTTGTAGGGATATAAGAGTTTAATAGGCACATTATATTTGTGATAACAAAAAAGCTAAACCATCAAAATCAATTTTTATACATCACAAACGCAATTTTCTGGAGGCAAAAGTAGAAGAGTATATAATTTCGAGGCATATGAGTGGCCCTGAAAATGGTCGTTGATTCTCTTAAATTTCGTTCGGTTCTTCCACCGTTTTCTCAGGGATTGGACGAAATTTACATTCTTCTTATGATCCTGAGGCATCCAGTCTGAATGCACAATCGTTTCTTCACTCTTCAACTAATACGAGTTGCGTGCGATTTTTGTAATCTTTACTAACTTTTTCGAAAAGAAGAGTCCTTTTGAATTGTGGTGCTTTTCAAAAGGCAAAAATCGACATAGGTGTGATCAGTAGATTTTATTGAATTTTTAATACTTTTTCCATAAGCCTCGGATACCAACTCACAACAATTCATGATATATTCTGTAATCACATCATAACCAGCACTCTGCTGTAGTGACCGTGTAATGTAAATTTCACTCGCTTTGCCAGTAAGTAAACATTGTAATAAAAAATTTCAGTGCACTCTTGATCATTTGAAAATTTAAGCACTTTTCTCAAAATGAACAAAATATTGATCTATTTATTTTTCTTGAAAGGGGAGTATTAACTAGATATTTCTGAAAACATCAAAATTGGTAGAATGATTTCCATTTGCCAGTTCTAATTCTTATAATTTAATTTGAAATTCCATTTTTCCCTTTTTTCTTTGCATTCTTTGCATTTTTTCTCCCTTTCAGGATTCAAAACAAAGGTCTCTGCTTTAGACGATTTTGTAAATTGTTGATTTCATTAAATATTTATAAAAACACAACTAAAATCTATGATTAAGAAGCTTTAGAAGCAAAGGGTATCAAAATTTCAGAAGCAAAGTTTACTGAAATATTTTACTGAAATTTGTATCTCAAGGAAGAGCACCAAATTGTATGTTCCGTGCCTATGCTAATAACATTAAAGTAACAGAAACGAGTTATAAACAACAAGCGTTAAAACATTTAAAATATAAGTGATTTGCATAGGATACAACGTGAAAATGAGAGCAATTAAACCTACGGTATTGCGAATTGAATCCAAAAAAAAATCAATAATTTCGAACACACGTCCTATTATAATTTAGAGTCTTGAATAAAACTCAGTAAAACACTCGAAGAGAGCCAAACACTGAAAGCTATGACGTGTTTCTTTTAGTTTATAGAGTGTTGATGTGTCAACAGTCTTTTGTTGTATTACAGTATCAAAATTCCCGGTTGGAATTCATTAAATTCTAGTGAATCTCTTTATTCAAGAAACGTATCGTATAACTGTTGTATTTCCAAAGTAAGTAATCACTTAAATGCAATAATTTGAAGAAAATAAACTTAGCCCAACTGGTCACAATATAACACAACATGTAAGTGTTAGATGTTACAGCACGAATGATAAAGTCCTCATAGTTACAATATAGTTCTCTATTTGACCTAAGGTCACAATTAGAATTTTCTATATACATGACCATATTACTTAATCGTGCCTCGCTGATTAAATAGAGCTGGATATGGTCGATACTAATACGGAATACTTGGGGGACAATGCAAGTATCCATTTTAAAGTGTAAACTATCTATAGGGACAATGGGAAGTTTAGCACTAGTGACCTCTTTAGGTTTGTAGGGATATAAGTTTTATAGCCACGTTATATTTAAGATAAAAAAGCTACACTACAAAACAATTCTATATACATCACAAAGGCGATATGTTTTGGACGCAAAAGTAGAAGAGAATAACATTTCGAGGCATGTGTGTGGCCGTGAAAATGGTAGTTGAGTCTTTCAAATTTCGTTCAGTTCTTCCAACTTGTTCTCAGGTATTGGACGAAATTTACATTGTTCTTATCATCCTGAGGCATCCAGTCAGAATACTCAATCGTTCTAAAGTTGTTCTGGACCTGCGTCTAATTTGTATTCATTCTATCAAAGTCTATATTTCCTCATAATATATTTTTTCTTTTTATCTTTCGGTCAGGCAGCCTTGGTATTTGACACTTCCTCCTTCTTCAGTCTCCTCCCTAATACGTCAGTTCTGTTTACACATGGCGGCATCTGAATCCTTCTTTTTACCTTTATCCTCTTCACCCTGCAGCGAGCACTATAGTTATGCTTGTCCGACGTCTCAGCTCTGAATGAATCTAGACTAACTTACTTATCTTGCAATAAAATCCTTTGCGCCCATAAGGCATGTGTGACTTGTTAATGTCGACAAAGTGGACTTTTTCACTAATCGTATGTGAGGGAATTAGAGCCACAACCACACACGCATTTATGCAAGCAAAGTATTCTGTTTAATTTAGTCTGATTATGGGGTAATTAAGCACATCTGAACATGATGTGAGTGGAAATTGAACCTACACACGCCTAACACAATTCTGTATCCTGAACTGCATGGATGTGATTAGACACTATCCTTGCGACGTCATCTCGGTTTCGTACTTGCACACTCTTCGGGGTACCAGATTGCTAAACGAGTTGGGAATTGGCCCACACATTCACCTTTGTATGTCCATGCCGGGATTAGAAGAGAAAGACTCGGTGAGAGACACCAAGCGTCAGTCGGAACGTTCCTGAAACGCCGGTTAAATACTATCAAATCAAATTCAGTTATCTCAAAAATGGAGTTATTCATATTACCAATTTTGTTTAAGCCACACTCGTAATTAGAATCGCGTTAATCAGTTGTAAATTTTTCTATTATTAAATATTAAACCAAAAAATACAGAAAATAAAAAATAAACGAAATAATAGGTCTAAGAGTGCACTTAACATTTGTACGAACGTGTTGGGAATTTCGGTTTTAATTAAGATCACTGAATAAAGTGTCATGGCTGATTAAGAAGTGTTCATCAAATTGGTATTTCAAGTCGAAGTGAAATATCTTAATACGAAGCAAGACGGTTATTAAGCCCTTTGAAGAGTTGGGGTTAAACTTCGTTAGGACATAAGAGCCCCTTCAGGTTATCCGGCGTCATAAACATTCTTGTGATAATTCCTTCCGTCAACTTCGAGCTGATGATATCTCCGCAAATTAATTCCTCAGATTCTGACCATAGATGGATGCTTTTGGATTGCCATGTTATCACTTTTGATCAATTCGTGTAATATTAATATTACAAAGGATATCTGAATCGTGCCGATTGCCTCCCCCAGTTTTTTAGGTTTCTAGCCGCCTTCAAATATTTCATCTCACGAGATAAAACAAATTCTGGTTGAAATCCTGATTTTTCACATTTTTTCAGCACCCATTATCAGATCGTCAGTGTATTTTGACTCAGCTATTTGGTCAATAATTAAAAATCCAAGTCCACGCTACTCAACTTAATCAAAAATATAGTTGACCACTTCTGCTCTTTGATGGACAGTAAGTCGGATTTTCCTTTCTGTTTGCTGGCTTGGTTTAATAGCCGGTATCAGCTGTGCTGCGTCTGTACCTAAAAGCGAAAGTTCAGAATCTTTACTCCAGTTGCCTTTTTTGCTATTCCATAACTTTTGTTCAACAATATTATCTATTTTTGTAGCTGCTTTTGCTATTGTTATATGTTTAAATTGTTTAGAGGCTGTGGCCGTGATTAGTGTTATTGTTGTAGATTTTAGTGGTGGTGGTGAAACGGTGTTAGGCATAGATTAATGTTTATCGTGTGGTTTCTTTCGTGCAGTGCAGATGAGCTGGCTTATTTATACAAATAATGTTGGACTTCTTGATAATTTTTGTCGCATGAGTTATTGCAACGTGTATATGTCTGTGGGTTCTTGTAATCATACCAGGAGTAAGCATACACTTTTCGCATAAGTATAGGCAGCACGATACATTTTTGAATGCATTCCTCAATTACCCACAGGATGGGCATGATTGTAGTAAACGCTGGCTAAAGGGTTCTACATCAGGGTAATCTTCAGCACGTTACCCACTGTTCATTGATACTACTATTGGTTTCGTTTGATTCGAAACTGCTTGACGTAACCGACGTAGCAACGGAGTAGAACCGGAGATTGATGGTAGTGGTAAAGGGATCGCTCTTTTCTTGCTTTGTTTCTCGCCTCTGCCATCCCGTCTTTCTTTACGACTTCTGCACAATAAGGGTACCACATAATATCTTAAGCCCAATTTTTGTGATCGTTTAGTTGGGAAGCGGGTAAAGGGATCAAGAAGGACGCTACAATTTTGCAAGGAATGGGAGCCAACGTCGCCAGAAAGACTTATTGTGAGTCGTCTTCCCGCATCCGTGAGGCCTCGTCTGTCTTGGTCAGTAGTGATGGTAACTGGCATTTCGTTCTGAGCCGGTTTAGTTATTTCGTCTAAATCTTTCTGATAAAAGAGTTTTACGAAGTCGGTGAGATCTATGAACGATTGTAATTTGTATAAGAACTGTGACAATTCGGTCAGATTAGGATTGGGAAGTAAATGTGGGGTTCGTTGTTCTTGCCAACGAAGGAATTCCATACATCGTTTGTTTGTCACTAATGTCACCTTTCGTCCTTCTATGATTTTCTAAGGAGCACGTAAGAGGTCTTTCCCGATAATGGGTCCTTTTGTATCTTCTTCCTCAATCTTTTTTATTCGTGTTGGATGAAACTTGTCCAATTAGCCATCCAAGCAAAGTAGCAACTCCTTTTTAGCAGGAGTCATATCAGTATGGGTATAATTCCTCAGCGTTGCAATAACATCTTTTTCATTTCACTGATGAGCAATGTCCTTTTGACTACTTAGCGAAGAACGATTCGATGTTTATCTAAGTGTTCTTTCTGGTGCTAAGACAAAGGTACATTTCATTTAAAGACATTCAAGCGCTATTTACTTACGGTATCGACGATTTCTTAAAGAGAGTTTACATGATGTGCATCTCTAGATGTTAAGTAGTTTGCAGTGGACTAAATTGTGACAGTTTTCATAAATTGTGAAATAAGCGTGTCATATTAGGTTTGACTGACATTACGAACAACGGCAAATTGGAAAAAACTGACACCAAGGGTCGTTGACTGGGTGTGTATGGCTGTTTACCTCTTTTCTTGGAATTTTCTTTTCCTTTTTTGGGGATGTGACAGGTCCTGGCACCACTGCACTTCTTTCTGGTAGGTCGTTAGGGAGAGACTTATTCTTGGGGTTGGATGCTGGGGCATTAGGATACTATTTTCAGAGGAACGAATGAATACACGTCTTAGAGTGCTGCTGTCTCCAGATTTCAAAATGATTTGCTTTTTTATTTGAATATTGATCCTGGAATATTACAGATGTGACAAGACCACTTATATTTGTCAAAAAGAAAACGTTTGGTTTTAATGATAAGTGTGAATGATTCCTTAAAGTGCCTGATGTGCTTTCACCTTAAACCATCGTAAAAATTCATTGAGACGGGATTCTAAAACACGGGTTAGCACTGTTGGATTTTTTTCGACTGATGCCTTACAGGGCGCAAATCAATTTGACTGGAAGATGAGACTGAAAGGAGGTCATGTTGACGAATATGAGTGTAGCAGATTTGTATAGTTTTTTTAAGCCGATGTGGACGTGTAAACAACTAGCTATCCTTTTGGCACCAGTCGTCAAACATACAGGTACGAAACGCAAATAATAGGGTGTAGTTGGGTTTACATCGAAGAGTAAATAATCATAAAGTGTTAGTGTGGCATTATCGTGCGCATAAGTCGGCCAAGTAGACCCTAACTGTTTGGCTAACACTTGCACCTAAGATTTATATATGGGACTTTTCCCACACAAAAAAACACGCAATGAGTACTTTTACGATGGGTTTTACATTTTTAAAACACATTTTTGGTAAGGCAAATGATATTGGCATTACGATGATTTCCTTTTGCATGTAAACTAAAGTTTTATTCCTTTTTCCTCTTCTCCTAACATTTTGTAGAAGATGACCAGATGTGTTTGATTCGCAGCAGAATAGATCCAGTAGTCTTCCACAAAGACGATGTATTCTCCTTGACTCTTTTGATTGAAGCTATAGGCTGATTGCCACTTTGTAAACGTTTTAAACACCTTGTCATTACGCACGCATTTAAACCCGAGAATGAAACAGTGACAAAAGAACCCGTAACTCGGGAAATCCAAATTCTGGACAGTAGTACTGTTGTCGACATTGACACGATTGAAAAGCCAATCCCGAAAGAAAATTAGAGACCATTAAAAATGTAGAATCTCAATTATCATCGTAGGAGTCTGAAGCGTGAGAGTGGTATTAAGCGTAGAAAGCGTGTCTCAGATACCTCGACCGTGACAAAGTATCTAGCAACACCGTCACCGTTGGACTGTCACCGTCCTCCTTCTCTCAATTCCATTTTCTCCATTTTTTCTTCTCAGGTTTTACATTTTGTCTTCTTACTGCTGCTATTGAATGCCAAAAAACTTGTTCTGCTTCTTTCAGCTTTTGTAAATAATTATCAAATTCTTCTTTATTTATAGCATTGTCTACGCGAGTTCAGGAACAAGAACGCGATGAAGCTTTTGCTGGTACAAATTTGTGCGAAGAGAAACGAAAATTGACTAGATCCCAATTGATATCATCCTCCTCTGAAAGTTTAATCATGGTTGTATTGGTAGCTGACATATCATTACTCCTCGTCACCCCGACACATACGTTTCTTAGTTCCACCATGCTCAAACAATGATGCATCGATTCAATGAACACAGACGCTAACGCTCCTACATTATGCATGTGAGGTCACACGTAGCTCTGATTGGAAGAGACACCCCTTGCTCTGACTGAATTTTGTAACGTGCTTTTGGATTGGTGAAACATGAAATTTCCTTTCGTTCCGACTTTATACTATAAATACCATTGTCTTGCCTCGTGACTTCATGATGATACATGCTCCAAGTGAGCGCATATCACCTTAATTCAACTTTCATTCATTTGTGAATTCTTCTTTTTTCATGATCAGACGTCGACATGTCGAATCAGAACGAGGCTATCGTTTATCTAACTGATATGTTTCGTGTCTGTGTACGTGATCAGACAGACAATATGCTGTATCAGATTATTTGTTTTAAGAAACATGTGAATTTTGCATACTGCGTAAAAAGGAATTTCGCTGTTCAGAATAACTTACAACCGAGTCTAAAAATTGCTGATTTTCGTATACAAATAAAATGTGTTTAATAGGTCAAAAGGTTTTGCAGTTTCTCGTGAGGCACCATCTTTATTGAAACAGTAGACAGATGAAGTTCACAAATAAATAAAATGAATTTCAATATAATTTAGTGAAATAATGTCACCTATTTTAAATTGCTCATGGTCCCCATAATAATTGTACCTTTTTTCGATGGAAACTCCCATTCTCCCCCAAGTATCCAATATTACTATTATCCTCTATCTAAAGGTTATAATGCTCAGATTTCACATCGTAATTTTTAGCAAACAATAAATACATTAATAAATACATTGTTATGCAAACAACCTCTTCTAAACAAACTTCCACCTTCAAAAATCTGAATGAAATATTTCAAAACAGACGAAATTATGATTTATATATTCTAAATGTATTACTAGTTATTAACAATTCTAACAACGAAAGGAAAAAACAAATTGTAACAAATTGCCCAATCGGGGACACAACTCTTGACTTTTAAAGTATGTATATATAATAATTATCACCCTTTAAATTCACATTTTAGTTTGTCTGTATATAGTAGATAAAACGTACAACAATACAAAAGGAACTGAAATCTTCAAACTAAAATTTGAAATTAATCTTTGAAAAAATGTCATAGTATCGAACTCTCTTGTGTTTCATATGAAACCCTTCTCCACAATTTAGTCTTTTTAAGGAAAATAAATCCAAACCGTTTTTCCATTCCATAATGATACGGCATTCACATTATTGATTTTTCATGGAAAAATATGTTACTTTATTTTGAAACATTATGTTCAAGACAACATGTTTTAATCTAATTGGGGTATTTTGTATTTATTATATTTGATGACAACCCATTGGAAAGGTCATCAACTTAATTTATTGTCCATTGGTTGTCACAGCTGTATGAATTATACATTCTTATAAATTTATAAGAAAGGAAATCCTAAACAATTTGCAAACTTTCGACAATTTCAATGTTTACAAATATATAAAGCAAAATCGATATCCTTAATTTCGTATACTTTATATAGCGTCGACTGATTAGACCTTGTATACTGGATGGGCAACGAAACGATGCATTATGATTGTGTGTGCGTATATACAGTCTCATAAGAGCAGATTTCCTGTTGCATCTGCAGGTTCAAAGAATGAACAGATAGACTTTGCCGTCTATTGAAATCTACTTAATTGAATTTCTATTAATTTAATCATGAAAATAATCTAAGCTGAATAATACGATGATGAAGTGTTCGTTGGTTTGATTACACAGTTTCAACAGCCACTAGGGCTAGTGATACATGGTCATGTGATCCAGCTCTAAAATACACGCACCTGTCATCTAAATTTGATTAGTCACCTTCTGATTCATCGAAAGGCCAAATTACTGTATTAACCTCTAGAGTCCCATTCAAGGTCTCAATGGATACTTTTTTGACAAATTTTCGTCCTACAATGACCTATGCAGAAAAATGATAATAATATTACATTAAAGATACAAATAAATAAATAAATTATGATTTGTGTTAAAAGGGTGCTTGTAAAGATTCTGACTGAGGTATTACAGTTAATTCCTTATGCAACTAGTGGCATTTATACTGAACCAACACAGCCACCATCCCCTCTTTTTTACATTCATTTTTTACAGGAAAGACCTATTTTTAATATTTTCCTGTGACAAGACAGCTAAAAGAATCAGTGTGTGCCTTATGAATGAATACAGTTTGTTAGTATTATAACAAATTAGCAAACTTTTCATCATCCCTCAACCATCTAGATATTAAGATATTTACCTCGGTAGCAGACACATGTAAATATGTAAGCCAAGTCGGTTGCTCCTTTGAAGCCCAAGTTATTTGATCTCCAATGCTAGTCTAACTGTGACAAACAGTCTTTAAAAACTCAACCCATTTACAAGCTTAACTCACAGTAATTCGACGCCACCATACAGATTTGCCTTATGTGTGAAGTTACAAATGCTAGGATTGTGATAAGTAGACACATGTCTTCTACCTTAAATATTAGGGAGGTGTAAAAATGCGAAACTATCCAGTGAGACCTAAACGTCAGGAGGTATTACCCTACTTCCGAGTAAAGTAAAAATTTGCACATTCTCGACCATGCCAATGATTAAACGCTAGCTTTTGTTTTAACAGATGATCTTCGATCAATAATCGTTGACCAGTGGAAATGGTGAAAGGTTTAACGTTTCCCACTTAAGGTAACACTTCCACGCGTCCCACGTAGGGTATACCTTCGTCAAGTTTGGATTTGTAATATTAACCATCCCCGATCAAATGGAAAGTTATACTGGTTCTAAATATTCTCAGGAGGACATCCACTCCGTTCAACAAATTCGTTTCTTGCAACCACATGTCCAAATTCAAGAAATCTATTAGTTATAAAATCTGTTTATCTTTGATTTTTCGTGGCTCTTCAAATCTATCATTGGCATCCGATGTTGTTTCAAATTTTCTGCATCTTCTGATTCCCATAGCACGCAGGCATTCAGGTGGATGCCATTCGCTCTATTCCGTACGTCAAGAGATTTTCCAGGTAGGCACAGTAAGGGTAAGTATCCATGCTGTTGCTGAATAGTTTCTATTCAAGTACAAACCCATATCCCCCTGCGGGTTCGGGGTGGTAGAATTGGCCCGACGTGCCTCGCCACGTGTCGTAAAAGGCGACTAAGTAGAGGCAACCTGTTTGCCGTGGGTTGCGTCCCGTGTCGGGGGAGGAAAGGATCCTGGTAGTTGCAACACACTACTTTGGCCTCTACTTCTCCTAGACGGGTGGTCGAGATGGGCCCGGTCTCGACAAATCGGCTGGTCACGCCGAGCACTAGGAGGTCTTTATTTTACTTGCTCATCTTTTCATTCTTTCTTGTATCTCTCTTGATACCACCGTTGCCCCTACATTTTTTTCCTTTAGCTTTCAGTTTCCCAAGTTTTAGAAGACTTCCTAGATAGCGGTGGCTCAACGGGTCAATCGGGAGGTAATTTTACCGACCCTAGAAGGAAGCTTCATGGGTCAATCCCAGGTAATTTTATCTAACGAGTATGGCATCTATGTATCCCTGGCACTTGACAAGTGTCCCCTCGTTGGGCTCCGTGGCGGGTGGGGAGCATGGGTGTTGAAATTTTAAATAATTAATCATGGAAAACAAAACCAAAAAAACCAACAATAAACGTACCAAACCATTGTCTGATTCGGATGAAGAGCCATGTGGCGTGGAATCATTTCCACGTTTCATGGTTATTCAGTCCAAGGATGATACAAAACCCCTTTCAAGTTTATCTCCATTCGTTATTGAGAAAACAATTTCCGGCTCTATTGGCACACCAAAAAGTGTTAAAAAACTAAAATCGGGTTGTCTTCTTGTAGAGTGTGAGCGAAAGAGGCAAACAGACAATATCATGAAAATGAAAACATTCTTTGATATTCCAGTGACCTCATTCGCCCACACTACTCTGAATTCGTCCAAAGGCGTGATGCGATGTCGTGACTTGGCTGGAGTCACCGACGCAGATATCATCGAAGGGATGAAACATGAAGGTGTCACTGCGGTGCGAAGAATACGTATTAAACGTAATAACACCCTGCAGGACACCAATACATTTGTACTCACCTTTAATAAACCAACAGTGCCCAAAGTGGTCAAGGTTGGGTTTTTACAAGTAAAGGTCGAGATCTACATTCCAAACCCCCTTCGATGCTATAAATGTCAAAAATACGGCCATCACGAGGATCGATGTTCCAGAGCCAAGGTATGTGGCCGATGCGGAGACCAATCTCATCAGGAAGCTGATTGTAGAGCAACTCCGCATTGTGTCAACTGCGGCAAGGAACATCACGCCAGTTCCAAAGATTGTGATACATGGAAACAGGAGAAGGAAATTCAGAGGGTAAAGTTTACCTCGAACATTCCCTACCCAGAGGCCAGAAAACTTGTCCAGGCGAAAACATCCCTTCCTGGCCCATCCTTCTCCACAGTCTTAAAACACAATCCAAAAAGCACGAAGGACGCTCAAACACAGACGGATCAGCCCGATTCAAGCACAAGTGCCAATATCCCTAATTATAAACCACAGAAAAGCACAACCTCAACTCAGACAACTTTTAATAACAATCCACCACCAAAATCACCACCCCCTGCGGGTTCGGGGTTGTAGAATAGGCCCGACGTGCCTCGCCACGTGTCGTAAAAGGCGACTAAGTAGAGGCAACCTGTTTGCCGTGGGTTGCGTCCCGTGTCGGGGGAGGAAAGGATCCTGGTAGTTGCAACACACTACTTTGGCCTCTACTTCTCTTAGACGGGTGGTCGAGATGGGCCCGGTCTCGACAAATCGGCTGGTCACGCCGAGCCCTAGGAAGTCTTTATTAACTCTCTCACCTCCTTTTACTTTCTCCTTGTATCTCTTTTGATACCACCGTTGCCCATATATTCTATTCCTATATCTTTCCCTTTTCCAAATCTTAGAAGACTTCGTAGAAGGCGGTGGCTCAACGGGTCAATCGGGGGGTAATTTTACTGACCCTAGAAATTGGCGACTTCAGGGTCATCCAAAGGTAATTTTATCAACTGAGTATGGCATCTGTGTATCCTTGGCACTTTAAAAGTGTCCCCTTGTTGGGCTCCTTGGTGGGTGGGGAGCACGGGTGCTGAATTTTAAAATCTTGCCATCATGGAAAAAAAATCCAATAAACGTACTAAACCACTGTCTGACTCTGATGAAGAACCACGTGGCGTGGAATCATTTCCACGCTTCATGGTTATTCAATCAAAAGATGATGCTAAACCGCTTTCAGGTTTATCTCCATTTATTATCGAGAAAACCATTACGGGATCGATTGGCACACCAAAAAGTGTGAAAAAACTAAAATCGGGTTGCCTTCTTGTAGAGTGTGAGCGAAAGGGGCAAACAGACAATATCATGAAAATGAAAACATTCTTTGATATTCCAGTGACCTCATTCGCCCACACTACACTGAATTCGTCCAAAGGCGTAATACGATGTCGTGACTTGGCTGGAGTCACCGACGCAGATATCATCGAAGGGATGAAACATGAAGGTGTCACTGCAGTGCGAAGAATACGTATTAAACGTAATAACGCCCTGCAGGACACCAATACATTTGTACTCACCTTTAATAAACCGACAGTGCCCAAAGTGGTCAAGGTTGGGTTTTTACAAGTAAAGGTCGAGATCTACATTCCAAACCTCCTTCGATGCTATAAGTGTCAAAAATACGGCCATCACGAAGATCGATGTTCCAGAGCCAAGGTATGTGGCCGATGCGGAGAACACTCTCATGAGGAAGCTGATTGTAGAGCAACTCCGCATTGTGTCAACTGTGGCAAGGAACATCACGCCAGTTCCAAAGATTGTGATACATGGAAACAGGAGAAGGAAATTCAGAGGGTAAAGTTTACTTCGAACATTCCCTACCCAGAGGCCAGAAAGCTTGTCCAGGCAAAAACATCCCTTCCTGGCCCATCCTTCTCGTAAAGCACAATCCAAAAAGCACGAAGGACGCCCAAACACAGACGGATCAGCCCGATTCAACCACATGTGCCAACATCCCTAATTATAAGCCACAGAAAAGCACAACATCAACTCAGACAATAACTAATAACAATCCACCACCAAAATCACCAAGACAGAAACACAAAGCACAAACAAATAAACAGCAAAAGGGGTCAGATGACCCCATTAAACTGTACAACAGGTTTAGAGACTTTGAGAGCATGGATGCAGAAGAAACTGCTCCGTGTACTCAAAGTAGCTCCAAACCTAATAAAACTAAATATACTCCCGTACTTCCTCCAGACAAATAACAACACATGCTTCCACCGCGAATAGTCTAACCTAGTTCCAGAATCTCCAGCATAACATTAGAATGAAGAACACTATCATACAATGGAATTGTCGAGGACTTAAAACAAACTACAATGATATTCTTCTGCTTTTAAATGAACACGATCCTGCTGTACTATGTTTACAGGAAACATTCCTGAAACAGACAGATAAAATTACTTTTAAAAACTTTTCCCTGTTTAATGCCTACTTTCAAAACGCAGACAGGGCCTCAGGAGGAGTCTCTATTGCTGTGAACAATAGAGCCCCTCACAGAGTCATTCCTTTAAACACAAATTTACAAGCCATTGCTGTAAGTGTCACTCTACATCGAGTGATTACTTTTTGTTCCATTTACTTACCACCAAACACCAACCTAGTACAAAAGGAATTAGACAATCTTGTTGAACAACTTCCCGCGCCCTTCGTTTTACTCGGGGATTTTAATGCCCATAACATTTTATGGGGATCAAATCACATAAACGACAGAGGCCATAAAATAGAAGATTTCATTTCTAGACACGATCTGTGTCTATATAACACTAATTCACCTACATATTTACACCCAGGAACCGGTACGTACACATGCATAGATTTGACAATTTGCTCTCCCTCACTGCTTTTGGACTATGAATGGAAGGTCGCTGATGACCTTCACAGCAGTGATCACTTTCCAATCACTCTTGAAAATAACACTAAAATTGATGATACAATTCCACAATGGAATATAAAGAAGGCCGATTGGGCTATGTTTGAAGCATTATGCAAAACTAGACTAAATAATGATACAGTATTCAACGCTGTTAATCCTATACAGCATTTTACCTCCGTTCTAATTTCAATTGCAGATGAATCCATTCCCAAGTCCTCAACGAACAGTAAGAGATCGCAAAAACCTTGGGTAACCAAGGAATGCAAAGAAGCCATTAGACAACGCCGAGAAGCATTAAAAACATTCAACACTCGTCCAACGCCCGAAAATTTAAATAAATATCGTATTGCCCGGGCTAAAACTCGACGCACAATCAAAGAATGTAAGCGTGCATCCTGGAAGAAATATATTTCTTCTTTAAACTCTCGTTCCTCAATGAAACAAGTTTGGGATACTATTCGGAAAATAAATGGAAAAAGGAAACACAATTCTATTCGACACCTAAAAATAAACAATATCAATTTCAGTTCGAAACGTGACATAACAAATATTCTTGCCGATAGTTTTTCGAAAAACTCATCATCATCTAATTATTCAGATGCCTTTAGAAGATTAAAATCTCAAAAAAAAGACACGTTTAAAATTTACATCGAACAACACTGAAAATTATAACCAGCTGTTTTCTTTATTGGAGCTTAGGGAGACATTAGACAAGGCCCATGATACATCCGCTGGGCCTGACGAAGTACATTACCAGTTCTTGAAACACCTCCCAGAATCTTCTCTGACATTGCTTCTTAAAATCTTTAATGATTTATGGATTGCTGGTAGTGTACCTAAGAGCTGGAAAGAAGCAACAGTGATACCGATTCCCAAACCAGACAAAGATAACGAAGATCCTAACAGCTATCGGCCTATTGCATTGACAAGCTGCATATGCAAAACAATGGAACGAATGATTAATTCTCGGCTTGTATGGTACTTGGAAAGTAATAATTTAATTTCTCCTTTCCAAAGTGGCTTCCGTTCTGGTCGTAGTACTAACGATCATCTGGTTAGACTGGAAACATTTATTCGCGATGCATTTATCAAGAAGGAACATTTAGTAGCGGTCTTCTTTGATTTAGAAAAGGCCTATGATACAACATGGAAGTACGGGATACTAAATGACCTGCACGATCTAGGTCTAAAAGGCCGTCTGCCCGCTTTCATCTCCAGTTTTCTCTCCGACAGAGAATTCAAAGTACGCGTGGGCTCTACCCTCTCCGATATGCACCAGCAAGAGATGGGTGTGCCCCAGGGCAGTATTTTATCTGTGACGCTATTTAATATCAAAATCAATAGCATCACTAAGTGCTTAACTCCCGGTGTGGACTGCTCTTTATATATAGACGATTTTTTAATTTGTTATCGATCAAAGCACATGCATACAATTGAAAGGCAACTTCAACAAAATATCAATAAGATCCACCATTGGGCCAGTAATAATGGTTTTAAATTCTCTAAATCGAAAACAGTATGCATGCATTTCTGTCAATTGCGAAGACATCATGATGACCCTAAACTCACGCTGGACGGAACACTTATTCCAGTTGTTGAGGAAACAAAGTTTTTGGGTATTATCTTCGACAGAAAACTGACTTTTATACCACACATCAAGAATTTAAAAGCTAAATGCTTAAAA
The DNA here is from genome assembly GCA_029339505.1 of Unio delphinus. Taxonomy (NCBI): domain Eukaryota; kingdom Metazoa; phylum Mollusca; class Bivalvia; order Unionida; family Unionidae; genus Unio; species Unio delphinus. The sequence continues at coordinate 14,496,233 of JAQISU010000042.1, forward strand.
GCTTTAAATTTACTAAAAGTAATTGCGCACACTGACTGGGGTGCTGATAAAAAAGTCCTCCTCAATTTGTATAGAACATTTATCCGTTCTATACTAGACTATGGATGCATTGTTTATGGTTCAGCTAGGAAGTCTTATTTGAAAATGCTTGACCCAATTCATCATCAGGGAATAAGACTTGCTCTAGGAGCATTCAAGACATCTCCATGCGAAAGCCTTCTCGCGGAAGCGAATGAACCACCCTTATCGCACCGCAGAGAAATGCTTTCTATACAGTACGCTCTTAGGTTAAGATCAAATCCTCTGAACCCTGCTTTTTCGGCTGTTTTTCAACCAAAATACAAAACTTTGTACGAAAACAAACCAAATGCCATACCTTCATTTGGCATCAGAATATCATCCAGTTTTGACACTATCAAAATTAATCTCCCTACAGTTCAGAACACGTTTGTCTCGGAAACACCACCTTGGCTCCTTAAGCAACCCAAAGTGATTTTTACGTTGCACGATGGGAGAAAATCTGAGACGAATCCTGCCGTTTTCCAGAACTCTTATCATGAACTCCTCAACGATTTTAAAAACTACACAAAATTTTTTACTGATGGATCAAAAGTTGATGACAAGGCTGCTGCAGCCTTTGTTAGTGGCAAGCACATAACCAAAGTGCGCTTGCCAAACGATGCGTCCATATTTTCAGCGGAAATCAGAGCAATAGACCTTGCTCTGAAATTTATTGAACAAAAGCGCATTTTAAATAGCATTATTTTCTGTGATTCTCTGTCAGTACTTCAGTCGCTACACCATAGAAAACTGGATAATCCATTACTAGTCGATATTCTCGTCAAAAACTCTGAGCTTAGTAAGTCCTACAACATAGTATACTGTTGGCTACCTAGCCATATTGGTATTAGAGGTAATGAAGAAGCAGACCGGGCTGCTAAGATGGCTCTATCCCAAGAACCATCGGATTTTAAATTACCTTTTACTGATTTTAAACCTTGTATCAAAAGGTACCTACGTCAGAAGTGGCAGGCGTCATGGGATGATGCAGTCAATAACAAACTTCATGCCATCAAACCAACCCTGGGAGAATGGACTCCTTCCTACAGAGCTATCCGTAGGGAGGAGGTTGTCATTGCAAGAATCAGAATCGGTCATACATACATTACCCACTCCCACATACTGAAAGGTGAAGATCCACCAGAGTGCGTTTCTTGCAATGAGCCATTCACTGTTAAACACTTTATGACCGAGTGTTCCGACCTGCAACCTACGCGTGTTAAATACTATAATGTACATGACATGAAGGAGCTTTTTGATACAATACAAACCACTTGTATTTTAGATTTCCTAAAGGAAGTAAATCTCTATTTTAAACTATAACTTGTATACCATCACGTAGAATATTTTTATCTAATGCAAATATCACCTTTTATTGACAACATCTTATCATCAACATAACACCATTTACATCTCCCGTTGATTGGGAAGCTTCATATTTTCCTGTTACCAACATCTTACTATTTTATATTTTACTATTGTTTTTTATATATATCGCTGGTCGATGTTAAACCTTTCTTGTTTTTGAACATGTAACGTATTGTATGGCGCTAAATAGCCTAAAAGTGCTGGTGCGCCGTTAAAATTCAAGTAAACAAACAAACAAACCAAAATCACCAAAACAGAAACACAAAGCACAAACAAATAAACCGCAAAAGGGGTTAGATGACCCCATTAAACTCTACAACAGGTTTGGAGACATTGAGAGCATGGATGCAGAAGAAACTGCTCCATGTGCTCAAAGTAGCTCCAAACCTAGTAAACCTAAATATAACCCCGTACTTCCTCCAGACAAATAACAACACATACTTCCTCCGCGAATAGTCTAACCTAGCTCGATAATCTCCAACATAACATTACAATGAAGAACACCATCATACAATGGAATTGTCGAGGACTTAAAGCAAACTACAATGATATTCTTCTGCTTTTAAATGAACACGACCCTGCTGTACTATGTTTACAGGAAACATTCCTGAAAGAGACGGATAAAATTACTTTTAAAAACTTTTCCCTGTTTAATGCGTACTTTCAAAACGCAGACAGGGCCTCAGGAGGAGTCTCTATTGCTGTGAACAATAGAGCCCCTCACAGAGTCATTCCTTTAAACACAAATTTACAAGCCATTGCTGTAAGTGTCACTCTACATCGAGTGATTACTTTTTGTTCCATTTACTTGCCGCCAAACACCAACCTAGTACAAAAGGACTTGGACAATCTTGTTGAACAACTTCCCGCGCCCTTCGTTTTACTCGGGGATTTTAATGCCCATAACATATTATGGGGATCAAATCACATAAACGACAGAGGCCATAAAATAGAAGATTTCATTTCTAGACATGATCTGTGTCTATATAACACTAATTCACCAACATATTTACACCCAGGAACGGGTACGTACACATGCATAGATTTGACAGTTTGCTCTCCCTCACTGCTTTTGGACTATGAATGGAAGGTCGCTGATGACCTTCACAGCAGTGATCACTTTCCAATCACTCTTGAAAATAACACTAAAATTGATGATACAATTCCACAATGGAATATAAAGAAGGCCGATTGGGCTATGTTTGAAGCATTATGTAAAACTAGACTAAATAATGATACAGTATTCAACGCTGTTAATCCTATACAGCAATTTACCTCCGTTCTAATTTCAATTGCAGATGAATCCATTCCCAAGTCCTCAACGAACAGTAAGAGACCACAAAAACCTTGGGTAACCAAGGAATGCAAAGAAGCCATTAGACAACGCCGAGAAGCATTAAACACTTTCAACACTCGTCCAACGCCCGAAAATTTAAATAAATATCGTATTGCCCGGGCTAAAACTCGACGCACAATCAAAGAATGTAAGCGTGCATCCTGGAAGAAATATATTTCTTCTTTAAACTCTCGTTCCTCAATGAAACAAGTTTGGGATACTATTCGGAAAATAAATGGAAAAAGGAAACACAATTCTATTCGACACCTAAAAATAAACAATATCAATTTCAGTTCGAAACGTGACATAGCAAATATTCTTGCCGATAGTTTTTCGAAAAACTTATCATCATCTAATTATTCAGACGGCTTTAGAAGATTAAAATGTCAAAAAGAAAAGTCACGTTTAAAATTTACATCGAACAACACTGAAAATTATAACCAGCTGTTTTCTTTATTGGAGCTTAGGGAGGCATTAGACAAGGCCCATGATACATCCGCTGGGCCTGACGAAGTCCATTACCAGTTCTTGAAACACCTCCCAGAATCTTCTCTGACATTGCTTCTTAAAATCTTTAACGATTTATGGATTTCTGGTAATATACCTAAGAGCTGGAAAGAAGCAACTGTGATACCGATTCCCAAACCAGGCAAAGATAACGAAGATCCTAACAGCTATCGGCCTATTGCATTGACAAGCTGCATATGCAAAACAATGGAACGAATGATTAATTCTCGGCTTGTATGGTACTTGGAAAGTAACAATTTAATTTCTCCTTTCCAAAGTGGCTTCCGTTCTGGTCGTAGTACTAACGATCATCTGGTTAGACTGGAAACATTTATTCGCGATGCATTTATCAAGAAGGAACATTTAGTAGCAGTCTTCTTTGATTTAGAAAAGGCCTATGATACAACATGGAAGTACGGGATACTAAATGACCTGCACGATCTAGGTCTAAAAGGCCGTCTGCCCGCTTTCATCTCCAGTTTTCTCTCCGACAGAGAATTCAAAGTACGCGTGGGCTCTTCCCTCTCCGATATGCACCAGCAAGAGATGGGTGTGCCCCAGGGCAGTATTTTATCTGTGACGCTATTTAATATCAAAATCAATAGCATCACCAAGTGCTTAACACCCGGTGTGGATTGCTCTTTATATGTAGACGATTTTTTAATTTGTTATCGTTCAAAGCACATGCATACAATTGAAAGGCAACTTCAACAAAATATCAATAAGATCCACAATTGGGCCAGTAATAACGGTTTCAAATTTTCTAAATCGAAAACAGTATGCATGCATTTCTGTCAATTGCGAAGACATCATGATGACCCTAAACTCACGCTGGACGGAACACTTATTCCAGTTGTTGAGGAAACAAAGTTTTTGGGTATTATCTTCGACAGAAAACTGACTTTTATACCACACATCAAAAATTTGAAAGCTAAATGCTTAAAAGCTTTAAATTTACTAAAAGTAATTGCGCACACTGACTGGGGTGCTGATAAAAAAGTCCTCCTCAATTTGTATAGAACATTTATCCGTTCTATACTAGACTATGGATGCATTGTTTATGGTTCAGCTAGGAAGTCTTATTTGAAAATGCTTGACCCAATTCATCATCAGGGAATAAGACTTGCTCTAGGAGCATTCAAGACATCTCCATGCGAAAGCCTTCTCGCGGAAGCGAATGAACCACCCTTATCGCACCGCAGAGAAATGCTTTCTATACAGTACGCTCTTAGGTTAAGATCAAACCCTCTGAACCCTGCTTTTTCGGATGTTTTTTAACCAAAATACAAAACTTTGTACGAAAACAAACCAAATTGCCATATCTTCATTTGGCATTAGAATATCATCCAGTTTTGACACTATCAAAATTAATCTCCCAACAGTTCAGAACACGTTTGTCTCGGAAACATCACCTTGGCTCCTTAAGCAACCTAAAGTCATTTTTACGTTGCACGATGGGAGAAAATCTGAGACTAATCCTGTCGCTTTCCAGAACTCTTATCATGAACTCCTCAACGATTTTAAAAACTACACAAAAATTTTTACTGATGGATCAAAAGTTGATGACAAGGCTGCTGCAGCCTTCGTTAGTGGCAAGCACATAACCAAAGTGCGCTTGCCAAACGATGCGTCCATATTTTCAGCGGAAATCAGAGCAATAGACCTTGCTCTGAAATTTATTGAACAAAAGCGCATTTTAAATAGCATTATTTTCTGTGACTCTCTGTCAGTACTTCAGTCGCTACACCATAGAAAACTGGATAATCCATTACTAGTCCATACTCTCGTCAAAAACTCTGAGCTTAGCAAGTCCTGCAACATAGTATACTGTTGGCTACCTAGCCATATTGGTATTAGAGGTAATGAAGAAGCAGACCGGGCTGCTAAGATGGCTTTATCCCAAGAACCATCGGATTTTAAATTACCTTTTACTGATTTTAAACCTTGTATCAAAAAGTACCTACGTCAGAAGTGGCAGGCGTCATGGGACGATGCAGTCAATAACAAACTTCATGCTATCAAACCAACCCTGGGAGAATGGACTCCTTCCTACAGAGCTATCCGTAGGGAGGAGGTTGTCATTGCAAGAATCAGAATCGGTCATACATACATTACCCACTCCCACATACTGAAAGGTGAAGATCCACCAGAGTGCGTTTCTTGCAATGAGCCATTCACTGTTAAACACTTTATGACCGAGTGTTCCGACCTGCAACCTACGCGTGTTAAATACTATAATGTACATGACATGAAGGAACTTTTTGATACAATACAAATCACTTGTATTTTAGATTTCCTAAAGGAAGTAAATCTCTATTTTAAACTATAACTTGTATGCCATCACGTAGAATATTTTTATCTACTGCAAATATCACCTTTTATTTACAAAATCTTATCATCAACATAACACCATTTACATCTCCCGTTGATTGGGAAGCTTCATATTTTCCTGTCACCAACATCTTACCATTTTATATTGTTTTTCATATCGCTGGTCGATGTTAAACCTTTCTCATTTTTGAACATCTAACCTATTGTATGGCGCTAAATAGCCTAAAAGTGCTGGTGCGCCGTTAAAATTCAAGCAAACAAACAAACAAACAAACAAACAAATCCATATCTCTAAACATGGAATGAATGAAATTGTTGACGAGAGCTACTTTATCCTCGCCGTATATCGCATTTCCAGTCTTATCTAGAATTTTGACTTTCAGAATCAGGTAACTGCTGTTCAGATCGATGTAATATTCTAGTTGTCCTTTGAACTCGGTAGTGGATGAATCCATTAAAGATGAGTTCCGTGTTTTAGCAGGACTCTCGGTGCATCATTTTATTTCCTGCTCTCTGTGATTGTTTTATAATAATCAAAAACGTCTAAGTCTCTGAAGGTAACGTTCTGCTTTCTTAGTCTTTCTAGCTTTATGAGTGTGAAATACTCTGGAGGGGTGTTGTCGTCGTCTCCTTCGTCCTTGTACTTGCTCTGGCGTTAAGGGAATAGGAGTGTCTGAATAAGCTCTGTCCATTGCATTTATAGACGTTTCTAGTCAGCCGAACAAACACATTTAGCCTCAACGCGTAATTTCAAGTCGTGCAATCCTCGTGGCATCATCGGTTTAAACACATGAGCCCCCCCCCCTCACCCCCAACCAACGAAGAAAGGCCGATTTTATCATATATCCAAAACCATGTCCTTGCTGTCGAGTTTGACTCCTTGGTACACTGGATACATGAGTTACAAGTCTTTACAGAATCGTTTTCGAAAATGGAGTTTCACAGGGACTTTGCCTTTGGTTAGTGGAATATTTTGACCTAGATCTCCTTTTATAGCAATGTTGACAGTGTAGAAATACGACTTACTGACGGGTAAATAGTGCGAATGTACAAATTTGCGGTAGGTATTTCCACCTTCCTGCTTAGTGTTCGTTGCAGAATCTACTTTGAAAGGAATGACACGCAGTAACGGTACGGAGGTGTGTCCCACTACCTTGTACTCAATCATATCGGAGTACGCAAAGATCAAATGAAGTCCTTCGTTCAGTTCACAGAAGAAATAAAATATTCCATATTACTGTTGATCTTCGGCTTGAGATTAGGAGTCATTTTTGTGTCTCCACCGACATTTTCAAAAAAGTCGCAAATAATACTGATGGACAACATTTGGGTATTCGAAAATATTATTAATAGGCGACAAGTCACTTATGGTATTCGAGGGTGACACATTTTTTTTGCTCTGTTCAGGGATTTACCAAATGTTGTCTCGAACCTTACAGAAATTCTTACCCACCAAATTTTCATTGCTACAATAATAGCCTGGCGAGATTTCCTAAGTGTAAATAGTGGAAAACGGATTAGCTGGATTTTTTTATACCTGAAAAACGGATTTAATTATTCATGACTTGGTGCAATTGTTCGTTTATGATTTCGACTTTAAAAGTGCTTTGCTTTTCTGTGATGTTTTGGATTTGTGTAGAGTGAATGATTTCTATCAAAACCACTTCCCAACTGGCTTCGTGATCTAATTGGATAGCCTTGGATAATTTGACCGAGTAACAGCAAAAATCCGTTCTTGGTAAACGCTTCGATTGAACTGTCACTGGGTAACGTTAATTGAAACTGATTGTTCTTGTTCATAATTACACGTCTGCTGTCCGATGGGTCACTCGAAATCAGAGGAGTATATCAAAGATGATTGTTTTGCTTATTGCTGGAGTGGTAACTGACGTTGAAGGCAAGACTCCCATTGTTCCCGTTAGAGAAGTATTTTAGAGAAGGATTAGGATGAAGGTAAAAGATGTAACTGCTTGTTTCTATCCTTGTTCCAAAATCAAATTTGCAATGGAAGCACCCATGACACAATACACCACAAAAATTTGGAACAAAACTACGATTTGCGTTCTAGCTACACGTTCTACACATCACACCTATAGGGCTGCTTTTGTATATCTTTCAGAGAAGAAGTTGGGCAAAATTTGGTCACTGTAGTAGTGGTAGATGAGACTGTATTGAATTGCTCTTGTTCATAGACACGAAACCTTTTTACCAATGCCCTCCAAATCTCCTACTGCCAACACTCCACTTTTCGTGGGGACAGCCATCGTCGTGAACGTACAAAACAGGTGCTTCAAAACAGTCACGTTGTTGTCGCGAGTCACATCCTGCGGGGCAAGTCCTATGCTGCGTCCCCCTGCGGGTTCGGGGTTGTAGAATAGGCCCGACGTGCCTCGCCACGTGTCGTAAAAGGCGACTAAGTAGAGGCAACCTGTTTGCCGTGGGTTGCGTCCCGTGTCGGGGGAGGAAAGGATCCTGGTAGTTGCAACACACTACTTTGGCCTCTACTTCTCTTAGACGGGTGGTCGAGATGGGCCCGGTCTCGACAAATCGGCTGGTCACGCCGAGCCCTAGGAAGTCTTTATTAACTCTCTCACCTCCTTTTACTTTCTCCTTGTATCTCTTTTGATACCACCGTTGCCCATATATTCTATTCCTATATCTTTCCCTTTTCCAAATCTTAGAAGACTTCCTAGAAGGCGGTGGCTCAACGGGTCAATCGGGGGGTAATTTTACTGACCCTAGAAATTGGCGACTTCAGGGTCATCCAAAGGTAATTTTATCAACTGAGTATGGCATCTGTGTATCCTTGGCACTTTAAAAGTGTCCCCTTGTTGGGCTCCTTGGTGGGTGGGGAGCACGGGTGCTGAATTTTAAAATCTTGCCATCATGGAAAAAAAATCCAATAAACGTACTAAACCACTGTCTGACTCTGATGAAGAACCACGTGGCGTGGAATCATTTCCACGCTTCATGGTTATTCAATCAAAAGATGATGCTAAACCGCTTTCAGGTTTATCTCCATTTATTATCGAGAAAACCATTACGAGATCGATTGGCACACCAAAAAGTGTGAAAAAACTAAAATCGGGTTGCCTTCTTGTAGAGTGTGAGCGAAAGGGGCAAACAGACAATATCATGAAAATGAAAACATTCTTTGATATTCCAGTGACCTCATTCGCCCACACTACACTGAATTCGTCCAAAGGCGTAATACGATGTCGTGACTTGGCTGGAGTCACCGACGCAGATATCATCGAAGGGATGAAACATGAAGGTGTCACTGCAGTGCGAAGAATACGTATTAAACGTAATAACGCCCTGCAGGACACCAATACATTTGTACTCACCTTTAATAAACCGACAGTGCCCAAAGTGGTCAAGGTTGGGTTTTTACAAGTAAAGGTCGAGATCTACATTCCAAACCCCCTTCGATGCTATAAGTGTCAAAAATACGGCCATCACGAAGATCGATGTTCCAGAGCCAAGGTATGTGGCCGATGCGGAGAACACTCTCATCAGGAAGCTGATTGTAGAGCAACTCCGCATTGTGTCAACTGTGGCAAGGAACATCACGCCAGTTCCAAAGATTGTGATACATGGAAACAGGAGAAGGAAATTCAGAGGGTAAAGTTTACTTCGAACATTCCCTACCCAGAGGCCAGAAAGCTTGTCCAGGCAAAAACATCCCTTCCTGGCCCATCCTTCTCCACAGTCGTAAAGCACAATCCAAAAAGCACGAAGGACGCCCAAACACAGACGGATCAGCCCGATTCAACCACATGTGCCAACATCCCTAATTATAAGCCACAGAAAAGCACAACATCAACTCAGACAACAACTAATAACAATCCACCACCAAAATCACCAAGACAGAAACACAAAGCACAAACAAATAAACAGCAAAAGGGGTCAGATGACCCCATTAAACTGTACAACAGGTTTGGAGACTTTGAGAGCATGGATGCAGAAGAAACTGCTCCGTGTACTCAAAGTAGCTCCAAACCTAATAAAACTAAATATACTCCCGTACTTCCTCCAGACAAATAACAACACATGCTTCCACCGCGAATAGTCTAACCTAGTTCCAGAATCTCCAGCATAACATTAGAATGAAGAACACCATCATACAATGGAATTGTCGAGGACTTAAAACAAACTACAATGATATTCTTCTGCTTTTAAATGAACACGATCCTGCTGTACTATGTTTACAGGAAACATTCCTGAAAGAGACAGATAAAATTACTTTTAAAAACTTTTCCCTGTTTAATGCGTACTTTCAAAACGCAGACAGGGCCTCAGGAGGAGTCTCTATTGCTGTGAACAATAGAGCCCCTCACAGAGTCGTTCCTTTAAACACAAATTTACAAGCCATTGCTGTAAGTGTCACTCTACATCGAGTGATTACTTTTTGTTCCATTTACTTACCACCAAACACCAACCTAGTACAAAAGGAATTAGACAATCTTGTTGAACAACTTCCCGCGCCCTTCGTTTTACTCGGGGATTTTAATGCCCATAACATTTTATGGGGATCAAATCACATAAACGACAGAGGCCATAAAATAGAAGATTTCATTTCTAGACACGATCTGTGTCTATATAACACTAATTCATCAACATATTTACACCCAGGAACCGGTACGTACACATGCATAGATTTGACAATTTGCTCTCCCTCACTGCTTTTGGACTATGAATGGAAGGTCGCTGATGACCTTCACAGCAGTGATCACTTTCCAATCACTCTTGAAAATAACACTAAAATTGATGATACAATTCCACAATGGAATATAAAGAAGGCCGATTGGGCTATGTTTGAAGCATTATGTAAAACTAGACTAAATAATGATACAGTATTCAACGCTGTTAATCATATACAGCATTTTACCTCCGTTCTAATTTCAATTGCAGATGAATCCATTCCCAAGTCCTCAACGAACAGTAAGAGATCGCAAAAACCTTGGGTAACCAAGGAATGCAAAGAAGCCATTAGACAACGCCGAGAAGCATTAAAAACATTCAACACTCGTCCAACGCCCGAAAATTTAAATAAATATCGTATTGCCCGGGCTAAAACTCGACGCACAATCAAAGAATGTAAGCGTGCATCCTGGAAGAAATATATTTCTTCTTTAAACTCTCGTTCCTCAATGAAACAAGTTTGGGATACTATTCGGAAAATAAATGGAAAAAGGAAACACAATTCTATTCGACACCTAAAAATAAACAATATCAATTTCAGTTCGAAACGTGACATAACAAATATTCTTGCCGATAGTTTTTCGAAAAACTCATCATCATCTAATTATTCAGATGCCTTTAGAAGATTAAAATCTCAAAAAGAAAAGTCGCGTTTAAAATTTACATCGAACAACACTGAAAATTATAACCAGCTGTTTTCTTTATTGGAGCTTAGGGAGGCATTAGACAAGGCCCATGATACATCCGCTGGGCCTGACGAAGTACATTACCAGTTCTTGAAACACCTCCCAGAATCTTCTCTGACATTGCTTCTTAAAATCTTTAATGATTTATGGATTGCTGGTAATGTACCTAAGAGCTGGAAAGAAGCAACAGTGATACCGATTACCAAACCAGACAAAGATAACGAAGATCCTAACAGCTATCGGCCTATTGCATTGACAAGCTGCATATGCAAAACAATGGAACGAATGATTAATTCTCGGCTTGTATGGTACATGGAAAGTAATAATTTAATTTCTCCTTTCCAAAGTGGCTTCCGTTCTGGTCGTAGTACTAACGATCATCTGGTTAGACTGGAAACATTTATTCGCGATGCATTTATCAAGAAGGAACATTTAGTAGCGGTCTTCTTTGATTTAGAAAAGGCCTATGATACAACATGGAAGTACGGGATACTAAATGACCTGCACGATCTAGGTCTAAAAGGCCGTCTGCCCGCTTTCATCTCCAGTTTTCTCTCCGACAGAGAATTCAATGTACGCGTGGGCGCTACCATCTCCGATATGCACCAGCAAGAGATGGGTGTGCCCCAGGGCAGTATTTTATCTGTGACGCTATTTAATATCAAAATCAATAGCATCACTAAGTGCTTAACTCCCGGTGTGGATTGCTCTTTATATGTAGACGATTTTTTAATTTGTTATCGATCAAAGCACATGCATACAATTGAAAGGCAACTTCAACAAAATATCAATAAGATCCACCATTGGGCCAGTAATAATGGTTTTAAATTCTCTAAATCGAAAACAGTATGCATGCATTTCTGTCAATTGCGAAGACATCATGATGACCCTAAACTCACGCTGGACGGAACACTTATTCCAGTTGTTGAGGAAACGAAGTTTTTGGGTATTATCTTCGACAGAAAACTGACTTTTATACCACACATCAAGAATTTAAAAGCTAAATGCTTAAAAGCTTTAAATTTACTAAAAGTAATTGCGCACACTGACTGGGGTGCTGATAAGAAAGTCCTCCTCAATTTGTATAGAACATTTATCCGTTCTATACTAGACTATGGATGCATTGTTTATGGTTCAGCTAGGAAGTCTTATTTGAAAATGCTTGACCCAATTCATCATCAGGGAATAAGACTTGCTCTAGGAGCATTCAAGACATCTCCATGCGAAAGCCTTCTCGCGGAAGCGAATGAACCACCCTTATCGCACCGCAGAGAAATGCTTTCTATACAGTACGCTCTTAGGTTAAGATCAAATCCTCTGAACCCTGCTTTTTCGGCTGTTTTTCAACCAAAATACAAAACTTTGTACGAAAACAAACCAAATGCCATACCTTCATTTGGCATCAGAATATTATCCAGTTTTGACACTATCAAAATTAATCTCCCTACAGTTCAGAATACGTTTGTCTCGGAAACACCACCTTGGCTCCTTAAGCAACCCAAAGTGATTTTTACGTTGCACGATGGGAGAAAATCTGAGACGAATCCTGCCGTTTTCCAGAACTCTTATCATGAACTCCTCAACGATTTTAAAAACTACACAAAAATTTTTACTGATGGATCAAAAGTTGATGACAAGGCTGCTGCAGCCTTTGTTAGTGGCAAGCACATAACCAAAGTGCGCTTGCCAAACGATGCGTCCATATTTTCAGCGGAAATCAGAGCAATAGATCTTGCTCTGAAATTTATTGAACAAAAGCGCATTTTAAATAGCATTATTTTCTGTGACTCTCTGTCAGTACTTCAGTCGCTACACCATAGAAAACTGGATAATCCATTACTAGTCGATATTCTCGTCAAAAACTCTGAGCTTAGTAAGTCCTACAACATAGTATACTGTTGGCTACCTAGCCATATTGGTATTAAAGGTAATGAAGAAGCAGACCGGGCTGCTAAGATGGCTCTATCCCAAGAACCATCGGATTTTAAATTACCTTTTACTGATTTTAAACCTTGTATCAAAAAGTACCTACGTCAGAAGTGGCAGGCGTCATGGGACGATGCAGTCAATAACAAACTTCATGCCATCAAACCAACCCTGGGAGAATGGACTCCTTCCTATAGAACTATCCGCAGGGAGGAGGTTGTCATTGCAAGAATCAGAATCGGTCATACATACATTACCCACTCCCACATACTAAAAGGTGAAGATCCACCAGAGTGCTTTTCTTGCAATGAGCCATTCACTGTTAAACACTTTATGACCGAGTGTTCCGACCTGCAACCTACACGTGTTAAATACTATAATGTACATGACATGAAGGAACTTTTTGATACAATACAAACCACTTGTATTTTAGATTTCCTAAAGGAAGTAAATCTCTATTTTAAACTATAACTTGTATACCATCACGTAGAATATTTTTATCTAATGCAAATATCACCTTTTATTTACAACATCTTATCATCAACATAACACCATTTACATCTCCCGTTGATTGGGAAGCTTCATATTTTCCTGTTACCAACATCTTACCATTTTATATTTAACTATTGTTTTTTTTATATATATCGCTGGTCGATGTTAAACCTTTCTTGTTTTTGAACATGTAACGTATTGTATGGCGCTAAATAGCCTAAAAGTGCTGGTGCGCCGTTAAAATTCAAGTAAACAAACAAACAAACTGAAATACCAGGATGTACATATTGCTCATCTGATGGCAAACGCTCGTCCTTGTTTGACTACATTTTGATACCCTCCTCCAAAATAGATTTAGTTCATAGTGCTAATATTGAAGATCATCATCATCTCAATTTATCTGATCATTTACCTGCACGAGTAGAGTTGTTAGTTCCTGAGGAACTCGTGGTATCAACATTTTCCAGATATCCAGTTACAATTAACTGGCAAAAGGTTTCTTCAGAACAACAGGAGGGGTACAGGAATGAAATCAATGAGCACCTGAACTCAATGGAGCTATTTGTAAATAGTATTGCGGATGTACAAAACACCCTTGTTACTGTCGCGACTGTTTTACGCAACACAGCTGATAAAATGCTTCCCCAAAAAACATTCCTCCCACACTTAAAACCTTACTGGAAATGTTTTAATGTGGCTGAACTGCATAAAGAGATGAAAAGAAAACGATTGTTATGGATAAAAGGTGAACGGCCACGTGGGACACAATTTATAACGTATGCAGAATACAAAAATGCCAAAACGAAATTTCAGAAAACAATTAAACAAGGCAAAATACCAGTACGAACAAGAACAATTCAATGAGCTGGAAAAATCAAACTTGGCTTCTTCTATAAAATCTGCATAGCTAAAGGTTCATTTCTATGGAAAATTATATTCCACAGTAGAATCCTTGACTTCTTGATACATGAGAGCGAGACCGTTGGGTTTGTTAAAGATATATATCGTGTTCTTTTGAAATACCAGCTTGGCGGGTTTTTCCACCTATACGTGAACACTCTTTATTCTACCCCGAAATCGGCATGGAGGAGGAATATTGAAATGTCAGTTCACTGCTGCGAAGAATCATTATGGAGATCTTAACTTGAAATGAGACATGAGCGTTTACATTATGCAAGTGTCCATACTAATTTTCAATCACTTGCAGTTTGGGAATTTGGTAAATGTGTACCTAATAAAACTTGGACTTTCGCTAACATTGCTTATTTAACTATGTGTCCCATTACAATAGAGAAGGAAAATAATATGTTTGAAAAGATAATAGATGCCATCGACATCCTAGACTCCCACTGGCTTTTATGTCAGGACAATGACACCCTACTTTATATCCTTTTGGGCAAGAGAATGGACATCTTTGATTCTATGGATGACCAATCATGGCAAGAGATTGATTATAGACGGAACCAAGCATATGTTACTATTCTGCAACGCCCTAAATGACGAGCGTAACACTATGTTTGACAAAATAATAGATGCCATCGACATCCTAGACTCCCAATGGCTTTTATGTCAGAACAATGACACCCTACTTCATATCCTTTTGGGCAAGAGAGTGGACATCTTTGATTCTATGGATGATCAATCATGGCAAGCATTCATGTGTGTGATGGCTGATGGAATAGACACAATTTACAGAAGAGCAAATGAACTTGAAAGTGATATCCCATAGTATGCTTGTTCAGTAAATTAAGGAAATCGACACAATTCATTTATATCTAATAAATAACTCACATGTGTTCTAAGTGAGTGAGAACATGATAATCAATTTAAATCGTTTTAGTTAAATGTAAATAATTCCAATTCCATTATTTCTCCTCTCTTAATCTATGTTGCGTATATAACTCGTTTGCAACGAGTTCTCTCATGCATGTGTTTTGATATTACGTTCTCTTTCCTTTTGCTGCTATATAGTGTACTGTAAGTAATTTAATCACAAACTATGTTCATAACGTTTTTGTATTTACGAAACATTGACTGAATGAAATCTCATCTGAAGAGGAAATAAAGAAAGTCAGTCAGTCAGTCATATAAGGTTTGATTTACACCTTGGTATTTAAGAGTAGAGTCACATTTTCTACAATTCTTTCCACTGCACGTGACAGTAATATCGTTTAAATTTAGGTCATTTTGTATATGAGCTCAGAAAAGCTGTATAGTGCTAAATTAAGAATGGGTGCACTATACTATGATTTCAGTGGTAAAAACTTGCTGATGCATGGAATTGACGATAGCTGAGCTGTCCATTCGCTTTGGGACTGTGCGTGCATGACTTATATTGTCCCTGGTGAACTTGTTACAATGAGAACCCGATCCTACAGTGCATGCTACAAAATCATGTATCCTTGGTAAAACAGTTTTACCCTTAATGACGATTGTTGACTTAATGATCACAATAGACCTGAAATCATTTTTGCATGGGACTTGAAAAGGCATTATTACATTTTCTATAGCGTTTTGATTTGTATGTAAGGTTACATACACTCTCACTAAATGAATCAACATACATATATGAAAGTCATTTAGTGTTTCGTATGAGAATTAGCTAGACGCGAACTTTCAAAAGATGATCGGTTAATTAAAATTAGATAACTGTGACCTAGCAGAAAAGCATCTGACTGATGTAATGAATGCATTTGAAATTGCGTGTACAAGCTACTATTGTAAATGTGAAGAATTCCTAACCATACCTCTTCTAACCATACATCTTTCGGACATAATTATAAGCAAGGAGGATGACACATCTGCATTAAACAATATCCAGCAAGTAAACCTAACTGAAAGTGTAATACGTACTCTACTATTTTTTTGAAAAACATGCATTCTACATACCATCGTTAACCAGTAGTTCATCACAAAAATTGAACATGACACAATCTTATGACACAATCTTACGACACAATCTTGCGACACAATCTTATTACACAATCTTACGACACAATCTTATGGCACAATCACTTGGTGGAACAAGCTTACTATTGTGTTGCATGCTTTCGAATTGTGTTGCAGTCTTTTTTCAAGACAATGTAATGGGTACCACGTTTATTTTGTTCTCTTCAAGGTCAAAATCGCCTTCAATATCGCACTGTTCTTTCCGCTTAATAACCTAAAGTCGTGTGCTTATTACGGATATATGGTCTTAAACTTAGTAACAAACTAAGATCGAAAATCAACAAGTCTAGTGATGTGATGTGTGATGCGATTTGGATTTTCAACGTAGCTTTAACAGATTTTTAATCATACCGTTACGATGTCTGCAATGTGGTAGTTGTTAGTGATGTCTAGCACTGGGACACAGACATGGAGCATGATATCCCACCTGGTCACATTAATCTGACACCAGGCCGTCGAGTGCTAACACTAACCTCTTAATTCTGAACTCCAAGCGTGACAGCTGTTAGTACCTGTTTCATAAGCATTTGGAATGACAAAGCAAGACGAGAATAGAATGCACGACCTTCCGCATCCGAGGCAAACGTTATAATCACTAGGCTACCTGAGCGGTCCCAACACGTTTAGTAAATTCAGCAACTAGTTTATTTCCATGAAATACAGAGTGGAAATCTGTGATGAAATTACATCATTGTAAATTCAATCCCTATTAGTCCTAAACGCTCTATCACAAATGGAAAAAAAGGTATTCCGACTAAATTCCATTGATGTTTAAACTTAATTCCAATCTTGAATTTACTGAAGTACCATTAAATTGGAACAATTATGTACTATCAGTCGTGATGTATCCCAATGATATATTCAAAATGTCTCTAAATGAATTCACAATAATCCCTAAATAATTATATTTCCCCAAAACTATTAATGAGCACTTGGTAAAGCCATGAATAATTCAAACGAACAAATTCTCTAAAATTCACAATAATCCCGAAATAATTATTTTTTCCGAAAACTAAAATGAGCACATCGTAAAGCCATGAATAATTCAAACGAACAAATTCTCTAAAATAAACCCTAACTAAAAGAATCATTCCGCTGGACCGATGTTAATGTACAAATGAGAATTATATTGATCATTACGTTTATATAAAAGTTTAATACAGAAAAAGAGGACCAGAACGAGCGTCAAAAGTTCATTTCAAAACCATTATATCTTGTCAACAAGATCACCTATATTACTTCAAGATTAGCATGCTACCTTGAAAAGATCAGGTAGACCATTTTTTCTCGAGGATAATATAATTGTCCTGAACTAGAATCCAATTCAGTATCTTCACATGCAAACAATATTTATCTTCATATATAATCTACAGTCATCAACAAACGTTATCGATGCAAATTTATTTTTACAAAACTAAAACATTAATCAGGTCTATTACTCATACTATAAATTATGTCCGAAGATCACTCACATAATACAAATTAATTCTACATAACATTCTAGTGTGTGAAACTTGGTATACGTATCAGTCATCATCTAGAAGTTTTTCCAGTGCCACAATGACGATGCTAGTGCTACAATGCGATCATGAAGGCCCACATCATGTGTAAAATATTAGAAATTTGCTGTGGCTACTTACACTTTGTTGTATGACGTTAAAGAATTGTGATTTATGGGGTGAAACTTTACATTATTCTATATCATTATTAGAAGCTTTCAACGTCACTTGTCATTAACGTTTCTCATTACATTTTCCTTTCCACTCTTTATTTCAACGGTATTTGCATGGTGAATCTTGGCAAGGTTACATGTTAATAACAGAATGTTTTTCTAGGGGAACAGTTCTAATATGATGAATGCCAAGTGACACTTGTCCCTACCATGAGTTTGTATAACGCAATATATATATAGATAAAATTTATCTTTTCACATTATCAAACTACGGAATGTCTCAGTCCATGTAACGGATCATTGTTTTACTTTATCTATTTATATATATATATGTATGTATATATCTATATATATATATATATATATCTATCTATCAATATATATATATATATATATATATATATATATATATATATATATATATATATATATATATATATATATATATAACCACAGATGACGTATGCGTTATTTGACGTGACCTTCATTTATTGTGTATGCTTAATAGCTTTATATCCGTTTGATATTCAGAGATAAAATTTATCTTTTCACATTATCAAACTACGGAATGTCTCAGTCCATGTAACGGATCATTGTTTTACTTTATCTATTGCACCTTCCTTTATACTCAGTCGCAGTGATGGAAATTAATACGCTCGACAATAATGTGTTTCTTCGTCAGTTAACAGTGGCATGTCATGCACTGATCGAGTTTCAGTCTGTAGAAGAGATGCACGATGCAGGTGTGTCAAATACGCAATAGATTCAATTGCTAGCCATCTCTGATTTAGTTTCTATGAGGGTTGACATTTTTCAAATGATTAGTTTGATGATCCAAAATTTCCATTTGGAATTAGTTTTCAGCAACTGTTGATTTGAGGCTGAGAGAAGAAATCCTAGTATGAATATATATCATCGTAAAATATGTTATGCATAGTTCATTTGGGGTGTTGATACTAAAGGTCAATACTCCAAGGTCAATATGTTTAACTTCCAGTACACGTTCCTCTCTGCATAGAACGAAAAAACCATTTAAGATTAGCAACAGAAATTTTATTTGTACCAGTCATTATTATAATGTGTGCCGGATACCATATTGGATGTAACGGGATGAAACCGGGTGGAACTGGATCTTGTGAAGTCATATAACTAAAGCACGTATATGAGATGTTTATCGATATACTCAATTTAAATCTCTTACACCAATCTATACACCATAATGCTTATGTCTCACTCACTAAACTAAAATAACTGAAAACTACATCTTCATACAAAATATATCAATAGATACAACAAATGGTATCTTTTGCCAATGGACACGATCAATGTATTGTTGATGGTTATTGTTTGGATATATAAACGAATATGATCAATTTATTATTAATCAATAAGTAGTATGGTGCTTTTATCTTATAACATCGCTCACGATGAATGGGTGAGGATCCTACCCTACAGGCCTGGGGATGGATTAAACTATAAGCTAGCCATCTGCAGACATGTTGATCTGGAACTTTCATTTGGCCCTCGTACTGAGACGACCAGTATCATTCATGGAATGAACATTGCCGAAATCACCACAGACTGCAGAATCGGATTTAAACACTAAACAGCTGTTTTATAACGAATACAGTGACGTACTGTACACATGCGTAAAACATTCACAGACTTGTCATACACGAAACATTACCTTTATTTACGTGGAAGATAGAGCCACAATTGCGATGCAGTTACATAGTACTAGATAAATATTTTTAGTTTTCCATTTCGCGCTCCTTTACGTTTTTAACTTTTAAACACTTTGAAATTTTGAGTTAAATTAGTTTTTTTTCCTTGTTAATAAAATTATTGTCGCGTATCATGTTTTGGGTGAAGTTTTTGTTTTAAAGATTTAAGGTAAATGACATCAGGTTTCGTTTATATTATACCTTTAGCTCTATAGAAAGTTGTCTAGGACAGACACATGAAGCTTAATATTTTCATATTTTGTCAGTATGTGCTACGTTTATATTATTGTCGTGTTTATAATGCAAAGGTCAATACTTCATGATTTCCTTGGTTTCTTGACATCTTAAATTGTGTTTTGAAGTAGATGGGGTGACCAGGGATTTACTTATGATGGCATCTCATGTATATCAGCATGATTAAATCTTGAAAATCATGACCACTGGTCATTTTTTCCCAGTTTGTGGGATTTCGTTAAATGCCGTTTGAGATGGACTCGTGATACTAGGTTTTCTTTCATGTCTCCTCGTTTACCACACAGTTCAATCACATAAGCTATGGTGAGATTATTTCATATTGTTCTTTTCAATTTGATAACATCTGCATGACATGCCAGGAACAAAACTCTGAATCTGATTTTAAAAGTGGACACAATCTCCGTTTCGTCCTTTAAGACTAAACAGAATTTTCATTTTATCAAATCGCTAGCATCATTTGACAAGTATGATAAGATCTGCAATATTTACCGTTGTAATTTTTGGCCAATATAAGTGATTCATGATCTTTTGAAAAGTCTTATTTATCTCTAAATGACCAACCAAATGAGTTTCATAGGCCAGATAAAGAATATATATCTGTACAATTCTGGAACCTCAGTTTGATAGTTCTTGGCCCGCTCTTCACCAGAAGTACCTTGAGTGGTCTCCATTTTCTCATGATAATCCCATTTTTAACGAAATAAAAAGTAGGTGCTTCTGTGGATTCAATTTCACTATTGTACCTTTGAATAAAACAGGATATATCGTTATCATTTTCCTTTTCTACGACAAGTGATTGTTATCTGTCACCCATAGCAGTTAAAATAGAATCATTGTGATTACTACCACTTGATTGATCCAAACGCGAAATGAAAGTGACGTCATCAACAACCGGACCAATACATCTCAGATAACATATTTTCCTGATCAACATAATTCGTAAGAGCTTTCTTTGACACAGTTCTAGTAACTTTACAAGCTGGATATAAATCACGATTTTAGAAAAATTGTCTCTAGCAAAGTTATTGCCTTGCATTGAATGAATGCCCTTAATGGGTAAAGAAAACTGTTTTCCGACTGTCACGGGTTCGATGACTGAGAAAAAGAAATGAGGTTGGCCGAATCACCCATGAGTAATATAAAACCCATCGGCATGAATTGTCAATAATTATCCATAATAAAAATTAAACTGGGGTTTATTAGACCCAGCAACAGATATCTTGACCTCTTAGAAATAACATTATTTGGAATAGATCTGTCTTGATTCTGTTTCGTATTTGTCAATTTGAATGAATCCAAAATAACCTGTTCTTTCCTCTTGGAATATGTGCTCGAAGGAAGAGATACGGATTTCTGATTAATCTTATCAGAAGCTTGTTTTCAAAAGGTTGTGCCAGATTGAATTTTAAAAGGGCTTGGCTGAAATAATTTTCTCCAGAAGACTGCTGATTCGAAGACTTGCATAGAAAGGAAACTTTATGCGCTTAAGAAATACTCATCACCAGTACGAGCAGCATTTTCTGAAGTTTCGACCTTGTGCTCATCAAGATAATGTCACTATGGACGAATTTCTTCAACTCCTCAACTAGTAGGAGTTGTGTAAGATTTTCGTAATCTTAATTAAACTGTTTTTAGAAGAGCATCCCTTTCAACTTTTCGTGCTTTGTCCAATACAAAATTCGACATAGGTCTGAGCAGTAGATTGTTTTGAATGTTTGATACTTTTTCCATAAGCCTCAGATAACAACTCATAGAATACAACGAGACCACAAAAAAAGAACTTACCGTATTGCGAATTAAATCACAAAATAAATCAATTAATTTCGGATACACGTCCTAGTAATTTATGGTCCTGAATAAAACTCAGTAAAAGACTCGAAGAAATCCAATGAGGTCATATGGACAACATTCTTTGCATACAAGGGGCATGCAACGTGGAATCAATTGCCCATTGAAGTTAAACAAAAACGACACATAATCTCTTTCAAGTATGCTTCTAAACCTCGACATTTGCGACTGCAAGAACAAAACAACAATACCTAATAATGTTTCTTACCTTAAATATTTTCAACACTTTATATGTTTTCTAATTTCATAGTGTTTCTTTTTGATTTTTTTTTTGTCATATCAGTATATATGTTGCAAAGCACTTAGAGCTTCTGAAGATTAGGCGCTATACAAAGTCATCATTATTAGAAGTATTATTAAAGTATTCCAGGTATGACCTTCACTGAACGAAATGAATACAAAAATAAAAAATATAAAAAGTTGTTTATCACTGTACTTATTTTAAGATAAAATGTTTCTATTATTAGGTATTTACATCAATGAAATAAAATTTAAAAATTCAGTAAAGTCAAACATAGAAATATATTTATTTTCTTTGGGGGGCCGGGACCTAACTCGCTCCATACTGATTATACTATGGATATTTCGAAATCAGTTCTTTTGTCTCTGTTTGAAACGTTCATGACCATATGTTCGTGTCGATTTCGACCTTACACTGAAAGGTTACTAGTATAAATAGCACAGCCGAAAACATTGCAATCAAAAAACGTTTCGCATTGTCCAATTACTGCAGGATTGATTCATTTTGTATCATAAAAATCTATGTTCATCGATTTTTGTTGCAGACTTGTTTCTTAGTCTTGGTTTAATTGGGAACAATGTATAAATTATCTTCCGAGCCAGATGAACAGATTTTTAAACCTTGGCATGTACAATACAAATTAATACTTTGGACGACAATAGAAACTAATATCACAAAGAACACGATACTTGTATTATGAGTGGATTACATATAAAATCATACACCTAAACTGATATACCTACTGTTTATAATCACAGGTAGAATTAAAGAAAATTAAATGCAATTAAGGCACGTCATATTCTTGTGATCTAACTAGTTCCATCTTGTTTTAAAATTACAAGATATTAAATATAGCATTATTCATATCTTACGTGTATACACTGAAAATACAATGATGAAGTTAATGAAGGCCTAATAGCCGTCTTATAAAGTTAAATAATTTACCTTTTGATGAAATAACTTAGTAATATCATTACTGTATAAGTTAGTAGTGTGTTGATTTTTTGATACCATCTCCACATTGCCAGTGAAGATATTTGTGTTTATCCAATCCATTTTCCTTTTGAACTGTTTTCTAATACTGTAACATTCTTACGTATCATCAGTAGAAGTCTCAATGACAATATTTTTATTACCACATCGAAGAACTAATGGTTTGCACTTTTTTCCAATAGAAGCTATTCACGCAGATAAATTTGTAATTGTTCTTTTGCCTCTTTGTAACATTAATGGCTGACGTGTGATTAATTCTTGCAGTTACACGACCCAGTTTGGCTATAAACGTGTTTATACAAACGCAATGTTCATTTCTGGACATCACAAACAACATAACAAGACCTTTTTAAACGAATATAACCATAATTCTTAGAGAGGAAAAAAACTAGATTCACTTATCTAAAGAGACTCCGCTGGTTGACAGATTTTTCATGAGGAGCTAAACTAAACGTAACTATGCATGTCAAAATTGGCATCATAATTTAAACAGTAAGAATCTTGAAAATGGATCATCTTAGGCTCTGTAGACACTTGGACAAGGCATGCTCATGGTTGGCTGAGTGTAGTATAGCCATTTTGAAAAACAATTTTCTTAATATTCATACATATTTTGTCTATACTACTTTGAAATCGAAAACAAAAATAAAATATATAGCGGGCGG
The DNA here is from genome assembly GCA_029339505.1 of Unio delphinus. NCBI lineage: Eukaryota > Metazoa > Mollusca > Bivalvia > Unionida > Unionidae > Unio > Unio delphinus. The sequence continues at coordinate 14,519,990 of JAQISU010000042.1, forward strand.
TCTATGATCTCTACTTCCAATACTACTGTTGCTAATGACGATACCATAATGCACAGTGTTTTTCGTACGGTCTGACCTTCAGAACATTAGTCAACTAGACATTCTTTGTTGAGGTAGTCGCAGGGTCTATTGCACAGACGTTGTGTTTGTAAGGTAAGGCAATCTAAATATTCAAAATACTTTAATTTCAAACTAATTATCAATTTCTCTTAACGATGAGAAAGGGAGAGGAAATAAAAAAAATACGAAGGCAACTTGTTCGTATTTATGGCTAATGGCTTTTAGATGAGCCTCCGATACCTTTTTATCTATATTTATATCTATAAAATATTTGATTGAGAAATAAGAGATGTTGAGTAACCTGGCTTCAAGCGTTTGTATTTCTTATATTAAAGTTAAGACTACAAATTTATTTCCAAATTAACAACTTTTGTTTTAAATTAAAATTCTTGATCAATGATTAATAAGTCTGGATGCAAATCTTTTTTTAATTTTCATTCCACAATAATTATAAAACGTTCCCATGATTGAACACGCTACGGCATGACAGACAATTAATTAAATTTGCATAACAATGCCTATAAATGTAGGACGAAACAAAGTGTAAGAAATAGAAACGAATCCCTTTATAAACCAAACTAATTTGATACGACTCCTATGCCATCCACCGAATGATTAACTTACCATCCAATTTCAAACAAAAAATTTAAAGAATCCATATCACTGTAACTATATCAAGTCAGTTATGTGTTAAGTGAGAGAAGAATAACTAAACTGACACATTCACACATATAAATATAAAGTTATCCAATTACATAAAAGACTGAGGAGGAGAGAAGGATTTTAGTTTTAGTTGTGGAAGATCAAAGACACAAATCAGACAAATAATCTCACATCAAACACACAATGAGTGAAAATACTTTTAGGAGAATCGATGTATTTTAGAGATCTAGGTGACTCTGAAACGTTCCTTTGGATTGTTAGCAGAACGATATTTAACACATGAACCACTGCTTTACTAATCTCTACGCAAACTTTTCTGTGCTACATGAACACGATAGTTATCACATGTAACACTGCTTCACTAATCTCTACCCAAGCTTTTTTGTGCCATAGACCTAGAGACTGATATTCAATTCTCGTACGACATCCTTGCCTTTCAATATATTCTGTTCTCTTCCATACAGTAGAGTCTGTGAGCCTTGTAATAGTACATATCATGTCTTCATATACATGATGTAGCATCTATTGAAAAGCATGCTGGAGATGACAATGTTAAATTCTCCATGTCGTGTAAGGGTCATTTCTGTATGTATAAAAAAATGTATAGCGACAAGAGAAAACGGTTCAATCAATGTTCTACTGTTAAATTCAACTTGTCGCTATAGGATAACTTTTCCTGCAATAAGGTCAGGCTTGCTTAATGACGACCGTAATACCAATTTCGTTTTCCCTATATCATCAGATTCTGTAACTAATCCCCAAATTTGACGTGTTTCTAAATAAACAAAAGTATATAAAATAATATTTTGCAGAAGATAACGAAAGCGATTTTTATAACATGTTAATGATATGTTAGTTTATATATATATATATATATATATATATATATATATATATATATATATATATATATATATATATATATATAAACTAATTTAAAGGCAATGGTGACAACCAGAAATGTGTGTGAATTAAACAAAACATTGTATTTCCTTATGAATACGAAGTCGACCTTGACAAGGAACTTACATTATTTTGAATGAAATCCAGAATAGTCTTAAACTTTTCTTCACAAATCTAAACGTATAGTGATTTCCCAATGACTTCTAGTTGTGTTCTAATGCATTCCAAGTTTGAATTTGCTTAATGATGTACTAATAGGTTGGAATCGAGTAGATATGATAACAGTCTTGATGTAAAACAATGACATAATCCAAAATATCCTTGTATGAATTCTCAATAATTTCAATGTAGTAGCCCTACATTATTTTTGAGCACATTCTAATACCAGTTCAAAAAAAATTAAATCATCTCTAATTTAATCTAAACTAGCTTAAACATTACAGATCGACTTGTCGAATTTCTTTCTACATCGCCTTTATATAAAAACCCAAGAGACAGTATGATCACTAGAACGAAGGTAATCTTTATGGAAATTTCCAAAGGACTGTAGACAAAATTAGTTTTAGAATCAAAGTGAACTTGATACAATTAAATATGTTTCCATATGCGTGATAACTATCTTTGAATATAATCTACAATCATTCAAAACTATGTATCATGTTGTATACGAAATAAATGATATTAGTCATTAGTAATGTAATCCAATATACGCTTATTTTCAAAGTTACGTTATAAATATCAGTCTTTCCGCTCAGATGCACATCAGTTACTGAATAACAATGGTCTTAAAATCTTGTAATTGTTATTTTTACAAAACTGGAAATCGTATGACCATCAGGTCGTCACCAGAAGGCTTATTATACTATCTTGTTCGTCTTAAATTTAAATTAATTGCTTATCTGAAATCCAATAAGACCAAAATGGTCCATAGTTTGATAATCATGTAAATCATACCGGATATTTAATTAAACAACATTCTGACGGGAACTTTTTAATCAGAAGAGTTCTAATATTGTCTAATATTTTTTGTAATAAATAATGAAAACTGATTCTCAATGTGACCACCATGGTGACCATCTTCAAACCGTCTTTATCTCAGAGTCTATTCAATTGTTGGCTTTACTAGTACGGGATTTTCACCAATAGATTTCTTATGAAACCTAGCTTTTCCTAACTGATACTACTATGGATATTTCGAAATCAGTTCTTTTGTCTCTATTTGATACGTCCATATACACTGAAAGGTTACTAGTATAAATAGCACAGCCGAGAACATTACAATCAAAACACGATTCGCATTGTCCAATTACTGCAGGATTGATTCTTTTTGTATCATAAAAATCTATGTTCATCGTTTTTTGTTGAATGTGTCTTACAGAGAGGTTAAAAAGTTCAAATCGTTCTTATTCAAGTCAAAATGTGTAGAACTTATTTGTTTCTTAGTCTGGGTTTAATTGAGAACAATGTATTAATTATTTTCCAAGCCAGATGAAGAGATTTTTAAACCTTGGTATGTACAATACAAATTAATACTTTGGACGACAATAGAAACTAATATCACAAAGAACACGATACTTGTATTGACTGAATTACATGTAAAATCATGCACCCAAACTGATGTACCTACTGTTTATTATCACATGTAGAATTAAAGAAAATCAAATGGTACGATTTAGGCACGTCATATTCTCGTGAGCTAACTAGTTTCATTTTGTTTAAATATTACAAGATATTAAATATAGCATTACTCATATCTTACGTTGATGCACTGAAAATACAATGATGAAGTTAATGAAGGCCTAATAGCCGTCTTATAAAGTTAAATAATTTACCTTTTGATGAAATATCTTAGCAATATCATTAATGTATAACCATAGATGAATGCTTTGGGACTTCCATGTAATGAACCTTGATCAATTCGTTGAATATTAATATTACCAGGGGTATCTGAATCGTACCGATTGCCTCCCCCAGTTTTTTTGGATGAAGCCGTTAAAATATTTCGTCTCAAGATTTAAAACATATGTCACTTGACATCCTGATTTTTGGTATGTTTCCAGCACCCATTGTCAGATCTTCAGTGTATGTTGACGCAGCTAGTTGGTCAATAATTAAAAATCCAAGTCTACGCTCCTCAGCTTGGTCAAAAATGTAGTTGACCACTTCTGCTCTTTGACGGATATTAAGTCGGGTTTCCTTCTTGTTTGTTGGCTTGGTTCAAGTGCAGGTATCAGCTGTGTTCCCTCTTTACATATAGGCAAAAGTTCATTATAGTTACCTCAGTTGCCTTTTCTTGGTATTCCATAACTTTAGTGGAACAATATTATCTATTTTTTAGCTGCTTTTGTTGTTGTCATATGTTTAAATTGTTTAGAGGATGTCGCCGTGATTAGTCTCATTGTTATTGATTGATTTTACAGATGATAGTAGTGGTAGTATTGCATCGGTGTTTTGTATAGATTAATTCTTATCTTGTGGATTATTTCGTGCAGTGGACATGAGTTGGCTTATTTCTACAGATAATGATGGACTTCTTGATAAATTTAGTCGAATGAGTTCGTGCAATGCTTACGTGTATGTGGGTTTTTCTAACCATACTTTCACCTGTTGTAAGCGTACACTTTTCAGCTAAGTTTAGGCTGCATGAGACATTTTTGAATGCATTCATCCATTACTCACAAGATGGGCGGGATTGTTGTAAACGCTGGCTAAAGGGTTCTACATCAGAGTATTCTTCAGCAAGTCACCATTTGATCACTGATACTACCCTTTTTCTCGTGTGATTGCGAAAGTGCGTGACGTAATCGACGTGGCAACGAAGTAGACCCGGAGATTGATGGTAGTTTTAAGGGGATCACTCATTTCTTGCTTTCTTTTATCGCTTCTGGCATCCCTTCTTTCTTTACGACTTCTGCTAAATAAGGGTCATCATCTTTTAAGCCCAAGTTTTGAGATCGTTTCGTTGTAGAGCGGGTTAAGTGATCAAGAAGGAGGCTAAATCTTGCGAGGGATGGGAGCCAACAGCGTTAGAAAGACTTCTCGTGAGTTTTCTTCCGGCATCCGTGTGGCCACGTCTGTCTTTGTCAGTAATGGTGGCAAATGGCATTTCATCATGGTCTCAAAATCTTTCAAAGCCGGTTTAGTTATTTCGTCTAAAGCTTTCTGATGAAAGAGTTGACGACGTTGTAAGATTTGACCGTACGATTGCGATTTTTCCGTTTCTAGTAAGTCGGTGAGATCCATCAACTTGTAATATGTATTAGAACAGACAGATTAGGATTGGGAAGCAAATGTGAGGACATTTGTTCTTGCAAACGAAGAAATTCCAAGCATCGTTTGTATGTCACCAATGTCAGCCTTCGTCCTTCTATGAGTTTTTAAGGCACACGTAAGAGTTCTTTCCGGACAATGGGTCCTTTTTTATCATCTTCCTCAATCTTATTTATTGGTGTTGGATGAAACTTGTCCAATAAGTCATCCAAACAAAGTAGCAACTCCCTCTTTATCAAGTCATATCAGTGCGGGTATAATTTCTCAGCGTTGTAATAACATCTTTTTCTTTTCACTGATGGGTAATGTCTTTTTTTACTACTTAGCGAAGAACGATTCTGTGTTTACCTGAGTGTTCTTTCTGGTGCTTTCAAACACTATTCACTTATGGTATCGACGATTTCTTAAAGAGCGTTTGCATGATGTGCATCACTAGACGTTATGGAGTTTAACGTGGACTAAATCGTGACAGTTTCATAAAATTGTGAAATACGCGTGTCATATTTGGTTTGACTGACATTACGAGCAGCGGCAAAGTGGAAAAAACTGACACCAAGGGTCGTTGGTTTGGGTGAGTATGGCTGTTTACCTCTTTTCTTGGAATTTTCTTTTTCTGGGGATGTGACCTTGTACTGGCACCACTGCCCTTGTTCCTGGTACGTCTTTAGGGAGAGACGTATTCTTGGGAGTGGTTGCTGGGGCATTAGGATACTATTTTCAGAGGAACGAATGATGACTCGTCTTAGAGAGCCGCTGTCTCCAGATTTCAAAATGATTTGTTTTTTTATTTGAATACCGATCCTGGAATCTTACAGATGTGAGAAGACCACTTGTATTTGTCAAAGCAGAACGTTTGGTTTTAATGATAGATGTGAAAGATTGATTGAAGTGCTTGACGTGCTTTGCTTTTCACCTTAATAAATCGTAAACATTCATTGAGACGGGATTCTAAAACATGGGTTAGGACTGGTGGATATTTCTCGACTGATGCTGTACAGGGAGCAAGTCAATTTGACTGAAAGATGAGACTGAAAGGAGGTCATGTTGACGAATAAGTATATGTGGGCTTTGTATACGTGTGCATACGTTATGTGGATAGTATATGTGTGGAAGTTGTCTATTCTCTTCCCGTGTGTGGATCGTATATTTGATGTTTGTATGAAAGTCGCAAGAACCCAAAGAAAAGATATTAATGTGCATATGTGTATCTTTTTTATTTCTTTATTGTTGTTGTGTTGTTTTTCTTGCCTTTCCCGCCAAATGTTGCTTTATTGGCATAATTTATGAACTAGCTGATCTTACCCGCCACCCGCCACTCACTGAAATAGTTGAACGTACCCGCCACTCCCTGAACGAGGTGAAGTTACACGCCATCCGCAACTCGCAAATCGCTGAACTAACTGAAAATACCCGCTACCTCCTGTCACTGTTTGCTCTTTGGCCCGATTGAGGTAAGCTAATTGCCACATTGTTGACAATCTCCTGTAAGGTGACTGCACATCATTTGCTCCATTTGTATTCAACCCACTTTTTCTTATCGCTATACAGACCCAATAGTCTCCATGTTCAATTCCTCTTGTTGCTAAACGTTCACAGGTGGAAGTCTGTGATTTATTTCCCCAATGTGTACAGCCATCATTCTTTAGTAGGAATTAAAATGGGAGAGAGGTACAAATATGATATAAATGATATTTTAACTACATTATGTTTTAATGTAGAAACATTTATTTTAATCGGATCATATTTATAAGGGGGGTTACATCAAATTATTAATAGTATATGGTCTGTATCCATCACAATTTAGCAGGAATTAAAATTGTATAGAGGAAAGTCATGTGACATTAATCCGAGATAACATTTGCAGAAGAAGATGAACCAAGTAAACAACCAAATAGTCAATCAAATTGTCATCAACCAGCCGGTCGCACAGGGTCCAAAGCTACTGGTTGGGAGCAGGAATGGAACCAGGGAATGGACAACTGGACTCTTTGGTTGTTTCGAGGATTGCGGCTCAAGTAAGTTTCTTGATGATGTAGAATATGTTTGAGGCTGTTATGGTGTTTATGGTGATTGTACTGTTGTGGATAAGTTTTCTCCACAAGAAGAAAACGTTTTTTTTAAACGAATTCGGACATTTTATCAAATAAATCTAATTATATGTAGCACCACGCAAGTCGCACTTTCAATTCTTCCTATACATGATTTGTTCTAATGCATCACTTAGAAGCATGTTTTCATTGTTGTAATCAGTAATCCCCTTACATTCCTGAGTATCTTTAACTTTTTTCAATTACGCCATTAGAGGTATTATTAAACTATATTATTAGGGTATACCTGTAGTATTTTTAATGCGCACATCCATTCTCAGATATGGCTGGATTAATTTATTCTGGCTTTATTGATTCGGTGTATTCAGGACTGACGGCTCGAAGACATTGACCGGCACATACTGTTTTGTATATTAAGTTGTATTTTATGTTGGCTTTCTTCAATGATTATATATTATGCATATCTGTATTTTGCATTTGACCTTCGTCTTAATTCATTATTGGGATACCTTACCAGTAACATTTATTTTATAAACAACATATCATATGTCTAATATTTCTCTTTGAGTATATAATTAATATTCAGATCATTATCAAGGGAAGTATATATGTTTATTTCAATTTCAATGTATGATATTTTGGTAATCCATGTGCTTGCTGACAACTTTGAATGTTTTAGGACGAAAACTGACCTACTTGAAACATTATTCATTCTTTCCGTATCATCGAAAGGATAATCAGTCTTGTTTTTGTGTTCAGTTTTTATTTGGCCAGATTTATTTATTGAGACTATAAATGACTAGCATTAAAAGTGCTCAATAATATTTTTGGACTTCAACATTAATTTGGAAATTTAGTGAATTCAGACGTGGACATTTTGGATTATACTATTGTCATATTTCAAAGGACCATGTAGTCGTAACAATACTCTGAGCAACCAGACATCGGTCAAATCATATCGCAATCATCATTTTATCAAATTATGTTTTGATTTAATTATCCGTATATTCATTAAACCCTCAATTAAACACATTAACGAAGTAAAAATGAAATATCACCATGTCGATGTTGCACATTGATTCGTTGTTGGACAATCAGTAGCTCAGGTAGATAAAGGCTACATGGCTCACACTTAACTGGTTTAATGGGGATATTGAAGGACAGTTAAATCATTTTAGTTATCGGTTCTTTTTATAGATTATTGACATTCTATATTTTTAGGCATTTATATCTCTAGGATAGACAGTAATAAGTTTTAGTCTTAGTTGACGATACCTTTGGAGGGGTCAAAATATATTTAATGGAAAAATATTACATAGAGCAGAATCATGTATGTCTTTGAAGATATTAAAAATATCCGGTGTATGTATGTGTGTTCTGTTTGTCTGTCTGTCTGCCTGGCAACAGATAGATAGACTTATCAGCCCTTCAATCGATTGATCAATAATATGACACATCGGAAAAGACTTTTATTGTCCGGTTTGTAGCTAGTATTCCTTTTAATTACCGTTTTATTTACGACACTAGAATATAAGCAATTACCACAATTTGTCAAATACAACATACATACATACATACATACATACATACATACATACATACATACATACATACATACAAGGTTTGATTTACACCTTTGTTTTTAAGAGTAGAGTCACATTTTCTACAATTCTTTCTACTGCACGTGACAGTAATATTGTTTAAATTTAGGTCATTTTGTATATGAGCTCAGAAAAGCTGTATAGTGCTAAATTAAGGATGTGTACACTATACTATGATTTCAGTGGTGAAAACCTGCTGTTGCTTGGAATGGACGATACTTGAGCTGTCCAGTCGCCTAGGGGACTGGATGTGCATGCCTTATTTTGTCCCTGGTGCACTTATTGCAATGAGAACCCGGACTCGAACCCTAGGAGACATTCATGTGAGTATATAGTGAATAAAGCATGTATTAAATGAACAGGGCACAGTTGGACATCCGATGTGTACCAGTCGGAAATTAATAAAATACAATTTGAATCAAAAGGATGGTTGTTATATAAGGAATGAAAATGCATTTTACTACTCTCTACGTGACACTCTGCAAATATCCCACATCGTAAAAATAGCACCTAGCCTAACCCATCAAAGGGTAGATAATGTAATTATTCTATGAACTCACCTGACTCTATCAACCAATGAGAAATCGCCCCAAACATGTGAATAGGTTTGATTACTAATTTTATTATTATCGGTTATAAACACTTATTATATATAATAGTCATAATGAGGACTTTGTATAATGCATAATATTTGGAATCTCTAAACGGTTTACAACATCTATAATGATAATAATACCAAAACAAACAACAACAACAAAACCAACATAAATTTAAAATCAAAACATGCTGAAAATATTTAAGGTAGGAAACATTGTTAGGTCTTTACGCTAGTTCCTGCAGTCGAGAAAGGTGAGTTTTAATACACTATTAAATAAGATTACTCCTTGTTCCTTATTTCAATGGGCAATTCATTCCACGTTGATGGGCCCTGGTATGCAAAAGATCGTTGTCCATATGAATTTGTATTCCTAGTTAGAACAATGAGTATACGATTGTCAGAAAACGAGCGTAAGTATCTTGCTGGTGTGTTTATAGGGGTGAGGTGGGACAGGTACTTTGCACTGGAGTCCGTCAGTGAAACATAGCACAGAGAACAAATTTGTGTTTGATTCTGGATCGAATTTAGAGTCTGTTATGGTACAGAGCCGTTGGGAGGTGTGCTTTGAACGAGGTACTCTAAAGATTATCCTAGCACCTTTAGTTTGAACGTTTTGAAATTTCTGGAGTAGATATTCAGACGAACCATATATAATTGAGTTACCATAGTAAATTCTTGAAAGTACTAAAGAACACACAAGTGTTTAATTGGCATCAACTGAAAGATATTTGCGAATGCAGCTGATGCATCTCAGCTCAAGTTTTGTAGCTTTGCATATGTTCATGACATGATGGTGCAGTGTGAGAGTACTGTCTAGAGTAACACCTAGGCTTCGTACTGACTGTAAATATATTGTTGGTGTTGCTGATATTTATAGTTTGAGGTAAAGGATGTAAATGCGAAAGTCTTTGTGTTGTAATCAAAATGGCCTCAGTTTTATCATCATTCATCTGCAGCTTTTTACATGTAACACATGATTTCACATTAAAATTGCACCTCTCTGCTCCTTTGATGGTAGTGTCAACTTCAGTTGGGTGGCTAGACTTGTATATTTGGGCATCATCATTCGTGAGACAATGGGTGATGATCTATGACACTTGAGAGCGGCTGAGTGGATAAAATGACGACAATAGGTTCAGGGACAGACCCCTGTGGAACACCAACAACATAAATCAATTCAGCTGGTGTGATTTCCATTTGCAGATAAAATTTGTGTCCTTTCACTAAGTAGGGCCTAAACCACTATAAGGCTGTATTGTTAATGCCAAATACACGTTGAAGACGCTGAAGATATATATCACTGTCTATTGTGTCAAATGCTGCAGACCAACGAAGGAGGTGATGACTGTAGTTTTACAACTATGCAAATCAGAGATGGTCATTAAATACATTTAGATGAGTAGTTTTAGTAATGTGGCAAGAACGATATGCAGACTGTACATTGCTAGAAAGACTGTTTGAATTCAATTGAGATAAAAGTTCGGTTAGAAGAAGATTTTTTGTTTATTGAACCAGAGATTAGAAACTGGGAGGTAGTTCTTTATATCGTTATGGTCAAGTGGAATTCTTCAGCAGAGTCTTTACGATGGCAGTTTTGAAAAATGATGGGAATTCCCCAGATGAGAGATACATATCAATAATATTAGTTAGTGAAGGCAATATTCGGTTTAAGCACTCAAGCAGCAGTGATGCTGGAATCGGATCAAGTTGACTTTGGTGCACTCTTCATCATGATTTTCCGTACTGAATAAATAGAGACAGGATCAAATGTTCCTAATGGTTGTCGCTGAAATTCTGAATCGTAACTGTATGGTGACGACGAGTCAGTTGAAATTGTGTTGTCTAGCGTATATCTAATGGTTTTTACTTTGTCACGGAAGACATTTTGCAAATAGGTCCGGAAGGTCTACTGGGGAGAAGGTAGTTGGAAGTGGTGTACATTTGTTCCTTGACATTAGCTTGTTATTTATCTCGAAGAGCTCTTTGCAGCTGGAACTTTCCATGATTTTAGTACTGTAGTGGGATAATTTGGCTAAATGGACTATGTTTGAGATTTTCTTCTTACCAGCTTCATAGATTTGCTATGAATGGTGAGTCTGGTGGAAAACCAAAGCCTGTCTGCTTTATGGCGATGTCTTTTAGCAGTGCGAAGCTGGAGCCTAACACTGCTATACCACGGATAACACTTTTTAATTGATAATGTGCACGTGGTGGCTGTGGCATGTTTTTCAAGCAATAGACGCAGGTAGTTATCGAGCTGTTCTGCTGTATGAAGTAAGAAAGTTGTTAGGTTTTCTTGATGTCATGTATTAGTTTGGTTTTATTCATCATACGGAGGTTTCTCTTAGTAGCAAATGAAGGTGGAGGGTTAGGGACTAATACGTCGAGATAGCAAATAATGCAGTGGTGATCTGATGCAAGCTCGTGGGATACAGTGATATATGTACAATGATTTGTATACATCGTGTAAGAGCTAACTCAATCTTTATTTTAAATCATTTCTTTCCTTTCATACACAGAGCAGTATTTTGCAATGCGGAAGGCTAATGTAAGTTTATATACAGGTACACATTTGCATTTTCTAAATGTGCAGAGAAGTTGATCATTCTGTGTTCAACCTGTCATTCGAGGCATTGTATTAGTAATCGAGTAGTAGACATCAAATAATCTCATATTTCATGCGTTTTACTTTCTTACAGGGCTCCATCTGCAAAGACTGGTGTGTTGTGTATTACTGCACGGCATGTGCAGTTTGCCAGATGGATCGAGAACTAACAGCAATGGGACTCTAACCAAGAAGAGAATCTTTCTTAGCCAATCTTAATGTAGTGCATGCTTCTTACAGTGCTCCTAAATATAACAAATAGGCAGCAATTATCAAATATTAGAAAACAAAATTTGTTTTACGTGCTTATGTTCATTTTTATTGCAAACGATGACCGTCACATAGACAATGTATTACAATTTAGTGCTTCTCTTGCTAAACTATTACGTATTTAACAGAATAAAACAATAGTGTTACATATAGATAAACTCAGGCGTCGATTCATTTGTCCGGAACGTAGCTCTCTATTAATGTTATTGACAACTCGAAATTCATTGTGAAGAGTAAACAAATGTGTTATCTAAATGTGTGTAAATACACTTATTTGATGGTCATTGTACAAGTAGTATGCTTAATATATATTCCTACTAAATAAAATTACAATGTGTCTTTCTTCTTGATTTGGTATTGATTCTTTCACTGAATGGATTTTATGAGAGTACCCATTTGTATTCATCAGCAACAACAGGAATTCCCAAGATTATCTGCCTTCAAGTTTAATGTACTGCAGTTCCTACAGTGCATGCTCCAGAATCATGTATCCTTAGTAAAACAGTTTTACCCTAAATGACGATTGTTGACTGTATGCTCTCAATAGGACCTGAAATCGTTTTTACATGGGACTTGAAAAGGCAGTATTACATTCTCTAAAGCGTTTTTGTTTGCCTTTAAGGTTACATACACTCTCACTAAATGAATCAACATGAGCAGCAGAGAGGGCGAATCTGACAAATTTTTATAGAAGCGTCCATTTGGCAAACCAAGGCTTCCTCCAAAATCGTAAAAAAATAAAGTTTCTTTTGGGTACGCAAAGTCGTTGTCGCACTCCCTCTGCTGCTATGGGGTTAAAAATCCTTTTTGCGATTTCAACCGAATATTTGATCAAGTCCGATACGATATCTTGATCTCGGGTCGTGCAATTTTATAGTTACAAATCCATGTTGGATTGAATGAGCGTGACTAAAGAAATTTGTAAAGAGATTATAATCCATATCACCGCCGCACCAAGTTTGCCAAATATTTCGTAGTGTATGAATGTCAACTCCATTAAATACCGCTAGAATATTACAGTTTTCCCTGCTCACTTTTGGTATTTGTGTATACTTCTGAGTAACATATATCACATCGGTATTGTTATGCCTACCTCTGGAAAATATCCTGCCAGGATTTTCTTGTCTATCTAACATCACATCATCATATACGACTAAATTGTTAATACTTCTATTAAGAGAATCAACACTCGGTGCTTCCTCGATATCGGTTATAAACTCAATAATATCCTCATCGATTTCCGCTTTTGCTTTCTCGTTAAAATCCTTTAGCACCTCGTAACATTGCTGATCGTCTACACTAGGGGCTATTAAATACAACTTGTCCCATTTCATCCATCTCATTATTAAATTAAGTAGCAGTTGTGTCTTGCCACTTCCAGATGGTCCGATTATAATCATTCGAATAGAATTTGGTAGCGCTGCATGATGCTTAACTGGTTCTCGCGTTTTAGTCGCCAAAAAATCAATTACATTCATATTATTGTAAATAAATTATGGATCTATATTGTGTGAAATGTAAGAAGCGTACTAGCACGAACGAATTGACGACGATTACAACTAAAAATAACAGATCAGCACTTGCTGGTAGATGTGTACAATGTGGAACAAAAATTTAGATTTGTTTCTATGAAATCTGCAGATGATTTAAAAAGAAACGAGGAGGTGATATTGCAGCCAAATTAGTAAAACTCCCAGGAACACCATGGGCAAAATATCCAGGAGATAAACACCTTACAGGGTATAGTTATTGTGGATCTGGGACCAGAACCAACCCCGACCCGGTTAAAACCCAATAAACGCCATTGATAAAGCGTGTCATGCTCATGATGTTGCTTATAAAAGTAGCAATTTGCAACAGAAACATATCGCAGATGTAAAATTGATTCAAGAGTTGAATTCTATCACTGATAAATCCTTCAAAGAAAAATTGGCTTCATGGTTGATGAAATCGGCGATTAAAAGGTAAATTGATGTTGGGTGCTGGTAATTAATAACAACATGGAATCTATTTAATATTCTCCAAGAGGATACTGGAGGGGTAAAGCATCAATCAGTAAACTCGCTAGCTCCGCAAAGGTGAAAAATACCACCGCAGCCGATTGGTTATCCAAACAGGCGATATGGCAAATTTATCTACCACCGCTTAAACAAATTAACTTCTCGCATTTTGATGTCAGCGTCGTTAATGAGGTTCATCAGGCTGATATATTATTTCTACCGCATGATGGTTTTTACAAGTATGCGCTAACCGTAGTTGATGTTGCGAGTCGATACAAACAAGCAAAACCGCTAAAGACAGAATCATCAACTGAAAGGATTTATCGACGAGGTCCTCTGCATTTGCCAAATCTATTACAAGTTGATAATGGCAAGGAATTTCAGGGTGCAGTGTTATCAACAATGAAGCATCATAATGTCACCATCAGACGAGGACATACTGCATTACAGCGCGATCAGGCAATTGTTGAACGATTTAATCGCACACTTGCTGAGCGGTTATTTGGATATCAATACGCGAAGGAATTTATTCAGGATAAACGATCTCGTGAATGGGTCAAGAGATTACCAGGCGTGATTACCACGCTGAATAATGAGATTACTCGAACAATCAACAGGAAACCTAACAACGCGATTAAAAAGAAGTATATACCCGTAAAACCACAAAATGATTTTTCAATACAACCAATACTCGGCAATGTCACTGTTAGGTATTTATATGAACCAGGAGAGCTCGAAGGCGGCAGAAAAAGAGCTACTTATCCCATTTGGAGTATTACTGCACATAAAATATCTAGTATAACGAGATCTACGGGTAGACCGCCAGTCTATAGGTTGGATTCAACTGCTCCTACTAGAAGTGATACCCGACGATACTCAAATTACCACCGCGTGGTCCTAATTAGCACCTCTTCGTCTGTTGTACTCAAGACAAGGCAGCATCAAATTATCTCTGGTATGACCAATACTGCTGTTCTTTCTGTCTACGATAAATTGGCAAGGATCTTTATCCGACCAACACCAACGCATTACACAATTGCAACTCGCGCAGTGATTATTCTGTTGTTGTTTCAGCGTATTTATAAATTCAGCATCAATGTCAAATTTTCTGTTATTTTTTTTGTCCTGTTGTTTATAACCAGAGAATTTTTTCTGATTATATCATCGCTGACAATATCACTTATTGTAGTGTCATTATCATCTAAAACAACTCTTCGAAGTTGATTTATTCTTCGTACTCTGGACACCGCAAGATAAACTAAATTCGACCACTCGATGTGATTATCTATGATCCAAACAATTGTATCGGATATAGTCAATCCCTGCGAAGAATGTATCGTCGCTGCGTAACCTAACTTCCATGCGGATTTATCAGCGCGCAATGCATCTTCGACAACACTGATATCAACCAACACAATATCATTTAACACGAGAATCTATTTTTCGCTTTGTCCAGGAATAACAACTTCGATATTTTGTCTTTGTGTATCCTTGGGTCTATAAGACAGCGACACTGGAAGTGTTGCAAATTGTTCTTTATGTTCTGAAGTGTATCTCTGACTATCTTTCTACTTGCCACTATCAAATCGTTTGGTCTCCACGCTTCCCAGAAATCATTTAATGGTGTTTCTGAAATTATTTCACTGGCTATTTCACATTGGATTCTATCCGGGTGTAATCTGATTAATTTCTTGAACTCGATTAATTCATTATCAAGTGTCCTATGATCGGTATTAATTTCTTCATTATAGTCTACAAAAGTCTTTAGCCAATCATGTGGAGACAAATCGACAAATGGTGGTGGTTGACCATGATCGCCACACATTATCACTTTTGTATTCTCTAGCAATAGCCAATCAAGAAACCTTTGTAATACATCTAACGACACCGTGCATATCTCATCCCAAATCATGATTTCAGGAATATATTTATCACCCATTCGATCAGGAGTACATTCGTCACCTTTCCATCGAAAGAAACTATGATAAGTGCAATCCTTAATTCCTCATTGTTTCATCTCTCTTGCAAGCCTGTGTGTTGGTGTTAGCAATAGAAATAATTCAATCACACGAATCGTCTTTCCTAACCCACCACGCACGTTTAAGTAACTGGTTTTATATCTACATATTGGACCGGAACACGACGGTGCATTAGATAGTTCTGAAATCTGATTTTTTTTTTCAAGTAATTGTTTTCAATCGTAACATCTGCTGATTTAGAATAATCACGCAGTATTTCCTTTTAAATTCTCCATGATCCCCAACTCTCGTCTGAATTAGTGAATTCAGCCACTGCTTCGTTATATTTTACGTCTATATAAAATGAATCAGTGGCTACTCTAACCGCGGTGTCAGGAAATCTATTTATCATCGAAGGTAAATTAATAGAAGCATAAGCCAGCATATACGACCTTAAGTACGTATATTGAGGATTTTCTCCATCTGTGTAAGTAAACATTGTACCCAATTTGGTTCCATCGGACAAGAAAGCGTCTTTACGATCGACGTATATACCCCTAGATGTTACATCTGCGATTTTAAAATCGTATTCAGCATAATCTGTAATCAACCGCGAAGAATATCGTTTGTGGTCGTATTTTCCACCCTGTGTGAACTTACCAATTATTCTTCTACCGAGATCTTTGGCGTGTTTATTTCTAACCTTAGTGATTTCCCTAGACCACCTTGCGATATATTCTTCGTCGACATCGGGGAATCTAGACTATCGGGTTGTGGTAACCAGACTTCAGTCTGCGCTCGATATTATATAATTTCTTCACTGACAATCAGCGATATCAGCATTTTTGAATCAATCATATACCGTAATAACACTATTGGCATCCAGTGTTTTTCAGAGATGTGTCTACCAAACCAAACATAACAACACGGATGAAGTCCTTTAGCCAATTCAAATGATACAACACGAGCGAATCCGGTGACATCCAAATCGGGCAGTGGTCCATTAATCGCAACACGGGTCATCACACAATTTATTCTCCCTGACAATTTCATTGGTTTTAATTGGTTTCCATACTCGGTTTATCATTTATCGGATAAATCCCATAAAGAACCGCTGTTACAGGATAGGACCTCTCGTAATACGGTTTGGCAATCCCAGTCAGAATTCCTGTATAATAATCAAATTCCCCGTTTCTGAGCGGATAATGAATTTCACTCTTAAAAAAATACTTTTTCTTGTCAAGATGTGAGATTATCACTGCTGCTCTTTCGTCGTTCATGGTAGCATCGACACTACCATCAATTCGAAATGTTGACCAACATCGCGCTTAAATTTATTAAAACAATCACGTATTCTACCCAACATGTTTCTATCACTTATTAGACTCTTTGGTACATCAGTGGAGACTCTATCGAGATTGAATTTAGCATTTCTCCAAGGCGTAATTTTCGATAATATCTCAATCTCCTCCATATTATAATTAAAACAAGTATTTAAATAAAGAATTTATTATATAATGAACCATTGCAAATAGCTTATAATAGGATCCGTAACCGCTTGTAACAAATCATGCAGAAATGAATTATGTGGATATCAATTACAAAGCGTACGTCGTGGCCGTTTTGGGCCCTGAACTTGCATACGATATTGGATAGGTGTGCGTGGTAAATCGCAGTTGTGTCTTAAATGTGGTGGTAAGCGATACAGAGAGCTAACGAGCTATTATGATAATAGAGTTAAAAACTCCATCAAGCATTCCATCAAAGATTCCGTTAAAAACTCCATCAATGACCCTGACTCTGTCCCTGACAAAATCATAAGAACACCTCAAGACTATATTGAAAGATTCTCAAGTAATAATTAAACCAAATAATTAATTAGACAAATAATATTATAGTATATAAATGAACCAAGAATTTCAACCACATCCCGTGATTACCAATTATGAAGCATCTCGTGACGGTAGTGTCAGACGTGGCATACAGAATAACTGTGATAAAACCCTTCACATGATACACATATATCGTATTCAAAATCATGGATTTATAGATTGCGGACACTAGTATATACAATGCACAGATGAAATCTGGTCCTGGGGGCCATCGTTCGAATCTCGTGCAGGCATTATTGTCGACGGTACCGATTTGAAGGTTTTTCTTATATAATTGAGGGCGCCAGCCCAAAGGTACTTCGTGTACACATCCCGTCACGTCAATTCTTGTGTGGAGGTATGCAACAACAATAGCGCCCCAAGATAAACAATAGCATGGATGCAAAAGCTCTATGTCACACTAGGGTAACTCCACAGGATAGTTCAGAATGAACTATCGGCTAAAAGAAACGGTCATAGGGTCAAATAGATAGAGAAATCTCAAAGAAAAATAATCTCAAAAGAAAAAAAAAGAATAAAGAAATCTCAAAGAGAAAAAATTTCTAAGAAAAAAAAAAATCCTATGGAAGACACAAAGCCAATAATGGACCCAGTGAATGATAACCGCTCATCATAGCTATTGTTTATTTTTGTATTAAATACATAATATTTCATATATGAATTTTGAAAATATAAACGAGATTATTACCGAGATTTCAAGTTTGAAAAATAAAGGAATTCAATTGACAGATAAATTAAATTGTAATCAAATTCTGAATTTCAAGATATTGATGATAGCGCTAGGAATAACAGGTAAAGTTATCAAAATCCTATTCCTTTATAAAGAGAATTCAGCACGCTATGTATGACTCCCTTGCATTCTGTAAAGACATCAATAAGTTCGTCCCATTATTCACTGCTGTCGAAAAGGTTAGAAACTAATGATGACACATTAATATCCGATAGCGAGTTCTCAGCGATGGTACGTGTTTATGATTCCGCGATGTCAAAATTAGAGCGACAACACGAATAATGGCGACATCGCAAGAACTACTTCAACGAATAGCAGAAAATACCACTC
The DNA here is from genome assembly GCA_029339505.1 of Unio delphinus. Classification (NCBI taxonomy): domain Eukaryota; kingdom Metazoa; phylum Mollusca; class Bivalvia; order Unionida; family Unionidae; genus Unio; species Unio delphinus. Next base: position 14,538,918 of record JAQISU010000042.1, read on the forward strand.
AGGTGAAAACCAGCATGATCTCAATAACCTCAACCAATCCTGAATTTAGTATGAATTTCCCCAATGCAATTCCGGTAAAAGAAATAGCGTTAGCAAAATTACGAGTATACCATAGTTGGCGAAATATTAGATCAGCACCTTTCGGTGGTCAGCAACCGAATAATCCCCTGGTGTTTGCGAGTAAGAATAAACCCGATGGTACTCCTGACTGGAACGTTGTTCTGTTACCATCTGGGTCCTACCAAATTGAACAAATCAAAAATGAATTACAACGCAGAATAAAATCCATTACTGGAAAAGAATCGAAAATCGCTATAACAGTTCATGAACCAACACTATCATCTGCCATTGAGATAAACTCACCCGGATATGCCGTAGATATCTATCAAAGCTCAATAAGAACCGTGTTAGGATGGCCTGAAAAAACACCTCCACCTGAACCACAAAAATCTGATTTTACCACAGATGAGATTAATAAAAGAGATAAAGATATAATTTGTTATCTTCTAAGTGGGGGTGATATAACAGAAGTAAAGAAAATACAGTTTGAATTTTATAGTTAGGGTTTCTCTGGGTTTCATCTTAAATTTGAATATGATGATGAGAAAACGTACGTAACGGTTCTATTAGATGAACATATTAATATGTTTTTGAAATAAATAAATATATCATTCAAATCTAAAAGAGACAGACTACGGCAAAGTTTTCAAAAATAGATTTTGAATGTAGCGAGTTCATGTGATAGAATCATAGAATTAATAAAGATATGAACACTTGTATGAAAGAAATGAAACAATGAAATGATTTTTTTATAAATTCTTTTGATGAATCTATTGACAGGTGAAAAGGAGAAAAACAAAAGTTTCTATCCGCATATAATTTAACAAAGGAAGAGTTATTAAATTTTAAATTGCTAGGATATAACGTCCCAAAAATGGAAAAGTCTCTCAGTGTCACCATCGATGATGGTTTTAAAATGATTCGCGACGCATGGAAGAAAATAGCACAACCATAAACAACAACAATCCTCAAGTATAATAATGACCCAGACGGAGGCGGGCGGCATATCGCTCCTCAAAACGTCAATATATCCTCGGTGATTGCATTTAATTTAGTATGTGATGTTATCGAAGGAAGTTACCAAATAAATCTTAAAAGATCAAATCAAGCCCAACAAGGATATATTTTATATTCATTTGCACCAACAGCTCCACGCGGATTTTTAATCATTGAGGATCCAACTAATCTAGTCAATATGCGATGTCATAATGATTCGTTAACGAGAATTAATTTCAAACTCACTGACCAGTCCAATAATCTGAGTAATTTACGAGATGAGGTTTTACAAATTAGTCTGTTTGTGAAATCGTAAAAAGGATTTTTAACCCCATAGCAGCGGAGGAAGTGCGACAACGACCTTGCGTCCCCAAAAGAAACTTTTTTTACGATTTTGGAGGAAGCCTTGGTTTGCCAAATGGACGCTTCTATAAAAAGTTGTCGGATTCGCCCTCTCGGCTGCTACATGCATATATTAAAGTCATTTATTGTTTTGTGTGAGAATTAGCTAGATGCCAACTTTCAAAATATGGTCGGTATATTAAAACAAGATAAATGTGACCTACTTTAACGATCGTTTAGCAGAAAGGCATTTGACTGATGTCCTGAAATTGCATGTACAAGCTACTATTGTAAATGTGATATATTCCTAACCATGCCTCTTCTAAACATACATCTTTCTGACATAATTATAAGCAAGGATGATGACAAATCTGCATTAAATAATATCCAGGAAGAAAATCTAACTGAAAGTGTAATACGTACTCGCAGCTTTTAAAAAAAATGCATTCTACATTGTGAGGTGCCAAATTTCAGTCGATCTAATAATTAACCATTAGATGGGACCAGATAGCCATTAGTTAGATTCATGAGACACGTCGTGCCAAAGAGAGGGATCGGTATAGTAGGATGTGACCGTTGTACTAATTAAACTTTGTTAGTTCAGCAGCTGGGCTGACTGCTGGCGACCTTTTAAAGTTTCGTTTCGCACGAAAAGTGTCTGAATTGAGAAAATGCAGAGATTCTGCTACTTAAAAAACGAGCATGTCATATTGACCATGACGTAAGCAACTTTTATAAGAACATGGGAGAAAATACATTTGATCCTGATTGGTCACGTTTAAATAAGGGGTGTGTTTTCACACGAAAAATCTTTAGAACATAAAAACGGCCTAGTGAAATTAAAGGTTAGTTTTAACATTGCTCTGTAAGAGAGCCAGATGGAGAATTATTTAGTAAGGCTCCGGATGTTATTTTAGAGAAGTCCAACCGGTAATTTGTGGACCAGGGGAAAAACCGACAAAAAATAGCGGTTGAGTGACACACCGAAAACACAAAAGGTACTGTCACAATTCCATGTATATTGTTGATGCAATTTATGTAATGTTTGCTTAGTTTGCAGGTCTGCATGATTTCGTTTGATACATTTGTATAATTGATTTAATTTTATACATTTGTATAATAAGGTGTTTTGTATGAATCGGAATTGGAAGTTCTTGCATGAAATCATTTGTTACATTTATTTAATAAAGTGATTTTGAAATATGAATTGGAATTCTTAACCAGTAGTTCTCATGGTTATTCCATAAAAATTGAACATGACACAATCTTACGACACAATCTTAAGACATAATCTTATGACCCAATCTAATGACACAATCTTACGACAAATTAACTCAACATTTCACGATTTATCAGACTGTTTGTAAAAGAGGCTGTTCCTAATCCTTAATGTTTTAGGATAACTCTTAAAATGGAGGTCCAACATCGTGATATGGATTTTACAAGCAAGCCTATTCCTTAATACAAATGGTAAAATGTGTATGTAGACCAAGCGCATTAAGTTATTCCTATTGCATTGATCCACAACTCTGTGTGTGTGTGTGTGTGTGTGTGTGTGTGTGTGTGTGTGTGCGCGCGCGCGAGCAATTAACTGCATGGAGTCAAACAGCGATAAGTTGGTTAAATTGCTGTATCTTAAAGAGTTAAATGTAGTTATGTTGTCACATTTTTTGTTCTTCACAAGTTATGTAGCAAGGATCTGAGTGTATCATAATGTCATAATCCACATTATGGACATGGGAGGCAACAACAACAAATCTGCCATGTGTGTGCTACCTAAAAGTAAGTTACAGATATGTGCCACCCACTATGGGATCCATACGTGTGACAGCCAAACTTAAGTTCCAAATATCTGACACATTCCAAATGACAATGATAGTTGCTCAGTGTCGAAATAATTCTCGAAATCGCAACTATACGGAAAACGCTGTTTTCTGAGTCATTGTTAGATGTGAATATTTTAAGTTCCTGCCTTCTTTCCTATCTAATAAGTTTAAGGCCTTTGAAAATTATGGGATGAAAATGATTATGTCTTCATTATCAAGACAAAAGGAAGTTATGTTACATTTCAATAGGTTTAGTTTTCTTTGACGATTTAATTTCCGCTTAAGTTATAAAATAAGTGGGGATTATAGGACACAGTTTGGCAGAGTCATTTTTCAAGATAATGTGATCGGTATCACGTTTGTTTTGTTCTCTTCAAGATCAAAATCGCCTTCAATATTGCACTGTTCTTTCCACTTTATAACCTAATGTCGTGTGCGTATTACGGCTCTATGGTCTTAAACTAAGTAACAGACTAAGATCGAAAACCAACAAGTCTTGTGATGTGATGTGTGATGTGATTGTGATTTTTAACGTAGATTTAACAGTTTTTCAATCATATCTTTACGATGGCTGCAATGTAGTAGTTGATAGTGATGTCTAGCACTGGGGCATCATGCCACAGACATGGAGCATGATATCCCACCTAGTCACATTAATCTGACACCATGCCGACCAGTAATAACACTAACCTCTTAATGCTGTACTCCAAGCGTGACAGCTGTTAGTTAGTACCAGTTGCATAAGCCTTTGGAATAACAATGCAGGAGATAGAATGCACGACCTCCCGCATCCGAGGCAAACGTTCTAATCACTAAGCCACTTAAGCGGTCCCAACAAGTTTAGTAAAATTCAGCAACTAATTTATTTCCATGAAATACAGAGTGGAAATTTGTGATGAAATTACAGCATTGTAAATTAAATCCATATTAGTCCTAAATGTTCTATCACCAACCGAACAAATAGGTATTCCGACTAAATTCCATTGCTGTTCCAAAAAATGATTCCAATCTTGAATACTGAAGTACCATTAGCTTGGAACAATGCTGTGCTATCAGTCGTGATGTATCACAATGATTTATTCAAAATGCCTCTAAATGAATTCACAATAATCATAAAATATTTATTTTGTCCCAGAACTATTAATGAGCACTTCGTAAAGCCATGAATAATTCAAACTAACAAATCCTCTAAAAAAAACCTAACCAAAAGAACCATTCCGCTGAACAGATGTTAAAAACAGATGAGAATTATATTGATCGTTGTGTTTATATTAAAGTTTAATACAGAAAAAGAGAACCAGGACGAGGGTCAAAAGTTCATTTCATTAGATTTTATCAACAAGATCAGGTATATGACATCAGGTTTAGCATGATACCTAGCAAAGATCAGGTAGACCATTTTTTTTCACGAGAGGAATATAATAGTCCTGAATTTGAATCCAAGTCCATTATAATCACCTTGAAGCAATATTTATCTTGATATATAATCTACAATGATCAACAAAAGTTATCTATGCAAAATGTTGTTTACAAAACTAAAACAGTAGTCAGGTTTATTACTCATACTATCTATTATGTACGAAGATCAATCAAACAAGAGAAATTAATTCTACATAACATGGTACAAGCGTATAAAACTTGGTAAACATATCAGTTATCATTTGGAAGTGTTTCCAGTGCCACAATGACGATGCTAGTGCTACAATGCGATAATGAAGGTCCACGTCATGTGTAAAATATTAGAAATTTGCTGTGCCTATTTACACTTTGTTGTATGACGTTAAAGAATTGTGATTTATGGGGTGAAACTTTACATTATTCTATATCATTATTAGGAGCTTTCAACGTCACGTGTCATTAACGTTTTTCTTTACATTTTCCATTCCTCTCTTTATTTCAACGGTATTTGTACGGTGAATCTTGGCAAGGTTACATGTTATTAATATCTAATAGTAAGAACTGTATATTGAAATCTCTTTGGAACTATTACATTCCTGTAAATTCTCATATTATTATTAGCTGGAACAAATTACTCTTTAAAAGAGTCATTTAATTGTATTCCTAATAATGCAATGCGCAGTTAATAGTTGTAGATGTTGGTGTATATTTGTAGGTATGATATTATATATATATATATATATATATATATATATATATATATATATATATATATATATATATATATAAAACAACTTAAAAATTCTGCCGTTAATTGTAATAACCTGGTTCAAATTCATCTTAAATCGTCAACCGTTGTGTCAACTGTACCAGGGATACCACTAAGTATTGCATTGTTCAACGCTCAATCAGTAGGATCACCGGAAAAGCGCACAGAAATTGTTAATTTTATCAACGACCAGAATATTGACGTCTTCTTCCCGACAGAAACTTGGTTACATTTCGCAGGTGATGAATTTAAGTGTGCGGATTTAACACCCAGCGATTACTCCATCAAGTCGTTCCCCCGCAACTCTCGCGGAGGTGGAATTGCTGTAATTACAAAGAATTCCATGATCAAATGCCTTAAATACAACACAACCTTCAATTTCTGCCACAAGCTGACTGAATCTCTCTCTTTGGAGCAGTTTCCAAATCTTCTAGAGTATGGAAATTTGATAGGTGGCAACCGAATTATTCTTGGAGATTTCAACTTTCACTTTGACTATCCTGGTAAACCATACATGTCAAAACTCCTAGATTCCATTCATGTTTTCAATCTTAAACAGTCAGTTAACCAACCTACCCATAAACTTGGCCACATTTTAGACTGGTTTCTTTATAGACCTGATGATAATATTGTGCAATCCACCTTTGTATCCAACGAACTTGCATCGGATCACCTATGCATTGTATGCCATCTCGACGTATCAGTCCCTAACCCTCCGCCTCTATTTGCTACTAAGAGAAACCTCCGTATGATAAATAGAACCAAATTCATGCATGACATGCAAGAAAACATAACAACTTTCTTACATCCAACAGCGGAACAACTTGATAACTGTCTGCGTTCATTGCTTGATAAACATGCCCCAGCCACCAAATGCAGAGTATCAATTAAAAAAAAGTGTTCTCCATGGTATTGCAGTGTTAAGGACCAGCTTCGCACTGCTAAAAGACATCGCCGAAAAGCAGAGAGGCTTTGGCTTTCCACCAGACTCACTATTCATAAACAAATCTACGAAGCCGCTCAGAAGAACGTCATAAACATAGTTCATTTAGCCAAATTATCCCACTACAGTACTAAGATCACGGAGAGTTACAGCTGCAAAGAGCTCTTCGAGATAACTAACAAACTAATGTCAAGGAACAAATGTAGACCACTTCCAACAACCTTCTCTCCTCTAGACCTACCAGACCAATTTGCAAATTTCTTCGAACAAACCATTAGAGATTCGCTTGACAGCACAATTTCAACTTATTTGTCGCCATACAGTTCTGATGCTGAATTTAAGCGACAACCGTTAGGAGCATTTGAACCTGTTTCTATTGATTTAGTACGGACAATCGTGATGAAAAGTGCACCAAAGTCTTGTGAATTTGATCCAATTCCGACATCACTGCTGCTTGAGTGCTTCGACCCAAATAGCCTTCACTAACTGATGTTATTAATATCTCTCTCTCTCATCAGGGGAATTCCCATCATTTTTCAAAACTGCCATCGTAACACCTCTGCTGAAGAAACCAACACTGGACCATAACGATTTAGAGAACTACCGCCCAGTTTCTAATCTCCCATTCATATCAAAAATCTTAGAAAAGGTTGTTCTAAATTAACTTGTATCTCAGTTGAATTCAAACAGTCTTTTTAGCAATGTACAGTCTGCATATCGCCCTAGCCACAGTACGGAAACTACTCTTCTGAAAGTAGTTAATGACATTCTCCCTGCTTTGGATAGTGGAAAGATTACTGTCCTCGCTTTCCTTGATTTATCTGCAGCATTTGACACGATAGACCATGATATATATTACTTCACGGTCTCCAGCATGTATTTGGCATTCAGAATATAGCCTTACAGTGTTTTAGGTCCTACTTAGTCAACAGGACACAAATTATATCTGCAAATGAAATACACTCCAGCCCAGTTGACGTATAGTGTGATGTTTCACAGGGATTTGTTTTTGGACTTGTTCTCTTCATTCTGTATACTCAGCCGCTCTCAAGTGTCATAGATCATCACCCAGTGTCGCACCAATTGTATGGTGATGACACCCAAATATACAAGTGTAGCCACCCAACTGAAGTTGATGCTACCATCCATGGAGTTGAGAAGTACATTTCTGATGTGAAATCATGGATGACATGTAACAATCTGCAGATGAATGATGATAAAACTAAAGGCTATTCTGATCACAAGACAAAGACTTTCTGATTCACATCCTTTACCTCAGACAATACATATCAGCAACACCAACATTAAATTCTCACAGTCAGTACGGAACGTAGGCGTTACTCTAGACAGTACTCTCACATTGCACCAACATGTCATGAACATATGCAAGGCTGCATATCTTGAATTGAGACGCATCAGTTCCATTCATAAATATCTTTCAGTTGATGCCACTAAAACACTTGTGTGTTCATTAGTACTTTCAACACTGGACTATTATAACTCAATTATATTTGGTTCGTCACAATATTTACTCCAGAAACTTCAAAACGTTCAAAACACAGCTGCACGGATCATTTTTAGAGTACCTCGATCAGAGCACACCTCACCACTGCTCTGTACCCTACACTGGCTATCAATTCGATACAGAATCAAACACAAAATTTGTTCTCTGTGCTATGTTTCAATGACAGACTCCAGCCCAACATACCTATCCAACCTCTCTCATGTATATACACCAGCTAGATCCTTACGCTCTTCTTCTGATAATCGTATACTCATTGTTCCAAAGTGAAAACAATGTCATATGGACAACGTTCGTTTGCACACCATGGCCCGACGACGTGGAACGAATTGCCCATTGAAATTAGACACAAAGACACAGTGGTCCCTTTTCAGAGTGCTCTTAAGACTCACCTGTTTCGACTTCAGGGACAAACTTAGCGACCTAATCATGTTTTGTATCTTATATGTTTTCAGCATGTTTTTATGTTTTCCAATTTTATTGCTTTTGTCATTTATTGCTCTGTAGTGTAGTCATATCATTATTGATGGTGTAAAGCGCTTGGAGCTTCGAAAGAATAGGCGCTATACAAAGTCCTCATTATTATTATTATTATTATTATTATTATTATTATTATTATTATTATTATTATTATTATATATGTGTGTGTGTGTGTGTGTGTGTGTGTGTGTACTTTTATGTTTACAATGTTTTTTACTTTATATTTTAATTTAGAGGTATGAACTTTGAAGTCTGAAATAAATTCTTATCTTATCTTATTAAGAGAACGTTTTTCTTGGACAATAATTCTAATCTGATGAATGTCAAGTGACACTTGTCCCTTTAATGAGTTTGTATAACGCGATATTTAAGTAAATAACTACAGATGACGTATGCGTTATTTGACGTGACCTTCGTTTATTGTGCATGCTTTATATCTTTACAGCCGTTTGAGATTTCTGAGATAAAAACTTATCTTTTCACATTATCAAACTACGGTGTGTCTCAGTCAATGTGATGGATCAATTTCTTACTTTGTCTATTGCACTTTCCTTTATACTCAATCACAGTGTGCAAATTGATACGCTCGACAACAATGTGTTTCATCGTCCGTTAACACTGACATGTCATGCACTGATCGGGTTTCACTCTTTAGAACATATTCATGGGGCAGGTATGTGTGTCACATACGCAAGAGACTCAATAGCTAGCCATTTCTGATTTAGTTTCTATGAGGGATGTAATTATTCAATGATGGGTTTGATGATCCAAAACATATATGTTTAATTAGTTTTTCGCAAATGCTGATTTTGATGCTGAGAGAAGAAATCCTAGTTTGAATATATATCATCGTAAAAGTTGATATGCATAGTTCTTTGAGCATGTTATCCTAGAGGTCAAAGCCCAATGTCGATATGTTTAACCTCCATTACACGTTCATCTCTGCATAGAACGAAAAAGCCATTTGAGGTATAGGGAGGAAACTAAGTGTATATATACATCATCAAGAAATGTAAATTTCGTCCCACATTATGTATGCTATCGTCGCACATCGTTCCACGTCGAGTATGCTATCGATTAGGTTAAATTCAGGGGTCAGACGTTTAACTTTTAATCATACTTTTATTTCTGGAGAAAATGTTTAAAGCCATTTAAGATTGGTAACAGAAATTTTATGTGTACACATGGTTATTAAAATATGTGCCGGATACCATATTGGATGTGACAGAATGAAACCGGGTGGATAAACAAATTGGATCAATTTATTATTAATCAATAAGTAACATGGTGCATTATCGTGTCAAACAGGTAATGAAATAAACTTTAGACTAAATGTCTCGTAATGTTCATCAACAAATATGACGCTTTTATCTTATAACATCGCTCACGATAAATGGGTGAGGATCCTACACTCCATGCCTGGGGATGGATTCCACTAGAAGCTACCTATCAGCAGACATGTGGTCCGGAACCTTCATTTGACCCTCGTACTGAGCCGACCAGTATCATTCATCGAACGAACATTATCGAAATCACCACTGACTGCAGAATCGGGTTTAAACACTAGACAGCTGTTTCATAACGAATACAGTGACGTACTTTACACATGCGTAAAACATATACAGACTTCTGTTATACACGAAACATTTTTCAAAAGAAGATCAGTACGAGATTACTAATATAACGAATTTGTTAATGATATACATAATAACAATAAAAGCTATAACCCTTCTCGATATTTAATACGAACAACATAACATTGAATTTAGCTTGTTTGTTCAACAATACAATGTCCAACCTGAAAAGATTATATTGAAACCAATAGCATTATGTCATGTGGCATAGATCTGAATTTATGCAAATGTAGAATAATTCCGACACATTCAATATATTACACAATTTTCATCAAATTGAACGGATAAGAAAAAAGTTTGACTATTCTAACTGCCTCTACATGTGACGATTGCTTCCGTAAAGTTGGCTTAAAATCATATGTGGAAAAGATAACCATATTTACTAAGGATGTAGGCAAAAAAAAAACACGGAGAAAACAACCCCATCCGTCGCTGCGGGCACTTTTGTATGCTACAGTAGCTGAACCGAATTTGCTATTTCGATATTGCCGATGTTAATTATACACCCTGGGTAACGATGTACGTGACAAAAAGAGCCAAAATTGCGACTCGGTTCAAGTCCCGGATAAATATTTTTGTTTTCCATTACATTCACGTTTACCGTTTTAAACTTTTAAACCCTTTTAAATTTTGAGATAAATAAGTTATTTCTGCTCGTTAATAAAATTATTGTCCCCTATCATGTTTTGGGTGATGTTTTCTATTTCAAGATTTCAGGTAAATGACATTAGGTTTTGGTTTAGATATTTTTACCTTTAGCTCTATAGACAGTTGTCTAGGACAGACACATGAAGCTTAATATTTTCATATTTTGTCAGCAAAATAAGTGCTACGTTTATAGTATTGTCATATTTATAATGCAAAGATCTTCATGATTTACTTGGTTTCTTTACATCTTAAATTGTGTTTTGAAGTACATGGGGTGACCAGGGATCTACTTATGATGGCATCTCATGTATATCAGCATGGTTATATCTTCAAAATCATGACCACTGGTTATTTTTCCCAGTTTGTGGGATTTCTTTAAATGACGTTTGAGATGGACTCGTGATACTAGGTTTTCTTTCATGTCTCCCCGTTTACCACACAGCTCTATTACAAATGCCAGAGTGAGATTATTTCATATTGTTCTTTTCAATTTGATAACACCTCCATGGCATGCGGGGAACAAAACTCTGAATCTGTTTCTTAAAGTGGCCACAATCTCAGGTTCGTCCTTTAAGACTAAACAGAATTTTCATTTTATCAACTTGCTAGCAACAAGAAAAGACGGAAATTAGTCTTTGAATTAGTAGCAGCAAAGGTAAGCGCTATAGGTTTTAGGCGGCGGACGTCGTACGAACATTTCTGATGAAACCGATACGTAAACATGTATATGTAGCATTAAATATAGATACAAGTAATCGATATTTATACGTGTATATGCAGCATTAAATATAGGTACAAGTAATCGATATGTAAACGTGTATATGCAGCATTCACAATAGGTACAAATAATTGATCTGTATACGTGTATATGCAGCATTAAATATAGGTACAAGTAATCGATATGTAAACGTGTATTTGCAGCATTAAATATAGGTACAAGTAATCGATATTTATACGTGTATATGCATAATTAAATATAGGTACAAGTAATCGATATTTATACGTGTACATGCAGCATTAAATATAGGTACAAGTAATCGATATTTATACGTAAATATGCAGCATTCACTATAAGTACAAGTAATCGATATGTAAACGTGTACATGCAGCATTAAATATAGGTACAAGTAATCGATATGCAGCCATAAATATAGGTACAAGTAATCGATATGTATACGTGTATATGCATCATTAATATAGGTACAAGTAATCGATATTTATACGTGTATATGCAGCATTTAAATATAGGTACAAGTAATCGATATGTATACGTGTACATGCAGCGTTAAATATAAGTACAAGTAATCGATATGCAGCCATAAATATAGGTACAAGTAATCGATATGTATACGTGTGTATGCATCATTAAATATAGGTACAAGTAATCGATATTTATACGTGTATATGCAGCATTAAATATAAGTACAAGTAATCGATATGTATACGTGTACATGCAGCATTAAATATAAGTACAAGTAATCGATATGCAGCCATAAATATAGGTACAAGTAATCGATATGTATACGTGTATATGCATCATTAAGTATAGATACAAGTAATTGATATGTATACGTGTATATGCATAATTAAATATAGGTACAAGTAATCGATATTTATACGTGTATATGCAGCCATACATATAGGTACAAATAATCGATATGTACACGTGTATAAACAGCCATAAATATAGGTACAAGTAATCGATATGTATACGTGTATTTGCAGCATTAAATATAGATACAAGTAATCGATATGTATACGTGTACATCCAGCATTAAATATAGGTACAAGTAATCGATATGTATACGTGTACATACAGCATTAAATATAGGTACAAGTAATCGATATGCAGCCATAAATATAGGTACAAGTAATCGATATGTATACGTGTATATGCATCATTAAGTATAGTTACAAGTAATCGATGTGTATACATGTATATGCAACATTAAATATAGGTACAAGTAATCATTCAATATTTGAATCATTCAAATGAAGAATTGGAATAAAAAAATAATGATTACACTATCTATACAAATATTCATATCAAGGAAACTAATATCCACCAATATGTGGAATATTCTTCATGTCATCCCATGTCATGTAAAAACGGTATACCATATAGCCAGGCCAAAAGATATAGACATAATATTTCAGATGATCGTCAATTACAAAATTCTTTGAATAAATTACGAACTTATTTTCAAAATAGAAGTTATCCTATATATGTATATATATATATATATATATATATATATATATATATATATATATATATATATATATATATATATATATATATATATGATCTAAGGTTGGCATTGCCCATTGCCGGGGAGGGAGTGGGAGACAAGCGCCCCACTCCAGAAATTCCCCATACGGCTTGCGTCTCTGATTGCCTCTGTCAACTAAAATCCATCTCCTGGCCTTCAGGAGTGGCTTTGATTTGAAGTCCGGCGGACCGCGTTATCCACCAACAAGAGAAGGGGTGAAGGCGGGCCACTGGCGCCTTAAAACCAGTTGCTTAGGATAGATGAGACTCGTAAACCTTGGACGGTAGCTCATCTAGGAGAAGGAAAACTCTGATTCCAAACCTCTGATGCCTTGCGGTTATTCACACTCATGTGAAAGGCTAAGGGAGTAAACTTCAACAAAAATTCGGAGACAGAGTCCCTAAGGCGGTATGATATTGACCTCAATGTCATTCCGGCCTCTCTTGCGACGCCATTTGGGCCCACCAGCGCGTGGTCGGGGGGTGGGATCTGCTGCATGGGCAACAGCTGGTTCTCCATACCACCCTGCCCAGGCTTCGTAGCTAATAATAATAATGAGGACTTTGTATAGCGCCTAATCTTTCGAAGCTCCAAGCGCTTTACACCATCAATAATGATATGACTACACTACAGAACAACAAATGACAAAAACAATAAAATTGGAAAACATAAAAACATGCTGAAAACATATAAGATACAAAACATGATTAGGTCGCTAAGTTTGTCCCTGAAGTCGAAACAGGTGAGTCTTAAGAGCACTCTGAAAAGGGACCACTGTGTCTTTGTGTCTAATTTCAATGGGCAATTCGTTCCACGTCGCCGGGCCCTGGTGTGCAAACGAACGTTGTCCATATGACTTTGTTTTCACCTTGGGAACAATGAGTATACGATTATCATAAGAAGAGCGTAAGGATCTAGCTGGTGTATACACATGGGTGAGGTTGGATAGGTATGTTGGACTGGAGTCTGTCATTGAAACATAGTAAAGAGAACAAATTTTGTGTTTGATTCTGCATCGAATTGATAGCCAATGTAGGGTACAGAGCAGTGGTGAGGTGTGCTCTGATCGAGGTACTCTAAAGATGATTCGTGCAGCTGTGTTTTGAACGTTTTGAAGTTTCTGGAGTAAATTTTGTGACGAACCAGACAGAATTGAGTTACAATAGTCCAGTCTTTAAAGTATTAATGAACTCCACTGGAGAGGACACTCCAGCGTCGTCGTATGACGTCGGCACAACACGAGAAGTAGCAGTTTATGGGTTCTAAGCCAAAGCTCGATTGGCGTAGAGCTTGGCGCCAGGCGTTACTTCTGACGGTGGGAGAGATCATCAGGTCTCACTGGACAGCTACCGCCCGCCTTAAGCTGGGCAGCTCCCAGTCAGTAAGGTGCTTCCCGCCATGGCCTGCCTGCTTCACTGGGTGCGTGAAGCTTAGAGAACCATCTCGACAAGTGGGCCACAAAACTCCGCACTAGGAAAGACTACAAGAAGAAATAAGAAAACTTCAGCTCTTCGTCTTGCGACCAGGAGTGTTAGAACCATGTGTCCTGGACTGACCAAAGAACTACAACAGATCGACGATGCACGGAAGACTGCCGTCATTGACAAAGAACTCTCCGGACTGAACATCTACATTGTCTGTCTCCAGGAGACCCGACTGGCTGACAGCGGTACCATCAGGGAAGCCAATTACCGGTTCTTTTGGCAGGGGAAGCCCTCGAATGAACCTTGGCAGCACGGTGTAGGCTTTGCCCAAAAGAACACGCTAGTTGCCTTCATTGAACTGCATCATCAGGTACTGAGAGAATCCTTGCCCTCAGGCTGTCAACGTCCTTAGGCCCGGTCCACGTCTTCAGCGTGTATTCTACAACCCTCCGTTCTACCCACGAGGAGAAAGACACGTTTTAAGAGGCTCTGGATCAGGCAATATCCAGTATTTCAAACAACGAAACCCTTTACTTGATAGGAGACTTCAATACTTGAGTGGGAGCCGACCAAGAGGCCTGGTCCGCCTGTCTCGGCTTTTATGGAAGGGGCAAGATCAACGGGAACGGGCAGCGACTTTTGGAGATATGCTGCTCCCACAGCCTATGGGTGACCAACACTTTCTTCCAATACAAGGAGATCCACCAAGTGTCTTGGAGACACCCACGTTCACTACACTGGCACCAGCTAGACCTTGTCATCACTAGGCGTGCGAAACTGGCCAGCGTCCTCTTCACCCGCAGCTACCACAGTGCCGACTGCAACACGGACCATTCCCTTGTGGTCAGTAAGGTGCGAATATTACCCAAGAAGCTGCACCATGCCAAGAAGAAGGGTCACCCTCGTATAAACATATGCTGTGCGAGTAATCCAGA
This sequence comes from Unio delphinus, assembly GCA_029339505.1. Classification (NCBI taxonomy): domain Eukaryota; kingdom Metazoa; phylum Mollusca; class Bivalvia; order Unionida; family Unionidae; genus Unio; species Unio delphinus. Next base: position 14,554,168 of record JAQISU010000042.1, read on the forward strand.
GAAAACACAACGGTTCATCAGCAAAGTGCAGGTAGTTCTCACCAAAGTGACACCTGATGGCACCATTGACTCCAAGTGGGTCCTTCTCCGTGACTCTGTGTACAACTCAGCTATAATATCTTACGGGAAGAGGGAACGGAAAAATGCCGACTGGTATGAGGCAAACTGGGAGGAGATGGAGTCCGTGACTGAAGCAAAGAGGAAACCCCTCCTGGCATCCAAGGCTGTACCTAGCCCAAGAATATTGCAAGCACTCAGGAATGTAAGGAACAACGCCCAGAAGACTGCCCGCCACTGTGCCAACATATACTGGCTTAACCTTTGCAACAGTATACAGACAGCTGCCAACACCGGAGATGCAAGAGGAATGTATAAGGGCATCAAGAAGGCGACAGGCCCCTCCATCTCAAAGACCACCTACCTCAAGTCCAAGACAGGTGAAGACATCACAGACCAGAGCAAACAACTGTAGCGATAGGTTAAACACTATCTCGAGCTACATGCAACCCAAAACAACGTCACTGACACTGCCCTGGATGCCATTCCAGACCTGCCTGTCATGGAGGAGCTAGACACACAGCCCACCCTGGAAGAGCTCGGAAAAGCCATAGACTGCCTTGCCTATGTGAAGACTCCTGGAAGCGACGGCATTCCGCCTGAGGTCCTCAAGAGTGGGAAACCAGCACTGCTTCAGCCGCTACACATACTCCTCTGCCTCTGCCGCCAACATCGTCACTTTGTACAAGAACAAGGGAGACCGTAGCGACTGCAACAACTACCGGGGCATCTCCCTCCTCAGTGTTGTCGGAAAGGTTCGGCATTTGACCTGGTCAGTCGGCGGAGTGTACTCTTCAGAATCCTACAGAAGATTGGCTGACCTCCACGTCTATTTGCTGTCCTCATGTCATTCCACGAGAACATGCACAACACAATGTGCTTCAATGGCGCAACATCAGAGGCCTTCCCAGTTATCAGTGGAGTCAAACAAAGCTAAGTGCTTGCGCCGACGCTCTTCGCCATATTCTTCTCCATGCTTCTCCAGAATAATAATAATGTTTATAATAATAATAATAATAATAATAATAATAATAATAATAATAATAATAATGAGGACTTTGTATAGCGCATAATCTTTAAAAGCTCTAAGCGTTTTACATCATCAATAATGATATGACTACACTACAGAACAACAAATGACAAAAACAGTGAAATTGGAAAACATAAAAACATGCCGAAAACATATAAGATACAAAACATGATTAGGTCGCTAAGTTTGTCCCTGAAGTCGAAACAGGTGAGTCTTAAGAGCACTCTGAAAAGGGACCACTGTGTCTTTGTGTCCAATTTCAATGGGCGATTCGTTCCACGTCACCGGGCCCTGGTATGCAAACGAACGTTGTCCATATGACTTTGTTTTCACCTTGGGAACAATGAGTATACGATTATCAGAAGAAGAGCGTAAGGATCTAGCTGGTGTATACACATGGGTGAGGCTGGATAGGTATGTTTTACTGGAGTCTGTCATTGAAATACAGCACAGATAAAAAAAATTGTGTTTGATTCTGTATCGAATTGATAGCCAATGTAGGGTACAGAGCAGTGATGAGGTGTGCTCTGATTGAGGTACTCTAAAGATGATCCGTGAAGCTGTGTTTTGAACTTTTTGAAGTTTCTGGAGTAAATATTGTTATGAACCAGACAGAACTGAGTTACAATAGTCCAGTCTTGAAAGTACTAATGAACACACAAGTGTTTTCGGGGCATCAACAGAAAGATATTTACGAATGGAACTGATGCGTCTCAATTCAGGATATGCAGCCCTGCAGATGTTCATGGCATGTTGGTGCAATGTGAGAGTACTGTCTAGAGTAACACCTAGATTCCGTACTGACTGAGAATTTAATGTTGGTGTTACTGATATGTATTGTCTGAGGTAAAGGATGTGAAAAAGAAAGTCTTTGTGTTGTGATCAGAATAGCCTCAGTTTTATCATCATTCATCTGCAGATTGTTACATGTCATCCATGATTCACATCCGAAATGCACTTCTCTACTCCATGGATGGAATCATCAACGTCAGTTGGGCGGCTACACTTGTATATTTGGGTGTCATCAGCGTACAATTGGTGCGACACTGGGTGACGATCTACGACACTTGAGAGCGGCTGAGTGTACAGAATGAAGAGAACAAGTCCAAGAACAGATCCCTGTGAAACACCATAACATACGTCAACTGGGCTTGAGTGTATTCCATTTGCAGATATAATTTGTGTCCTGTTGACTAAGTAGGACTTGAACCACTGTAAGGCTATATTCTGAATGTCAAATACACGCTGGAGACGGTGAAGTAATATATCATGGCCTGTCGTGTCAAATGCTGCAGATAAATCAAGGAGAGTGAGGACTGTAATCTTTCCACTATCCAAAGCAGAGAGAATGTCACTAAATACTTTCAGAAGAGTAGTTTCCGTACTGTGGCAAGGGCGATATGCAGACTGTACATTGCTAAAAATACTGTTTGAATTCAAATGAGAGACAAGTTGAGTTATAACAACCTTTTCTAAGATTTATGATATGAAAGGGAGATTAGAAACTGGGCGGAAGTTCTTTAAATCGTTATGGTCCAGTGTTGGTTTCTTCAGCAGAGGCTTTACGATGGCAGTTTTGAAAAATGATGGGAATTCCCCCGATGAGAGAGAGATATTAATATCATCAGTTAGTGAAGGCAATATTGGTTCTAAGCACTCAAGCAGCAGTGATGTCGGAATTGGATCAAGTTCACAAGAATTTGGTGCACTTTTAATCACGATTGTCCGTACTAAATTTATCGAAACAGGTTCAAATGCTCCTAACGGTTGTTGCTGAAATTCTGCATCATACCTGTATGGTGACGAATCAGTTGAAATTGTGCTGTCAAGCGAATCTCTAATGGTTTGAACTTTGTCACTGAAGAAATTTGCAAATTGGTCTGGTAGGTCTAGTGGAGAGAATGTCGTTGAAAGTGGTGTACATTTGTTCCTTGACATTAGTTTGTTAGTTATCTCGAAGAGCTCTTACCTTCAAGGGCTGCAGCGACGGAGTATACATCCATAGCAGGGCTGACGGAAAGCTGTTGAACATCGCCAGTCTCCGTGCTAAGACTAAAATCACAAAGGTACTCATGTGTGAATTGCTTTTTGCAGATGATGCAGCCTTGACATCACACACGGAAGATGGACTGCAGCAGCTGGTATGATGCCTCTCCAACGCTTGCAGGGAATTCGGACTGACCATCAGCTTGAAGAAAACAAACGTCATGGAGACTCCCCTCCCTCTGTCACCATCGATCGATACAACTTGGAAGTTGTCGAGAACTTCATATACCTCGGGTCCAACATCTCCATCTCACTCTCAATTGATTATGAGGTGAATGGTAGGATTGCCAAGGCAGCTGCAGACTTAACCAAAGGGTATGGAACAACCCCATCCTCACCGAGAAGACCAAACTGCGTGTCTACCAAGCATGCGTGCTCAGCTCACTCTACAGCAGCGAAACATGGACAACTTATGCAAGTCACGAGAGAGAACTCAACAGCTTCCGCCTGAAATGTCTGCGGCGCATTATGCACATCAAGTGGCAGGACAAAGTACCGAACACAGAGGTTCTAGAATGCGCCAACATCAATAGCATGTTCGCCATTCTCAGTGAGAGGCGCCTTCGCTGGCTCGGCCATGTCAAGAGAATGGACCCGGGCCGCATCCCTAAGGACATATTATATGGGGAACTAGCAAAAGGTACACGACCAACTGGACGTCCACGTCTGCGCTACAAAAACGTTTGCAAGAGGGACATAAAGACTGCCAACATCGATGTCAACAAATGGGAGAGCTTTGATAATGACCGTCCCATCTGGCGCCAAGCTGCCAAGCAGGGAATTATCAAAGCTGAGGATGACAGAAATAGGAAGCATGCTCATAAGAGAGCCAGACAGAAGGAACAGCTGACTCTGGAGCTACGCCATCGTCTCACGTAGCCGGACGGATGCCAAGGACATATATATATATATATATATATATATATATATATATATATATATATATATATATATATATATATGCAACTGAAACGTTTGGTAGGAAACTAAGAGCATCGGAGCCAATAAGCCAAGACTACCAAAAAGTATTATTTACACTGGCTAAACGGACAATCACACAACAGCTGCTTTGCAATTTCCCCCGTTTAAATTTTTTCATACAGTGTTATGCTAGCGATAGAAAACATACACTGTATGATACAGTTCATAGCATGGGTCCCTCCAACAGTCAGCATGCAAATGACATGGCACAAGCATGTGTCTTCATTCGCTGGTAATATGAATGGTAATAAATATACTTGCTTGACATCACCCATGTGATACACAACAAAACTGCGATGTTATTCCGGCTACATTTCCATATGAAATCACATTCGCCTTACTCCACTGAATTGACTCAATAAATTAAGTCCATCATATGCAGAAAAGCAGAATTAAGTTAGATCAAAAGAAAAACAAAATCCATACATTCCAGACCAACTGGCGAAAAATTAAATGAGCATGCGTTCAAAATATATCTCGAAATAACATGTTTTAAGTAGACCAATTATTATCAAGCCTAAGGTATGTAACGAAATGAGAATATAATGAAATGGTTTCTGCTTTTTTAAATAGGAAAGTATAAACTCTTTTGGGGGGGGGGGACTTTTACTGCACTCTCAAGGCTGTGCAGCATCACTTAGATAAACTAGTTAATATTTTCCCATACAAATGCAGTAGCCTATAGTTATGCTCATTGTTGCACGGAGGAATTACATACATCAATCAATCAATCTCGTTCAGCAAATACAATGTGAAAAATGCGCGTCAGAGTAGAATATTTGTAGAATATTAAGTGGAGAAAGAATAATAATTCAATGAACGGCAATTCTTCTGCATTCTATGAATTTTAATATTGTAGTTTGTAACCATTTGGTATTTTACCTTGATGCTAACTAATCCGTCATCTGGCAAAACCATTTAGCAGAAGGTGTAAGATGTATGTATTGATTTCAAAGAGTAATGTTCTGCAAAACAAATGTTTGTAAAGCTTCGGACGTTTGCTTGGCTTACAACTGAACATAAAATGCTTCAAAGAGCTATTTAAATACCTTCCCGTTTGTTTCATTCACCACGCAATATACCGGCATTGTATATTTATGTAAATGGTAAAATCTGAACAATGTTTATTTACACATGATTCAGTGAATGTCTGGTAGCAGAAATGAATGATATAGCTGGAAATGCTGTCTTACTCAACTAATATCACTGTATTCATCTCTTCGTGAATTGCTACAACAATTGAAATGGAAAATACAAATAAATACAAGTTTAAGCACCGTACGATCGATTCGCTTAATTCAACAGAAGGTGATTATCCTCTATCATTTCCAACACTATGTGAAACAGGGAAATGTGCAGCCTTATTAAACTATAACAAAATCATTACTGACAACTACATATGTCTCCATCTCCTGCTAAGTATTGTATCGTATCAAGACGTTGACACCAAAAAGTATGAGATATCCCGTTTTCCTAATAGTTGTACTGTTGTTGTCACGTTCATATTGGAGACCTGAGTGGCAACATTTTTGGGTAGGATATGCACAACATCTTCTGGTCTATGGCCGGTAGAGGTAATTGGGTGCTTTTTTAAAAGGCCCGTAATGTCATATTATGTAAGGACATATTTTTGTTCTGTTCTTAGGTACGGACAGATTAATTTGTCCTAATCCATCAAATATTCTTTGAACGTCTGTAGGTTTAGCACCAGAAATTTGGTGCGGCCTTCTACTAATAGTATACTACTGACTATAATAAATATATAGCTGTTAAATCAATCATAGCACTTTGTGATGTGGGGATTACCTATATTGTAATAAATATATAGACGTTAAATCAATCATAGCACTTTGTGATGTGGGGATTACCTATATTGTAATAAATATATAGACGTTAAATCAATCATAGCACTTTGTGATGTGGGGATTACCTATATTGTAATAAATATATAGACGTTAAATCAATCATTGCACTTTGTGATGTGGGGATTACCTATATTGTAATAAATATATAGACTTTAAATCAATCATAGCACTTTGTGATGTGGGGATTACCTATATTGTAACAAATCTGTAGACGTTAAATCAATCATAACACTTTGTGATGTGGGGATTACCTATATTGTAATAAATATATAGACTTTAAATCAATCATAGCACTTTGTGATGTGGGGATTACCTATATTGTAACAAATCTGTAGACGTTAAATCAATCATAGCACTTTGTGATGTAGGGAATACTTATATTGTAATAAATATATAGACGTTAAATCAATCATAGCACATTGTGATGTGGAGATTACCTATATTGTAATAAATATATAGACGTTAAGTCAATCATAGCGCTTTATGATGTAGGGAATACTTATATTGTAATAAATATATAGACGTTAAGTCAATCATAGCACTTTATGATGTAGGGAATACTTATATTGTAATAAATATATAGACGTTAAGTCAATCATAGCGCTTTATGATGTAGGGAATACTTATATTGTAATAAATATATAGACGTTAAGTCAATCATAGCACTTTATGATGTAGGGAATACTTATATTGTAATAAATATATAGACGTTAAGTCAATCATAGCGCTTTATGATGTAGGGAATACGTATATTGTACTGTACCTGAATTGGTTTGAACTACTTTAGATATTTGAATCCAATAGTTTCATCATTTAAAGAAAAATACAAATCACCAAAAACTCTTAAATTTGCATTAAACTGAATGCACAGACAAAAACAGTTCACTCTCCTGTAAGAACGACAACCTACACCACGTTCACTTGCATTATACACATCTCTGTATTATTAACAGGCACCCTTGTTCCATTCCTTCACTTGCGTCGTACGCGCACACGCGCCCGTGTGTGTGTGTGTGTGTGTGTGTGTGTGTGTGTGTGTGTAATAGCACAACAAGATCAACAATGTTTCATCAAAATAATAACATTCAGACTGCTACAACATAAAATGTAATCGGCAAACGTTGTTCAGTTTCTGAAAGAATGGTCTAATAACATGTTGTAACAAAATACGACGAGGATATGTTAAATGGTACTTGACTGTACGACTTATATTTTTCGCATTAAACCCTATAACAACAACTACTTATTTTAAGGTGGTCAGAGACTTGCAACAAGTATTACCTGACAAGACCTGTACAGTTATTATTTTAATGGGGTCAAAGACTTGTACCAACTATTAGTTGTTTGTTTGTTTTTCAGTCAGAGACTTGTTCCAGTTATGTTTATCAGGACCAGAGACCTGTACAAATAGTCACTTTACAAGAGTCAAAGACCTGTACCAATTATTATTTTAACCAGAGTCAGAGACTTGTTCCAGTTTTGATTTTACCAGAGTCGGAAACTTGTACCAACTATTATTTACCAGGGTCGTATACTTGTACCGATTATTATTTTAACCAGAGTCAGATACTTGTACCAATTATTATTTTAACCAGTCAGAGACTTGTACCAATTATTTTTATCAAGGTCAGAGACTTGTACCAATTATTTTTTATCAGGGTAAGAGACTTGTACCAATTATTTGTATCAGGGTCAGAGACTTGTACCAATGACTGTTAAATATTCACCACCTCTCATATATATCAAAATGCTTCGATAGACTTATGGCACGTGCTCTATAGATGTATCGATACAAAACTACAAAACCAGGAGATGGTTAATAGAAAAGATTTATAGTCCATGCATAAAGTTGTTTTGATTAAGGATTTCAATTTAGACAACATCCGATGCTTTTCAAATATCAAGATCATTGCAAAATTTAAGCTATTCGAGAGAATAGTGAAACTTACTTTCAACTGATAATTAGAAAGTAGAAAGAGAGATTTGCTTAATTCAATGTATTTTATGTGACTGTGAAACCTATAAATTCATCCATCCATGTGTTTGTCCATCGATCAATTCATCATTTCCCCCATAGCCAACTATCCGTCTTCTCGCCTTTGCGCCTCTAAGTCCTTATTTTGTTGGTCTGAATATATATTGTGCATGTGTCTTAGTGGATTTAATAATCGCTTGATGGATAGATGAATGAATAGATGTGCATTGACTGACATTTATATGAAGTAATATATTGCAATCCAAATATTTATAATTAAAGTACCGTTGATTGTCTTTAATTTCAGATACAGGAATATTTAAATTTCATTTTAATCAACATTTGAAACAAAACTAACAGTAGTTCGTCAACAACTACTGTAAATTCATTCCCACTTGAACACAGATTAAGACGCATACATTTGGGGAATTGAGCTTTTGAATCATTAAATTTATATCAAAATAATTTTTAAAATATTAAAACAAAACTTTTTAAAAAGGCCTTACGTCTAATTCCATTTCATTCAATGCATAGTGTACGGTAGCGTGTAACACTTTTATTTGTGGCGAGTTTGGATATTTAATGCATTTTGTTTGAGTGACGTCACTCTTACATATTGCTTAAGAAATTTCAACCAAGAACCTTTTAAACGATACAGCTTAATATATCGGTCACAGTCTAGATAACATTGGTTACCTATAGCACTCTGCTGCATCGTGTACTTAAACTGAATGCATCCGAAAGGTATTCATTACCAACGATAGATCTTTTTGTGATAAACTGTTTGGATCATAAGGCTTCTTTTTTCCAAATCAGATAAAGATTACGAGGGGTTATATTAAAGCAGATAATGATTTTCTTTGGCTACAGTGTTACATCTTATTGTACTCACGAACTTGGAACAAAAGGTCTTTGCACTTAGTTCCTTGTATAACGTGTGCCAGTCAAGCCTGCTTGTTCAACATTGACTATCCGTGTGCCAGTCGTTCTTCTTGTCCAACACAGAACAGCCAGATGCAGAGTGGATCTTGGTGTAATCAAACTATTTTTATGGACTCTTAAAAGTGTGAATTATAAGGGTGTTATTTATTCACATAACAGTAAAAGTGTGAATTATAAGGGTGTTATTTATTCACATAACAGTAAAAGTGTGAACTATAAGGATGTTTATTTAGCACATATGACTAAAAGTGTGAACTATAAGTTTGTTTCATATATCGAGCGATACAAGTGTAAATTATTAACGTGTTATTTTATACATATTACTGTAAAGCATTTACTAAAAGTATATAATAAACGTGGATATTATAAGGGTGTTTCTTTATTTATAATATAGATGCATGTAAAATTGGGTATTGTAAGGGTGTTATTTAATACACATGACTGTAAACGTGGGTATTATAAGGGTTGTACTTAATACAGATCACTGTACACGTGGGTATTATAAGGGTGTTATTTAATACAGATGACTGTACACGTGGGTATTATTAAGATGGTATTTAATACTTATGACGGTATACGTGGGTATTATAAGGGTGTTATTTAATACAGATGACTGTAAACGTGTGTACTATAAGGGTGTTATTTAATACAGATGACTGTACACGTGGGTATTATAAGGTGTTATTTAATACAGATGACTGTACACGTGGGTATTATAAGGGTGTTATTTAATACAGATGACTGTACACGTGGGTATTATAAGGGTGTTATTTAATACAGATGACTGTATACGTGGGTATTATACGGTGTTATTTAATACAGATGACTGTAAACGTGTGTATTAAAAGGGTGTTATTTAATACAGATGACTGTACACGTGGGTATTATAAGGGTTGTATTAAATACAGATGACTGTACACGTGGGTATTATAAGGGTGGTATTTAAAACATATGACTGTACACGTGGGTATTATAAGGGTGTTATTAATACAGATGACTGTACACGTGGGTATTATAAGGATGGTATTTAATACAGATGACTGTACACGTGTGTATTATAATGGTGTTATTTAATACATATGATTGTAAATGTGGGTATTATAAGGGTGTTATTTAGTACAGATGACTGTAAGCGTGTGTATTATAAGGGTGTTATTTAATACAGATGACTGTACACGATGGTATTATAAGGGTGTTATTTAATACAGATGACTGTATTCGTGGGTATTATACGGTGTTATTTAATACAGATGACTGTAAACGTGTGTATTATAAGGATGTTATTTAATACATATGATTGTACACGTGGGTATTATAAGGGTTGTATTAAATACATATGACTGTACACGTGGGTATTATAAGGGTGGTATTTAAAACATATGACTGTACACGTGGGTATTATAATGGTGTTATTTAATACATATGATTGCAAATGTGTGTATTATAAGGGTGTTATTTAATACAGATGACTGTACAGGTGGGTATTATAAGGGTGTTATTTAATACAGATGACTGTAAACGTGGGTATTATAAGGTGTTATTTAATACAGTTGACTGCAAACGTGAGTGTTATAAGGGTGTTATTTAGTACAGATGACTGTAAGCGTGTGTATTATAAGGTGTTATTTAATACAGATGACTGTACACGTGGGTATTATAAGGTGTTATTTAATACAGATGACTGTAAACGTGTGTATTATAAGGGTGTTATTTAATACAGATGACTGTAAACGTGTGTATTATAAGGGTGTTATTTAATACAGATGACTGTAAACGTTTGTATTATAAGGATGGTATTTAATACATATGACTGTACACGTGGGTATTATAAGGGTTGTATTAAATACATATGACTGTACACGTGGGTATTATAAGGGTGGTATTTAAAACATATGACTGTACACGTGGGTATTATAAGGATGTTATTGATATAGATGACTGTAAACGTGGGTATTATAAGGGTGGTATTCAATACAGATGACTGTACACGTGTGTATTATAATGGTGTTATTTAATACATATGATTGTAAATGTGTGTATTATAAGGGTGTTATTTAATACAGATGACTGTACAGGTGGGTATTATAAGGGTGTTATTTAGTACAGATGACTGTAAGCGTGTGTATTATAAGGTGTTATTTAATACAGATGACTGTACACGTGGGTATTATAAGGTGTTATTTAATACAGATGACTGTAAACGTGTGTATTATAAGGGTGTTATTTAATACAGATGACTGTAAACGTGTGTATTATAAGGGTGTTATTTAATACAGATGACTGTAAACGTTTGTATTATAAGGATGGTATTTAATACATATGACTGTACACGTGGGTACTATAAGGGTGGTATTTAAAACATATGACTGTACACGTGGATATTATAAGGGTGTTATAAATACAGATGACTGTAAACGTGTGTATTATAAGGGTGGTATTTAATACAGATGACTGTACACGTGTGTATTATAATGGTGTTATTTAATACATATGACTGTAAACGTGTGTATTATAAGGGTGTTATTTAATACAGATGACTGACTGTACACGTGGGTATTATAAGGGTGTTATTTAATACAGATGACTGTAAACGTGGGTGTTATAAGGGTGTTATTTAATACAGATGACTGTAAACGTGAGTGTTATAAGGGTGTTATTTAGTACAGATGACTGTAAGCGTGTGTATTATAAGGGTGTTATTTAATACAGATGACTGTACACGTGGGTATTATAAGGTGTTAGTTAATACAGATGACTGTACACGTGGGTATTATAAAGTGTTATTTAATACAGATGACTGTAAACGTGTGTATTATAATGGTGTTATTTAATACATATGACTGTAAACGTGTGTATTATAATGGTGTTATTTAATATAGATGACTGTAAACGTGGGTGTTGTAAGGGTGTTATTTAATACAGAAGACTGTAAACGTGAGTGTTATAAGGGTGTTATTTAGTACAGATGACTGTAAACGTGGATATTAAAAGGGTGTTATTTAATACAAATGACTGTAAACGCTCTCTCTCTCTCTCTCTCTCTCTCTCTCTCTCTCTCTCTCTCTCTCTCTCTCTCTCTCTCTCTGATTCTTTTCACAGATTATATAACTAACCCATTGTTCGCCTGTAAATCGGTAAGCATCTGATGTCGGCATTTACCTGAACCTACCGTGATATTTCAAATATGATAAACAAGTAGATACAGCGCTCATCCCTCCAGGCTGACTGGATCTGCTAAATGATACCGGACTTCCATTGCCCTTCGATTCAACAGACGCCACAGCAGAGATAGTTTCCAACTTTAGCTGAAGCTTATCAGGAGTAACGTTGGTTGTACGTTTAGATCAATGTAAACAAGGATAATACAACGTTACATCTCAATAGCGCATATAGGGTTAAATTTGATGTTGTTGCTGCAGGTCAGCTTTGGTCTTTGACACATTGTTTTATGACAAATACTTTCATACGGATAATGTATGCATTGATGCCTTTGTGTTTCTTGACACTGGGAAAATTATAATGACCTGTATTATTTAATTTCACAGTAAAACAAATATTCATGGGAAGTTAATTTGATACGGTATTATAGTACATTGCTACCTAAATGGCACAAACTACTTACGTGGATTATTAATATTGTAATAATTGATGAACTTTAAGATCAACATTGTGTGTGATTAAAAGCATACGCCAAACATCAGTCTGGCGATGGCATCAAACAGTACAAGGAGTTATACACCGACCCGGACCGGGACCACTTCCAGGACTAGAAATGGACTTTGTGAACCTAAGGACTGTCCTAATCACTGCAAAGTGGTCGTGCTGGGTATAGCGGGAGTCGGTAAAACAGGTACGTTATCACCTGGTGAGATTTGATCATGCAATTATCTACCTTCTTATATAAGCAATTGCTTTTTGATTACTTTGTTTGACATTGCTAAGCTGAGTATGTCCATAATGATTATGACGTCAGATTTCACAATTTCAGCTTATTTCGATTCCAAGTGAATTCTGGTTGTTAAAGTCATGGTTCATGAACTATGATAGACTCATATATTCGCACTGTCCTTTCATTAACGAAAATAGTTTTTTCTTTAGCAGTAATAGCAAAGAAACATGCATGTTACATTATTATATTGACTGCGCAACATCTAATGTGATTTTTTTTGTATCTTGTAAAAGAAATATGTTGGACAAACCCATTGCCAAATATATAAACACATAAACAAACCTAGATTAGATATAAATAATTTTTAACCGCATTTTTTATCTCGACTGCTGCAAAGTTGTATGTTATATTTACTGGTTAACGGTAACCAACGCAGCTGGGTACTGAATACACCTTTATTGTCATATTATATATATTAATAGAATAGAAAGGTATTGGGCAATTAGGAAACGTGCAGTCCTGTTTGTCCTTCTTAGGAACTCTTTTTTTTAATCAATATAATCACAAACATAATTTCGTATTATTATTTCTATTATAGAATCTGATATGAAGTTTTGCAATCAGAAAACTATGTAAATAAACAAAGGGGAATAATTCAGCATTAATTATGAAATGAAACAAGTACTGGATAGGAAACATTGGATTGGATAATGTCGGATATATGTAAAAGGTTCTAATTATCAGATTATTTACAATCTTCATAGATAAATTTATAAAGTTTAAGCAAATATTTTTGTTTAAAAAGAAAATAAAACTGTCTATATTTGTATATGTGTGCTATCAATGATTAAGAAGTACTTGTGTATACTTACCTACTTCGCTTACGTTACCAGGTACATATTTACTTTCAAAATGAATGAAACATCTCAGTATACTAAATGCAATGCTGTGCATATTCAACAGCTTGAATTCAGCGAAAAAAGCTGAAGAACATCCGCTTGCTTTATACACTGGGAAAGAAGCTATTTTACTATGTTCACTTTACTTAGTGTGTGACGGGTACAGTATTTCTTTATTACATTATAGATTTTGCTTTAATATAAGAAAGACAGTCCAACAAAGAATTTAAATAGTCACAATACTACTCTAAGGCCAAAATACCAAAACTAATAAAGATAACGACACAACAGCGTCCTGTAATAAATAAATATAATCGACACGTGTATAACAATTTAATAAATAAATATAATCGACGCGTGTACACCAATTTAATAAATAAATATAATCGACGCGTGTACACCAATTTAATAAATAAATATAATCGACACGTGTATAACAATTTAATAAATAAATACAATCGACACGTGTATAACAATTTAATAAATAAATATAATCGACACGTGTATAACAATTTAATAAATAAATATAATCGACACGTGTATACCAATTTAATAAATAAATATAATCGACACGTGTACACCAATTTAATAAATAAATATAATCGACACGTGTACACCAATTTAATAAATAAATATAATCGACACACGTGTACACCAATTGTATACTGATAGCGAGGTACTACTGCATTCGAGATTCTCGCTCAAGAATTGACTTCTTGTTATGTTACAATTGATGACGGGTTTAATGTGAGAAATATAAATTGCACACTGTATTTTAATGGTTTCTGCATTAATAATTAATATAGCTCTAACCCTCAACACATTCACTGGTTGCGTTTAGCAAGTTTGTCCTCTATCCCAGTTACGTGTATATCGATGTAGTGTCCACTACCCTTATCTAAAAGTCAAAACAACTATATTTGCTTTGGCGCTGAACCAGTTGTACATAAAGAGGTTATCATAACATATGGGTCAGTGAGAAGAATTGCATTCCAATTTATATTTTATATTTTGTCTTAATGAAAAATGACTACCTCTCTGTTAGGTCAAGTGTCCCATTGATGTGTATTTATGTTCCCAGGATTGGACTGTACATGACAAGGCCTACATAAGCAGCCTGGTCATCGTTTGACAGTGGTCACAACAGGCAAGAGATATCGGCCACTGATGTATAAAAGAGCGGTATATAATACAGAAACATTCTAATATTTTTAGCCATGACTATTTGCAATGGTATGATTAGCTATTAGGAATCTAGTATAAAATAGGAGTTATACATTTTGTAACTCTAATCGCCTTCCACTTGCACAGCCTTTTTTTTAAATGAATATGTTTTATATGTTATTAACTGTTATTTTTCTCCTCGCAAAGCAAACGCCATTTTACTCATAAGAACCTCCCACTAACTATTTAACTCAATTACCGGGCCGCGAGTGGCCGAGTGGTCTAAAGCGCTGTCCGTTACGGACCACTGCCATCTCACCTCTGTATGCGTGTGTTCGAGTCTAAGATTCGGCAAATGTAGTTATGTGAGAAAGCTTGCCAGTAGCTTCTCGTGGGTCGGTGGTTCTTTCCGGGGTTTGTCCGGTTTCTTCCTCCACCATTAATACTTGCCGCCATGTATAGCCTATATTGTGCTGAAAAATGGCGTTAAACCATAAAAAAAATAACTCAATTACTTAGCTATCCACCTATCAAGCAATCTACCCAGATATATACCTATCAACCAATCTCTTCAGCTATATACCTATCAACCAATCTACCCATCTATATACCTATTAACCAATCTACCCTGCTATATAAGACATCTATCATTTATTATTTCTAATTACATACAGGCTTACTTTCACAGAGTTTATAAATCTAAATAAGTGCTCATGGAGATACAGACATGCATACGAGCTAATCGTACTCTTGCATTAAGTATGTATTCAGTCTATTGACCCCTGCAAATGAACAACACGAGGGATTCTGCTATCTTAAAGGCTATTTAACTGGTGTAACCTACATAGATAGGCATCCCGCTCTGTCATATATCTCAAGTAGTTATCGGACATGTTTCTGATAACGAAAGAAAAATTTAATGCCATCGTAAAATACTAGTATGTCAATAAAGTTGGTTTAAAGTTGGAACAACATCCATCTGTCTGTTGAAAGCTTTCATGTGTGATAGCCATTTCAGATAATGCTAAGACGGATATCACCATTCACCTCTCACATTTTTTATTTCGTGATGAGCGTGGTGGAAAAAACGGGGGAGGGGGGGGGGGTAGTAACAGGCTAACTGGTCTCATTGGAGAAAGAATGTGTACCGTTTATACTCGCTTTTAATGCCACGGTGCGTCTGTTGATCACGTAATGCTGATTTCTTTTATTCCAATGTATACTACTAACAAACGTCCAAACCCCAGTGTTGCTGGCGCATTATGCGACGGAAGGTTTGAGTATATTCAATTTGCTTATTAGTCACCCAATAAACTATAATTACTACTAAAGCAATAAAATATTCGTGATGTAATCTGACGTTATACTAATTTACATTTATATTATTAAAAAAAACATGTCAATATATATATAGCTCATCGATTTTTAAGCCAATATATAAAATTATTCAGCATTAGCATTAAGTTGAAGCCAACTAGTTGAAACATAAAAAATTTCAAGCTTTTATTCTTGTAGAAATAGTCAGATAAATTGTGTAATATCGACGCATTTGTATTTCTGTTTATCTTGTCTGTGCTTTGTATTTACCTTTTTAAAAGGGCTCATATAGGGTCGACGGCGCTTAGACTAGTCAGAAACTAGTTTTACACTGTTCGTTGTTCGTTGTTATTTTTTTTTTTTTGCATTTATCGCTATCAATCTCTGCCACACGCAATACATTGCTGGATCCATTACACTTGAAAGGACTGTTTTTTGCCATATCATATGGCGAATAACATTCCTTACAGGTGTGTTTGATCCAGGAAGGGATATATCCTTGAGAACTTGACGACTATTTAACTGAAATTTTAATCTTCGCGCAAGTGTCATCAACATTACTCAATTGCTAAATAATAATAATAATAATAATAATAATAATAATAATAATAATAATAATACATCAAAATTATAGACTGATTCATAGACTCACATTCTGAACTATAACAAAGAAACACGCACTATTATTTACTGATGTGGTAAAAATTATGCAGACATAAACTAATATGTTGGATAATCAAACATCATCAAATCAACGACCATGCATATTAGAGTGCACAAATATATTTCATTAAAACAAATTTTAATAAAATCGCAATAGTTTCATTCGATAGTATATCCTCTTAATCTACTTTAAGAGTTGTTTGCATGATGAAGATTCTGGTGCATAAATTATGTTAAAGATGCCAGCAAAAAACATTTATCATGAACAATTTCAGTGAATAATTTCAGCTCATAATAACTTAGTTACAATAATCAAGGATATAGTAGTAATTCTCAGCTATATTGAACCGTTGTACTATAAGTATCACATTTATATGTCAAATGCGTCATGAAATAAAATTTCTGATTAACTTGAGAAAAGACAAGATGAATTGTTGAACTATACAAATGGTGCAAATAATCAAAAGAAAGTATTGAAAAGCAAAATTGGGATCCATAAAGAAAACAAATAAGGAAGGTTTAGGGGAATGTGGAAGAGAAGTACAGCTTTATTCAACGTAATATCAGTTAAAGTACAAAAACCCAAACAGAAATTAATGTCTTAGAAATTTTCCGAAAACAGTTTCTAAATAATAATATTAAAAGTTTGATCAGATTTAAAGTTAAAACAATTTGAGAAATTACTTGCAATATAAATCAGAGAATGTTTATACGATTATTAAATAGACTGACAGTTTGATGCGTTCTACCGTAAACGAAAGCGCCTGAAGACTGGACCCAGCTGCAGATCATATGCAGAGAACAAAAACAAAGACATATAAGGCAGCATCAGTCGCAACACTGACGAAACATAGATGATATTAATCTATAACAATAACATTATGTACACTGAAACATAAACTCTCTGGAAAAAAGATTACTGACGAAACCTAAATTCAAAGAGATCAGAATGTCCTAGGTCCCGAATAAAAGTTCGGACAGTGCATAGTACAACGTGAAGGCTGAGTAATGGAGGTAAGCAACAAGGATACAGTATCGCACCTCCAAGAGAGCGGTGCAGGGTCCAACAATATAGTATGTGTTAAGCACATATAAAGGGCAACGAAGGTTTATGGATGACGGCCTCATAGCCTCACTGAAATAAGATTAGAATGCCAAAAACTGGACACAGAAATGGAAGATTGAAAGCAACCATAGAAACTGTTGTAAACAACAACAAAGATGGCGAGGATAGGACAAAGTCCAATCTTGATATAAATAGTAAGATCATATAACATTATTGTTAACGAATACAAATTTTGTTAGCAAATTTTACAAAATGCCGGTGGTAATGATCTAGACCTGTATATGTTCCTTGGTCAGCCAAAACCGCACGTGAAGAAAAAAAACCCATCGTGAATGTGAAAGAAACATTTGGCGCTTGTTCAAGTAAGACCAACAGTCAGACCTTGCAGATTGTCATTCCCAGAAGGAGATATCCAAAGAAATGTAGAAATACGATTTTGTTGTCAACAAATTTTAAGGGTATCTGAACTAATTTTCAGATTTACATATGTGATATCATTTTCGACGATATTCATGTGCATTTTATTCGAAAAACAATCGAAAGCCACCAGATGGATTTTTGCGGAATCGAATATCGCACGACATATATAGAAGAACGATACAGAGGAAGTCGCTAACTAGATTTGCCCGATTACGTTGAAATCAAAAACAAAAGTGTATCAGTGTGAAAATATCAATAACACAACGCAAAAATTAATGTTACTGAGTTAATATGTAATACTCGCGTAAAAGATCCTCAAGAACAATATCATAAAGTATAATCATCGGGTGGACACATTTCTGGCAAAAAAGAGAATGTTAACAAATATGAAGAAAAATTTGGTATAACAATCAAATACTCTTAATCGTTAACGAGAGAGAACATAAATACTATTCATATCAAACCAAACAGGAAAACAAAAAAATGGAATCAACGGCAAGATAAGTAATTATTTTTTAAATTCTGACACTGTAAGATACAAATAATTCTTGCAGCATCAATTAGTGGGTCCATTTGGTATTGACTGCATGTTTGAAGGTAAATGGTTAGGTCTACAGAGTATACGATGAAAATAAGAACCAAAATCTAGCATACATAACTTCATTTGGTTTCTGTGTGTATGATAATTAATCTATGTATATTTGTTTACATATGAACATATTGTATTCAGGTATTTTACGATGCTGTCGGTCTGATTACAAAATTAGTTATGGAGAATTAAAACGAAACAAATGTAGAGGTAATGAAATTCACATATGATTATTATAAACATTTGCACTCAGATCACTAATATCATATATAAAACAAGATAACGTGTAAAAAGGTTCATTTACAAATATAAAAATACGCCCAACTGTTCATTCATAGTATGTCCGGTCAACACAGCCATCTATTTAATAAGGAGTTGTCAAAGTCCTAATCATGGAAATCATTATCATACCAAGCAATTACGAGAAACATATTTCATCTAGAAAGAGTCTCATTGCTTGATCTGTTATTGAAAAATGGAGAGATAAAAAATAACAGTAAAAGAAAAACTATGTGTGTGTAGATGACGGGCTTTATGACAGTTACTAGAACGCTTATCAAAGAATTTAAATGATGAAAAGTTAACAGAAACAGTGATTATTTCAAAATCGTTAACCAAAGCATTTGAGGAAATACACTTATTTTCTTCAGTTGCATGGATAACTTAGAAAGGTTGGTCGAATCAGCTATACCCCATACAACAAGTTTTAGAATAGACGATTAAAAAGATTCAAAGTTTGTTAACGACTAAACGTTTATATTCTGAATTGAAGACAGGAGATTATCTTGACGAATTTTACCTGAAGAAAGATTCAATAATTTTCTCAGATTAATTTGATTTGTTTAGAACGATATGTATCTAAACCAAACATTGGACCCTGCGCATTATTTCAGCGCTCCAGGTTTAACTCACAGCGCTTGTTTGAATCTGAACATATAAATGTTAACAAACTATGACGTATTCCTGGTGGGTTCCCGGTGTGTTTCCGCTGTTCCTGGTGTTTGAGAGTGAAGTGCGAATTGGAAATGGCAAAATACTATAGAGTGAATCCAAAATAATATGGGAATCATAAAATCAATATTTCTGATGTGTTCCTGATGTGTTTCTGATGTGTTCCTGTTGTGTGTGCTCCTGATGTGTTCCTGATGTACTCCTGATGTGTTCCTGATGTGCTCCTGATGTGTTTCTGATGTGTTCCTGACTTGTTTTTGATGTGTTCCTGATGTGTTTCTGGTGCTCACGATGTTTGAAAGTGAGGGTGCGAATTTGAAATGGCAAAATACCTTAAAGAAATGTTCAAGTAAATACCCAACGATATTATCGACAATATTCCAAGTGACGCTGAATACAGAGAATAAAACATGTGTCAATGAGTGCAAGAAAAACCTCCAAATAAGCCTGTGATTTGTAGATGGGCAACTGGAAAGCATATAAAATAGGCAAAAACGACTCTCTTTAGAATTGCGGAAGACAATTAAACTGGTTATATCTTCTAGGTTGATTTAGAGAATCAGAGAGAATTACGCGAATACATCTATTATATAGTACCAAAGACTATCATCTAGTGACAAGGACTTCGCTTAATGCTAGAAATATCATCTAGTACTACAAATGATTGTCATCAAGTAACAAGGACTATCATATAGTGACAAGGACAATCATCTATTACTAACGACTATCTTCCATTGCCAAGGACTAGCATATTGTCGATGACTATCATCTAGTGCGAATGAATATTATCTAATGCAAATGAATATCGTCTAGTGTCAACGACTAACGCCGGATTAAACCCTGTGAAACCTTAGGCAGTCGAAATATTTGCCACCCACCCACACCCAGCAAATTATTTCTTAACATTCTTAGTTTGATCCGTTGTTGCGGGGCTTCTAAAAGGCATGAAACAATAGGCCGGTGCCTACTCTGCCTATTTGGTAATCAAGCATTGCCAAGGATTATCATCTAGTGCCCAAAAAACGTTTACCTAGTATGGAGAAAAAAATCTGAATATTAAAGTTATTTTTAGAATAGACAAAAAAGACCCCTCCCCCCCCCAAAAAAAAAAAAAAAAAAAAAAAAAAAACACAGCTGTAACGAAACTAGTATGTGCATTCAATACAGGGACGTAAAGTCGTGTGCTAAACTAAGATCTCACTGGACAGTTTTGTTGGCAAATTTTCGTCCGACGATGACCTATTGCTTACAAATTATAATAATATTACATTAAAGATATAAATAAAAAAAATAACTAACGATTTTTGTTGAAAGGATGCTTATAAGATTATGACTGAGGTATTAAAGTTAATTCTTTATGCAACTAGTGACTTTTATATTGAACCAACACTGTCACCAACCCCTCTTTTTTACATTCATTTTTTACAGAAAAGAGCAATTTTTAATATTTTCCTGTGACAAGACAGCTAAAAGATTCAGTATGTGCCTTATGCATGAATAAAGTTTACTTGTACTGTAACAAATTAGCATACATTTTATCACCCCTCAACATCGAGATTTTTAGATATTTACCTCTGTAGCAGACACATGTAAATACGTAAGCCAAGTCGACTGCTCCTTTGAAGCCCAAGCTACGCATTTGATCTCCAGTGCTAGTCTAACTATGACAGGCAGTCACCAAAAAGTCAACCCATTTCCAAGCCTAACTCAAAGTAAATCTAAACCACATTACAGATTTAGCTTATGTGTGAAATGAAAAATGCTAGGATTGTGATAATTAGGCTCATGCCTTCTACCTTAAATATTAGGGAGGTGTCAAAATACGAAACTAACCAGTGAGACCTAAGACCAAAAATGGGACTTGGTGAAATGCAGAATTGGACGATATTCTATATGAAACTGAATAAGAATTTGATACAAAGAAGCAACCACTGATTTTGATAAGTACTTCTTTGAACCGATTAATAGCAGTGTATTCGATAAACATACGTCATAGTTAATGGGATAAAGAAACATGGAAAACAACATACAGTTAAAACATATCAGAGTGCGAGAGAAATTTTTCCAAATGTCCAAAATTCTCTCGTTTCCATGGAGTAGGATAACAAATGACCATTTAAAGTTATTCTTGCATCAAGAACTAGAAAATTATATTTGCAAAACACGTTTACGGTCAAGTATAGAATAAGCATTGTAGAAGTGTTTAATATAGGAATTATTATACAACTTAAAAATAAATACGGTGATATAACGCATTATGTTACGAGCAGTACAGATTCAGTATGCGTCCATGTTAAAATGGATAATTGCTTTAACAATGACTTGAAGGAATACATTATATTTTTAACTTTACCGGCTAAGCAAAAGACAAGGAGTTTATTATCACAAAAAATACATACTAGCTACATGGTGTGGTCAAACATTTACAGAAAGATACACCTATTACAGAGTTTTACGGACTAAGATGAAAACTCAATAACCGTTCAGGTTATTACAAAAATTGAAAGCCTAAATAAATTATTTGACTTTTTTTACTTACCCATTTTTTTACCTTTATCTGTAAACCTATTATTGTGTACAATACTAGAGCAATTTACAATGCATATTTTCTGGCAATCAGCGATAATTTATGTAAGCAATACGCGTGACGTCAGAGCACATTCATTCATAATCTCTAGCTATTATCACTGTGTCAAATGAGTGTCAGCGAAACGATTTAAAGTCCAGTTTGGTTCAGTGTTAGGGAAGTAAAGTTTATTGTAAATACCATTAACAGAATATTATGAAACTATTATAATTGATCATTTGGTTTTGCATTTGCAAAATACTAGTTTAACTACATGTTCAGTTTGAATTAGCGAAATCGCTGAATTTCAGTACAGCCTATCAATTATCAATTAATATCTCAAGCGGAAATAGTATATCACACTGCCTACTGTCTTTCAGTACACGAGTTGTAAAACGAAGACAAATATTTTATATTCCTACATATCAGAGCATTAAGTTTGTCTTGAGATTTTACTTCTTTTGACCTTTTTCAAACACGCTATTTCAAAAATACTGATCCATAATTAATGTTAATTTGAAGCACTTTCAGTGATTTTCTGGACAATAACCGTGTGTGTGTGTGTGTGTGTGTGTGTGTGTGTGTCCTAACCGTAACCCTATATTTATTAGAGAGAGTGGGGATAGTAATAGTAGCAGTTGTAGTAATAGCTACTCTTGCCAGTATAATACTATCGATGCCATGATGTCTTTTAACTATTTTTAATAAATAAACACCAGCCGAGGCACTGTAAATAAAACCCGCGATGTTGCAGATTAAATAAAATCAAGTGTTGTTTTATTGTCTTGATGCCTCTAATTAGGGACGATTAGTGTCTTGGCAGTTGTGTTCAAGTCCATAGTGCGCACCTGTGTGTTACACACTAACATAATTGCTGTAATGGTCTGTGTAATGAAAACACTAAGCCTATTTTCAAATAGCATCCATCATTCGTGTAATTGACACCTAACAACTATATTTCACTCATTATTTTTACTCTTTCGTCATGCCTTAGCATATTTTGGTTCATTTAGTTATTCGTGAATTCCTTTTCTAAAGTTATATTCATTTAAATGAGAACTGGTAAAAATCGCATATATAATTAAATAGAACAATAAAGGCGATCTAAATTAATATTTTTAAGAAAAAGTGGATTGTCAGCAATAATTATACTGATGCTCTCTCTCTCTCTCTCTCTCTCTCTCTCTCTCTCTCTCTCTCTCTCTCTCAAAACTCTTTTATCAAGATACATCCATCTTATTTGCCACGGAGAACGTGGTATTGACTTTATCTCAATATTGTTCTCTTTCACTAAATTAGAATAACTCGTAACGGCTAAATATGTCTTGCAAAGAATTATACGTTTTGTGGTGGCAATTATCGACTTTTAAACGGACAGGAAATGGTTTGATAAATAAATTCACTGTTATATTTTTCTCAGCTGTCTTGCTCCACTGCTACAACGTTCTTTGTTCTTGAACAAACATCCATCACATGAACGTCAGTCAGCCCGTTTTTTTGGGCCCTCATTAATTGCTTTTAATGACCACTCCTTGACTCTCCACACTAAATTGTGCTTTTGACTAAACAAACTGGGACTACATTCATCATTACTAAAATGTAAACAGAAGCGAGAAAAGAAACGTTTTTTTCAAAACTGGCCGGCGTAGAACAGGAAGAATAACTTCAGTTATCTTCCTAGTCTAACCCTTTCCGGCTAAACATATTACAAATTCGGCAGTTAATTTAGATAACCTGGTTCAACTCCCTATTAAATAGACAACCTTTGTGCCAACTATCCAAGAGATACCACTGTGTAGGGGCACTGGAAAAGAGCACGGAAATGGTTAATTTTATCAACGATCAGGATTTCGATCTTTTTCCTGACAGAACGGTGGTTTAAAACATAAGGCGATGAGCCCAAATACGCGGATCTTACAACCACCGGTTACTTCACCAAGTCGTTCCACTGCCACTCTCGCTGAGGTGGACTTGCTGTCCTCACAAATAATTCCATGGTCAACGTCTTAACCACACCACAATCTTCAGTTTCTACCACACATCGTTTGAACTAGTTAAAACGACGCTCATACTGAATCAAAGGTGAGTCCATGTTTCTGCTTCTACCACCCTCCTCCTAGTAGGAAAAACAAGCTGACTGAATCTCTCTTTTAGGAGCAGTTTCCGAACTCCTGGAAAATGGAAATTCAATAGGTGGCAACCTGATTATTCTTGGAGATTTCATCTTTCACTTCGACTGTTCTGGAAACCCATTCATATCAAAACTCTTTGATTCTATTCACGTTTTCAACCTCAAACAGTCTGTTAACCAACTCACCCATAAACATGGTCAAATTTTTAGACTGGATTCTTCATAGACTTGATGCTAGTATTCTACGGTCAACCCATGTATCCCACGAACTTGCAATCAGATCACCTCTGCAGTCCCTAACCCTCCACGTTTGTTTGCTACTAAGAGAAACCTCCATATGATAAATAGAACCAAGCCATCCAAGCCAACCTAACAAATTGCTTACTTCATATAGCAGAACAACTAGATAACTAACTGCCTGCGTTGATTCCTTGAAAAAACATGCCCCAGCTACCAAGTGCAGAGTATCAATTCAAAAGTGTTCTCCGTGGTGTAGCAGTGTTAGGGACCATCTTTGCACTGCTAAAAGAGAACATTGTAAAGCTGAAAGGCTTTGAGTTTCCAACAGACTCACCATTCATAAGCAATCTATAAAGCCGCTAAGAAGAACGTCACAAACATAGAATATGCAGCGAAATCATCCCACTACAGTACTAAGATCACGGTCAAGCTGCAAAGAGCTCCTCTAGATTACTAACAAGCTATTGTCAAGGAACAAATTTACAACACTTCCAACTACCTTCTGTCCAGTCGACCTTCCGGACGATCTAAATTAATATTTTTAAGAAAAAGTGGATTGTCAGCAATAATTATACTGATGTTCTCTCTCTCTCTCTCTCTCTCTCTCTCTCTCTCTCTGATCCAGGGAATTCGTATCATTTTTTTCAAAACGGCCATTGTAAAGCCTCTGCTAAAGAAACCAAAACTCGACCATAATATTTTACTCTCCCATTCATATAACAAAAAAAAACTGAAACTACTCTTCAGAAAGTTGTTAATGATATTCTCTCTGCTTTGGATAACGGAAAGATAATAGTTCACACCCTTTTTGATTTGTCTTCAACATTTGACACAATATAGCGTGATATACGACTTCGCTGTCTCACAATACATCCTTACTTTGGTTCAAGTCCTACTTAATGAACTGGACACAAATTATGCCCGCAAATATAAGACAAGGGTCTGTTCTTGGACATGTTTACTTCATTCTATACATTCAGCCGCTTTCAAGTGTCATAAATATCATCCAGTATCTCACCAATTGTACGCTGATGACACCCAAATATAAAAATATAGCCACCCAACTGAAGTTGTTGCTACCATCCAAGGAGTAGAGATGTGCATTTCTGATGTTAACTCATGGATGACATTTTCCAAGCTGCAGATGAATGACGATAAAACGGAGCCAAACCTGATCACAACAAAAAGACTTTCTCATTCACATCCTTTACCTCAAACAATAACTATCAGCAACACCAACATTAAAGTTATAGTCAGTACGAAACCCAGGTGTTACTCTGGACATTACTCTCACATGGAACCAACATGTTCTGAACATATGCAAGGCTGCATATCTTGAACCGAGACGCATCAGCTCCATTTCCAAATATCTTTCAGTTGAAACCACTATTACATTTGTGTTTCATTAGTACTTTCAAGACTGGACTATTGTGACTCAATTATGTCTGGTTCGTCTCAATATCTACTCCAGAAACTTTATAAAGTTCGAAACATAGCTGATCGGATCATCCTTAGAGTACCACGATCAGTGCACACCTCTCCGCTGATCTGTACCGTACACTTGCTATACATTCGATCCAGAATCAAATACAAAATTTGTTCTCTGTGCTACGTTTCACTAACGGACTCCATTCCAACATAACTATCCGGCTTCACCCTTGTGTATACACCAGCAAGAAAGCTACGCTCCTCTTCTGACAATCGTATACTCATTATTCACACTACGAAAATGAAGTCATGTGGACAACGTTCATTTGCATACCAGGGCCCAGCAACGTGGAACCAATTGCCCATTGAAATTAGACGCAAAGACACAATGATCTCTTTTGAGAGTGCTCTTAAAACTCACCTATTTCGATTGCAAGATTAAAATTAAACACCTAATAATGTTTCTAACCTTAAATATTTTCATCGTGTTTATATGTTTTCTAACTTCATGGCATTTGTTTTGGGGGTTTATGCGCTATACAAAGTCCTCATTATTATTATTATTATTATTATTATTATTATTATTATTATTATATAAAGGAGCATCCAACTCACCTGGTTATGTCATAACATTGACTAACTGGAAGCTCAATATCAGCTGGTTCGCAATAATTTGCCACGTTATTGAACTGTTGCATTTGGTTTCTATGAAGTCAAGAGGTCACATGTCAGCCTAGCTAAATAATTTTATTGGCATGCTGCTTATCAAGTTCTTAAAATTAAATATCTATATGCAACCGTATCACGAATCAAAGTTTCTTTCCCAAAATAGCCAAACTGTTGGGCAAAAAACATTGTCGAAAATCATATGCAAATTATCAATGAGAAAAGGTACGCAATGGTACATTTCTTATGGCCCAACAACTGATACACAGTAGTACATCTTTGTCAGTTCACGATGATATTTGTTTTAGGGTAACAATTTTAACATAGTTACTTAATAGCAATTTATTGTGACATTTCCTTTCAAAAAAGTTTCCAAAAACGAATAAATATCCCAGGAAACTGATCTACCTAATGTCTCAGATTTATGTTACAAAGAGATTGCTTCAATAAAATTTGAAAGACACTGCAAGAAATTATAACTGATTTTAACCTAATAGTGAATTAAAGCCAGTCATAAAAATATGTAAACTAATTTTTAAAAATATTGAATTATTCGTTGTATGTATCACAAACGTGTGAGGAAGAAAGAAAAAAAGTGTGTTGTTGTTGTTCCAGAAGGGAATTTCAGTTCCGTCGAAGAAGACAATCAGTGCAATAAAAGTCCCACACGACAT
This sequence comes from Unio delphinus, assembly GCA_029339505.1. Classification (NCBI taxonomy): domain Eukaryota; kingdom Metazoa; phylum Mollusca; class Bivalvia; order Unionida; family Unionidae; genus Unio; species Unio delphinus. Next base: position 14,581,727 of record JAQISU010000042.1, read on the forward strand.
ACAGTAGGTGATGATGCAGTCAGTGGACACAAGTACAGTAAATAAAATGTAGTTAGAAATGTGATGGGGCAATGGATTTACGTATAGTAAATACAACTCGGTTAGAAATGTAATGGGGCAATGGACATAAGTACAGTAAATGCATTACAGTTAAAAATGTGATGGGATAATGGACATAAGTACAGTAAATACGTTACAGTTAGAAATGTGATGGGGCAATTGATGTAGGTACAGTAAATACAATACAGTTAGAAATGTGTTGGGGTAAGGAACATAAGTACAGTAAATACATTACATTTAGATGTGTGATGGGGCAATGAATTTAGGTACAGTAAATACATTACATTTAGAAATGTGATGGGGTAATGGACATAAGTACAGTAAATACGTTACATTTAGAAATGTGATGGGGTAATGGACATAAGTACAGTAAATACATTACATTTAGAAATGTGATGGGGTAATGGACATAAGTACAGTAAATACGTTACATTTAGAAATGTGATGGGGTAATGGACATAAGTACAGTAAATACGTTACATTTAGAAATGTGATGGGGTAATGGACATAAGTACAGTCAATGCGTTACATTTAGAAATGTGATGGGGTAATGGACATAAGTACAGTAAATACATTACATTTAGAAATGTGATGGGGTAATGGACATCAGTACAGTAAATACGGTACATTTAGAAATGTGATGGGGTAATGGACATAAGTACAGTAAATACGTTACAGTTAGAAATGTGATGGGGCAATGGACATAAGTACAGTAAATACATTACATTTAGAAATGTGATGGGGAAATGGACGGAAGTACAGTAAATACATTACAGTTAGAAATGTGATGGGGCAATGAATTTAGGTACAGTAAATATATTACATTTAGAAATGTGATGGGGTAATGGACATAAGTACAGTAAATACAATTCATTTAGAAATGTGATGGGACTATATACATAAGTACAGTAAATACAATACAGTTAGAAATGAGATGGAACAATGGACATAAGTACAGTAAATACAATACAGTTAGAAATGAGATGGAACAATGGACATAAACAAATACCGTACATACGATAATAATAATAATAATAATAATAATAATAATAATAATAATAATAATAACAATAATAATAATAAGAAGAAGACAATCAGTGCAATAAAAGTCCCACACGACATACAGTAGGTGATGATGCAGTCAGTGGACACAAGTACAGTAAATAAAATGTAGTTAGAAATGTGATGGGGCAATGGATTTACGTATAGTAAATACAACTCGGTTAGAAATGTAATGGGGCAATGGACATAAGTACAGTAAATGCATTACAGTTAAAAATGTGATGGGATAATGGACATAAGTACAGTAAATACGTTACAGTTAGAAATGTGATGGGGCAATGGATGTAGGTACAGTAAATACAATACAGTTAGAAATGTGTTGGGGTAAGGAACATAAGTACAGTAAATACATTACATTTAGATGTGTGATGGGGCAATGAATTTAGGTACAGTAAATACATTACATTTAGAAATGTGATGGGGTAATGGACATAAGTACAGTAAATACGTTACATTTAGAAATGTGATGGGGTAATGGACATAAGTACAGTAAATACATTACATTTAGAAATGTGATGGGGTAATGGACATAAGTACAGTAAATACGTTACATTTAGAAATGTGATGGGGTAATGGACATAAGTACAGTAAATACGTTACATTTAGAAATGTGATGGGGTAATGGACATAAGTACAGTCAATGCGTTACATTTAGAAATGTGATGGGGTAATGGACATAAGTACAGTAAATACATTACATTTAGAAATGTGATGGGGTAATGGACATCAGTACAGTAAATACGGTACATTTAGAAATGTGATGGGGTAATGGACATAAGTACAGTAAATACGTTACAGTTAGAAATGTGATGGGGCAATGGACATAAGTACAGTAAATACATTACATTTAGAAATGTGATGGGGAAATGGACGGAAGTACAGTAAATACATTACAGTTAGAAATGTGATGGGGCAATGAATTTAGGTACAGTAAATATATTACATTTAGAAATGTGATGGGGTAATGGACATAAGTACAGTAAATACAATTCATTTAGAAATGTGATAGGGTAATGGACATAAGTACAGTAAATACAATACAGTTAGAAATTAGATAGGGTAATTGATTTGCGTACAGTAAATACAATTCATTTAGAAATGTGATGGGACTATATACATAAGTACAGTAAATACAATACAGTTAGAAATGAGATGGAACAATGGACATAAGTACAGTAAATACAATACAGTTAGAAATGAGATGGAACAATGGACATAAACAAATACCGTACATACGATAATAATAATAATAATAATAATAATAATAATAATAATAATAATAATAATAATAACAATAATAATAATAATAATAATGAGGACTTTCTATAGCGCCTAATTTTTAAAAGCTCTAAGCGCTTTACACCATGAATAATTATATGACTACACTACAGAACAAGAAGTGACAAAAACAATGAAATTGGAAAACATAAAAAACATGCTGAAAATATATATGATACAAAACATGATTAGGTCGCTAAGTTTGTCCCTGAAGTCGAAACAGGTGAGTCTTGAGAGCACTCTTAAAAGGGCACCACTGTGTCTTTGTGTCTAATTTCAATGGGCAATTCGTGCCACGTCGCCGGGCCCTGGTATGCAAACGAACGTTGTCCATATGACTTTGTTTTCACCTTGGGAACAATGAGTATACGATTATCAGAAGAAGAGCGTAAGGATCTAGCTGGTGTATACACATGGGTGAGGCTGGATAGGTATGTTGGACTGGAGTCTGTCATTGAAACATAGTAAAGAGAACAAATTTTGTGTTTGATTCTGTATCGAATTGATAGCCAGTGTAGGGTACAGAGCAGTGATGAGGTGTGCGATAAAGGAGAGTGCGACATGTGCATAAAGCGATAAAGGGTTGTACAAGATTTTCAATTCCTTATGAAAGAACACCATTTAGGGAACAGATATGCTGAAAGAGAACACAAAGAGGGACAATATTAACTTAACACAATAGGTATGCAACACAGATTCTTGTGTGTATAGCAAATGAGTGAGACTGCAAATTGTTGGCTCGATAATAATTACTTTAAAAATGTTTAGAAGAAAAAAGCTATTGCTGAGTCTTTAGTCTAGAGAATGTATCAGTTTTTCCCGATACATAGTCAGAAACTTATCTTTTTATGTTTTGCCTGGTTTTTTGTTGCATAAACATGCAGTAATATGTCATGGTTAAGCATTACTAAACGAACAACAGTGTAGCATACACAAACTGAAATTTTAGTTGTAGTTATATTGTACACCAAGACGATATTACACATTCCCATTATAGACCCTCATTGAAGTATTTTATTATTATTATTATTATTATTAGTAGTAGTAGTAGTAGTAGTAGTAGTAGTAGTAGTAATAGTAGTAGTAGTAGTATTGCCTCCTGTGACTGACTAAAACGCCAATGTACATGTAAGACATAATGTCGTAGATTGTTACACATTTTATTACATATAAAATTAAGACCGGTCTCAGCATGCGAATGTGTATCTCTCTTTTGTGTTAAGTTCGATTAGCATGACTATGTATTTGTATGTTTTGTGTTGTATTCAATTAGAAGCATATGAAAATCTCTATTTTGAGTTGCATTTGACTAGTATGCATATTGGTATCTCCATTTTGTGATGTATTCGATTGATATGCATATGTATATCTCTTTTTTGTAGGTCTATTTGATTAGCATGCATATTGGTATTTATGTTTTTGTCGTATTCGATTGATATGCATATGTGTATCTCTTTTGGGGGGGGGGTATATTCGATTAGCATGCATATTGGTATTTCTCTTTTGTGTTGTATTCGATTGATATGCATATGTGTATCTCTAGTTTTGTGTTGTATTCAATTAGTATGCAAATGTGTATCTCTATTGTTCTTTTTATTTGATCAGCATACATTTGTGTAGTTATATTTTGTGTTGTATTTGATCAGCATACATATTTTAGTTGTATTTTGTGTTGTATTCGATTATTATGCATATGTGTGTCACTAGTTTTGTGTTGTATTCAATTAGTATGCAAGTGTGTATCTCTGTTGGTTTTTTTTTTTATCAGCATATATATTTCTAGGTATAGTTTGTGTTGTATTCGAATAGTATGCATGTGTGCATCTATGAATTAGGTTGTATTCCATTACCATGCATATTCGAATACGTACTTTGTGTTGTATTCGGTTAGCATGCATATGTGTAACTGTGTTGTATTCGATTAGGATGCATATGTGTTGTATATCAATTAGTATCCATATGTGTATCTCTATATTTTATGTTGCATTCGATTAGTATGTTATGTGTTGTATTTAGTTAGTATGCATATGTATATCTGTGTTATGTGTTGTATTTAGTTAGTATGCATGTGTCTATCTGTTTTTTGCGTTGTATTCCATTAGTATACATATGTCTATCTGTGTTATGTGTTGTATTAGTTATTATGCATATGTCTATCTGTTTTTTGCGTTGTATTCCATTAGTATACATATGTCTATCTGTGTTATGTGTTCTTTTTAGTTAGTATACATATGTCTATCTGTTTTTTGCGTTGTACTCGATTAGAATGCATATGTAAATCTGTGGTTGGTGTTCATTTCGATTAGAAAGCATATGTGTGTCTTGTATGCGTTGTAATGGATTAGTATGCACATGTGTATCTATGTTTTGTGTTGTTTTCGATTAGTATGCATGTGTATCTGTGTTTTATGTTGTTTCATTTAGCGTGCATATGTGTATATGTGTTTTGCATTTTATTCGATTAACATGCATACGGTTATTTGTGCTTTTTATTGTATTCAATTAGCATGCATATACACAATATGTGTTTTGCATTGTATTCGATAAACATGCATACGAGTATTTGTTTTGTGTTGTTTCCATTACCTTGCAAATGTTTATCTTTAGATGTCAACTGAATATATTATAAACGTGTATGATACTGAGTTACTACTAGCTTCTTGCAAACTGTGGTCCTTGAATTGGTATATCTTGTATCTTTGCCTGTTGTTTAACACTTGCTACTTGAATCCAATACAGCGTTGTTAGCTAGTTATCTCTTGTACTCTATTATCAAGCCTGGCATTTATAACATTCCTGGTGGGTTGGGGTGGTATCCATAGAGAGGGGTCTTATCGCAGGAATGAGTGCAATATTTGTAACCACGTTTCATTCAGAATCCCCTAGTGTAAATGCATGTATAAAGGCGTGTCTTTCGTTATAAGACATTACTAACTTTTAAATTACGGTTTTTTGAGAGATTGTATATCTAGAATGAGTTATTAATAGATATGGCTTGTACCTATTCCTCTACCATTTAAACAACATGTTCACCCTTAATGTTTTCTTGGTTCAAAAGCGATAACAGATTTGCTTTTGATGGATGGAAACTTGGACTTACAGCAGTAAAGTGTGTATATGTGTACGTGTCTTTGAATGCATATCAACACACACTCACTTCTAGCTTAACTAAATTTAGATTTTATAATTTGGTACCACATAGTTGTTGTCATGGGGTCATGGATGATGTGTGAGATCTCTCCCACTCCTTAGCCTAGAGTTTTAGGTTATCGTTACCTAGGAAACGATCGACCAATGCGTTCTTGCCAGAATCAAGTAAACAATCCAGTAAGATAAGAAATCAATGAATAACAGAGATTTGATCAAAAAAATATAAATGAATAACACGAGCCCCCATATGTAAGATACAACAATTTAATCAATTACATAAACATACAAGGAAGTCGAACATGACACGACAGTTACAAAACTATTCAAATTTCAGTTTGGCTATCTCTTACCGATAGAACAAATTGGATAATCTGATCGAGTGCTGCTTCCGGTGTTTTCCAAATCACTACCGGTGATCGATCCGCGTCTCTCTCTCTCTCTCTCTCTCTCTCTCTCTCTCTCTCTCTCTCTCTCTCTCTCTCTCTCTCTCTCTCTCTCTCTCTCTCTCTCTCTCAAATTAACAGAACTAGCAATGGTCATTTGCATTGATACACAAACAGCCTATTCTTTTAAATCGATGTATTGCTATTGGCTATTGTATTCTTAACTGATTACGTCACTCCCATTGAACTTATAATAATCCCATTTTCTCCACTTTTATTAATAACGATTCTGAAAGTATCATTTAATGGCACACGTTTCAAATAAACTACCATTTCCTACAATTTTCCCCTGATACAATACAACTCTTTATATTTTTACCACTATGACCTCCCGTTAACATTGTACTCGGGTCAATTTCAACTTCAGATTTGTACTTTTGCCCTAAGGAGAGAATATTCTTTCCCTTGCGTTAAAAATTTGATTGTTATACTAGCCAGCGCATCAATCCTAATGGGTACGTGTCACGCTGACCATGAAAGAGGGTACTGTAACGTTATTCTACAGACATGTTACTCTGTGTACAGAAATTATTCAACACAATCTTTCATAATTACAGTTGCCATCCAATCTATATTTTCCGTAATTTGATTACTGGCTGCTTTTTTATTGTCTTTCTTCTCTTCTTGATATTTTAAAGCTTCACATTTGTGTGATTTATTTGTACTTATATCTAAGCTAAAGATTGGTATTTCATGCCAGGTAGTATCAAGCAGGCCCCATATATCAAATACATGTATACAAAATTTACTCCTACCTCCACAATACAACTTATAGTGAAACTATTACCATATGTTTTATGTATATTATTATTAGGTGTATTCTCATTCGTGATTGCATTTTTTAAAGAGCATTTCATTAATAATATTTAAAATACTACGTTTTTCAATTAATGGTATTGTACTGTAAAATGAGTCTTTCTGTTAGTGCGTAAATTCATTCATAAGTTCCAATGCTGCATCGAGGTAAACATTGCGTCATGTGAATGGAGGTCATGGGTTTTACGAAAAGGCTTGGCGTGGCACTGTTTACAGATTAAATAATGAACGTAAGACGCTATCTAATGCGTATTGATAACACACACACACACACACACACACACACACACACACACATTCGATGGAAGTACAGTGCTCAAAATGTGTTGTAATAATTGAAAAGTGATTCTTTTGTACGTTTCATGCATCATTACAATACAGACCATCATTCGGAATATTTTCAGAACTCATTCGGATTACTCTTTACTTTTGGACTTGATAGAACTATTAAGGACTTTAGAATTTCATTTACCACACTAAGTTATGTTGAATTTTTCACTTTGTACTTTGGGGAAATAAGTTATAGCTTTAACGATACAAAAAATGTTGATTCTCGCTTTTTTGTTATCTATTTTACCACATAGTTGTAACAATAGTTTTACGTTAATAATGTTGCCCCAGGAGACAGTTTACAAAACTAACCCAGGTTTGTTATATGGTACCATTAATAGTCTGCATGTTATGAATGTGGTCGTAACTAAGTAACAGAAAGAAGAAAAACCAAAAAATATCGTAAAACTTAGCAAATAATTTAATTTTTAAAGTTATGAAATGAAAATTTAAGCAGAAACCAGTTTTATGAATTGAATACAAAATAATCATAAAAGTTCAACTAAAAAAAATATTTACACACTGATGTTACAATAACGTAGGAAATAAGTATGAATACAAAATGTCCAGTCCAATCGGTTTCTATACAAGCATAAGGGATGAAAACGCATTTTGCGCCTGTTCCCTGCGTGATTTTTCTGCAAATATCCAACATCATAAAATAACCCATCTAATTTAACACATCCAAAGGAAAATAACTTGATTCTTTTAAGAACCAACCTGTCCAAAGGGAAAAAAAACTGCAAACTTGTAAACAGGTTTTATTATATTACTAATAATGATCGCAAAAATCTACTTCAGTATTTATAGATCCATCACAATCGACACTCTTAATATTTTAAAATAGAATTTTATACGCTTGTACAAAAGAAAAAATAACTAGCATCTGTATTATAGATGATAATTACAAATTACAACCATTAAACATTTGTTCCACATAATATAGATACAGTCACGCAACAAGAGTTATATATATATATATATATATATATATATATATATATATATATATATATATATATATATATATATATATATATATATATATATATATATATATATATATATATATATATATATATATATGTATGTATACATACACGAACTATTATGCATGCATAAATCACAGTCTGTTTAAGGTAGAATCTTTTATTTCTATATGAAAGCTGTTTGACTGGAGAAGCAGCTTTCAACAGGCACATCAGCACATATTTAAAACGCTTTCGATTATGCAAGAATCGTGTCGATTCTTTAAAAAAACGACTTAATTTTAAAATGCAGAGCAAGAGAAATTGAAATACAAGATTTAACAACAATAATAATTACTAAATATGGGAAAATAAATGATACACAATTTTTATTTACAAATAATATTGATGATAAATTAGTATATAATAAATTAATACAATATACAAACTCCATAATGAAAATTAGAATAGAAGATATTTAGTATTTTAAGACTCAGCTAAAGAGGTCATTGTATATGAATATATTACTTTCCTCTAATCTTTCTATCCACTAAAATGCTTCCAACCTACAATAAAAAATATAAGTAACAACTTGAAGAAAATATGATCAAAGAAGCCTGTCCGTATAAAAAAAAGGGCATAAGCACCCAAACAATATAGCAATTAACACGTAGCACACACCGATATATATATATATATATATATATATATATATATATATATATATATATATATATATATATATATATATAGATCCTTGACAAGGATCACTGAAATAAAAATATAAAGTGGGAATACAAACAGAAATAAAATAAAGTAACTTTCAGCACTAAACGATGTTGACCTAAGACGGACCGCACCAAGGAGAGAGAGAGAGAGAGAGAGAGAGAGAGAGAGAGAGAGAGAGAGAGAGAGAGAGAGAGAGAGAGAGAGAGAGAGAGAGAGAGAATCTCCTAAAAAGTTGATATGGCGGCTATAAACATGTGTAAGGCTCAAAGTTTATACTCAATGGACTGAACATTTTTTTTATATTTACATCCGCTGGATTTTGATAATTTATTTTCGCCTGAAATAATCCTAGGATAATAAACAAGAAATAACGTGCGATAGCATTTTTACTGTCACTCATCAGGTGGTTGTAGAACGCTGGCACGTGTCCAAAGCATCAGCTCTCTCCTCGGTAAGTTTATTTTCACTGCCAGTCAGGTTATATTAGATGCCACAAATATTTATGTAGAAAAACCACATTATAATAGACATTATGTTAAACGTAAACGATTGTAAAAGCGTCATCCGGATGCAGAATTCGGTACACTTTTATTGATAATCAGGGTTAATTCTTCAAATCTGTATGGTACATAATGATCCTGTATGGTTATAAAAGAAAAATCGCGTGTTATGGTGTGACTTTTCTCGAATTCTTTACACTAATGATATCTGCAGCGTAAACTCTTCGCTTAACGCTCCACATTACTACATACGTGGCTAATATTACTAATATAATTTGATAAGTGGTTCGTTGAACACCTGCGTTTTATAATTACATGGGCATCTGCTTTCTGCTGGGAGTTTATAATATCCAGATCAAAGACCAAAGGAGAAATAGAAGAACTAACAACTACAAAAGCCAAATAGAGAACAAGTATATAGTCATTATTTTCTGGTTTTTAAATAACCCTACTGCATATTGACGTTACCGATGAAAACAACGATGAGAGTAGTTAATGGGGACACTATAGCCTCAATGGAAAATCCAGTCAAAAAGTGCTTGGGACACTATAGCCTCAAGATTTATAGCCTCAAGGGAAAATCCAGTCAAAAACAGCTTGGGACACTATAGCCTCAAAACAGCTTGGGACACTATAGCCTCAAGGGAAATGGAACATGGGGGATCTGTATAGCGTCAAGGGAAATGGAACATAGTGGGTCTATATAGCCTCAAGGGAAATGGAACATAGTGGGACTATATAGCCTCAAGGGAAATATAACATGGGAATATGATGGGTATAGGGGACTGTAGAGGGACAAGGGAAAAAAGGGTGGCAATGAAAGCTACTATCTTTTCGAGACTTATGAGTGGCCCTGAAAAGGGCCGTTAGGTGTAATGTTAACGTTGTCTTGTTAACACAGAGGACATCTCACAGATCTTCTTCTCTTCCTTAAACTTCTCCTTGCTGTGGGTCCATAGAAGAGAACTCTCTTCAAGCAACCTTGTCTTTCCACATAGACTCTTCTCTTCCAATAGGCTGTCTCCGTCCTATGAATGACACTCCATGATGATCTGACATACATGGGTATGTCAGTCCTAAACAGCATACTTGACACAAGGGTTGACGATTCAACATTAGTCCACATCTTCTGATGAGAACAGGTGAATCGAATGCCGTGTACTGCGGTTATTTATAGGGGAAGAGCGGATTGAAACGGATTGAGTGTATCCACCAATCCAAACGTGCGTTACAAAAGGCAGACACAGCCATCCAATCGGAAGAGAGCAGTCTGTGACGTCACCTTTTCTATATAGAGGTACTAGCGCCTGTGCGCAGTCAATCGATTCAAGAGAGTTGTCAATCATGGCGGACAGTAAGAAGACAATGAATTGGAGTGAGACAGGAGTAGAGACAGCAAGTCATGGACCAACAGTGACTACTAAAGTCATGACAAATCTACATCCAGAAGAAGTTGATTTTAACTGGGATATTGTGGATTTTTTAACATCGCAAGAATTTATTCCGGAACCTTCGTTGCCTTCTGTATCTTCTTATGGACACGTCGATGATTTTAAACAAAGACAAAAAGAAGAATTGGAGCGATTTTTACAACAACAGAAAGTAGAAGAACAAGCTTTTCTTATGCAACAGCAGGAAGAAGAAGCAAGAAGAAAACACCAGGAAGAAACAGTAGCAGCAACGGAGAAGAATGAAGACCAAGGACAGAAAGAAAATAGTGAAAATCAAACGGTTACGACGGTACTTTTAGATATTTTAGCTGAGTTAAGGAGTCTGAAACAAATGTATCAGACTTCTTTATCACGACCGAAGAGAAAAAGACCTTCTCGAGCGAAACAACCTGATCTCTCTGTGACTACGTCTACCTTACCACCGTTAGTGATTTCTACCAAATCATTGACAAGAACCACCAGTCCCGAAGTAGGCCTTGGCCGTGGCAAAGGCTTAAGACAGCTCAAGAGGATTTCATCCCGTTTCTGAGTTTGTTTTGTTTTAAACACAAAACACCAACGGTCCTTTTCAGGACCACTCCAATTATTTCGAAAAGAAATACTATGTCAATTGCCTATTTCAATGAAAACTCAAAAGTCCTTTATGTTTTTAAAAACCCATGATGTACGTGTGAGTGAATGAATGTGTGAGTGTAGGTAATTATACTATCAAATCAAAACCAAGAGACACTTATGTTTTTTCTCTTTAGTTTATTCTAGTACAAACGTCACAATTCAAAATCACAACATAACATAACACAAGACCACTTTAAAAAAGTTCATAGGTTTTCTTCTGTTTCACTCTTTCTGTTTTTTCATTTTCTTTACTGTCACAGCTTTTTTTTCTTCCTCTTCACTTTCGTTTCGTCTTCTTTTCTTGTGAACGTGACGGGGTTCTTCCTTGGGGGAGGGTACCTCTTCCTCCTCCTGTTCAGAATTCCTTTCCTCCTCCTCTTTCTCCTCCTCCTCCTGTTCCTGTTGTTTCTTAGGGCAGTTTGGAGACCAATGTCCTTTCTCTTTACAATAATAACAGGTATCTTGACTTTTGTCTCTATTGTAGCCTTTTTTATTTTTGTTACGATCTGAACATTCTGTAGCCCAATGTCCTTTCTTCTTACAGATATAGCAAGTATCTTGACTTTTATCTCGATAGGAAGGAGAGTAGGCCGTCGGCTGGTCTGACGAAAACTTTCGTATGACCCCACGTAAAGCTCTAATGAGAAGTTCCACTTGTGTAGGTTCTTCCATCGTTCTGGTCAATGTGAGAGTGAAAGGAATACTGAAAGGTTAGACACTAACCCTTTATATATATATGCACGGATCGAACATGAATATATAGGGTTATGGTCTTTAAAAGGTAGTCATTTGACTTTTTGCAGACAAGATGAAAAGACCACATCATGCTGTGGAGAAAGGAAAAGACAGTAAGAGACAGAAACGTAATGTATCGCCTAACACAGTAGCTGAAGTCTTGGCTCAAATTCATGCCAGTGATTTTGAAGATGACATGAGTGAGCCCGAATCCACACCCAGACAATCCACGTCCAAGCAAAGTGCACCACCCTTAGTAAACCCTGAAAATTACTATCACATTCGAGAGACAGAAAAGCGTTCCTCTCGAAAATTTAGAACAACGGCTTACACGTATGCCGTAAAGTTTAAAGATTTCAAGGCCAATGTACCTTTGGAGAATACAGAAGGGTTCATTACTGAGGTGTGGGATTCTGTGTTAACTGCACTGAAACAGCAATGTCAAGCCAAAGAAGACGATCGCTTGAGACTTTCTATTCATCACGATAATTTGAAGTCTCCCGTTTGGATCGAGTTTACTAGCCCATCAGAATTAACACCTTCCAAAGTCATCGACAAAATTCAACATGTGCAACAATCCAACGACAAGTTTCACATTGACGATGGAAAGCCACACTGTTTATGACCCACGTGTCTCTTCCCCAGGGGACAGGACGCAAAAAAGTATTATTGGTCGACAGCCTTCAAAGCATGAAGCGAAGCCTCGTCCAAATTAACAATCCTCAAGACCAAATGTGTTTAGCCCGTGCTGTCGTCGTGGGACGAACGTATGCCGACAAGAACGACACGACAGAATGGAAAAGAGCCTGGAAAACTATTCGACAATCGGACCGAGCCAAACAACGAAGTGAAGCAGAACTTCTGTTACAGCAAGCGGGGATATCCAAAGACACTCCTTGTGGCATTCCAGAAATGCAAAAGTTGCAAGACGTCTTGTCTCCACATTACACTTTGAAAGTACACCCTCAAGAAGTGCGTGGACCTCTTTTGTTTCGAGGCCACGATTTCAAAGACCGAAAATACATTCACGTCTATCATCACGATGAGCATTTTGATACCATTACCAGTATCACTGGATTTCTGAAATACGGTTACTACTGTGAAAAATGTGACTATGGTTATAACAATCGAGAACAACACAAGTATTGTGGATCAAAATGTGAGGGATGTTTGGCCTCACAACCTTGTCTGGACCAAGGACAAGTACGAGTGCATTGCCCTGTGTGTCAGCGCACTTTTGTCAGTCTTACCTGTTACCAACAACATTTGAAGATGCAAGGTTCACAGCAGAGAAATGCTTGTCAGCTTCTGAGATTGTGCCCTACTTGTGGACAAGGCATACGTACCAATAGTGCCAAGTTTCACGTTTGTCGAGGGAAGAAACGATGTCACATTTGTCGCCAAATTGTGGACTTGGAGCACGAATGCTTCATTCAAAAATATCAACCCCAACCAAAAGATACCCAGAAGAAAGGGAATTTTATCTTTTTTGATTTCGAATGCATGCAAGAGACCGGTATTCACATTCCCAATTTCTGCGTGGCTCATCGAGCGTGCGAGCAGTGCATCCAAGAACCTATCTTTAGTCATTGCCCTCACTGTAGCAAGATTCCTGGAGGACGTGAAAAACTCTTTCGAGGGTCAAACACGCTAGCCGATTTTGCCCAATGGATCTTAAATCCCATCGACGAAACGTGGAGTCCAGAAGACATCGAACGTTACGGAGAGTGTCATTGCCATGCCACGGTCATGGCTCACAATTTCTCGGGATACGATGGGCAATTTCTGCTTAGATACTATGCGGAACAAAGTACCGAACGGCCTCAAGTGACTTTGAACGGAGCCAAAATCATTTCTATGCAAGTAGGACAAGTACAGTTTAAAGATTCGATGTGTTACTTGGCCATGCCTTTGAGTCGCATGCCTAAAACGTTTGGAATGACAGAAATGGCCAAAGGTTATTTTCCACACTTTTTTAATACCGAAGCCAATCAACATGCCATTCTACCACATTTGCCTGAGGTTGACGACTACGACCCCGACAACATGCGCACCGAACAACGAGAAGCTTTCCATGCTTGGTACCAGACTCACGCCTCGGACCCCTTTGACTTTCAAGAAGAAATGTTAAAGTATTGTCGATCTGACGTGGACATTTTACGACGCTGTTGTGGAAAATTTCGAGAACTGTTCATGGAATACGGAGGGATCGATCCTTTGAAAGAAGCTTGTACCATTGCCAAAGCATGTTCCTTAGTGTACCGAAAACGCTTTATGCCCGAAAATACTCTAGCGGTCATCAGTCCTCAAACGACAAATTTTGTCAAACGTCAATACTCGGTTAAAGCTCTACGCTGGCTCCATTACTTGTGCGACAAGGAAGACAAATGGATCCAACACGCTCGCAACGGAGGAGGCGAAAAGACCATCGGAACGTATTCGGTAGATGGTTGGGACTTAGAAAACCCTCAGATCGTGTACGAGTTTAACGGATGTTTATTTCACGGATGTCCCCTATGCTACCCTCAACGAGACACCAAAAATCAGTTTTTACAACGAACCATGGAAGACTTGTACCAGACCACGTGTCAGCGACGTTTGAAGTTAGAACAGCAAGGATACCAGGTGATGGAAATGTGGGAACACGAGTACGATCAGCGTTTGAAAACCGATCCCGAGTTTAAACGCATCGTAGAAAGTTACAAGTGGGTGGACCCCCTGAACCCTCGGGATAGTTTGTACGGAGGACGAACGAATGCTACCTGTTTACTGTACCAAGCGGACGAGGAGAAGGGAGAAGAAATCAAATACTTGGACGTGTGTTCGTTGTATCCTTACGTGTGCAAATATTGTCACTTTCCCGTAGGGCATCCAGAATTGATGACAGAACACATTGATTTGGACCACATTCGACAGTACGAAGGATTGATCAAGTGTAAAGTCTTACCACCCACAGACTTGTACCATCCCGTTTTACCTCACCATTGCCAAGGAAAACTGATGTTTCCTTTGTGTCGCACTTGTGCCGAAACGTGCAACCAAGACCAACCTTGTCATCACACTCAGGAAGAACGTGCCTTGACAGGAACGTGGGTGAGCGTGGAATTGTTTAAAGCTCTGGACCTGGGATATCAACTGTTAGAAGTGTACGAAATTTACCACTTTCCCAAAACACAACAATACTGCAAGGGCGACGAGAGACAGAAAGGTATTTTTGCAGACTACGTGGATGCCTTTTTAAAACTAAAACAAGAAGCTAGTGGCTATCCTTCCTGGTGTCACACTCCCGAAGACCAAAAGATATTCAAAGAAAAATATCGGGAGCAGGAAGGTATCACTTTAGACCACATCGAGAAAAACGAAGGAAGGCGGTCGTTTGCCAAAGTGATGCTCAATTGTTTGTGGGGTAAAATGGCACAACGTCCGTCTTTACCCAAGACGGAGTATTTGTCCGAACCGTCTCGCTACTTCCAGATGATTCACGACCCAACCAAAGTCATCAAACACGTGGACGTCATTCGTGAGGATTTGATCTTAGTCAATTACGAAGAAGAACTAGACTTTGTAGAAGCCGACAAATTTGGAAATGTCATCATTGCGGCTTACGTGACAGCCCACGCTCGCTTAAAATTGTACGAAGTGTTAGAACTGTTAGGAGATCGCGTGTTGTATTTTGACACAGACAGTTGCATCTACATTCACCGACCGAACCAGTGTAACCCTGTCATCGAAGGAGACCGTTTAGGAGCCTGGACCGATGAACATCCCGACGACAAGATTCTATGTTTTGCAAGTGGCGGTCCTAAAAATTACGGCTACGAATACCGAGACCCCCAAGGAAAAATGCACACCGAATGTAAAGTGAAAGGATTGACTCTTAATTATCGCACCAGTCAAGTGGTGAACTTTGACGTACTACAAGAAACCTTGCAGTCGGGACAGGATGAAACGTTTCAAGTGACTACCCACGAACCGCACAAGATTGTCCGTTTACCCACACACCAAATTGTTAGCCGACCTTTGGAAAAAGTCTATCAAATCGTGTACCAAAAGAGAGTACGACTTCCCAATCACTTCACTCTACCGTACGGTCACGTCAAAATTGGGCAGCATATAAAAAGGGACATCGTCCACGATCAATAGTTCATTTATCACTACAACGACCCCAGCGAAAAGAAGATGAATCCATTTAAACAGACATCATTCAAATTTGGGAATTCTCAAGTGGAGTGCGATGCTAAACCTTGCGATTGTAGTGATGCCAGGCTCTGTGACGTTAGCGATTCAGCAGGATATCGTAGGAACTTTGCTATGACTACTACCCCTATATCTACCCTGGAAAGTGATGCTGTGCGTGTCAAACCTGAGGGATGCGAAAGCGGTGCGACACGTTATCGTGGACTCCTAGGAATTTCACCGTACCTGCATCGAACAGAAGTGAGGAGAGTCGAATATTCGTTCCCGACGAGTTTGCCTGAATACTGCCACTTTAAAAGTCGATTTCAAACCTTCAAAGATAAATGGCCAAAATATCTGCCTGGACCAACTCCTGAAGAATTAGCCAGAGCTGGATTTTTCTACTTGGGCGAAGGGGATAAAGTCAAGTGTTTCAGTTGTGGTGTATCCATTTACGAGTGGGAAAAGAAAGATTCCGCTTACCTGGAACATGCTCGATGGTCTCCGAATTGTCAATACCTACCTTTAGTGGGACCTAGTGATTGGAAGTGACACTACTACTCCATGTCGTGTAACACACCTAGACCAGTATATAATATAAAACATAATATTCAAGGATTACCACACGAATTGCAAGAGAAGATCTACAAGGACATTTGGCAGGGTCTTGCTAAAGAAAAATCGCAATGGGTGACTGTAGAACTTTTGTGTCGTGAAATTCACAAGAGGAAAGTGACAAAAATTAACCAACGTGTTAGATTTCTCTGGATCAAGGGTATTTTTTTGCTCTGTTACCAATTTACTACGTTCACCTCTGAAG
This sequence comes from Unio delphinus, assembly GCA_029339505.1. Taxonomy (NCBI): domain Eukaryota; kingdom Metazoa; phylum Mollusca; class Bivalvia; order Unionida; family Unionidae; genus Unio; species Unio delphinus. The sequence continues at coordinate 14,598,860 of JAQISU010000042.1, forward strand.
ATGCTTTGATCCTTCTTAACCGTTACCCTGAATGGCAGTGGGACGAAATTACACGTTATATTAATCACTTTCGCTTTTTGAGCAAATTTAATTCTATGTTTAATTCTGGGTTGAATCTACACTTGTAATCTTTGACCTAAAGAAGTATAAAAGAGAACGACCATGCCACAACCTTTATCATTGGTGATCCAACAGATTCCGTGGAAGGATATCAATGAGAAGATTCACACGGTGAAAGATTACGAACACTTATTACAAGAACTATACCCTATGAATTGGGGTCGACGTGTCGTGTGTGTTTTAGTGACTTGCTTTCTGGGATTTCGTTTACCTGCCGATTCCTTGTGGACACTTTACGAACACTACCTATCAAAAAAATAAGACAGTATGGTGGTTCCTTTAAATGTCCACGAGAGACTTATTCTGTTCAAAGCCTTACGCTTTCATCTGGATACGTCTCGACCTTTCCAAGAAAAAAAGATTCGTCAACTTTTACGTACGGAAGCAGTGTACGAAGATGTGTGTGTAGCTTGTGATTTACACCCTCATTGGACAGATGTACGTGACTGGAAAAGTTGGGATTTTGAGGCTTGGACAAACGAAGTATCCCATTATGCCCAAGCGTTGTGTTCCTAAAATGCATCGTCGTGTGAAAAAAGTCACTTTTAATCCTGTGTTAGTAACAGTACCAGAAGAAGAAAAAGAAAAAGAATCTATCACCCAAGACAATCCTTCTGTTCAAGACAGAACTGTCATGGACATTCCCCCACAAAGACCCTTTCGAGAAGACACCTATGTGACTGTACCCCCTGTAGAGGAGACTATAAGAACATTACATACTACCTCTAGGACACCTTCGTTACCCAAACCACGTTGTACAGTGACTTGTTTATATTCCACTTTGATCGTTTGCCTAGGTATTTTATTCCTGTATTTATCCATTTGGCTTTTATGTTTTCGTGTTGTTCAAATTTAAACATGCATTCAAATAAACGTGTCTTGAAAAAAGTATAAAAACCTCTTGTCTTGTCTGTTTTTGTGTCAATACTGTCATACCACTACACGACTATGACTCACTCTACTCTTTCTACTACTCCTTCCTCCTCCACATTCAAAGTCATTGACGAACACTTAGATCAGGCTAGTTGGAAAGCCTTGTATCTTCGTCATCCTTTTAACATGTTAATTGCTGGACCGAGCGGTTCAGGCAAAACCGAATTTGTCAAACGTTTGATCGAACATAAACATCATTTGATCGATCGTCCACCTCAACGCATCGTGTGGTGTTACAAAGAGTGGCAATCGGCATACAGCCTCTTGCAAGAAAGTCAAGGTGATTCCATTGTGTTTGTAGCAGGCATTCCTAAAGAAGACGAGGGGATCGTGTCTGACCCTAGTCAAACTCATTGGGTTATTTTTGACGACATGTTAGGAGAAGACGAAGAAGAAATTAAACTGTGGTTTACACGTAAAGGGCATCATCGTAATGCCAGTGTCATTTACATTACACAAAATTTATTTCAACAAAGTAAAGCCCATCGTACCATTAGTCTCAATGCTCATTACGTGGTCTTGTTTAAAAGTCCTCGAGATAAATCACAAGTGCAAGTTTTAGCCAAACAGTTAGGAACACCTTGGCTAACTCATGCGTACGATGATGCCACTCAAACGCCACACGCCTATTTACTCGTGGATTTAAAACCCACTACCCCTGATTATTTGCGATTTCGTACCGATTTGTTTCACGACTGGTGTCAAGACGGAGGACTTGTCGTGTACACGTCCTCCTCGTCGACATAACACTATGAAGCACTAAAAAAATCTATAAAAACCTTGGGTTACTTTGACCTGGTCTCATACATCGTCAACATGACGTCCCTTCAGTCTCATCTTCCGATCAAATTGATTCGTGCCTTGTACGGCATCAGTCGCGAAAAAAATCCACAAAGACGTGCTCACGTCTTAGAAGCCAGTCTCAAAGAAGTCTTACGATGGTTTACGGTGACAGCACGTCAAATACTGCAAGGCATCATTCACCTTCCACATCAAACCAAACGCTTTTTTGACAGAAACAAAGTAGCCTTGACGCAACTGGCCAATCCTCGCATCGACACTCACACCAAAAAGCAAATCATATTGAAACCTGGAGGCAGTGGTTCTCTAGGAGGTGTCATCATTCGTTCCCTTTTAAAATGGGATCCCAATACTCCCAAAGTTCACCCCAAGAAGAAAACAAAAAAAGCCAAACAAGCCCCTAAGAAAAAGAACAAGGGTACCAAGACCAAAGCACAGAAAAAGAAAAGTCCACAGAAAAAAGCGGTCACCCACAAAAGAGGCACTTCGGCCAGGACACAACCTTACCTTCGTCAACCACGACCTGTAAGAAAAGATCTACAAGGACGTTTGGCAGGGACTACGTTGCCAGTAGCCTCAGGGGCTGCCACTTCTCCGTTGCGGGTGATGCCAGCCAAACCCAATTTGACACCCGTTTTTCCTAATTTGATGAAACATTGGAAATCTGCGTCTCCCAAAACGTCTCCTCCACCGGAGACACCCTCGTCCACCTTAGCGTCAGTAGCAGCTGCTCATAAAGTACCTGCCCCCAAAGTCAAAGTCCAAGAAAGATCTGGCATGTTAAAGAGTTTACTAGATTTGTCCAAACAAGAACTGTCCCGATTGAGTCCATTGCGAACTCCTTCACGACGTGTGTTACCTGCCATGAAGTTGATACGACGCAAAGATAATCAGTGGCGACGCATTCCAGTATAAAAATATGACTTGAAAACCACGACGTCAATCAGTATTTTTTCTGTACCACTGATGAACACTCAAGGATGCCTCCTCAAAAACGTGCACACCATCACCCTCGACGTTCTACCGTCCAAAAAGGAAAAGGAAAAAGACAATCTCGTCATCCTACCAAACGCTCAAAAACCAAACAACGACGTCCTCCCGTAAAAAGACACAGTCATCCAAAGAAAAAGAGAAGTCATCAAAGGGGAGGCATATTTATTGGTCTTATTAAAGGTATGCAGAAACTAGACAAAGCAGCTAATAACCGAACTGGTATCTTTAGCCCTGCTTTTGAGGATTTAGCGAAGCATGCCGCTACTTTTTGGAGAAGCCAATAGAAAAAAGAAGATAAAAGAGGGTGTGTACCAAGTCTTTGACATCAGTGTATTTCTGGAACGAACAAGCAAAGATGTCACCTCGCAAAAAACATTCTTATTCACCCCACAAAGGAAAGAAAAGGAAAGGACTACCTCCTCGTTTAGCCAAACACGGAGACGTGTTGTCCGTCCTGTCCAAAGCCTCTCCGCCCATGCGAAAACAAATCATTAAAACAGCCTCCAAAGATGTCATCGATACCGTGTGTGAATGTTGTTTGAATGTTTTGAAAGGCACGATACCTTTGTCTCCACACAAGAAAAAATGCTTCGCCAAACATCGACACGTTCTTCGTCAAATGGTTCAAAAGAAAATATCCGTCCGTCAAAAGAAAAAGATGTTGGTGCAACGCGGAGGATTTTTACCCTTTCTTGCTCCTTTGTTGACAGGCATAATACCAGGTTTGCTACAAGGGGTGACCCAAGGGATATCCCAAGGGTTTAACCAAGGGATGGGTAGAAGATAAAAGGACCCTATGGAGCACCACAATCTCAGACATAACCTTTGAAAGCCCATGGAAGGACGAAAACTAACTTTGGTTCCTTACAAACGATGGATGGAATACCATCATTGGCAAGAACAACGATCCCCCCATTTACCACCCAATCCCAATTTGGCTGAGATGTCGCAATTACAACACGAATTGCAATCCTTGATCCATTGCCACGATTTATCCGAAACCGAAAAATCACAAAAGTACGGTCAACTCTTGAAACGGCTACAACTCTTTCATCAGAAAGCTGTGGAACAAACAGCTCAACCCACTTTGTCCGATTTTAAGGCTCTAATGAATAACCCGTCACCCTCACCCTCACCCTCTACAGTAGTTAAAACAGACGTTACCCCACCATTACCCAAGGAAGAAGAACCCCATGATCTCTTTCAAACACCTACTGCTACTCCCATTCCGAGTAAGATTGCTGCTTCCTTGTTGACCCCTTCCCCCACTCCCCCACGAGAAGAACTCAAAACTTGGGTTAAAAAGATGATGGCTACTCCTTCTTCGACAGATGTGAAAAAGAAAGAAAGGAAACCAGAAGTGAGAAAAGAAAAGAAGGCCAAAGAAGCTATCCCATTACCTCCGCCACCACCATTACCCTCGACGTCAACTCCTGTGGCACATCGGACACGTAAAACCGTTTCCAAACAACCCGCATTTCGTCCCACCCAAAGCAATATCCTCGAAGAGTGGGTTCCTTATTAACGAAAACCATGGAGAAGGTCTTAGCCAGCATTTACTACGATCCAGCTCACCCTGCAGGTTACGGAGGCATTCAGAAATTGTATCGTGCTGCCAAAACTCGCCTGAAAAAGCTCCGTTTACCAGCAGTACAACGATGGTTACAAGAACAAGCGACGTACACTTTACACAAACCCATTCGACGAAAATTTCACAGAAGTCGCACTCAAGTGGAAGGCATCGATCATCAATGGCAAGCCGATTTAGCTGATGTCTCTCATTTAGCCACCTACAATCGTGGCTACAAATATTTGTTTTGTGTCATCGACGTCTTTTCTAAATTTGCCTGGGTCGTACCATTGACATCCAAATCGAGCGGAGAGTTAGTACGAGCTTTGCAACTGGTGTTGAAACAAAGTGGTCGTCACCCTCTTCGATGGCAAACCGACAAAGGCACCGAATTTCTGAACCAAGCTTTCCAACGAGAATTAAAAAAACGTGACATTCATTTTTTCACCACCGAAAATCCTGAAACCAAAGCCAGTATCGTGGAACGTTTTCAACGTACCTTGAAAGAACGCATGTGGAAATATTTTACGCATCAACACACTCTCAAGTACATCGACGTCTTACCACACTTAGTCCAAGCCTACAATCAATCTTACCATAGAAGCATTGGACGTGCCCCACAAGAGGTGACACCTGACAACGAAGTCACTGTTTTTAAGCGTCTGTTTGGTACGTCCCGGACGAGGGCTGTCCCCAAGAAAGGTAGAGAAGTGTTAACCCCGGGAGATTGGGTACGCATTGGCAAAACCAAACGCACTTTCGACAAAGGTTACTTACCCAACTGGACCACCGAATTGTTTCGTGTTACTGGACGAGTGCGCGATCGTCATCCTACCGTCTATAAATTGGAAGACATGAACGGAGAAGTATTAAAAGGAACATTTTACTTGCCTGAGTTACAACGTGTTACCAAAAAAGAAGACGACGTGTACGACATTGAAAGCATTCTCGAACGAAGAACCCGTAAAGTAGGAAAACGTCGTGTCAAAGAAGTCAAAGTACGTTGGAAAGGATATCCTCCTAGTTTTGATTCTTGGATTGACGCTTCGCAAGTCATCGACTATAAAAAGAAGTGACCATCATGCCCTTCAATACAGCTTCAGCAACCACAGTGACTACTCCTTCACCCACGTCATCTCTGCAAGATTTACAAAAGCAACCCTTGTGGGTGTGGTGTGGAGAACGTGTCCCTAAAACACAAATCGTTTTTTTCTGTCAAATCTTTGTGGTATATTGTGTCATTGGTGCAGCCATTGCTAATTTGAGTTTGCAACAAGGAGACAAACAATTGTGGACCATTTTACTCAGCAGTTGCATCGGGTATCTTCTTCCCAATCCTTCCCTGAAATACTCTTACAACGGGAACAACAGTAACAATATTGGGAGTCTGGCGGCCAACGTTAGTCCTTCTCCTGACAGTCACCCTTCCAATCACAATCCTCTTTTAGATACTCCTTTAACCTCGAGTGACTCCTCGGACAGAAGAACATTGGAAATATGAACAACACTATTAACCAATTTTACTTAACGTTACCCAGTGACAGTTCCATGGAGGTGTTTCCTAACAACACATTGTGTTGTTACACGTCTAAATTACCTCAAGCCATGCATTTGGATCAAGATGATCACTGGGAAGCAGCTTTAGTGGAAATAATACACCCGACACAAATCAAAAACATCGTCGAAAATCAAAACTTTTTCACAGTTGAAGTGTACGACAAGCAATTGCAACAAGCCTTAGATGAACGAGGCATCACTGGCATTGACAACAAGAAATCAGATGGACCCGCAACTAAACAACTGTCCACTCATGTGTTGACCATTCCTGCAGGCTACTATTTTAGTGGTCAACATTTAGTGACTACGATTGCAAGCAGGTTCAATGTTGTGTTTGGTAAACCCCTGGACAAAATCAGAGAAAGTGTTACCTTTGAGTACATTAAAGCGGCTCGCCGCTTCATGATCAAATTTTCAGAGAAGAAAATAATAGCCATTACCTTTTGTCCTGAATTGTTTGATATCTTAGGTGGAGACCTCAAGATGCTCCCGAACAAAAAAGAAATACCAGGCATAGCCAGTAACTTGGATTTTACCAAATATTTTCGATCCCCTGTAGAAATGAACCAAGGACTCAATTTGATGTTTGTGTACTCCGATGTGGTGGAGTACAACGTGGTAGGACACACCTCTGTACCGTTACTGCGTGTCATTCCTTTCAAAGTGGATACCACTACCGCTGAAGAAGAAGGTGGAAATACCTATCACGTTCACCGTGAATTTGTACATCCTCATTATTTACCCGTCAGTAAGTCGTATTTCGACAGTGTCAACATTACTATAAAAGGAGAACTAGGTCAAAATATTCCATTTACCAAAGGGAAAGTCACAGTGAAACTCCATTTTCAAAAACGATTCTCCAACAACTGAAAAAGTGATGTATCCTGTGTACCAAGGAGTCACTCGACAACGAGGACATGGTTTAGGAGATATGTTTAAATCAGCCTTTCGTTCCGTAGTCCCTGTTTTAAAACCAATGGTGACACGAGGATTGCACACCTTAAAAGATGCCGCATTGACTCACGGCAAAGATTTTCTTTACAATGTTCTCATTGACAAACAAAACCCAAAAGAAGCTTTTTTGAGAGCAGGCAAAAATACCTTGCTTCAAACGGGTAAAGAGCTTTTGGGTCGACGAGAAAGTCCTATAAATGCTCTGAACGGTACCACGTCTGACATTCCTACTTCCCTGACGACACAGCAAGGACAAGGTAGAAAGCGTCGACGAAGACACCCTTTCAAAAGTCTCCGTACCTCAAAAGTTCGAAAGACAAAGAAAAAAAGAACCGCTCGAGACTTAGACATTTTTGATTATTAAAAGTGAAGAAAAAAACCTAAAGAAAAAATGATGCACCAAGAATCTTGTGCCTGTTCCAAGTCGGAACTGGATCTCTTTGCCATGCCACCCACGATGATGACCATGCAAGAAGCTCAATGGGTCGAATTTCATCCCGTCTCCTCTTTGACGGATTCAGCTCCCATCGAGTTTGAAATCAAAGGACAACCCGAAGATTACATCGATCTCAACAACAGTTACTTGTATTTGAAACTGAAAGTAAGCAAAACAGACAACACCAATCCAGGAGCCAATGATAGAGTAGCTCCTGTCAACAATTTTATGCATTCCTTGTTCAGCGATGTGGATTTGTACATGAATAACAAACTGATCAGCAGTAGCATGGATACTTACCCTTACCGAGCGTACCTCGAAAATCTCTTGACGTACGGAAAAGAAGCCAAGAACACTCATCTAGATGCTTGCGTGGTATGGAAACCTGACACTGCAGATAAGTTTAACGACACAGCCTTGCCCGTACCAGCAGCTGCTGATGGCAGCGCTCCTGCCGATCCTCACAATGAAGGTTTTAACGAGCGTCGAAAGAAAATTTTGCAAGGACGTAGTTTAGAACTGTTCGATCGTTTGCATTTGGACATGTGGTTTCAAGAGAAGTATTTGCTGAACGGAGTAGATATTCGCTTGAGACTGAATCGAAGTAGTACTGCTTTCCATTTGATGGCTCATGCCAACGAATACAAAACCATTATCCAAGAAGCCAGGTTATACGTACGTCGCGTGGAAGTGTTACCTAAAGTGGGAAATGATATCAGTCACACTTTGAGCAGAACGACAGCCAAGTATCCGATACGACGTGTGGAAGTCAAAACGTTCACCATTGCCGCTGGACTCCGATCTAAGATCGAAGATCATCTGTTCCAAGGACAGTTACCCAAACGTTTATTCATTGGTATCGTCAGCAATGCAGCCCTCAACGGAGCCCACGATGAAAATCCTTTCCAGTTTAAGCACTGCAGAGTATCCAAAATTGAAGTCAGTCGCGATGGCAAAACTTTGTGTACCAGACCCTTCGAACCCGACTTTGGCGAACAGAAAAATTACTTGAGGTCGTACTTGTCACTGTACGAAGCCACAGGACAGTTAGGAACCAACACCAGTCACGGTATTTCCTACGACGACTATGCAAGAGGTTACACGTTGTGGGCTTTTGATTTCACTCCAGACCAAGGCAGCGACGAGGGACATTTCCACCCTATAAAATCTGGGCAACTGCGTGTGGAACTTCAGTTTGCAGCACCTCTTCCCGAAACGGTGAATATCATTCTGTATGCTGAATTCGATAATACCATAGAAATTAACAGTTTGAGAGAAGTCATTCTAGACTATTAGACATTATGGAAGACCCTTGTCCTTCTTTGAATAGTGGAGAATCCATGGAATGGGAGGTTACAGAAAAAGCAGAACCCCAAGACCAAAAAGAAGAAGTAGTGATCATGCAATCCAGATGGTCAGAACAGGAACAACAGTTAGTGGCTTGTTTTGCACAACACTTGGAAGATAAAATGAGGGATCTGATTAAAAAAGATTGTTATGGATGTCAAATCGATCATCCCAGTCAAATTCAACACGATAAATGTATGATGATGAGTCAAGAAGAAAAATTGGACAATTATCTGAACGAAGCTTGGAGTCTCATCTCCGAAGAAGACGTGTTACTTCAGTGGTATAAAGGCTTACGTGATCATTCCTCTCCTCCATTGTTTGCTCGAGAAATCGATCGCATCGAAGCTCTCTTGGCCAAAAGTAAAGAGACGAAGCAAACCATCAGTTACTTGTCAGACCGTTTCAAACAAAAAGTCTGGATTGAATTGATGACTTATCATCACCTGTGAAGAAAGGAGAGAAAAACACAAGGCTACACAACAAAAAATGGATACCTGGGAACTTTATTATCTTTTGAACCGTAGTTCGTATACTGCTTCTTGGAATCCTGTCGTGTGTGCTAAAGATGAACTACCTCATCGCAAACCTCAAGAGAATCAAGCTTATGTCATCAACACAGATGACAGTCATCTTCCAGGAACTCACTGGGTAGCTGTCTACTTTCCTCAAGAGGGTTGTGCGGAGTATTTTGATTCGTATGGATTGCCTCCTTTCGAAGATGATATCATTGACTTTATGAGAAGAAATGCTCAGACGACACGATTCAATAATGTGAAATTACAAAGCACAGATTCTATGGTGTGTGGACAATATTGTATCTATTATCTGCATCATCGCAGTCTTGGATATTCTTTAGAACATTTAGTGACTTATTTTGATCGTCATTCTTCTCGAAACGATGACAAAGTAGATCGATGGTTTTGTGACCATTATGGTTATCTGTTGTCTTTAGCTAGGAAACGTAGTGTACATCAATCGCCCAATGATTTCCAACAGTGGAAATCTCAATTTAATTCACAACGTTGTCAACCATGTCAAAGATAATGTATTAGTGTTATGAAAGAAAAAAAATGTTTGTTCTTTGAAAAAATGTTTGTTCTTTGAAATAATGTTTGTTCTTTGAAATAATGTTTGTTATTTGAATAAAAATGTTGTGTTTTGAAAACCAATGCGTCTGTCGTTTGTTTTACATTTGTATTCATATAAATGCTCTTTGACTTTTCTTTCTATCCCTCACATCAAACTATCTAAACGTTTCAAAACCCTAAACCGCAGAGGGGTGTTTTCCATCACGTCCGCGCTTGAACCATATAAAGCAGGGGTAGTCTCCAGTCTGGCCATCCATTGTTTGACTCATCCTCCTACGAAGATGTGCTCAAGACTAGCTAAGCTGAACGAAGCTTATGTCACTCTGCATCGTATCAGACACAATCTGATGCCAAAGCCTGAAGAGATTGAGAATGTGAGAATGCTACAAGTAACGGAAGACCTCATAGAAGAACTCTTCAGAGAGGAAATTGAAAAAGAGAAAGATGAATGGACTGAGAAGTATCGACTTCAAAAGCAGCAGAGAGAACAGAGAGAACAGCATCAGCAGCATCAGCAACAGCAACAACAGCAGCAGGAACCAGACAGAAGTTTTGTCGACTGTCGTGTGGACACAAAAGAGTTCTCTTTCTCTTTCCGAAGAAGCAGACCCTATCGTGTAGCCAAACGAGGACGCAATCTTAGACGATAAAAGATTGTCATCCTTCCTCGTACACACAAACACAAAAAACAGCCCTTTTCAGGGCTACCCAAATATTCTCGAAAAGAATTAATTATTCAATTTGCTTATGGTATGTGAGGAAGTTAGAAAAAAATTAGAAGTGAGTCTATAATCACTGTCTCTTTTAACTTTTGTTTTGAAGTGCGTCAAAATAACTTGTTCAATGTATAATTAATAGGAGTCAAGTATAAAAGTGAGTGAGTGTTTTATTTTAAAAGTCAGCTTGTTTTGGTAATGATAGGGATAATGCAAATTTTTTGGATCTAGGGGGTGTTTTCCATCACGTCCGCGTGTTTTGGTAATGATAGGGATACTGTAAGATTTTTGGGTAATCGTAGGGGGTGTTTTCCATCACGTCCGCGCTTGAATTATATATAAAGAAGCACTCGTCAGTCTGGCTATCTATCGTTGACGCATCAACACCAAAGATGAGTAGACTTCAAAAATTGAGAGAGCTTCAAATGCACCTGGAGAATGCGAGGCGTCTTTTGGACGAACTGGCTATGGAGGCCATAGCAGAGCAGGCCAAAATTGAAAAAGAAGAGGAGGAAAGAAAAAAGAAAGAAGAGGAGGAGAAGAAAAGCCCCATCTTGCCTCACCGCATGATGAGACAGACTAGTGAAGTCAAGCCCATGGTGAGGACACCTTCACCACCAGAACCAGTTCGTCTACTACAGGCGCAACCCCCACCGCAACAATCACAGCCTCGACCGCAACAACTTCAGCCGCATCCACGGTTGCGGAATAGAGGCAGAAATGAAGAGACTTTCACTATCCCTCAAACAGAAGATTGGGATAGTGAAGCCACTCATTCTCCCTCTGCACTCCCAATCACAAGAGTGAATTGGGAGAATGATTGGAGTAGGAGATGTGTGTGTGGGGCTAGACCTGGGAGATGCCAGCATTAACCAGGTGCAATTTGAAGTTTTAAAAACAGCCCTTCTCAGGGCTACCCAAATAACAAGAAAAGAAATACTATGTCAATTGCCAATGGGTGTGAGAGAGGAGTAGTGTGATTATAAACACTGACTCTATTTAGATGGTATATGGTGTGATTTTGGATAGTATATAGTAGGGTTTGTTTTGGCTGCTTCCCCGTGTGTGGTTAGTATAGGGTGTGATTTTGGATAGTATATAGTAGGGTTTGTTTTTGGCTGCTTCCCCGTGTGTGTGGTTAGTATAGGGTGTGATTTTGGATAGTATATGATAGGGTGTGTTTTGGACACTTCCCCGTGTGTGTGGTTAGTATAGGGTGTGATTTTGGATAGTATATGATAGGGTTTGTTTTGGCTGCTTCCCCGTGTGTGTGGTTAGTATAGGGTGTGATTTTGGATAGTAAATGATAGGGTGTGTTTTGGCTGCTTCCCCGTGTGTGTGGTTAGTATAGGGTGTGATTTTGGATAGTAAATGATAGGGTGTGTTTTGGCTGCTTCCCCGTGTGTGTGTGGTTAGTATAGGGTGTGATTTTGGATAGTAAATGATAAGGTTTGTGGATAGTATCTAATATGACAAGTGAATGTAGGGGGTGTTTACTTTCACGTCCGTGCTTAAGATATATATACTCAAAGTGACTGACATTAGAACCATTCCACGGAATAACTATAGAAGATGGCAAAAGCATCAAGTTTAATCAACAATTTAAGACACAGCTATTTCTGGATATTAGACGGGGAATATGAAGTGGAAAAACTACATCATAAATGGAAGATTGCGAAGAGTTTGGACTTTGCAAAAAGACTGAAAATAGCCAGGGAGCTCTTAGGAGGAATGCTAGAAGAAGAAGCCAAAAAGTTACGAGGCTGCATTAATCCACCCTATGTTAGAGTGGGGACATTGAAGCAAGTAATAGATATTGTCGGAAACGTCAAGTTTTTTTTGGATAATATCTTGACAGAGTACCCCCATGTCCAAAAGGGTTTGGACCCGCTCAAGAAAGCTGAAGAACTGATGAGAAAGGAACTATTAGAAGAAGTGAAGAAGATCAAAGATAACTGGAGTAAGGAGAGAAAGGAAAGAAAGGACAATGAAAACCAAAAAAAAAAAAGAGGACTTTGAAAGATTAAATAACAATTGGATAAAGATACAAGAGAAGTTTAGAGCTATGGGGCATCCTGACTGGATTCCCGAAGAAGAAAAGAAGAAGAAAACGGGAATTATTGGTAAAATCAAAAGGTGGTGGAACAAAGGCAGAAAATAAAAGAAGAAGTATCCAAAGGCCCTTTTCAGGGCCACTCATAAGTCTCGAAAAGATAGTAGCTTTCATTGCCACCCTTTTTTCCCTTGTCCCTCTACAGTCCCCTATACCCATCATATTCCCATGTTATATTTCCCTTGAGGCTATATAGTCCCACTATGTTCCATTTCCCTTGAGGCTATATAGACCCACTATGTTCCATTTCCCTTGACGCTATACAGATCCCCCATGTTCCATTTCCCTTGAGGCTATAGTGTCCCAAGCTGTTTTGAGGCTATAGTGTCCCAAGCTGTTTTTGACTGGATTTTCCCTTGAGGCTATAAATCTTGAGGCTATAGTGTCCCAAGCACTTTTTGACTGGATTTTCCATTGAGGCTATAGTGTCCCCATTAACTACTGATGAGGTTTGAAGTTTAGGACTATTTTAAGCGACTGTTTTTTTGATGGGTTAACTTTTCAACACTCGGTTTGATCTCATTAATCAAGTACAAGCATATCTCCATACTGCTAGGCACGGATAATTAGTACTGATATGCTTAGACTATCAAGTCAGATAGGTCTGTGATGTATGTTTTAAAAGCATATTTATTTAAGATGAAATCTATTCAGCTCTTGTATCTCATGAAAATATGTTCAAGCCTACGAGAACGAATGACAAAACCTCATCTATAATAATAATAATAATAATAATAATAATAATAATAATAATAATAATAATAATAATAAAGTTACCACCAGCCACCATTCAAATCCCACTGTGTAATGGGTAAGGAGGGTTTGTTTATATGTATGACGTTATAGACACATAAGTCTGTTCTCTGGTTTGGTTGTGTTTGAATTGCATTATAAGTCTGGTTTTACATAAAGAGAAAAAGAAAATATATCTATTTTTCAAGAAGAGAGGAAGGTTTCTACTGTTTTTTTTATTTATAATTCGATGTTAATTCTAAGTACTAAGCCTGTATGTTTTACAATGTATTAGTGTTCTTGACCCTCAAGAAATGAATGATGCCTTTAAAACGATAAATTGGTTCATTTTGAATTTAGTAAAGTTCATAAACATATCTTACATTTTCATCCTGACCAGTAAAAACGTGAAAATGAACAGGAACTGATCTTTTGATAATAACAGCAGCAAAAAACTCACCCTCGCTGTTTTATCTTCTAAAATAAATACAATAAAACCTCCCCATCGGACTGAAAAGGTAGTTTCAATTAGATGAAGTCTAATTTGTTTAAATAATGTTATTCTTACACATATTACAGTCTACTTGACTTATGCAACCTCTGTATAACGGAATATCGTGTATATTCGAGGTAATTTTGCAAATGGTTTTTTTTGTCTTAAAACTATATGATTAACAGACAATCTCATGTTCTGACTCTAACAGCATCATTTTGATACGAAATACTTTATTTATAGTCAGTTTATTTAAATACATTATTTATCCATGGCATCATTGTTTTAACAATCTGATGCTGAGTGAGATACTTTCGGTTGTTGGGAGGTAACGATATGAATAGGTGATACATGCATCCTACATTAGTACCAATATATGTTACAGTTATCTCTCACCTGAATAAGCCTGGTAAACAAGGCAGAAATGTCAAACAATGAACTGTCTTCAGGCAAAATTTGTTTGTTAGACAGTCGGGTTTATCTGGCTATTTTAGAACAACACCATGCTTAACAGTGCCTACACGTGTTTGTTACCATATGATATAGTAAGAGGGTTGGGTAGCCCGTTGAACTTACTGTATGTATGGCTAGCAAAGATCTGAACTTTTAATTTCAAAGGTAATAGACTATCGCCAATTTTCAAATTTCGTATTCCGTTAATACTATTATCACCATACCGCAAAGTATGGTGTGTTTGGTCAGTCTAGATTATATCATTTGGGTTTCGATTAAGCCGATTACCATGTAACAAGTAAACGTTGAACTCACTTGCGACCACGTGACGAGCACTACATTTGCCATATGGGGTATCGAGATGGTGGAGCATTGAACCATGCAGTCCTTGGTTTTAATCAACATGATGGCGGTGCATTTGTATTTCACCAATTTTTAAAATAGTTTTAAGCCCAGATTCTCGAAGATATAAGTGCAAAGAATAAAACGAGTCTTCCACAAATATTGATTGTGTAACTATAAATTTATTATCTACCAAAAGTTTTGAAAATTCAATTTAAAATCTTTTTGTGTATACAAGTCCTTGATTTGACTTCAAAAGATGTAATTATATTGAAAGAGAATGGCTTGTAATGGAACCACGAAATGATGCTATGTGCCGGCTCTCTTCAATTTTGTTTGCAATTTCAGATTTAAAAATCGGAATTAAACTTTAACCAGGTGATTAAGTTTAGAGGATTTTCGGTTGGTAAATCAAAGTTACAAAGGAGTTAATGTTTTTATCTTAAAACCTTATTCGTAATTTCAAAGAAATTTCTAACCAGACTTTATATCGCCGATGTTATTATCATCTCTATTTTCAAAGCAAATGCTTGAACCATTTTACTTAATTTATAAATTTAGCATACTTGTTGCAACTTTTTAAAAAGTACATTACAACATGCACAAGACGTGGACTGTTTTGTAATGCAGACGCATTAATAACAGGACAGTTGTGTGGAATTATCCTGGCGTCTGCTATGTGTCTGTTCGCAGTTTACTTACGCTGATAAACAAACTTGAGTCAGTTGAAGCTTGCCAATAGACGAGCATGATGGGTAATTCCAATAATGAAACACCATTCAACAGTTTTCATGGAATTCGGTAGGACAGGTGCTCTCTTTATATTCTGAGCATTTTTTTACCACTACCCATAAATACTTTTTTCTAAACCGTATCTTTTCATTTCAATATATGGTTATTTGGTTTACTTTTTGCTGTCAGCATTGCTTTTATATGTTTATTTATCGAAATTTGGTGGAAGTTAATGTGTTGCAAATAACTATGTCAATAAAGGAGTGTGACCTTCATTGCATCTTTTGCGCAGATTTTGTTTCCACCGACAAAATCGGGACATGCGAATAAGAAAATACAGATTTAATTTTTTTTTTACTAAGGGTTCTCTCGCATCCTATAAATTCATTATCGCACGTAATTTAGCCATGCGCTACTACCATGTTCACTCTTGATTTATTATCACCAAGACTTGCAGAGATTTCTTTTGGTAGATATGGTTCACATGTCATCCATTGATTGAAATAGGGGGAATAATTAAAGTCAAGACCAAGGAACCAGCAACAACAACAACTACAATAATAATAATAATAATAATAATAATAATAATAATAATAATAATAATAATAATAACGAGGACTTTGTATAGCGCCTAATCTTTCGACGCTCTAAGCGCTTTACACCATCAATAATGATATGACTACACAACCGAATAAAATGACAAAAACAATAAAATTGGAAAACATAAAAACATGCTGAAAACATATACGATACAAAAAATGATTATGTCTCTAAGTTTGTCCTTGCAGTCGAAACAAATGAGTTTTAAGAGCACTCTTAAAAGAGACCACTGTGTCTTTGTGTCTAATTTCAATGGGCAATTCGTTCCACATCGTCGGGCCCTGGTATGCTAAAAAACGTTGTCCATATGACTTTGTTTTCACCGTGGGAACAATGAGTATACGACTGTCAGAAGAAGAGCGTAAGGATCTTGCTGGTGTATACACATGGGTGAGACTGGATACGTATGTTGGATTGGAGTCTGTCGGTGAAACATAGCACAGAGAACAAATTTTGTGTTTGATTCTGTATCGAATCGATAGCCAGTGTAGGGTACAGAGCAGTGGTGATGTGTGCTCTGATCGAGGTACTCTAAAGATGATCCGTGCAGCTGTGTTTTGAACGTTTTGAAGTTTCTGGAGTAAATATTGTGACGAACCAGACAGAATTGAGTTACAATAGTCCAGTCTTGAAAGTACTAATGAACACACAAGTGTTTTAGTTGCATCAACAGAAAGATATTTACGAATGGAACTGATGCATCTCAGTTTAAGATATGCAGCCTTGCATATGTTCATGACATGTTGGTGCAATGTGAGAGTACTGTCTAGAGTAACGCCTAGGTTTCGTACTGACTGAGAATTTAATGTTGGTGTTGCTGATATTTATTGTCTGAGGTAAAGGATGTGAATGAGAAAGTCTTTGTGTTGTGATCAGAATAGCCTCAGTTTTATCATCATTCATCTGCAGCTTGTTACGTGTCATCCATGATTTCACATCAGAAATGCACCTTTCTACTCCATTGATGGCAGCATCAGCTTCAGTTGGGTGGCTAGACTTGTATATTTGGGTGTCATCAACATACAATTGGTGCGACACTGGGTGATGATCTATGACACTTGAGACGTCAACTGTGCTGGAAAGTATTCCATTTGCAGATATAATTTGTGTCCTGTTGACTAAGTAGGTCTTGAACCACTCTAAAGCTATATTCTGAATGCCAAATACACGCTGGAGACAGTGAAGTAATATATCATGGTCTATAGTGTCAAATGCTGCAGATAAATCCAGGAGAGTGAGGACTGTAATCTTTCCACTATCCAAAGCAGAGAAAATGTCATTAAATACTTTCAGAAGAGTAGTTTCCGTATTGTGGAAAGGGCGATATGCAGACTGTACATTGCTCAAAAGACTTTGAATTCAAATGAGATACAAGTTGAGTTAGAACAACCTTTTCTAAGATTTTTTATATGAATGGGAGATTAGGAACTGGGCGGTAGTTCTTTAAATCGTTATGGTCAAGTGCTGGTTTCTGCAGTAGAGGCTTTACGATGGCAGTTTTTAAAAATGATGGGAATTCCCCCGATGAGAGAGAGATATTAATAATATCAGTTAGTGAAGGCAATATTAGGTCTAAGCACTCAAGCAGCAGTGATGTCGGAATTGGATCAAGTACACAAGACTTTGGTGCACTTTTCATCACGATTGTCCGTACTAAATCAATAAAAACAGGTTCAAATGCTCCTAATGGTTGTCGCTGAAATTCTGCATCATAACTGTATGTTGACGAGTCAGTTGAAATTGTTCTGTCAAACGAATGTCTAATGGCTTGTACTTTGTGAAGGAAGAAATGTTCAAATTGGTCCAGAAGGTCTACTGGAGAGAATTTTGTTGGAAGTGGTGTACATTTGTTCCTTGACATTAGTTTGTTAGTTATCTCGAAGAGCTCTTTGCAGCTGGAACTCTCAGTGATCTTTGTACTGTAGTGGGATAATTTGGCTAAATGGACTATGTTTGTGACGTTCTTCCTAGCGGCTTCATAGATTTGTTTATGAATAGTGACTCTGGTGGAAAGCCAAAGCTGCTCTGCTTTTCGGCGATGTCTTTTAGCAGTGCGAAGCTGGTCCCTAACACTGCTATACCATGGAGAACACTTTTTTTTTATTGATACTCTGCATTTGGTGGCTGAGACATGTATTTCAAGCAATGAATGCAGGCAGTTATCAAGTTGTTCCGCTGTTGGATGTAATAAAGTTGTTAGGTTTTATTGGATGTCATGCATGAATTTGGTTTTATTTATCATACGGAGGTTTCTCTTAGTAGTAAATAGAGGTGGAGGGTTAGGGACTGATACGTCGAGATGGCATACAATGCAGAGGTGATCCGATGCAAGTTCGTGGGATACAAGGGTGGATTGCAGATTATTATCATCAGGTCTATAAAGAAACCAGTCTAAAATGTGGCCAAGTTTATGGGTGGGTTGGTTAACTGACTGTTTAAGATTGAAAACATGAATGAAATCTAGGAATTTTGACGTGTATGGTTTTCCAGGACAGTCAAAGTGAAAGTTGAAATCTCCAGGAATAATTAGGTTACCACCTATCGAATTTCCATACTCCAGATGATTTGGAAACTGCTCCAAAAAGATAGATTCAGTCAGCTTGTTTTTTTCTACTAGGAGGAGGGCGGTAGAGACAGAAAAAATGGACTGACCTTTGTTCCAATGTGAGCATTGTTTGGACTAGTTCAAACGATGTGTGGCAGAAATTGAAGATTATGTTGTACTTAAGGTATTTGATCATGAAATTCTTTGTAATTACAGCAATTCCACCTCCGCGAGAGTTGCGGGGGAACGACTTGATGGAGTAGTCGCTGGGTGTTAAATCCGCACACTTAGGTTCCTCGCCTGACGATCGTAACCATGTTTCTGTCAGGAAGAAGACGTCGATATTCTGGTCGTTGATAAAATTAACTATTTCTGTGCGCTTTTCCGGTGATCCTACTGATTGAGCGTTGAATAATGCAATACGTAGATCCCTGTGACAGTTGACACAACGGTTGATGATTTAAGAGGAATTTGAACCAGGTTATCAAAATTAACGGCAGAATTTTTAAACTGTTTATCTGTTACGGACAAAATGGATATAACTGGAATTATTCTTCCTGTTCTACGCCGGCCAGCTTTGAAACAACGTTTCTTTTTTCTCTTCCGTTTACATTTAAGTAATGATGAATGCAGTCCCAGTTCGTCCAGTCTTGAGCACAATATAGTATCTAGAGCCAAGGTGTGGTCATTTAATGCAATTAATGAGAGTCCGTCATATTGTAAGCGGGTTGACTGGCAATCACGTGACGGCGGTTTATTCAAAAAACAAATTACATCTTAACAGTGGAACAAAACAGCTGAGAACAATTCAAATTGTATCCATCCTGTTACGTATATTTGATATAAGTCATTTATATTTATATTTATTTTTATTGTTTGTTTGTTAAATTCAAGTTTGGCATTTTAAGTTTAGGATTCGTTCATTGGGGGGGGGGGGGTGACCTGTACTTTACAAAATAAACACCAGATGTTGACCTCATTTATGACCTGGCTTCAGAGTTGTAAGCAAGCTTTTAAAATGATTGGTTGGTTCCAATGACATTATGGAGCTTTGTATAAACATCTTTCTATTTTAGTTGAGTCATACGGTGGGTGGTTTTTATTTTGAACGTAGGTTTGTTTTAAAAGTTTCTAGAAGATCATGTGACCCCTTTTTTGTTTACGTAAAAACAGATATATAAATTATGTTTTGAGAGCGAACTAGGTAGTAGAAATCGGGCTGTTAGAATATTAAGTTGTGTCGTATTGAGTTATTTTAAATTACCTTGTACTGGAAATTATGTCAATTCGTTTGGATCAAGAAGAAATATTTTGTTATTTATCTGGAAAAGAATTGTGCTCATAAAATTTTATTAACAAGAACTGACTTCATCAAGTGACATCGTCTTCCATCTTGAATACTTCGCTGGGATTCGAACTTGGAATTATTTGGACATTTTATTACTAGGACTTTTGCAATTTCTCTAGTGGATAATATTTTGAATTATTTTTGGATTACTTTTGGAATTGATTCTTAAAACTAAGTTTATTTTTCTTTTCTGGAAAATATTTGTGCTCAATTAATTGTTTATTAATTTTTTACAAGCTTGTTATTTTCACTCTTTCTATGTTGCTGTTTATTGGAGCCTAAGCACTTAACAATCCTCATTACGACAAAATTCTACTAAGGCTGATTAACTCTCAACGAAGATCAACTTCTCCTATGTTGACACCAGTTTTTCAGTTTATAAATGGGATTTAATTTTTTGTAGATATGACATGAAATCAAAACAACACGATAGTGATTGACAACTGAAACATGATTCCAAACAGCAATCGAAGCACCATTACGCGTCTCGTCCAGTAAGAAATAGACATCTCGACGCCGTGTGCCTGGGTAAACTGGAACATTCATTCATACAATTCAACTATATATCAGAAAACTCCAGCATTCGTTCTTTCACTTAAATAATCTATCTTTAGAAATTATGGTAAATATCACGTCATTTCGTATTTTTAATTAAGGTTTTAATAGCAGATCGTGCGCTATTACAGTACAGTGGGGGGTCGTCCATTAACTATGTCAACAAAAAGGGGGGGGGGTGTTGAAGAAGTTTGACAATTGATGACATGACATGGAGATGGGGGAGTTCAGATAAATTGCACATATTTCCATATCTTTCCTTCAATCAGTCTTTGAAAGTTGATAACATGCTACCTCGAGCGGCAAAGACATTCAAAATTCTTCCATATGATCTATATCGTCCTTCCATTCATTTGTCGTTGCTTGAACGGATCTGCAAAATCGGTCACCTCTATGTTGCTTCACAAGTCATGTTGAAGAAGCATGTTCAACAGCATCGACAACACGATCTTGGGCCTAAGCAATTACCACATGCTCCTCAACCTCAAAGAATTCGGCCAATGCGAGTGGCTGCCAAAAGACAGAGAGAGAGCTGATGGCATTTATTGATCATGGAAAGATGTCAAGCACAGAATGGTTAGATGAAAATTATGTTGACTTGTCGCGTGTATCGGTTCCACAATAAATTAATGAATCAGCCACTATGCCCATTATAACAATTGAGGAACATTTGGCTTCCCAATGGAAAGAAGATAGAAGATAGAATATAAAGTCTCGATTTTTTCATGAATTCAAAGTGTAATAGTCAGTTTGAAATATGTTAAAGAAGTAAAAATAATGTATTAAAACTTATTTGTATAATTTCCATAAGTATTTTTTTAGCATAAAAGCCAGCCGTATAAAATATTGTTAGTTTGTAAGAGGGGGGTAAAACAAATGTGACATAATTTTATTTTTTGGGGGGAGGGGCACTGAAAGTTTGACAGTTGTTGACAATGGGAGCAGGGGGTTAAAAATTGCCTAAAAATTTTTGACATGATTAATGGACATACCTTGAATGAAAATTTTTAATGAAAACTATAATAATACAAGTAAATACACATACACGAAGCAAACGTAACTAGCAGCACACTACATATATTGCAAGTACATTTAAATCTATTTGCAAGTTCATTTACTCAAAGTTAAACAGTTCATCGTATCAAAAGAGGGAATAGGGGGCTGATACACGTGTAAATGAACAGATTAAGGTAGTAACAAGAAGAAAGAATGCAAAATACACGAACTCATTAATACACAAGTAGTTATATGTGCCTCTCGTGCCTCTCGTGGGTCGAAGTAGAATTAACATTACGCTGTAGGCACATTAGGATCTATTCTGGGGTTATATCGGAAATTCTGTGTTAAATAAATTGTCCATAAGTTTAACAGATGACGAGATAGTCTGGGTTCGAAAGTGTTTATGGGGTCAAAAGAGAATGGTAGCGAAGTAGTTTTATCTACAATCTGAAAAACACCCTACGTTCCATCACCGCCTTTTCATTACGGTCCAAACACACACCCTACAATATAACACCAATTATATTTATTACAGTTAAACACGAACTTTCAATTCAGCACTTAACACACACACACACACACACACACACACACACACACAACTGAGCACTCGCTGATGTAGTACTATCCAAAGACATACCCATACAATCCAAGAAAAAGGGTAGGAGTGTTTATATACACACCCTATACATATACGAGCATGCTATCACACAAGGGTAGGAAGCTTTTACACACTAATATACCTTTACATACAAACATTATGCTATGCAATATATTTTAAGTTCCAGGTTTTATTGGGGAAAGAAAAAGACATACGAAACAAACATAAGAAACGTTTGGCAAAACGATTATATTCTGTCGATTATAGAGATCTGAATGGCCCTGAAAACTCTTCCCTCAGCAGTGGTTGTATCTGCCGGGTTGCGCACCTTTGGCGACATCGTTGTCCCATTTGTTCCAGGGTGCCTTGGTGGAGACCCCGAGCCTAACCCTAGACTCGTTGGCCTCCTTCCCCTATTATTTCTACTCCTCCTTCTCCAGCATTCAATCTGGATTGTCGAATCGGAGGGGCTTTGATCGGATTTTAAACAAGTTGGCGTTGAGACCAGGAACCTAAACCTAGACTCGTTGACCTCCTTCCTCTATGTTTTCTACGCCTCCTTCTCCAGCATCAAATCTCAATTGTGGACTCGGAGGGGTTTTGCCAGGATCTTAATCCAGTTGACGTAGAGAACTCTCTCTCTCTCTCTCTCTCTCTCTCTCTCTCTCTCTCTCTCTCTCTCTCTCTCTCTCTCTCTTATTTGTATCCTCACGTAGACCGTCATTTGCAGCACTCTCTCCAACAAAAGTGTCTGAGTGGTCTAAAGCGCTCTCCGTTACCGATCACTGCCATCTCACCTCTGTATGCGTGGATTCGAGTCTAAGATTCTGCTAATGTAGTTATGTGAGAAAGCATGCCAGTAGCTTCTCGTGGGTCGGTGGTTCTTTCCCGAGGTTTACCCGGATTCTTCCTCCACAAGTAATAATGGCCGCCATGCATAGTCTATCGTGTGCTGAAAAATAGCGATACGTTGCAGGGCTGACTGACTGCCCGATTTTTGAATTAATATCTTAATATCGTGTGCGGCTACTTCATGCCATACATGTATTATTAATCAAATTATGCCCAATTTAACCTTAGTTAGGCGGTCCTTAACAATCAAAAATGCGTTAGCCACATTTATTAGCTATGACACAGTATAAGTACAAATTATATTTATTAACCTTCAAATTTTAATGTTGTGTTAATAGTGTGCATCAATTCTCCAAAACATATAAGCAGTCCGTGATATGAAGTTACTCATTTCATTTTGTATTTTGCACTAAAATTATAATTGATGTTATCGTTGCGTTATAACCGATCGAATTTGTAATTACACATGATATAATCAAAATGGGTTTCCAAACGACAAATAGTCTCGCAAATTTGATCAGCTCCTCACTGGAGAAGTAAATCTCATAGTATTTTCTCCGGTAAGTCAAGGAGCGGGCTGACTCCGATACAGTGGTCATATGTGCTGCAGTCATCTGTCATCTTTTTTTCTGGTGTGCTGCACACGTTCGTCCGTTGCGTGCAGTTCCAGAAATTTTGTTTCACATTTTCATCAGTCTCATTTCCTGGTCTGCTACACGCCCAGACTGGCACCCACTGAGTCAGGGTACTTCACGATGGTTCCCCACATTATTCTGGTCCTTTCATTTGTACTCCTCGACTACGTTGGCAGGATGGGATGGGATGGTAGCACTGTTTGTTTGTCTTGGAATCAAATCGAGTGCGGCTATTAGACCATGTAGGACTGGTCAATGTAAACACCACGTACTAATTAATTTCCCTCGCGATGTGTAACATGCCTTTATATGCTCGGTCGACACTGCATACTTATTAATTTGCATGTACGACGCGGAGATGGAAGAGAAGGGGCAGAAAGGGCCACTTTCTGATGTCACTGGCTTCTGCTGATCTCGGATTGAGATTTAACTAAAAATAAGTTTTCCAAATATGAATGTTGTTAAATTGGAAATATACGAATTCTATACATTTGTATATTGTTAATAAGGAACGGGTTATATCGGATCACATCCAAGATTAAAAGCATATGATTCCTAATTTTGTAAGCATTTGCATCTTTATGTAGGGTTCGCAGTAGATTTTGATTGAATTAAGTAAGTACCACCTTGTGTGGCTGGGTCTGATGGTTTGGGTTTGTGATCAACGTATGCTGTCTAATGTTTGGGTTTAGTTTCTCTTGAGAATATATTGGCGCCATTACCTATGTGTTTCTGGACCTTTTTACAATCAGGTACCGCGTTATTTGGTCGGACCTGTACTTCTCTGTATTTAACCACCTTATATTCTTACTTAATTTGGGTCAGATTAGCAGGTACTATAAGTTAAGTCCTTGTTTGCTGCTATATCATTCAGCGGGTCCTCACGGTGTGGGCTTCGGACCACCTTATATTCTTAACGTTCTTGGGTCAGGTTAGAGGATCATGTGTCCGATTTTTTTTAAAGTGGACCAATCATTGCCACCGTGTGCGACGGGACGTAATGGTTTGGGCTTCGGACCTCCATAATTGATTGAATTGTTCTAGCAAGTATGAGTGGTTTAATTGAATTATTTCCTATCAGTTCTTCAATACCAATATTCTAATAAGAAAAACAGAAGATGGAATTTAAAAAAAAATAAAAACGAAGTGTGTGCAAGAGTTCTTAGTAGGAATATAGCACCAATTAGAAGTGATCAGTGAGGGGTTTGTTTGGAAGTACTATGAAGGTATGTGTTTTTTTTCCACGTGTTTGTTAGAGAGAATAAAGGATTTTTTCCACCCACGATGATTCAAATGGCCTCCAATGCCGCTAAGTCATCCAGTGTAAATGGCATGCAAATTAACACTCCCGTCACAGAAATTTACTTCACCAGTCAAGATATGAGGGATTTTCACATTTTCTAATGGCTATGGACAGATTGTGTTATAGTAGCGTGATTTTGTTCCTTGTTGAATGTGGTACATTATGTCCTAGCTAAGGGTTATATTTTTCTTGGCTGGACTGAGTGTGACTGAATGTAAATTTTAGTCGTGTGCGCCCGATCGGGCATGTACGACTATTTCCCGCCACACCGTGGACTTAATTTATGGTAAGGAAAGGAAGAAATGCCACGGGTTTATGCATAAACCGTATGCTATTTAATGATTCGGCTCAAATGTGAATAACCGACCACATACGACACCCAGTCCAGCATGTAAGCATGGGACATGGATTTCATTTGCTGAGTCATCTTAGCGTAGTGGTTTCAAGGGGCAATAAAGTCCCAATCGGCATTGTCCTTATGCTAGATGAATGAAAAAAGATCCAAACACGCACTCGTCAGCCGTTAGGTTGGTGGTCCTGCAACATAAGGACACCCGGTGGAAATGAAACAAAGCAGGTGATGTTTCGATGCGTGCACGCTCTTAAGGGCATTGGTCTACTATATAAGTGGGAATGGGCCCCCACATTCTTTTTTGGATGTCCGAGTAGGGAAGGGAGGTAAAGGACATGGCAGGAGACTCCAAACGTCACCAGAATAGTTCCTAAAACGCCAAAGTGGTACTTATTCTGTCAAATTCGGCCCCTTATTTAATGTCGGCTATTCTCTATTGCCAATTTTGTGTTACCCATTTATATAATTAAAGTCAAGCTGATAGCTCTGAATTTTCCGACGTGATATAATATGAATTTCATGGTCAGTGTGTTCTTTTCCTTTCTTAATAATATATTGAAAAGGGGCCTAAGTGACTAAAATAATTTTGTTCAACCATGTTTGGTACATTAAAACATTCTTTTGAAGCGGTGGATCATGTTTGATATATACAGTTTTATCGAATTGGGTTTTCAAGCCAAAAGGAAGACTACTGATATAAGAGGCATTTTGATTTTCATCCCTTAAAAGGGCTGAAACATTTGCCTCTTATGCCTGACAGGACTGTCTTGCTATGCCTTGACTTCAAGTCGTGTGTGCCTATTCGGGCATGTACAACGTCGTATTAATCTCTTCAATGCAGACTGATTGATTTCTCGACCGATGGTGTCCAATTAATTAGACCACCCATCACATTAATGTGCGCAAAGTTCACTACGTCAAGAAGAAACTACGTACCTGTTAACACAACGGTACGCATGTTATGGATCTTATGGCATATATCACACAAATGGCGACATCCAGGTCAGGTGCGTACACACTTTTCGGGACATTTAGTCATGTAGACGAGTGGAAATCGGCCTACACACTCGTTTATTGTCTGAGAGTGGCAAGAAGACAAATAGACTCGGCAGGAAACTCAAAATTATGCCCAGTTACATAATTCGATCTATCCCTATTACCAATTATGTGCACGCCACAATCGTAATTAGTGTCGCGCTAATCAGTTATAAATTTACCTACTTATTGTAATTTAGAATTTTTTGTTCAGAGTTTACTTTCTTTGTCCTAAACATTAATAAATCTATGAGGTATATGTAACCAATCTGATCGGCGAAAACAGCTGCAATCGCTTCGACGAGATATTCAGCATTAAAGTATACCCATCATGAATTGTACACTTAACAGTGATCAACAAAACGATTGGATATATATAGAGTATGGATTCGTATTAACCAGTAACGTTGTTGTGCAACTGTTCTTGAACGTATGCACCCTGGATATCATCAGTGACGGTGTTTTGAACTTCATTCATATTTAGTGCTTGTGCAGGATTAATGATTTCTAACAAGCTACTTCCCAATGAGCTTCGAGATCCAATTGTATGGCTTATGATCATTTAACTGTGATAGGACATATAATGTATTACTAAGACACACATTAATAGAACCGTTACTCAGAAAGGTTCAATAAAATGTGTTTTTCATAGCACAATGGTTCCAGTTTCCGAGAAGCCACTTGATGTCAAAGGAAAATGAAATTCCAGATGCTCCTTACAAGGATTGCTGCATCTGATGTTGTAAATGGAAAAATTGTTGTGATGACTGGCGTTTGCTGCAGTACTACCGTTGTTTCTGTTATTGCCAGCAGTATACTTTAAGGAAGGACTGGAAACAAATTAACCAATACAACTGCTTTCCACAATTGTCTCCATGTTGCGAACATAAATTTGCAATAGTTGCTCAAAAAACACAAGACCCCACAATATTGTCGCAAACAATATTTAATTTCAAGTGACACGTTCCCTACTCCACACTCACAGAGGTTCTTATTGGAGTTCTTGAAGATAGGAACTATCAAACAGAGATGCAACTTCAGTGTTCAACGGCATTGTAATCAATTCTTTTAGAGTCGATGACTTGTGAAACGGCAATACAAGGATCAAAACTAGGTGAATACCGTTTCCAACGCACGTTGACTTTTTCAAGTCGACGTTTACCTGCTTTGTTTGTTCTTTGATTGAGAATGCATTGGTTATCGAACACATCGTTTTCTTCTTGGTCACTCATTGTAACTCCAGTATGTCAAAGTTCATTCTAGCACTTACGTACACACTATCATCCAGTGACACGAAATAATTTGGGCACCTAGCTAGGTAAATAACATTTGTCAAACGCACGTTTGGTTTTTCCAAAGTGAATTGAATCTCTGGTCTTCAACACCATTTTTTTCTTTTGGATGGTAGGTAATTTTCAAAAAATCGATCAAATCCCATCATTTCGTTTTCACATGCCACTCCAATGCTTTTATGGTAACACGTCGATGTATTTGAAAGTGTATTAATGTGTAAAATATTTTCTCTTGCGTTCTTTCTGACCATTACATCAACAATTGTAATTTCTTGTTGTAACTGTGACATCTCTTAGAGATTAAGATTAGTGTGTAAATAAATGAGATGTCCGTTGTTTAAATTTTCGTCATTCTATAAGATCTAAAGTTACACGTCTGATGTCTTCCCAAAAAGTAATGTCCTCTATTGCTTCTTCGACACCCTCTCACGATCACTCGTAGAAGCTGATCAACAATACATTCTAAGAAAGAAGCGGTCACCTTTAAGAAGGTCATATCAGTATGTGTATCAGCAGATGTTTCTTTCTACTGTTGGGTATTTTCCTTTTCTCTAATGTGCGAAGAACCTTCCGATATTTTCTTAATCGTTGTTTTTGTACCTTGGACAAAGGTGCTATTATTTCAAAACAATTGAATCAACTTTTATGCACGGTAGCGATAATTTATTTCAGTCCTTCTGATTGATGCTTTGTCCCACCGGTGGTAAAGATTTCGTGTTGACATAAAATGCCAATCTTTAGCTAAAAGAGAAGGGAGTATCTTCCTTTTTTCTTTTCTTTGGAAGAAAGGAATGTTGTATCATGGAACGACGAGATGTGCACTACATGGTGACATCTTTTGTTTTAGGGTAAAAACACTTCAGTGAATCCTTTCTCACACTTTGTTATTACTGGAATTCGGCTCTACTGATTCGTATCAACATCATTTTGGGCATTGTTTTAAATGAACTAAATTGTGATAGATTTGTCTCGATACATCCAATAAGCGTTTGTACATGACTCTTCTGTTTTGTAATTTCCTCTTAGATAGTACACATGTTTAGCTGCAAAATCACTCGCTAATGCAGTAGTCGTGAACAACTTCGTTTAGAAATGGGTTTCCATATTTTCTCAGCAAGTAGCACTAGTCTAAAATAATGCCCTTAATCATCATGAACGGTAAAAAAGAAACTGTAGACATGGTAATAGGTGATACTATCACCGATCGGCACAGTTTTATGCAGAATGTTCGCGTTCTGGCAGTACTACTCTCTTTTTGGCAGGAGATGCTTTTTTTTAGAACACTTTTTCTTGGGACTTTCCTTTTTCTTGTGTAACCTTGCAGCACCACTATCTTTTCTCTGGAATAATGTCGTCTTTTTAGAACTTTATTGTTCTTTCTTGTTTTAGCTTCGACCTTTTGGCTCCATTTAAAAATTCAATGAATTATGACACCAGGTTTCAGAATTTATTTTGGTTCGAGTATCAATTTTGTCGTCTGTCAGTTGTATCAACGTTATATTTTCTAACACGAAGACGATAAAACGTTTAACGAATTCGGTTTTGTCTGAATGACTCGGTGCAGCTATCATCACGTTAAAGGGATGTCTAAGATAGAATGATTGACGATCTAATATTTCGCCAATCACTTTGAGTACAGGGATGGAGGATACAGAGAGAACCGTGTTATTAAGAAAAATGAAATTACAATCAATTCAATGTCACAAGACATTATATATATATATATATATATATATATATATATAAAGTGATACACAAAAACATTTGCATTTCAGAGTAATTTTACAAGAATTAATGAATTAATAGACGAAAATACATGAAGTTAAAATGACTGCGTACATCAATGTGATACAATTTAAACGACTGCAGTTGCATACAAAAGTGTAAATCATTCTCCATCTATTGTGTCACATCAAATCTTCTGGTGGCTGCGAAATGTATTGTCTCTAATGTATCTGCAAATATCATTTCCTCATTTGTCTATATCTGTACTATGACCCTAGTGGCCGGTTTCACTTTTTAAAAAATCTTTACTACCACCAATTTTTTTGTGTATTATTTCGCTACATGTCTTTGGCTACACGCGTCAGTCATTATCTTGCCGGGCTATAAAACCTTTATCAACACTTCAAAGTTGACTATTTGATTCGATCGATAGTTAAGTCAGTCCTTTGACGCTCCATTTGATTGGTACATATGCGTGTTTTTCTCTGTACTGTATTGGTACCCGTCATTATTTGTATGTTCGTACATCCACGAACCTAAACGATATATTTCGCTGTTTGGTCAATGGCTATTAGACCGATGTATGTATATACAACTGTCCATGTCAAAGTAAAGGAGTCGATTTTCTAAAGGTTTCTTTGTCGTCCTACAATTTTAAATGGGCATTGGCTGCCACGAAAGATGCGATGATGACATTGTCAAAAGTGTCAGAGGATGGAGGTAAACTCGTCCATTTTTTCATAAGTTACCAGGATCAAATATTCACAGATGATTTCCATGTGCTTCATGAATTGTCCTTTATCGCCTACCGGTTGAAGATAACGATTTGATTCCAAAAAAAACACAACATCTATGGGTAATATCGGGAAGTTGCGGCAGTTTTCATCATTAACAATTCAACATGTATTTGACAGACGATCTTCTTCATCCGTTTTTTCCCACGTGTTCAAAGTCGTGCCTCCAAGGACTAGTATAGTTTCTTGACCTTTTTGTTTGTTTTCTGGGAGTAAGATCACCACTAGCTTGTCGTTTCAAATTTAGAAATTAATTGAAGTAACCAGAAACTTGCCTTCATGTACGTTGCTATACATTATCATATGGGTCAAAGGTCACGTCGTAACTAGCTCTTTTTCCGACTTAAAAAATCAACTAACTAACACCTGAAAATATCCCAATACGTTTGCTGATATGACATTTTACAGCCAAATTTCTTCTATTTCACTTTTACTTTAAATCTCCAACAGATTGCCGAATTCGTCAAAATAGTATGACATCATACAAGTAGATACATGAGATAAGATACATGTCCACCTGCTTTAAAGAAGATTTTTTTATTTCTCATTTCTGATTTATAACTGTATGTTGACATGATTCTAACTTCATAATAACCATATTTTTTATTTTAAAAGGAAATGCATCTGATTATTCTGCTTCATTTAAATATGTTTCCTTCACCGTAACCAGGATCTCTTTATTGTTAGATTTTTCTTTACGCTTGCACTTATAAAACCACTTGGTTCGACCACCTTTTCTAATTTCAAACGTGTACTCTAGATTATACAAAAGCTAAATGTAAACTAAATTTGCCAAGTATAATGTATCACTCTAGCTGCTAGTGGAAAGTTTATTCTAAATAGTTATAAATAGAGCAAAAAAAGTTTACCATGTGGAGTCACTAATCATACAATCCTCTCATCTTATCGCTTGGTAATTGACACTAAGTGTCTATATCAAGATGTACTATTAAAACGTTTCTTGCTATTTTTGAATACTTTGAAAAGGTAGGAAACAATGTTAATTAATAATAACATACATTTTACATACACTGTCAGGCATTGAGTACAGATTTTTGTCTAGCTAATAAATGTGCCATAAATTGTCAGACAATGATTACAGACTCTGTCTAGTTAATAAATGGCACATACACTGTCAAACATTGAGTACAGGTTCTTTTCAAGCTAAGAAATAGCACATAAACTGTCATAATTGAGTACGTGTTTCTGTCGAGCTAATAAATAACACATAAACTGTCATAATTGAGTACGTGTTTCTGTCGAGCTAATAAATAACACATAAACTGTCATAATTGAGTACGTGTTTCTGTCGAGCTAATAAATAACACATAAACTGTCAGAATTGAGTACGTGTTTCTGTCGACCAAATAAATAACACATAAACTGTCATAATTGAGTACGTGTTTCTGTCTAGCTAATAAATAGCACATAAACTGTCAGAATTGAGTACGTGTTTCTGTCTAGCTAAAAAAAAGCACATAAACTGTCATAATTGAGTACGTGTTTCTGTCTAGCTAATAAATAGCACATAAACTGTCATAATCGAGTACGTGTTTCTGTCGAGCTAATAAATAGCACATAAACTGTCATAATTGAGTACGTGTTTCTGTCGAGCTAATAAATAACACATAAACTGTCAGAATTGAGTACGTGTTTCTGTCGACC
This sequence comes from Unio delphinus, assembly GCA_029339505.1. Taxonomy (NCBI): domain Eukaryota; kingdom Metazoa; phylum Mollusca; class Bivalvia; order Unionida; family Unionidae; genus Unio; species Unio delphinus. The sequence continues at coordinate 14,630,544 of JAQISU010000042.1, forward strand.
TAATAAATAACAAATAAACTGTCAGAATTGAGTACGTGTTTCTGTCTAGCTAATAAATAGCACATAAACTGTCAGAATTGAGTACGTGTTTCTGTCTAGCTAAAAAAAGCACATAAACTGTCATAATTGAGTACGTGTTTCTGTCTAGCTAATAAATAGCACATAAACTGTCATAATTGAGTACGTGTTTCTGTCTAGCTAAAAAAAGCACATAAACTGTCATAATTGAGTACGTGTTTCTGTCTAGCTAATAAATAGCACATAAACTGTCAGAATTGAGTACGTATTTCTGTCTAGCTAATAAATTATACGTAAACTAGACTTGGAGACGATATCTAGCAATATAGTTTTTCAAAATATGGACGGGCAAACCAAAATTTATCTGAATATTTTTTTCTCTAATATTTTGGCAGATTAAGTTAAGGCATATATTGTTCTTCATGAAGTAATAGTAAATTATTTCTGGCAAAGAAATTGCAAACATTAAAAATGTATGAAGCGATGTCACCTTTATATATACGTGCTTCGCTATGCAGCTTATGGCTAGAATACATGAAAATGTCCAAAAGAATGTGACGAGTTAAGTAATCCTCTGCATAGATCTTTCTCACAATTCTGTAATGACATATTCTTTATAATCAATAAATCTTGTTGACTGAAGTACCTTTTCGTGCCATTTTTGACACATACACTCTTTTTAAAATCTGAAAAGTGGCTGCATGAAACGTTTTAAATTGTGTAACTTGTTTTTCGCTCAATAAAACTTCACATGATCTTCAGGAATTCATCCACCATGGCCGTAACATTTTAATTATATCTATGTGCAGCAATATTTTTACTGATATTTTAAAGTTTTAATGAAGTATTATTAAAATTACAATTATTAATCTAATCGTTTTACTTTTTAATGTCACCAGTCCATCCTATAATTAAAAGGAATGCGCAATGAAGCGGAAGCGGAAGTAGCGTCATGTGCTTTAAAGTTGATAAGCGAAAGAATAGACTTACGAACAAACTGAACGAACGAACAAGAATGGGAGGTAAAATATAGACAAATAGGAAAAATGCAAAGTAAAATTTTACATAAGATGGGAATAAACAAGAAGATAATAAAATGAACATGACATTATGTAAAACGGACGTTATCATTTTACTGAAACCAGGAATGGAAATACAATACTCAAATTACCACAATGAACAGCTGTTACTATTCAAAGGTTTCTCATTTGCTGTTATTTTTGACCGAACAATAAAACAATTATATTCTTAACCGATAAATTACGAATTTCCTCAAATATGACGACTTGAATATAAGGACTTAAAGGCTATAAAACAAGTTTTTATTCTCAGTGTCATTTCATACACATGTATTTGAGCAGTGCAACACAGTTCACAAACATGATTATCTGTAAGCAGCAGATTGTGTAAACTTCATCTTTGCTCTGGACTCAAATCACGATTATTTTTCCTATATACTCTCTACGTCTGCACTGAACTGTGTCCAAATCCTACTAAACCATATGTTAATCTAAGATATCTTAAATCCTACTAAACCATATGTTAATCTAAGATATCTTAAATACTACTAAACCATATGTTAATCTAAGATGTCTTACATCCTACTAAGCATGTGTTAATCTAGGATATAAGATCCTATTAAACCATATGTTAATCTACGATATCTTAAATCATACTAAACCATATGTTAATCTAAGATATCTTAAATCCTACTAAACCATATGTTAATCTAAGATATCTTAAATCCTACTAAACCATATGTAAATCTACGATATCTTAAATCCTACTGAACCATATGTTAATCTACAATATCTTAAATCCTAATGAACAATATGTTAATCTAAGATATCTTAAATCCTAATAAACCATATGCTAATCTACGATATCTTAAATCCTAATGAACCATATGTTAATCTAAGATATATTAAATCCTACTAAACCATATGTTAATCTAAGATATCTTAAATCCTAATGAACCATATGTTAATCTACGATATCTTAAATCCTAATGAAACATATGCTACTCTATGATATCGTTGATCCTACTAAACCATATGTTAATCTAAGCTATCTTAAATCCTAATAAACATATGTTAATCTAAGATATATTCAATGTCGAACTCGCTGTGAAATTCTTATGTTAGGTAAATCCGACATTTTTGAGAGGCTGGACTATAAAGGAATCATGGTACTAATTACACTCCCATAGTAAACATATGGAAATATATTCAAAATTCAAAAACTTAAAATTTCTTGGTGCTTATGATCAGACCTATATTTCTCCATGCACAACTATCCTTGGTTCAAGCTTCTGGTTAGAGAACACCATATGAGCCGAGGCATTTTTGTATCTACCTGTGCATGAAACATGTGTTATTGATTCTGCACCAAATGAATCAGGTGTAAAAATACTAAAATTGCATCAATAGAATATTGTCTATATTTTTTTTAAAGTTACAGATAGGATAAGCTCTCAAAAGATATTTTTACTTGTACTTCTCATTATTAACCAGTTATGGACCACCAAACCCGTATATACTCCATTTTTTGTTCACCCATATCTAGACTGGTTCACAGTTCTTCCATTTAATTAGTAATGTGTGTCCTCAACAAGGTACCATGCAATAGGTCCCATATTTTACTTCCGGATCATCATCAATGCCTCATTACTAAATGTACGGAACTGCACACAAATGATAAACATTTACCTTTCAATCAAACCTAAGAATGTCGAAATCTAATTCTTGTATTACAACCAAAATGAGAGATAACGATATGCTCTAAAAACAGTCTGAGACTACATTCGTGGGTACTGAATCGGAAGTAATAGGTGTGACCTTAGTCCGTTTCTCTTAAAATAAAATGGCGGTGCCCATGTCTTGCTAATAAATGACATAAAATTAAAGTTATAGCAACAATGTGAATTCGTAACTAGCTAAGCAACTGCACCTTAAATTTCTTTATCGATTCCCTTTTTGTGACCTCACCCTTCCGTCTATTTGGTATACCACTCAATCATACATATAGTCCATTAAGCTCGAGTACATTATTCACAGCCGCTGGCGTAATACTTCCATGTCTACGACAATATTAACGAAATATCCGGTAATCATACCCTTTTCAAAACAGAAAGAGAAAAAAAAAAAAGAAGTGAAGAATACCATAGACCGAAGTACATATAGATTGATATTCCTGTATTTTCTTCTTCAAGAAGATGTGTACGTTTGATAGTAGCTTTCTTTTTCTTTTCATGTTTTAGCTTTACGTCTTTATTCCCATTCTGCAGCTATACGTAAAATAACCATACTCCCAGTGATTTAAAAAAGATGTTGTAAATAAGGTTGATTTCAATGAAAATTTTACTATCTCTTTGTCTGTTTCCAGCTTTGACGGTCCGATACATAACAAAGCGGTTTATTGGAGAATACTGCCCAACTCTTGGTAAGTAAACCCATTTTATTATTTACACTAAAATTATTATTATAAAGAACTTTCTCTGCCACCAAACATGCAGCAATTCACATCCATATGTTTATATTCGAGACGCGTTGCTATTCTATATCGTCAACTCGAATTAGTGTGTGTGCAATTAATATTGATTCTTGTCTTGCTGAAATAGCTGCATATTTTGTATTTGTTTTCCAAATACTAAAATTTGCAAATATACTAAACTTATACTGCAAAATCAAAACAATTTCTGAATAGTTCTTCTTGAATCCTTATACATCTCTCCATATTTGGATAATGGCAACTTTAAAAAATGATGTACCTATCCAAAAATGAGTAATGATAACCTTTAACCTTGATGTACCTATCCAAAAATGAGTAATGATAACCTTTAACCTTGATGTACCTATCCAAATATGAGTAATGATAACCTTTAACCTTGATGTACCTATCAAAATATGAGTAATGATAACCTTTAACCTTGATGTACCTATCAAAATATGAGTAATGATAACCTTTGACCTTGATGTACCTATCAAAATATGAGTAATTACTCGTTCCTTTAGCCTTGATGTACCTATCCAAATATTAATAATGATAACCTTTAACCTGACCGCTCCGGTAGCCGATGCGGGAGGTCGTGGGTTCGATCCCCGGCCGAATCATACCAAAGACTTACAAAAATGATATTAGCAGCTGCCTCGATCGGTGCTCAGCACTAAAAAGTTATTGTTAGAACTGGTTGGCCTGGTGTCAAGATAATGTGACTGGATGGGGCATCATTCTACGTGTCTGCAGCATAATACCCCAGTGCTTTACAAAACTATAAACTCCCTCACTGCAGATATCGTAGCGATATGACAAAACAATTGATAAAGCTACGTTAAAACCCCAAACAAACGTTAACCTTAATGTACCTATCCAAATATGAATAACGATAAACTTTATTAGTCATATATCATCTTTTCATATTTGAATATTAAACAACTTTAACTTAGATGTATTTATCCATATATGAATAATGATAAAGGTGAACATTAATGTACCTATCTAAATATGAATAATGATAAACGTGAACATCGATGTACCTATCCATCTATGAATAATACTAAACGTGAGAATTGATGTACCTATCAATATATGAATAATGCTAAAGGTGAATATTGATGTACCTATCAATAAATGAATAATGCTAAATGTGAACATTGATGTACCTATCCATATATGAATAATGCTAAATGTGAACATTGATGTACCTATCAATAAATGAATAATGCTAAATGTGAACATTGATGTACCTATCAATATATGAATAATGCTAAAGGTGAACAGTGATGTACCTATCAATATATGAATAATGCTAAAGGTGAACAGTGATGTACCTATCAATATATGAATAATGACATTGATGTACCTATCCATATATGAATAATGCTAAATGTGAACATTGATATACCTATCCATATATGAATAATGCTAAATGTGAACATTGATGTACCTATCCATATATGAATAATGCTAAATGTGAACATTGATGTACCTATCCATATATGAATAATGCTAAATGTGAACATTGATGTACCTATCCATATATGAATAATGCTAAATGTAAACATTGATGTACCTATCAATATATGAATAATGCTAAATGTGAACATTGATGTACCTATCAATATATGAATAATGCTAAAGGTGAACAGTGATGTACCTATCAATATATGAATAATGATATTGATGTACCTATCCATATATGAATAATGCTAAATGTGAATATTGATGTACCTATCCATATATGAATAATGCTAAATGTGAACAGTGATGTACCTATCAATATATGAATAATGATATTGATGTACCTATCCATATATGAATAATGCTAAATGTGAACATTGATGTACCTATCAATATATGAATAATGATAAAGGTGAATATTGATGTACATATCAATATATGAATAATGCTAAAGGTGAATATTGATGTACCTAATCATATATGAATAATGCTAAATGTGAACATTGATGTACCTATCAATATATGAATAATGTTAAACGATGTAGATTTAAATAGCCATGATCATGACGATAACCAGAAAGTCTCTCCTTACCACCAGCATGACCAAGATGGCGTATGTAAACATGTTTAATCTCGCTCTTGTAAACTGATGGGCTTGCTTAAAAGTTAACTTTAACTACAAAAACCGTGGACCCTTTTCTGTTCTTGCATAATGCATCAGTTGATCACAGTATGTGTTTTTTTAATACTAAATATCCTTACAAAATACAATATACCCAGATCTGACAGCGTATTATGCGATGGCGGATCCGAGTCTATGAAGATTGCTGTACAAACCGACTTATAAGCGAGTGCAGACGGTAATCGTTGACGCCAGATTCATGCTAGATCAAGAGCGAGTCAAACTGAGCATGTCCGATTAGATTACTTGGAAGATACAGTGCTTGTACCATCATGTTTTAGCAATGACTTGTCTTAACTGAGCATGTCCGATTAGATTGCTTGGAACATACAGTGCGTGTGCAATCGTGTAGTAATTATGACCTCTCTTAAATGAGCACATTTTTGTTTATCTGGACCCACCTACTTAGGAACTCTTCAATTAGTTACAGGAAATCCGACAAACTCATCACTTCTGCGAGAATCATGAGATCTTATCAGTATAAACCAGTTGCACAGATCAGTATCGTTTAGAGCGTCGTTGACTGGCTGTGTGCTGTTTCTGAAACACGTGACTGAAGACACTTTAGGATAATTTTATAAATGTGGGAATCGTAAAATTAAGAGTTTGAGTTTGAGATTCGAATTTGAGAAAATGAAGCAATGCGTTTGAAATGCAAAGACTTGTGTTTGGTTATCTCATAATAATTAGCTCCAAGTCAGTGAATGGTATATCCATCAGACCGGATCAGAATCGAGTATTACAGTTAAATGACATAACCATGAGATCGGATATGGATTTAGTACTGCAGTTAAATTGTATAACCATGAGACCGGACAGGAAGAGAGCATTATATATAAACCGTCAAAATGGGCATGAATAGAGTATTACAGTTAAATGGCATAACCGTCATAGCAGATATGAATATAGTATTATAAGTTCAATGGCATAACCATCACGCCCGATATGAATAGATCATTACAATTAAATGGCATAACCATAAGACCTGCTATGAATGGAGTATTACAGTTAAATTGTATAACCATCAAACTTAATATAAACAGAGAATTACAGTTAAAATGTATAACAATCAAACCCAGTATGAAATGAGTATTACAGTAAAATGGTCTGACCATCAGACAGGATATGAATCAAATATTGCAGTTAAATGGTATAACTATCATACTTGACATAAATAGAGTATTACAGTTAAATGATGTAACCGTCAGACAGGATATGAAAAGATAGTTACAGTTAAACGGTATGACCTGCAGGCTTGATATAAGCAGAGTATTACAGTTAAATTGTATGACTGTCAGACCTGATATGAAGTGAGTGCTCCTGTTAAATGGCATGACCGTCAGACCGGATATGAAGAGAGTGCTTCTGTTAAATGGCATGACCGTCAGACCGGATATGAAGAGAGTGCTTCTGTTAAATGGCATGACCGTCAGACCGGATATGAAGTGAGTGCTCCTGTTAAATGGCATGACCGTCAGACCGGATATGAAGAGAGTGCTTCTGTTAAATGGCATGACCGTCAAACCGGATATGATCAGATTATTAAACGTGGTTTTTTTTACAAATAATTTTTTTAAAATGGATAAATCGTCAGTGACGATGCCGATATAAAATCTTTCATTTCTTTAGTTGATTATAAAACTTCTTTCTCCTCTTATTTTCTGTTAACAAAACATTATTTGTATTGCTAACTTTTCAGTAGTACGTCAACATGAATTGGTTCTCTGGTTGAAAAGCAAGTAGTTATACCGATCTTGATTTTGATAACAAATTCTGTCAATCTGACAACCAAACATAAGATACACGTAGTTTACTCATTTTCAGAACGTTTTTCAATTATTCCTTTCTGTTCTCCATATTCTCGATGTCATTCTAATCGTCCAGATTTTCCTTGCTTTTATTGTCTTGTGGCTGTAAGTTGGTTCTTCCGCTGACGACAAGCTGGATTAGCTCCCAATCAATATATTCCATCATTGACTAGTCTACATTTGAAATCACGTTGTTGCTTGCTATATGTAAAACTATTCCAACATACGGGGAATTCAAAGGCACGAGTTAAGTGTAACTAGATGCTCTATGCCACTATTAATTGTGTGTACAAAACATCTTTTAGTAACCTATCAAATATACAGTTTCTATATGTTTCCACATTGAAACTAGAAGAAGAAGAAGAAAAAATATTTGAGCTGGGTTAGAACTGGCTTGGCTCCGTTTTAAAACAGTAATTTGGTATTTAGTAATGTGTGCCTGCTCGAGAGGGCAAAGTGTTCGGAAGACTGTCCTTGATTAATACACTAGCCCCAGCCAAGGACTACTAAATGGATCAATCCAGTAAAGCGAAAGATTTTCTATAGAAATATGACGATTCATCAAGTTCTGGAAGTGAAATAATCTTAGAGTAATAACAACACACGTTACACAAAATGATTTTAGCTTTTTTCAGAGTTTAGATAACTTGTCAACCTACTTGACCGCTTCCTCCCGTAGCAACATGAAAGAAGTACGCACGAACCACCACAAGTTAAGCAGGTTGTTAACGATAATACCAGCGAATTTACCTCCAAACTTGTGATACTTCTGTATCAAGACAGCATATCGTTTTGCACAGACAGTCCCAGTAAAGTTTTATTCCATGAAAAATGGCAAAAAAGGTTTCGCCAGAAAACAAGAGCCAATACATACGAACTTTCATAGGTATTAATCCTCATTTATCAATCATCTAAAATCTGTTTTAAAAAAATTCAGCGTAACTGCATGTAATATGAGAGAGAGAGAGAGAGAGAGAGAGAGAGAGAGAGAGAGAGAGAGAGAGAGAGAGAGATTGTGGCAGAAAGCAAAGTCCTTATTTTCAAGAGTAAAACTTGTAGTATAAATATCAAAATAATTTGAATTCGTTTGCACTTGTAAAATATAAAATGTAATTTTTGTACATTATTCAAGCGAAACATATTCAAAATATTGTATTATTGTCAATAATATTAAGTACCAGAAATGTTAGTTATTTTCAATAATTTGACATTTACTTTTGTAATTGTACATTCGTTTTCATTGCAAATATACAGACGGGGACTGTATGCCAAGGTTCAGATATGAAAGGTCATATTTTTTAACGACTAAGGTATTTTCAAAGCATGAAAGTTTGTTTTTAAAAAGTATTGAAACTGTATTTTCTGATACATGATTTTCTAATCAGATTTGTAATTGACAATGTCAGAAAAGAGACAACATCGCATCGTCAAATTTCATAACCTCAGACCATAATTAATCTATAATCAGAGAAAGGCAGAGAAGGTTTAGAACTTGTGGTATTCTAGAAACTAAATCAAAATGTCCTACTTACAAAATGTACTATCATACTTACAAAGTATACTTTCATACTGAGAAGGTGTACTTCCGTGCTTGCAAGGTGTACTTCCATACTTACAAGTTACACTTCCATACTTACAAGGTACACTTCCATACTTACAAGGTGTACTTCCACACTTACAAGCTACACTTCCATACTTAGAAGATACACTTCCATACTTACAAGTTACACTTCCATACTTACAAAACACACTTCCATACTTACAAGACACACTTCCATACTTACAAGGTGTACTTCCATACTTACAAGTTACACTTCCATACTTGCAAGATACAGTTCCATACTTACAAGATACACTTTCATACTTACAAGGTGTACTTCCACACTTACAAGGTACACTTCTATACTTAGAAGGTACAATTCCATACTTACAAGGTACACTTCCATACTTAGAAGGTATCCATACTTGCAAAGTATACTTCCATACTTACAAGGTACACTTCCATACTTACAAGGTACACTTCCATACTTAGAAGGTACGCTTCCATATTTACAAGGGATGCTTCCATGCAATATTTTTACCATTCTAATTGTATAAACTTTGACTGCTACTCACTGCATGAATGCAGATACCAAAAACATTCAAATCTGCATTTACCCCCCCCCTCCCAGGGAGAGATACGTAACTTCTAAAAAAAAAAGCTGGTCTCTTTGTTCAGTTTAGTTGGATGTTTATGTCGTGCTGCAAACAAGTTTGGATTTCTAACTAGATAATATTTACTAAATTTTATGAAAGCCATGAGACAAAATAGATATTTGAAAATGTTATTATAGTACCGTTATGGCAAAATTAATATGCTTTGTCCTCGTCGTGTCTCTAAGCACTAAGTAGTCTTAATATGTTTAGAATATTTAAGTTTATTATATGTTTTAGGCTAAGAAATCAACAAGTCAAGATCAGCGTAACATAATATTACAGAACGAGAATTTAATACTAAGCTGTCAAATACAGGCATACAGACTGAAGTAGAAACAACCTGATTGCTTCAAAAAGCAGCTGAAACAAAATTGTATTCCAAACTATTCTGAGATAAGTACTCAAAAAGAACTAAACAAAATAGTTTCAAGAAATCAAGAACATGTAAATGCTTCTTAAAGACAAAATCCTTCAACATTTCTTAATTACTAATTAATGTACATGTCTGGGTGTTATTCAGAAATTTAAAAGATTAGGTGGCCTGATAAATATTTTTCAACTGATAATTGTAGGACTTGGAATGAATAACAATATGTTCATTATCCAAAGCACCACAAAAAATTCAACATATTTAACTGTAAAAAAAATATTTCTTGTGTACATATACTAAGTATAGCCATTCACCGACACAGGCTTGTGTACATATAATAGGTGTAGCAATTTAATGACACAGGCTTGTGTATATATAATAGGTGTATCAACTGAATGACACAGGCTTGTGTATATATAATAGGTGTAGCAACTGACTGACACAGGCTTGTGTATATATAATAGGTGTATCAACTGAATGACACAGGCTTGTGTATATATAATAGGTGTAGCAACTGACTGACACAGGCTTGTATATATATAATAGGTGTATCAACCGAATGACACAGGCTTGTGTATATATAATAGGTGTAGCAACTTAATGACACATGCTTGTGTACATATAATAGGTGTATCAACTGAATGACACAGGCTTGTGTATATATAATAGGTGTAGCAACTGACTGACACAGGCTTGTGTACATAGAATAGGTTTAGCAACTGAATGACACAGGTTTGTATATATATATATATATATATATATATATATATATATATATATATATAATAGGTGTAGCAACTGAATGACACAGGCTTGTGTACATATAATAGGTGTAGCAACTGGCTGACACATGCTTGTGTCGATATAATAGGTGTAGCAAATGGCTGACACAGGCGTGTGTACATAGAATATGTGTAGCAACTATCTGACACAGGCTTGTGTACATAGAATAGATGTAGGAACTGGCTTGTGCATATATAATAGGTGTAGCAACTTAATGACACAGGCTTGTGTATATAGAAAATGTGTAGCAACGGAATGACACGGGTTTGTGTACATTTAATAGGTGTAGCAACTGACTAACACAGGCTTATGTACGTAGAAAAGGTGTAGCAAGTGACTGAAGAGGCCTGAAGGCAGATTTGTTGTCATGATCTTATGCAATATGCTCGACGTGATTATTCATGCATTCTGTTTCTTGACGTTTCGCTAGGGAAAGAATGCCGTCACGTGGCCTAACATTTAGTCTAAACACTGAAAATAACTAAAAGAAAGCCTTTGGAAAATATGGGTGTGGATTTTACGACACCTCAGCACTGTAATGCTAAAACTAAAACTTATTTTCTGTAACGTGTTTTGTTATCCTGCGCAACGTTAGCATCGTGTCCTCACTAGAACTTACTGAATCGGCATATAATAAATAGTTCAATGACCGCCATTTTGTTTGGTTAGATGGATTCCGCCATTTTGTTTGGTTAGATGGATTCCGCCATTAAGCAGGATATGAGTTAATGTTTTAGCCGACAACTTAGGTTACCTAGGTTACTGAAGATATACAAAGGCAGCGTTCTTTTCAATGGAGATCACAACACTGTTGGAAACGACTATAGGGTTTGATGCGTGCAGGCACAGGAGTCTGACGTTTTATCAATAAAGTACGGCGAAATCTCTGACAACATGAATTCCCCTTATCGGTAATATAAATAAACACAAGGAGTACAAGCGTGACCACAGCCCTTCGCTCGATTCGATTTTTTCTCAAGAGTCTTTAATCTCTTCAGAATCGCAAGAAGACTGAAAAACTACACATATACATTCAAAAGACAGTGACGTACCAACGCATAACTCTTAAATGACCATGTCCTGAATCCAATCGGCGAATTAACCTTTATTTTCACCCTTACGGTCACAATCCCTTTCTGGAAAAATCGACCTCACTTAGGTAGCCCACCAGTTTCTACTCTGCAGTAAATATGCGTTAGTGTATAATAATTGTACCGAACACGGCGCAGAATCTTTGTTTTCTTTGAATATTAAGGAACGTCATTAACCGTTATTTCTACTATCAGACCTTTGACTACATATTTCTGTTCTGTGAATTTAAATACAATTATAAAATGATACAATCTGAAATAAAAAGCAAGATAAACATTTTATCTTGTGAAATTACTTTCATCTGGTTATTCAACATATTTACTGCAGGGTAAATGTCATTTCTAGTATTCTACATGGTCACATTGAATCCACATTGTACAAAATCTTCTGCTTCTAGGCTAAAATACAAGGAGAATCTTTACAGCACACACTCACCCAACATGACCTTGTAGACATTAATCATTTGGTTTCACAGCTCTACCTCTGGCGTGACTAACACAATGAATAGCAGGCATGTGTATTTATATATATATCTATTACATGAGTATTTATAGCTCTTCTACTAAACTTTAGATGCTGAAACTTGCTGATGATATTAGAGACAAGGGAGTAGATTGGGTGGCTCTACAGTAACGTTGTCTATAGTTTTAAAGGATGTATGTATTTTATACTTGAACTCTGACATGTACCAGTCCTCTACGCCTTGAGTACATTAATTAACATTTGATATTTTGCTGTAGACGTTGAAAAATGAGTCTCAGTCTGGCTAGGTATGTAGTAATCATTTATGTTTTCAAATAAAGTTGATATCAACGGTTTATTTTTAACATAGGAAACACAGTGCATCAGAAACAATCAAGCTAATCAGAGAAATATGATATCAGAATGTCCACTATATATATATATATATATATATATATATATATATATGATAAAAAAGAAAGCTTTTAAATTTGGTGTAATGAAAAGAAATCGTTAAACATATAGTCTAGAAGTTCATTTGTTAGTTCTTCATGCCAATTCATCAATGTATATATCCCTAACCAAGGCAGCTTTAGCAATTATTACATTTCCAGAACGTTTGTCGTTTTGAGTTTCTTTCGTTTGAAAATTGTCTTCATATTTACAGAGAATGACCATTTGTATATCCGGGCTGAGCGCTTCCATTTTCAATAATTGTGGGTCAATGTTCAGACACAAGAATAAGAACCAGACTCTGTTGTTACTGCGTTAGTTTTCCTGCAGTTATACCTACGATCCGTGTAGTACATTCCCTCCATGCTATATTATGTGCTTTTTATTAATCTAAGACAACTTGTCTTGATCTTGTGTTATTTTCGTTATTATCAGTACATTATTATAATTAAAAGCATCTATATTTGTATTCGTCAAAAGATTTAAATATTCCCCAATTAAACAAAATCAATATTTCATTTATTCTCAAGGTACATTTGTTGGTTGTCTCTAATTGGTCCATAATGATGAATAAATATAAATCTGTGGTTTCTAATAGTTAATCTATGATAGCTTATTGCACAGTTTTTTAAAAATTATAAATCTGTGTCGATTGTATGGAAGGTGAACTGCAAATTATTATAAAAAATATAGTTAGAACTCTTGAACTAGCGGAGTGAGAACTAAAATCAACATTGGTATATAATGGTAGCCCGTATGAAATTTCCCATTGTTCTATGAAATGAGTCTTGAAGAAAGTGTGTTAAATACCTATTATTCATAGAAGTTCATAAGGTTATTAGATTTATTGTACAGTCGTGCAGTAGTGTAAGATTTCTTTAATCGAATATTAAGTTTTCCCCGGAAGAAACAATACCTATATAAAGCAATATTATCTTCTCGTGGGTCGGTGGTTCTTTCCGGATGTTTTCCGGGTTCTTCCTCCACCATTAATACTGGCCTCCATGTATATCCTATCTTCTGCTGAAAAATGGTGTTAAATATTAATTCATCATCATCATCTTACCACCACACGTTCTCTCGTTAATACTTATATTGGTATTTAATTCTCTCGTTAATACTTATATTGGTATTTAATTTCATTGAATAGAATTGTGATTTAAATAAAATACTTTTTCGCCATACTTGCTATCTCAATTTTTCGTAGCATGTTTATTTAAAATCAATCGTCCTTACTCGCGTCTGTCCATCCGCAAACAACATAGACCCTAATATACCGTCCTATAATGTTTTGGCAGATCATGGTCTGTGTTGTTCGTTCTATCAGGTACTCCTAACAAACTGCAGAGAAAGATTGCAGCGAATGGTGTGAAAGCAGATCTGGATAAATGCAGGTTTCAATCGGACTCGAGGTGTAGCAAGTAAATATGGTAGATGGCAAAACGGTCAGATTTAATAAAATAATGATCAGCAGTGAACTAGAGCAGATAAACATAAAGGTGTTACAATTTCTTCTTACTACAGTTTCTAACTATAGAAAAGACCGGTTTTGTAAACGCATAAAAGTTCTGATTAAAGAACACGAAAATATAAACAAATCATTTTCGCATACTACGAAGCATCGAATTTGTAATCGTTCTCATAATGCCAAGAATTAATAATCTGAGAGAGAGAGAGAGAGAGAGAGAGAGAGAGAGAGAGAGAGAGAGAGAGAGAGAGAGAGAGAGAGAGAGAGAGAGAGAGAGAGAGAGAGAGAGAGAGAGAGAGAGAGAGAGAGAGAGAGAGAGAGAGAGAGAGAGAGAGAGAGAGAATTGAAAACACATGGCGATTAACATGATAATTGATCTCTGTATTTTGGAAATGCCAAAAAGACTGAACTTTTATTGAAGGTTTATATATGCATCTACATATTTCATTATAATGACGTCTTGAATTCACTACCATCGCTATTTAAATGAATGTAGTCCCTATGGTTGTTAAGAGAACCGAAATACAACCAACTGATAGACTTGTAATGAGAAGAGAATTTAAAATCGGAAGAATATATCTTAATCAACCAAAACATGCACATACAGTTACTGTGCCGGCATGCTTTGATGCTAACTGTTATCAGCAGCCAATGTGACATGCTTAAGGAAAAAATGCAATGATCTGCAGCGAACGGTAAGCTTTATTCTGAATAAAACATCAAGGTGATTGACATCACGATATCACAGATAATAGTTTAGCTAAATGCCTGTAATTACTCTAACTTAAAAACAGGTTAATGCTTGTCAAGCATAGCAAGTTGATAATAATAGTACACTCTCACTTATTTCTCGCATCTTGCAGATAATCGGAACGAGGGGTTGAATCAATGCAAATACATTTCGTGGCTAACTCCCCATTAGGCAATTGTATATGGTTACCCTTCAGGTTTTTGTCGCTATAAATAAATCAATGTCACACAAGTTTCACAACCCATTTTCAGGGTCATCACTATTTAAACTGGTGTAAACTTCAGTCTAAATTGCGGATCCTGCACACAAATGAAGGTGTTGAAATGATTTTTATATGGGTTTGAATAGTTTGTCTTGGCTTCTTGACAAGGTTTTGCATTTATTAGTCTTTAATGCCTTTGATGCCAATAAAGATATTCATGTATGTATGCATAACCTTCATCAACATACATATCAACATACCAATCTACATCCCTAAATCCGCTAACATACCTGCTTTGATACCTACCTACCTACCTACCTACCTACCTACCTACCTACCTACATACATACATACATACATACATACATACATACATACATACATACATACATACCTACCTACCTACCTACATACCTACCTACCTACCTACCTACCTACCTACCTACCTACCTACCTACCTACCTACATACATACATACATACATACATACATACATACATACATACATACATACATACAAACATACATACATACATACATACATACATACATACATACATACATACATACATACATACATACATACATACATACATACATACATACATAGTGTGGTCGTTGAGACACTGTGCTGCAGAACATCTGACCAGTTCCCTCCACTTGTCTCAATGATGTGCCAATGCCTGCGTCTCCGCAAAAAATTTCCTGGTTCATTCTGTGATGTCGTCAGTCCATTATTTTTATCTGCCTACCTCTCCTTCTGCCACCCTGGACTCGGCCCTGCTGTACTGTTGTGGATAGACTGTTGGCTCTATCGTGACATGACCATACATTTCAGCTTTCTCTTTTTGACATTGGTGAGGAGGTCTTCATAATGGCCTGCTTTATGCCTGATGGTGTTACGCACTTCTTCATTTGTGATGTGGTCTATGTAAGAGATGCCAAGGATGGTTCTGTAGCATCTTATTTCAAGTGCCTGGATTCTTCGTTGTAATTCTGCTGTCAGGGTCAGGCCTCACATGAATACAAAAAGACTGAGATGACTAGTGTTCTCATACACGCACGCGCGCGCACGCACGCACGCACGCACGCACGCACGCACACACACACACACACACACACACACACACACACACACACACACACACACACACACACACATACATACATACATACATACATACATACATACATACATACATACATACATACATACATACTAATGGGAGATAATTTGGTAGTTTTTGAAACTGAAAATTAAGTTTGGATCGGTGTTGGGTGGTACAGTATGGCGGTTATAAAAATTTGACATTATGGGCTACTATGGAACCATGTGGAAATTTAATATAAGCATTTAGGCTACTGTGGCACCCTATGGAAATTGAACATGATGGCGTGACTCGATCACCTGTTGACAAACTAGAATTGGAGACCACCATAGCGCCAAACTTCCGCATTCTGGGACACTATAGCACCATGTGGAAGTTTAACATCACGAACTTTATTATTGCAGCCATAGAGAGCACTAACATTGTTATGCACTATAGAAAATCGTCGGGACTTTTACATTGTGAGACAACTTAAAACTGCATGGATATTTAATAGTACGGATGTCAATCTTGGGCTTATATGAATTAAACATTATGGATGTCACTGTGAGGTTTACGGGAAATATAACACTATTTTGTTTATCGAATTTAACGTTACATTGTCACTGTGGTGTCTGTCGAAACTTAATATTATTGGTTACTGACGTTTTCTAAATTTAACAATATGGAGGTAGCTATGTATGAGTTGGCGATGTGAATAATTATATTGCCCATGGAGAATGTGGCAGACGACCGTTGTGTGTGACATATTAATGTATGTATTTAATATTGGTGTAAATTGTTACTTCTGGAAAGGAGAAGAATGCTACAAGATGCATCAATCGCTCAATGATAAAGGACGCGTTAGATGGGCATCATTTAAGACATTTATTACTTAGAATATGTTTTTATGGTTTGTACGGCTATTGCAAGCTGTTGGAAATGAATGTGCACTTGTAACAGCATTCTATCACAGAGTGAGCGATTGCACATGTCAAAACTGGCTTTATGAAATAATGCAGCCGGCAACATGTAGGTATTATCAAACTTATTAAACGCTACTAAATGTTTAGAAGTTTCTTTTCAAAGGCTTACCTGTGTGTGCCCGTAAATCTCTTTCAAGATTTAACTGTTCTACTCATACACTTTTTATACAGAATGGTTCAACTCATACCTTTTTTTAAAATACAGAATGGTTCAAATCATACATTTGTATACAGAATGGTTCTACTCATAAAATTTTTATACAGAATGGTTCAACTCATACATTTTTTAAATACAGAATGGTTCTACTCATACACGTTTTATACAGAATGGTTCTACTCATACATTTTTTTAAATACAGAATGGTTCAACTCATAAATTTTTTATACAGAATGGTTCTACTCATATATTTATTATACAGAATGGTTCTGCTCATACAATGTTTTATACAGAATGGTTCAACTCATACATTTTTTTATAATGAAAGGTACACATGATGGTGTACATTATATCTTTCGTGTCAGTTTTATTATCGCAATAATTTGGCGTTTGTAAAAGGTGAATGTAATACATGTTTAATTTGTAAACATTATCAATATCCAAGAAAATATTATTTTGACTAACCTTAGCATGCTAGTCCATCTATAAATATTTTGTATGTATTTAGGTCAAAGCGAAATCCTTTTGGAATTCATAGTATTTATATACCATTTGGAATTCATAGTATCTATATACCATTTGGAATTCATTGTATTTATATACCATTTGGAATTCATAGTATTTATATACCATTTGGAATTCATAGTATCTATATACCATTTGGAATTCATAGTATTTATATACCATTTGGAATTCATAGTATTTATATACCATTTTGGAATTCATAGTATCTATATACCATTTGGAATTCATAGTATTTATATACCATTTGGAATTCATAGTATTTATATACCATTTGGAATTCATAGTATTTATATACCATTTGGAATTCATAGTATTTATATACCATTTGGAATTCACAGTATTTATATACCATTTGGAATTCATAGTATTTATATACCATTTGGAATTCATAGTATTTATATACCATTTGGAATTCATAGTATCTATATACCATTTGGAATTCATAGTATTTATATACCATTTGGAATTCATAGTATTTATATACCATTTGGAATTCATAGTATCTATATACCATTTGGAATTCATAGTATTTATATACCATTTGGAATTCATAGTATTTATATACCATTTGGAATTCATAGTATTTATATACCATTTGCTCCATCAAAAAGGCAATACATACTATAGTTAGCATAGACACAATATATACATGTGCACTTTGGGTGCTACATTTTATCTTTGTATATATTACTTTATTATGGGTCGGTGGCCTATGTTACCACTTACATTATCTTGGATCTTTAATCTTGAATCTTACAATTGTCCGGACTTATATATGCGATTCTGATGGTAAATTGTACTGTTTATTTGTTGATTCTGATGGTAAATTTTACTGTTTATTTTTTTATTCTGATGGTAAATTTTACTGTTTATTTGTTGATTCTGATGGTAAATTTTACTGTTTATTTTTTTATTCTGATGATGACAAGCTTTCAAATCCAAATCTAGTATGTTTTAGTATCAACAAATATTGGAAGATTATATGTAAAAGATATACTTCAAATGATATTGTGAAACCAGTTTTATATTACGGTTCAGAAACTTGGTGGGTATGAATATTCATCAGAAATGGAAGCAATTCACCAACTTTTGTCAGCCATGGTGGCCAAAAGCTGGATAATATTCAACGAGTTTCATAAATTTAATGTACCCGTTTGAGATTCTTTTATCACATAGTTTTCAGTTCAGTGGAAATTATTTAGATAGAAATAAGAATGAATAATTTCGTTCATTCTGACAAAATGCGCACCTTTCATTTGATATGCATAAAATATAATCCCAAACAAAGCTGAACTAGTAAAGGTAGATTGTACATTTTACAACTATAAATCAAAGAGCAAGTGTCCATCAGGATAAACAGAACATTTTATAACGATAATTGTTGTTGTTTTTTTAAATCAATGCGTGTGATATCACATAGTTTGATGGCGGTATACAATACAGTGTATGTTTACTCGAAAATATCACTTTCACAAATAAACTTTACATTGTTTCGAATTTCATGTGAAATATGATAGCTGGACGCATAAATTCCCATGTTTGCTGTCATGTAATTGTGACGAGATATTTGCAGTATTTAATTTGAACATTAGACTACAGAAGACGTTAAAAGAAATTGTCGGATTCGCATAACAGTAAATATGCTGCGGATTCAATAAAGTTCTGTCATCTGAGAGTCCGGTTTATGTACACATTCTTCTCTGAACAGAGGTTAGATTATTTACTTCTGTAAGTTAACATTTAAACAACGCTTGTATATAGGGTGAATTCCGTGTTACAGATATACCGCTCCACTCCACCCCCACCCCACATACCCGCAGAGCAATACCTTTAGTTTTACTTATTGTGTTCTTTTCTCGGAAATTTACGCCATTTTTCTTATGATGATATTGTTATACATGACATAACAAATTCCTGATAACAATTGTCCATATTCCTGTTATTTCCTCAATTTCTTTTCGCGAGTTGAAAAATTATCGTCAAAATGTTCATGGAAAACTAAACATTCCAGAAGGCGGGGTTGAACAGGTTTTCCTCCGATCGCCGCCAATCCGTATAGAGAATACTGCACACTCATGTCATGCCCTTATATGGACCAGTCAGAATCACATCAAGTGATAGGTTCACATGTTATAATTACAAAAATATTAAACTGGACACGCTATAGGCAAAGTGTACTGAATATGTGATAAACAGTGAATAATGATGCCATTCGCAGTAAATGCGGACCATAGCCTTTGGGTACATCTATATGCTCTGGTGTGTAAACTACATGACTAAGATTATATTATGCCAACAAGAACATATCATTTCTTAAATTATAAAATGTTAAAGAAATTGAGTGTTGCCGGCAAAAGCACATGAGACAGTATCTGATCAAATACGATAGGCGATTATACAAAATCATGTATAGTTTTACGTGTTTAGGCTCTAATAACAGTAACACAAAAAAGGTGAAAACAACAAGCTTTGTAAAAATTAACAAATAATTTATTTCCCTTGTACAAAATTTTTAAAATGGAAAAAGAATTCAGTTTTAAAAATCAAATCCAAAAATAATCCAGGGATAATTCACGAAATAATTTACAAAGTACTAGAAATTAAGTGTTCTAATGAATTCAACTTTTGAGTCCTGATGGAAACTCCAAGATGGAAGACTATGACGTATAAATGTAGTCTACTTATCTACAGTTCCTTGTAGAAGCACGAGAATGAATACTCCGGTGTCGGAATTCCGAATAAAAGTTTAATTATATACGTATATGTACTCCTTCTCCAATTAAAACTGAAATATATCGACGAGATGTCTCACATAAACGATTCAGTGGATAAATTTACAATAAAATATTGTTAAAAAAGAAATTAATCGCAAAGGTAAGTTGTTCGAATGTGCAGTATAAAAAAAAAAACAATGTCATGGTGATAGATTTCAGGTTATTGACTCGAAATTACAAATCTGGAGAACCGAAAATCACACGTGGTCCCATTACTAATTTTTCATATAGGTTTTATAGTGACTCCACCATATTAATTTTTGTGGAGTGCTTTAGTGACCTCAACGCAAATGTAAAGTTTCAGAAGGATTCAATAGTTACCAAAACGCTAATATTTAATTTCCATAGGGTGCTATGGTGACCCAGACGTTAACGTAAACTTCTGTAAGCTCTCGTTGTGACCCAAGCGATAATGACTAATTTCCATCGACCCATCACAGTCTTGCAGTTTTCTAAGAGCTTCTAACAATTTAAACCTTTAGTCGATTCAATATTTAATGGATCAATTTCTGCCAGGTTTTAACACGAAAAGTTTCATAACAGTTCTCGTCTGAAAAGGTTAGAGAGTATGTCATCCAATGCCTGCTGCTTTCTGGTCTGATCATTTGTTACATGTCCTCCAAGGCATTGAGATTTGATGTCGGGTCGTGATATTTTTTGTTTTGTATCCTTCAATGCACTTAAGATTTGAGGTCCAGTCGTGATCTTTTTGTTATATGTCCTCCAATAAACTGAAGATTTGTGGTCGGGTCTTGATCAATTTGTTTTATATCCTTCTATGCATTTAATATTTGTGATCCGGTCATGATTTTTTTGTTAAGTGTCCTCGAATGTTAACTTTATCTAAATGTTTAATACAGCTGCATTAATATTTTCCAGTTTGTGGTCGTACCAAATCCGATACTGATTTAACATGAAGACATGAGATTTGAATATTCAATATTGCTGTCTCCAACGGTACAATGAGCTTTTGCTGTGTATAAACAGTTTTATATTCTCGTAGACATGTTTCATTTCTCTGACAGACTCTTTGCATACATGAGCAAACCAAGGCTTATTTACACGTTTATGCATTGGCAAAGTTTATTTTAAAAAATAAATTCTGAAGTTTGTAGGTAGAAAAGAGTCGTCTTTTCGAAACGACTCAAATTTTGCTAGTCAACCTCGGATTCCATTTCAGTCTATAACCCTTCCGATTTGGAGTATTACTTTTCAAGCGTACGGAAAAGTTGTAACTACTGTAGAGGTTATCACTAACTTCCCAAGATGAATCAAGTAAAAACAAGATAACAACATCGCTGGACGAGTAGGATGCAGAGTGGAATCAGACATGTCTTTAAAAAAGGAAAACAGAAACTTATTAAGCACCCATTGATACCCTATATCTTTACACGAAACCAGAAATAAATAACTTTGCTCTCTTCTGTCTAACTTTCAGAAAGCATATACAAGTACTTCACAGTTCTTGATACCGAGGAAATCCGACTGGACATACTAGACACAGCTGGAAAGGCGAGTATCAGCTAGTTGAACTGTGTACTAATTGCTTCCCTTAGGGAAAATAATCTACATGGCTAAAGAGCCTTCAACTGAAGACTCGAAATTTGGCTGATTCTTTTAAGAAAGAAATATTACCAAATTAATTAATAGCTATAAATTCAAAAACTTAGACAATAATATTACGGTAATTTTTATCAAAATTACTTGCTCAAGAAATTAAACATAAAATTGGTATTGTACAGATACCATATCCATCACAACAGGGTATTTATTCAGTTATTTCAGAATGAGTTTTTATTTATTTTTTCTAACAAAAGAAAGAACGTTAATAGTTGTGTAGAAAAAAAGAAATATAGATTGAAACAAAGAAAGAAAGAAGGAAATGTAGATACATATACAAATCTATATAAAAGAAATATTTGCTTTTTTAACAACAAAGAAAACTAGATTCATTTCATTTTCTTTTCAGGCCGAGGGGAATTGGAAGGATTACTATGCGTTGTGGGCAGATTGTTTTGCTTTCGTCTATTCTATTACAGACCGTCAAAGTTTTGATTCTATCATCGGCCTCAAAAGGCACGTAGAAGAGATTAGGCAGTCCTCAAACATCATCGGAATCCTTGTGGGAAACAAATCGGATCTGTTACATGACCGGCAGGTGCCGGCTGACGAGGGGTCAGAACTCGCAGATGAAATTGGATGTAAATTTTTTGAGGTGTCAGCAGCAGATTGGACGCAGGTCACAGACATTGAACAAATGTTTCGTGATCTGGTACGTGAATATCGCCGGCAAAAGTCTATACGTGAGGGAAGACAGAGAAAAACGAGTTCCTCCACTAGATTCCGCCAGGCTATACAGAAAGTAATCTCAGGAAAGGCAACAGTTAAACGTTTTCCCGCAACACAGTAATTCTGAGACAATACCGAATGTATTTGGACAGAACACGTGGGACCTAAATATATTTCTGCCTGCATTTTAAGCAAGCTCGCCTACATTCCGTAATCCTAATGCAGTCCACATACATCATCTGTGAGGTGATGATCCACTCTAACCGAACAAACACCGACTATGCACACACTCTTTCTGATATACATTTGTACGAGAAGCAAACAGCTAATTGTTTGAGGACGATTATGCTTTTGCAAGGTAAACAGAACTCGCATATCCTCCTCAGTTTGAACTAAATGTTAGTTTTGGACGAGAATATAACGTTTTCGCGGCAGGAGTGATGCACACAATCTCTAGCAAATATATTTATGATAAAATGGTATGCAGACCTAGAATATACATGGGCCATCACTGTAATGATAATATCCCATTTATAAAACAGTTACAAGGGTCAACACGCAGTATCAAGAGTAATTGCATCATTAATTGCTAAAGATTAATGTTCTGGGCTTACTTGTGTCAGCACAACACTCCAAGTAATGTGCTAAATAATCAAGACCTATTTGTGTTAACACAATAACACAAGCGATATGCTCAGTGTACCAGGGCTTACTTGTGTCAAGGGTTGTGACTGAAGTCGTTCTCTGTCTCTACACAGTTTAGTTTGGGTGCTTGGGGGTGGTTTAGTATGCGTAGTTTTGTTTTTACACCGTCTACATTGTCGACAATAGTGGACTGCATGGATAACAAAAATAATGTAATCATTTACATTAATAAGAAGCAAAATAAAACTGTTGTATATTTATGGTGTATACATATGGTCTCTTTAGAGCTATGCACATTCTAATAATATTCCTAGATAGTGTGTATGTGTAGAGAGAGCGAGACAGAGAAATAGACAGACATACAGACAGACATACAGACAGAGCAATATAATTATTATAAGCAAACGGTAGAGTCAATAGTTTTTAATTCTTATATGAGTTAATAGCGACTTTTTGTTGTGTAAGAACATACATTATTGAGATGACGCCATAGCCTGCGTAGTGTATATGCATTAAGTGTGTGTAAGTGCCTGCAAATTTTACATCCATGCTATACATGTTTTGGAATATTATACAATAAGAAATAATGATATTTGTTCCCTGAACGTCAAGGTAAGTTTAGGTATAATGCTAATTATAACACCAATGTGCCATGTTCCTTTGACTAGTTAGAATATGACTTTAAGCTTTCATATCTTGCAGCGGCTCATGAAAGAAACGAATTGTTATTGAACTAACCAGGCTGCTGGTGTTTATACCGATCTTATGTCATTTTTAATAATCGAACTGACGAAATTATTGATAATTTTGAATTTCATTTCTTTTCAATTTGGAAACTGCAAATCTTTAAAAGAGGCTTAATTTATTGAAATTTTAGCCTTTTTTGGTCCGTGTGTGTGATTATGTGGGTGTTGTTGTTTTTCTTATTTCAAAAATGGCTTTAACAATTTAGCATATTGAGTTATGTCGCTGTGATGTCTGCTGTGTGGTAGCCTAATTCCTCTTTTTATTTAATTATCTACGTACTAAATTTCTCTCTGATATTTTTGCCTATTTTATATGAGATGCAGCCACTGCAAAATTAGATTCTTATACCAAAATTTACCCTCTTGTTTTAGTACAATGATGGCATCAATATTTAATCAATCTCTAACATATATTTTACGTGTAATGATGAATTAAAGACATGGTATCACATTGATTTACACGGATGTTAAGTTATCTTGTAACTACGTATTAGTATGTGTCTTCTTCGTTGAAATGTTTTTAAAATAAAATTCGCGGTGATTTAGAAGCAAAATTGTTTTGAAGGCAGACATTTCTTTCAGTTTTTGAGTGTTTCGATTGGTGGTCATAAAATGGTAGAGTTACGTTATTGTGAGGATGACGATACGTTGCGTCAGTCGGAAGATATTTCTCTCTCCGACTCCATTTCCACTCCACCCATCTACCGATAGTCGGTTTATCGTTCTGATCTTTTCTCATTTGACGTTTGACATAAATAAACTCTCAGTTGCAAAACAATGAGCTCCATATTGACTAGTCAAGTTTCCGATATGTTAACCCTATACCGTATCTATACCTTGGCGGATCGAGAAGATATTTTAGTGCTTTATTCTAGCGACATCTCATGGATTCCATGAGTTGCCAACTTTAGTATGTAATGCCAACGAACCATTAGCGTGTAACAACGGAGCATTGTACATTTGCCTAAACTGATATTAGCAATTGACTTCAAAAGGATACTTTGTAAGTTTAGCATCGGAATTATTACTACATACCAGAGAGAAGTCATCACATATGTATTTGCTTTTTTATTAGTCCATTCAGTGTATGTGCTCCCATCGTCTCGATCATGTAGGAGCAGTTAACAGCTTAATTTTAATTAGAATCGGCGGCAACGAAATTCACGTGCCCGAAGCATAGATATATCTGCTCGATCCACCAAGATGTAGCTAGTGTTAAAATATCGAAACCTTAGCTAGCAAAGATGACTGAAATTTTTAAACGAGTACACTGACACAAGATATTTGTCGAGACAGATATTCTAAAGACGAATTTAATGTTAAGTAAAATCCCTCTGTAACTGTACATTACCCTGTATCTTAAATACATCCGAACAGAACAAAAAGAGAATAAAAAACTTTAATTACAAATTGATTTTCTAACTACAAACCCAAGAACGCATACGTGTGATATTGTGAAAAGGATAAGTCACATAATTATATTCAGTATTAAATATAACAAGGACATCACTACACAACAGCACCGTAAAGACAAAGTTATAAATTATTTATATTAGTCTTGCAATTTATTATAATATTTAATCATTAATTACTTACACGAAAGTAGTTGTTTTCTGATCCTCTTCTTTTGTTTAAAGTATGCAAATTTCGACAATGCACTTAAGATTAAATTTTAAGTTACTGTAATAAATTTGAAGTATGCGCATTTGTTTATATCTCTCTATGTTGTAAGGATTTCTTTGATTTTTGTGATTACTTGTTTGAATATAGAAAGTTGGCCCTGGAGAGATACTCTTCAGACCAAAATAATTAACCAGTTTCTAGGAGCAAACGCCAAGGAGTGAAGTGTTAGTGAGTTTCCATGATGCCATCTTTAACTTTTAGTGAATTCAGATCAGAGCCGTTGCTCAGTACTTCCTAGTGTAGATTGATTGTAGGACACCAGACGCAGTATTTATGATAAGGGTCTGGTACATTATAAGAAGGAATAAACAAAATTGGACAGTTCCGTTGTCGGCAGGTGCCGATTATTGTTACTGCGGTGGTAAATATGGTGCAAAATTAAAGGTGAAGTTTGGCCTAAAGTTATTATTTGACCGGCCTACGGTAGCATAGTAAAAATAGTTCCCTGTTTTAGGTGGTTCAGTTTCACGGCGTGAAATGCTGCTGGTACGTTACGCAAAGTTAATGAAGAGAAAAAATGCAGTTGTACCGTTAACAGACAATTTGGAAGTTGTCAGATTTGTGACCATGTATTATTTAGAGTAAAATTATGTATAGATTGGACATGTCGAACTTTCCAGTTTACAATAGTAGTTGTATAGATTAAACCTACTATTAATTTTCGACAAAGCTTAACATTTTATATTTAATATAAACGCGTGGTTCTTGTTACTCCTTCATAACAAAACACTTTCTATATTCAAATTGTCGGTATGGTTTTTCTTATTCTCTCTTAAACAAAATTCTATATCCAAATTGTGCGATACTGCTTCAGATCATGTAAGTAGTTTAACAACAAGTTTTTCATCTCGTGCAGATACTTTTCAAAGGATAAATATTATCTGTTCAAGGAATTATAACCACGCTTGTTTTATGATCTGCCTGATAAAGGTTTCCCATTATAATGATGAACAAGTATGTATTTTATTTCACCAACCGATATCACATTATCAAAATTGATTGAACCCACAAAAATATAAGAAATCCTTGTTCATCTAACATATATTTAACTGATACAGTATTGTTCAACTAATATATCAAAAGAGTTTATATTTATTAATAAAAGATTAAATTTGTATATAAAATTGTTGATATTTATTAACGAAGAATTCAATTAGCGTATCAAACAGTTGATATTCTTACAAGCCAGGGTTATTTGCTCCGCCGAGCCGTGCCATACCCTGGCGCGATTACTGCTAGAAATTACAAGTTTGCCCCAAATATCCAAAGTTTAATGTACAACTTCAGTTGTAAATAAGAAAGCCCGACGTGTCCATTCTATACACAAATTTTACCATAATCGATGCAAGACCACCGATTGAACAACTTGCCAATTGTCTATCAACCGCACATCTGCATGGTTTCTCTTCATTGGGTTTCCGTACCGTCAGCAGTTCACGTATTAGAAACTATCCAACTATCACCTAACATAAGGAACCATTTTAACTACGTTACCTTAGGCCAGTCAATTCGTGGTTTCAATGCACATTTCGCCAGTCAAACTGCAGCACACTTGCCACCATGGTGACATAAACGGTATCCGCTGAGTCCCTCCTTATTGATTCCATTGGGTAATCTACCGCTTTCTTACCGTAATACAACAGTCACACCACCAATGTATACCACTATATTTTAATAGGGACTAAGGTACAGCTGGAACACTCAATCGGTTTTGACCTGAATTCACTAAATACGAACCGTGGCATCATGTAAACTCACTAACACTTCACTCCGTGATCTTCGCTCCTAGTAATTGGCTAATTATTACGGGCTAAGGAATATTTCCATTGCACTGAATTCCAATAATCAAACAAGCAATCTCCAAATTTAAGAATTCCTTACAACGGAACACTATAACCAAATGCGCATTCTCTAAATTTATTGCAACATTTAGTAGTGAAAAGTTCAATCAGCGTATCAAACACTTGATATTTATTAGTGAAAGGTTCAAATAACGTATCAAACAGATGATACTTATTAGTTCAAGTATTTCTAAATGAAAACCTAGTAACTTAAATGTATCTGTATTTTCTAAGTATTCGTCACTGCGATATCTTTCGCAAGTCACATTTTTTCTTGCTTTGCTAGTGTTAACCTTAATGTTACAAGAACGGGCATAAATTCCTATGTTGTTCTTTCTTCAGGTTTTGCTAAAATCCTGCATCGTTTGCATTATGAACAAAAAGAATAAGTATATGTCATATTTTATGAGACTTTTCTTAGATGTTTAGCTGGAATGTTCTATAGATCAGTCTCATAAACTCAGGCCGGGAACTCAGGAAGATAGCAAGAAGAAAAAGGTTGAGTCCCCAGATAAAGAGTGTCACCAGATGATAGAAATGATGAGGGAATTCAGGTACGGAATCGTAGCTGGAATTGAAGAGTCAACGTCAGTTTTCTGCTGATACGTATAACTTTATTTAAATAATCAGCACACATATATATTACTACATTCTAGAAACACTTCTAAAAACTTTATAATAAAATTCATAAAATACATATTACATTTTCATCTTTAAGCTTTCCAACTTCATTTTATTCATATAACTTCTGCACCTTATAATATTATTCACTAGTTAATTCTCAATCAATTTCAAGATAGCAAAAGCATTAAATGTAATAACAGTTAATGTATTTTACTCATTTTAAAACAGAATATTAAGAATATTGATTTAGAATATATTGCTAGAAATTACTCTTTCTTACTTAAGAAATACTTTATTTCAACATTAAATCAAAGTATGAAGTTGGTAGCTAATTCAACCTTTATAATAAAAGTTACATAAATATAAATTCTTTAAAACATTTAAACATTCCATTACAATATATTATAAATAAAAGAATTCAATAGTAATGTTGCACACAAAACAATTTTACCATTAAAATCTCAATCATTAAAAATACTTATTCCTTACAAGAAATTAAAACATGTACAGTTGCTTACCTGGAATTGAAGAGTCAACGTCAGTTTTCTGCTGATACGTATAACTAATCTGACCTGATTCGCGCATTTCTATATATACGTACGCGGCCAGATTCAGGGTTAGACAAGGTCATACCCTTTATGCATCAGTCAGAAAACTACGAACTCTACAATCCGGTCGAGACCAGTTCCAGCGGGTGAAAACCATCTTATTGACGTCATAAGACTCAATTTTATATTTGTCTTAACGACGTCAGACCAAATATGGATATCCGTTAGTTGGAAGCCATCTTGTTTTCGCATTGTCTAAAGCTTCTTAGAGAGAAAAGTTACTCCACCTTATTAACCGAATTGAACCTTTGCCAATCACTAGGTCAGAGACATATTTTTACTAATGAAACCTAGAACTGTAGCTAAGTCAGCAAACACATGTATTATGGTATACAATCTTACAAAACACTGTACATTAGTTATTTTTACTGATGTTAGGGAGTATAGTTATACATATTGTCTTTTTTCCACTTGCTCAGCAACCCTTTCTATTCTATATAGTTGTACTTCAAAAACAAGTGAAATTACCTTTAATATATTTTAGAAACTACTTACATATAAATAAATAAAACATTACTTTAATACAATTTAAAGAAAATATCAATCTTTATTAATTTTACTAAAAATTTAATCCTAACATCATATATAGCGTAAAGGTTATCTGTATTTGCTATGTTTTATGGCGAATACAATCATCCCAAATGAAATAATATAATCGAATCAATGTTTCTCGTGATGGTGATGGTGTTGGTAAGTAGTACATTATACCAGATGTTGGTGGACTGGTTTGATTGAATGGTCTAATTGTCTGCTTTCTCTAAATATTTTACTATGACGACTGAAAAGGGCGAGAGTTAGTGAGGTCTTTAATATATCCCTCGCTGAGAATTATATTCTGAAGATGGACAAGAATAAGGGGTGGGTGGTCTTTACATCATCAGCCATTGAAGAGTATACTATGAAGAATTAAAAGAGCGAAAGTTATGGGTGGTTTTTACCATATCCCTCAATAACGAATGAAAGAAAAAAAACACGAGAATTAGGGTGCTCTTTACTTTATCCCCCACTGAAAAATATGCCATGAAGACTGAAAAGTGCGAGAGTAAGGGATGGTCTTTACTGTATCCATCATTAAAAAATATACCATGGAGACTGAAAAAGTAAGGGATGGTCTTTACTGTATCCACCATTAAATATTATACAGAAATAATACCACAACCAAATTTAAAGAACCTTCTTGTTAAGTCAGAGAGAATTCGCATAAACAAGAATATGAAATTTAGTCCGTTTCTATGTCTTGATTCTTAAAATCTTCATCCTTCATATAACAGAAGTAATTTCGTATTAGTCAATACATGGACTATTTTAGATAACAAGTCTGTAACGAGAAGAACATTATTCACTGTATTCCATTTAAGTGGAAGATCTATCAAAGAAATCACAGAAATCATATTCCCCTCAGGTCAATAAAATTCAATTAACACTCCAGTCAGTCGTCTTCCTTGTATCCAAGTGACAATGACCTGCCTGTCATACTATATTTATACACATTCATTGATAATGCTAGATTTATGCAGTGACCCGTCAAACTAGTTGTATACGTCATTGATAATGCTAGATTTATGCAGCGACCCATCAAACTAGATTTATACACAGTGATCGATCATGCTCGATTTACAAAGTGACCCGTCAAAATATATTGTTTACAGTCATCGATCATGCTAGATTTATGCAGTGACCCATCAAACTAGATTTATACAGTCATCGATCATGCTAGATTTATGCAGTGACCCATCAAACTAGATTTATACAGTCATCGATCATGCTAGATTTATGCAGTCACCCGTCAAGCTAGATTTATACAATCATCGATTAGAGGCCGACCGAAATTCGGTTTCGGTTTCGGTGCCGAAAGTTGACAAATGGTCTCTTTCGGCATAGTTTCTGTTTCGGCCGAAGCCAAAATGTTAGCTTTCGGTTTGCTTTCGGTTCGGCCGAAACTGATATTGACTTTCTGTCATCAGCCGAAGATCTATTTTAACGTTTAGAATGCAACGCTAGTGCTGCTTCTATTACTCTGCTTGTCGGCCGATCAGTCGGCGCAAGACAATTTTACATTTAGCGAAGTCCTCTTACTGCAGGCTCTGAATGATTACTTCTAGATTGATTTTTAATTAGTGTTGCATTGCATCATGACCCAGGCCTATTTAATAAATCTCGTGTTCGGCAACTTCGGTTTATCTTTCGGTATCGGCCGAAGGTGTAGTTAAACTTTCGGTTCCGGCTTCGGTTTCGGCCGAAAGTCAATTTATAACTTTCGGTCTGGTTTCGTTTTCAGCCGAAACCAGAAATTTAGTTTCGGTCGGCCTCTATCATCCATCATGCTAGATTTATGCAGCGACCCATCAAACTAGATTTATACAGTCATCGATCATACTAGATTTATGCAGTGACCCGTCAAACTAGTTTTATATAGAGTCATGGATTATGCAAGATTCATGCAGTGACCCATCAAACTAGATTGATGCACAGTGAAACGTGTATTAAATAGTGGCCCGTCTAACTAGTCCCCTAACCGCACAAAATAATCGGTAAACTCCCTGTTTCTCGACCGCTTGTACAATACAGTTTTGAGATTTAAACATGTTGGAATTCTGTGCCACACGTCAAGGGATCTCAAAAGAAAGTAGAATTATGTACCACACTTCGTCAAATATGTCAAAATCAAGTAGAATTATGTCCAACATGACGTCAAAGGATTTCAAAAACAAGTAGAGTTATGTTCCACACGTCGTCAAAGGATCTCAAAAACAAGTATAATTCTGTACCACACGTCATCAAAGAATTTCAAAAACAAGTGTCACTCTGAACCAAACGTCGTCAAAAGAATTCGGTACCAAACTTCGTCAAAGAATCCCAAACACAAGTAGTTGTATGTACCAAACGTCGTCAAGGGACCTCAAAAACAGATAAAATTCTGTACCACACGTCTTCAAAGGATTTCAAAAACAAGTATAATTCTGTACCACACTTCGTCAATGATTGGTTTCTTAGCAAGCTATCTGTTACCTCACCCAACGTTCGACCTTCCCACATTCTACCCATCATGTTCGTATTCTACGCAGCATTCCCACATCTTACCCATCATTAAAAGAGTAGTTACCTGAACTACTCACACACTGAATAAATACAATATATATGGTAACAATCCATGTTGTCATTGTGTTATCTGGAATTCTGGAACGTTCAGTTTTCCTGAATTAGTCATACTTTAACAATTCATAGCATCTAACAATTCAATTGTCTCTTATGTTCCTTCTCCTTCTTTATTTTCATGTAATTATATTATTTTCAACTTCTCCAACTTATCTAAGTCGATACATAGTCTTTCTGTTTCTAACTTTGCAAGTCCTCTATACCATTCTTCTTCCACCCCTTGAATTCCCTTATTTATTATTTGCTGTTAAAATATGAAATTTTTCTCGTAATTCATTCCTTTAAGAGTCTACATGTCGCTCTATTTTTAATTTCACTTGTCTCTCCAGCTCTAACTTTCCTTTTGTAGCTCCATTTCTTAAACTTTGATTCTTATCGCCGACTCTCTCCTTCTAATCAAGTTTCAAGTGACTCACTGTTGTATCCCAACTATTTTCTCATCGCATTGAGCTTTGTAACAGTTGTCATGAATACAATCAACAAGAACACTAGTTTTATATACGCTATACTCGATACCACACTCAAATGCGTGACTATATAAGAAAGTTCAATGCAAAGAAATACGATATTTTCCTTGTAAGGAAAAAGATAACAATTGTGAAAACAAGGAGAAAAGAGAGAGATGAAAATACCCGTAGAATCCCTGCCCAGCATAGTATGTGGAACAAGAAGGTCGAAAAAACAACAAACTCATCAAATCTCCTTGCCATCGATGGAACCTTCGCGAGCTGAAATAAATGAGAAACCATTGGAAATAAATGAGAAACAATCGGTACTGGACTAATAACCTGCATGTTATTATTGCGAATTGAATCCAAAATAATCATAGAACTACTTTACTAACACATGTCCTAAAGTCTTGAATGAAAACTTTGGAAGTAATCTATAATAAATCCAACTTTACAAGTGTCCATGTAGTGGTGCGTGTCTTGCTGATGTGCCAACAGTCTTTTATTGAATACCAATAAAACAGTCGAAGAATATATCTTTATTTCAAATTTCACAAAAATTTAAAGTCTCTATGTCCAAGAAAATTATTGTTATGAGCACTTTGCATTTTCAGTCAATAAATAATTTTAATAAATAAATTCCAGCCCAAATGAAATACAGGACACAACATTGATTATGCCTCATGATCTTATAACACAAATAAATGATTTCTCGAAAAACAAGATAAAATAGTTCTTTGTTTGACCTCAGGTACAAACTAGAATTTGCTTTCTTTAAAAATGGAAAATTTAATTCTGGAAAGTTCCGTATTTTTTACAACATACAGTCTTAGTTTTAATTAGAAAGTCTTATAAAATAAAGTGCATTGTAAGTCAAATTTAATAGGCTCATGCAAATCCTAAAATATTAACGCATAATCCCAGTGAAACATTTATCCATGAATTAGTTGTTTACTGAATACAAAGAATCAATGATTTCGATCAGGTAGAAAATGAATTCGATTTTTTGGACACGTTCAAGTCCAAAATACAATTATCCATAGCATGCGATGAATGC
The DNA here is from genome assembly GCA_029339505.1 of Unio delphinus. Lineage (NCBI taxonomy): Eukaryota > Metazoa > Mollusca > Bivalvia > Unionida > Unionidae > Unio > Unio delphinus. The sequence continues at coordinate 14,664,416 of JAQISU010000042.1, forward strand.
AAACTGACAAACAATGCAAATAAAATGTATATAATATGTATGTATGTATGTATGTATGTATGTATGTATGTATGTATGTATGTATGTATGTATGTATGTATGTATGTATGTATGTATGTATGTATGTATGTATGTATGGTTATAACAATGGAGAACACCACAAGCATTGTGGAACGAAATATGAGGGATGTTTAGCCTCTCAACCCTGTCTGGACAAAGGACAAGTACGAGTGCATTGCCCTGTTTTTCAGTGCACTTTTGTCAGTCTTACCTGTTACCAACAACATTTGAAGATGCAAGGTTCACAGCAGAAAAGTACTTGTCAGCTTCTGAGATTGTGCCCTACTTGCGGACAAGGCATACGTTCCAATAATGCCAAGTTTCACGTTTATCGAGGGAAGAAACGATGTCACATTTGTCACCAAATCGTGAACTTGGAGCACGAAGGCTTCATTCAAAAATACCAACCCCAACAAGAAGATACCCAGAAGAAAGGGAATTTTATCTTTTTTGATTTCGAATGCATGCAAGAGACCGGCATTCACATTCCTAATTTCCGCGTGGCTCACCGAGCGTGCGAGAAGTGCATCTAAGAGCCTATCTTTAGTCATTGCCCTCAATGCAGCAAGATTCCTGGAGGACGTGAAAAAATATTTCGAGGGTCAAACACGTTGGCCAACTTTGCCCAAAGGATCCTAAACCCCATTGACGACACGTGGAGTCCAAAAGACATCAAACTTTACGGAGATTGTCATCACCATGCCACAGTAATGGTTCACAATTTCTCGGGATACGATGGGCAATTTCTGCTCAGATACTATACGGAACAAAGTACCGAACGTCCTAAAGTGACTTTAAACGGAGCCAAAATCATTTATATGCAAGTAGGACAAGTACAGTTTAAAGATACAATGAGTTAATTGGCCATGCCTTTGAGTCGCATGCCAAAAACGTTTGGAATGACAGAAATGGCCAAAGGTTATTTTCCACACTTTTTCAATACCGAAGCCAATCAACATGTCGTTCTACCCCATTTGCCTGAGGCTGACGACTACGACCCCGATAACATCCACACCGAACAACGAGAAGCTTTCCACGCTTGGTACCAGACTCACGCCTCGGATCCCTTCGACTTTCAAGAAGAAATGTTAAAGTATTGTCGATCTGACGTGGACATTTTACGACGTTGCTGTGGAAAATTTCGAGAATTCTTCATGGAGCACGGAAAAAGAAGCTTGTACCATCGCCAAAGCGTGTTCCTTAGTGTACCGAAACGCTTCATGCCCGAAAACACTCTAGCTGTCATCAGTCCTCAAACGACGAACTGTGTCAAACGTCAATACTCGGTCGAAGCCCTACGCTGGCTACATTACTTGTGCGACAAGGAAGAAAAATGGATCCAACACGCCCGCAACGGAGGAGGCAAAAAGACCATCGGAACGTATTCGGTGGATGGCTGGGACTTAGAAAACCCTCAAATCGTGTACGAGTTTAATGGATGCTTTTTTCACGGATGTCCCATGTGCTACCCTCAACGTGACACCAAAAATCAGTATTTACAACGGACTATGGAAGACTTGTACCAGACAACTTGTCAGCGACGTTTGAAGTTAGAACAGCAAAGGTACCAGGTGGTGGAAATGTGGGAGCACGAGTTCGATCGCCGTTTTGAAAACCGATCCCCATTTTAAACGCATCGTAGAAAGTTACAAATTGGTGGACCCATTGAACCCGCGGGATAGTTTGTACGAAGGACGAACGAATGCCACCTGTTTGCTGTACCAGGCGGACGAGGAGAAGGGAGAAGAAATCAAATATTTGGACTTGTGTTCGCTGTATCCTTACGTGTGCAAATATTGTCACTTTCCCGTAGGGCACCCATAATTGATGACAGAACACATTGACTTGGACCACATTCGACAGTACGATGGATTGATCAAGTGCAAAGTCTTACCTCCCCCAGACTTTACCATCCCGTTTTACCTCACCATTGCCTAGGAAAACTGATGTTTCCTTTGTGTCGTACTTGTGCCGAAACTTGCAAACAAGACCAACCTTGTCAGCACACCCAGGAAGAACGCGCCTTGACAGGGACGTGGGTTAGCGTGGAATTGTTTAAAGTTCTTTACCTGGGATACCAGCTTTTAGAAGTGTACGAAATTTACCATTTTCCCAAGACACAACAATACCACAAGGGCGACGAGATACAAAGGTATTTTTGCAGACTACGTGGATACCTTTTTGAAACTAAAACAAAAAGCTAGCGGCTATCGTTCCTGGTGCCACACTCCCGAAGACCAAAATAAATTCAAAGAAAATTATCGGGAGCATGAAGGCATCACTTTAGACCACATCGAGAAAAACGAAGGAAGGCGATCGTTTGCCAAAGTGATGTTAAATTGTTTGTGGGGTAAAATGGCACAATGGCCGTCTTTACCCAAGACGGAGAATTTGTCCGAACCTTCCCGCTGCTTCCAGATGATTCACGACAAATCCAAATACATGAAACACGTGGACGTCATTCGTGAGGACTTGATCTTAGTCAATTACGAAGAAGAACTAGACTTTGTAGAAGCCGACAAATTTGGAAACGTCATCATTGCGGCTTACGTGACAGCCCACGCTCGCTTAAAATTGTACGAAGTGTTAGAACTGTTAGGAGATGGTGTGTTGTATTTTGACACAGACAGTTGCATCTACATTCACCGACCGAACCAGTGTAACCCTACCATCGAAGGAGACCGTTTAGGAGCCTGGACCGATAAACATCCCGACGACAAGATTCTTTGTTTTGCAAGTGGCGGTCCTAAAAATTACGGCTACGAATTCCGAGACCAGCAAGAAGAAATGCACACCGAATGTAAAGTGAAAGGATTGACTCTCAATTATCGCACCAGTCGAGTGGTGAACTTTAGCGTGCTACAAGAAGCCTTACAGTCACCGCACAAGATTGTCCGTTTACCCACACACCAAATCGTCAGCCGATCTTTGGAAAAAGTCTATCAAATCGTGTACCAGAAGAGGGTACGACTTCCCAATCACTTCACTTTACCGTACGATCACGTCGAGATTGGGCAGGATATAAAAAGGGGAACTGTCCAAGACTAATAGTTCATTTGTAACTACAACGACCAAGCGACACAAGATGAATCCGTTAAAACAGACATCATTCAAGTTCGGGGATTCTCAAGTGGAGCGCGATGTTATACCTTGCGATTGCAGTGATGCCAGACGCTGTGACCTTAGCGATTCAGCAGGACATCGTGGGAACTTTGCTACGACTACTACCCCTATATCAACCATGGAAAGTGATGCTGTGCCACACGTTATCGTGGACTCCTAGGAATTTTACCGCACCTGCATCGAACTGAAGTGAGGAGAGTCAAATATTCGTTCCCTACGAGCTTGCCTGAATACTGTCACTTTAAAAGTCGATTCGAAACCTTCAAAGATAAATGGTCAAAATATCTGCCTGGACCAACTCCTGAAGAATTAGCCAGAGCCGGATTTTTCTACTTGGGCGAAGGGGATGAAGTCAAGTGTTTCAGTTGTGGTGTGTCAATTTACGAGTGTGAACACAAAGATTCCGCTTAGCTGGAACATGCTCGATGGTCTTCGAATTGTCAATGCCTACCTTTAGTGGGACATAGTGATTGAAAGTGACAATACTGTACCATGTCGTTTAACAAACCACTTTGGCTTGGAGACAAACCTAGACCAGTATGTAAACCCTCTCTAAAACATAATATTCAAGAATTACCACACGAATCGCAAGAGACGACCTACAAGGAAGTTTGGCAGGACTTGCTAAATAAAAATCTCAATTGGTGACTGTATAACGTTTGTGTCCTGAAATTCACAAGAGGAAAGAGACAAAAATCAACCAACGTGTCAGATTTTTCTGGATCAAGGGTGTCTTTTTCCACTGTTTCCAATTTAGTTCGTTTAAATCTGAAGATTTTTTGATCATTCTTAACCGTTACCCTGAATGGCAGTGGCCCGAAATTACACGCTATGTTAATCACTTTCGCTTTTGGAGAAGATTTTAAATAATTCTGTTCAGAATATACACTTATGGTCTTCGACATAAAAGAAGTATAAAATAGAATTACCATGTTACCATGCCACAACCTTTATCACTTGTGATAAAACAGATTCCGTGGAACGATATCAATGAGAGCATTCAAACGGATGAGGATTACGAACACTTATTACGAGAACTGTGTCCCATCGATTGGGGTCGACGTGTAGTATGTGTTTTAGTGGCATGCTTTCTGGGATTTCGTTTACCTGTAGATTCCTTGTAGACACTTTACGAACAATACCTACAAAGACAGTATGGAAACTCCTTTAAATGTCCACGAGAGATTTATTTTGTTAAAAGCCATAGGCTTTCATCTGGATGCGTCTCGACCTCTACAGAAAAAAAAATTCGTCAACTTTTACGTACGGAAGTGGTGTACAAGGATGTGTGTGTAGCATTTGATTTACACCCTCATTGGACAGATGTACGTGACTGGAAAAGGTGGGGTTTTGAGGCTTGCACAAAATAAGCATCCCATTATGCTCAAGCGTTGTGTTCCTAAAATCCATCGTCGAGTGAAAAAAGTCACTTTTAAACCTGTGTTAGTGACAGTGCCAGAAGAATAAGAATGTGTCACCGAAGACAATTACTCTTTTCAAGACAGGACTGTCATGCACATTCCCCCACAAAGACCATTGCGAGAGGACATCTATGTGACTTACCCAATGTATAGACTATAAGAACATTACACACTACCTCTAGGACACCTTCCTTACCCAAACGATGTTGTACAGAGACTTGTTTATATGCCACTTTGATCGTTACCATGTGTTATGTGTTTTTTATTCCTGTACTTCCATTTGGCTTTTATGTATTTTTGTCTTTCGTATTGTTCCAATTCAAACATGAATTGAAATAAACGTGTCCTGAAAAAAGTATAAAAACTTCTTGTCTTGTCTGTTTTTGTGTCAATAGTATCATACCCTACACTACTATGGCTAACTCTGCCATTTCTACTCCTTCCTCCTCGACATTCAAAGTCATTGACGAACACTTAGATCATGCTATTTGGGGGGCCTTGTATCTTCGTCATCCTCTTAACATGTTAATTGCTGGACCGAGCGGTTCAGGCAAAACCGAATTTGTCAAACGTTTGATCGAACATAAATATCATTTAATCGATCGTTCACCTCAACGTATCGTGTGGTGTTACAAAGAGTGGCAATCGGCATACAGCCTCTTGCAAGAAAGTCAAGGTGATTCCATTGTGTTTGTGGAAGGCATTCCTAGCGAAGACGATGGGATCGTGTCTGACCCTAGTCAAACTCATTTGGTCATTTTTGACATGTTTGGAGAAGACGAAGAAGAAATTAAACTGTGGTTTACGCGTAAAGGTCATCATCGTAATGCCAGTATCATTTACATTACACAAAATTTGTTTCAACAAAGTAAAGCCTATCGTACCGTTAGTCTCAATGCTCATAACGTGGTCTTGTTTAAAAGTCCTAGAGATAAATCGCAAGTGCAAGTCTTAAACAAACAGTTAGGAACACCTTGACTGACTCATGCGTACGATGATGCCACTCAAACTCCACACGCCTATTTACTCGTGGATTTAAAACCCACCACTCCCGATTATTTGCGATTTCGTACCAATTTATTTCACGACTGGTGTCAAGACGGAGGACCTGTCGTGTACTCGTCCTTGTTTTCGACATAACAATAACAACAACTAAAAAATTTATAAAAACCTCGGTCACTTTGACCTTGTCTTATACATCGTCAACATGACGTTCCTTCAGTCTCATCTTCCCATAAAATTGATTCGTGCCTTGTACGGTATCAGTCGCGAATAAAATCCACAAATACGTGTTCACGTCTTGGAAGCCAGTCTCAAAGAAGTCTTACGATGGTTTATAGTGACAGCACGTCAATTACTGCAAGGCATCATTCACATTCCACATGAAACCATGCGCTGTTTTGAAAGAAACAAATTAAGTAGCCTTGATGCAACTGGCTTATGATCGCATCGACACTCAAATCAAAAAGCAAATCATTTTGAAACCTGGACGTAGCGGTTCTCTAGGAGGTGTCATCATTCGTTCCCTTTTAAAATGGGATCCCAATGCTCCCAATGATCACCCCAAGAAAAAAGCCAAACGAACCCCTAAGAAAAAGAACAATGGAGTCAAGACCAAAACACAGAAAAAGAAATGTCCACAGAAAGAGCTGTCACCCGTAAAAGAGGTACTTCGGCCAGGACGCAACCTTACATTGGTAAACCACGACCTGCAGCACCAGTGAGTACGTTTCCAGGAGCCTCAGGTTCTTCCACTTCTCCGTTGCTGGTGATGCACCAGTGAGTACGTTTCCAGGAGCCTCAGGTTCTTCCACTTCTCCGTTGCTGGTGATGCCAGCCAAATCCAATTGGAAACCCGTTCTTTCTAATTTGATGAACCATTGGAAATCTGCGTCTCCCAAAACGTCTCCTCCACCGGTAACACCATCTTCCACATTAGCGGCAGTAGCAGCTGCTCACAAAGTATCTGCCCCCAAAGTCAAACTCCATGAAAGATATGGCATGTTAAAGAGTTTACTGGATTTGTCCAAACAAGAACTGTCTCAATTTAGTCCATTGCAAACCCCTTCACGACGTGTGTTACCTGTCATGAAGTTGATACGACGGAAAGATAATCAGTGGCGTCGCATTCCAGTATAAATATCACTTGATGACAACAACGTGAATAGGGTATTTTCTGTGCCACTTCTGATAACCCAATGATGTTCCCTCAAAAACGTGCACACTACAACCATTGTCGTTCTTCTGTCCAAAAAGGAAAAGGAAAATGACAATCTCGTATCCTACAAAACGCTTAGCCAAACATCGACGTCATCCCATAAAAAGACGCAGTCGTTTAAAGAAAAAGAAGAGTCACCAAAAAGGAGTTAGTTTGGCGATTTTGGGAAACACATCGTTTTATTTTTGACGAAGCGCTAGTTCCAAAACGTAGATAAAAGAGGGTGTGTTCCAAGTCTTTGACGTCAGTGGTATTGTTGAACGAACAAGCAAAGATGTCACCTCGCAGAAAACATTCTTATTCACTCTATAAAGGAAAGAAAATGGAGGGACTACCTCCTCGTTTAGCCAAACACGGAGACATGTCCGTCCTGTCCAAAGCCTCTACGACCATGCGAAAACAAATCATTAAAATGGCCTCTAAAGATGTCATCGATACCGTGTGCGAATGTTGTTTGAATGTCTTGAAAGGCCTTTGTCTCCACACCAGAAAAATGCTTCGCCAAACCTCGACACGTTCTTCGTCAAATGGTTCAAAAGAAAATGCCCATCCGTCAAAAGAAAAAGATGTTGGTGCAACGCGGAGGATTTTAACTCTCCCTTTCTCCTTTTTTTAAAATCTTAGTGCTGCCAGGTTTGATACAAGGGATGACACAAGGGATGTCCCAAGTGATGCCCCCAAGGAATGAGTAGAAATATGTATGATCCTTCCAGAAGATAAAAGGGACCAATGGAGCACAACGATCTCAGACGTAACCTTTGGAAGCCCATGGAAGGACGAAAACTGACTTTGGTCCCTTACAAACGATGGATGGAATACCATCGCTGGCAAGAACAACGAAACCCCCCCCCCCCCATTTACCACCCAATCCTCATTTGACCGAGATGTCCCAAATACAACACGAATCGCAATCCTTGATGCATTGCAACGATTTGTCCGAAACCGAAAAATCGCAAAAGTACGGTCAATTCTTGCAAAGACTGCAACTCTTTCATCGAAAAGCTGTGGAACAAACAGCTCTACCCACTCTGACCGATTTTAAGGCTCAAATGAATAGTCCGTCGCCCTCACTATCTACAGCGGACAAGACAGACGTCACCCCACCAATACCCAAGGAAGAAGATTCACGATATATTTCAAACACCCACTACCACTCCCATTCCGAGTAAGATTGCAGCTTCCTTGTTAACCCCTTCCCCTACTCCATAACGAGAAGAACTCAAAACTTGGGTTACAAAGATGATGGCCACTCCTTCTTCGACAGAAGTGAAAAAGAAAGAAAGAAAACCAGAAGTGAGAAAAGAAAAGAAGACTAAAGCTATCCCATTACCTCTACCACCACCACCAGTATCCTCGACGTTTACTCCTGTGGCACATCGGACACGTAACACCGTTTCCAAACAACCCCCATTTCGCCCGACCCAAAGCAGTATCATCGAAGAGTTGGTACCTTATTAGCAAAACCATGGAGAAGGTGTTAGCCAGCTTTTGTTACGATCCAGCCCACCTGCAGGTTACGGAGGCGTTCAAAAATTATATCGTGCTGCTAAAACTCGCCTGAAAAAAGATCCGTGTACCTGACGTACAACGATGGTTACAAGAACAGGCTACTTACACTTTACACAAACCCATTCGACGAAAATTTCACATAAGTCGCACTCAAGTGGAAGGCATCGATCATCAGTGGCAAGCCGATTTAGCCGATGTCTCTCATTTAGTCACCTACAATCTTGGCTACAAATATTTGTTTTGTATCATCGACGTCTTTTCTAAATTTGCTTGGGTCGTACCATTGACTTCCAAATTGAGCGGAGAGTTAGTACCTGCACTGTAACTGGTGTTGAAACAAAGTGGTCATCACCCTTTTCGATGGCAAACCGACAAAGGTACCGAATTTCTGAACCAAGCTTTCCAACGAGAATTAAAGAAACGTGACATTCATTTTTTTCACCACCGAAAATCCTGAAACCAAGCCAGCATCGTGGAACTTTTTCAACGTACCTTGAAAGAACGCATGTGGAAATATTTTACGCATCTACACACCCTCAAGTACATCGACGTCTTAACGCACTTAGTCCAAGCCTACAACCAATCTTACCATAGAAGCATTGGACGTGCCCCACAAGATGTGACACCCGACAACGAAGTGACTGTTTTTGAGCGTCTGTTTGGTACATCCCGGACTATGGCTGTTCTCAAGAAAGGTGGAGAGTTAACCCCTGGAGATTGGGTTCGCATTGGCAAAACCAAACGCACTTTCGACAAAGGTTAATTACCCAACTGGACCACCGAATTGTTTCGTGTTACTGGACGAGTGCGTGACCGCCATCCTACCGTCTATAAATTGGAAGACATGAACGGAGAAGTATTAAAAGGAACGTTTTACTTGCCTGAGTTGCAACGTGTCATCAAAAAGAAGACGACGTGTACGACACTGAAAGCATTCTCGAACAAAGAACCCGTAAAGTAGGAAAACATCGTGTCAAAGAAGTCAAAGTAAGTTGGAAAGGACATCCTCCCAGTTTTGATTTTTGGATTGACGCTTCGCAAGTCATCGACTATAAAAAGAAGTGACCATCATGCTCTTCAATCCAGCTTCAGCTACCACAGTGACTACTCCTTCACCCAGTTCTTCTCTGCAAGATTTACAAAAGCAACCCTTGTGGGTGTGGTGTGGAGAACGTGTACCTAAAACGCAAATCGTCTTTTTCTGTCACATCTTTGTGGTGTATTGTATCATCAGTGCAGCCATTGCTAATTTGAGTTTGCAACAAGGAGACAAACAATTGTGGACCATTTTACTTAGCAGTTTCATTGGTTATCTTCTTCCCAATCCTTCCCTGAAATACTCTTACAAATGGAACAACAGTAACAATATTGGGAGCCTTGCGTCCAACGTCAGTCATTCTCCTAACAGTCACCCTTCCAATCACAATCCTCTTTTAGACACTCCTTTAACCTCGAGTGACTCCTCAGACATAAGAACGCTAGAATTATGAACAACACTATTAACCAATTTTACATAACATTACCCAGTGATAGTTCCATGGAGGTGTTTCCTAACAACACGTTTGTGCTGTTACACGGCTAAATTACCTCAAGCCATTCATTTGGATCAAGATGCCCATTGGGAAGTGGCTTTAGTGGAAATGATACACCCGATACAAATCAAAAACATCGTCGAAAATCAAAACAGTTTTAAAGTAGAAGTGTATTACGAGCAATTGCATCAACACTTAGACGAACGCCTCATTGTCAGTGACCCGATAAAAACACAGGACACCAAAACTAAGCGGTCCACCTATCTGTTAACTATTCCTACAGGCTATTATTTTAGTGGTCAACATTTAGTGACTACACTTCCTACCAGGTTCAATACTATGTTTGGTAAAGCCATGGACAAAGCCAGGAAAAGTGTTACCCTTGAGTACAATAAAGCGGCTCGTCGCCTAATGATCAAACACAGGACACCAAAACTAAGCGGTCCACCTATCTGTTAACTATTCCTACAGGCTATTATTATAGTGGTCAACATTTAGTGACTACACTTGCTACCAGGTTCAATACTGTGTTTGGTAAAGCCATGGACAAAGCCAGAAAAAGTGTTACCCTTGAGTACAATAAAGTGGCTCGTCGCCTAATGATCAAATTTTCAGAGGACCAAATGATGGCCATTACCTTTTGTCTTGAATTGTATGATATTTTGGGTGGAGACTTCAGGTTGGTCAAGAAAAAAGAAATACCAGCCATGACCAGTAACTTGGATTTTGCGAAATATGTTCGATTTCCCTGTAGAAATGAACCAAGGACTCTACTTGATGTTTGTGTACTCCGATGTGGTGGAGTACAACGTGGTAGGACACACCTCTGTACCGTTACTGCGTGTCATTCCTTTCAAAGTGGATTCTGCCGCAACCGCTGATGAAGAAGATGGAAATACCTATCATGTTCACCGCAAATTTGTACATTCTCATTATTTACCCGTCAGTAAGTGGTATTTCGACAGTGTCAACATTACTATAAAAGGAGAACGGGGACAAAATATTCCATTTACCAAAGGGAAAGTCACAGTGAAACTCTATTTTCAGAAACGATTCTCTAACAACTGAAAAGTGATGTATCCTGTGTACCGAGGAGTCGCTCGACAACGATTTTAGGAGATATGTTTAAATCGGCCTTTCGTTCCGTGGTCCCTGTTTTGAAACCGATGATGACACAAGGATTGCACGCCTTAAAAGATGCCGCATTGACTCACGGCAAATATTTTCTTCAAAATGTTCTCATGGACTAACAAAACCCCAAAGAAGCTTTCTTGAGAGCAGGCAAAAATGTCTTGCTTCAAACGGGTAATTAAAATTTAGGATCGACGAGAAAGTCCTATAAATGCCCTGAACGGTATCGAGTCTGGCATTCCTGTTTCCCCGAGGACACAGCAAGGACAAGGCAGAAAGCGACGATGAAGACACCCTTCCAAAAGTCTCAATACCTCTAAAGTTAGAAAGACGAAGAAAAAAAGAAAAGTTCGAGACTTAGATATTTTTGATTATTAAAAGAAGATCATAGAGACTGAGAAGAAAAAATGATGCACCAAGAATCTTGTGCCTGTTCTAAGTCGGAACTGGATCTCTTTGCTATGCCACCCACTATGATGACCATGCAAGAAGCCCAATGGGTCGAATTTCATACCGTCTCTTCTTTGACGGATTCAGCTCCCATCAAGTTTGAAATCAAAGGGCAACCCGAAGATTGCATCAATCTGAACAGCAGTTACTTGTATTTGAAAGTGAAAGTGATCAAAACGGACAACTCCGCGGTGGCAGCCGATGCCCGAGTAGCTCACGTCAACAATTTCATGCATTCCTTGTTCAGTGATGTGGATTTGTACATGAATAACAAACTGGTCAGCAGTAGCATGGATACTTACCTTACCGAGCGTACCTCGAAAACCTCTTGACGTACGGAAAAGAAGCCAAAAACACTCATTTAGATGCTTGCGTGGTATGGAAACCTTACACAGCAGGTGATACTACGTTTAACGACACAGCCTTGACCGCAGATAACGATCCTCACAATGTGGGTTTTAACGACCGTCGAAAGAAAATTCTGCAAGGACGTAGTTTAGAAATGTTCGATCGTTTGCATTTGGACATGTGGTTTCAAGAGAAGTATTTGCTGAACGGGGTGGATATTCGCTTGAGACTGAATCGTAGCAGTACTGCTTTCCATTTGATGGCTCATGCCAACGAATACAAAACCATTATCCAAGAAGCCAGGTTATACGTGCGTCGTGTGGAAGTGTTACCTAAAGTGGGAATGACGTCAGTCACACTTTGAGCATAACGACAGCCAAGTATCCGATACGACGCGTGGAAGTTGAAACTTTCACCATTGCCACTGGACTCCAATCTAAGATCGAAGATCATCTGTTCCAAGGACAGTTACCCAAACGTGTATTCATTGGTATCGTCAACAATACAGCCCTCAAAGGTGCCCACGATCATAATTGTAAAGTGCCAAATTTTTCGTCAGTGAAATCTATTAATTAATTCTTAGTCTAGCCAACAATTAACTGTTATCTTGTGGTAGAGTTTGCACGGAGAAATGTTTTCCTAACTCAGGTCACACTGGTAGTATGTTTATAGTAAAAACGAACTAGCTGTATGACAGGCTAGAAAAGGCGAAATTCACACGTAAAGCTGTCAAAAGTGATTTGAGACGAATGGCAAGGTGTTATTACAACACCAGGTGGCATTTTGGCACATTGTTAAGCCATTTTCCAAATGTCTGTAGGAATAGCATTTATTCCGATTGGTCAAATGTGGAGTGAGGGTGCGTCGATCCCTGAATATACACTAAGATCCAATGAATTTTGGGCAGTCTTGAAGTTGTCTGAGGCAGAGAAAACCAGATGTAAAAAAAAGTAGTAGAGACTCCGGGCGGTATCTTAGGGAAGGACGTCCGTAAAATCGTGGTTCCAGGGAAAATTGAATTTAGAACGATTGTAAGACGCCAAAATCACAAGGTATTTAACTCAAATTCACATTTATCATGATGTAATTTATATGATGTTTCTTCGTTACAGATGCATGATGTAATGATTTTTTATGGATAGTTCGGTTATTACATTGATTTAGTAATGTACTTTTGAGTTCGGAATTAGAATTTTCACCTTATATACGTAGGTAGGTTAATGGGTGTTGTAGAAAAACCCGCTGTGTATATTTATGATTGGAAAGTACTACATTAATTTTGAATTTATCATATTAGTGAATATTGATTGTGTACGATGATTTACTGCCTCACTTTACGTAATGATTTACGGGAATATATGTGACTTCCCCAAATTCTGATGTCGATAATTAGCGGTATAGCTGAATTGATCTGAAGACTTGTGTAGTATTTGCTAGCCGTATAAAGGTTATCACTGATAGTAAGATCTGATTGTTCGAACCAGAAAGACGGACGGATAATCTCAACTCTTAAACCATAACTAGATACTTAGGGCGTTTAACCCTTTTCTTTTCAAAGGAAAATAGTTTGTTTGGAGAGAGAGAAATAGCGAGGAGATCGAGATCCAAAGGAGGGAAAAGAATTTAGAAGTGAGAGTTGTGAGAATCACACGTTTCAACCAGAATGCAAGTTAAAGTCGAGACGCAAGCAGGAAAAAACAATCGACTAGCAGGTCATTGAGAATTTACCAAGTGGTCAAATGCTAATGAACACTCGATTTCGTGATGAAATTTGCTATCAGCTATTAACGGCTAAATTGGTCTATTTTATTAGTGTTTGAAATTTAATTAATGTATCAATTATTTTAAAACTTCGGTTTTAGAGTGCTTCTGAACTAAGAGTATTCAGAAGGAAAGAAAATTGTAATTTACTGTGTCTTTTGTTCTCTTGATTTTTTATTAAATTCTTTATTTATCTTAACGGGGGCTTGTGTGTTGTCTTTGTTCAAGATAGTGTCTCAGATTACCATATCCATTCTATAACCGGGCAAATCACACCGTAGAGGTCATTCCTTAGATAAAGAGTATTAGCGGGAGACAGTTTCGGGTGTTGTTTTTCCAAGTTGCGCAATACCTCTGACCAGTGGGCTGTGCAATATTGTACCAATAGCGCTTGATACCGACTACCCCGTTACAAAAATCCTTTCCAGTTTAAGCACTGCAAAGTATCCAAAATCGAAGTCAGTCGCGATGGCAAAACTTTATGTACCCGACCCTTCGAATCCGACTTTGCCCAGAAGAATTATTTGAGGTCATACTTGTCGCTGTACGAAGCCACAGGACAGTTAGGAATCAACACCAGTCACGGTATTTCCTACGACGATTATGCAGGAGGTTACATTTTGTGGGCTTTTGATTTCACTCCAGACCAAGGCAGCGACGAGGGACATTTCCACCCTATAAAATCTAGGCAACTGCGTGTGGAACTTCAGTTTGCAGAAGCTCTTACCGAAACGGTGAATGTCAGTCTGTATGCTGAATTCGATAATACCATAGAAATCAACAGTTTGAGAGAAGTCATTCTAGACTATTAGACACTATGGAAGACTCGTCCCTCTTTGAATAGTGGCAAATAAATGGAAATGGAATGGGAGGTTACAGTGAAAGCAGACCCCCAAGACCAAAAATAAGAAGTAGTGATAATGCAGTCCAGATGGCCAGAACAGGAACAACATTTAGTCACCTGTTTTGCCAAACACTTGGAGAATAAAATGAGGGACATGATTAAAAAAGATTGTTATGGATGTCAAATCGATCATCCCAGTCAAATTCAACACGATAAATGTATGATGATGAGTCAAGAAGAAAAATTGGACGATTATCTGAACGAAGCTTGGAGTCTCATCTCAGAAGAAGGTATAAAGACTTGCGTGATCATTCCTCTCCTCTATTGTTTGCTCGAGAGATTGATTACATCGAAGCTCTCTTGGCCCAGAGTAAGGAGACGAAGCAAACAGTCAGTTGCTTGACAGACCTTTTCAAGCAAAAAGTCTTGATTGAATTGATGACTTATCATCACCTGTGAAGAAAAAAACAAGGCCACAAAAACATGGATACCTGGGAAGGAACTTTATTACCTTTTAAACCGTAGTTCGTACACTGCTTCTTGGAATCTTGTCGTGTGTGCTAAAGATGAACTACCTCATCGCAAACCTCAAGAGAATCAAGCTTATGTCATCAACACATATGACAGTCATCTTTCAGGAACTCACTGGGTAGCTGTTTTCTTTCCTCAAGAGGGATGCGTAGAGTATTTTGATTCGTATGGATTACCCCCTTTGGAAGATGATATCATTGACTTTATGAGAAGAAATGCCCAGACGACACAATTTAATAATGTGAAATTACAAGGCACATATTCTATGGTGTGTGGAAAATATTGTGTCTAACTTTTTCATTATCGCAGTCTTGTATATTCTTTAGAACATTTAGTGACTTATTTTGATCGTCATTCGTCTCGAAACGATGACAAAGTAGATCGATGGTTTTGTGACCATTATGGCTATCTGTTGTCTTTAGCTAGGAAACGTAGTGTACATCAAAAATTAAAATGTTTGTTAGTTGAAAAAAAGTTATTTATTTAAAGACAAAAAATGTTAGTTAGTTGAAAAAAATATTTGTGAATTAAAAAATGTTTGTTGGTTGTTTGTTATTTGGATAAAAATGTTGTCTTTTGAAACCAATGCGTCTGTCGTTTGTTTTACATTTTTATTAATATAGATGCTCTTTGACTTCTTTCTATCCCTCACATCAAACTATCCTAACGTTTCCAACCCTAAACCGTAGAGGGGTGTTTTCTATCACGTTCGCGCTTGAACCATATAAAGCAGAGGTAGTCTTCAGTCTGACCAGGGGAAGAAGACAACGGCGGCCGAGGGAAACCCAGCCGGACCACAGCACCCCACCCCCACAACCAGAAGTCATTGAGGAACCTGCCCCCACCCCACCTAAGAAGGAGAGTACTGTACAGGAGGATGTAATAAAGGCCCTCACTGACAAGGTAGCAGCGCTATCTAACCAGATTCAGGCTAGGCAGATTCAGCCTAGCTAATGCATTCATACAACAACATGGCGGAGAGTTTAGGATTGTTAGACCGCAAAAGGATTATATCATAATACAATGCAACACATTGAAACAAGTCTGCAAATATATGGAAATCACAACCATAGCAGGGCTCCCAGTACAAATCACAAGGCACAAAGCCACAATCAAACATTACAATAATAATAACAAAACAAGCACGACTCAAGATAAGGATAAATACACCCAAATATCATATTTAGCAAACCAAGCTAAATACAAAGCAATTCTTAAACTACCTCGAACAATGGTGTGGAAAACGCAAAAAAATATTGAATATGACCTCAGATTTCACAAAATAACTTGCAAAAGGGTTGTCAAATTACGAAATCATCTAGGAATGGAAACGTCAACAATCCTACTAGAATTCCAACAACCCCCACCAGCACACGTCAGAATTGGACCACATGGAACTAAAGTAAAGCTACAGCAGTACATCAAAAAACCCCGATACTGCAATAACTGCTGTAAATGGGGTCACTTTTCTTCCCGCTGCCGTTCACACCCAAGATGTGGAAAATATGGCGGCAAACACACAGGAACATGCTTTATTAAAATACCAAAGTGTGCTAACTGTGGGGCTGATCACAAATCATATGATACACAATGCCCCATAGCAGTACAAGAAAAAGTTATTATTCGACTAATGGATCAACAAAACATCTCCTATAATCAAGCCAAGAAACAACATATGCAAAAGGAAATCATACCTAAAGCAAAAAAGGCAGAAGTACAACCCAAATTAAAAACAACTAAACAAAATAATGACAAAGATACAACAAGACAAGCTTCAAATCAGGAACAAACATTAACACCTGCGAGAACGAGAAACCTAGATACAACCGCAAACACCGGGATATTTTTCAATAGAACAACCATTGACACCTATTTAAACAAACTACAAAAATCAATCAGCAACCAAATGAAGAACGACCGAATTACTAAAGATGAATTTATTAACATATATATGCAGCAAATACAGGACTACCTAGCATCAACCCATCACGAATAAATCAACAACAAACAAAAAAAATTATTAACAACAGCATAAACAATGGATATTGGAAATAGAAATAAAAATAAAAATAAAAATAATGCTTCGACTAACAAAACAAAAAACAAGACCCCAGACAAGTTACTTATATGGCAATGGAATTGCAGAGAGCTAAATAAAAACCATGGAGAACTAATCGCAGCAATCCACGGAACAATCACCAAGCCCAAGATCATCTGTCTTCAAGAAACTCTACTTAAGGAAACTAGTACAAACATTCCTAAAATAACAGGATATCAAACTACATTCTTAAAACACAGAAGTACCGGCAAAAAAGGAGGAGGCCTAGCCATATATGTACATGAGACCATCACAGACGCAGTAGAGGAAGTTATTAATGTGAACTCGGGAGAAACACCAGTTGAATTTCAAAAAATTGTTTTCACAGTAGCAACCAAAACAATACATTTGTACAACATATATGATCCAGGACAAAATAGCCAAAACAACAACCGACTTTTTCAACAAATATTCAAGAAAAGGGACACAAACACTATTATCTGCGGCGACTTCAATGCACATCACACAGAATGGGGTAGTGACCGCACAGATACAAGAGGGAAAAACATCTTAAAATACATAACAGAAGAACAACTAGAACTTTTGAACAACGGAACCCCCACACGTATAGACCCCAGCCAAGGCAAACTCTCTACCATTGACCTAACCATTGCGACGCCTAGCCTGGCTGTAATTACCCAATGGGAAGTGATGCAACATTCTACATTAGGCAGCGACCACTTCCCCATATGTGCCACCATATACGTCTCGTGCCCAACGGAGCAACAAAAAACACAACAAAGATGGAAACTCAAAAATGCAAATTGGAACAGCTTTAAAGACCAACTTAAATTAGTAAACCTGGCGGAAATCCAAGATGAGGATACAAATAAATATTATGACAATCTCATACAAAGTATAAACGAAGCGGCAAATAAGAGTATACCCAAAACAACAGGTTTCCATTATAAACAGACGGCAATCCCCTGGTGGACAGAAAATTGCAAAATTGCCATTCAGAAGAAAAAAACAGCCTTAAATCGCTTTAAACACACAAAAACCGCCTCTGACTTTCTTATATACAAACAAACAGAAATCAACACTAGGACGGTAATAAATGAGGCAAAAAAGGACTCATGGAGAAGATACTGCACAATGCTCAATCATAAAACAAATGCTTAAGAAATCTGGAATAAAATAAAAGCCATGAAAGGCAAAACACCCACAACAGCGCCGAAAATCCAGGGAACAAAAAATAACATGGAAGTAGCAGAGAAGTTAGCTCAACACTTTGCTAACTCCAGCAGCGATAACAATCATAAACACGAGTTTTTACATCAAAAATCAACATTAGAAAAAGAATTTCCCCACATTTTCAAAGATCGAGACAACAGAGATTCGCCACTGAATGACCCTTTTTATCTGAAAGAATGGAGACAAGCCCTCAGCCAAAAAAAAAGTACATCACCAGGAGAGGATAACCTAGGCTATGAAATATACAAACAATTACCACCCAATATGCAGAGCATTACCTTAGACTTAATAAATCTGATATGGAGAACAGGTCGCATCCCCACACTATGGAAGCGAGCCATAATCATAGCCATCCCAAAACCAGGCAAAGACCCTACTAATGTAACCTCCTACAGACCTATTTCACTAACTAATACAATCTGTAAGGTAATGGAAACAATGGTCAGCAATAGATTAAAAAACCACCTAGAACAAAATCAACTACTGGCTGAAACCCAAAGTGGATTTAGGAATAAACGATCTACACTTGATCAATTAATCCGTCTGGAAGCCAACATCAAATTAGCATTTAATGCCAAAAGGAAAAGAGATAGACACCTAATAGCAATATTTCTAGACCTAGAGAAAGCCTTCGACCTAGTCTGGACCAATGGCCTCATATCTCAACTCAACCAATTTGGCATCACAGGAAGAATGCACCGCTGGATAGCAAACTTCCTTACGGGAAGAACCTTTAAAACTAGAGTAAGAGAGGCCTTGTCCCAAACATATACACTGGATAATGGAACCCCCCAAGGAAGTGTGATTAGCCCAACCCTATTCAATCTAATGGTCAACAATCTAACCAACTATCTCAAAAATTGCCCAGTTGATCTGTCACAATTTGCCGATGACAGTAGTATCTGGAAAGCAGGAAACCCGAATAGTCAAAAGAACATCACTCAAATTCAGAAAGGACTAGACATCATCGGCACATGGGCCAACAACTGGGGTTTCAAAATATCCCAAATAAAAACAGTTGCCATGCTCTTCTCCCCAACTAATAAACAATCTAAATACCCTAAACTATATATGCAGAATCAGCCCATCCAATCCCAAAAGGAGACCCACTTCCTGGGAATGCTACTAAATGAAACAATCAATTGGAAATCACACATACAACAAACTATTCAAAAATGTCAAAAAGATCTAAACATACTTAAAAACATCAAAGGTACTACATGGGGAGCTGATCAGCAAACTATGCTAATGATCTACAAATCTTTAATTCGAAGTAAGATAGACTATTGCTCCCAGATCTATTCCTCAGCCAACAAGGAAACACTTAGACAACTAGATAGCATCCAATATAGAGCACTTAGACTTTGCACTGGTGCATTACCGAACACTTCCCTGGAAGAACTACAAATCCTCGCATGTGAACCACCATTACAACTGAGAAGAGAAGAACACATACTTAGATACGCCTGTAGAATCTCAATACATAAGGAGATTAATCCCACCAGAAACATAATAAGTAAATGTCAAACCACCTTTAGCTCAAGACTGGTACCACATCCTCCAGCAGCTAACAAAATACACACACTCTGCAAAGAACTCAATCAAATAGAACTCCAAGCAGAACAACTACTTATCAAGGACCCCACACCTTGGAGAAATAACCAACCTAACATCAACCTAACAGCACTCCAACTGGTACATAAGCGCGACAACCCCAATATCATATTAACACAAGTACAAAGCCTGATCAACAACAACTATGATGGATATGTAAAAATCTATACTGACGGCTCAAAATCTAAAGAACTACATAGAACGGCTGCAGCGGTAGTGATCCCAGAACATCAGATCACATTTACGACAAGACTACCGGATGACTGTTCAATATATACCGCGGAATTCTGGGCCATCAACCGAGCCCTAAAATGGATAGTAACACAAAATCAAAAACAGTACGTAATCATAACAGACTCACTTAGTGTACTTGAAAGTATTGAGACAGGTAATTCAAAAAGTAGACAAAATCTTCTAGAGGACACTATGCTGACCATCAGGGAAGCAGAAAAATCACACCAAACCATACACTTCTTGTGGGTGCCATCTCACATCAATTTGCCTGGAAATGAAAAAGCAGACAAAGCAGCAAAAAGCAGTCTGATGAAAGACCAAATTGAACCCGTACAGTACAACACTCAGGAACTATATAGTCAAGTCAGGGACAGAATTAATAATAAATGGCAACAACAATGGGAAAACTCCACAAAGGGTAGACATCTATACCAACTACAAAAAGAGGTCACTAGAACCCAACGTTTACCAAAAAGCCTTGCAGCCATTGATATTAAAATAATCAACAGAATCAGAACAGGTAAAACACTACTAAATGGCAGCTTTATGAAACATATAAGTACAGGACCCACGCCGGATAAATGTCCACACTGTCCAGAAACTGAAACATTGGAACATGTATTCAATATATGTCACAAATACCATCGACAACGTACCGTCTTCCAACTACAACAAAGAAAACTTGACTCAGTTACATCATTTCCCCAAATTCTGGATAAAAGGTATAACAAAAACGTAAATTCTACCTATATAAATATACTTAATTACCTAAAATCAATAGACATAAAACACAAAATATAAATATAAAAACCATCAAATAAGTAAATAAACATAAACATAGCCAAAGAGTTAATATTTATCAATCAAGGGGTCAGAGCAGATAATAACATCGCTAGCTCAAAAAACAGACCCACGTAACAATGCCTTAAATAAACGGACCAAAAAAAAAAAAAAAAATTATAACTATCAAATAGATAAATAATTAACGAGGCCATACCGGCTAAAGGGGCCAGAGCGGATAGTAATACCGCTAGCTTAAAAAAGCAGAACAACTTAACATTACCCTAAAATAAATATATAAAATAAAATAGAAAAGGGGAAAGGAAGGGAAAGGGGGGATAATATAAACATTGTAATGCGAGAAAAAAAGGAAGAAACGGGAGAAAGGGAAGAAGGAGAAGGGGGAAAAAAAGAGAACATTACACTAAGTAGTGGCACAATGTAGGTACAGTAAAACCAGTCAACCGGCAAGTGGCAAGATAAGTGTGATGAGAACACCGGGATCAAATAGTGATAGCTCAAGGAAACATAACACCAACAAACCGACAAGAAAAAGTAAAAGGAAAGGGAAAAGAAGGATGGAAGAAGGAAAAAGAAAGAAAGAGGGAAGAAGGTAGTAGGAAGAAAGTGGGAAAGAAAAAAGGGAAAGGAAGAGAAAAAGAAGAAGAAAGAAATGAAATAACACCAAACTCTAATCTTTTTTTTTTTAATTTTTCATTTTCTTTTTTTTTTTTTTCTTTTTTTAAATTTATTTTTATATATATATATTTTTAAATATTTTTAATTTTTAATTTGTTTTAATTTTTTAAATTTTATTTTATTTTATTTTATTTTTCTCCCTAGGGTTCTAATTTGGTACGAGAACCCTTTTCAAACAATCTCTTTCTCGAAATCTAACTTGATCAATTTTGACCACCGCTCAAAATTAACAAGCTAAAGTACCTAACAGTGACTACACTTATTTATGTCGCTAAGACATTTTAGCAATTAAATTTGTTAAGGACCTACAACATGTACACTATGTACTAGAAATATTTATTGTTAGGAAAGATGAAAAATTCTATGACTATATGAATTTGATATAATTGCACAGGTGGCTTACACAACATTGGTATTTGTTCTGCCTTCCTGCTTTGCCGTGACCCGACATTTTACTCTAAGGCGAGACTGCCATTTAACGCGGGTGCCGGGGAGACTGCGACAACACAGCCTAGTGTAGTCAAAGTTACCTTTGGTCCCGACCAATCAAATAGCCCGACCCTCGGGCATTAACTGGTCGCGAAAGCACATAGTTGCGCATGCGACCTTAATTCATATTAAAAAAAAAGAAAAGATTCAGGCTATTTTTACGGCTACGACGGAGGATGTTGCCACGTCGTCGATACAACTAGAGCCTGAACCATCACCATCACCACCCCCACCAAAAAAGGGGAAGAATAAAAAGGGGGTGATGAAAACCAGTACACCCACCCCCACTCAGTCTCCATGTGTGACAGTGAACTTAGACAGGAAACTGGAGCAAACCTAGCCCAAAGACGAATGGGAATCGCCGGTGAAAACAGTGCGAATGCCAGAAAAAACACAGGAGAAAATTATGGGGAGGCTTTGCAGCGAACTGGGACTTACAGATCTCTTAAAGGACAAGAGGAAAGCTGCCAGCTTTATATCCGCTATTACTTACGTCGGATTCAGGTCGCTGCAGACTTCCCCACCTCGTATCCACCAATGGCATTTTACACTGAAGATCCTAACAAAGCATTACTACGAAGCTTTCGAAGACCGACCTCTCCACCACCTCTTCGATGCAGCACAATACATCGCCTCTCGTCATGGAATCTACTTCCCCAGAGTAGCCCGGGAGGAAGAAAGGACTGCTGCATTCCTGGTGGAGGCAGAGGACAGGCGGGGTACCTTCTGCCAAGCTGAGTTACAGCCCTTCTAAGGGCTACTTCATTGCCATTTATTTTATTGAGCTCTCATTTGGTACGAGAACTCTATTCGAACAAGCTCTTTTGAGAAATCTGACCTGATCATTTCGAAATACCGCTCCAAATTTACAATCTATTCCAACCTAACAGTGACTCAACTATATATGTCGCATAGACATTTTAGAATAAAATTTGTTAGGGATTTATCATATGTACACTATGTACTAGAAACATTGGCTTGTTAAGTGCTAGGAAAATTTTATAACTCTAAAATTTGATTCAATTGCACAGGTGGCTTACACAATACTAGTATATTGCTGTCCATTAGTATAACTGGACTGAATTTTAAATAAGTATGGCTAGGGCGTTCCAGGGCGTAAACGACATCCATCTACGACATCGGCTGGCTTTCTGGGACTCTTTCCTCTTTTTCCGCGACCAGTACCCCTCAACATAGCGATATGAGAAAACTATTTTTCTCTCGCTAGTATTTGGTGCCATTGCACCTCTAGTATCTTTCATCCGATTGGTTGATAGGGTTGAGTTTGTGTTGGTTCTATTCCCACTCACCTGAAAGTCCTTCATTCGTGTCGATAGTCCCGATTTAGGGACTCGACACGACGACCAAATTAAAAAGCATACTTTGTATGCATAAACGCCCGTGGGGATGTGGCACTATTCCTTCTCCACGGGAATAATTAAATAGCCAGCTTTGCTGGCATTAAACAGTGTTACATGTACTTAGTGTACGAAACAACTTTAATCCAAATTTCGTTCGTTCAGTCTGACCATCCATTGTTTGACTCATCCTCCTACGAAGATGTGTTCAAGACTAGCCAAACTGAACGAAGCTTACGTCAATCTGCATCGTATCAGAAAAAAATCTGATGCCAAAGCCTGAAGAGATAGAGAATGTTAGAATGTTGCAAGTGACGGAAGACCTCATAGAAGAACTCTTCAGAGAAGAAATTCAAAAAGAAAAATAATGGACTGAGAAGTATAGACTTCAGAAGCAGCTGAGAGAACAGCAGCATTAGCAAGTGTGTGTGTGTGTGTGTGTGTGTGTGTCTGTGTGTGTGTGTGTGTGTGTGTGTGTGTTTGTTTAGGCTCTAATAAACGATAACAAAGAAAGAGTCAAAACAACATGCTTTTTTAAATTTAACAAATAATTTATTTCCCTGGAGAAAAAAATGGAAAAGAACATACATTTGTAAGAATCAAGTCCAAAATAATTTAAGAATAATACACGAATTAAATTAAAAAAAAGTCGTAGTAATGAAATGTTCTAATAGATTCAAGTTCGAATCCTGTTGGAAAATCCAAGATGGAAGACGATGACGTAGTTCGAGTCTTGTTAGAATATCCAAGATGGAAGATGACGTATGCTGAAGTCTGTTTTATATTTATCTATAGTTCCTTGTAGAATCACAAGATTTAACACTCCGGTGTTGGAAATCCGAAAACTATTTTGATAACCTTTGTCCAATAATTACTGATGAGCACATCACATGTTTCCAGATATTGGAATTAATCCTTTTAAATGTAAATTAAAATGAATTGAAGAATTGCTAACATGGAACTCAAAAACCTGGATACAACGAAAGAAAATGACTAAACGTAATTTGTAAAAAAAAAAACAGAACTTAGATATTTCACTAAAACAAAGAAAGATTATATCGTATTATATGCAGTTACGTAAAAATCTCCGAACTAAAAAATCACAAAGGGGGGAAAGAGCCACGTGATCGTTTATATCACATATTCCTAACATGACCCTGACGAGAACCAATCATTTCTATTGTAAGAATAAATGTTGTTTACCTCTTCACTAATCCCATCATGACTTTGACAACAACCAGTGATTTCTTAATAAAGATGAAACCTGTGTACGTGATAGTCACTAATCTTGAATCAAATTCAGGATATAAGTCAACATTACTTTACGTTCACCCAAGAAAAATTCGGTCAACTGCATTTCGAGAAAAAAAAACATCATCTCTAGTGAATAAATTTTCATTACAATAGCATGTAATATATATATATATATATATATATATATATATATATATATATATATATATATATATATATATATATATATATGGAAATATGTTGTCAACATGCACTTAAACACAACCGAACCGTATATACACGACACCACCTAGAAACTTCAGCAAAGAGAATTATTCAAATTAGGTATGCGTACTCAAGATAGAACTGATTAAGCATTTAAACGTCTGTAAGTTAAGAAAGACTATATGGAATTGTATGAAAACATACATAAACCAATCTCCATATAATCTTTCTTAACCTACAAACGTTTAAATGATACGATGTCTACGGTGAGGCAGTGTATAGTGATGTCTAGCACTGGGGCATCATGCCGCAGACATGTAGCATGATGTCTCACCCAGTCACATTATTCTGACACCAGCCCGACCAGTCCTAACACTAACCTCTTAATGCTGAGTGTCAAGCGAGGCAGCCGTTAGTATCATTTTTGTAAGTCTTTGGTATGACTCGGCCGGGGATCGAACTCACGACCTCCCGCTTCCACGGCATACACTCTAACCACTAGGCCACCGGAGCAGTGCCGGTCATTTCTGTAAACATTGGATCATGTGCTGTTTTGGTTTTAAAAAATTCAATTTTTTGGCTGAAATGCCGACAGAAAGTCTCCAAAGTAAGGTATTACATTTCCATAGCCTGATGCATAAACATTATATATTTTCAAAGCCATGCGTAGAATAATCCGCCATAAATGGAGTCGTTAAAACATTGGGGTGGTATCCTGTTTGTCCAAAATTAGTATTATTTTGAAT
Organism: Unio delphinus; assembly: GCA_029339505.1. Taxonomy (NCBI): domain Eukaryota; kingdom Metazoa; phylum Mollusca; class Bivalvia; order Unionida; family Unionidae; genus Unio; species Unio delphinus. The sequence goes on from JAQISU010000042.1 coordinate 14,690,014, forward strand.
AGAATATTCTGGTGACAGTTGCCGCTTTTCAATTGGTAAGCATAGCAGAATTTTATTTTCGTCAACTGAATTTGGTATTGGTTTTGCTCCAATATTCGTGACCTTAGATGCGCAGAATAGCCTGACAGAGGTGCAGCTCTTGTTAGTCCTTCAGGGGTGATAACTGAATTGTATGATTCCAAAGAATGGTTTTTTTCCAAATACTAAGCCAGGCATCACACACTGTTTTACACTTGGCTACTGTTCCATCCAATCTATCGGTTCTAGCAACTTAAGCACTCTTCTGAATCTTATTAAAATCATTGTCAGTTTGCCATTAAACCCCAAAATACTTATCCAAATTTGCAAACAACGTTTTGTCCATGTATTGATTTCGAGATCGCATGCACTATTTATTTGGCTACAATCAGAAATGATCACAATAATGGAAATTAAAGTTCTCATGTACTCTTATAAAAACATTATGTGCATCTTTAATGCCTATGAATTCAGTCACTGTAAATAAAAGCGCATTTTCCCATCCAAGCTGCTAACTGAAATCATCGAACTTTTTGGGGGGTGGGTGGGTGGGGGTGGGGATACTCTCTCCTGTTTCATCTTTACAGACCAGGTAGGGAGGCCTTCCTGCTTTATTGTTGTGTTTGTGCTATTTGTTCATATTTTCTATGTCACTTGAATGTTTGTATTTTTTGTTTTAAAAAAATTAAAGATTCATTATTTTAAAAATTAATTTTAAAGTGAATTTTTGTATTTATTTTTGTTTTGTTTTGTTTATTCCATATATGTTTATTCAATACATTCATCTTCTTCTAGTTAATGGTATTGTTTCCTCGTCTTTTCTTCCTCTGCTTTCATCTGTCTTTTATCTCTCTTTTTTCTCCGGTCTTTTCCTCTATTGTTTCTTTTGTTTGTACTTCCATCTTCTCATCTTGTAGCTTTTGTTCATTTTATTTCTTCTTGCAACATTTGTTACCTTTGATGCTTTAGGATTTCTCTCTCTTTAGCCTCTAATTCTGTAGCTCTTTGTGACTTCTCTGTGTGTTTTATTTGTTAGGTCTAGCAGCAGAGAGGATGAACCCTACAACGTTTTTAGACAAAATTTTGATTGAATCCTTAAAACGAGCCTTCCTACGATCTCATTTTAACCAAAAAAAATGTCTCAGGGGCAAACCCTACAACGTTTTCAGACAAAAAATTGATTGAAATTTTAACGAGCCTTCCCTACGAAATCTCATTTTAACTAAAAAAATGAAAACGAAGACTTTTACGATTTTTTAATTAATTTTGGTCGCAACTTGTTGTCATCCACCCTCTCTGCTGCTACAGGTTAACAAAAAATAATAAATGATTTTAACCGAATATTTGATCCAGTCCGATACGATATCGTGTCCGAGGATCATGCAAATTTATTGTTGCGAATCCGTACGGGGTTGACTGAGCATGACTAAAGAAGTTTTTAAATTGATTGAAGTCCATATCAGAACACCATGTCTGCCATATATTTCTAAGAGTATGAGTATCAACTCCGTTGAATACAGCAAGAATATTGCAGTTATCTCTGATGACTTTTGGAACCTGAGTGTAGCGTTGAGTGACATATATCACGTCAGTGTTTTTATGCCCGCCTCTGGAAAAGATCCTAGCAGGATTTTTTTGTTTATCTAACATTATATCGTCGTATACGACTAAATTGTTAATATCTCCACCAATATCATCAAAGCTCGGTGCTTCATCGATATCGGTTATAAACTCAATAATACCCTCTCCGGATTTTTCTACCGCGCTGTCGTTAAAATCTTTTAGCACTTCATAACATCGTTGATCATCTACGCTAGGGGCAATTAAATACAACTTATCCCACTTCATCCATCTCATTATTAAATTGAGTAACAATTGCGTTTTACCGGATCCAGATGGCCCGATTATAATCATCCGGAAAGAGTTTGGTAGCGCTGCATGATGCTTAACTGATTCTCTTGTTTTAGTCGCTGAAAAATCAATTATATCCATATCTCTATACATAAATTATGGATCTATATTGTGTGAAGTGTAAAACGCGTACTGGCACAGATGACGTGACAACGATTACAACCAGAAATAACCGATCAACGCTTTCTGGTAAATGCGTGCAATGTGGTACAAAGAAATTTAGATTTGTGTCTATGAGATCTGATTTTAAAAAAAACGAGGAGGTGATATCGCAGCCAAATTGGCAAAGCTCCCTGGAACCCCATGGGCAAAGTACCCCGGAGAAAAGCACCTTCCATGATATAGCTACTGTGGACCGGGAACCAGACTTGATATCAGACTCAATAATCAAAATCAACCCAACCCCGGTGAAGAACCAATAAACGCCATTGATAAGGCCTGTCACCTTCATGATGTTGCTTATAAAAGCAGCAATCTGCAAAACAGGCATCTCGCGGATGTGAAATTAATTCATGCGTTAAATGCTATTCCTGATAAATCCTTCAAAGAAAAATTGGCTTCCTTTTTAATAAAATCGGCTATGAAAAGTAAATTGATGTTAGGTGCCGGTAATTAATAATATGGAATCAATTTATTATTCCCCAGGAGGATACTGGAGGGGTAAATCAGCAGTCCATAAACTCGCTAGCGCTGCAAAAGTGAAAAAAAACCACTGCGGCTAATTGGTTATCCAAACAGGCACTATGGCAAATTTATCTACCACCGCCTAAACGAGTTAATTTCTCGCATTTTGATGTGACCGCTCCTAATGAAGTTCATCAGGCTGATATATTATTTCTGCCACATGATCGTGGTTACAAATACGCTTTAACCGTAGTTGATATTGCAAGTCGATACAAAGAAGCAGAACCGTTAAAAACAAAATCAGCCACTGAAGTCGCTTCTGCATTTGAAAGGATTTATCGACGAGGTCCTCTGCACTGGCCAAATCTATTGCAGGTTGATCCTGGCAAGGAATTTCAGGGTGCAGTGTTATCTACAATGAAACATCATAATGTCACCATACGACGAGGGCATACTGCGCTACATCGCGATCAGGCCATTGTAGAACGATTTAATCGGACGATTGCTTAGCGGTTATTTGGATATCAATACGCAAAAGAATTCATCCAAGAAAAAAGATCCCGTGAATGGGTTAAAAGATTACCATCTGTGATTACTGCACTGAATAACGAGATTACTAGAACAATCAACATGAAACCTATCAACGCGATTAAAAAGAAGTCAATACCTGAAAAACCACAAAAAGATTTCAAAGAACCAATTCTTGGTAGTAATGTCATTGTGAGGTACTTATACGAACCAGGAGAGCTTGAAGGGGGTAGAAAAAGGGCTACTGATCCTATTTGGAGTGTTACTGCACACAAGATATCTAGTATAACACGATCTACGGGTAGACCTCCAGTCTATAAACTGGATTCAATTGCCCCTCAGCGGAGTTTTACTAGACAACAACTACAGGTAATTCCCGAGGATACTCAATTGCCACCGCATGGTCTTGACTAGCACCGTTGCGTCTATTGCACTCAAGACAAGTCAACATCACATTGTTTCTGACATGACCGAGACTGTTATTTTTTCTGTCTACGGTAAATTGGCGAGGATCTTTATCCGAATACTGCCAACGCATTATACAATTGCAACTCGCGCAGTGATTATTCTGTTGTTTCCTCAAAGTGATTATTAATTCAGCATCAATATCAAATTCTCGTTGTTTTTTTTTTGTCCTGTTGTTTGTAACCGGAGATTTTTTTTATTAATGATGCTAACATCAATATCATTTATTGTGGTGTCATCATCGTCACCAATGATTTCATCATCGAAAACAACACTTCGAAGTTGATTTATTTTTCGTACTCTGGATACTGCGAGATAGACTAAATTCGACCATTCGATGTGATTATCCACCATCCAAACAATTGTATCCGATATAGTCAATCCCTGTGAAGAGTGTATTGTTGCTGCGTATCCTAGCGTCCACGGGGATTTATTAGCACGCAATGCATTTTCGACGACGCTGATATCAACCAGCACAATATCATTTAATACGAGAATTTGTTTTTCACTCTGTCCTGGAATATCAACTTCAATGTTCTGTTTTCGTGTATCCGATGGCCTATAACAAAGGGGTACTGGAAGCGTTGCAAATTTTTCTTTATGCAATTCAAATAACTTCATCTGAAGTGTGTCCATGACTATTTTTCTACTTGCAATTATCAAATCATTTGGTCTCTATGTTTCCCAGAAATCATTCATTGGAGTTTCTGAAATCACTTCACGCGCTATTTCGCATTGGATTCTATCCGGTTGTAATCTAATTAGCGCTTTGAATTCTCGTAATCGTTCATCAAGTGATCTATAATCAGTGGTAATTTCTTCATAATAGTCTACAAAACCCCTTAGCCATTCATGTGGAGATGCACCGACAAATGGTGGTGGTTGGCCGTGATCACCGCACATGACGACTTTTGTGTTTTTGTTTAACAACCACTCGAGAAATGTTTGTAATACATCTAATGACACTGTGCATATTTCATCCCAGATTATGATTTCAGGAATGAATTTATCACCCATACGCTCAGGAGTCCATTTGTCACCCTTCCATCGAAAGAAACTATGGTAAGTACAGGCATTTGCCCCTCGCTGTATCATCTCTCTGGCGAGTCTGTGAGTCGGTGTTAGTACAATCATGGTTGACCGACGAAATAATTCAATTGCACGAGTTGTCTTTCCTGACCCACCACAACCGTTTAAATAAACTGTCTTGTATCTACATACTGGATCAGATACCGGTGGTGCATTAGAAAATTCTGATTGAATTTCAATACGGTTACAACAAAGATATTTATCATCCATGGCAACGTCTGCGGATTCACAATACTCATGTAGCATCTCCTTTTTAAATCGCCAACGCCCCCAATTTTCTTCGGGATCTGTGAATTTAGCTACAGCTGATTTGTACTTATTGTGTATATACATCGAATCAGTGGCCACTCTAACCGCGGTATTAGGAAATCTATTTATCATCGAAAATAGATTAATAGAAGCATAGGCTAGCATTGAACTTCTCAAATGTGTATACTGGGAATTATATCCATCACAGTAGGTAACAACCGTACCCATTTTCTCACCACTGGATAGAAAAGCATCCTTACGGGATACAAGTTTTCCCTGTTTCATTAAATCCGTTACAATAAAATCGTATTCAGCGATATCTATGATCAACCGCGAAGAATATTTTGCATTGTCGTATCGTCCACCCTGGGTAAATTTACCGATTATTCTTCGTCCAAAATCTTTTGCTTGTTCTTTTTTAATTTCAAATAACTTCTTAGACCGATTCATGATTTGTTCTTCATTGAAATCAGGGAATTGTTTTCGCTGTTCGCTGATTATTCTATCTAGATCGGGTTGTGGTAGCCAAATTTCTTTCTGAGCTCGATAGCATATAATAGCCTCGGAAACAATCAACGATATTAGCATACCACAATCAATCATATATCTCAATAGCACTATTGGCATCCAGTGTTTTTCAGATAGGTGTTTACCGAGCCAAACATAACTACACGGATGTAACCCTGTAGCGAATTCGAATGATATCACACGAGCGAATCCGGTTAAATCAAAATCAGGCAATGGTCCATTAATCGCAACACGAGTCATTTCATGCGTGGGGTGTCCAAATCGTTTGAAGTACTCAGCACATTCCCCATATCCGAGAAAACTTCCAGGATAACACGCGGATATATCAATTGAAATCATACCATCACGTGAGTATTTCGTATTCCACAGTCCTCCATGACCAAATTTCGACGCAACTCAATTTAACATCCTCGAGAAAATCACTTCGTGTTGGACGCCATGAGTTTTTTTCTCTTGCGAAGTGAGCTATCACTGATGGAATAGTAAAACTATCCGTGAGTAGTTTTTCATGAAAACTCTCCGGTGAAAAATCACTAGCGATTTTTCTCATTCTGTTATCTAATTCTTCAACGCGATATAATTCGCCATTTGGTCTTACAAATTGATCAAATCCTATTTCGGGATCTTCATCACTTCTAAGTAACCACACTGACACAGGATCATCTTTACACAACGCACGAATAGCATCGAATAATTTCTCTTCATAGAAAACATCCCCGACGAACTCCTTAGGGATATATTTCATGGTTCGTTCTCGTGGAAATACTGTTACCGCAGGTGTCCACGCGTGTTTGTTATGATCAATAATCTGTATTGGCGCTCCATTTTTGTTATATTTCGGTTCGTATAAAACCTCTCCGGTTATCGTCATAACGGTTATTGGGAATCGTAATGATGTTTCTAATTTAGCTATATCAGAAATCTTTGCACCATGCTGTTTCACTGTCAGTTCCCATTCGGTTATTTTCCTACGTCGCAGATCAGTTAGTTTATTTCCTCGGGATGCATTTGTGAAGTGTTCCATTACCCGTGTTGCCACGCAATTCAGTGAACTAGAATATTTCATAGGAGCTAGTTTTGCGATATCGGGTTTATCATTTAACGGATATATCCCATAAACCATTGCTGTTACGGGGTAAGATCTTTCGTAGTATGGTTTGTCAATGCCGGTTAGAATTCCTGGTTTGGAATCTCTACTCACAATGACAGCTTTTTTATCCTTGAGAATTGGTTCAAATTTATCCCTAATAATCCATTTGCCATCGACTTCAATAATGAATTTGATTCGGAAAAAATACTTTTTTTCCCCAACACGTGAAATTATCACTGCTGCTTTTTCATCATTCATGGTAGCATCAGCAACACCATCAATTCGAAATGTTGACCAACAATAAGATGCTCCATCACGCTTGAATTCATTAAAACAGTCTCTGATTTTACTAATCATGGCTTTATCAAGAATTGTATTCTTTGGTGTATTAGAAACTATATCGAGATTGAATTGAGCATCTTTCCAGGGTAATCTCTTGGACGTTTTTTTTGGTTTATCGAGATTAAATTTAGGATTAATTTTTAATAATCTCTTAAACTCTTTCATGTTTCCGTCTCTTGGACAGTTTTTTGGTTTATCGAGATTAAATTTAGGATTAATCTTCAATAATCTCTGAAACTCTTTCATGTTTCCGTCTATTGGACGCTTTTTTGGTTTATCGAGATTAAATTTAGGATTAATTTTCAATAATCTTTTAAACTCCTTATCAGCATTGAATTCAGCATTTTTCGAAGGCGTTCTCCTTAATTCCCTCATGCTATAATTAAAACAAGCATTTAAATGAAGAATTTATATATAATGAATCACTGCAAGTGGCTTATGATTGGATCAGTAACCCCGTGTAACAAATCATGCAGAAATGAGTTTTGTGGGTATCATATGCAAAGCTTTCGACGTGGAAGCCTTGGCCCGTTACCCTGCATACGATGTGGGGTTGGGGTCAGGGGAAAATCTCAGTTGTGTTTGAATTGCGGTGGAAAGCGATACAGGGAGTTGAAGCGTTATTATAATAAAAGAATAAAAAATGGACAATCAATCAGAAATTATGACCCTGAAAAAGTCCCTGACACTGACAACGTCCCTGACAAAATCATAAGAACTCCTCAAGATTACATCGAAAGATTCTCCAGTGATGTAATCATTAAACCAAACAATGAATTAGACAAATAGTATTTAGTATACGAATGAACCAAGAATTCAGACCACACCCTGTGATCACAAATTATGAAGCATCTAGTGATGGTGTTGTAAGAAACCGCAGACTGAAGAAACCAGTTGGTGATGTGAATAATCATGGATATTTGAGGTTTGGCGCTGGAAAGAAGAAATATCTCAATCATCGTTTCGTATTTGAATGTTTTAATGGATTGATCGAGGATGATTCTGTCATTGATCACATTGATTCTAATCCAATGAACAATTTTTTATCAAATTTACGAGTTGTTACACAGAGTGAAAATAATTCATCTGGAAAGACTGGAAAATGCAAAACGGTTGGGAAGAGACCTGTGAAATCTTTGAATACGATAACTAACGAAGAAAAAATATTTCAATCAATAACCAGCGCCGGTAGGCATTTCGATATTTGTTCACCCTCAGTACGATTTGTTGCAGAGGGGATTTATCGATCGGCTATTTCAAAAAAGACGGGACAAAAAGTTCAATTTAGTTATGTCTAATGCGTCATATTTTTCATTTAGAAATATATCATTATTATAGAATAATGAATTCTGAAAACACGAATAGCATTTTATCCGAGATTTCAAAATTGAAAAGTTGGGATATTGAACTATAAGATGGGTTAAATCCTGATCAAATCATGTCTGATTTTCAGGATATAGAATACAGAGTTAGCACTAACAAGTATATGCTACCAAAGAAGTATGCGCTCATCAAGAGAATTCAGAATTCTATTCGGGACTCTCTCGCATTTTCCAGTGACGTAAGTGTGTTCGCTCCGTTGTATACCATCGTAGAACGAATACGAAAAGAATTGGGGTACGAATACGAATTGAAAAAGGAGGTTAATTCTAAAATTAGAAACCTACGGGCGTTAATTCAAGAAAATGAACAATTTTGATTGACCGACCATTTATCATTATTTGATTGACCGACTATTTATCATTATTTGATTGCCCGACCATTAATCATTTTTTTTATCCGACCCTCAAGGGATGTCAGAAATCGATGGATGATCAATGGAAAAGTGTGGAAACTATCAGTATTAATTATTTTATATACAATTATGATACTTTCCACATCAATGATAGAGCTGTTAAAACACTTCCATGGTGGTATCAAAAATCATCCGACATGTCAAAAAAGTGTGGAAACTATCAGTATTAATTATTTTATATACAATTATGATACTTTCCACATCAATGATAGAGCTGTTAAAACACTTCCATGGTGGTATCAAAAATCATCCGACATGTCAAAAAAGTGTGGAAACTATCAGTATCAATTATTTTATATACAATTATGATACTTTCCACATCAATGATAGAGCTGTTAAAACACTTCCATGGTGGTATCAAAAATCATCCGACATGTCAAAAAAGTGAGGAAACTATCAGTATTAATTATTTTATATACAATTATGATACTTTCCTCATCATTGATAGAGCTGTTAAAACAATCAAATAACACTTCCATGACCATCCGATGGTGTTAGGTCGGGATTGAAAAATTGTTTTACAATTGAAAAATTGTTTCTGATTTCAAATAATGATCAATGAAGCATTAACAACCCGATTGGCTCGTGAACGATTAGATGCAATTAAGAGATTTGTACCATTTCGTGACTCTGTACGGAATAAACTACAACAACGACAGAGTCTTCAGACTGATTTTGCTGCGGGATCTGAAGAATTGTTTAAACCAGTAACAACAGCAACGAAGGAGATAGAGCGTGCTATACTGGGAGATGATCCTGACGGTAAAAGAAAAGAAGAGGGTCTTATTCCTGTGTTAGAAAAAATAGCAAAAAGAACTAAACAAACAAAAAAATCCTTGCAATCACTTCCTCAGGATATATCAACCGCTTCGAAACGAAAATTTAAAGGATTTCAGGAAGAACTAGTTAGTGGACTACCTAAATCAATTATATTTACCGAGAGCGCTAAACAACAAATTCTCAACGAGGATATAGACAATTTAGGTGAATTCGCTGCTAACAGCTATGATTCACAAGAGAAGTTTTTTCACGGACAATTATTCGGATTATAGAATGTCACATAATGAATGGGCTGATATAGTGTATGAAATAAATACTGGGGGTTTAGATAGAAGGATGAAGGAATACAGAGACTTCAAGAGAAAATTTCAACTCCAAATAAGACAGCCATACGATGAGAAGAAATTTCTGGGGAGTGGTCTAGTTGGAAACGCTAACGTTTCATGTCCTGGTAGTGTTCTCAGTGATATATCACGATTAGAGGTTCTTGTAGGAGGGTTCCGAGCCGGAAATAACTCACCGGAAATAATTAATGAAGCAGCTGATATCTGTAGACGATTATTTCAGGGTGGTATCATGGATATCAGCACATATCGAGATTTCATTGGCGAGTTAGTGGAAAGTGGGTATCATAGTGACTGAATTGAAAAATCTGATGACGAAGTCATTCGATTAGATAAATAACAATTGAAAAATTGTTTCTGATTTAAAATAATGATCATACACTACAATCATGATAAACCAACCCTCGTCTATGTAGTTAATTCACGGTTTCCAGTTTATAGAGCATACTACGGAGATGGTTTAGGTAATACCATTGCAGGGTTATTTGCGAGAATGGCTCCAAAAGTGATGCCGTTAGCTAAACAATTATCAATGAAAGCCATTGATGTTATTCGTGATAAGGGTATTGGTGCTGTTGGAGATCTTGCTGGAAAAGCGTTTTCAGCCGCGAAGAATAAAATAACATCATTAGTGAGACGAAAAAAGAAACCGGTACCATTGCCATCTACAGCAGAAATGCCTGCAAGTGTTAGTAAAATAATAAATAACGCAGTAGATGAAAAACTAGCATCATTGGTGACTCCCTTGATAAATCAAGGGGACCAAAATAACATTATAGCAAACATGATAGCGGGAAGTGGCTTTAAAAAACCACGACGATGAAATGGAAAATCGCGATTTAGACTCTGATAAATAGAATAAAATGTTCAAAAGGTCACCTGATCCAGCGTTTGATATGGATGCCCCAGTTGGCAAGAATGATTCTGTACGCGATTTTCAATTTTATTCTTATCATGCAATACAACCCGATCTCCGATCGCGAATTGAACTTCAAGTTCATGATACCAGTAAATACTTTTTGCCGTGTGAAGCATTTATTGAAGTAGAAGGAAAACTTGTAACAAATGATGCTGCTCATGATGATCCATCATATGACAATAACCCAACTATCAAAGTTGGCTTTGTCAATAACGGTATTATGGCGTTATTTGAAAGCGCTAAATATCTCATTGATGGAAAAGAAATTGAATCCATTGATCGTGATGTTGATGTGGCCACAACAATCATAGGGTTAGCGAGATATTCTGATGATTATACAAGATCAGCTGGTCCATCTATGATGTTTTCTAAGGATATTACTGATCACCCTGAACACAACCAGTATTCTAGAGTCAAGGCAACACAAGCTACCGCAGTTGATCCAGCACCAGCCGGATATACAAGACCAGCTGGTACTTTTGATGTCATAAATAATATTACTAACTACAACCTAGGGTTTGCAACACGCGTATTAACGTTGCATGGACAGAGTCGACAATTTTCATGTGCGATCCCACTGCATCATATATTTGGATTCTGTAGAAATGTCCGAAAAGTTATTTATGGAGCGAAGCATACAGTAGCACTCGTGAGAAAGGGTACTGATAATGATGCAATCTGGCGTGATGTTGGTGCTGCTGATGGTAAAGTCATTTTATCAAAACTAGCATTATGGATGCCAGTGTTAACTCCATCAATCACAGAAGAACAACGACTACTATCATTTATGGATCAAGGAGGAAAGTCGTTGTTGAGTTGGTTATCAGTGACCACGGATATCAAACAGGATAATGTTGATGATATATTCACATGGCACCTGGCATCAAAACAAGGTGTTTCAGCTCCACGTCATATATTTATTGCGTTACAGAATACTGTGCGAGTTGGTAATCAAGAACGAAGCCATATGATATTTGATCAGTTAGGTGTTAGAGAAGTCTCGCTGAGAATAAACGGCCAACAGGAACCATCTGAGGATGTACAACTCGATTACACTCACAACCATATTGCACGTGTCTATCATAACCTATTGTCGTTTATGGCACGCGATCAAAATGTGGATACTGGTTTGCAAATATCACAATTGGATTTTAAAAGCCTCTATCCGATTTATTACTTTTCACTGGAACATCTCGATTTGATGAGACAATCTGTCGTTGATATACACTTTAGAGCCCGTGTAACCCGTCCTGGTGGTATTGCTAATTACAGAGCGGTTGCTGTCATTCTCAGTGATAAATCAATGCTACTTGAAGGTGTTGGTGGAAGAATGAGAGTGGTAGATGCACCAGTGGAAAACATGTAAACGATTTAGAATCAATCAATTATGTATAATGTCATATAGTGCTATTAGTGTTGCGTTAACTCCTGGTCAAATCAAAAAATTGCAATCGGAATCAGCTAAAAAATGTGGAACCACAATCACGTTGAAACCCAACCAAATGACTGGTGGTGCAAATAAACTATCGCTGACAACTCGTCAGGTGAAACATTTCAATGATGCACTAGTAGCAAAAAAGGGTGTTCAGATTACTCTCTCTGCGGCTGCTATCAAAAATATGATTAAAACAGGCGGTATATTTCCGTTGTTATCTGCGATTCCAGCATTGATTGCAGCAGCAGCCCCAGCGGTGGCTAAAGCGGCAGCGTTAGGAGCCATTGGTACTGCAGCCGGAATGGCACTAAAGAAGGCAACTGGGAAAGGATATAAAAAAAGGGAAAGGGTCTAAGACTACCAGGAACCCCGTATTCGTGGTACAGCGGAAAGGGTCTAAGACTAGGACCGGTTTATTAATTGGAGAGTCTATGATGGTTCCCATGTCCAATTTTGATTTACTCGATGCTGCTAAGAAACTCGCGATTAAAAACTTCAGAGGTGTCTTTATGAAAGATCAATTACCACATCAACCAAACAGCGTTGAAACCGGAATCATTAATTTAGATAACAGCACCGGACCCGGAACTCACTGGGTTGCATACGCTATTGATCCACGTGGGATTGTCTATTTTGATTCATATGGATTAGCCCCACCAAAAGAGTTTATGCGTTATATAAAAACCCTTCCAATGAAGACTTGGTATTCTACGCTACCAACACAACAAATGAATGACCCACCAATATGTGGCAGCGAAGTATTAAATGTCCTTAACGCTATTTCTAACTCCTTGAGTAACCCAAGCGGAAAACCACCACATGTTGTCGTGAATGAATACACTAGTAATCGCTGGAGAAAATCGAAGATTTTTCAACGAAGTCGTCAAAAACGATTTTAGAGAGAGAAAGAGTTTTACAATAACATGATTGATAATTGGGGGAGATCTTTGAAACCCAAACCCGATGACACTGCAACCGGTGATGTAAAAAAACTAATCAAAGATGAAATAGCTGAGACGTTAAATTTAGCAAGTGTTGACCCGAACGAAATAGTTGTATTTCAAGACAAGCAGGGTAAATTGAAAAGCAGTGATGTGTCATTGAATGACATTTTGATACGGCAGCGCGACGCCGCTGAAAACTCTATTGCGCTGTATTCCAACGACGGACGACTTAAACCAGGCGCACTTGTGTCTACGATCACCGACGCGATTGCCGCCCACGACAACAAGATTGCCGCCCAAGACAGCATGATTACCACCCAAGACAACAAGATTACCGCACACGGCCGTGAGCTGGAGGATTATATACGAGGTTATAGTACTTTTCGCAAAAATGTCGTACATAAATTCTTTGGAACCCCGCTTGTGGTTGGCATGACTCTCGCTGAAATTAAAAACTATCTATCGCTATTCTTTTTTAACAAGGACGCGGGAAGGATGATGAATGAAAATGAAATCAAGGCAAATTATCTCGAGATTTCTAAACTAATAGAAGATCAAAAACCCACTAGCGACGTCATTGTTAAGTTTTTTGGAACCCCGCTTGTGGCAGGCATGACTCTCGCTGAAATCAGAGAGTTTATCGGCAAGCACACTCACAATGCCTACATCGCTAATAGTTTCTTTGGTGTCCCGGCTACATCTACGATGACTCTCAAAGATATTAATATGTTTATGGTGAGACAAACAACACTTAATACCATCGTGGATAGATTTTTGGGGAGAACACCTGTTTCTGAAACCACATCGTTGACAGGTCCAGCCCTCGCTGAAATTAAAGCGGTTATCGATAAAGTAAAAACTCCACATAGTGTAAGCGTCAATAACATCGTGTACACGGTTGATAGTGGGACTTTTGATTGGATCCGAGGAAACAGAAATTATCTTTATGTTGGCAACAAATATACTGGTGCACCAGGTTGCTACCGACTTACAATAATACATCACCGTAAATTTGATTTGGAATTCAGCAGCACAGGTATCCGCGGTGTTAACACGCTGACATATATATTAGATAAAGTACCAAAACCTCCACCTGCTATACCAATCTCATTTCCGATTGTTATAACCAATTCCGACGAGTATGTGATTAGGGAGTCACTACCCTGGATAATAGAATTTGTATCCGGTGTCCCCTCATCAGATCCTAAAACCGATTCGTTGGTGGGATAAATGAAAACACTAGCTGATTTAAAATAACAACAGTGATTCCATCATCGTCGTAATATCGATTCGACACCGTGAAAGAGTTTTCCGCGAATTTGAAATTACTTTCCGCGAACTTGAAAACACAATTGAAAACGCTAGCGTTTTTAAAATAACAATGATTTCATCAACTCAATGTCGCTATGATCAGGTCAGAGAATTTCAAAATAGACTCACAACCCTCACTGAGGAGTATCAAATAAAAATAAAAAAATACCGACGAAGAATCACCGCAATTGATATTACTATGTACTCGGTGTCAGGCGTTCTCGCTGGCGCCGGAATAATACTTGCATCGGTTACAATGATTGCCCCGGTCGTAGTTCCAATTTGCATTTCTGCGGTGGCTACAATCGGGGGTATATCAACCGGGATAGCAAAAAAGATATCATCATGCAGCCAGAGTAAACTGCAGAATTACTTAATTCAATTTCATATTGCATCAACCGCATATTCGCAGTTATCCCTGATGATATCGTCGTCACTCGATAATACAATTATATCAGATAGTGAATTCTCAGCGATGGTCGGTATTTTTGATTCAGCGATATCGAAATTAGAGCGACAACATGAATATAATAACAATGACAACACCGATGGAATTGGAAAACACGAACCCAAAAACCAAAATGATCTCAATAATCTCAACCATACCAAATTGTGAGTTCTCAGTGATGGTCAGTATTTATGATTCCGCGGTGTCAAAATTAGAGCGACAACAACAGTATAGCAACGATGACAACACCGATGGAATTACTTCAACGAGTAGTGGAGAACACGAACCCAGTACAAACAAGCATGATATCAATAACATCAACGGAACCCGAGTTTAGTGTGAATTTCCCTAGCCCAGTCCCCGTGAAGGAGATAGCGCTAGCAAAATTACGAGTGTATCACAGTTGGCCTAATATCAGATCAAAATCATTTGGTGGTCAACAACCCAATAGTTCTTTAGTGTTTGCGAATAAAAATAAAGATGACGGGACTCCAGACTGGAAAGTTGTTTCGATACCAACAGGGTCATACCAAATCGAACAAATCAATAATGAATTCGCGCGTAGAATAAAATCGATTACTGGAGTAGAGTCAAAAATCGCTATAACAGTTCATGAGCCGACACTATCATCCGCAATTGAGATAAGCACAGAAGGATACGTCGTAGATATCTATCAAAGTTCTATTAGAACCGTACTAGGATGGCCTGAATTACCACCGGAAAAATCCACCACCGACTTAACCACGGACGTAGAATCATATCATGAAATCAATCCCAGTTATCGAGATAATTTATCTGATATAAGAAAAGGAAGAATCGGCGATAGATTTATATTCACCAACAAAGACACATTGCAATGGGATTTTATCATTAAAAGAACAACCGACTCATCTGTTACTATTTCATTTACGCTAACTGACGTCCGTGGTTATTTTAATGAGATTAAACAATTATATGAAACACAACTAGAACAACTACGGAAAACAAAATCGCAAAAACACGTTGAAATAATAAATCAACTTATATCCGACATGGAATATATCTATGAACTAATTATTCAAACAATAATTAATGACAACAGCGACAATGAACAACGATTCCTAACCGATTACAATATCACAGAAGACAATCTGCGTAATTTCAAGTTTCCGAAATACAACGCTGATGAATTAGCAAGAATTGTTAAAACCGATATCAAAGCGCTACAAAAATCAGATTCAACTGTCCTCCTCAGGTATAATAATGACCCAGACGGTGGCGGCAGGCATATTGCTCCTGAAAATGTGAATATTTCAACGGTGATTGCGCTTAATTTAGTATGTGATGTAATTGAAGGAAGCTATCAAATTAATCTAGAACAATCAAATCAAGCTCAGCAGGGATATATTCTTTATTCATTTGCACCAACAGCTCCTCCAGGATTCCTAATTATTGAAAACCCAATTAATCCTGTCTACATGCGATGCCATAATAATTCGTTAACGAGAATTAATTTCCGACTCACCGACCAGTCAAATAATCTGATTGATTTACAAGAAGAGGTGTTAGCGATTAGTTTGTTTGTAAAGTCCTAAAGACTTGATCAAATATTCGGTTAAAATCATTTCTTATTTTTTGTTAACCCAGAACTGAAAGTTCTAGCAGCAGAGAGGGTGGATGACAACAAGTTGCGACCAAAATTAATTAAAAAATCGTAAAAGTCTCCGTTTTCATTTTTTTAGTTAAAATGAGATTTCGTAGGGAAGGCTCGTTAAGATTTCAATCAATTTTTTGTCTAAAAACGTTGTAGGGTTTGCCCCTGAGACATTTTTTTTGGTTAAAATGAGATCGTATGAAGGCTCGTTTTAAGGATTCAATCAAAATTTTGTCTAAAAACGTTGTAGGGTTCACCCTCTCTGCTGCTGGTCTTCATTTCCATTTTGGATTTGTTCTTCTCTTGATTTCTGATCTATTGTTACTTGTGTTGTCTCATTGTCTGTTAGCCATTTCCTGTGTTTTTTCTTGCAGCATTTGTATTATTTGTTTCTTTCAGATTTCTCTCTTTGCAACCTCTATTTCGTTTTCTTTCTCCAAAGGTTCTCTGTGTATTCTAATTATTGGGTCTTCATTTTTATTTTGGTTTTGTTCGTCTCTTGATTTTTGCTCTGTTGCTACTTCCATTTGTGGAGTTTTCATTTCTAACCGTTGTCTTTATTGCTATTGTTGTTGTTCCTCCTCTTGTAATTCTAGATGTATCGTGCATTTCGATATTGTATGCCCTGTGTTGCCACATATACTACATTTTCGACGATATATGCTGCCCTTGTACCATGTATGTACTAAAAATCCATATAAGTAGAATGCATTTTTGATTCCTTTGAGTTTGGTTTTCTCAATTTCCAATATCCGTGTGCCATTATAGATGGTTGTGTTTGGGATATTCTCTAGTCTATGTGACATTACCTTTTTAAGTCCTAACTTTGCTTCAAATTTTTCGACTATGGCCTCTATTGGTATTTCCATTGGGGTATCTGTAATATGTAGGTCCCCGGTTTGTTGTTGTTATTTTCCTAAGTATCGGTGTCGGTTCTTTTACGTTGATCCTATGCTCTCCGACATTCATTTCTCCGTAAGGAAGCATTGGTTTTATTCCTTTGGGCCTTATATTGTATCCCTTTAACTTTTTGGATTTATGGAATATAAATTCCTTGTGTATATTTCATTCATCAATTTCAAGGAAATCACGACTTTTGTGGTTCCTGTTAACTCCGCTCTCGGCATCATCGTCATCGACATACCCTGCTCCTGGATTCCTTTCTTGTACTCCCATTTTATGTAACTTTCTTCCTCTATTTCCACTCTGTTCAGCCTGAAGAATTTTTCCAGCTCACGTATCTGTTTCGTGCTTGCCGCCATTTTTCTCGTGTCTATTGTGTATGCTCACTCCTTTATTTCCAGGTTATTCCTTCCAACTTTTTCTCTTCTTTTTAGTCTTGTTTTTGTTCCGTGTTTGTATTTATGATTCTTACTTGTTCAATTGACATACATTCCACATTTGTATTTCAGTGTTCAAATTTCTCAGTGTCATCGTCTGTTTTGTAAGGGCCATTTTTATTTATTTATTTATTTTTGGTGAAGGGCTCTCTTATTTGATCTTTGCAGACCAGGCCCTTCCTGCTTTCATTATGTGTTTGTGCTATTTACATATAAAATATTTATATGTATTTCCATAATATTTTTTTCTTCCAGGAATTTTATTAATAATTAAAAAAATTTATTTATTAATATCCCCACCCCAGGAATTTTATTCAATAAGCAGCAGAGGGGGTGAACAGACCAACTTTGTAGGCGTCAACGAGGCTTCCTTCTCGTTAATATTTAATAGAAAGGTCTTTTTGACAAACTGAGGCTTCCTTGTAAATATTTAATAGAAAGGTCTTTTTGGTTCCTTGTAAGGGTCCATTTGGCAAAGGAAAAGACGCCATTGTCGTTGGAAATCACCCCCTCTGCTGCTATGGATAACAATTCTTTTACGATGAAAATCGCTACGATGAAAGTCCTTAGGATTTTACAAACAGACTAATTTGTAGAACCTCACCTCGTAAATCAATTAGATTATTAGACTGGTCAATGAGTCTGAAATTAATTCTCGTTAGCGAATTATTATGACATCTCATATAGACTGGATTAGTTGGATCCTCAATAATTAGAAATCCTGGAGGAGCTGTTGGGGCAAATGAATATAGAATATATCCCTGCTGAGCTTGATTTGATCGCTCGAGATTTATTTGATAGCTTCCTTCGATAACATCACATACTAAATTCAATGCAATCACCGAGGATATATTCACATTTTGAGGAGCGATATGCCTGCCGCCTCCGTCTGGGTCATTATTATGTTTGAGGATTGTTGTTTGTTGTTCTGTTTTTTTTTTCATGGATTTTTTTTTAAACCTTCATCGGTTGCATCATTGAGAGATTTTTGTAGTTCTGAGATATTATATCCGTGTAGTTTGAGCGTGGGAATATCTTCTACACGTATATTATATACTGTCGCAAACTCCGTTCTCGTTTTAGGATTACTGTCATTTAATACCTCTTGTATAATTTGCGAATGAAATGTTTCCATGTCATTGATGATTTTGTTACATGTTTCTACAGCGCTGATAAATCCATCTCGGGTGAGAGTGCCGGATTTAAGGGATATTAACAACAGCGAAATATCGTTATTGAACGCTGTGAAATTTTCAGTGGTTTTATCCCGTCGAATAAAGTAGCATCTTCTATTAGCGGGATATTCTATTATTTCAATAAAAAAAATTCAATCTACTGTAACCGCTATAGCTTTTTACTGGATTATCGGGTTTTATCCTGTCGGTGATGTAATCAGATTTTTGTGGTTCAGGTGGTTCAGGTGGTATGTTAACTTGTCGAGGTGGGATTTCAGGCCACCCCAGTATTGTTCTTATAGAACTCTGATAGATATCTACAATATAACTAGGTGAGTTTATCTCGATCGCGGATGATAACGTCGGCTCATGAACCGTTATAGCGATTTTCGATTCTGTTCCAGTAATGGATTTTATTTTACGCTTGAATTCAGCATTGCTTTGTTCGATTTGGTATGACCCAGAT
Organism: Unio delphinus; assembly: GCA_029339505.1. NCBI lineage: Eukaryota > Metazoa > Mollusca > Bivalvia > Unionida > Unionidae > Unio > Unio delphinus. The sequence goes on from JAQISU010000042.1 coordinate 14,709,448, forward strand.
GGCAGCGAAACAACGTTCCAGTCTGGAGTCCCGTCTTTATTCTTATTCGCAAATACCAAGGAATTATTCGGTTGTTGACCGCCAAATGCTACCGACCTAATATTAGGCCAACTGTGATACACTCGTAGTTTTGCTAGCGCTATCTCCTTCACGGGAATCGGAATATGGAAATTCACACTGAATTCAGGATTGGTTGATGTTATTGAGATCATGCTGGTTTGTACTGGGTTTGTGTTCTCCACTAGTTGTTGAAGTAGTTCCTGCGGTGTTGTCATTGTTATTATATTCATGTTGTATTTCTAATTTTGATATCGCGGAATCATAAATACTTACCATCGCTGAGAACCCACTATCGAATATAAATGTATCATCGAGTGACGACGATATCATCGAGGATACTTGCGAGTACGCGTTTAATACAACATGAAATTGAATTATGTAGTCTTGTAGTTTGCGTTGGCTGCATGATGATATTTTTTTTTTGTTATTATCGAAATTATTCCTGTGATTGTTGTCGCAGCGGATATACAAATTGGAACAGCTATCGGAGCAATCATTGTCACCGAGGAGAGTATAATTCCGGCTCCAGTGATTACACCACTCACCGAGTACACGATAACATCAACTGCGGTAATTCTTCGTCGGTATTTTTTTTTATTTTTACTTGATACTTCTCAGTGAGTGTTTTGAGTTTGAGTTTAGTCTGAAACTCTCTCTCCTGATCATAGCGATATTGAGATACCGAAGGTACCGTTGATGACGACATTTTATTTCCAAATCAGTTTACGATTTCAATTTAGTTATTTACTTAAATGCGCTACAAATTCCATATACCATGATACTGAAACCCTAGCCAAATTCTTATCAGTTGTATCCTTATCGATGATCGTTGATATCGTATTATTGACCCCAGATGAACTCGACGATGATATATTAAATTGAATTGGTGTTACTAGTGTTAATCGATAAATACCTTTAACGGTTGCAGTGATACTTAGTATATTTATTGTCTGTAGGAGTCCACGCAAATGATCCGTGTTCGATCGTGTATACTACGTTGTTGGTTATCTCATGAGGTATTTTTGTTTTTTTCAATGATTGTTATCATCCTCGGAAAATCATCTTTGATTGCCTCGATGAAGTTTTTCGTCTCATCGATGGATTTTTTAATATCAGGGAGTTTTAATTCAATTTTATCCAACGTGGTTCCAATAAATTTTTATCTATAATATTTTTACGAAAAACTGAAAACTGTTTTCCGTTATCTTCAATTTTAGATTGAAGTGATGCTAGTTCCAACAAAGAATTTTTTTTTATCTCCGTGAGCTTCGGTGATATTACCGCTGGTTCGCCGAAGAAAGCCATAATCGATTTTAACTCGTCATTGACAGTCTTTATATTGTCCATAGAGATTTTTATTAATGATAAATTCGGTGATGTTGTCGCTGGATCACCAAAAGAATTTTGTATGAATTTTAACTCATCGTTGAGAGTTTTTAATTTATCTGTAATCGTCGAAACGAGTACGCCCGGTTTGAGTTTACCCTGATCGGAAAATAACGCAACGGTGTTCTCGGTTGAGTCTCGTTGTTTAATTAAAATATCATTCAGGGAAAAATTACTGGTTTTCATCTTACCCTGACGATCTTGAAATACAACTATTTCATTAGGATCAACACTTGCTACGTTCAACGTATCATCTATTTCATCTTTGATTATTTTTTTATATCACAGGTTGCAACTCCATCAGGTCCGGGTTTCTTCAGCGCTGATAAAGATCTCCCCCAAATATCAATCATGTTATTCTATATAATCTCTCTCTAAAATCACTTCGTTGACGACTTCGTCGTTACCAGGGACTTCTAGTATATTCATTTACGACAACATGTGGTGGTTTTCCAGATGTTGAAATAGCGTCATGGACGTTTAATACTTCGTTGCCGCATATTGGTGGATCATTTAGATGTTGTGTTGGTAGCGTAGAATACCAAGTCTTCATTTCATGAAACGTTTTTAAGCGGTTTATATAACGCATAAATTCCTTCGGTGGAGCTAATCCATATGAATCGAAATAAACAACTGCACGTGGATCAATCGCGTATGCAACCCAATGGGTTCCGTGTCCGGTGCTGTTATCGAGATTAATAATACCGGTTTCAACGCTGTTTGGTTATGCCGGTAACTGATATTTCATAAAGACACCTCTGAAGTTTTTTATCGCGAGTTTTTAGCAGCATCGAGTAAATCAAAATTGGACATGGGAACCATAGGTTACTCAGTCAAAGACTCTCCAACTAGTAGACTGTTCCTGGGATTCTCAGGCCTTTTCCGCTGTACCATGAATACGGGGTTCCTTTGAAAGCATCATTGAAGTGTTTTACTTGACGAGTTGTCAGCGACAATTTATTCGCCCCGCCAGTCATCTGATTGGGTTTCAGTGTTATTGTGGTTCCGCATTTTTTTAGCTGATTCCGATTGCAATTTCTTGAGTTGACTGGGAGTTAACGCAACACTTATATAACTGTATTTCATTATACAATAACAGATTGATCTAATTGTTACATGTTTTCCACTGGTGCATCTATCACTCTCATTCTTCCGCCAACACCTTCGAGTAGCATTGATTTGTCGCTGAGAATGACAGCAACCGCTCTGTAATTAACACCACCAGCAGGGACTACAGAGCCCTAAAGTGTATATCAACGACGGACTGTCTTGTTAAATCAAGATGTTCCAACGAAAAGTAATAGATCGGATATAAATTTTTAAAATCATACTGTGATATTTGCAGACCAGTATCAACATTTTGAGAACGTGCCATATATGTCAACAGACGATGGTACACGCGTGCAATATGATTGTTGTCGTAATCAAGTTGTATATCCTCGGATGGTTCCTGTTGGCCGTTTATTCTCAGCGAGGTTTCATTAACGCCTAACTGATCAAATATCATATGACTACGTTCTTGATTGTCTAATCGCGTTCTATTCTGTAGCGCAATAAATATATGACGTGGAGTTGGAACACCTTGTCGCGCTGCCAGGTGTCATGTAAATGTATACCATTAATATCAGAATCTATAGTATCTGTACTCACTGATAACCAACTCAGCAACTATTTTCCTCCTTGGTCCATAAATTATAGTAATCGCTCCTCTGTGGTGATTGATGGAGTTAACACTGGCATCCACAGTGATAGTTTAAATAATCTAACTTTACCATCAGCAACATCAGCACTTCGCCAAATTGTTTCATTATCAATACCCTTTCGCACGAGTACTACCGTATGTTTTGCTCCATAGATGATTTTTCGGACATTTCTGCAAAATCCAAATATATGATGTAGTGGAATCGCGCATGAAAATCGTCGACGATCTCCTTGTAGCATTGCTTTGCGTGTTGCATATCCTAAATTGTAATCGGGATTAGCGCTTCCTACAATATCAAACTCAGCAGCAGGTCTATCTCTGTGTTCAGGGGTATCGGGTTGTGGGTCAATTGAAGTAGCTCTTGCAGTTCGTATTTTAATATACGGAGTGTGATTAGGGTGATCAGTAATATCCTTAGCGAACATCATAGATGGACCATATTATCTTGTATAATCATCGGAATATCTTGCTAACCCTATTATTGTTGTGGCAACATCAACCTCATTCTCAAAAGTTTCAATTTCTTTTCCATCAATGAGATATCTAGCGCTAGTAAATAACGCCATGATCCCATTATTGACAAAACCAACTCGGACAAGTGGGTTATCTGCGTATGGTGTATGAGCTGCGACATTTGTTACAAGTCCTCCTTCTACTTCGATAAACGCTTCACAAGGCAAAAAGTATTTACTGGTATCATGAACTTGAAGTTCAATTCTTGATCGAAGATCTGGTTGTATTGCGTGATAGGCATAAAATTGGTAATCACGTACAGAATCATCCTTGCGCACTGGGGCGTCCATATGAAACGCTGGATCAGGTGACCGTTTGAACATTTTATTATATATTCATTGATCTAAATCATCGACGTCGACGTCCCCGTCGTGGTTTTTTTAAGCCACTTCCCGCTATCATATTTGCGGTTATGTTATCTTGGGCGTTAGTCACCAGTGACGCTAGTTTCTGATCCACTGCGTTATTTATCATTTTACTAACACTCGCGAGCATTTCCACTGTAGATGGTAGTGGTCCTGGTTTCCTTCGCCGCCGAACTAGCGCTGTTAGTTTATTCTTCGCGGCTGAAAACGCTTTTCCGGCAGCATCTCCAATATCGCTTATACCTTTATCACGAATAACATCAATGGCTTTCATTGATAACTGTTTTGTTAGCGGCGCTACTTTTGGAGCCATTCTTGCAACAAAAAAAAACGCAATTGTATCACCGAGACCATAACCATAGTACGCGCTATAAACTGGAAACCGCGAGTTTACTACATAGAGGCCGGTTGGTTTATCATGGTTGTAGTGTATGATCATCTTATTTAAATGATAATTACCTAATGAGATGACTTAGTCACTGTGATAACCATCCGTAGGATTTTCCACTAACTCGTCAAGGAAATCTCGATATAGACCGATACTCATGATACCACCTTGAAATAACCGCCTACAGATATCAGCTGCTTCATTTATTATTTCCGGTGAGTTATTTCCAGCTCGTTTCCCTCCGATGAGAACTTCTAATCGTGCTATATCACTGAGAATATTACCAAGACAACTAACTAGACCACTACCTGAAATTCCACTCCCAGAAAATCCCTCCCCGCTACTATAACCAGTTGCTGCATCCAGTTTTTCTAAATTCGTACTTTGTAAGTAATTAAAATCATCATTATCATCTTCGTCTCGATCAGATGGTATATACAATGGTCCAAGCGAAGCTTGGGGTGGTAGTTGTTGTTGAGGTTCTTCTTGTTTTTTAGGTGATAAAGATATTTTGTTTGAAGGTTGTTGTCGCTTTCTTTGCAATTTTTGCGGTTTTTGTTGTTGTTTTAGTTCTTCATATTGTTTATACACTGTACCTACCGCATGGATATATCCTATGTATGATACATCTTTATCCTTATAAATTTGACTTTTTTAGTTTTGATTTTGTAGAATACATCAGCCCAATGAGTTGTATTTCTAACATATTTATGATGTTCTGGTTTTAACATTTTTTTTTCTGTTTTCATAAGTCGTAAGAAGAAGCGTAGGAATTTCTGCTGAATCAGTCTTATCAATTGCTGCTAACCCTTCCTCGTTAAATCTCGCGCGTAAATCATCTACTGTTCTTTTTTATTTAGGTGATTCACTAACATCAATATCACCGTGAAGTTTTTGTACAGCTTGTTTTGTTTGTTCAGTTTCCGCTGCTATTTTTTCAAGTTCACCAATAAGAAGTTTTTCTTTTCTTTTTTCCCCCGTCTCGGGGATATCTCCCCACATAGCACGCTCAGTAGCTGATATTACCCCCTTCGTTGCTGTGGTTATTGGTTTAAACAACTCTTCAGATCCCGCAGCAAAATCCGTTTGTAAACTGTCTATCTTGTAGTTTATTCCTGACAGGGTCGCGGATTGGTATAAATCTCTTAAGTGCATCTAATCTTTCACGAGCCAATCTAGTTGTTAAAGCTTCATTGACCATTATTGAAACAGTAAAGCAATTTCCAATTATTGTACGATGTAGTGATTTTGTCATTATCAAATGATTTCTACGTTTTAACCCGACTCAAATAGACAAGTAACAAAAAAAAAAACAACACACACACTAAAATATTTTTCAGTTAATTTATTTCCGTGTAGTTTGATCAAATATACCTTCCATTGTATTTGCAACAGTGCGAGAATTTTACTAACGTGTTATACTGTCAAATCGTTAGTTGTATCCGGCGGTTTTATTTTTCATTTTCTCGAATTAACGCTCGTATATTTCTAATCTTCGAATTAACCTCCTTTTTCAACTCATAATCTCGGCCCAATTCTTTTCGTATTCCTTCCAATAGTAAATAACGGGACAAACACACTTACGTCACTACAGAATGCAAGAGAGTCTCGAATACAATTCTGAATTTTTTTATGAGCGCATACTTCTTTGGCAGCATATATTTGTTAGTAATAATACCTTATTCTATATCTTGAAAGTCAGACATAATTTGGTCAGGATTCAAATTGTTCGATAATTTAATTTCTTGTTTTTTCAATTTTGAAATTTCAGCTATAATCCTATTCATATTTTCAGAATTCATATATGATAATACATATTTCTAATACAAAAAAAAATGGGGTCAATTTTGACCCGTTTTTTAGACAGCACAATGCCATTACTACGGTTTTGGGTAGTTTCTAGGCATACATGTTAAGGACAGCACAATGCCATTACTACGGTTTTGGGTAGTTTCTAGGCATACATGTTAAGGACAGCACAATGTCATTACTACGGTTTTGGGTAGTTTCTAGGCATACATAAAGAATGGATATATACAATGAATGATGTCAATGAATGATTATACAATTCCATTCGAGTCTTTTGGCAATTTTATAGGGACAGCACATTTATCACAAGGCATATTCCCCTAAGAGTGAATCTAACTCGTCAAATAACGGGTTAGAATCACAAGAGGATATGTTTAGTGAATGGACAGCACAATGCTTTTACTACGGTTTTGGGTAGTAGTTTCTAGGCATACATAAAGGATGGATATATACAATGAATTGGATGGATATATACAATGAACTAGCAAGTACCTGGCATGCGTTGCAATGCCACTGAAAGAAAGAAAGTGTTTGTGAAAGTGATCGGGCTTGAGCAGTGCGAACTCGAACGGTTTCCAATCTTTCTTCCCGTTGCTCGTCTGTTTCAACTATTACAAATTCATACCGTCGATTGTTTGACGTAACCAAGGCGCGAACCAAACGTAACTAAGTAAACATGACGTATCTAAGGCGCCTACAGTTCACACGGAAGACACGCGAAATTAGGTATCGCTACATACCGTGTTCGATCACGTGACGTATTTAAGGCGCCTACTGTTCGATCACGTGACCTATCTAAGGCGCCTACAGTTTGATTAATCATATCTTCACGCCCTGACAGCGACCTCTAAGGGGTCATATTCTGGTAACGTTTGAATTAGCCGGTGGAAATGCAGCTTTCAGAAATGTTAAAGTGAATCAAATCGTTCAACACACATTGAAGTTCTTCAACTATTTAGCTCAGTGTCCCAACAACGAAGGTATAATACTTAATCTGATTGGCTGATATAATTGCGATTATAATAATAACATGGATCACCCAAACATGACCCCAGTGGTCAAGTACCCGGTGTCACAAGATAGACCGAGTCGTTACTGGATTAGTGAAGACACGGAACTCAACTGCGTTAATAAGATGTTTATTTTATAAACGCAATTTTAAAAATCAACTCTGACACCAATATTTTACAAAATATAAGAAAAATCTATTTAAATAAATGTTCCTAACATGGAACTATGAATTTCAGTAACGTAATGACAAAAAAGAAGTATATGAATGAATTTACAAATATGAATAAATATAAAAGGCTCGTAAAACGAGATAGATGCAAATATGAAAAGATAATGCGTCGTCAATATGACGAGACTAGAATGAAGATATTAAATAATTAATACGTCGTCCATATGACGAGACATATGCAATCGTGAACCCTAAACTCTGAAGTTCTCGTTCATGGGACGAGATTTGTGTAGAATGAAATTATGCAGGTGTCGTTCATATAACGAGACTGCAAAGAAGATATTAAATAAATAATACGTCGTCCATATGACGAGACATATGCAATTGTGAACCCTAACTTCTGAAGTTCTCGTTCATGGAACGAGATTTGTGTAAAATGAAATTATGCAGGTGTCGTTCATATAACGAGACTGCAAAGAAGATATTAAATAAATAATACGTCGTCCATATGACGAGACTGGAATGAATAAATGTAAACTACTTGCTGAGGTATTTTGCTACTAGCCTGGCGTCCATTTGACGTCAGGAAGTACATCCGGTTACACAGAGTCAAACCTAACAGTTGTGACCTTCACCTCACGCAATCATATATAAATACCATATATCTATACATCTAAACACAGCATACATAAATGCAGCATACGTAAGCACCATACACAGGCACCACACACGGGCATTACATGGTCAGCATAGACAAGCCCACACACGTAGTCACCACAACATGGCACCACACACGCAGTTACCACAACACTGCACAACTTCAGCACAACACGTCACCACCCTTCAGCACAACACTTCAGCCCAACACTTCAACACAACACGTCACCACACCACTTCAGCACAACACGTCAGCACAACCTGGCACCACACACGCAGTTACCACAACACTGCACCACTTCAGCACAACATGTCACCAAACTACCCACTTCAGCTCTTTTAAAACAACCGTAACCAAGGCGCGAACCGAACGTAACTAAGTTAACATGACGTATCTAAGGCGCCTACAGTTCACACCGAAGACACGTGAAATTAGGTATCACTACAGACCGTGTTCGATCACGTGACGTATCTAAGGCGCCTACTGTTCAATCACGTGACGTATCTAAGGCGCCTACTGTTCGATCACGTGACGTATCTAAAGACGCTTACAGTTCACAGCGAACACACGGTAAATGTCGCAAAAACACATTTGTTAATTGTTACAATTTTAATGGCTGTACTAATTCAGAAGCCTTCGCGGGCGTGCGCAGAACAACTCACCAAAGTTTAATCGCAATCGGATGAACGGTATAGGAACGCATACGACACAAACAAACAAACATTCATATATATATATATATATATATATATATATATATATATATATATATATATATATATATATATATATATATATATATATACTATTGTTTGTCTAATTCATTGTTTGGTTGAATTATTACATTACTTGGAAATCTTCCGATGTAGTCTTGAGGAGTTCTTATGATTTTGTCAGGGTCAGAGTCATTGATGGATTTCTTAATTCGTTTATCATAATAGCGCTTCAACTTTCTGTATCTCTTACACCACCACAACCGAGACACAATTGTGATATTCCTCTTACCCCTACCCCACATCTTATACATGGAATTGGACCAAGGCTTCCGCGTCGAACGCTTTGCATATGATACCCACAGAATTCCTTTCTGCATGATTTGTTACACGGGGTTACTGATCCAATCATAAGCTATTTGCAATGATTCATTATATAATAAAGTCTCTATTTAAATACTTGTTTTAATTATAATATGAAGGAGTTCAAGAGGTTATCGAAAATTACGCCTTGGAAAAATGCTAAATTCAATCTCGATAGAGTCTCTGATACACCAAAGGGTAAAATTCGTGATAGAACCATGATAAGTAAAATCCGCGATTGTTTTAATGAATTCAAGCGTGGTGGAGCATCTTACTGTTGGTCAACATTTTGAATTGATGGTAGTGTTGATGCTACCATGAACGATAAAAACGCAGCAGGGATAATCTCACATCTTACGCGAAAAGGTATTTTTTTAGAATAAAATTCATTATCCGTTCAGACACGGGAGATTGGATTATTCGGAATCAATTTGAACCCATCTTGAAAAATAAAAAAAAACCGTCGTTGTGAGTCAAGAATCAAAACTAGGAATTCTAACTGGAATTGACAATCCATACTACGAGAGATCTTATCCCGTAACAGCAGTTGTTTATGGGATAATTGATAAACCGAGTATTGACAAATTAGCACCGATGAAACTGTCGTCGTTGAATTGTGTAGCAGAACGAATAATAGAACACTTCACAAATGCGCTGCGTGGAAACAAATTGACCGATCTAAGACGTAAACAAATAAACGAGTGGGGACTAACAGTAAAGGAGCGGGGGGCCACAATTCAAAATGTGGCAGCGTTGGAACGAATACTAAAATTCCCAATATCAGTAGCGACGATAACAGGCGAGATTTTATACGAACCGAAATATAAATCGAGAGGAACTCCAATCAAAATTATTGATCATAATGAACACGCATGGACATCTGCAGTAACAATATTTCCACGGGATAGAACCATAAAATATATACCCGAGGAATTTTCCGGAGAAGAGAAACTATTTGATTTTATTCACCAGTTGAGTAAAAACGATCCTGTGTCAGTGTGGTTACTTAACTCCGAGGGTAGATTCGATCAATTTGTAAGACCCAATGGAGAATTATACCGCGCTGAAGCCCTCCATGAGGCGATGAAAAAACTAGCTAGTAGTTTCTCGAAAAGTTTCGACGACGAACAATTACTAACAAACTGTTTTACAATTCCGTCGGTTGCAGCTCATTTTGCGAGAAAGAAAAACACATGGAAACCAACGAGAGGTGAGTTTCTCACAGACATCAAATCAAGCTGCTTAGAATAAAACCACGGCGGATTATGGAATACAAAATATGACCGTGAAAGTGTTATTTCGGTTGATATAGTCGCGTGTTATCCGGCGAGTTTTCTCGGGTACGGAGAATGCGCTGAACACTTCAAGCGATTTGGACATCCCACACACGAGATGGCCCGTGTTTATTAATGGACTACTTCCTGATTTTGATTTAACCGGATTCGCTCGTGTGGTATCATTTGAATTGGCTACAGGACTTCATCCGTGCTGTTATGTTTGGATTGGTAGACATATATCTGAAAAACACTGGATGCCAATAGTGCTGTTACGGTATATGATTGATTGTAGAATGTTGATATAGCTGATTGTCAGTGAAGCGATTATATCCTATCGAGCTCAGACTGAAGTCTGGTTACCATAACCCAATCTAGATAGTATAATCAGCGAACAACGAAAACAATTTCCCGATCTTGTCGAAGAAAAACATCATGAATTGGTCCAAACTGTTATTTGAAATCAGAAATAAAGACGCAAAGGATCTCGGTAGAAGAATGATTGGTAAATTTACTCAGGGTGGAAAATACGACAATACAAGATGTTCTTCACGGTTGATTATAGATAGCGTCCAATACGATTTTATAATCGCGGATATAACATCTAAGGGTATATATGTCGATCGTAAAGACGCTTTCTTGTCCGATGGAACAATATTTGGTACAATTGTTACTTATAACGATGGACACAGTCTTCAGTATACACATTTGAGAGCATCTATGCTGGCTTATGCTTCTATCAATTTATTTTCGATGATAAATAGATTTCCTGACACGGCAGTTAGAGTAGCCACTGATTCATTTTATATAGACGCGAAACACAGCGAAGCAGCGGCTAAATTCACTAATTCTGACGAGAGTTGGGATCATGGAGAATTTAGCTGGAAATACCTTGTGACTATTCCAAATCAGCAGATGTTGCGATTCAAGATAAATATTTGAAAAATAATCAGATATCAGAACTATCTAATGCACCGCAGATATCTGATCCAATATGTAGAAACAAAACCAGCTACCTAAACGGCTGTGGCGGGTCAGGAAAGACGCCTCGTGCGATTGAGTTATTTCATGGGAAATCAAATATGATTGTACTAACACCAACACACAGACTCGCCAGAGAGATGAAACAACGAGGGGTAAATGCCTGTACTTATCACAGTTTATTTCGATGGAAAGGCGATGAATGGGCTCCTGAATGAATGGGTGAGAAATTTATTCCTGAAGTTATTATTTGGGATGAGATATGCACGGTGTCATTAGATGTATTACAACGATTTCTGGATTGGTTATTGTTAGCGAAAACAAAAGTAATAATGTGCGGAGATCATGGTCAACCACCACCATTTGTCGGTTTATCGCCACATGATTGGCTAAAGAATTTTGTAGACTATTATGAAGAAATTAACACCGATCATAGAGCACTTGATGAACAATTACGCGAGTTGAAAAAACTAATCAGATTACAACCTGATAGAATCCGATGTGAAATAGCGCGTGAAATAATTTCAGAAACACCATTAAAAGATTTCTGGGAAGCGTGGAGACCAAACGATTTGATAGTAGCGAGTAGAAAAATAGTCAGAGATACACTTCAGATGAAGTTATTTGAATTGCATGAAAAAAAAATTTACAACACTTCCAGTACCGTTGTGTTATAGACCTTCGGATACACGAAAACAGAATATTGAAGTTGATATTCCAGGACAGAGTGAAAAACAGAATTTAGTGTTAAATGATATTGTGCTGGTTGATATCAGCTTCGTCGAAGATGCATTGCGTGCTGATAAATCCCCATGGACGCTAGGTTACGCAGTGACGATACATTATTCACAGGGATTGACTATATCAGATACGATTGTTTTGATGGTGGATAATCACATCGAGTGGTCAAATTTAGTTTATCTCGCAGTATCCAGAGTACGAAGAATAAATCAACTTCGAAGAGTTGTTTTAGATGATAATGACACTACAATAAGTGATATTGTCAGCGATGATATAATCAGAAGAAAAAAAAACTTTCTGGTTATAAACAGCAGGATAAAAAAAAATAATAGAGAATTTGATATTGATGCTGAATTAATAATTACGCTGAAGCAACAACAGAATAATCACTGCGCGAGTTGCAATTGTATAATGCTTTGGTGTTGGTCGGATAAAGATCCTCGAAAATTTACCGTAGACAGAAAAGATAGCAGTGTAGGTCATACCAGGGATAATGTGATGCTGACTTGTCTTGAGTGCAACAGACGAAGAGGTGCTAGTTAAGACCACGCGACGGTAATTCAGTATCGTCGGGTATCACTTGTAGTTTTTCACGAGTAAACCCTCGCTGAGGAGCGGTCAAATCCAATCTATAGATTGCTGGTCTACCCGTAGATCGTGTTATACTAGATATTTTATGCGCGGTAACGCTCCAAATAGGATCAGTAGCCCTATTTTTACCACCTTCAAGCTCTCCTGGTTCGTATAAATACCTAACAGTGACATTATCGAGTATTGGTTGTTTTGAAAAAATCTTTTTGCGGTTTTACTGGTATATACTTCTTTATAATCGCGTTGTTAGGTTTCATGTTGATTGTTCGAGTAACCTCATTATTTAGCGCGGTAATCACAGCTGGTAATCTCTTAACCCATTCACGAGATCGTTTATCCTGAATAAATTCCTTAGCATATTGATATCCAAATAACGGCTCAGCAAGTGTACGATTAAATCGTTCAACAATTGCCTGATCGCGATGTAGTGCAGTATGCCCTCGTCTGATAGTGACATTATGATGCTTCATTGTTGATAACACTGCACCCTGAAATTCCTTGCCAGGATCAACTTGTAACAGATTTGGCCAGCGCAGAGGACCCCTTCGATAAATCCTTTCAAATGCAGAAGCCACTTCAGTTGATGATTTTGTCTTTAGCGGTTCTGCTTGTTTGTATCGACTCGCAACATCAACTACAGTTAACGGTCACATCAAAATGCGAATAGTTAATTTGTTTAGGCGGTGGTAGATAAATTTGCCATATCGCCTGTTTGGATAACCAATCCGCTGCAGTGTTATTTTTTACCTTCGCGGCGCTAGCGAGTTTACCAATTGCCGCTTTTCCCCTCCAGTATCCTTTTGGAGAATAATAAATGGATTCCATTGTTATTATTAATTACCAGCACCTAATATCAATTTACCTTTCATCGCTGATTTGACTAACCATGAAGCCAATTTTTCTTTGAAGGATTTATCAGTGATAGAATTTAATGTGTGAATTAATTTCACATCTGCGAGATGTCTGTGTTGCAGATTGCTGCTTTTATAAGCGACATCATGAGCATGACACGCTTTATCAATGGCGTTTATTGGTTCTTCACCACGTCGAGGTTGGTTTTGATCATCGAGTCTAATATCGAGCCTGGTTCCGGGTCCACAATAACTATACCCTGGAAGATGTTTTACTCCTGGATACTTCGCCCATGGTGTTCCCGGGAGTTTAGTTAGCTTGGCTGAAATATCACCTCTTCGTTTTTTTTTAAAATTATCCGCAGATCTCATAGAAACAAATCTAAATTTCTTTGTACTGCATTGTACGCATTTACCAGAAAGTGCTAATCGGTTATTTTTAGTTGTAATCGTCAAGTCGTTTGTGCCAGTATGCTTCTTACATTTCACACAATATAGATCCAAAATTTAATTATAATAACATGAATGTAATTGATTATTCAGCTACCCGACGACGGGAACCTATTAAACACCATGCGATGTTACCGAATTCAATTAGAATGATTATAATCGGACCATCTGGAAGTGGCAAGACACAATTGTTACTTAATTTAATAACGAGATGGATGAAATGGGACAAGTTGTATTTGATAGCTCCAAGTCTAGATGATCAACGATGTTACAATGTGTTTAAAGATTTTAACGACAAAGCAGTAGAAGAATCCGGCGAGGGTATTATTGAGTTTATAACTGATATCGATGAAGCACCGAACATTGATGATATTGATGGAGATATTAACAATTTAGTCGTATATGATGATATCATGTTAGACAATCAAAAGAATCCCGCTAGAATATTTTCCAGAGGTAGGCATAAAAAAACTGACGTGATATATGTCACTCAACAATACACACAAATACCAAAAGTGATCAGAGATAACTGCAATTTATTGTGTGTGCAACGGAGTTGATACACATACTCTTAGAAATATTTGGCAAACTTGGTGCTGCGGTGATATGGATCATAATCGATTTAGAAATTTCTTTAGTCACGCTCAGTCAATCCCACACGGATTTGTGACGATAAATTTAGCAGATCCTCGAGCACGATATCGTGTCGGACTTGATAAAATATTCTGTTAACCCATAGCAGCAGAGGGGGGGGGGGGCAACGATAATGGCGTTTTTTCTTTTGACAAATGGACCCTTACAAGGAACCAAATAGACCTTTCTATTAAATATTTACTAGGAAGCCTCAGTTTGTCAAATAGACCTTACTATTAAATATTAACGAGAAGGAAGCCTCGTTGACGCCTACAAAGTTGGTCTGTTCACCTCCTCTGTTGCTCAATACATTCATCGTCTGCTAGTGCAAATTCTTTTTTCCTCATATTTTCTTCTTTCATCCTTCTCTCTCTCTCTCTCTCTCTCTCTCTCTCTCTCTCTCTCTCTCTCTCTCTCTCTCTCTCTCTCTCTCTCTTACGTAGCTTTAGAGTTTCTCTCCAATCATCCTCTACTATTATTTCTCCCCTTTTTTTCTGTTTCTGTTCTTGTTCTAATTGGTATTTTTTTTGCTTGTTCTATTTGACTTTCGGTTAATTTACTTTGTTTTTTTTATCTCTTTGTAGCCTCCGTCTTTGGTTTCACTCTTCATCTCGCTTTTGTTCTTCCATCTTTTCTTCTTCTGCTTCTCTACAGCTTCTAGTTATTTGATCTTCGTTTTCCTTTCCATTTGGGTCTTGTACTTGTGTAAATTTTTGAGCTATTAAAAGTACTTGCTTTTGCCTGCATTCTTGCTTCTGTTCTTTTGCATGTACATTTTTATGTAGCTTGTGTTGTTCTTGCTCCTTTTGAAGTCTCCCTTGTATTTTCTGCTGTTCTTTCTCATGATACCTTTCCTGTTGAGTTTTTTGTATGGTATCATATCTTAAGATATATATGATACATCCTTTATTTTTACTTGGGTTTCTGTTCCTGTTATCTCAGTAACTTCCCCTACTTGTGTAACTTGCGTTACTTCTGTTTCCTGTTGTTCATTTTTCTTTTGTTGTTGTTGTTCTTCTTCTTCCCTTGTTATTCCTTGCATTATTTGGTTCTTTGAACAATTTGTTGGTGTATGTCCTGTGTTTCCACATCTGCTGCATTTTCTATGGTATATGCAGCCCTTCTACCATGTGTGGGCCAAAAAACCAAAATATGTAAAAAGCCTTTTATATCCTTTTTAAATGGACTTTTTCTACTTCAAGTATTCTTGTTCCATTGTATGCTGTTGTTGTGGGCACCACTGCCAACCTATGCGACAAAACCCTCACCCCACACTTCTGCTCAATTTTTTGGGCTACCACTTCTTGATAAATCTCCAATGGTATGTCCGAAATGTGGAGTTTCCCTGTCTGTTTCTTATTTTTCCGCAGTACTGGGGTTGGTTCTTTTACTGTAACTCTGTATTCATCCACATTCATTTCCCCATACGGTAATACTGGTCTTTTCCCCTTTGGTCTTATGATATATCCCTTGTAGTTATTGGGACTTATGGAGTAGATTTTCTGGATGTAGGATTCATTTAGTATTTCTATTGTTGTCAACACTTTGGCTGTTCCAGGGAAATTATTTCTTGGTATATTTGACATGTCTATCTCTTGTGTCCCTTCTTTGTAATCACACTTCAGGTAGTTTTCTTCCTCAATCTGGATTTTTTTAATCATTTATTTTTAAGTGCCTAAAATCTAGTCATTACATCCGTCATGTTTAATTTCAAACCTGACCGAATAACAACGCATTTTCCCATCCAAGCTGCTAGCTGAAATCATTGAACTTGCCGCCCAGCTACTGGCAGATACTTAATCGTAGCAGCAGAGAGGGTGAATCCTACAACATTTTTTTAGTATATTTTTGATTATACCCTCCAAAATAACACTAGACCCTTCTCGCGAATAACTAGAAAAAAAAAATGAGTCTGAAAACATGAGATTCGCATTCGCGAATCATAAAATGTCGCAACGTCGTTGTCACTCACCCTCTCTGCTGCTAAGGTTTACGGTGATTTTAACCGAATATTTTATCAAGTCCGATACGATATCGTGTCCTAGGGTCTGCTAAATTTATTGTCACAAATCCGTGTGGTTTTGACTGAGCGTGACTAAAGAAATTTCTAAACTGATTATGATTCATATCACCGCTGCACCAGGTCTGATGAATATTTCGTAGCGTATGAGTATCAACGCCGTTAAATACACACAACACATTGCAGTTATCTCTGATCACTTTTGTTATTTGTGTGTACCGTTGAGTGACATAGATCACATCAGTGTTTTTATGCCTGCCTCGGGAAAATATTCTAGCAGGATTTTTTTGATTATCTAACATGATATCATCGTATACCACTAAATTGTTAATACTTCCATCGATGTCTTCCACGGAAGGGGCTTCCTCTATATCAGTAATAAACTCAATAAAATCTTCATCGATTTGAAATTCTTTTGCTTTCTCGTTAAAATCCTTTAGCACTTCATAGCATCGCTGATCGTCTACACTCGGGGCTATTAAATACAATTTGTTCCATTTCATCCATCTCGTTATCAAATTAAGTAGCAGTTGTGTCTTTCCGCTTCCAGATGGTCCGATTATAATCATTCTAATTGAATTCGGCAACATTTCATGATGTTTAATAGGTTCCCGTCGTTGGGTAGCTGAATAATCAATTATATTCATGCCGTTATATATAAATTATGGATCTATATTGTGTGAAGTGTAAAAAACGTACTGGCACAGATGACTTGACGACGATTACAACTAAAAATAACCGATCAGCGCTTTCTGGTAAATGCGTACAATGTAGTACAAAGAAATTTAGATTTGTTTCTAAACCCAAGGAACTCAAGGAACCTTTAAAAAAAAACGAGGAGGTGATATCGCAGCCAAGCTAACTAAACTCCCTGGAACCCCATGGGCAAAATACCCTGGAGAAAAGCACCTTCCAGGATATAGCTACTGTGGACCGGGAACAAGACTTGATATCAGACTTTATGATCAAAATCAGCCCCGACCCGGTGAGGAACCAATAAACGCTATTGATAAGGCCTGTCACCTTCATGATGTATCTTATAAAAGCAGTAATCTGCAGCACAGGCATCTAGCAGATGTGAAATTAATTCATGCGTTAAATGCTATTTCTGATAAATCTTTCAAAGAAAAATTGGCTTCCTTTTTGATAAAATCGGCTATGAAAAGTAAATTGATGTTAGGTGCTGGTAATTAATAACAACATGGAATCTATTTATTATTCCCCAAGAGGATACTGGAGGGGTAAATCAGCAATCCATAAACTCGCTAGCGCTGCGAAAGTGAAAAAAACCACTGCGGCTCATTGGTTATCCAAACAGGCACTATGGCAAATTTATCTACCACCGCCTAAACAAATCAATTTCTCGCATTTTGATGTGACCGGACCCAATGAAGTTCATCAGGCTGATATATTATTTCTGCCACATGATCGTGGTTACAAATACGCATTAACCGTAGTTGATATTGCAAGTCGATACAAAGAAGCAGAACCGTTAAAAACAAAATCAGCCACTGAAGTGGCTTCTGCATTTGAAAGGATTTATCGAAGGAGTCCTCTGCACTGGCCAAATCTATTACAAATTGATCCTGGCAAGGAATTTCAGGGTGCAGTGTTATCAATAATGAAAAATCACAATGTCGCTATCAGACGAGGGCATACTGCGCTACATCGTGATCAGGCCATTGTAGAACGGTTTAATAAAACCCTTGCTGAGCGGTTATTTGGATATCAATATGCAAAAGAATTCATCCAAGAAAAAAGATCCCGTGAATGGGTTAAAAGGTTACCAGCTGTGATTACTGCACTGAATAACGAGATTACTAGAACCATCAACATGAAACCTATCAACGCGATTAAAAAGAAGTCAATACCTGAAATGGAAATTCAAAAAGATTTTAGCGTTTCCCAACCGATTCTTGGTAGTAATGTCATTGTGAGGTACTTATACGAACCAGGAGAGCTTGAGGGTGGCACAAAAAGGGCTACTGATCCTATTTGGAGTATTACTGCACATAAGATATCTAGTATAACACGATCTACGGGTAGACTTCCAATCTATAAACTGGATTCAACTGCCCCTCAACGGGGTTTTACTAGACAACAATTACAAGTGATACCTGAGGATACTCAATTACCACCGCATGGGCTTAACTAGCACCTTTGCGTCTATTGCACTCAAGACAAGTCAACATCACATTATTTCTGACATGACCGAGATTGTTATTTTTTCTGTCTACGGTGAATTGGCGAGGATCCTTATCCGAATACTGCCAACGCATTATACAATTGCAACTCGCGCAGTGATTATTCTGTTGTTGCTTCAGAGTAATTATTAATTCAGCATCAATATCAAATTCTCGTTGTTTTTTTTTTTTGTCTTGTTGTTTGTAACCGGAGAGTTTTTTATCAATAATATCATTATCATCGCCAATGATTTCATCATCGCCACCAATGATTTCATCATCGAAGACAATTCTTCGAAGTTGATTTATTTTTCGTACTCTAGACACTGCGAGATAGACTAAATTCGACCATTCTATGCGATTATCTACCATCCAAACAATTGTATCCGATATAGTCAATCCCTGTGAAGAGTGTATTGTTGCTGCATAACCTAGCGTCCATGGGGATTTATTAGCACGCAATGCATCTTCAACGACATTGATATCAACCAGCACAATATCATTTAATACGAGAATCTGCTTTTCACGCCTTGACTCTGTCAGGCCTGGAATATCAACTTCGATGTTCTGTTTTCGTGTGTCCGATGGCCTATAACAGAGGGGCACTGGAAGTGTTGCAAATTTTTGTTTATGCAATTCAAATAACTTCATCTGAAGTGTGTCCCTGACTATTTTTCTACTTGCAATGATTAAATCATTTGGTCTCCACGCTTCCCAAAACTCATTCATGGGAGTTTCCGAAATTATTTCACGGGTTATTTCACACTGGATTCTATCCGGTTGTAATCTAATTAGTTTCTTCAATTCTTTTAATTCATTATCAAGTGATCTATGATCGGTATCAATTTCTTCATAATAGTCTACAAAACCCTTTAGCCATTCATGGGGGGATGCACCGACAAATGGTGGTGGTTGACCGTGATCACCGCACATGACGATTTTTGTATTCTTCAATAACAACCACTCAAGAAATATTTTTAAGACATCTTCTGACACTGTGTCTATTTCATCCCAAAACATGATTTCAGGAATAAATTTCTCTCCCATGCGCTCAGGAGTCCATTTATCTCCCTTCCATCGGAAAAAGCTGTGATAAGTGCAGGCATTTACCCCTCTCTGTATCATTTCTCTTGCAAGTCTATGAGTTGGTGTTAGCACAATCATGTTTGATTTCCCACGAAATAACTCAATTGCCCGGGTTGTTTTTCCTGACCCGCCACAACCGTTTAAATAAACTGTTTTATATCTACAGATTGGATCCGAAATCGGTGGTGCACTAGAAAATTCTGAACACTGATTGCTTTCTAAGTAATTATTTTCAATGGTAACATCTGCTGATGGAATATAATCATGAAGCATTTCCTTCTTAATTCTCCATGACCCCCATTTCTCGTTGCCAGTAGCCTTAAAATCAGCCATTTTGCTATTTATGTAAAATGAGTCAGTAGCAACTCTAACTGCGGTGGTAGGAAATCTATTGATCATTGAAAACAGATTGATAGAAGCATAACCGAGCATAGAAGCTCTCAAATATGTGTACTGCGGATGGTATCCATCAGTGTAAGTAACAATTGTACCCAATTTGGTTCCATCGGACATAAATGCGTCCTTACGATTGACATATAAGCCCTTATTCGTTAAATCCGTGATTACAAAATCGTATTCAGCATTGTCTATAATCAATCGTGAAGAATATTTCGTATTATCATCTTTGCCACCTTGGGTAAATTTACCGATTATTTTTCGTCCAAGATTTTTTGCTTCATTGTTTCTGATTTCAAATAACTGTCTGGACCAATCCATGATTTGTTGTTCATTAAAATCAGGAAACAGTTTTCGCTCTTCGCTAATTATTTTTTCTAGATCAGGTTGTGGTAACCAGACTGATTTCTGTGCTCGATAGGATATAATTGCTTCACTGACAATTAATGATTTTAACATCTTACAATCAAGCATATACCGTAATAACACTATTGGCATCCAGTGTTTTTCAGACATGTGTTTACCAATCCAAAGATAACTACACGGATGAAGCCTTTCAGCCATTTCAAATGATGCTACACAAGCGAATCCGGTTAAATCGAAATGTGGCAGTGGTCCATTAATAGCAACACTGGTCATTTCGTGTGTAGGGTGTCCAAATCGTTTGAAATATTTCTCACACTCTCCATACCCAAGAAAACTTCCTGGATAACATGCAATCATATCAACTGAAATAACGGTATCAGCGGTGTATTTTGTGTTCCATAATCCGCCGTGGCTGTATTCAAGACAGGACAATTTGACATCTGATAAAAACTCACTTCGTGTTGGTTTCCACGCGTTTTTCTTTCTAGCAAAATGTGCTGCAATGGATGGTACTGTAAAACAGTTTGCTAATAATTGATCGTTGTCTTCCTCCAGAGAAAACTCACTAGCTAGTTGTTTCATTTGATTATGCAGTTCATCAGTACGGTACAATTCTCCGTTGGGCCTTACAAACTGATCAAATCTACATTCTTCGTCTGAAGTACTATGAAATAGCCACACTGACACAGGATCGTTTTTACTCAAATGGTAAATAGCATCAAATAATTTCTGCTCTGAAAAAAACTCTTCGGTTTGGGATAGATATTTTACGGTTCTATCCCGTGGGAATATTGTTACTGCAGATGACCACGCGTGTTCGTTATGATCAATAATCTGTATTGGGGTTCCATTTTTATTATATTTCGATTCGTATAATACTTCACCGGTTATTGTCCTTACCGATATTGGAAATCTCAATGATGTTTCTAATTTGGCTATATCTTGAATTGTTGCCCCATGCTGTTTCACTGTCAGTTCCCATTCGGTTATTTTTTTTCGTCTTAGATCAGTTAGTTTATTTCCCCGGGACGCATTTGTGAAGTGTTCCATTATTCGTGCTGCTACACAATTGAGCCCTGTCGAATATTTCATGGGTGCTAGTTTTGCAATATCAGGTTTGTCATTGAGCGGATATATCCCGTAAACAACTGCTGTGATAGGATAAGATCTTTCGTAGTAGGGTTTATCAATTCCAGTCAAAATTCCCGGTTTTGAATCCTGATTCACAGTGACAGTTTTTTTGCCCTTAAGAATAGGCTCGTATTTGTCCCTAATGATCCATTTTCCATTATCACGGATAAGGAATTTTATTCGAAAAAAATTTCTTTCTTCCCCAACATTTGAGATTATCACTGCTGCTTTTTCATCATTCATGGTAGCGTCAACAACACCATCAATTCGAAATGTTGACCAACAATGAGCTGCCCCATCACGCTTAAATTCATTAAAACAGTCTCTGATTTTACTAATCAAGGTTCTATCAAGAATTTTATTCTTTGGTGTATCAGAAACTCTATCAAGATTGAATTGAACACTTTTCCAAGGCTTAATTTTCGATAATCTCTCGAACTCCTCCATACTATAATTAAAACAAGTATTTAAATGAAAGATTTAAGTATAATGAATCATTGCAAATGGCTTATGATTGGATCAGTGACACCGTGTAACAAATCATGCATAATTGAATTCTGTTGGTATCATATGCAAAGCTTTCGTCGTGGAAGCCTTGGTCCGTTACCCTGTATTCGATGTGGGGTTGGGGTCAGGGGGAAGTCGCAATTATGTCTTAGGTGTGGCGGCAAACGATACAGGGAACTAAAACGCTATTATGATAAAAGAATAAAAAATACTGTCATTGACCCCAACGATGACAAAATCATAAAGACTCCTCAAGATTATATACAGAGACTTATAATTAAACCAAACAATGAATTAGAAAAATAGTGTTATTATACAAATGAACCAAGAATTCAGACCTCACCCGTGCTTGTTAATTATGAACATCCCGTGACGGTATTATCAGAAACCGCAGATTGAAGAATCCAGTTGAATTTGTGGTATTTGATCAGTCAGATAGATAGATTAATATGTGAACATTTAATGTTCTCTGTAGGTGTTGAATGATAACTTAATTCTCGAATAATAGAATCAAGGATGGTTATGTTATTGATCATATTGATTCCGATTCTCAGAATAATTCTTTACCATTTCAAAAGAGACAGGACAAAAAATTCGATTTTCGTATGTCTATAACACCAAGGGAGACAACTCTTAAATATAACCAATGGATATAACCAAGTTAGTTATCATTGTGATTTAGCGGCTGGGTATTGTTTTATAAGAAAAGAAATATTTTCTTTTTTTTTAGTGTTTAAGTCAAATATTCTGTCTCACGTGCGATTAATGCGTATTTCATAAACATAGGATGTGATCCGGAGATGCAGGCGTTACAGGATAACACACGTGTATACTTTCTCCCTTAGATTGTGTTAACTTGTTTTATGGGTTATTGCGATTCAGCGGCTGGCATTGTTTTGTAAGAAAAGAAATGTTTTCAAACAATTATATTCTTTGTTTTAGTGTTTAAGTCAAATATGCTGTCTCATTTAAATACTGTGAAACACCATTAATAAGTAATTCAAGAAAATAAAATAGCATACCTTGCGGATTGCTGTATTAATTCCCTTTATATACCATATGAATATTTACAACATATATATGTTAAGAAACGTTATTCTTTATGGACGTGAACAGTGGTCTAACGGTATCGTGTTTGGTTTGTAAACCCAGACAATTATTCTTCACATGTTCGCGCCCCATAGCAGACAATTGTCTGATGGTGAAACGGTGGATGTTTTTTTTTTCTATTTAATTGAGGGGAGTGGGGCAACCCCTCTGTGTTTACATTCACATAACATGCAAACCCATGCTATCAAATTTACGGTAGCGGTGGGTTGTCGGTTTTTGACAACTTACGCAACCATAAATTTGATTTCATGGGTTGCATGTTGAATGTAAACACATAAATGCCCTAAAATAAATAACATCCATGAATGTAATTAGCTCTCCATCACATTTGGGTAGCCCCGTATGGTGTTCAAAATGAATTACCGGCCAAAAAAAGGTTCGTGGATGCACATTGGGTAACCCCAGAATGAATTATAGGCTAAAAGAAACGGTCATAGGGTCATATCTCAAAGAGCAAAAACAAAAAAAAACATTCTGATATAAAACAGAAACAGAAAAATGCTCTAACAAAGGAACCCTATGAAAGACACAAAGGCCTAATAAGGGACCCAATGAATGCAAATAGAACCACAGCGGCCTATATCAAGGGGGCCAAATGACTGATAATCGCTCATCATGGTTGTTATTTATTTTTGTCTGCATTTATATTTATATATACAGAATTATTTTAAAAAAGATAGTTATATATACAGACTGAATTTTTAAAAAAGATAGTTATACATACAGACTGAATTTTTAAAAAAGATAGTTATATATACAGACTGAATTTTTAAAAAAGATAGTTATATATACAGACTGAATTTTTAAAAAAGATAGTTATATATACAGACTGAATTTTTAAAATATTAACGGCTCTTTTATTTTTGAAAAATGAATTAGAAATATGTATTATCATATATGAATTCTGAAAATATGAATAGCATCATAGTTGAAATTGGAAAATTGAAAAATCAGGATATTAAATTGTCAGATGGGTTAAATCCTGATCAAATCAAGTCGGATTTTCAGGATAAAGAATACGGAGTTTGTCACAGAATTAGGCGAAAATTTGAACTGATTTTTGTTGTACTTGAATTGCAAACGAAACTCACCATTTTCTTGATTTCGTCGTACACGCATTACCTGGGGTGATTAAGTGGCGTGTAACGATTTGCATGTGCCAATTTGTAATTTACATGAAATCCGAAATACTCGTTTTACGTGGTGCACGGCAAGCTCGATGTGATTTATGTTCACCTATTGAGAGTATATAAGGCGAACTATTTATCATAATTTTTTACGGGAACCAAAATATCTAATCGAAGGATAGATAACCTCGTCTTGCAAATCTCCAGCCAAAGGGGTGAGTGTTAAATTTACATTTCGTTTTATTGTGAATTTTATTCAGATTATCATTTCGTATAATGATGTTTTTATTGCAATTAAACGTGGAATATTTGGAATTACTAGTCACTTTTAGACTTTAAATACAATATCGTAATCTACGGCTTAGATTATTTTTGAGACAACTATTATTAGTCTGGTTTTGTTTATTATAGCTGATTCCGTCGTTGATTCCGTCGTTGATTCCGTCGTTGATTCCGTCGTTGATACCGTAGAAGTACATCACTGATAGCGCATCTAATAACATCGTTGATACCGTAGCTGCTAATAACATCGTTGATACCGTAGCTGTTAACACATCTGATACCATTTTTTGATAAACGTCTTTGATATCGTCTGATTTGTTGTGGGACATCTATTGTTTGTTCTGGAACATCTCTGTATAAATATCTGAATGTGCTTGTGCCGTTAATTTGTGCAAACGGAATTGAAGTATCTGTCTGTGTGTCGAACTGTCTGTTCGTCAACATCTGTGTAACATGTAAATATCCGGAAAGCTAGAAGTCCGAGTGTCGGAGCTGTCTTAGAGTTGTAAAACGTCCGGGTCGACATCTAGGATAGTGAGGAACCGTTGGTTCTGGTAGATGTTGTATGCTGTCTGAACGTATAACTGTGGTGGATCCGTGTAGGGAAACGTCCGATAATAGTATTGGTCAACCCTCGGTTCTCGGGGAAACTGGGAGACGATTCAACTGTTGCTGAATCGTGCGGTTATACAGGGGAGACACATAGGTGTATTGAAATTGTAATATAATTTAATACATTGTTGTATTTGCATGCTTATGTCAGATCGCAATAATATTTCAAGTGATCACATAGATATCAATAAAAGCTAGCAACTTGATTGAATACAAGTATATGATCGTGCTAGTTATCGCAATCCATCGTGCGATAGATAGTTTGTCGTTTGTGTTTATTTTTTTCGTAAATCATATTTGCATTTATTTAACTTTCGTAAAGGATTCTTGGATCTGTGTATAATCCAAGAGATCCCTTTACATTTGTGATTCCTTTTGTATTGTTATTTAATTTGTTCATGTATTGTGAATGGTTGTGAGTTTAATTGTGGGTTGAGTGCATGAATTATTGTGTTGTTACATCTGTATTTTTTTTCATTTATAATTTATTACATAAATTTATATTTTCTTTCACAAATTGTGTTTGTATTGTTCATTTGATCCACCCTCCTCTCGGTAACAATTCTGTTACAGAGTTAGCACTAACAAGTATATGTTACCAAAGAAATATGCACTCATCAAAAAAATTCAAAATTCTATTCGAGACTCTCTTGCATTTTCCAGTGAAGTAGATGTGTTTGTTCTGTTATATACTATCGTGGAAGGAATACGAAAAGAATTGGGTAACGAATATGAATTGAAAAAGGAAGTTAATTCTAAAATTAGAAACTTACGAGCGTTAATTCAAGAAAATGAACTATTTTGATTGACCGACCCTCAAAAGATTTTGTCAGACAGTAAAATCTCCTTGAGATTTTCATTTTTTTTTGTCATTTTTTGATTGAATCAGTGAAAATATTTCACACTGCGAAAATAAAATAGAATCCTAACAGCTTTGAAAGTTCTTTTAAGAACTTTTTCCTATGGAAATCGACTACTTGACCCTACGAGGTTTTTTGATGAAAATCGATGAAAAATGACCAAACATCACTGAAAACAGGCAAAAATTGATGAAAAATGGCTAAAAATCATCAAAAATGAGTTTTAACAGCTTTTCCTTATGGAAAATCCCATGTAAAATCGACTACTTGACTGTAAAATCTCTCTTGAGATTTTCAACTGAAAACCACCAAAACTGTCAAAAACAGGCAAAATCAATGGATAAAAAATAAAAATATTTCACAGCAATAAAAAATTAGACCGTTAAGGATGGAATCATCGATGGGAAAAATTGTTTTGCAATTGAAAAATGGTTTCTGATTTCAAATAATGGTAAATGAAGCATTAACAACCCGATTGGCTCGTGAACGATTAGATGCAATTAAGAGATTTGTACCAATTCGTGACTCTGTCAGGAATAAACTGCAACAACGACAGAGTCTTCAGACTGATTTTGCTTTGGGGTCTGAAGAGTTGTTTAAACCAGTAACCACAGCAACGAAGGGGGTTGAGCGTGCTTTACTGGGAGATGTTCCCGAGACGGGGAAATCTGTTCTTGGTGAACTTGAAAAAATAGCAGCGAAAACTGAACAAACAAAACAAATGGAATCAAAAAGAACAGTAGAAGACTTACGCATGAGATTTAACGAAGAAGGGTTAGCAGCAATTGATGAGACTGATCCAACAGAAATTCCTACGCTTGTTGTTACTTCTTATGAAAACAGAAAAAAAATGTTGAAACCAGAACATCATAAGTTTGTTAAGAATTTCACTCACTGGGCTGATATATTCTACAAAATCAAAACTGGGAAAAGTAAAAAAAAAGACAAATAGTGCATCATACATCGAATATATCGATGCGGTGGATCTAGTGTATAATCAATACGAAGAGTTTAAACAACCAAAATTGCAAAGGCAGCGACAGCAACCTGCAAAGAAAGTACTCTCTCCTAAAAAACAACAACTACCACCTGATGATGATGATGATTTAGAAAAACTAGATGAAGCAACTGGTTATAGCGGAAGTGGATTAGGAAATCCAAGGATTGGAAACACTTGTCCTGATAGTGTTATCAATGATATATCACGATTAGATGTTCTTGTAGGAGGATTCCGAGCTGGAAATAACTCTCCAGAAATAATTAATGAAGCAGCTGATATCTGTAGACGGTTATTTGCCGGCGGTATCATGGATATCAAAACATATCGAGATTTCATTGACGAGTTAGCGGAAAGTGGGTATCATAGTGATTAAATAACAATTGAAAACACTATTGTTTTTATAATAATGATCATCCATTACAATCATGATAAACCAACCCTCGTCTATGTAGTTAATTCACGGTTTCCAGTTTATAAAGCATACTATGGAGATGGCCTCGGCAAGACCATTTTAGGATTCTTTTCAAGAACGGCCCCAAAAGTGATGCCGTTAGCTAAACAACTAGGAATGAAAGCCATTGATGTTATTCGTGATAAGGGTATTAGTACTGTTGGAGATCTTGCCGGGAAAGCGTTTTCAACTGCGAAGGATAAAATAACATCATTAGTGAGGCGAAAAAAGAAACCGTTACCGTCTACAGAAGAAATGCCTGCAAGTGTTAGTAAAATTATAAATAATGCAGTAGATGAAAAATTAGCATCGATGGTAAATCAAGGAGACCAAAGCAATATTGCAAATATGATAGCGGGAAGTGGCTTTAAAAAACCACGTCGATGAAATCCTATGGATTTTCACGCTAGCGTTTTTCACGATGAAAATCACGATTTAGACTCTGATAAATAGAATAAAATGTTCAAAAGGTCATCTGATCCAGCATTTGATATGGATGCCCCAGTGCGTAAAGATGATTCTGTACGCGATTTTCAATTTTATTCTTATCACGCAATACAACCCGATCTCCGATCACGAATTGAACTTCAAGTTCATGATACCAGTAAATACTTTTTGCCTTGTGAAGCGTTTATTGAAGTAGAAGGAGAACTTGTAACAAATGATGCTGCACATAATGATCCACCATATGACAATAACGCAAATGTCCGAGTTGGTTTTGTTAATAACGGCATAATTGCGTTATTTAAAAGCGCTAGATATCTCATTGATGGAAAAGAAATTGAATCCATTGACCGTGAAGTTGATGTGGCTTCAACAATCATAGGGTTAGCAAGATATTCTGATGATTATACAAGATCAGCGGGTCCGTCTATGATGTTTGCAAAGGATACCTCTGATAACGCTGATCACCTTCAATTCATTAAAGTGTTAACAGCGCAGGCTACTGCAGTTGATAATCAAGGGGAAGCAGCTAATCCAGAACGTCGAACTAAACCCGGAGCTCAGTTTGATATTCTCGGAGGCGTTAATGGTAATCTCAATTTAGGATTTGCAACACGCGTAGCAATGTTGCATGGGCAGCGTCGACGATTTTCATGTGCGATTCCACTACATCACATATTTGGATTCTGTAGAAATGTTAGAAAAGTTATTTATGGAGCCAAACACACAATAGCGCTTGTACGAAAGGGTACTGATGATGATGCAATCTGGCGTAATGCTGGGGTTGCTGCCGGTAAAGTTATTTTAACAAAACTATCATTGTGGATGCCAGTGTTAACTCCATCAATCACCGAAGAACAACGACTACTATCATTTATGGACCAAGGAGGAAAGTCGTTATTGAGTTGGTTATCAGTGACCACGGATACTAAACAAGACAATGTTGATGGTACATTCACATGGCACCTGGCATCAAAACAAGGGGTTTCAGCTCCACGTCATATATTTATTGCATTACAGAATACTATACGAGTTGGTAATCAAGACCGAAGTCATATGATATTTGATCAGTTAGGTGTTAGTGAAGTCTCGCTGAGAATAAACGGACAGCAGGAACCATCTGAAGATGTGCAACTTGATTACGGTCAAAATCATATTGCACGTGTCTATCATAACCTGTTGTCATTTATGGCACGTGATCAAAATGTGGATACCGGTTTGCAAATATCACAATTGGATTTCAAAAGCCTCTATCCGATTTATTACTTTTCACTGGAACATCTTGATTTAACAAGACAATCTGTCGTTGATATACACTTTAGAGCCCGTATAACCCCCCCCCCCTGGTGCTGGTGGTATTGCTAATTATAGAGCGGTTGCTGTCATTCTCAGTGATAAATCAATGCTACTTGAAGGTGTTGGTGGACGAATGAGATTTATTGATGCACCAGTGGAAAATCTTTGATTGAAAATCCGAAGGATTTTTCCATTAGAATCAATCTATTATGCATAATGTCATATAGTGTTATTAGTGTTGCGTTAACTCCTGGTCAAATCAAAAAATTGCAATCAGAATCGGCTAAAAAATGTGGAACCACAATCACGTTGAAACCTAATCAAATGACTGGTGGTGCAAATAAATTATCGCTGACAACTCGTGAAATAAAACATTTCAATGATGCACTTGCAGCCAAAAAAGGGGTTCAGATTACTCTTTCTGCGGCTGCTATCAAAAATATGATTAAAACAGGCGGTATATTTCCGTTGTTAGCTGCAATACCAGCATTGGTTGCGGCAGCAGCCCCAGCAGTAGCAAAAGCGGTCGCATTGGGGGTAGTTGGAGGCTTGGGAACAAAAGCGGCAATGCAAGAGCATTGCTGAATTATATGAACCGAAGAAAGGTCGAGGGTATAAAAAAAAGGGAAAGGGTCTAAGACTACCAGGAACACCGTATTCATGGTACAGCGGAAAGGGTCTAAGACTACCAGGAACAGTGGTACAGCAGAAAGGGTCTAAGACTACCAGGAACCCCGTATTCATGGTACAGCGGGAGATCCGTTCACGGATCAGGCCTGAGACTACCAGGAACGGTTTATTAATTGAGGAACCTATGGTTCCCAAATCTTCGATGGTTCCAATGTCCAATTTTGATTTAATGGATGCGGCTAAAAAACTAGTGATTAAAAATTTCAGAGGTGTTTTTATGAAAGATCAATTACCACATCAACCAAACAAAACTGAAACAGGTATTATTAATCTCGATAACAGCACCGGACCTGGAACTCACTGGGTTGCATACGCTATTGATCCACGTGGGATTGTCTATTTTGATTCATATGGATTAGCCCCACCAAAAGAGTTTATGCGTTACATAAAACAATTTCCAATGAAGACTTGGTATTCTACGCTACCAACACAACAAATCAATGACCCACCAATATGCGGCAGTGAAGTATTAAATGTCCTTGACGCTATTTCTAACTCCTTGGGTAACCCAAGGGGGAAACCACCTCATATTGTCGTAAATGACTACACCAGCAATCGCTTTTTACAGAGAGAAAGAGTTTTACAATAACATGATTGATATTTGGGGGAGATCTTTGAAACCCAAACCCGATGGCACTGCACCCCCTGATTCTATCAAGGATATAAAAAAAAAAATTAAAGATGAAATCGCTGAGACGTTGAACTTAACAAGTGTTGACCCGAATGAAATAGTTGTATTTCAAGACAAACAGGGTAAATTGAAATCTAGTAATATTTCTCTGGATGATATTTTGGTTAAACAACAAAACGCAATCGAGAACACCGTTGCGTTATTTTCCGATCAGGGTAAATTGAAATCTAGTAATATTTCTCTGGATGATATTTTGATACGGCAGCGCGACGCCGCTGAAAACTCTATTGCGCTGTATTCCAACGACGGACGACTTAAACCAGGCGCACTTGTGTCTACGATCACAGACGCGATTGCCACCCACAACAAGATGATTATCACCAACAACCGCATGATTGCCGACAACGACAACAAGATTACCACCCAAGACAACAAGATTACCACCCACAGCCGTGAGCTGGATGATCATATACGAAGTTATAATTCTTTTCGTAGAAATATCATTGATAAATTTATTGGAACTACATTCGATAAAATTGAACTTAAACTCCCTGATATTAAAAAATCCATCGATGAGACGAAAAACTTCATCGAAGCAGTCAAAGGTGATCTTTCGAGGATGATAACAGCCATTGAAAAAACAAAAATTCCTCATGAGAAAAATAACAACGTAGTATACACTATCCAACACGGATCATTTGTGTGGACACCTGAAAACAACACATTAGATATCACTGCAACCGTTAAGGGTATTTAACGATTAACAATAGTGAGAACGGCTCAATTTAATATTTCATCGTCGAGTTCATCCGGAGTCAATAATACGATTTCAACGATCATCGACAAGGATACAACTGAACAGTTCACGTTAATAGCTACTGATAAAAATTTGGTTAGGGTTACAACAACGTGGTATGTGGAATTCGTAGCGGATTTAAGTAAATCGTAATTGAAAACGCTAGCGTATTTAAAATAAAAATGATTTCATCATCGCAATATCGCTATGATCAGATCAGAGAGTATCAAACTAGACTCAAAACCTTGTCTGAGGAGTATGCAATGAAAATTAAAAAATATCGCAGGAGAATTACCGCAATTGATGTTACTGTGTACGCTGTGAGTGGTGTAATCACCGGAGCTGGTATTATACTGTCTTCAGTGACAATGATGGCCCCGATAGCTGTTCCAATTTGCATTTCTGCGGCAACAACAATCGCTGGAATAATTTCAATAATCACAAAAAAAATATCCTCATGCAGCCAACGGAAACTACAAGACTACATAATTCAATTTCATGTTGTGTCTACTGCATACTCGCAATTATCCTCATTGATATCGTCATCGCTCGATGATACAATTATATCAGAGAGTGAGTTTTCAGCGATGGTAGATATATATGATTCTGCGATGTCAAAATTAGAAATACAACATGAGTATAATAACAATGACAACACAGATGGAATTACTTCAACAAATAGTGGAGAACACGAACCCAGTACAAACAAGCATGATCTCAATAACCTCAACGAATCCAGAATTCAGTGTGAATTTCCCCTCTCCGGTCCCAGTGAAGGAAATCGCGCTAGCAAAATTACGAGTATACCATAGTTGGCCAAATATTAGGTCAAAATCATTTGGTGGTCAACAACCCAATAATTCACTGGTATTTGCAAATAAGAATAAACCCGACGATACCCCAGACTGGAACGTTGTTTCCATACCAACCGGATCATACCAAATCGAACAAATCAATAACGAATTCGCGCGTAGAATAAAATCGATTACTGGAAAAGAATCAAAAATAGCTATAACGGTTCATGAGCCAACACTATCATCTGCCATTGAAATAAGCACAGAGGGTTATGTCGTAGATATCTATCAAAGTTCTATTAGAACCGTACTGGGATGGCCTGAAATTCCACCCGGGGAAAAAACCGTTAAATTACCAGAACCACAAAAAACCGATTATATCACAGACAGGATAAAATCTGATAATCCAATAAAGAGTTATAAAGATTATAATAAGTGGGAACTTTTCAATGGAATAGTAGAAAATAACGTTGTCAAATTCGTACCCCGACAGAACAAAATTACTGAAAATTTCACAGCGATGGAATATGATTTTTTACTGTTGTTAATATCCATTAAATCCGGCACTCTCACCCGAGATGAATTTATCAGCGTTGTAGAAATATGTAACAAAATCATCAATGACATGGAAACATTTCATTCACAAATTATTCAAGAGATATTAGGTGACGATAATCCTAAAACGAGAACAGAGTTTGCGATGAAAGGTAATATACGCGTAGAAGATATTCGTGAGTTTAAACTACCAGGATATAATATCTCAGAATTACAAAAATCTCTCAGTGATGCCATCGATGAAGGTTTCAAAAAAATCCATGATACGTGGAAAAAAACACAATCACAACCACAAACAACTATCCTCAAACATAATAATGACCCAGATGGTGGTGGCAGGCATATCGCTCCGTTCAATGTGAATATTTCATCGGTGATTGCGCTCAATTTAGTGTGTGATGTGATCGAAGGAAGCTATCAAATTAATCTAGAACGATCAAATCAAGCTCAGCAAGGATATATTTTGTATTCATTTGCACCAACAGCTCCTCCAGGGTTTTTAATAATTGAGTCCCCGGTGAATCCAGTCTATATGCGATGTCATAATAATTCATTAACCAGAATTAATTTCAAACTCACTGACCAGTCTAATAATCTGATTGATTTACAAGAGGAGGTTTTACAAATTAGTCTATTTGTGAAATCCTGAAAGGTTTTTCGTCGTAAAGACTTTCATCCTAGGGGGATTTTCGTCGTAGTAAGGACTGGATAAAATATTCGGTTAAAATCACCGTAAACCTTAGCAGCAGAGAGGGTGAGTGACAACGACGTTGCGACATTTTATGATTCGCGAATGCGAATCTCATGTTTTCAGACTCATTTTTTTTTCTAGTTATTCGCGAGAAGGGTCTAGTGTTATTTTGGAGGGTATAATCAAAAATATACTAAAAAAATGTTGTAGGATTCACCCTCTCTGCTGCTATCGTCTTTGGCGTTTAACACACACACACTGAAATCTGACGGCGGTATTGAGGTTTTGGCGTTGAACCAATTAGCAACAGATGTTAACATCGATAAAAAATCGGTACGCGGGGGTTTGACCACAGGTGCTTTGACCATAGGTGGTTTGTCCACAGCGGGGGTTTGATCATAGGTGGTTTGTTCATAGGTGGTTTGACCATAAAGTTGCGTAAAGGGATTATAAGTTGCGGCATTTTATTCACTAAAATTTGTATTGTTGAAGGATTATAAGTTGCGTAATGTATATCTTAACGTTATCAAGGGATTATACAGTAAGTTTCGTAATTATATCTTAAGTTGAGGCACTTAATCCTTACATTATTTATTTAACTAAATGACAGATGTGCAATAGCATGCAAATATGTCAGTACATCTGTTTGACCATATGTCTGAACATATGGTAATAGAGGTAGCAACAATCTCTGTTTACGTTGGTATTTTACATGTATTTATGTATAAATATAAGTCATCTAGCCCACCCAAGTCAAAATCATGGAGAATCTTGGAGAGCATAGTACGTCAAAAAGAGGTAATAGAACTTTATTGTATCGCGGACATGAATTTTGGATTCATAGAGAACTGAAGAATGGGTCACGCGTTTGGCACTGTACGAAGAATCGCACTTGTAAGTGCAAAGCTACAATTGTGGCACGTGATCTTGTAATTGTTGGAAACAAGATTCCTCAACACTCACACGAAGAAAACATCAAGAATTTTCTAGTAGATCTACAGCCTTAATTTGTGAAACGTTGGACTTGTTGCCTAATTTGTGTTCATTTTCTGTTTAATAATAAATCGAGTAGGCCTGGCACCAGCCTTTATGTGGACCGAAAACAAGCTGTTATTGACTTTTATTTATTACATGTTAATTACTAATTAACATTCACTTATTGGCAACTCAAAGGAAACTTGTCACATAAAATTTCATTAATTGATCCATAATTTTAAACTCTAAATAACAGTTTATTATTATTATACAAACCACATGTGAACAAACCACCTATGGACAAACCACCTATGATCAAACCCCCGTTGTGGACAAACCACCTATGGTCAAACCACCTGTGGTCAAAGCACCTAGAACCAAAAAATCTTCTACACTTGTTGAGAAATATCAAAGTAATGTTACTAAACCGTCGTGTACACTCTGATATAATTTTGCTAAGGGTCAAGTACAAATTGCATATTAGAACCACCATGATGTAACACAACCAACTCGAGACCAATTTGGGATCATAACACGAGCATGTGAAAATGCTCAAGCATTAACTGCAGCAGCTGATGCAAAACCTCTCTAGGATCGCTTCTACAACGATGATTTGGCACTTACCAATGTATCCACCCTGGTGAAATTCCCTGTTAATTCTGTTAAGCCAACACTGAGTCTGCTAGCAGCAAAAGACAAACCTAGTTCACTGAAATTCATCAAGGTTTTACTTGTTAGGGTAACATTTATTGAGCAAAGACGATTGGCAGATGCTAAGGGTTCAGACGTCATCAGTGTATTTGCAGGTGAAAAGGGTGCTAACAAGTAGATCGCAGTCTTGCAGGAAATGTAAATATTCCAGAGGATTATATTTTCTATAACTGTATCTCAGTTGCACCAGTTAAAAGGATAGTTTGTTAGAAGTGGATGTCCATATGGCACATGTGTGTGATGATAATACTGATCTGCCTGTTGTGCAATTAAGACAAGCGACTGTATTATTAATAAAAAGACCCTCAGTCTTACTGATATGAAAAAATAAAAAGAAATAACAGTTGCAAAATTAAATCACTAAGTGGACCATGCTGATTGTAAAATACAACACATGCATTTGGTTGTAGAACCTAACTGTAGTCTTGTTGCAGCAGCAACTGTTGGTCTTCGTGTGACTGGAATCATGATCATGACAACATCAATAATTTTAGGTGCACCAACCGATACTATTGTTAGAGCTATAGCAGAAGATGTAAGCACAGTTCTCATATGTGAAGGTAAAGATTACAAGATATTTGGGGTTTGACAAACAGTTGAAAATAAAAATGACAATAAAGCATTCAAACTAGGTCATATCTTTCTAGTTTTTACATGGCCAAGTTACTTTTGACAAAATGCATCTACAAACCAATTTTCATAAGTGTAGATGGAATAGATATTGAGGGAACAACAATCAGGTGAAAATACAAAGTTGCTAAAGTGTGCGAAGTAGGTCACAGTTACAGAGATTTGATATAGCATAGTTA
The DNA here is from genome assembly GCA_029339505.1 of Unio delphinus. NCBI lineage: Eukaryota > Metazoa > Mollusca > Bivalvia > Unionida > Unionidae > Unio > Unio delphinus. The sequence goes on from JAQISU010000042.1 coordinate 14,745,629, forward strand.
CTCTGAGATGTAAGAATTTATTGTAGCAATTTTCATAAGTGTAGTTGAAACAGCATCTGAGAATTGAAGAAGCAACAAAATATATGAGGATAAGGAATGGACACATAAACTAACTGTCAAAATTATATATCTCATACACAAAACGTACACAAATTCCAAGAGAAATATAAATTTTCAAACAAAAAGATGTTCCATTATTCAATATAATTAATTAAAGCTCAACAAAACCTGTAAAAAAAAAATGTGATGGGAATGTTGCTGCCAGGTTATTCAGAAATTGACATGCCATTCTCCAAATGATCATACATGATTCAATAACTACTGAAGTATAAAACAGTAATAATACAAAGAAGCCAAGTTTTCTAAAAACATCAAAGAAAATACTTTAATAAACTTTTAGTACTGCACAGAAATGAATTTCATTTAAATACAACTAGAAAATTAATCTCAAGTAAACATAACTCAATCTAAAAAAATATTATGATGGAGAAAATGTTATACACAAAAAAGTAAATTGCACATCATGTCCATATAAAATCATATAGCTGCAAATAAAGGGACGCTAATACAATTTAAAGTCATGACTGCATTTGTCTGAAACCATGCAATCAATCATCTACAGCTGCAATGTTTCCCACAGAACAAATGTCATTAACCATCTGGAACTGCCCAAAAAAAGAGAAATTAGAGATTTGGCAAATTGCAAAAAAAAATTGTGTACCAGTAAGTTTCTTTTTTTTGAAAGATGGCATGGAATAAAAGAAATATTCATGACAATAAGTATTTAGCTACACTGCATGGAAGAATCTAATAATGCAAAATAAAGTAAAGGTAAAGAGGATAACCTTCAATAGATTTGACATTTTCAAATGTTTTCAATTGTCATGTCGTTTATAACTGCATTTTTGGAATTTGGCTAACACTGAAATTCATGAAACAAAACTAAGGTATATTAAATACAAATAAATAAATAGCTGGCTAAATTAAGTCCAAAGATAAATAGATTAACAAATTAATCACATTTTTCAAAAGACATTGCCCACTGCCTACAAAGCATGAACAGGTGAATTTCAGAAACTGATCCACCCTGGCTGCATCTTCATCGGAAGTATACAAATGCAATTTTGCAAAGCAAATGAGTTGATGACAATGGTGACAAAGTAAATGAATATAGGTACATTTGTAAATGAAAACACTGATAACACACAACAAAGAAAATAAAATACAGGTTAGGCAGCCTTTACTTCACTAAAATACGAATATATATTTTTTTATCAGCTAATCAAATGCCATTGTAGCTGTATGAATGCAGATATATATGTATATCCACTTTTGAGGCCTTACATTCTGCACAATATAGAATATATACACAACATAATGTGATTCACTGAGCTTAACACTGCAGAAATGAATTATTCTGAAAATCAACAAGTTCCAAAAACTAATGAATATGCAAGCATTTATGAGTAATAAACATGTATAAAATATAACATTTTATAAAAAAAACTCATTCATAACAAAAATATAAGAGCAAAGCAGAAGGCATTTATATTATGAAAAAGTGTTTGTCACAAGATTTTATCCAGTTGAGACAGAGATTATTACAAGGGATGCTACAGTCTGCCTTGTGTCATAGAGAATACTGTTCCATACTAGTGGACCTGTATAAAGAATACATGTACTTACACAATTTGTTCTTGTGCTTTGGAGTAAATTTTACTTCAAACAGACAACAAAATTTGAAGTTGGATCTGCATCTCTCTGGTGAAAGATACTGCTTTGTAAACACTAACAGCTTTTCTGGATCCTTTTTTCAAAACATTGGCCTTTTCAATACATATGCTTTCATGCATTGGTAAACTTTTAATATAATTCATTGTATCCTGAAAACTGTCCATCAATTGATCTAGAATTATATGACATACCCTCTTTTTTGGAGTCTGAAAAGTATTCTAGTAAGTCATTTGGTTTTTTCCCTGCATTTATAATCATGTTTTTCCATGCACAATAAATCATGTTAAGAAAATGACTCTGATGTGTAGTGCTATCTGAAAAGAGATCAGTGGAAGAGCTAAATTTCCAATCTTTTGGGGTAAATCATTAATAAACCGAAGAAGAAAAAAAACAGGTCCTGGAAATCACCTGCAGCTATTATGACCATTGCTAGTGCCAACATAGACATGGATGGATAACAACCATAAAAAAAGTGAAGGTGTGTCTATTTTAATAATTCCTGATGAAAAGTGTGTGTGTGCACACACAAGGGTCAAGATATGAGGGACATGGGACACAAATCTACAGGAAACCTGCAATACTGCATTTGAGTTGCAACCCTGCAAAACAACCACTAACTTGTATTATCATCCAAGACATGATTGAAGACTTGATCAAATGAAACTTTACTATCAGACTTGACTGAAAATGCCTGTATTTTCAACACAGCAAATTTACTTGTTGTCGATTAATACTTATTTTTAAAAGCTACAGAGTAGCATAAATACTGCCAGGTGAAATTTTATAGGATAGTTTTTTGATAGCAAAACCCATTTTCATTTATCAATAGTTTTTCTTTATAAAAAAAACCCTCATGAAATAATGAAGGATACTGCGTTAATTAATACAACAACAAATCTGAAACAAAAAATGGAACATTTTCTGGTAATTTTCTTGTCTGTTACAGCTTTTTAAGCTCATACTTTCATATTAAATTGTTAACTTTTTGGGGAAAATTGCAGCAAGAGCTATTAGACTTTTTGAATCACATAAAAATATACATGCTTATGTTGAAAAGAAATAATATATTTGTACACATGTTTACAGACTGGTATGTATTATACAAAAGATTGTTGCTGTTGTGGATTTAACACCAATTTTGGTGCATGACAGGTTATAATAATTCCAATATCTTTGGTAGTAGAAGAACCATGGAAATTCCAGGGAAGAACCACTGATCCACAGGAAAGTACTAGCAAGTTTTCTTACATACCAACATGGACTAAACCCATGCAGATAGAGGTGAGATGTGTGACTGATCACCTTTAAAATACTTGACCACTTACTATAGCTGTTTTCTTCCTTGAATTTACAGCTGGATTTATGGGTTCAGTCACATAAAAACAGAATTGCTATGAAGTGAGAGGTATATCAATGAGCTACACATCAGTAAGTTAATTCATATTGTTTGCTATTATTCATACAACTGGAAAGTTTCTATGCATTTATTCTGATACATCTATTTTTTTTTAAAACCAGACGTAATCATTATTACCTCCAAAGATTTCAAAATGAATCAACATATACAATTGAAAAAGTTTCTGAAATGGTTGCTTGAACACCCACATGATGACTAAAAGATATGTTAGTTCCATGCAGAATGTGTACCAGTTATAATAATCATAAGCCCAGATCTACCATCACATTATGTGCTGAACTTCATGGTCTATGCTGTTTGTTTTATTAATGATTTCAGGGATACAGTATGGATTCTAATGTTGTTTTTAAATGTCATCATTAATGGTATATGCTACTGCATTAAAAAAACATGTATTAAGTCAAATGACCTAATCACTAATACAGGGTGTAGTAGCGAGAAATTAGTATAACCCTAAAGTGATCAGTGCTCATGATTGGTCATGTGCTGCTTATTGCATGCATCATAATCTGTAAATACTGTCTGACCTAAAAGTAATAAAGAAGCCTTAATAAAGAAACAAAACTTTAAATCAAAAGAAAATGTTTCAGACAAATCAATGAAATGGTACATAATGGTAAGTCAGCCAAGATGTTGGCACCTCCAAAACTAGGGGTGAAATGAGGGTGCGCGGAAAAAAAGTCACAGGAAAAAAAAATCACGGAAAAAAAGTCACAATTTCGGCTAGGAAAAAAAGTCACACTCTGTGGAAAAAAAGTCACAGTTTTGGGTAGGACTAAATTATATTTCAGAGTAAATATAAAAATTTTCATTTTAAATTCACATAATAATGCATGATAATAGATTTTTGGTCATCGCACGAGGGTTGGCTATGCCACTGACATTAGATGTCTGTAAAAAAAATAATTTTTAATATCTTAAACACAGTAAGATAAGGAAACAAAAGTATTGGAATCAATCAGTTAATGACAATACATGACATATACATACTAAGAACAGTCTAAAATTAATGTTTGTTCAGTATTTTTAATTTTGATGGTTTAGACGAATATTCCAGCCGACGCCATTAAGAAACTCTGCAACAGTCTTTTGGCCCTCTCGTCGAGAAACACACAAGTTGTGAAGGCGTTCCTGAAGTTGCACAAACTGCTGACGAACTCTTTTTTGAAGAGGATTGCCAACAGCATCTTGCTGGATGATTGTGCTCACTGTTGACTCTTCAAGTTGAAACCACTCGATGACACGCCAGACTGAAGGATGGTAGTGACCGACCAGATTGAAGAATTTGTTGTTCCACCCTTCGCAGATGTTGTTCGTACGGGCATTGTTATTCATGGTGGCATCATGCACATTCCATATGTGAGGTGCAAACAAGGGTGGAATGCGACGCATTCTCAAAGGCATCAGGGTATCACTGGATATGGAAACTGGCTCCTGGATCAGTCGATAGGATCCACTAACATAAGTACGATCAAAGTACATAAGCAAGTCCTCAGCTTCAGATATATCTTGTGGAATGACAGTTTTAAGGTATCTCATACCTTCATCAACATCTTCTAGGGGCAAAAATGATAGACCATCAATCATGCCACAAAACAAACAAAATTCAGCATTCTTATTATAATGTGATCCAAATGTCAACCTAATGTGAACAAATAATGAAATAAACATTGCATTTGCTTCATTGAATACAATATGGAATAGATGAATATAGGTCTGAAGCCAAGTAAGACACTAATTTGTTACATTGGCAGAACAAAAGATTTTTATGATGTAATGCCCCTTTGTAGCCTGGATTGTTAAACAATTCAACAGGTTTCAGCCAAACGTTTAATGTTATTATAAGCTAGATAATTGTTCTATTGGATTTAGTTTTCATTACAAGTTGAAATTTTTCGGAGTGTATATATTTGAATTTTATTTAAAATTATCTCCATCGTAATATATTATTTATGGTTTCTAAATTTGTGTGATATTCTCACTTATTTTTATCCTGTGACTTTTTTTCCTAGGGCTCTTTTTCATTGTGACTTTTTTTCCTGTGACTTTTTTTCCTGTGACTTTTTTTCCTGGATTCGAAATGAGACACCTGTGCCACATATTGCTATGCACCTGCCAAGTCTCCACAACCTCTATCAGCCTAAAAGAGGATAATTTGCATCTATACATACAATACCCACATCAAACAGTTCATATGACAATCAGATCATTAGGATTAATTAAAAAAAGTACATTAAACAAGTTATAAACCATTTACCAATGTACGATATAAACCAATAATACAGTTTAACATGAACAATATAAACCAATAATACAGTTTAAGATATACAATATAAACCTACAATACAGTTTAGCATGAAAATATCAGAAACATGCAGAGCAAACAAAACAACAATATGATGGCTATGGACATGGTGGCAGATCCATGTCTAAGAAGATTGATTTGATGCAAGTTACATATGAACAAACACTGTCCCAGGGGCATATTATTATAGTACATATTTACATATTTTCCCATTTAGCTGTAACCCCTCCTCCCCACCTAACCAATTTAAAACAGATATGGTATCTATGATATACAAGATGAATAAAACCTAGTCATTTCAATCATCAATTTATAATTTCTAACCAGATGTACACCATGGGGTCCATACACTGTCAACTTTCTGGCATTTTGAATCAAGGAGTTTCTTTAGTAATAGTTGCCATATTAGCATGGGTAGGTCTATGTTTTCAAGCAACAGATATAATGTAGTTTACTGTCTTTAATAATCTCAATAATTCTGTACATTTTGGAGTTACATCTCTTTGAACAAATGTATACAAGAGTTCCTCCTTCTTATTTGTTCAATTTGTTTTAAAAATATTAAAAGAAGACATTGGAAATATTGGTTGCAGACGTTTTTTTATATATTGAAATCGACTATTCTAGAAACAAAATTAGGACAGTGAGCAGTCTGTCTTCTTGTTTACAGTGCGAGTTTCTGTTAAGTTTGAAATGTGAATGACCTCTTGGTGACAATCTGGTTAGAAATTATAAATTGATCAATGATTAAATTTTGTGTCTTTTGAATATCCTTGATGCCTTTCATTTTTTAAATTGGTAAAGGAGGTACAAACAAATGGGACAGAGTTGTTGTTGCTGTAGGATTTAACACCATTTTCAGCACAAGATAGGGTATACATGGCAGCCAGTAGAAATGGTGGATCAAGAACCCGGAAAAATCCTGGAAAGGACCATCAACCCACAAGAAACTACTGGCAAGCTTTCTCACATAACCAAATTGGCTCAATCTGAGACTGAAACCCAAGCAGACAGAGGTGAGACAGCAGTGATCCGTAACAGTGAGCACTTTAGACCACTCGGTGCCCCTAAAATGGCAGACAGCATGTGAATACTATACTATGAATAATTTAAATGAATTAATGGTGAGAATTTACATAATAAATAAGTTATTGTATTGCAAACTTTTTCCATCACATGCTTTGCTTTGTCAACTACACATCTGTCTCCTCTAATGGGTAGTCCACAATTTCATCAGACTGAGAGGACAGCCTAAACTCAGAGCTGTCTGCATGAGAGCTAATACTGGATGAATGGGGCATTTTGCTTATGTTATTCTCTTCCACTTTTTCATTTTCAGTGTCATCAATCTCTGGTAATGTTTTGATTGTAGGCAAAGCTCCAGCTTCAAATACATATGTTGAGTCCTGTAAATGTGTTATATCTCTCTGTTCTGTTGACCGTTTCATTTGGTATTTATTTTCCAGAGTCTGTAAGTGGGAATCAGACTGCGAACTGGTTAATGATTTATGAGGAAGTTTATTTTCAGACTTTGAATGGGCAATTAAGTTTGGATACTGATGTTTAATTGGTGGGTGGTAGGCACCAAAACCATGTGGATATCCTATCCCGGCAGCTGAGTAGTGCTCATTTGGATTTCCATAGCCATACTGAGTACAGTGGTCTGGTGAGTGTCGATTGTAAGTATTACAGCTATAGCTTTTGACATCCTCTATCACTGCTCCTGGTGGAGGGAATATAATAACTGAAGAGGGTGATTTACTTTGAACACTACCATTTTCTGTTCTGTTCACCAGTACCCAATCTGGTGATGATTCTGATTGGATGGCAGAATTTTTCACATGATTTACACCACTTACAATTGTATCATCAAACAACGAACTTTTATTTGCAACATCACACTTATTAAGGACATCAATGTTGACCTCTCCAGTTGAATAAAAATTGTTGCTGGCATCACCAGACTCCGCTTGTTTGGACTTTGCATGCAATTCTGGGGACTGATGAATTGTCTCTAATTTGATGGTCACTGTCTCAGTAGACTTCTGGATGGAATCTTTGATAGAGCTGCTCTGACTTGAATTTCCTAGGCTTGAAACTTCTGACAGATTTTCAGGGCTGGCCAATGGAGCCTGGAACCAGTCTGAAGTCATTAAATCAAGCTCTAAATGGGGTTGAATTTTCTCTGAGGGATATAAATGCTGCTTATCAGATTCAAGCCTTTCTAATGTAATAAATTTATCATCTATTGCTGACAAGTCCCAGCTAATACTTGCAGCTGTTTCAAGTTTTAATTTATTTTCTGGAAAACCTGAGTTTGGTATTGCTTTTTCTGGAAATTCAGGCACAGCAACTGGACTATTAGATATATCATGCACTAGAAGAGCCTTTCTCTCCTGCTCTGACAGAAGCCTCATTGGCTTGGGAGGGGCCACATTCAAAAGAACCTGAAACAATAAGTAAAACAAAACAATATTTAAATATTAGACTTGCATATATTTAAATATGCAAGATTAATTATCTATTTTTATAAATTTTGTGTAGGTTCCAATTTCTAACACGAGGCCAAAGTGGACCTGAGATTGCACACCTGGCTGACAGTTTGATGATTTCTCTAGAAATTTGTTCCAATGCTGTAAACTGCACATGTTATACAAATAATTGTTGCAAGGTAATCCATAATTTTAACAACTTCATAAACATATGGTGGTATACGAACAGCATTTGAACAATACTGAAAAGCTATTACACTAGCATATTTTCTGTCAAAATGGTCAAATTCATTTAAGCAATTCATTCATATCAGATGGTGGATCTGTATAAAATTAAAAGTCTTTCATGCCAGCATACTTTCTGTCAGATCTGGTCAAATTCTGATTAGTTGTTTGCAACATGAAGTTGTTTTTTTTTTGTTTTTTTAAGCGGGGGGGTGGGGGGTGGACAAATTTTAATTATATTAACACATACCTGTTACCAATGCATTGCTTAATATATCTGGGATGCTATACCCTCCTCCATTTAGTACTTGGAGGTCCAGAATTGAAAACAACATGATCCCAGTCTCATTTATTAGTATTAGCCAGCATATGGATTATTTTCTTTTTTTTGCTTAAACTGTCAAAGCAAGGTGGGAGGAAAGAATCTTTGCAATAGTAGCAGGTCTGTATTGTGATTAAAAGTAGTGACCCCTACATCCAAAAAATCTACTTAGGACAGAGAATAATGGCCCCAAACAAAATCTAGTTTAAGATAATAATTACCCATACAGAAGGCAAGTCAACTATTGTAAGTTGGTAGATGACTTAGCAACATGTTGCCATGATTGGATTGAATACGTAAATGCCTTTGATCTTGTGTGCCAAAGATTGAAGGAAAAAGGATATAAAGGTAGTACGATAAGGCTGTTCTATAACATCATCCAAAGAGGAGTGATTAAGGAAGGTCCAGGACACAGAAATAACCCTAACACTATATGCTTTAATTCTCATGAAAGAAAGTTTCTTCCCAGTGATAGATAAGATCTCTTGGATATGGACAACACACCTGGACATGATGGCCACTGCAATATCAGAGAAACCCTTGCGACACAGTAAGAGACAATCCAACCCTTCTTTTTCCCATTAGATGAAACTATATAAATCCTTAGGGATCTAACTGGGCAAAGGAGCCTATCTTGACCATATACAAAGCACATATATAACAGAGACTCAAGAAATTTAAATGTAGTTGATTTTTGGCCAGTAATGCTTGTTGGCAAAGGAGAGAAACCAAATTATTGTTACCACTGAACCATAAACACAAACAATGCACCCTTTTCCTTTTCTTCTTTCAGTTATCAAGGGATGGACAACATCCTATGATAACACGCTCTACCTTATGGCATGGAATATAAAAATTGCAGCATTAAAATAATCTGTCATGATGAACATCTTCAGCTGATTGTAAGCTAGAGAGAAGAATAGATGGATGGGAAAGAGAATTCCCATATAAATAATTGTTAATTATGCCTGAAATTTATTAAATACTTTTAACAGATCATGATTAAAATAATTTGTATTTGCTTCTCACCTCTGTTTCTTCATTAATTACAATCTGTAGACATAAACTACAATGTAATGCAACAACAATGTAACTGGTAACCAAAATGTTATAGGAGGCAAGAAAATATGCACGGCTAGTTTGATTTGTCAGTCCGTACATGCAATGCAACTGAACATAAAAAATAAGAGAAGCAAAAGTGTCTACATATCATCATATTTAAGTCTTCCATAAATACAAGACTCCTTTTTGTCAGATCCACCTTGAGTTAGGTAAAAGTAAAATACCATAATATAGTTTCTTTTACAAAACTTTATCATGAGCCTTAATCTATGCTATGGCTCTATGGCTAGACATGCACATACATGTCAAAGTGACCACAATGATGAGCTTATGCCAAGGTGGGCTTTACGTTAATCATATGATTTAGGTACATGTAAAGCTACAGCATAATCTTTTGATGGCAAACTATTTTAACAAGGCTATATGCATATATAAATTTTCTAACTAAGCATACAAAAATGCAAAACAATATTGTCAAAATGATAATCTAAAAGCATAAGCTTTCTAAAATAATTAAGGTAGTTAGTAAGGAAGAAATGTTTAGAAAAAATAAAGTGGCGAGAGGCAAGAAAAGGCAATCTGTTTAAGGCAAGAATAATGATATAATTGTTGAGTATCATGGGATTTCACTTTTGTATCACTACTTACTCCTGTCAAAAAAGTGACATATTTTCTTTTTCTCTGGTGACAACTGGCATATTTTTCTGACACAGTGGTATTTCTTGGCTGGACTGGTTAGAAGAATTGCAAGTTACTGTCCTTATTTTGTTTGTTGAAGCAAAATATAGATCAGATTTATGCTAATCTAACCTGCATAATGCCTCACAATTAAAGTTATTGAAATTGTTTGAATTTATCAGTGCACATTTCTGTTAATTAATTCCTACCAAGACTTTCTAAAATCTGAACAAAACCGAGACTAAAATCATATTCAAAGAAGTCCTAGTTCTGTGTACAAATAATACACCTGTAATAGTTTAAATCTGTACTGGTCTGTTATTGACACCTAAGCCAATTAAAACCGCTGTCACAAAAATGCCCACTTGCCTCACATACATCAATATGACAGTAATTCAATATTGCACCAATGTCAGTTCACCATTTCTGCCAGTCTAGTCTGCTTTTTCAAATGAATCTGGAGGACACTGATATAAAATAGGTGGAATACCTTCTAAAATGAATATGCCTCCAAGCAGCACAACAAGTATTAGACAACAGTAACTTCATACAAGAAGCAAGTAAACCATGCCTAAATATTCAATATTTTGTAAGTTTTGTTTCATACAAACTGATATCTTTACACAAAATAGTTCCTTCAGCTCAACACTGCTAATGATATCCACAAATGTACTTCAGTTAATTTTCCTGCGAGGTTCTCAAAATGTATATAAAAATAATTTGTTTCATGCATAAATCAGTTGAGAAAAAAGTGGCCTGTGTACATGTAATTGGTCATGTTGGTCTTGGAGTTATGATGCAGTCCACTTCTAATAAAGGACTGAGCAGTTGTGGTTTGATCATAGACAACACATTGAGTCATGGATCACTCAATGCATCTACACTTGCTTGCTGATGTTAATACCACCTGTATAAATAAGGCCTAGCTTGTAAATCGTTATCATATTAAACAGAAATATGAAAGTATACTGTTAAAGTAGTTAGAATAGTGTTAGCCTAAATAGTAAAAGTGCTACACATTAATATAATATCAGAAGAAAGAAAACAACAGAGATAGTGCTATTCAAGGTCTATTCTACTATTATTTTTAAAAAACTGCTCTAAATTTTTTAAATAATATTATTCAAAATTTTATTTACTTTCCATGTCACTGGACAACTGATATTGTGATATACTTTTGAAAGTGTTTTCTACTATTGATTCACACTATACAAGCAGCAGAACAGCCAAGGGAGACAATTGCAATAAGCCTAATTATCTGCCTAAATTTAAACTGTATCCCTTGACAGGCTCACTAATTTTAATAGGACTGAAGTTTATTACTATTTTTAATAATACAAACTATATGGTAAAAGAGAAGGGACATTATGCCATTAAGCACTAAGCAGTAGAAAAAAATATATTTTGTAACTGTACACAAAATACTAAAGTTTGCATACCTAACACCTGTAGCAAAAGACAGAAGAGAAACAATATGTAACTAAAAAATGAACAAGAATTTGGTGTCACTAATATAGGTCATTAATGAAATTTTTATTAACCATGTTCTATTGTGTTGTGTGTGATATGTTATTTGTCATCAAAGAATAATGAACACTAAGAAAATCATTAATTAACAAAGCGCATATTAATCCAAAATAAACATGCCACAAAAAACAAGCGTACTCTGAATGGTACATTATCTGTCAGCCCCACGTTTAGGATCTATGTAGACACTAGGAAGGCAGATTATTGACTATGAGGCTTTTGGTGCCTTTAGGTCAAGTTATGCAAGCTTAAACATGACATAACATTGCAATTATCTTCTAATTCAACTTACCATGACTATTACCTTCAGACCCAATATTTTACAAATTTCCTTTTTATCCTAAGTGCAAGCCATTTTCAATATTTGATCAAAGAAGATATTTGTGAACAAAAGTTGTTGTGCAAAACCCAGTATTCACAGTCACATTCATATATGTACTAACCTTAGACCTTTGACCAGAAAATCAACACACCTATTCTTTACATAAGGGCAAGCATTCCACATACATGTACTATGATAAAGGTAAATGGCTGGAAACTACGTTTTTGTTTAAGAAATAATTGTTTAACCAAAGTAATTTTGACCTTTCAACCCAAAAATCAAAAAGTACTTTTCTTGTCTCAAATATAAGCCATCCATTAAATTTAGTCCAAGTGGTGATGAATAACTCAATATATAATGCTGAGTGTCCATTTTCTTCTTAGGGTCATTGTAATTTTGACCTTTCACCCTGTAATCAAAAGGTATCTTTTGTTATCTTCAATGCAATCCATTTACAAAGTTTTCGTGGTATCTGGTCTAAAAGTCAAGTAAGTGTGTGGGTACGGTTTTCTTCCTTTCATTATATATGATCTTGATCTTTAACCTTCCAAATCAAAAAGTTTCTTCTTTGCCCTAAATGCAATCTTTATAAAAAGTTAAGTAACAGGTGAAGATCTAAAATTACTGGGCAGAAACAAACTTGTAGAACAGAGATGGACATTATAACATTATATGCTCTGCATTATGTTTGGTGTATAAAACTATAGTATGGCAAAGCATAAATATTAATGAAGCTATACAAAATCATAACTGCCAGCACAGGTACAATACCTTTGATCTGCCTATGGTTATAGACATGTCATTCCAAACAAGGTCTAAATTGTATATAAGATGCTGCAAACAATTATCTACTAGTTGACCGACTTTACTTTGCGGTAAAAGTCTTATGCACTGACCCTCACATACTGCAACATAAACCTCCTAAAAGCAAAATAATAAAACGATATATTTTTCAAAAGCTTCTACTTAAGGAGATTCCTATTTCAAAATATTTCACAACTTAAAACTTTTTAAATAATTTTTATCAGCAATTAGTAAATAACAGTTGCAGAAATTTGAACCATGTGATGTACTGTTTAACTGGTCTGGTTACCACAGAAACCAAAATTTAAAACTTCTCTACCACTTGCACTCTAAATGATGATGGCAACTGGATCTATTCCCTCTAAATATTAAGCAATATATCTGATATTTCCAAACAGTGAACATGAAACAAGATCTGAGCCTCATCCTGATGGAAAAACTTCATATGTACAAGCCACAGCAGGTCAAAATGAGAATGAATAATCTATGACTTTGACACTGACTCCAAAGGTCAAGCATGCAGATCACCAAATGGATTGTATTTGCTTCATAATAATTATGTGCAAGCATTAGGAAATAATCAATGCATTCAGAAAATAATAGAAACTCGAATGTTCAACCATAACCATAACATTTTGTTCTATAACTGTGACCTTAACCATCATGGTTAAAGGTGCAAGAATGGTACTGTAAAGATGACTGAAGTTATAATGAAGGCTTTATAATTAAGAGAGCTTATGTCCATTCTTGTAAGGTTTTGCACATTTTAAAAGTTTTTACACTGAAATGAATGTATTGATATGATCAATCTAGATTCAAGATACATTAATTTGCACAATTAGAAAGATTATGTTTTCAGTGAAAAGTTTTAGCTGCTGTTGTTGCAAAGAGCACAAGTGTTGATGCATTTTAAAAAATTTACTTTGACAACCAAGTCAATTAACTGGATTATAACATGGATATAATTTCTTTAAACATCATTTTCTGGCAACAACAATCTTTAAAATGGGCAAGAGTTCATCCATCAGATCAGACCCTAACTGTTGGCCTGTAACCAACATTTACATCAAAATGCATGTGTAACTGTTTTTTTTCACAAAGGGAAAACATGTTCTGGCTGTCAGATATGAATTGCAGCTCCCTCAACTTACTATGTAATTACAAATGCAATATTTGATATGCATGATCTGTCCACTGTTCCATGTAGTGTGATATTTATAAAGCCCGAGTCCGGTACAAAAAAGGTATTGGTGTTTATGCATTTTGCCTGTATGGACTGAAGTAACTGTCATATGTGTATCCAGGAAATACAATACATTCATACCAATATATCGTTTTTCTTCCAGTAGATAAGGCCTTAATTTGTTTCTTATGAATCTTAAATGGATCAAAAGACAAACATCTGAAGGATAAAAGAAAATATCAATACCTTTTCAAGACCTTCCATGACATTATCTGGCATGTGGTCATTCACCATTGTTGGGGAGATAAGCACCTCCTGAAAGTCCGAGTTGTCTGCCCATACAGCCTGGTACACTGGCTCTGATGATTGACAACAGGACCTAGTAAAAAGCAGTTAAATCCTGTTTTGAAAATCTACTAGCATACAGGATATACTGAATAAATGGTACCAGTCTCAGATAGTACAACAATAATGAGTGCAGTAAAATTCTGTCTATGTACAAAAGATTAATAATATCTTTATAGGCAAATGTTATGGGTAAATGACATGATGTCAGAGAGGATTATAAATACAATGCTAATACTCTTCCTTCTATCTTCTTGGACAAATAACATGTAATAATAATTATGAGCATCTTCATCAAACTGTTGGTCTGGATTTAATTCAGAGTAAATGTGATATTTTTTAAGCTAAGGACACAATTCAATTAGAACAGCCTCCAAAGTCTCCATTAAACCTATGATGAAAATCAGAACCTGCTCTATTTTGACAAACTAACTTATCACTCACCCTTTCTCTCCATGATGGTTTCTAACCACAAGTATGATTTTTCCAGGTGGGTACAGGGGTTTGTGAGCAGACAAACCTATCTGTTCATCAGATGGATGAGCTGTCACAATGCGTTCCATGTCGTCCTTAACCTCATCATAAGTAAAGTGTGCTGCTGACTTGGAGCCACAGCACAGTGCCTTCAGTATTATTTTCCACTGAAACGGACCACACAAAAAAAATCACTGAAATATAAATGCAGCTGTACAAGAAATGATAAATAATAATCATACTAGTTTTGGAAATTTCAGTATGATTGAATATAATGAAATTTGCAGTCCAGTTGAACATTTTAAACTTTAACTGTGCAGAAATTTGAGAGAAAACCAATTTACAAGACCAAATGAAAATGACATGCAAATATTGAACTTATGAAATGCTTTAAAATTTTAACATGTAGATACGTGTATTCTAATTTGACAGCATTTTCAGCAACCCTAAAAATAATGTTCTTGGATTTATTTTCTTGATATAGACCATGTAATATGCATATTTCTAGCTTAAAATCTTTGAAGATTATTATTAAAATGGCATGACTCAGTAACAAAGAACATGTGCAAAACTTCATTTATTTCCTAATTTGTGCAAAGTTTACATTCATAAGAAAATATTTTAATTTAAAGCAAAACTACTCTAAAATAATAATACTCATAATTTACACTAATTTGCACATAAAAGTTATACTAACAGTTACAGACTGGTTGAATTGTGCTTTTTCTATTGCTCCATTCTTTATCACATACCTTAGGGTTTTTACTTTTCTTTATTATATTTATTAGATCAGTTCTGAGTAACTCCATTTGTGGCAAACCAATTCTGCAACAAGAAGAAGCATATCAATCAAGAGCAAAAACAGAATCTCAGGTTATCATTCTTAAATATATGTGAACTTGAACATTGTAGAATAATTCCATTATTTAAAACATTCAAACTACGCATCAATTCATCACAATAGTAAGAGAAATTAAATTTCATTGTACAGTTATGTTTTTACTCTGAAATGAAATTTAGCAATTACTTTCCCAAGTCATCAAGCACACAAATAATAATAATAATAATAATAATAATAATAATAATAGTAATAATAATAATAATAACAGCAATAATAATAATAATAATAATAATAATAATAATAATAATAATAATGTCTCATTTTAAATAGGGTAACTCAATCAGTTAAATACAACTAATCTCCCTCGAGGTCTTCCATAATATATATTTTGTGCACATTTTTCTCTCATGAAAATAATTACGGTCAAACCCACTTATTTCAACCTCAGTTACCTTGAAAACCCATTTATGTCGAGTGTTTCGATCTGGTCCTGAAAATATTTCTTCTTTATTGTACTAATTTTTCCCTGTTATCTCGACCCCTGTCAAGTCAATGACCCAGTTTTGTCAGGCATAAGTTTCAGTCCAAAGTAATATGCAGACCTGCTTATTTCAATGAAACCATTCGAAAGCACTTGTTTTCATACATGCGCTAAATTACCAGCAACACTTGCCACAATTTCATTTTTTAAATCATTCAGCCATTTTCATGTAGCTTCATCATCCATGTGTACATGATAAAAAATTATTTTCAAGCAATCCCAATGGAGTCCACAACCTCATCAGCCATTGATTCAAGACATATTTCTGACTGAGGCAATAAAATCTGATTGAGTACTGCATTTCCATAGTTATCATTAATTGGAACAAATTTATTGCATGGTAAAAATTTTGCTATCCACATCTTAATCATAATTATATGCATTAATTTATTTTGGAGTTTGTGTGTACTTAAAAAAATGTACAAGTTTACTTATGCTTAATTACTAAAAGAAACTTGGTAACAAGTTTTCATTTTCATATGAGCAGCTTCTTTCCCTTGGTAGCCTCATTAAGACATTTATGTTTGTTGCCTCAGACCTGAGGTAGCCCAAAATCTAGACCAATTGCTGTATATGTAGCATGTAAATGATATAACAACTAAACAGACACTTGCTTCAGGACATTTCCCATAGATTTGTTGTTTCCTGTCACATAAATATGAATTAAATCAATTTATTGTATGGATTGTAGCTAACTTGGGAGAATATCATGTGAAACATGAAACTAGATTATTGGATTTCTAATAAGATAGATAAATATTAGATAAATATTATGCTGGTTAAATTGCCATTATTTATTTCTTCCAGCTACTGATCAATTAATTTTGTGAAAGCTTCTTTGACATGAATGCTCTTTGCCAAAGCCTGACTGCTGTTTGTGAAAAATGAAAAGGGTATTAAAGTAGTTATAAACTTGTTTCGCTACATGTTTTTCAAAACTTTTTTTATTAAGATGTTAGTATTGAAATGAGTGCATAATTTCCACAATCACTTCTACATCCTTATTTAAAAAATAGGAGTAATTTTAGCACTACCTTAGTTTATTTAGGAAGACATCTGATGCAATACTGAGGTTAATCAAGAAAGTACAGATTAGGCTACAAGTGCTGATATGTGGATGACTTCATCTGTACCACATGATGTTTTTGCATTGATTTTGCTAAGAGTGCAGATCATGTCACTTTCACTCATGATATCTACGATAAATTGAAGATCATCAGGAACTTTAGTCTTTACAAAAGATGGGTTTTAAGTCAGGGTTACAAACATTTTGTTCAGTCGGAACATATACTTTCTATATTAGTAAAGAACCTGTTAAACATTTCAGCTATAAGCTGAAGAAGCAATGCTGTCACTATAATTAAAATTAGTTGAAATTGATTGCTTATTTTGATGGGGTGAACTCATTCAGATAATGGTACAAGGAGCTATAATTTTTGGTTTCTTTAAACGAAGTTGCATAGTAAGTTTTCTTTCATTCATTTATCAAAATGTTTACTTTATTTTACCATTTGAATCTGCCTCTTGTGTAACCTTACTGCAGGTTAACAGAATTTAACTAGGTAGAACAACAAATTTTTATGGTCCCGTGTTTGAAGTGATTTTATTGTAAACATCAAAATGTAAAACTGATGGTGGGAAATAGTGCAGAAATTGAATGCCGAGGAAGCATCAGGAGTTTCTGTCCCTTTCCTACATATTTTTTTGTTTGTTATATTTAGGAACAGCACAGATGAAGGATACACAATTCGATGATGTAAAGTACAATAACTCATTCCCAATAGAGAATGTTTACCAGGCTTGTGTCCATAAAACCCTGCCCATTTATTTATTACTGTCTATGACTCAGATGTCTCAACACTGCTTGAGCAATATAATGTACAATCTGGATAATAAATAGATATGTAAAAATACACAATCATAGAAAATGAAGTCATATGGGCCCTTTCATATTCATGCAACAAACATTGCAATAAACAGAGAATAAAGTAACATGGGCACTTAAATATTTTTCAAGAATATCTGTGTATATAAGAAAGTTTCTAAGACATAAAATTAGCTATTTTATGACTATTCTGCCATTAGTGGCTTATCTATATGGAGAACCTAGTTTTGTTTTGAAACTTTTATTCTACCTCTTTTTTTCTTGGATCAGGGCTATTCAGTTTAAAAACACAAGGTACACATGGTAGACAGTTGTTGGGGTTTTCTTTGGTGGTGAGGTGTGTCAAAATACATGCCAGACCCAAGCGGTTTTGAAATTACTCACCTGGCTGACATAATAACTAAATGCAAAAAATAACCCATGAATTTACTTCTCATGATACTGATTGCACAAGTTATTTTTTTAATTCTCTATAACAGTTTCACAGGGAGGGGGAGAGTGCTTTAAATTGATAGCCAATGTACTCTCAAATTTACAGCAATTCTTTTTAGCAGTTTTTTAGATAACTTTTTTCATGTTTATATTTTTAGTAAAAGCATGAATATGGTGGGTGGATTCGCATTATGTGTATAAATGAGAAAGGTTTTATGTGCCAGGATGCTTACTGTCAAGTTGAGTTTAACTTGGTCGGGTGATATTTGAGAAGTTGAAAGTACCGTATTTTCGCGCATATATCCCGCACACGCAGATAATCCGCACCCTCATATAGCCCGCGGGTTTTGGGGTTTTGTGTAAAAAATCGTTGGCATAACCCGCACCTTTGTATAACCCGCAACCATAGATATATTTATACAGCTACAATCGGAAATGAAATCAATTACAGGATCACGGGGCTTCGCTGATGTAGCAAACTGCGATTCTGTTTTCCGTTTTAGTGACAAAATATACCATCTGGTGATATTTGTGGCGACACCAATTTTGGCTGATAAAAACCGTATATACAGTCTTGCGTTTGGAGTAGAGAAAATCAAAGGCACCATGACAGGAAACAATGTACTGGAATATATTGTTAAAATAACAAGTCCTTGTCTCATACTGGCAAACCACACTAACAGTGCACTGTTATATCATAATCCGCTAATGATGATATCTGGCCTTATTACTTTATGCAACTGACTAGTCAAAATCCAAATCCGCAGAAGGCGAAAACGTAAAATGAGTACAGTCAAGCAGATGACACTAATTTAAAAACAAATACCAGATGGAAGAAGAAAAAATACGTTTGCTGACACTTCAAAGAGAACTGATTACCTTTGAAGCACTGATATATACTAAACAAATAAAACAAATCTGTTTCAATGTTCTACAATTATCTGAAGTTGCCGCAGCAATAACAAACAGGTATTTGTTTCACCCTTCAACTGGAGCCTTTAGCGGCGCCATCATCAAAGTAAGCCGACAACCTTTGCTCAATAAAAGTCAGGAAAAACACGGTACACAGTGCTTGTGTGCGTAGGAGCTGTGCCTCAACTACAGGCTACATAAACACGGGCATTTTTAAATAATCTTGTATTCTTGTGAAGTGTAGATTCGAGTTTAAATAATTTCTTTCTGTTTAATTTAAAAAATGCTGAAACGAAAGTCTTTCACAGCCGACTTCAAGCTAACTGCCATTGCGTATGCTGAAGTGCATGGCAATAGAGCCACAGGCACAAAATTTTATATTGATGAGAGTGTAATCCGAGGTTGGAGAAAAGAAAAAGGAACGTTGGAGAAGATGAATCCACGAAAACGTGCTCGTCGCGGACCTAAAGCAAAGTGGCCTCACCTTGAAGCTGACCTGAAGCAGTGGATCGTGGCCCAGCGGTAAAATTAGGTACCGTAGTTATTTCGATTGAAAACAGAAAATATTGATTATGAAAACGTGACGGATACGAAATTTTAAGTTTTTATCCCGAAATGTTGATTTAGTCCCGATACCGTAGGTTGTAAAGTCACCGTAGTAGCCATAATATCCAACCCTAGCAAAACAAAACTAGAACAATATATGTTATGTAGTTACGTTTTTCGAACAATATGTTGAAATATCATCATGTGTAAAAAAAATTGTGATATAGCCCGCACCCTTATATAACCCGCAACCCCCCTGTGGGGTTTGTAAAATCTGGTATAATCCGCGGGATATATGCGCGAAAATACGGTAAATGCTGTTAATGGATACATGCTGCATGCAGGCCGACAAATTCAACTAACCTTAAAAAATGGTGAGCTAAAAACATCTAGTATCTTTTCCAAAATTTGAATCAAAGTCCAGTACAAAATGACGTTAAATGCATGAATAAATTAAAAATATGGATCCAAAATTTCTTTATTCCTTAAACATACACAATCCTGAATATGCTGCAAAAGTTTGTGTAATCATGTATTATAAATACTACATTCTATAACCACAACTGAGTTTGGTAAGATAAACATTCAATAGTGACTGAATAATGAATCCAACTGAGTCTGGTAAGATAAACATTCAACAGTGACTGAATAATGAATCCAATGGAGTCTCATAAGATAAACATTCGATAGTGACTGAATACTGACTCCAACTGAGTCTGGTAAGAAACATTCAATAGTGACTGAATAATGAATCCAACTGAGTCTGGTAAGATAAACATTTGATAGTGACTGAATAATGAATCCAACTGAGTCTGGTAAGATAAACATTCAATAGTGACGGAATAATGAATCCAACTGAGTCTGGTAAGATAAACATTCAACAGTGACTGAATAATGAATCCAATGGAGTCTCATAAGATAAACATTCGATAGTGACTGAATAATGAATCCAACTGAGTCTGGTAAGAAACATTCAATAGTGACTGAATAATGAATCCAACTGAGTCTGGTAAGATAAACATTTGATAGTGACTGAATAATGAATCCAACTGAGTCTTGTAAGATAAAAATTCGATAGTGACTGAATAATAAATCCAACTAAATCTCGTAAGATAAACATTTGATAGTGACTGAATAAAGAATCCAACTGAATCTCGTAAGATAAACATTCAATAGTGACTGAATAATGAATCCAACTAAGTCTCATAAGATAAACATTCAATAGTTACTGAATAATGAATCTAACTGAGTCTGGTAAGATAAACATTCAATAGTGACTGAATAATAAATCAAACTGAGTCTGGTAAGACAAACTTTCCAACTGAGTGAGTAACTATGATATAAAAAAAAATCTATCATAGGGAGCATTAAGCGAAAGTTTGGAGCAAAAAGCTAGATTAAATGTGATGAAATTTCTATCAAAATGCTTGTTTTTTTTCATATTATTTTCTATAATTGCTAATGGATTCATGGTATGCTACAATGCATGGAACTACACCAGCAATAAAATGGAATAATCTTTTATATAAACAATATTTATTAAATCTATGTCTCCGTTATTAAAGTCAATAAACTATACTGAAACGCCATCCTGTAACTTGGCAAAAAACGACTGAATTTATACAGAGAAGATTGGAAAAACAAGTGAAATAACTATGCAATAACTACACTGGGTATTGACTATGCTGTATCAGAACATATAAATATAGAAGGAAACTAATCTCAGTCAATGAAGTATTCTTTGGTATATCACATTTAAAGAAATAACATACACAACAATCCATTAAATGTAAGTATAAAAAAAACTGCATTCAGGAAAAAAATAATCTTACCACTGTATTTTCTTGTGTATAACAAATATCCAACAGCTCTGATCCAGTCTGATAAGCAACATAAAGTCCTTATATGGCAGACATATCATAACAACAGTACATGTTAATTAGGTATTGTTTACCTTGGTACTACATCTTTTCCAACAACCACTGAAGTAATAAAGTGTCTAGTTTCTTCAACACAATTTAAACTGAAAATGAAAACAAACTGTCAATATTCATACAATGAAGATATATTTATTTTGAACAAAAATGAATATTTTGCAACTGTACATGAATGAAAATTGGCTAAAACAACATTAAATCAATACTTTAGTATTTGCTTTCTCATCATCATTCTTTTCTCCTAATTATGTTTCCACCTTCAAAACTCCTTGACTACCACTATGGCATGCAATTTAGATTTTTGTCAGTAAAATATGTCAGTGATATTCTGAAAAAATAAAATGATAACATGCACTATATAGTGGTATACAGCTTAATTATAAGCTGACAACTATTAGTTCATCTAATTAAAATTCCTTGCAGATCTTCATCAGAATTTATATTATTACAATATAACAATTATAGGTATCAATGTGAAAGTCAATAAGATTCCAGTATCCTTCAATTTCATAAATAAGATTCCAGTATCCTTCAATTTCTTATGTAAAGTAAACTCCAGACATGATAAAGCATGAAGGAACCGAGATCATTATAATAAAGGTCAAACTATCATGTAAACAACTGGAGGGAACTTTGCATTGAGTTGCATAATATCAAACACAATAATCCAGGTTTTTTTATGTAGCCAAAGATTTCTAACCCAATTTTTAAAATTTCTCACTGGAAAATATTTGTACAGCTGTAGGACATACTAACCTGAGTAGGCCCCCTGGTGGGGAATAAGCATAACAGTGAAGACCTGGGTACTCCTGTTGCAACAGTATGGCTAGGATTGCAGCAGTCCCAGCCCCTAAGGAGTGCCCCACTAGCACTATATCATACTTTTCTGAACTTGTGCTCTGTAAAATTATACAAAAATATGTAATGCACATTTAAGTTTTCATATATTACTCGACCATAAATGTTGCATTTGGGAAAACCACATTAATAAACCAACTATGATGTCTATAACTATGAAATTATACCAGATACTCAATTTATTTGTATAAAATGATAAGCTATCCAGATAATCAATTATTCATACAAATCCCTATTTCATGGCTGGTCCAGATGATCAACATATCATGTGACTGTAATTAATCAGAAAAATTATAAGAGAGTTGAATTATCTCTTGGTCTTCTGACTCATTTCAATATACTGAACTGATTACTCTCTTGGCAGTATACAAACATAAATTTTTAAATTTGGGTTCCTTGTCTTTACAACAGATATTATGTAAAAGCATGGTCAGCCAGAATCTAGAACATTGTGAGGTTTTTATGCTAACAAGGTATTAGTGAAACAATCTGTATATTGTTTTTATCAAGAACATCCAAGACAGCAAAAATACACAATGGTGACTTGCAAAAGGATGGTAAATAATTCTGAATCATTATAAGATATGGTCTACTCCACCATGTTTGCAATATTGAATGAAAAAAACTTATTTTCACACATATTACCTAAAATTACTTTGTAAACCATTGCTTGATAAGGTTGGAGTTCAGCCAAGTTTTTACCGCTCAGTTGGCCTAGTGGTTAGAGTGTCAACCGCAGAAGCAGAAGGTCGTGAGTTCGATCCCCAGCCGAGTCATACCAAAGACTTACAAAAATGGTACTAACAGCTGCCTCGCCTGACGCTCAGCATTAGGAGGTTAGTGTTAGGACTGGTCGACCTGATGTCAGGATAATGTGACTGGGTGGGACATCATGCTACATATCTGCGGCATGATGCCCCAGTGCTAGACATCACTATAAACTTCCTCACTGCAGACATCGTAGTGATATGACTGAATTTTTTTTAAAGCTACGTTAAAAATCCTATCAAACAAACAAACAGCCAAGTTTCATGGGTGTGAATGCAAGACATCCCATGAATGTGATGCCAGTCATAACAGGGTAAAGTTCCCACCTACCAGCACCAGCCATTCTATGGCAATACATGGACTCAATTACTGAACTGCAATGTCAACTATTAAGAGCAAAATCAAGTGCCTTACTAAAGGCACAAAAGAACATGAAGCCAAGTTTCTTGATACTGAGACCAGTTCCTACCATAAGACTATACACCCTATCATCCAGTTGAAGTAATTTAGTCACCTAACTTTTGAGTTCTTCAAATGGGTTAAACATAAGAATGTAAATTTTGAGTTTGCAACAAAGCATTTTAAAAGTGATAACCACAAAATAATACAAGATGAATGATACATGACATTTTGAAACCTTTTTCAGGATCTTCCATTAGATTTAATGTTGGAGGGGTGTGTGTTTATCTCCCCCAATGGTGAAACAGGTTTTTACATTATATATATATATATATATATATATATATATATATATATATATATATATATATATATATATATATATATATATATACATATATATAGATAGCCAGGTATAAAGTATAAGTAGTCAGGTAAATCACCTGGCTCTCAGCTGATATGGGAACTCCTGTCATATATGTCATCAATGAGGGATGTGTGTACTTGATTTTTGTCATGATGGTTACTTGAATTTAAGTTAAAAACTGGCCATGGTTATGAGTTTGAAGGAATTTTCCATTTTATATAATTAAGATCATGAACATTCATTTGAATCATACATAGGTCAGGTGACTGCATGAATATAAGGAAGACCAGGTAAATAATTCTTCATAAACATGCAAAACAAATCTATGTAGTCATCTGCTAAAAGAAGTCTTAACTTAAAGGTCAATGGCCATAGTCTAACATTATGTTAACATCAGAATTTTGTTTCTTGATTAAAAGTATTTATACTCTCAAAAATAGAATAAAAAAGTTATCAAGTGTAAAGAAAAAAATAATAATTTAATTTCTCACAATAGAAGAATACAACACTGTTACTTCCTCTTAGCTACGATTTAATATCTATAGAGGATGCCAACCTGAAATGACGTACATTTATCCCCACAAGACGAAGTACATGCTTCTTGTCAAAAGGTAGGACACTATGGATAGGGAACATTTAGATGAAACTATTGAAAACTAATTTACTTTTCAGTCTATATGCATGCATGAGGCACTTGATTAGTTTCGCTTTCAAAACTGTTGCATTGTTTCAATTAATTTTCAAAATTCCTGTTAATACAGGTTAAAAGGAATCAATACTGGCTTCCTCGTGTAAAAAAAGCACACCTAAAATAATCCAAAGGAACCAAAGTTGGCTTCCTTATGTCAGCTGACTTCATAAAAATAATTGGCACACTAAATAAAGAATGCATACACCAGCCAGCATCTGCTACATATAGAGTTTGTGGATACATTTTTAAAAAAAAAAATTTTGCATGATGAAAAAAGAATAAATAAATGTTAACAATGCAAGGTTAATTTCTACCATTTTATTTTCAAATAAGTGTATTGTTTATCTTTTTTACTGTACCATGCAGGGGCAAACATTCAACACAAAATTATTTTGTTTCTTAAGTCTTGGGGCATGTACCTAGCTGAAAAAAAGTTTCCCAATATAAGTTCTGGGACAGGAAAAAAGAATAATTATTTTATTGTGTTCCAATATCTGCAGTAAAAAAAAAGGTGTGTGTGTATATATATATATATATATATATATATATATATATATATATATATATATATATATATATATATATATATAATTATTATTATGTGCATTACAGCAGTGCTTGTTGCTGTTGTTGATTCACTACAAAACAAGATTCCCTTTTCAAAAAAAAAGTTATGGACGTTTATTATTAATCATCACTTAATTATGTTCTAAAATAATGCTCGCAGACAAATCTGTGATAGAAGGTTGATATAATTCACATCTGGATATGAGAGGGTATACTGTATCTATGATAATCACAATGAAACCAAAATTAAAACTAGTTAACTAAAACACCAATTTCACTTGACAGAATTTAATTCATTAATTAGTAATTTTCAGTTAAAGTATTGTCATGACTAAAATTTCATTAAATATTGTTGTTTATATTGCACTGAGAATGTTGCTTGGAAAGAACACTTAACAAAACATATGACTTCTTATTTAAGTTTTGAATTTCATGATTTTTATTAAAATTTCTGGGTACTAACTACTATTTTCAATAATTGAACAAGCAATATATCAAGGTTTCATTGGACTAATTGACAAATTAATTTACTTGATGTTCAACAAATAGTGGTCAGTTCTGGGGTATTTTCAAGTTTTAAAATTGGGATCCTTGCTTCCCACCCACATTATTGCACAGGTCTACAAGTTATCTAAGAAGTGATGTATGTACAGACACATATGAAATGATAGTAAAAAATGTTGGCAATACTAATCTCACTCTAAGATACAATTTATCAGGCCAAATATTTTAAAATGTTAGCATTAATTCAATTATGATACCAAGTCAGTAATCTGACTTTCAGGTCATGAAAACCATCTGACCTTGCCTAATCATACAAAGCATTTAGACTGTCACATAATAGGTGATGGACATAGCTGAGAAATCATTGATAAAATTGCACCAAAAAAAATATATATTGGAATCAGAAAAACACTAGAATAAAATATGTTGATTATCCAGAAGCAGTGAAAGATGTAATGGTTATCCCAGTAAATAATAATAATCAAATATAACTTGCAGGTTCAGAAAACATTTCATCAATTTGGATAAGCGAAAAGTCTGTATAATCAACGTTTCCCCGCATTAATGGCCTCAAATCATTCAACACAGATGGCTTTGCTTTTCCAAAAAAATGCTGCACCAGATAATGTTTTTCTTATGCTAATGGCCTCACATTTTCCAGTCAAGATAGTTTCTTATCCCAAGTAAGTGCTGCACCAGTTCTATTCCAACATGCAGCTAGAACTTTCATCTGATACAGTAAAATCATATCTGCACTTTGCAAATTTGTAACCATTATCTTCCTAAAACAATAAAATCATATAGTGTTATGGTGAATTACAATATTCAGTTATGTGTATTTCTGCAAATGTTACAGAATGCTAACCAACAGATATGCAACATTTTTAGCATTATTTCAGAAAGACAAATTTTTCAAATGTAATTTTTACCATTAAAACAATAACAATCCTCTTTTACAGAATCTGCTAATTCATTTATCAGAAGCAAAAGTTTTCAAAGACCTTTTATATCAATCATGATTATTTAACCCTGTAAGCTAACGGTTTTAATATCTGCAAGAAATTATTTACCTTTGCCTTTTCAAAGGCCTTTTCTAAAAGCTGATCTTCTTTGAGCTTCTTTCGGATGTAAACAGCTGCCTGCACCATGCCCTATAATCAGACAGCATACCAAAGATGAAAATGCAGCTTGAAATAACCCTGAAATGTTCTATTTTTTAAAAACAAAATCAGACTTTTAAAACTTAATATAATTAAGTACTACTTGTTTCAAGGTCACATATTATAAAATGTTTAAGCTTTCTATTGATAAAATGTAATCCATATTACATAAAATGGTATCCAAACAAAATAAGACAAAATATTAATAAATACTTTCAAATGAATGCAAACTAGCAATGTGAACTTTAGAACATTCACATTTCTGCCCAGATGTGTAAAAAAATTGTGTAAAAATCAGTTTTATCTACTTACAGACGAAATATGAAATTTTTGTGGACATTTAATACAACGCATATTTTTACACAAGAATTGACTATAATGTAGTAGATCAAATATCAACTTGACAGTTCTATTTAATAAAAGTAGTACCTAGATGATTTGCCTTTCTTGCTGTGCTACTGCAAGATCCTACTTTGGCTTTAATTTGGTTATGACTATCTACTTTTGCTACAAGTGCCTGACACCTCTTAAGATTAGTTCATTCATCATGTTTCATGATTGTACAAGTAATAGTTTCTAATAAATCACAACATCAGCAATAGAACTTTTGAAAGAGTGATAAGCTGTTGGACCAATGCACTGTAGTGTCTATGTCCTACCTTATGTCCAACCCAATCCTCTCTTAGAGGTTGTGTGGGGATGGTTTCTGCATCAGCCTTGAGATCAGTTAAAACATCCTACAGTTTAAAAAAATGTATGTTTTGTAGATAATGAACCAAGTTAAAACAGGGTACATTTGTATAATAAGCATCAAAAGGTAAAGAGTCCAAAAAGACACTGCTTAATGTTCTGACAGATCAGTTTCTACACAGTTGAAACTGAGAACACTTACAGAGCAAACAGAAAAGATACTTAGATGCTAATATTGTTATGAGTCTATGTTCTTAAAATAAGTAATGGAAAAAAGGAAGACAACAAGCTTTGTAAAATTTAATAAATAATTATTTTCCAAGACTAAAAATTTTTAAAAATAAGAAAAAAAAGAACTTACGGTATTGTGAATTAAATCCAAATTGTAATCCAAGAAGACTAAAAAAAACCAAGTCCAATCAACGAAAAGTTAAGTGAATCACAGTTAAAATCCTGATGAAAATCCATGATGCAAGATGATGGCATAAGCAAGAGTCAGCAATTTACTAATGCATCAACAGTCTCTTGCTGAATCACAGAAAATATTTTCAAGTTTTTGAATTCTGTATAAATTCTAGTAAATGTCTGTATCCAAAAAATTAATTTAGAACACCTCTGTATTTCCAGGAGAACAATCAGTTGAATTCAATAATTTTAAGAAAATAAAAATTCAGCCTCAAACAAGACACAACATAAAACAACTTGACATTTCAAGTCTTAAGGCCCGACTGATAGAATTCTTATCATAACTTCAGTTATAAGACTAACTAAAATGCAAAACAGATTCCTGGATGGGGGTCAAGAGTTCATCCTTCTGGAAAAACAACAAGTTTGTTTATGAATTAACACATGCCTCACTTCATGTAGTCCAGGTATGACTTTGACTCAACTAAATGATTCTTACTCTGAGAAATTGTTTTTATTATAAAAAAGTTGGTACAAACACCAACAGATTATTTTTCTCACCAAACAATTTCCATTCAAATAAAAATAACACTACTCTCTGGTACTATTACTACCTCTCACTTTTTATACAGTTCATCAGGTCTTATGCTGTTTTATGAAAATCTGAAAATTTATCTAACAAGAATCTAGATATAAATGCTGTTGTAAGAAAGAAGAATTTGAGAAAATAAAAGCAATCAAGTTATAATTGTTATGTGTAAGAAGTATTGAAGCATGATCATATGCTACCAATTGTGAACACCATGCACTGATACAAATAGGTTAATGAGGGAAGTAGGGTAAATGGTTGACCATAAGTTTACAAGTACTGCTTGAGAAAACAAAAAACAAAAAACATTTGATATTATCGCTATATTATTCCATTTAATCAACAGATTAATATGCAAATAGCAATTAACAATTAATATTTTTTATAATGCTAACTTTTAAGTTTCATCAGTTCCAGTTTGGAAAAGTTATATTGTAAATTATGTTATGATAAAGTACATAGTTCCAATGAAGTGTGTAATGACTGCAGAAATGTTTAATTCATGAAAGGAAAATTTACACTTTCTGTCCTGGAAATGAGACATTGTGTTTGTGCTTTTGGATTTTAATGTAGCTATAAAAAAAATTTCAGTCATCTCACTACAATGTCTGCAGTGTGGCAGTTGATAGTGATGCTTAGCACTGGGGCATCATGCAGCAGAGACATATAGCATGATATCCCACCCAGTCACATTATCCTACACCAGGCCGACCAGTCCTAACACAACCTCTTAATGTTGAGTGCCAAGTAAAGCAACTGTAAGTACCATTTTTATAAGTCTTTAGTATGAATCGGCCAGGGTTTGAACTTAAGATCTCCTGCATTCGAGACAGATGATATAACCACTGTCAACTCAAGTTCAACACACCATTTGCTAACTGAAATCATGAAGGATCAACAAATATGATCCTGATCTGATGAAACATAATGCAGTCAGATAGGTGTCTATGCTTCTTGTCAAATTAAAACCAGTAAAAGACAACAATACCCTGATCTGCTGACAGATAATGCCATGTAAGATCATCATCAAAACTGTATGCTAAAAAGATAATTCAAAGGACATACAAAATCCTTATCAACTTCTAAAAAGTAACTTGTCAGCATGATCCCTTTTAGGCTGTTTGCTAAGTGATATAATCAAAAAGCAAACAAGAAAGATCTGACACATTATGTACTGTCAAATCATTGTCAATGTTGTTTACTGAGATCATGCAAAAGATACACAGCTATTACGAGTCTATGCTCTTAAAATAAGTAACAGAAAAGAGTGAAGACAACGTGCTTTTGTAAAATTTAACAAATAAATTATTTTCCTAGAATACAAACTGAAAAATGAGAAAAATGAACTTATGGTTCTACAAATTCAATCCAAAAGTAATCTAAATATTAAAAAACACAAGTTCTATCAATGAAAGTCTTAAATGAATCTCATTTCAAATCCCAATGAAATTCAAGATGGAAAGTGATTTCATCTGGAATAGCTAGAGTTATACTGATGCGACAAGAGTCTCGTGTTGAAACACAGAAAATATTATCCATTTTGAAGTCAGTATAAATTAGAATTAAATGTCTTTACTTGATACAACTTGATACAATGTTTTTAAAATGTTTTTATTCTGTACAATGACAAATCCAGTAAGAATATTATATTACAATAATACTAATACTTTGTTTATTTGATTAGGATTTTTAATGTAGCGTTAACAATTTTTCAGTCATATCACTACGATGTCTGCAGTGATGCAGTTTATAGTGATGTCCAGCACTGGGGCAACATGCCGCATAGCATGATGTCCCACCCAGTCACATTATCCTGACATCAGGCCAACCAATCCTAACACTAACCTCTTAATGCTGAGCGCCAAGCGAGGTAGTTGTTAGTACCATTTTGTAAGTCTTTGGTATGACTAGGCCGGGAATCGAAGCCATGACCTCCCGCTTCAGCAGTGGATGCTCTAATCACTAGGCCACTGGAACGGTTAATAATAATACTAATAAAGTACTACTGATAATAATGAGGACTTTGTATAGCACCTGAAATTTAGAAGCATTAAGTCCTTTACAACATGTATCATAATCTGATTACAAAAAACAAACACCACGAAATTAAAAAAAAAAACGTAAAAATATGCTGAAAATATATAAGGTTGGAAACATTATTAGGTCTTTAAGTTTGTTCTTCCAGTCATAAAAGGCGAGTTTTAAGAGCACTCTTGGCAGGGATCACTGTGTCTTTGTGTCTAAGTTCAATGGGCAATTCATTCCACACTGCTGGGCCCTACTATGCAATAGAAAGTTGTCCATATGACTCCATTTTCAAAGTGGGAATAATTAGTATACGATTGTCAGAAAAGGAGCGTAAGTATCTTGCTGGTGATAGACTAAAATTTACATATGGGTGAGGTCGGATAGGTATGTTGGATTTATATTTTGTGTTTGATTCTAGATGGAATGGATAGCCAGTGTATGGTATAGAGCAGTGGGGATGTGTGCTCTGAATTTAATGAAGTTTCTGCAGTAGATATCGAGACGAACCAGACAGAACTGAGTTACAATAGTCCAGTCTTGAAAGTACTAATGAACAAACAAGTGTTTTAGTGGTATCAACTTAAAGATATTTGTGAATGAAGCTGATGCATCTCTGCTCACAATATGCAGCCTTGCATATGTTCATGACATGTTGGTGCAATGTGAGAGTTACTGTCTAGAGTAATACCTAGGTTTCGTACTGACTGTGTGAATTTAATGTTGGTGTTGCTTATATTTATTGCCTGAGGTAAAGGATGTGAATGAGAAAGTCTTTGTGTTGTGATCAGAATGGCCTCAGTTTTAACATTCATCTGCAGCTTGATACATGTCATCATTGATTTCACATCAGAAATACACCTCTCTACGCCTTAGATGGTAGCATCAACTTTAGTTGGGTGGCTTGACTTGTATCTTTTGGTGTTATCAGTGTACAGTTGGTGAGACACTAGATGATTATATATGACACTTGAGAGCGGCTAAGTGTATAGAACGAAGAGAGCAGATCCAAGAACAGACCCCTGTGGAACACCACAACAGATCAACTGGGCTTTAGTGCTTTCCATTTGTGGACACAATATGTGTCCTGTTGACTAAATAGGATTTGAAACCAAGTAAAGCAGTATTGTGAATGCCAAATACATGCTGGAGATGGCAAAGTAATATACCATGGTCTATTGTGTCAAATGTTGCAGACAAATTAAGATGGGTGAGGACTGTAATCTTTCCACCATCCAAAGAAGAGAGAATGTCAATAACAATAGCATGCAAATGAATATATATTAAAAATTTAAAAAAACAATTAAACATTAAAAAAATTGCAGATCATGTAAAGAATAAATAACAATTCGCAAATTTGCTAATACTTGCCAACTGAGATCATGTCAAGGATAAATAGCAAACATGCCAGTCTGCTAATACTCGCAAAAATTAGATCCTGTAAAGGATAAACAGCAAACATCCAAGCAGTTAAGACTAACTGAAATCATGTAAAAGGATAAACAGTAAATATCCAATCAGTCAATACTCACAGAGATCATGCAAAAGGATAAACAGTAAATATCCAATCAGTCAATACTCACAGAGATCATGCAAAAGGATAAACAGTAAATATCCAACCAGTTAATACTTGCAGAGATCATGTACAGGATAAACAACAAACACAGATCTGTTGCTACATTATGCAATAGCAGACCAGTCTGCATTATTTACAGTTCTTTGCATGTTGAAAACAATCAATATCAGAATTTACAAATCTCATGCTTGAAATGACTCCAATTAATATATTTTTTTAAATCAACAACTTTCATAAAGCAATATTATTTTAAAATATCTCTACTGTCAATTGAAGATTACACTGCCAATGAAATAAAGTCTCTGCAGTCACACCTGCCTTAAAATTTGCCTCTTTAATCCAATCATTTTTCTTAAACCAATACTTTTTAGTGGTTCCATACATGAAATTATCAAATAATAATCATTCAACTGTTCGTGTTCATAATTTGTACCTCCTTGAGGTGGTTGATCAAAACAGTTTGTCAAAATTTAATGAGCTTATTTATTAAAATTCAATAAAAATTATTATGATGTATGCTGATAATATGTGCATTTAATTATCTTCCTAAAGCCATATAATCAGTGATACTAAGTCAGTTTTCCTATTAATTTTTTTAAAGTGTCCTATGTCTGGAAATAAATCTATAGACTGCAGATACTGCTTTACATTTCACATCTGTTTTGTGTGTACCATAAAAAAAAAAAAACACCAAACCCCACAGGTACCGGTATTGCTTATAACAAATGAAACTGAAAATTCATTAAAATCAATGATATAAATGCATTTAAGTGAAAAAATCCATTGTGCAATTGCTTACACAACTTTCCAATTACTCTTTTGTCTCTGAATACTGTCAACTTCTTTCATTATTTCTCTCTCATAGCATGAGACTTTTAATCCAAGTCCTCCATTCAATAATACCTGCCTCAGTGTATCTCTAACTTATGTTCTATTTCTTTTGCATGATTTACCCAGAATGTGTACAAAAATGATATTAAAACCCACAAAAACAAAACAAACATCTTTATCATAACTATATTCTGCTAATAATATTGAATTGAAAAATTTATACCAACATCTTTATCACAAACAAATTTAACATAATATACTTTCTCTAAATGCAAAATATAAAACAAATATCAGTAATTATATCCTCATAGCTATTTTATTTCTAAAATCTATATTTTCATACTTACTTGTAAAGAGAGAGTTCCTCTAACTGATACAACAATTTTCTTGTACTTATTATCAAGGGCCACATAAAATGGAGTTTCACCTATCTGTAAATAAAAAAATGTAAACAATCACTGTGACATGGAGATGTGACAAGGCTTTTAATGAATCAATAATGTAATCCAAAAATATTCTTGCCTGAAATCACTATACCTACAAATTAATGTTCCAGTCCAAGTCTGATATAGATGATCACATTGTATTTAGTCAATAATAACCAAATGAAATACTAAACACAACAATAAGACTGATTCTGCCTCAAAGGTTAAATGCAAAAATGAATAATTTCTCAAAGAAACTAGATTATATAATTTAAAAAAACAACTCAAGACACAAAAAAAGAACCAAGATGAGGTTCACAAGTTAAATTGTCTACATGATAAAATCTGTTACTAAAATTATTGTAAAGAAAATGTAAACAATCAGGTAGACCAGTTTTTTGTTGGTGAATTTCAACACCCTGGACTATCTCTCTTAATAAAGATTCTAGTATATAAGCCACTCATAGAGAAATATTACGTGTCATGTAGTAAGGAAAAAAACCCAGACTGGAACATGTATCTGCTAGAACCTGAGACTAATAATTTCGCGTGATAAATGTACGAAGGTCAGTTCTGCGAACAATGAGGTGTCAAGCCAGTTATTTGACAGGGTCATAGGAACTTGTGACTTGCGCCTTATTTTGGCCAAGCCAGTTACATAACATGACCATAACATGTTTCACAGGTAAGTGATGAAATCCTGTGTTCGGATCAAAGGAACATCAAGTGGGGGTTGTAAATCCACCCTTAACAGATTGCTGGGGAGGGCGCAGTGTCTGATAATTATGTGAATCAATATCCACTCTGAGTTATGCAATGTGTGGCCACCATTAAAATCGCAAGCTTAAATCTATTATCTTGAGAACTAAAAATCAGTAGTCACTAAACCATCTTGCAGGAATTATAAGGAAAGATAAGCTACTCTGATGTCATTCGAAATTGGCGGGGAACTTATTCTGGGAATTACAAGGAGCTTCAGAACAGGTCAGTGACTATTTGCTCAATTGTTGTAATCTATTATGGCAAAGTAATTGTACTTTAATTACTGCAGGATGTATATGTCAATACTAGAATCATTATTACGTAGAATTACCAGTTGTAGGGTTTGATTCATTTGTAGTGTTTGATCTACATGCATATTTTGATATATAAGCAATGCTTATGTAAAGAATTAATATTGTAATTTGCTATTTGGTTAATTTGTAGTTACCTCGTGCATTTATTCATGTGATATTCTAGATTTGCAACTGTTGAATTGAATTATAACTTTGTATAATGATTGCAGTGTGCAACATTAGTTAATAGGTATTTGATTATTTGTGTATACTTTGTAGGAGTATCATGGATACATGGATATGTGTACACTTTGTACAAGGGCAATGTACAGAAATGTGTCTAATTATGCGATATTGTTCTGTATAATAAGATTGAGAATCTATATATACCGTGTACACCATATCAGAGAGAATGTGTATTTTGATGTGCATGAATGCGTGACCATAGAAGGTACTGGCTTATCTGATGATATTGTTGTTGTTTCATACAGGAAGCTTTACGGGACAGAGGAACTGAAGGAGACAGAGGGAAATACCATAGTGCAGTTATTAAGTACAAGTTTAGATAGCTAGTGGAATATGCTATGCTAATGTCCTTGTGTGTCCATACAGGAAGCTTTAAGGAACAGAGGAACTGTAGGAGACAGAGGGAAATACCCTAGTGCAGTTGGTCCCGAGTCTCTGGGAGACAAAGAAAAAGGAACAAAAGAGGCACAAATGAGAAAAAACACAGGACAGAAGAAAAATCTATCACACTATGTCAGATGATGAATTAGGCCATCACTTGGTTGAGTGAAAGATGAGTTAAAGTGTTTTAAATTTGTATATTATTTGTGAAATGACTATCTGTTATTGAACGATATTAAATTGTTGTTTATTTGAATTTCCCATTTTATGTATTCATTAATTTAACTCTCGGCATCACTGACTGGGTGCTCAGAACATTGCATCTCTCTTATACTACTTCAATTTCTGACAAAAATGAGCTAGGGTGGGTCTTCTGTAATAATTTAAAATATATTGAGCATCCCACCCCAACCTAAATAATGAGGAACCTTCACATTAAGTATATATAATTGTTTACAAAGTCAATGTTACTGGTTAGGTACATAATGAACTTGATTTTGGACAAGCTCAAGCCCAAAATACAATTATACATAACATATTATCGAAGTGAAAAATCAAACAAACAATAAAACTTAAATATGCAAAATGCTAACATGCTTACAAGTCAATACAGCAAAAAATATGAGCCAAGACTTCTGACCATAAATTTAAGTCATAGTATTTGGTATCAACTTACTAACTGGAATTCAACTGAATACAGTGTCTAGTTCAAACTGACTTGTACATGTATATATCACTGTGTTTATAACCTGAATAAAGTACAAATGTAATCAAAGACCTATGACTTCTTAAAGTAAAGCTAAAAGTCAAATAGGTCTGGTTTTCCAAAAATTCCTGTACAAAAAGTGCATATGTATACATGCTGGAAGGCAATAAGTGAAAAACCACCATTCATAAAGCAATGATATCAAGATTTTCCAGATGGCCACTATGATGCATGGATGTCAGTTCAGTACCATGTTTATTCAGAACCAGCTACATAGTGCTTGCTATAACAGTGATTAGGTAAAAAACCTAAGCTGAACTGTTCTGGTGAAGCAGCTACACAAAGATTGGTTGGCAAAGAAGGCATACAACATGTAATTTCCATTAAATCTTGTATTGCCCTGCTCTATATTACAAATGCTAAGATGAGCAAGAGTGCCATCTTGAGCGCAAGTTTAACATAAAAATCCATAGGTAGAAGAATGTTTTAAACAGATGCTTTTCTCAAATATCCATAGAAAACAAAAATCAATCAGGAAGCCAATTTTCTGCATTTTTATAGCATGACTAACACAACAGTTTTATTGAGAGATAGAACAAATTGTTCAAGTCACCAGGTTTTGTAAATTTTGTCCTCAATGCTTAAAATTTCATACAGCCCAATACCTGAAGCCCCTCTAAATGTTGATTAAACCCCTTACAGTTCGAAGCAAAGTGCCCATTGGGCTTGTAAATCATTTTAATCTAATTTGCTTGCCTGACAAAACATAGAGTTTTCTGAGATAAAGTGGCATTGTCATTTTAAAGTTACTGAAAAACTCTATTAAACTTAAAATATTCAGCACCCTGCTGGTGCTCTATTTGAAAATCCCTAACCATTATGAGGAACAAGTGCTTAATTGAACTAACAACTACAAACTATTTGTGCAAGGCAAAATATGTGACATATGAATGGAGAAAATATTTTGGTTTTCCACATTTCCTTGGTCACCTATAATTAGTGCTCATTTGTTCTTCTTGTTGTTCAAGGGTTGAATGCCATTTTTCAGCACAAAATAGGCTATATATATGGCAGCGAGTCTAAATGGTAGAGGAAGAACCTGGAAAAAACCTGGAAAGAACCACTTACCCTCAAGAAGCCGCTGACAATCTTTCTCACATACCAACAGTGGCTGACCCCCCCAACCCTTAACCAATGTAGTCAGAGGTGAGATGGCAGTGATCCAAAATGGTGAGTGCTATTTTGTCTTCTATGAATTATAATGAACTTT
The DNA here is from genome assembly GCA_029339505.1 of Unio delphinus. Classification (NCBI taxonomy): domain Eukaryota; kingdom Metazoa; phylum Mollusca; class Bivalvia; order Unionida; family Unionidae; genus Unio; species Unio delphinus. The sequence goes on from JAQISU010000042.1 coordinate 14,783,126, forward strand.
CCCTTGCTCATACTCACTGGGTAATGTATGATAGATTATATGTATCAAGTGGTACCTATGTAATTTGTTTTACAATGAAGCTAACTAGGAGATAATTAACTAATAAAACCATGAAAAACAATATTTTTCACTTAAAAGGAACAGATAATTACATTGCATTTTAAAGCATTTAGTTCCAACAGCTGTTGGCCACTGGTTTTATTGATTTACAGAGTGAATTTTTCTGTAACTATGATGCATCTGCTGTACTATATGCATGATATAAAGTAATTATGAAACCTAAAGCTACCACTTTACTTACTGAAATTATAAAACAAGAAGTAAACATGTTTTCAGAATTAACTTGTTTTCTACTTTAACTAGCATTTGGAGAGTATTACAGTATAAAAAAAATGAAACTACCCTAATCCAAGCATATAATCTTCCCTATATACATGCATACATCATGATAAAACCAAACTGATGGCAAAACTGGAGCCAAACAGATGGAGATCCCAAAAGCACTGGAAAAAATAACACAGTTATTATAAATTCCACACCTGTGCTTGCACAAATTATGAAATTCTTTCAAACCATTTAAGTTATGAAGAAGAATATAAAGATTTTACTCCCATGAGCAATACCAAAAGTAAAAACATTAACTGTGTAAAGAATGACACTCTTCTATAAACCTTATGCTTATTAACTGCCGATTCAATACTGATTGAACTGGTTACTGGTTCACATCACAACCTTGAGTGAACAAAGTAAAACATAAATGTTGTATGAAAACCGTAGAGCATAAACTGTTTGCATTAGTACCTAGAGAAAACATTACATTTAATTAAATTAAATTAAATCAAAATTTAATCTGACAAGGTCACACTATTTTGGAAAGAAAATATATATAAAAAATGAGTCAATGAAAGCACTTTTATATTTATTTTTATTCAAACTAAGGCAATTTCAAAATTTCAAAATTGTGACAAAATAATAGGAATATATATCATCTGGGGCAAGAGGAATTTAAGCCATAGCAAAATGATATTTTTTAAATGTTATTTGTCTGACAGAATTTTATCAACACTATGATGCTTTATATTACATGTGGCCTAAGCATGTTCCATGCTGACTGGTCAATTATCTTGTCAATCAATGGCTTGCCAATGGTTTAGCTGGCATCATTTAAAAATCTAAAAATACAGTCTTGATGCCTTGATATCTTCTGTCAATTGTTTTCAAATTATTAAAAGTGGTATCCCGTCGCTAGCGCGCAGGTCAAAAGCGCACCGACAAAAGAGAGCACTGACAAAAGTGCGCAAGGCAAAAATTGTAAAAGTCAATATGTCAATTAAAAAAAAAAAAGAGTCATATGGATAAATAATTCATACAATAGAAAATAATCGAGTATTTAAATAAGGTATACGATGACAAAATACTTGCTGTCTGCAACGAAATTCTGAGAGAGCTTTGCTGAATTATTTGCCTTGGTCTCTTGATGGTGTTCATTGCTCTTGGACGGATCTCTGCTATGGTCTTCTTTGCTTCGTTGCTGGCCGGATCTGGAGCATGGTTATGTTCAGAAAGCACAGTGCTTGTGTGCACTGTGATCACTTTAATTTGCCCTTTACAATCACGTTTACAGCATTTCCACAATGCACTGCCATCACATTTACTTGGTCTTTTCTATATCGATATCCATCAGTTATTATATGCTCTTTCCCCTTCCATGACTCAGTCCACGGTTAGATAAGATTTTCAAATTTTCACAAAATAAATTTGGTATTTATAATTGTCTAGGTTTTTATACTGCATAAGTATGCATCTTGATGTCTGCTCACTGAAAACACTTATTCATCGTATTAGCTTATTTCTACTCAATATTAAGAGTGTATACTTTGATGTCTGCTCACTGGAAACAGTTATTCAAACTATTAGTTTATTTCTACTCAATAGTAAGAGTGTACACACTTTGTGTCTGCTAAAACTGATTCAAAATTTTAGTTTATTTCTGCTAAATATAAAGATTCTACAATCTTTGATGTGTGCTCACTAGATAAATGGCATATGGAGTTTATGCTGCATGCTTTCGAAGGTTCGCATTTGACAGTCATATTTTGCTGCGTGCTTTTGTCGGCACGCATTTGTAGGCACGCTTTAGAACTGCGCGCTAACGACAGGTGCCCTTAAAATTGGTTTAAGAGAAAAACAATAACAATTATAATAGCAATGAACCTTTTGAAGCATGTGCCATATTTTATTACTCATCAAGTCTCTTCAATTTTGTTCCTCGAGCACAGGTTTGGGATTCTATTTACCACTTGACTATAAAGACCTGACATAATGCAAAAACATTATAATGTAAATTACTATCTGAAATGTCACAGCATGAAAACAATTCGCCTAATGCAAAGTCAATGATGTATAGTGGCACAGAGAAAATTGTTTTAATTCATTAATACCTTCCTGCTAGTATTGCATTGCTCTCCCTTCTTTTTGACCCATAGTCCAATGTCTGTAATAATGATTCCTATCTCCAATTATTCCATTAGCACTGAAAGGTTCTAAAACTTAAAAGAACATGATCCCAGTCCATAAACAGAACATTATCCTCTTTGACTATGACACATTGTACAGGACATCAGAGCAGGGTGGGAGAAGGAAATATTTGCAAAAGTAGCAGGTACATATTTTAAAATTGGTTCTCACCTGCATACAACCCCTACAACTGAATATAAGTAATACAATACATAACTTCTATTGCACTGCTGAATCAACCAGAATGGAGGAAGGCTGAATAAAAACAATGGCTACACTCAGGTGCACCAAAGATCAAAGTTAAAATGAGGAGCTAGTGTGATGCCAGAAAGTTATTCTCAAAACATCAGCCTAAGATGAATGATATAAATAGGCCCAAGAAGTAGCATGAGCTCTATGTATCACAAAAAAAGGTCCCACTCAGAGAGAGCGAGAGAAGAGCCCTCTTGGCATTGACAAAAATCGACCTGGAAATATCTAAGGAACTCTTAATAGGCATAAAGAGATGGTTTTGAGTCTCCTTATGCCATTCAGACAGAGCTAAATAAAACATTAAGGCTATAACTGGTCAAAGGACATGGTCATCTCTGCACAGAAACAACTGAGGCTGGGGATCTCAAAAAGATTTGAAACCACCAATGTTAGCTGAATCTTTGCCAGAAGCAAAGGTTGGCAAATAAGGGAAATACACTCGTAATTAAAACAGAGTTATAAATAACCTTTTTCCACTGAAAAGGTATGATGCTTGCTCCTTTTATTCACAGATGACAAGGAAGGTATGGTTTATGATGGAATCTTCACTCAATGGTTCATAAGAATAGGTTTTGATAATTTCCAAAATTATACAAGAGATTACATCTAAGCATTAGTGAGTGAGATCCTGGTCTCTCAAGCTCTTAATATTTGTAGATGAAGGTCTGGCACAATCATTGGGGCAGGGCTGCTAGAGAACTTGAATGCCTTATTAAAACCCTCAAAAGTGGACACCAAAAAACAGTCACTCTCCATGAAAAGAAAGTAAATCTACAGCTGTGCACAAAGGAGGAAAGCAAGCATCAATGTATTCACTACTGCACCAATCATAAAAGATTATCCACTTTGCATCATAGACCTAATAAGTATATTGACTCTTACCCTGGACAATGCTGTTGGCAACTTTGCTTGAAAACTGGTCCTGGACCATGATCATTGTGCCTGCAACATGACTACCAATTATGAATGGAGCTCTGGAGACAATGACTTCTTGGAGCACCAGCAACAGAATCATTCTGAAAGGCATACACAAACAGACGATCCCACAACAGACTGAAGACATTCAGTGTTCAGCCTGGACCTCTGATCTGGGAAGAGAAGACATAAATGGGGAGTTTCTTGATCAGTCTCACTGTGATTACGTCCACCATCAGTTACCAACCCACCCTTGGAAAAATGACTGGTGCAGATAACCACTGAGGATCACAAGGTCTCTTCTGGAAAACTTGTTTGCCACAATATTTCTCTTGCGTGGAATACAGCGGACATAGCAATGGGATTTGGGCAGTGTGAATTTGAATTCCAGTCAGAAACTAGTCTCACATTAGCCACCAACTCAGGCATTGTTGAAAATCAGATCCTAGGAGGATCTGAGCAGAAAAAGGATTCTGGCTGAATTTCCAGTTTGCTAAAATCATGAGCTGGAGATGGTGCAAACAGAGTCTTTCTAAGAAAATTGGGTCAGCTGTGGAGTTCAGTGTTCTCAAGAGAGACAGGTAAAGATGATCAGATGAGGTCTTGTAAAGGAGAATCATGATATACAGGAGCTTGTCAATTCTGTCTTGAGAAACACCCCCACTCCTGAGGATGGTTATAAAATTCATCATGATAAGGGATGAGATCTGACTTCTCAAAATTTGATATGAGATCAAGCTGGATCACTGTTGACCAATAAATGGGACAAGTGTTTCGGAAGGGAATTTCTGAGGACATTGTACATCAACCTCAGGAAGGCTGCAACAACTGGTTGAGACAAAACCATAGGTATTTTCTGTGCGGAGGCAATATGGGGTGTGAAGATTCCCAAAATGAAGATCAATGATATGCCTGGAGGCTGTTCCTGGAAACAAAGCTAATAGCCATCATTTAGGGTAGAAAGGACCCAAACATCTATGAATCTCTAGCCAAACTCCAACGGAGATGCCAGGAAGAGGAAGACATTGCAGAAGAAGGCTCAAGTCCCTAGGTCTGGCTACCTCCATTGGGAAGGAGAAGTCAAAGAATTTCTGTTGTCCTAATGGTTTCCATGTCCAGCAAATGATGGGCGAGAGATCAGTGGTCCTCTCAAACACTGATATGTCACTGACAGATGTGGCCTCCCACTATTAGGATCATGCTGTGGGCCACCAAAATCTTTTAAGTCTCCAAAACAGCATCCCAGCAGAGATGGAACAGCTTTGGAGGGAAGCATGCTGGTGACAGGACTCTTTATCTGGATTATTGCTAATTTAAGTGGCAAAAAAGCAAAATTTAGGCATAAAAAGTGTAATCTATATATTACATGCCTGCATGTATGAGAAAGATACATTTATTTTTGCTACTATCCTGGTTCAGCAGCTCATCATAATTTATTTTACAATGGCAAAATCCATATGTATTTGAACCAGAATACGAACAAAAAATACTAAAAAATTATTTATATTCAGCATTCACTTTAACTAGTCTACAAGTAACATCCACAAGTCATACCATAAAGCACTTTTCTTAACATCTGGTGCCATTTTCTTTTAAATGGTAAACTGGTATAATATCTAACTAGTTTATCAATATAATAAATTTGTGACACAAAGTTCCAAGTGAAGAAATCCATGTTTTCTTGGACTCGAGTCATATTCAGTTGCTATAAATAAAAAATAAAGTATATCAAGTACTCTTTTGCTATGCAGCAGTCATCTTTTTAAGAATAATCTCAAATTTGAATGAGTGGAATGAGACTTAAAATAAAAAAGACAAACATTGCCTTTTTATATTTTATTTTTTAATGTCCCAAATAAGTGTAATCCATATATTTGCCAGCCTAAAATGTATTCTGGTGAAAAAATTAAGCTTAAAGATAACACTGTAATGGTTACACTGTCCTCATTGCTAATGACCTTGGTGGGGTGTTGGGACTGATCCTAGTGGATGTTCTTGGCAAATAAGCACATTTATTGTGTCCTAAATTGTCTACAGAGACACAAATGACCCTCTACCTCATTTTTGTTTCCCCAGCCAAAGATGATTCAACAAATCTGCTGCCTCTAAGATGTAGCTTACTTGATCATACTGATTAATTACAGAGAAAATTACTTGTTTTCAGTTTACATAATATTCAGAAAAGGATATAGCATAGTTGATAATACCATTTCAGCTGTAACCAGGAAAGTTCAAAGAAAAAGCAATTCCAGCCTCTTTTGAGAGAATTGTGATATATAATCAGGAAACATCAGTATCATGTTAATTCTTCTATGAATTTAAAGCGTAATACTTAGTCTTTTTCTTGAATAAATAATTGATAGGTATATAATACAGAAATTAATAGGTACTACACTCCTAAATATATGTTGTAGTTGATTTCTTTGTTAAATATTTCTACTTACATCTACATGATATGTTATATATACCAGCTCAGCATCACTCAAACCACTGACTTTCTTCAAAGCCACGCTATTACATTCACAGCAATTATCCTCTATCACATAGTTTTGCTCCCTCTGTGGACAGCAGCATCTGCAGCAGCAGCAGCAGCAACTGAAAGAGGTGGTAAAATGGGCATTATATTTAAAACTCCTGTTTTTGTTATTATAGAAAAATAGTTCTAAGATTGAAGCAAGGACCATCTTGATATATGATATTTCAAACTTTAATATAGGCAAAGGTTATTAATCAATTTTAGGTTACTGAGAACATGGTCATTAACACTTGGCTATTTTGAGTTGAATTGCTTTCACCTACTCACCTATTTTTTATATCACTTATCATTTTAGTTGATTTTGTTTCATTTCTTTTATCTTCAACAATCTTCCTCTCTGGATTCACACCATGCTGGTTATTCTAATATAAGTATTCTTGAGGTGAAAAGGTCACTAAATCTGATGGTCATATCATATTTTGTCAATTATAGACATTTTATTTAAAAAAAAGTAGTGCCCGTGCAGTGCATTAAAATAATGAAACAATTAACTGCATAATGTCAGTATGGGACAGAGAGACAATAATAATAATGCTAACGAGGGGACATGCTTAGGTGTTCTTGATCTCCCCCTATTGCTAAAGATAGGTGAAATTTAATTAATGGAATGACATAACTGACCAAATAAATGAGTTAGCAAATCACTGGGCATACATGGACTCTAACTGACATAATATATGCAGCCAAATTATTCAATCAAAAGCAAGTTTGTAAAACAATCTTTCTAAATAGGCTTCTTCACATGCATCTCAGAAATGTGCACTGCCTGCTTAGTCACAATATGATACATATTAAAATAATTGGGTGGTACAGAGGTTTATCCAGGATGCATAATTATGCTGAATTTTGTTAATCCTTCCACATCCCTCCATAAAAATGTAATTCCCATTTGAAAATATATCAGAGGGGAAACTCTCTCAGTGTACAAAATCTTAGCACTAGTGGCAATACAAGATATATCATACAGTTAGCAGGAGAAAAAATATATATTACAATATTAAAATGCCTTTTAACCTGATTAAGATTCGTCTAATAGAATACTACACGATATAAAGGGGCCCCGAGTGGCTCAGTTGTCTAAAGTTCTCTCCGTTACAGATCAATGCCATCTCACCTCTGCATTGGTTCGAGTATCAGATTCGGCCAATGTGGGTATGTGAGAAAGCTTGCCAGTAGCTTATCATGGTTTGGTGGTTAATTCCGGGGTTTTCCCCGAGATTTTCCTCCACCAGTAATACTGGCTGCCATGTATAGTCTATCGTGTGCTGAAAAATGATGTTAAACCCTACAACAACAACAACAACAACAACAACAACAACATGCTATGAAATCATACAAACTTCAAGAAAGCCGATTTTGCCAGAGAAGATATTCCCATTGGGTGGTGTAATAAACTGACTATGCAAATGGCGTTGTACACCAGGGACATCTAAAAGTGCCTGCATGACTTCCAAATGTACTTACCCAGTATATTGTAATATGCAAGAGGCATCAATGTGTATGGGTGATTTAGATTTTTAATGTAGCTTTAAAATATTTTCAACCATATCATTATGTCTGTTGTGTGGCAGTTTACAGAGATGTCTAGCACTTGGGCATCATGTTGCAGACATGTAGCATGATGTCCCATCCAGTCACATTATCCACGACACCAAGTTAACGAGTCTCAACACTAACTTCTTAATGCTGTGCACCTAACAAGGTAGCTGTTAGTACCATGTTTATAAGCCTTGGTATGACTCTGCTGGGATTCAAACCAGCAACCTCTAAAACCAAAACCACCAGAGCATTCAGAAGTGTCAGTAAATGATTTCAATAAAATGTGTTAGTGGGGTCCAAATGCACATTATGTGAGAAAGGGTTAAATTAACAAATTATCTTTCATATCAAAATCTGCACATAGAAAATATGAAATGTTCAACATATGGTTAAAGAGATTACAGTTTAGATGACACAAGTTTATCTATCAATTGTACACATCAAGAAACAATGACAAACACATCTGATGTGGATACTTTTGTGCATAATTTCTCAGCAGTTACACTGAGACACCCTCGATACCACTTTTATTTACTTGTTGGTACTGATACCTATTACCTTGACCTTCAATATTCCAAATTTAATCCATGTTCAGATTCTGATAAATTATTATTTAAACCAGAAATTCTACCACTTTAATGAAAAGAAATTACCAGCCAAATTTTTAAAAAAACCCAACTAAATTAATATATAAAAAACGAATCAATAGTCTGGTTGACAAGTGATTGCTTAAAAGATTTCACGAAAGAATGCACATCACTGACATGATTTTGCATGTGATTCTTTTAAGTGATTCATTCCTTAGAAACAGTTACAAATATTTACTACATGAACTTTGTCTGGTGTAACTAAATTACCAATCATTTACCTGAAATGTGGAAGCATCCTGCAGAGTCCAGTGCCTGTATTCATCATTATGTAGATTGGCCAGCCATATGCAGCCAAAGCAAACCTCATGTAGTGGATGACTTGTTTGTACTGGGCCAGAACCTCTGGTTGTCCTAGCTGAAGAAACTTGGTGCGTGGGGTGATAGGAATCCCAGAGAGGTACTTATAGATGTCATTGGTCTCCTAGAATAACACATTTGGTCTCAAGTTTAGTAAGATGGAAATATGGGAAATAACCTATACTACTCTACAAGGAAAAATTGGACCAAACTATGTTTATTTTGAGCTTGATAAGAACATCTACTTTTAAATTTTAAACAGATTATGACTTGTGTAATATTATGAATAAAAGTTGCACAACAATATATTGCAACCCTATTGGAAAGAAATGGTACAAATTAAAAACATTGATTGGTATTAATACTTCAGCACTAAGAACAATGCAAGAGAAATTTCCAGTAACAGATAAATGTGCTATGGATGCACTGTACTCAATAAAATACAGTTTTTTTTTACAAATACACAAGAAATGTGAAAGAAGACAGTCAAGATATAGACAATCGGGCAGAACCAGTATGTCTGTTATGCATCTATGTAACCATTGTTGCTCTGAATATATGCATCAATGTTTTTATCAGTAGCATCATAAAGTTAATCTGTGTGCTATACACCAAGCTTTAAACAGATGGGGGAAAAGCCAAGCAACTGAGAGCAACAAAACAACCATGGTTGATATGAAATAAATTTTACAGGAAATAAATTAAATGACAATATTAAAAGTAAAATAAAAAGAGACTTGCACATATTCATAGCAATAAAACAACAACTAAGATGGAAATTTGTGTATTTTAAATAAAAAAATGTTCTTTATTTATAATAAAAATTACCAACTGGAGTAAATCTTTCTGGAATAAATTTATACAGAAATCATCAAGAAACAAATAAAAAAACATGGCAGAAGGACTGTATAAAGTGAATAATAAAAACCTGCTTCAACTTTAATGACCCAAATGTTCCATGGAACATGATGTCTCACCTTTAAATGATTAATTTTACATTCATGAATGATTATTTCCAGCTGTGCAGAAAACATTGATTTTACACATTAATTAAATACACAAAGATAAGAGAAGTGTTTATAAGCTGTCATATGCAAAACTAAATGACTTATGATCAACACTTCATCAAACTACAAATCAAAATCTCTACCATCAAAATTGACACAGATTTCAAACAAATAGTGAAAATGTAATAAAACCACTAATGAACATTGTTGAACCCAAACCAAAATCGCAAGCTTATTTTTAAGGTTGCGGCAAGCTTGCTGCAAGCTTGTTATTTAAGCTTGCCGCAAGCTTAGATTTGAAACCGCGGCAAGCTTGCGCAAGCTTATTCTTAAGGTTGTGGCAAGGCAAGCTTATTTTTAAGGTTGCGGCAAGCTTGCCGCAAGCTTATTTTTAAGGTTGTGGCAAGCTTGCCGCAAGCTTATTTTTAAGGTTGTGCATGACAAGCCAATTAGATTTTAAATTATATATATATATATATATATATATATATATATATATATATATATATGAAACTGACATGGCATGTACTGCCACCATATTTCTAGCCCTTGATGTGTGAAAATGACCATTTATATAAAATATTAAAAGTAAAATGTTGATATATGCTACAATGTATGTCGCAGAATTGAAACAGAGTGGATTTTTTATTAAATGAATAACTCAAACAATGTGTGAAAGATGGCAGTTCATGAATTTAATTAGTTAATAAAAATATATGATGTAAAAATACAATGATTCTTACATGCTCTCAAAATGCAATTGATCCAATTACTCTATACTAACATTAACAAATTGAAGAAAAAAAAATATTATATCTATCTGATATACAGATTCAAAACACCTCAGTTAAAAAAAATAGTATACACTATCCGATATGTACCGCCTAGGATTGAGATTCAAACAATTCAAATAAATTTCAAAAGTTTTGCACTGTAAGTAAAAGATACACAAATCTCCTGGAATTCAACTAGTCAACTAGATTCAAAATAATCTCATGTAATTAATACAAATGTACCAATTGAAACAGCAATTGGACCAAATACACCATTCCCTCGATAACAAATAGTAGACACATCAATATACTATAATTACCGTTATTTACTATTGCACGACATACAGAGAGAGAGAGAGAGACAGAGAGAGAGAGAGAGAGAGAGAGAGAGAGAGAGATTGTTTCTAAATATCTTCTGCAATTTTGGAATCTGGGAACACATTTTTAATTACTTCCATTAACTTGTAGGCTGTGCTCAATTTACGATCAGCTCATAGAATCACCTCATCACGTTATCTGCTTTTGAAATATGTGCTGATCACCGACTTCCTTTCCCTTCATCGTTGACAAAATACTTGTATTTCCCTTCACTAACGATGCCAATTTCGCATGATTTTCCGACTCCACCTGCCGTGAAAAGTCATTCATTCCACCATGTTGTGCACATGAAAAATTTAAGTTGCAAACAGTGCAGAGTACAAAATGCACTCCTTTAGACGGTGGTTTAAGGCATGGTCACAGAGTATTATGAACTGGTAGAAAATGCTGCTTTCTATGTTTAGACATTCTATTTTCATCATCAGATTCGAGCTGAAATTTTGTAAACGGCGGCATGTTTAAACAACCGGATGTTGAGAGAATGTTACAATCAGTGATGTGGCGCCGACTACAGACCAGGACGCGGACCGAAGAGACGATACAACAAAACTAACCGGAATAAAAAACGCTTAAAAAATTATTTAAAAAAAAATAAAAAATAAATGCAACCTCAAATCGTAATTTAAAACCAATGACCATACTATCGTACGAATGAGCTTTACTCTGTACAAATTCAGTCAAATACGAACTGGTAAACAGGTCTGCAAAGGCAAAATGGTGGGTGGTTGGCAGATTTTTTTTGTTTTTAATACTCATTTATATTAATTTCAGGACAAATTACCGTATATTGAGGAGTTAATCAAAAACATTATTCCATGTGATTTCCGTTTGATCACAGGAGTCTGACGCTGTTTCAAGAATGTTAAAATTACCTACACGTTCAAATACAAAAATTGTCAAATTGAAACAGAAATTGGAATATTCTTTCAAAAACTAAATGCCATAAGTTATCATCACAAAATTACAGAGACTATATTTGATGGTGCATACATTGTTGGTAAGTTTTTGTTTTTTATGGTTTAACGCCATTTTTCAGCACAATATATAGGCTATACATGGCGGCCAGTATTAGTGGTGGAGGAAGAAACCGGAAAAACCCCGGAAAGAACCACCGACCCACGAGAAGCTACTGGCAAGCTTTCTCACTTAACTACATTAGCAGAATCTTAGACTCGAACCCACGCAGACAGAGGTGAGATGGCAGTGGTCCGTAACGGACAGCGCTTTAGACCACTCGGCCACTCGGGGCCCCCATTGTTGGTAAGAAGCATTTATAAGTACTTGACTTCAAATATCTTGCTGCATTAAGTCAGTCTGTAAATAACTTTGCAATCGGTAAATGCTATGTATTTTACCGGATTTTACTAAATGGAATCCTTTATCACAGTGTAAAATATAACACACATTCAAGAAATTCTTGCTCTGTTCTTTTTATATTTAATGGTGTAAAACAATGTGGACAAATTATGTTCTATGTTAAAGTTTATCCACTGTGCTGCTGTTTGATGAATGACTGCAGATGCACTCCTTCATTTTTTGCAATCTAGGAAGCTTGAATTTTACATTTTCCAAGCTTGCAGACTTGGAAAAATTCCTTTTGCAAGCTAGCTTAATTTGTGTAAGTTTGAGATTTTACAATAAGCTTGCAGACTTTGAGAATTTCTTTTTGCATTGCAAGCTACCTTACTAGCTTGTACAACTTCAACTAGCTTGCGGCAAGCTTGCTGCAAGCTTGTGGAAAACTTGCATTTTGGTTTGGGAAGCAAGCAAAATCAATCTTTTCCCTTTTTTCAAAAATTTTGTTGCTTTGAATGAGAATTGTTAATGGAAAGTGAAAGTTGTTTTTCAAGACTTTGTTTGCCTTATTATCAGTGTTTCTGACTGTATATCCCTAACATGACCTACTGTATTTACTTGTGTACAGTGTGTGCCCACACTAAAAACAAACAACTAATTTCTTTTTACTTTATTTAAGTAAAAATTGTACTACCTGATTAATTTTATTTCATTGCTCACTTTGACTTGACAATGCGTACTTAGATGGATATTAGTTAATTCTGTAAAATAAATCAGTTAGGGCTATTACTACAAAATGAAATTACTTAATTTGTGGCATGAATTTACTTGAATGTTTTACTTGAAAAAGACAGTCTATGAGAAGCAGTAAAAGAAATTACATGGTAACATTTTGTACTTGATTTTAGTAAAAGTTTACAACCTGATTAAAATTTTTAATGTAATAATGTTAACATGTGTGATTCATATTGGTACTACAGGTTCAATGAAATCATCATCACACTTCAACCTGGTAAGTATCTTTTAAGGTTTCAATTTCAATGAACCTTCCATAATCCAAAGGAATATCCCATGACAGAAGCAAAATAGGAAAAATGGCGAATCACTGCATTGTAAAAAAAAGGGAATTATTTTCATTCAAATAATAAATGCATTTTGTGAATTTGATAGCAATGAATTGGAGCTGATTCAAAGTTTTTCAATGAATATCAAATCATACTGACTGTGTGCATTAAAGGTTAGAGGCACATGTCCAAGGGTAATAGATGGTAAACCTCATTTACCACCTTATCAAAGGACCTATCCTCATTCTTTCTTATTCATCTGAGATCAAGGGATATGCCTCAGAAAAGGTGTCATTGCCACAGCTTCAGAGTCAACGAAGATAGAACATGCATCATCATCAGTCAAGTCTGCTCAGATTTGGACAGTCACAGGCTAGGCATCACTATGTCCCTTAATGGAGGGGTTATAGCAGCCATCTGTGCCACATGATTTACATGGTGGTAGTTCATAGGAGCAATAAAATGCATTTTTGCTTTAAAATCATGGCTGGTCACATTCTGCTGGTGGTCATTGACAACAGTACATATATATAAAATCAATCCATGCGTGATGGTTTGTGTTCATAATTAAGGCCAAAACAATGAGTTCATTTTCTATTGAACTGGTTATTAAATATGGGTTGGTAGGTAGTTTCTCTTTAAACATAATATATAGCCCAACACAGGAGTGGCAGTCTTTGCTGTACTTGAAAGTTGAGTCTGATGTGTGATGGAGTGGCTTCTTCTCCCGTCAAGATCGCTTTTCATCAGGGCAAAACTGGCTCAATTTGATTCACAAATCAAGTTTTGGAATATGTTAATTTTGTTTTTTTCGGGGGGGGGGGGGGGAAAGGGGGAAGGGGGTTGATAATGTGGTAGAATCAGCAATGAAAAAGAGGGATGGTTAGTCATCTGGAAACATTTCTTTTGGCCTGACATGAGCTCATTCATAGTCGAAGTTGTTCAAGACATATTATTGTATCAAGCAAATATATCTCATATTAATCCTGTTTATGAACCTATAACACACAAAATGAAAGAAACAAATGGTGTGTGACCTACTTTTCCGAGTTCTAAAATTAACATAATTCACAGTAAGGGAAAATGTGCATGTTACTATAATTTGTTAAATGCAATGAATAATAAAATGAATCAAAATGAATCTGTAGACCCAATTAGGCTAGGACAGGGATATTTTAAATATCTACCCTAGCTAGGAATAATTATCCCAAATATATTTAGCAGAATCATCCTTGTTGGATGAGATATTTAAAACACATGATAGTAAACAATATGTTTAAGAACAAATTATGAATAACTCTCTCAGGAGCTCAATCTGAAAGTAGACAATTCACAAACAGGTGTAATTCTATAAGTCAAACACAATGCACACAAGGTAAAAGTAAAATCACTATGTTGACACATGAAGCAAATGCTATTCTTCTTCAATGTAAATAAAACAGACATTAATGTTTGTGACCACAAAAGAATGAAGGACATTGTGCATGGACAAGGTGTGGTGAACCAGAAGCAATTCAGTGTTAGAATCTTCGGAATCATTATAATAGGAGTATGAATTCTTGTCTAACTGCAGAGGTATTACCTGACTAGAAAAGAGTCTAGCATTGCAATAACAACAGGTATGTATTACTGACCCTAAACTAGTGTTTTAGAACAATTCATGGATAATTTGAGTTTGTGAGATTTTCACAGAGGAGATATAGGAATGGATAACATGATAACATATTTTTTGCATGATTGCAATTATATAAGAATCTTAAAAGTTTTGTGATTTGAGTTTTGGTCAAATTTAGTGTTGCCAATAAATAAGCATGCTTCACAGGAATCCTAAGATAAGTTTTTTTGTTGTTGACAGTAACAAACTTCTGTACCAGCATACTGTATTAAATATGGTGTAATGATGCCTCTAATTCCAAAACCATGAATTCAGGCTTGAAAACCTTATATTACAGGCTTGTTTTTTGCAACAGAAATATTATTTTAATATTCATATCACAAGTATTATCCCATATAATACTACAATAGTCAAAATGGGGTTGTGTGCGTGTGATTTGGATTTTTAATGTAGCTTTAACAATTGTTCAGTTGTATATCGCTATGATGTCTGCATAGTAAGATACCATAAATAAGAGTAACATGAATTTTGTCCCCAGAAACCATTTTTATTTTTTCATTATTGCAGAAAAGACTTAAGCTATCTATCCTTAATTTTGCTCTTTTTTGCTATTTGTTATTAATGAAATCTTTAAATCTGTATTTACAAAACATGCTGTTCACCTTGCATGACATTTTAAACATATAGGGGAAGATCAATTATGGAAATAAGAAACAAAAGTGGTTGAAGTATCCTTATGAAAGTACCAATTACCGTAT
This sequence comes from Unio delphinus, assembly GCA_029339505.1. Classification (NCBI taxonomy): domain Eukaryota; kingdom Metazoa; phylum Mollusca; class Bivalvia; order Unionida; family Unionidae; genus Unio; species Unio delphinus. Next base: position 14,798,723 of record JAQISU010000042.1, read on the forward strand.
ATTTGTTCATGTAAAGTCTGAAATATTGGGAATAAAGTATTTTCCAGACGTCTGATTCAAATGCTAAACTCCTATGTCGAAAACTAAACTGCATAAAATGTTTACTTTCCTGAAATTTTGCCAATTAAATTTGACATGCATACTTTTCAATAATAATACAAATTATAATTTATCTGTGTTTATGGTCATATCTGAAGGGACTGGCTGGCATTTTTCAGTCAGTTAGAAATATTATAAATATTTTTTTTGCCAAAAAGAATGTGATCTCAAACCTGTGAATTGCATAGCATTGGTTCGTTGTATACAAATTCAACAATAAAAGTTTTTGTTCTTCTTTTTCTAATAAAGTAATTTTAATACTTCCATCTAAATTTGAATAAATATGTTAAAATTGGCAAAAATTGATTTTGTGATAAATACATTCCCTGAGACATACAAATATGTTGAGTTTATAAAACCATTCTTTGTGAAAAACACAGAATCAATAAATGTAGTCTAAAACATAAATAACAAAAATTATGGTCATTTGATTAAATAAAATTACAAATGAGGTTTTTAAAAGACTACCATGAAAGTATGGCTAATTTAACTGATAAGCTTAGAGACTGAATAAATGTTTTATAAAATCAACACAAAAAATATAAAATACAAATGAAACAGAAAAGAAAATATAAGAGAATGTATTTGTTATCTTGACAGTAACAAATTTTAACTAAGGAAACACATTTTGTGATGAACTTGGGCACCTGGTAATAAAAAATGTTGTGAGGGAATAAATGAATTTGATAATGGATATTTGTGTCAATAATATTTTACAATTCACATTATTGCTTGTGTCTAGTGATAAATATTTCACAAAGCAGTAAGAGACTTTTGTCCTACAAACACTTATCTCCCTTACATCATAATACAGGTAAATTATATTGACTCATTCACTCCAAACATTGACATCATTAGCCTTTGGGAGTTTCTTTGAGGACACTTCACTACCCATAATGATTTATTAATTAGTATGGGTGATAACACCAATGATCAATAATAACCATGTAGTTTTCCCCAAGGGCTGAGTATCTGCCATACTTTACTTACCATATAATTCCAAATAGTCTAACATGATAGTGTATAGAACTGCAATATGGATAGGTTATAGAGTTAGAGAAAAGATGTTTAATATTACGAAAATTTGTATCAAGTCAATAAATCCTTTGAAATGAATTTGACAAGTTAGAATAATTCTATAGAACCAGTGAAGGAAAAATTATCCAGCTAAGTTTTCAAGTTTATAATAAATGCTATTTTCTAATAAGTACATGTACTATTATTAACATTTGAATTGTGTTTCAATTAGAGCCAGTATGTATCACCAATAACCATCACACTATTAAGATAATTGTCTTTTATGCCATTTTATATCCCATACATAAAGAAAAGTCCCTAGAAGGGTCTGACATTCTACTGGGCAAAACAAATTTCCAGGAACTGAAGATAAGACCATATCTTGTTTTTAACTGCATAGTGTTGAAACAATCTATAATATTCTTGTGATAACAATATTTTCAAATTAGCTGCTGTGGTGGACACATTGGATGTCAGTTTGGTTGTGTCAAAATGCCTTTGCAGTTAAGAATCAATATTAGCAATATAAAGTCTTTCAGGTTGGTCATCATTGTGATCATATTTGACATCAGATCAGCACCTATTTAATGTAGGACCAACACTACATTATAACAGATCTTCTGATGATATGACTTTATATTTTAGAGAAGTAACAATAACAAGATTTTCAAGATGGCTGACATACTGTTCATAATAGATACCAGATTCACACCATTTCCATTATTTGAACATCATAAGAAATTCTTTTCATAAAAACACCTTGCTGATATTACCATCTATTCAACAGAAGTAGCTACAAAATTGTTTTAGATGGCTACTGTGTGACCATATTGGATGTCCAAACAGTACCATTTTCATTTAGAACCAATGAGATGAATGTGTGAAATGCATGTACTTAGAGAGAATTACCAATATCATATTCCAGATATTAAAAAATGCACATATAGTATTATTTGAAAAATACTTTCAAATCTCTCAAAGACCATTATTGGCAAGCTGAGGATAGGTTAAACTTCTTTGCAGGGAAATTGATAAAAGAGTGTGTTTAGCTGTTACATGTGTAAATATAATAGGTACATGTATATGGAGACAGTTTTATTCATAGTTTATGTGGCACTGATGTTTACTTCAATTGAATTAGAAGATAAGAAGTAAATGTTAAGTTTCACCCACTTTAATGTTCATATTTCATTTTACAACCATATTCTATCAGTAATTTGAAATATGTCTGCAAACACTATCAACAGAGAAATATTGGGATTTATTACTACACCAATGAAATCAACCCAACTCTTTTTGTTACTGGAAGAAGAAAAAGAAGAAAATGATAGTGATGATGGTAAAAATGATGAAGCAGATGAAGGTGTAAGATGGTAATTATATATTAAAAACAAAAGTACTGCAAACTGTTACTGAGCAGAAACCATTTTTTCTCTCTTTTCAATCGCAGCAGCATTTGCCATTCCAATGTTGGTACAAGAGAAAGCCTGCCAGTAGCTTCCGATGGGTCAGTGACTTTTGCCAGGGTTTTCTGGGGTTCTTCCAAGACCAGTTATACTGATGGTGGGAAAATCAAGTGTTTAGTTTGGAAACCATTTTTCTATTTTCTCTCACAGTGACACTTTGAACTTTTTACCCTAAAATTGATAGGATTCTTCCATATCTGAAGTGCAAGACTTCTAGAGTTTGGTAACTGCAAATGGTGGAGAACTTGAGTCATTGTGAAGGAATTCATTTGTCTATCTCAAATCACAGTGACCATGAGCTTTGACCTTTGGACCCCAGAAGGTGTGCTTCTTCTTTACCACAAGTGCAAAACATCTACAAAGATTGGTTCAAGTCTGTGATGCAAAACTACAGTTACTGTGAAGAAACCATTTTGCATCACTTAGTCATAATGACCCTGACCACTGGAATTTTCGATCCCTAAAGCAATAGGGTTCTTTTTTCCTCAAGTGTTAAACCATCCACAAAGTTTGGTAACTGTAGATGATAGATAATCTGAGTTATGTGCAGAAAAAACCCTGGTAACACACAGATAAGGATGGATGGATGGACAGACATCATAACACTCCACCTATTAGGACTGTTGTATATACAGAAATATGTTTTACACAGTAGCATAATGGGCAAAATATACTAAGATCTGAATAAAATGGTTATACTAGATCTGTACCATGTACCTATAGTCTGTCATTTTCAGACTTGTAGTGGCAGCTCAAGGTTAACTATGTTATCTGTGATCTGATGCTTCAATTTATCAATGGAGCAACAAGTTTGCTGTTTTGATACACACATTGATACTAAAGATAGAGAACTGACTGACAGCAAATTTTACCTAATACAATTACATTTCAACTTCAAAAAAATGAAATAATTATTAGTTGTTTGCTACTTTATTCTTTGTGAATCATTATGTATTGTATAATAGGTTGCAACCTGTATCTATTTGCATTGGCATACTGTTTCACCCCCACTATGCTGGCAGGTCATTGTCTACTATACATTTGTTATATACTGTTCCATACTGTCATAGTAGATCAGGTCTACCACATTGTTTATTTAACCATTGACTTCAAGCAAGCACTGCATATGATGACAGATACTGATCACTACTGCATGCAGCTCAACATGAGTAACAATTGCATACAGTAATGACAAGGTATCATGTAATATACAATCCAGTATCACCTCTAGATATATCCAGTCAAGATTACAGACAATTTCTTTATGGTTTTATTGGGCACAGACATTTTATGTATTACATGACACTCCTCATTATGGAACTGATATTACCTAGCACTATTTACTGTGAAAGCCAAATATAATTTACTTGCACAACCATTTAGGTTAATAGTACATCCCTGTGAAAACAATATATTGCCTGCACTAAAGTTTCATTGTTTTACTTTTGATTTTTTCCTGTGTAATTTTTGAATAATTGTATTTTTTTTAAAATCCTACGATTATATTTCATAGTATATCTTTTACTTTCACCTTTTATTTCATAGTTCAAAAGTTTGAATTATTTTATCAAATTTGCTTTAAAAGATATTTTTATTTAACTGACCATACATGTTGTGCAAGAAGTAAATAACAATGGTTTATTCTCAGACAATGTGAACATCAATCAAGTTAAGAATGATGACAGTATAGCAATTATAGATATTTTGTAAAAGGGCTTTGAGCTTACCTACAAAAAAATCCATACAGGATAGATAACTTGAAAACTTAGACTTGGTCTGTATTTTGTTCAGGTGCTTGCTATAGTGAGCTATGAACATCTACAGTGCTCCCTCCATATTTGGCTATTTATTATAAAAGTGACTATGTCATAATTAAGTTAGAGTCTTAAACAGTGGGATGTTACACAAAGGTGAACCATAATAGTGCATAGAACACACAAATTGTGAAAATGATCTGAAATCACATTATAATTAGCTTTCATTAGACAGGAATTATAATCAAGTGAAACAGTTCCAGAAGCAATAATAAAAAATTATAAAACAACTGAATAAAATTAAATATCAGGTTAACATTGTAGAGAAGAGATTTTTTGTGAATGATTGCTTTTTAAAAAAAATCAAATATATCCAAGACAAAGCACACTGTACAGCCACATCCACTCTAAATTTTCTAAGAAATCATGAACTGGCATGTTGATGGCTGCCCCATTCTTCTGCCACCATTTCATAAAGTACCCTTGCCTCTATGAGCGCTAACCCATGCAAGAATTCTTCAAACACCCTTGATGATCCTGACCAACATAATGAAAAGTAATTCAGTGTATATGGGTATGATGGATTTGCAAGAATGCAAGTATGTAAAGATCCATCACACATTAACATATTACATGACTTCATTACACAGACACTTCAATCAATTACAAACATACCTTTTTGGCATCTACTGTATCATCTGATATAACATACACTAAAGACCCCCCCCCCCAATAAGTTTCCTATTCCACTGGTTTTAAAATTAGGGTAGGTAGGTAGGATTATTTTCTTTCAACAATATATAAAATGATGCAAAACCCAATTTCAGAATTTTTATTTTAAAACTTTGAATCTATTAATATTTCTTTTACCTGAAGGGGAAAAAAGTGCTTGTGTCAGCAATTTAAAACATGCATGTGCTGCATGGTTCAAGCAAACTAGAGACACATGTATTTTTTTAATGTTTTGGCCTATTGTATGTGTTTTATTGTGACTGTCATTGGCTGGACACTAATTTCTTTCACTTATGTCACAAATAGTTTAAGATCAGCTTGGTGTCAATAATACTACATGTATATCATTGTTGATATTAATATTTTTCTTTTCAAAAACATTGCCCAACTAAAAGCTGAATGAAGCACATTTAAATATTCAGAATGTAGCATTAAACTAATGAAAACAAACCAGTATAATAATATTGCTTTCTGGAGGAAATCTTGGGGATGGGTTCATGGTACAAATGGAACAAAAAAGGTTTTCCGTAAAATCTTCAGCAGTTTGGAATGCAGAGAAACTGCAAAGCTTGAATGGAATAAACTTCTGTCTGAGCTTGTCAGATATGAGCATGTTATTATGCAATGTGAATTAAATGGATTATTTTCACAGCATTTATATAAAACAGAAATTCTGGGTGTCACAGAATTAGGTGAAAATTGAATTTATTTCTTCTTGAATACAAACTAATTTCACCATTTTTTTTTGTTTCGTCGTACATGCGTTACCTGGGGTGAATAAGTGTTTTTTCAAGGTAAGCGAGGTGTAGCGATTTGCATGTGCCTGACTACAAATCACTTGAAGTCAGGAACATTATAATCACGGGGTGCACAGGAATTTTGCCATGAATTCTGCTCACCAATTTGAGGACATATAAGGCAGAATATTTCTAAAAAGATTACAAGTCAAATGTATCTTGTCAAAGGAGAGATAGCTCGTCATTCTTTCTCCAGCCAAAGGGGTGAGTGTTAAATTTATATTTCGTTTTATTGTGAATTTTATTCAGTTCATCATTTCATGTAATGATGCCTTTATTACAATGCAGATTTAAACCATTGAATATTTGGAATTACCAGTCACTATTAGACTTTAAATGTAATAGCGTAATCTAAGTTTTAGATTGTTTTAGAAACAACTATTATTAATCTGGTTTCTTTACTGTAGCTGAATTGTAGCTGAATGTAGCTGAATTGTAGCTGAATTGTAGCTGAATGTGATTGATTGCTCCAGCGAAAGGGCTGAATGTGATTGATTGTGCCGTGATTATGCTGTTTAATTGTGCGATCAAATTAAGGTATCTGACTGTCTGTCTTTCAGATTGTATGTCCGTCTACGTCTGTCAAGATGCGTAAATATCCAGAAATCTAGAAGTCTAAATGTCCGAGTGTCGGAGCTGTCTAGAGGTGTAAACGTCCGGGGTAGTATCTAAGTGTTTGGGACCGGTGGTTCTAGTAGATGCTGTATGCTGTCTGTACATATAACTGTAGTGGATCCGTGAAGGGCAAGTGGCCGATAAAAGTATTGGGCCAACCCTAGGTATTCGGTGAAGCTGTGCGGCGATTCAACAGTTGGTGAATCCTACGGTTGTACAGGGTCAAGATGCATGTGTGTGTTTCAATTAAATACATTGTTATATTTACACGTGGTTACTTTGAATCTATAGGATTCCAAGGGATTACATGAATCTCAATTACAGTTAGTAACTTGATTTAATACATGTAGATGTTTGTACTTGTTGTCGCAATCCATACCTGCGATAATGTAATTTGATGTTTGTATTTGTTGTGCAATAATATAATTTTTGTAAAGGTTCAATTGTATTTGAAACATTTGTGCAGTCCAGGAGGTTCCTTGGATCTGTGTTTATTCTGTATTAATATTTAATTTATTTTTGAATTGTGAATGGTTGTGAAGTATGATTGTGGGTTGAACGCATGAGTTATTGTGTTGATACAAGATTATTTTTCATTTTATTTCATAAATTTACATCATCTTTCACATATTGTGTTTGTGTTGTTCATTTAATCCACCAACCACTCGGTAACAATTCTGTTACACTGGGTTCTTGTTTATAAATTGATCCTATCATGCTGTCATGAAGCTTACCACAATAAAGCCTATCCATACAGTAATAATAGGTGAGAAGACATAACTGCCAGGTGTGTGAGGTTTTACTGCTGTTATGTAATGGTATGCATCCTATGGTATGTCTACTGATGGAGGGCATTGCCAACACTGTTCATACAGCCCTTGAGATCTTATTTCAAGGAGTTATCATGGACTTTTCAAAGTTTTCAAAGAGTATTTTGTCTGAATTTGTATCATATTTTATTCATTATTTTTATAGTTTTGAGGCAATATGCAATCAACATTGATGCATACCATGTATACTCGCTTACAAATTGAGATAAACTGCAAATAACTGTCAAACTGAGATTCTAGTCTGCCTTAGCATATTATGCCTGAGGATCAGGGTCTTTGACTTTTTTTTCTACTGATCACTCCAAACAAACTGCACTGACCCAGATCTGGCAACACACTGTGCAACAAAAAATCTGGGTGTGCAGTTTGCAGCTTGACTCAACTCATATGTGAGTACTGGTATATACGGCAATTAAAGAAATTATAAATTTCATTTAGTTTTAACGTTTGGTAGTCCATCAAAAAAGTTCAACAAGTTATGGCAAAATTCAAGGAAATTTAGGACAAATTCAAAGACTTTTGATAGATAAAAACAAACAACATTCTGAAACACAGGAATTCAAGGAGTTTTCAATGATGTACAAACAATAAACCATGGAACCAGTGTTTGCTCTATTTTCATAAATGGCATAAAAGATAAAAATTCTACTTCAAACTTCAGTTGAAATTCGTGTCTATTTTAATGTCTGTTCTTCTAAAATTCCAAACAAGCTTTCTAAGAGATATGTCCATTGAGAAAATAGCTCAACTACATGTTTGTACCAAGCTTATTGCATAGCACTAACTCAAATTGGAAATGTATGGTCTGAAGTCTGAGTTGTTGGCAAATATTACCCATGTGAATGAAATTTTTCAAAAATGATAGAAAATTATTCAAAAATCATGACCTCAAAAACACATGTTGCATTCATCAAAGCAAGGCAGCTACAATCTTCCATAAAAACAATGCTCTCTTCATCAAAGGAAGTTAATGGTAGCATAAACCTGAATAAAAGCAATGGAATCTAATTCATTGTTGCATTTTCCAAGTGATCAGTGATCTGAACAAGTTTATTATACTGTGAACATTTTCTTTTCCAACAAAATGGAACTTTATTTATGCTTACGATGGCTACCAACAGTGTCATTATATGTAAATGAAATTTATAAATATCCTAATTCCTGAAACAAAATATCGGGCAGTTAAGGAAATAAATAGTGAGACAACTTGCAATGATATAGTGAAAATGTTCACATGCTAACGGGTTATCATTTCCATGTGTTGTATATTGTCTTTTGAATTTGAAGATGACCATGACATTACTAACTGGTTTGGTACATGAATGACTGATCTTGCTAATTTTTGCTCTAAATTGTCTATGGCACACTTTGGAGAAGCTGCTTTGGTTAATGCTTGATCATTATAATATGTGCTGTTGTTCTGACATTTCTGCTGCCCAGCTTTCACACTGTCTCAAGCTGCATTATGGATGGTATTATAGATAGTGATCACAAATATAAGTTCTTAAAATACAATTGCAAACAGGTTTTTAAACAAACTCGTTATTTTTTCTCAGTGTAAATCCTACTCACTCACAAATGATCAATCCATGTAGAAACATTTTGCTTGTAAGGTAAATTTGATATTTTTTAGGAACCCAACCCCCCACTTATCTCAACATCCATTTATGTTGATAATATTGTTTCAAGCCTGAGGATGTCAAGATGAACAGGTAGTGTAATTAAATGATTTCAAATGTTTGGGGTCTATGATTCACAAGTAAAGCTTTAATGTGTGTATCTTCATATAAACTTGGATCAGGCTTTTCCTAACAAAGACTGGGAAAAAATCCAATTGATAAAAGAACATTTCTTTGTATCTGTGTCGAAGAAAGTCTGTCTCAAATTTCAGATTTAATCTGACATGTTGTAATTAATAATTTAAAAGCATAAAAATGTGTAAAACTATGCAGCATGCCAGAAAGTCAAATGATGTTTATGATTTCTTGAAAACCTCTATAACATATACAGATTCACATATGCAAGTGCAATATAGGATGACAGAGCTGGAAAAATCTTTGTGGATAGTATTGTCTCATAGAGAATGAGTGAAATGAAATTCTGAGACTTGCTGAAACATTCTTGGAATATAAAAGCCTCCATGTGCAACCAGATGCAATGAATTAGTAATGTGCCAATGGAACACAAACACCCTTCCACATTTACCAACTGTTGATGAGACTGTGCTGTACAGACTGCACAATGAATCATCCACATATAAAAATGCACGAGTCTGCAGCCAGCAATGCTTGAGAGGCTAACATGAATAATTTATATATAAAATAACAAAGTCACACACATACACTTCAGACTGTATACATATGCACACACTATATCTTCAAATTAGATCCTTATACATATATAATAAAAAACACTCAAAACAAAACCCTTGAAAGCCTGTTCAGATTTTTTTTAGTTTACTATGAGGATTTTTTTTTTAGCAGAGAAAATATTCCTTTCTAAAAGCTTGTGATGGAGAGAGAGAGAGAGAGAGAGAGAGAGAGAGAGAGAGAGAGAGAGAGAGAGAGAGAGATTTTACATTATAGGACCTGAGATTAGAATGTTTTCACATTCATTCTTTTAGAATTCCATTTTCTTTAGAGTATCTGAAACAGTAGACATTTCCATGCTGAATTTTTCACCTTGGGTATTGATGAAGGTTTTGACATAGATTTATACCCATTAATCAGACAAATTTGGTCTTGTAAGAACAGTTTAATCCTATGATGCTTAGCTCATTGTTCTTATATCCTGACATGTGAGTGAAGACAAATGACAGACATATCTACTTCAATACATGTATGTAATGATTTATCTCTACTGAAAATTAATTGAATTAATCTGTCTTTTTGGAACACTGTTTTGTCTGTCTGTCAGCAAAACATCAGAATTGATGCCACATGCCTGGCTAATAATACTCCAATGTTTAACACAATAAATAACTTTTTTGTTGCTGATAATGTTTACAAATAAATAGCATCAATCATATTAGATAATTCTTGGATAAACATTTTCTTTATTCAAATGGCCTTCCTAAAAACATTTAGGAATTGATAATTTGCCTTTAAAATCTAGCTCTCTTCTATCATGCAAACACTTCAGATTGGCCTAATCTGGACCCAAACATGTGTTGCATATGTGTCAAATAGTACTGATAGTATGTCTCTGGGACATTTTTGGAGTCTTTGTCTTGGATATAGACCTACTGCAGTCCTAGCCATCCATAATAAATCTGTTGCAGTGTCAAGAATTCAGCAGCTAAAAAAATATTTCCAAGTATGAAGTGAGTTTCAGTTTTAATGGCAGGGGTAGGGGTGAGGTGGAGAATAACATAAATTTGGTATCTGGGATCAGAATTCGTTTTGGTATTTGGAGTTGAAGGGTTTCTGTTTATTGGGAAAATAATGATATTAACTAAAATTCAGGACCCACCCCCCCAACAAATTTTCATCTTGTGGAAATTCCAATACACTGAGTTTGTAGTTACACTGTAAAAGCAATGTAGATCTGTATACATATACAAATGCTATGCACTTGATTTATATCTCATGTCTACTGGGTTTGTTAATTCTAATCTGAACAATTATAAACAAATATAGACTTAATACACTGATTTCATGTATTATCAGGATTATAAATGTTCCAGATCATAGCATAACATAATATACAAGTTTTTATTAATACCTAAAGTGTTAAAGTACTCCATATTGTCTGTAATTTGATGCCTACTTAAAGCTTTACTATATATTCAATCGACAAGAATACTAATTTTTTGTATTTAATATTTTAAATGAGAAGATTTTATTTCTCAAGCAACAACAAAAAAATGTTGTGTATAAGAATTAGCTAAAACTATTTCTTTAAAAATATACTTAACAAATAATGAATGAAAAAAACCTACAAAAATTTACAAACTAAATCTGCATGAAAACACCTGACAATGCTGCATGATTATTACAATGCTATTGAAAAAGTCATTAATCTTCAAGATGACAATAAAGTGTTCTTGGATGTTGTAGCATTCACTGAGATTAAAAACACTGCATGCAAAAGAATTAGATAGGAATATGATAAAATGCTGAGAGATTTGTTAACTTGTTTTCAGCTATAATTATGGATTATCAGACTCAAGCTGTTAAAACTGGAAAATAAAGACAGTATGTGGATTAAAAAACAGACAGGATAAAACATTACAGTGATTAATTACCTGTAAGATACAGCAAGCTTGTGAATCAGGGTTACAAGAGATGATAACATGCAGAAATATATTTGTCATTCAATTTTCATTCTGAAAGGATTGATACAATTTCTGACAATTATATGCAGTGTCTAACATGATGGTGTATGCTTTGGCGCTGATCTAATAAAACAGTTTTTGACTGTGTACAAACAATAAATATTTGACGATTCTGACCAGAAAGAAAGAAAGAAAAAAAAATGATTCAAAATCAGTGTGCATCTAGGTAAATTTAGTAAGATACGCTACTGTTTATGGAGAGATATAACAATTATTGTAATTTCTATCCCAATTAGATTTACAGTCTATGTTAGAAAAAATGCAACAAAGAGACAACAAAACTTTGACAAATGTATAGCCCCCTCCTTTAATATATAAAAAAAAAAAAAAATAAGCTTCTGTGGTGTGTGTGGATTATTTTGTTTTATAGTGGTCATAAGTATATCAGGTTGCTTTATCAATATGAGCATACTTCCACCTTGGACCATTCAGTACAGTATTGACATATATTATATTATATATAGAGAATCTCAGATGGGTAATGATCTAATATTAAATTTATTTGTTTGTTTTGTTTTTTTATGGTTTAACGCCATTTTGCACCACAATATAGGTTATATATGGCGGCCAGTATTATTGGTGGAGGAAGAACTAGGGAAAACCCCTGGAAACCACCGACCCACGAGAAGCTACTGGCAAGCTTTCTCATATAACTACATTAGACGAATCTTAGAATCGAACCCACGCATACAGAGGTGAGATGGCAGTGATCCGTAACAGACAGCGCTTTAGATCACTCGGCCACTCGGGGCCCCTTTAATTTATTTAATGATATTTAATGAGTTTCATAAATTTAATATAAAATCATTACCCATCTGAGATTATGATTATCACATGTTTTTATTTATTTGAATACTAATTGGATTAATAATATGTCATCTAACCAGTTACATTTAAAAGTAGATCTTTCCTACAAATTAAAATTCAAAGAGCAAGTGTCCTTCCAAATAAATAGAACGCTTTTGACACTGACAACTTCAATTTTCAGCATACAATTGGAAATTTTGTATGATGTCACAAAGCTTGAGGCGGATTAGGTCAGATGATCAACGTTTACATCTAAAGTGTGCCAATTTAACTACAAAACTTTCCAGTTGTTAGATATTCATATGAATGATTACTGGATGAAGAAATTCCAGATTTATAGAAATGTATTTGTGACCAGATATTTGCATTATTTGATTTGGACAGTAGACTGTAATAGACACAGACAAATTTTATTTAAAGTCTGAATGGCATCCCATAATAAGAAACAATAGCTCGTCTATACTATTTAGCAGTATACAAATGCTGTTGATAGATAACTTTCTGTCAGCTGGGACTCTGATTTATGTCCACATTCTTCTGTAAACAGAGTTGAGTTTATTTACTCTGCGATGTTAACATTTAAACTACATTTGTATATATGATGGATTCGATGCTACAGGTATAGTACCCACTCCTACCTCATGCTTGCTATCAAGTGTTTTATTTGTTATTGTCAATGAGGTTGTTTGGGTTTAATGCCATTTTCAGTGCATGATAAACTATCAGTTGCATAAAGAACTCCTGTGGGGAAAATTGGACATATTCAGACAGACATCACCTTTTTCCCCAATTCCCTTTGTGCAATCGATTCTAAAACTGGCAGTCAAAATGCTGACAGTAATAGTAAGCACAAAATGTTGCAGATGGTGGAGTAAAGAAAATTCCTAAATTCCTACAATCACAGCTAATCAGTAATGAAAATACTGCACAAGAAAATTTATCTGGTCCAAAGTGTAGCAACTATGTGATCAAGATGGAAACAATAATGATGTTATGTTTAAAACTATAGCCCAAACCAAAATGCAAGCTTTCCACAAGCTTGCAGCAAGCTTGCGGCAAGCTTGCAGCAAGCTAGTTGAAGTTGTACAAGCTAGTAAGGTAGCTTGCGCAAGCTTGCAAAAGGAATTTTTCCAAGTCTGCAAGCTTGCGCAAGCTTGCAAGCTTGTGCAAGCTTGCAAAAGGAAATTCTGAAAGTCTGCAAGCTTATTGTAAAATCTCAAACTTACACAAATTAAGCTAGCTTGCAAAAGGAATTTTTCCAAGTCTGCAAGCTTGGAAAATGTAAAATTCAAGCTTCCTAGATTGCAAAAAATGAAGGAGTGCATCTGCAGTCATTCATCAAACAGCAGCACAGTGGATAAACTTTAACATAGAGCATAATTTGTCCACATTGTTTTACAACCATTAAATATAAAAAGAACAGAGCAAGAATTTCTTGAATGTGTGTTATATTTTACACTGTGATAGAGGATTCCATTTAGTAAAATCCGGTAAAATACATAGCATTTACCGATTGCAAAGTTATTTACAGACTGACTTAATGCAGCAAGATATTTGAAGTCAAGTACTTATAAATGCTTCTTACCAACAATGTATGCACCATCAAATATAGTCTCTGTAACTTAGTGATGATAACTTATGGCATTTAGTTTTTGAAAGAATATTCCAATTTCTGTTTCAATTTGACAATTTTTGTATTTGAACCTGTAGGTAACTTTAACATTGTTGAAACAGCATCAGACTCCTGTGATCGAACGGAAATCACGTGGAATAATGTTTTTGATTAACTCCTCAATATACGGTAATTTATCCTGAAATTAATATAAATGAGTATTAAAAACCAAAAAAATCTGCCACCCACCCACCATTTTGCCTTTTCAGACCTGTTTACCAGTTCGTATTTGACTGAATTTGTACGGAATAAAGCTCATTCGTACGATAGTATGGTCATTGGTTTTAAATTACGATTTGAGGCTGCATTTATTTATTTTTTTTTAAAAATAATTTTTTAAGCGTTTTTATTCCGGTTAGTTTTGTTGTATCGTCTCTTCGGTCCGCGTCCGGGTCTTTAGTCGGCGCCACATCACTGATTGTAACATTCATAACATCCAGTTGTTTAAACATGCCGCCGTTTACAAAGTTTCAGCTCGAATCTGATGATGAAAATTGAATGTCTAAACATAGAAAGCAACATTTTCTACCAGTTCATAATATTCTGTGACCATGCCTTAAACCACCGTCTAAAGGAGTGCATTTTGTACTCTGCACTGTTTGCAACTTAGATTTTTCATGTGCACAACATGGTGGAATGAATGACTTTTCACGGCACGTGGAATCGGAAAATCATGCGAAATTGGCATCGTTACTGAAGGGAAATACAAGTATTTTGTCAACGATGAAGGGAAAGGAAGTCGGTGATCAGCACATATTTCAAAAGCAGATAACGTGATGAGGTGATTCTATGAGCTGATCGTAAATTGAGCACAGCCTACAAGTTAATGGAAGTAATTAAAAATATGTTCCCAGATTCCAAAATTGCAGAAGATATTTAGAAACAATCTCTCTCTCTCTCTCTCTCTCTCTCTCTCTCTCTCTCTCTCTGTTTGTCGTACAATAGTAAATAAAGGTAATTATAGTATATTGTGTCTACTATTTGTTATCGAGGGACTGGTGTATTTGGTCCAATTGCTGTTTCAATTGGTACATTTGTATTAATTACATGAGATTATTTTGAATCTAGTTGACTAGTTGAATTCCAGGAGATTTGTGTATCTTTTACTTACAGTGCAAAACTTTTGAAATTTATTTGAATTGTTTGAATCTCAATCCTAGGCGGTACATATCGGATAGTGTATACTATTTTTTTTAACTGAGGTGTTTTGAATCTGTATATCAGATAGATATAATATTTTTTTTTCTTCAATTTGTTAATGTTAGTATAGAGTAATTGGATCAATTGCATTTTGAGAGCATGTAAGAATCATTGTATTTTTACATCATATATTTTTATTAACTAATTAAATTCATGAACTGCCATCTTTCACACATTGTTTGAGTTATTCATTTAATAAAAAATCCACTCTGTTTCAATTCTGCGACATACATTGTAGCATATATCAACATTTTACTTTTAATATTTTATATAAATGGTCATTTTCACACATCAAGGGCTAGAAATATGGTGGCAGTACATGCCATGTCAGTTTCATATATATATATATATATATATATATATATATATATATATATATATATATATATAATTTAAAATCTAATTGGCTTGTCATGCACAACCTTAAAAATAAGCTTGCGGCAAGCTTGCCACAACGTTAAAAATAAGCTTGCGCAAGCTTGCCGCAACCTTAAAAATAAGCTTGCGCAAGCTTGCCGCAACCTTAAAAATAAGCTTGCGCAAGCTTGCGGCAAGCTTGCCACAACCTTAAAAATAAGCTTGCGCAAGCTTGCCGCGGTTTCAAATCTAAGCTTGCGGCAAGCTTAAATAACAAGCTTGCAGCAAGCTTGCCGCAACCTTAAAAATAAGCTTGATAGAACTGCCCTCATGGTATATAAAACTAAGAAAACCACCAAATATATCCCCTTTTTGACTGTTCATTGCCCCTATATCCCAACCTTACAACAGACGTATCTGCTTTGTGACTGCTCACTACTCCTACATCCCAAACTTACAACATATGATATCCCCTTTGCGACTGATCATTACCCTACATCTCAAACTGACAACATATCCCCTTTGTGACTGTGCACTACACCTATATCCCAAACTTATAACATATCTCCTTTGGGACTGCTCATTACCCTACATCTCAAACTGACAACATATCCCTTTTGGGACTGATCATTACCCTATATCCCAAACTTACAACATATCCCCTTTGTGACTGCTCATTACCCTACATCTCAAACTGACAACATATCCCCTCTGTGACTGTGCACTACCCCTATATCCCAAACTTATAACATATCTCCTTTGGGACTGATCATTACCCTACATCTCAAACTGACAACATATCCCCTTTGTGACTATGCACTACCCCTATATCCCAAACTAACAATATATCCCCTTTGTGACTGCACATTACCCTATATCCCAAACTTACAATATATCATCTTTGTGACTGCACATTACCCTATATCCCAAACTTACAATATATCCCCTTTGTGACTGCACATTACCCTATATCCCAAACTTACAATATATCCCCTTTGTGACTGCACATTACCCTATATCCCAAACTTAATATCAAGACAAAGAATAATGATTACAGTTTGAGGCTCATGTCAGGTGCATTTTTCATCACAGGGGCTCGTGAGGATGCTTTCAATATACTTGTCATATATGTATGTATTATATAATAATACAAGGGAGTTCACTCCTCTCCTTTCTCGATCGACCTATTTTAAGAATCAACACTGATAATTAAAGTTAGACCATCCTAACTTCCTGCCTGTCCATGGTTCATGCCTATTTTATCTCGCAACTTAAACAAGCCTGATTAGAGATACTAATGACATTAACTATGCCAATAGCTTTCAATGACAGCAACAATAAGTACTGATTAAGAAATGTTCGATGAATAAAATTTAAATAAGTACAACGATTCAAATAAAAGAAAGTACAATATAAATGTCCAGTTTAGCTAATTCCATTTTTACCAGAAGTTTATGGCCCTGGAGCGTGTCAGCTGTTTTGATGTGACTGATGGATGTTATATGACTGACAAATGTTAAACTTAAAATCATCGTTATGGGACGAAACATGACAGGTAAAGGATACTACAACAGTCAACATTTGTTGACTCTATGACTATTTGCAAGAGTTACTATTGACATATAGACTAGTGAAAGTGAGTGTTATGCATAAATAATTGATCAATTTCGTTTCTGTCTCTACTCATGTATTAACTACTAATTCACATGCATTTAGCCGATTGTTGAAGAAAATTGTAACTGCAGATCCAGGTAAGTAGCAAAACTAAATGTATGTTAAATAAAATAAATATGTTCATTTTTCAGACAGTTTTCCGTATTATAGCATGTAATATATTGATTGCTCTTTTATGCTCAGATCAAGCTTTTTGTCACTTATATTAGTAATAATTACACTTATACCTCATATGGCTTAGCATGCATGAACCTACAACAAACCAGTTCAAGATCACATTTAATATAATTTCCCTTTGATCGGGTAATGTTACCCAGTAATGAGGCAATTAGTAACTATACCATTGTACTGACCCTACTGATTAAATGTGCAGGGTTAATTATGCACTACATGTCAATCTACCACAAAGTTCTGAACATTCCTATGGGATCCAGTTATAAGGCAGAGACATACAATAACACTTTCCCTAATGACTCCTGGTGGCTTGGTTAATTACTTACTTTAGGTCAGTTTTAAAAGCCAAACCTGATCTTTCCTTCAGTACTGAATAAAAAGGCAGTTACAAGGTACACCATACTACTGACCTTATCAACTCCCAAGGTTAATTATTCACCGCAGGTCAGTCCATGCACAAACTTTCCAACAGTAACCACTCAAGAGGCATTTGAGGGTGTTGTTGGTCAAGATACATGAACAGGGCTCTTGAACTAAGGGCACTGTTCTTGTAATTCTTCTTGTCCTAACAATAATAGTTTTATTTAAAACTTAATAATTATTTAAAAACCATCAACAACCTTGTTCTCTGGATGAGAACCCACACCATATCTGAGACTGGAGTCGACAAGAAAAAAGATGGGAGAACATGCCATGTGTTGCTGTGCCATATTAATTGTTCCAAGATCCACTTGGTGCCATGGTGAACACACTCAAGATCATCTGAGAATATGTTCTTGGCATCTGGATGAAAAATCTCAAACATATCACCTAAAGACAGCCATGGTATATATATATATATATACTACAGTACTGAATCTACGGACTCGTGCTGGTTACATTTGCACAGCAGGCCTGTCTTTGTAAAAAGTCCAGAACTTTTCTATATGGCAGCAGTTATGGAATATACTACTGATTTTTGGAGTCTAGTGGTTAATTAACCACTGCAGGTCAGAGTGCACAAGCCCTATACTTTCCAACAGTATTGTCAAGAGGCATTTATATGACATAGAACAGTACTGACCAGATTACTTTGGGTGGGATGGTAAATTATGCACCAGCAGGTCAGTGTATGCTGTTAGTATTAAATTATAAATAGAACAAACAATGCCAACCACTATCTGATGATGCATTACATGAAGGCAGATCTCCAAATGTGCTGTTCACAGCTGGGTATGTCTTATACAGAGTAAGATTCAGTTTAAACATATGAGCTTACCTGTTCAATAGTATTATCCATTCTCAATCTCTGGTAGCGCCGCAGTAATACAAGACCTGCAATTACATCAGAAGGTACCACATCCAGGTCGCGGAAAAATTCAGTAAATATCTGAGCAATTTCTGTCATAGAGTTCTGAAACAAAAAGTAATATGGTTTAAATACCAGTCTTTAAGTTGGCAAAGCGAGGCAGAAATATATCCAGAGGATATGCATGCCCTACTATGAGGGTGAAATTGAATTACCTTGGTTCTAAGTATATTGTCAAATTTCTATGAGATAGGTCTTTTTAATTCAGATGAAGAAGCACTTCAAAGTTATTGAGTAAAAACCAGTCATGATGGCCATATGGATGTTACATGAGAGAATATGGTAGGATGTGGCAGGTGGACATGGGCAATGTTAAAACTTACCTCATTATAATAATAATAATAATAATAATAATAATAATAATAATAATAATGCTTTATTTATAGAGGGTGACTCATTAGTCAAGGACTATTCTCCCTTGAGGCCCTCTTAATGAAAGTATAACAAATGCACATTGTGTGAAGAAGCAATAATTAGTGCTTATATTAGCATGTTTCGTATTAAAATACTAAATTCCATTATCTGTTAGAAACACATGCATGCTCCTGATATTTCTTCTTAAATACTCTAATATTTTCAGCCGATTTTACATGTAGTGGAAGCTTATTCCACAGAACTGTACCAGAGTATTGAAAACTCTTTTTGAATTGCTCTGTTCTTGGTTTTGGTACTAGAAGGTTTCCATGTGAGATTGATCTCAACTGGTATTGTGTTGAAAAAGGCCTGAATAAGTCCTGAAGATACTCTGGTGCAGTTCCATGAAGACATTTATATAAAAGAACTGCCTTGTGAAAATCTATCCTGTCATATATTGTGAACCATTTGAGTTCTGTAAATAATGCTTTTGAGGGATGGTCAACAGATGTATCTAAAATTACACGTGCTGCTCGTTTCTGGAGTTTATAAATCCTGTCAAGCTCAGATTTAGCAGTTTCCCCATACATTAGAACAGTAATCCATTATTGGAAGAATATGCGTCTGGTAGTATAGATTGCGAGTTTCCATAGGTAAATATTTCTTGATTCTACTGAGAAGGGCAATTTTGGATGACAGTGTTTTACAAAGCTTATCAATATGGTCATTCCATAATAAATTATTATCTGTGGACACACCTACAAGCCTTTCATGATTGACATTTTCTAATGGATGATTATTTATTGCAAGAGATAGTTTGGGGTTTCCTGACTTGTGTAGCTTTTGTGTCGTCCCCAGAATCATACATTTTGTTTTACCTTCATTAATTACCATCCTATTTTGTTGTGCCCAGTTTTGGACTCTAATAAGATATGAGTTTAATCTTGTTTGGATAACTTCAGTATCAGAACTAGATGTATACAAGGTTGCATCATCTGCAAACAATTCTGTATTGGTGAATTCATTATTAAATGGTAGATCATTGACATAGATAAGGAAGAGGAGAGGGCCTAAAACTGAGCCTTGAGGGACTCCTGAATGAATAGTGCGAGTTTGAGAGCTAATATTGCCAATGCTTACTTGTTGAGACCTTTGGTTTAGGTATGATCTAAACCAGTTTAAAGAAGGATTGTCAAACCTGTAACAGTTCAACTTTTGCAGCAGAATTTCATGATCAACAAGATCAAAAGCTTTCTTGAAGTCAAGGAAAACATTCCCAGTCATATGCCCATTATCCATTTCCTTCAGCCAAAGATCAATTAATTTGGTAAGTTCTGTTTGGCATGAGTGGTACTTTCTAAATCCTGATTGTGCTTTATGAAATAGAGAGTTTGTTTCAAAAAATTTATAGACCTGAATGGCTACATGCTTTTCAAACAGTTTTGACAATACAGGTAGAATTGATATTGGTCTGTAATTTCCTGGATCCTCTTTTTCTCCTTTCTTAAAGATAGGTGTTACCATTGCACATTTCAATTTTTCTGGAAAATTACCACTCATTATACTTAAATTTATGATATGCGTTAATGACTTTGTTATTACTGGTGCAGCAATTTTAAGAATTCGTGGACTAATACCATCCAATCCAGAGGATTTATTAATATTCAACTTAATTAGCATATCAAAAACGTCCGCTTCACTGACATTAGCTATTGAAAAATAATTATCTTCAGGAATTTTAGCTCTTATAAATAACTGTAGAGCATCAAGTTCAATTGGGATGTTATTCTGGTTCTGAATACTGTTACTGGAGATGTTTATGAAGAAATTGTTGAATATATCCACAATGTCTTGTACAGATGTTGCTATATCATCATTTTGAATAAGTCTAGGGGGAACACAACTGTTCTTGGGTGGGTTGAGCTCTTTTAGATGCTTCCACAACGTTTTTGTACTCTTACTTTCATTAATAGCCTGTTTATAGTAGTTCTCTTTTGCCTTAGTTATCAGATGCTTAGTTTTATTCCTCCACTTTCTATAGCTTTTCATGTCTTTTTTCTTGTGGAAATTATCTCTTAGGTGCCTAGCCTCATTGATCTCAGGGGTAATCCACTTGGGTGTAATTTGGTGTTTAACCCTTTTTGTTTTATTTGGGGCATGCTTGTCTAAGGCTTCATTGAACATCTGATACCATTTATCTAAAGCAGTGTTGACATCAGCTATATTGCAGACTGATTGAAAGGGTTTGCATACTAAATCATTTAAGAACATTTCCTCATCAAACTGTTTAAAGTCCCTGTATTGTATTTCAATGTGTTGCCCATTTTTAGATGATTTTGGAACATGTCTAGTTATACAGACTGGGTAGTGGTCACTCAGTGCATACAATGGCACATTTATTTCACTTATGTTTTCAGGTTTATTAGTATAGACATGATCAATGATAGTAGCACTTTTATCTGTTACTCTAGTTGGGGTGTTAATTAATTGAGTAAAGTTGTAAGTTTCAAAGTTACTTATCCATGCTAATGGTGGAGTTTTCATGTAGTCAATGTTAAAATCACCTAATATGATAGTTTCTAAATCTTCCTTTAGTAATGCTTTTTGAATCTGAGTCTCAAATATATGAATCCAATCAGCTGTGGAACTAGGTGGCCTGTAAACTGAACATAAGAGTATTGGTTTTGATTATAACTGATTGTCAAAAAACTGCTAACTCCATTCTGAAAAAACCAGTAGTAACAGTAGTCCCCCTCTTATACGGCCATCCCTTCTGCACAGGGAAAGTAGCCTTATAAGATGGGTGTCCTTTCCAGGGGGGGGGGGGGCCTAATTTCTATGAAAAGTATATGTAATGTATGTAGTTTGAAGGCTATATACTTCAAAGCATTTAATATCTTCATTTATAAGTAACATTAATCATTAAAATGATCTTGTTATAATAGCAAACTTATTTCAACTGAATATACGTTAATAGTTCTATATCTTGGCATAAGTGTGATATGCGAGCAGGTATTGGTGTCATGCTCATTGAAAATGCATTCAAAAACATCATTTACATCTTAGTACATACATACGGTAGTTATCTTTCCATTTGCTCCATTTTTCCACTGCTGTTGAATAACCTTCTTATTGGTTATGACTTTGTTTATTCGAGTCATTTCAACATAAACTTGCAAAAGATCATTTAAGCCAGTGCTCATCAGCTTATTAATTTTTGACTTGGATATGGCCTTGAGTTGTAAAAATGGGAATTGTAAAATACAGATTTGTGTGTCCTATACACTAGTGCAATAATAATAATAATAATAATAATAATAATAATAATAATAATAATAATGACGATGATGATGATGATGATGATGATGAAAATGATAAAAAGATTAAAAGGTAAAAAACAATTGGTACAAAACTGTTCTCTCTAGTTATGTTTTCTAAATCCACTTATGTACACTATATGGATTATTTCAAACTAATTAAAACAGAACACAGTAGAACCTGAGTGTCTTGAAAGACCACCCCTTCTGCCTAAAGAATATGGTCTCTCAAGACAGGTGGTCTCTCATGACAGGTCAGTTACACTATATAGTCATTGAACCTGTGCAAGAGAACATGTCTTTCAAGACAGGTGCTCTTTCATAGCAGTGGTCTCACAAGACAGGTTTTACTGTAGTTATTTCTTATTAAACAAGTAGTCAAAGCATTATTTTTTAAAGAACTAAGAAAACTTAATCACTTTACGATTAAACATCAAGGTGTTCCAGAGAAAGAACTCATGAAAATTTAAACTTGTGTTAAAATGCTGTATGTTAGATTTTGGAAATAAGACATTTCCAGCTTGTACTAAATGTAGTGCAAACCCTATTTACATATGTATCTGTCTAATCATGTCTTGTTGATATTGTAGTGTATATCTAATTAGAGCTTTATATATCAAGTATGTTACTATAATCAGTTCTTTTGTGTGTGTGTGTGTGTGTGTGTGTGTGTGTCTGTGTTTCAAAGTGAATTAGATTCATAGATAATTATAAATTTTGATCTTTTTTCTAACTTTACAATCCTGTCCTAGTCTTGTCTTGCAAGGTTTCATAATAGGTTTCATAATATACCAGGACAATAATCTTGCGTTCACTCAATATTACATTTATTTTTATTAGTAATAAAGGATTCTGATCTAAGAAGAGAGGTATTTCTTAATTTTAGCAAAAGACCTATGTTAGATAAAAGCAATTTACATACATTATTAACATGTAAATCCCAGTGAAGAATACTGTCATCATGAATGCAAAAAAGTGTATAATTTAAATACCTTTTCAAAAGTTGGATATAATCTTATTTCAAGAAATTTTTTAATCTCCAACATGGTTTTGAGGTATTTAATGATGGAGCAGAATCATTTAATTCCATGTCATCCACAAACAGGCTTGTATTGAAGTTCTCTATAGCTAAAGGGAAAGTTATTATTAAAGATTAAAAATAACATAGCAACAATACTGACCCTTGTGGAACACCAAGTTTAATAGCTTCAGTAGATTTATTGCTATATATACCAACCAATATATTTCTCTGACTCGATTCATATCAAGGGTACCACCCTCCTTGATGGATTTTATGTTTGAAAGCTGGTCTGTAGAGTCTTTATAGCCACATACTTTGCTAAGTAGATAATAGATATATTGAAATCCCTGTATGGATTCTTCTACTTAAGAATTGGTGAATACATGACAGCTTTAGATGCTGCATCTTTCCTTTCATTACCTGTAATACTAATGTGATTTGGTAGCCAACAAAACAGTATATTATTCTATCTCTATTAAGGACATTACTGTGCTGACCTATCTCTGCACTGATTGAAATAATGAAATAAAAGGCACAAATTGGTTTTCTACATTCTGATTTCAAGATAATGCCAAATAGAAAACAGCTCTTGCTGCAAAGCAATTTGGACTTATGCTTGGAATTAGGCTTTAAGAGTAACAAAATGCTTTCAGAAAATACAAAACATATAAAGTCTTCTCATAATGTTTCCTATCATGCACTAGATACAGTGTCTTTGAGAGATTTCCTGCTTTCACTGGAATTCTTTTGATTTTGCATAACACAGTCCCTCTGTTATACCTTGATTTGAGACTATCATATATTTAAAAGATTTGCTAAACATATACAGAACTGAAAAGTTAACCAAGTGGCTTCACAATACCAATGTTTTTTTGTGATAAAACAAATCATTTCTTGAGTAACTGGTTTATTATGGAATTCATAAAAACTGCCTGTAATACAAGTAACTGAATAAAAAAGTCAATGTTTCAGATAGGTCTGACTAAATCATTTAAGTTAGATGCTGATTCCATGATATGGCTGAAACTGAAGCTGGTACATGACTCCATGACACCCAGACCATACAAAGTGAATTTTCTCATGGGGTACAATTTTTCATACCAGCTACAACCCACAAATTCAAGGACCTAATAAACAATGTTTCTTCTGTGGAAGCAACAGAAATCTTTAAAAAAAATCTGTAAATTTAAGTACTGAAAAAACTACCTTTTCTTGTCAAATTCATAAAATCCTGCATCTTTAAAAAGAAATGAATTCAATGTTAATACTCAATTTTTAACGTAAATCTCCAAGATTTTGACACCCAATAGAAAATATATTGAAAAAAATTAATTGTTTTTAAAAAATAATAACAGCACCTCAAAGCAATCATAACAATATTTCTGGTACTAAAATAAAGTGTCAAGGTATGTAATTACTTTGACAATCTAATCCCTATATTTTTGTAATCACCCCCACCCTCCAAAGACACTGTCAATAATGGACAGACAGAGCTGGTGAATTAATTGACTTGAAAACTATATATTTTACCGAGCCAAAAAATACAAAAAGACACTTGTTAAAATGAGGCATCACTAGCTGGTTCTACTATTAGAAAGTCTGTACCAGAAATCAATGGACAAAGTCAGGCTTAATCTCCAAGAATGGCAAATAAATGTGAACAATGTCCTCTGTGTATCCATATTCCAAAGTATCAGTGTAGGGAGAAATCATACTGAACATTTTGTTGTGATAGTTAATGGGTAGGTTTTCTTTACAGCAGCCACAATAATCGTGTTGTATGCACGATCGAGGCTCATTCATATGATCTTCAAAGGCATTATTTAATTCTAAAATCTGCCCTGAATAGATTTAACTTGTCACTACATCCATTTAATACAAGAATCAGCTTCAAAATTGCTATCACAAGGAAACAAGCATTTGGAAAAAGTCACTTGCTACCATCTTCCGGCCACATGCAAATATGAGGCAACCAGTAGAAATATTTTCAAGATTTTATTACACAAACACAGCTGTGCACTTGAAGTATTTTTAAGAAGAAAAAAAATTATGATTGTCCTGACAATTTTATCTGCCACTGGACACCAACAGTGGACAGTCCAATTAAACAGCTGTTAATTAAATTGATGTGGACATGATAAAACAAAGACCATCAGGATGTCCAAGTTTTTTAACTTATTTAAATACTTGTAATCACCTATAAACGCAAAAAGAACGGATGCATGACAATTTGCCAATTGACCAATTACATAAAACATTGTAAGCTCTTCATGCCAAGATTCCTGCTGCCATATTTGGTCAAATTTTTGTTGAGTGGTTTTAAGCAGCAGATTTTCTATGTTTGGCAACATTCATCATAACTGATGGCAAATCCAAATCCTCCATAAAGAAGAGTATCATATATGAAATATTATAGGCCAACCACATCATTTAATAGACCTCTAAAAACTCATATTTTTCGTGCATAAACCACTTTTCTTATTTCAGTCAATAACCCTGACCTTTGACCTTTTTAACCCGAGATCAGCAGAACTTTTCCTTACCCCAAGTGTAAGCCATCCAAAAGTTAGGTCCTGGGTCTAAGATTTAAAAATAATGTTATTGTCCAGAAACCATTTTCTTTTCTTTCAGTCCCAAAACTTTAGAGGTAAAACAATATAACTGTGCAACATAATGATACAATTAACAAAACACCTGTGACATGAAAAACGAGGAGCAGTGATGACTAACAACCAAATTATTAAATTGAAATTACTGCAGATGCAAAATATCTTCCAATGCCACAGACACTCATTTCTGTCAGTAAAAATGAAAATTATTGACAACACCCATTCTCTTTTCTTACAGCTACTGGATTTAATTTTATTTATTTTTTATTGTTAAATCCAAATTTGTCATTTAGGGTTTAATATTCATTAATTGGGAGATTTTTTTCTAGAAAATTCAGGCTGACTTAGATTCTAGTTGTAAACAGGCTGACCTTGGCTTAGTTACCTCTTTATCTGACCTTGCTTTAGATTGATAAACAGGTCTTTAATACTATTGGTTAATTTCAAGGATAACTTTTATTTTTAGTTCTTGGGGTGTAGGACATATCTAGAATACGTGACTTGTTGAAGGTAGTGACCTTCCATGAATTTCTAGAAAAATCACGTGATCACTTGTTTACTTCAGAAAAGGGTATTTTAATCCGTGTACTGGAAGAGAGGTTCAGTAGAATTTTGGGCTTTAAAATTAACAGTTGTGTAATTCATGTTTGAGTGTTAATAATTATTTTATTCTGGACATTGTGTCAATTTATTGAAGAAAGAAGAATTATCTGGAAAAGGACGTGTTTATGATTTTCATTTGGATGATAAAACAAGAACTGCATCACGTGACATTGTCAGCCATTTTGGATTACATCGTCAAGATTCGAACCTGGAACTATTAGAACATTTATTTATCAGGACTCTTACAATTCCATAAATGGATTAATTTTGTGAATTCTATATTGGATTAATGTTGGATTTGATTCTCTAAAACTGTAAGTTTATTTATTTTTATGAAAATAATTGTACTTAATAAATTAATTGTTCAAGTTATACAAGCTTGTTAGTTTTCACTCTTTCTGTGTTGCTGCTTATTCGAGCCTAAGCACGTAACACTTTCTATGCATGAACATAAGGTAACTATAACTTGTACCTTCTGGACTCTGCTCCCCATGTTAATTCTCTGCAAGGTATTCTGTTGCATCAGCAACAAGATGGTCACCCACTGTTAATATGTTTCAATGTATATGGAGATATCCCTAACTTGTTCCTGATGCAATACTTTATAGGTCATTTAATAGCTATTTATTTGTGAAGCATTTTTGCTGCTTTGTGTTTATTTAAATTGACTGCTCAGGTGGCCAAAGTGGTTAGCATGGCCACTGTTATGTATATTCTTTAAATTACTGAATTCAAGTGATTATCTGGAAATACAAAAGTGCTTTGATAAAATTCTTGGATACAGACTTTCACTGGAATTTATAATGAATTCAAACCTATAATTATATTACATGTACTGTGATTCAACAAAAGACTGACATATCAACACCTTCAACTTACGAGTCAATTTGGACTATTACAAAATTGTATTCAGGACTTTAAATTATTAGGACTTGTGTCTGTCTGTATGTTTGTTTGATTTCATTAGGATTTTTAATGTAGCTTTAACAATTTTTCAGTCATATCGCTACGGTGCCTGCAGTGAAGCAGTTGATAGTGATGATTAGCACTGGGGCATCATGCTGCAGACATGTAGTATAATGTCCCACCCAGTCACATTATCCTGACACCAGGCCGACCAGTCCTAACACTAACCTCTTAATGCTGAGCATCAAGCGAGGCAGCTGTTAGTACCATTTTGTAAGTCTTTGGTATGACTTGGCCGGGGATAGAACCCACGATCTCCCGCTTCTGCAGTGAACGCTCTAACCACTAGGCCACCGGAGCGGTGGACTTGTGTCTGTAAATCTAGAATTATTTGGGATTTAATTAGTATGTTCCTTTTTATTACATTTTTTACATTGTATTCTAGAGGTAAAAATCTTTTTGTTAAATTTTATGAAGCTTGTAGCTTTTCACTCTTTTTTGTTACTTATTTTTAGGAGCAAAGACTCATAACACTGCTTCAGATGCAGTAAGTCTTGGGTTTGAACCCCAGATGAGTTATTTTAAGGACATACAAATGGTACTAGCAGCTGCCTTTTTGTTAGGACTGGCTGGCTTGGAGTCAGGATAATCTAACTAGGTGGGACATGATGCTACATGTCTGTAGCATGATGCCCCAGTGCTAGATATCCCAATAAACTGCCACATTGCAGACATCATAGCAATATGATTAAAATTGTAAAATCTACATTAAATGTAAAACAAATCTTCACAAAAAATACTCTTTTTGAATTGAGTTTCAATGCAATGCTCCCAGTTGGTCACACAATGACCAAGTTACAGTTAGTCCTGATTGGTGCTTATTGCTTTACCCTGGACTGTAACAAACAATAATCACCAATCAGAATTGAAGGTAACATATTTATCTGCATGAATCACTGGAATTGTAGCTTTTAAATTCAATCCAGTTAGAGAAGATAAATGAGAAGCTTCATGTAACAGTGCTTTCATTAAATTATTATGAAAGAACTTTAAGTTATACATGAGGAACAAGTCTCCATTATTTTGATGTATGTGATCAGTGGCTAAGCATACCAAGGGGATAAAATAATTAGCATTTAATTGGTGGTTGGGATTTGGCTGATTTCAAAATAACATGAGATAACCAACTTCTGTTAATTTGTAAAAGATAGGTTGGTGTTGTTAATAGTTTTCTTTGTTTCTTTTTAATCAGATATAAATTACTGCATAATGTATGTGACTGCCATTTCTGATGGTTCTCAAAAAATAAAAGGGCAAACAAAATTAATCAATATTCACATTCACAAATACTGAAGATTAAAGTAACTTGCACAGGGTTTGTCTTCTTTTGTATTCATTCTTCCCCTCTGGTACAGATATGGAAACTGTATCAATGTATCAATATATTAGTTGTTTCCATAACCCAAGTACAAGCCATCTACAAAAGTTTGATATCGGCCTGTGATGCAGAAAAAATAATTATTTTGTGGAGACCATTTTTCTCCTTTCAGTCATAGTGACCTTGATTTTTGACCTTCAATAACCAAATTTGACAAGGTTCTTCTTTACTCCAAGTGCAAGCCATCTACAAATTTTAGTAACTACAGATGGAAAAGTCAATAATGGAAACCATTTTTCTACTTTCAGTCACAGTGTTCTGGACATTTCACCTTCAGATTCCAAAATCTACAGATTTCTTAATTACCCTAAGTGCATATCATTCACAAAAATTGGTAACTGTAGATTGTGGAAACCTCAAATGGCAGAAATCAATTTTCTTCCTTAGATAAACTGACCACAAACTGTTGAGCTTTTCACCCTGAAATCAATAGAGTCCTTCCTTAACTCAAGTGCAAGCCAGGTACAAAGTTTCTTAACTATGTAACGGAAAGAAGCGAAACCCAACAAGCTGATTAAAAATCAACAAATAAATTTATTTCTCAAAGTTACAAAATGAAAAAAACAAATGGGACTTACAGTACCACGAAATAAAATTCCAAATAATCCTAAAAGTTTTATCACAAGTACAAAAATATAGTGTTCCAAATGAATTCTAATACTGAATGTGCTGAACTACCAATATTCATGAATAGGCTGATGTACTGATTGTTTATGTATCACAATAATATAATCTTGAATGTCTTTGAATGGATTCACAATAATCCCCAAAAACGTTTTTCAGTCCAAAATGTCCATGAGCACTTTGTAATGCCAATCAATAATTTTGAAATAAATGATTCCTCTCAAATTATATCTAAACTCAAAACATTGCACAGACTTTAATTAATTTTACATCACGTAAGCACATTTGGATGCCTCTACCCCATTCATGAACAATAGTGTGTGGATTAAACACCCACAGCTTACTCCATCAAGTCGTTCCCCTGCCACTCTCGTAGAGGTGGAATTGCTGTTATCACAAAGAATTCCATGTCCTATGTACAAACAACACTCACACTGGAACAAACGTCAGTCTATTTTTTCTGCCTCTACTGCCCTCCTCCTAGTAGAAAAAAGTTAACTGATCTCTCTTTTTGGAGCAGTTTCCCAATCTTCGGGAGTATGCAAACATGATATGTCGCAACCTAATTATTCTTGGAGATTTCAACTTTCATTTTAACTGTCCTTGTAAACCCATACATGTCAAAACTCCTAGATTCAATTCATGTTTTCAACCTATTTCAACAGTCAGTAAACAAACCCACCCATAAACTTGGTCACATTTTAGACTGGATTCTTCATAGACTTGATGATAATATTCTGTGATCAACCCTAGTATCCCACAAACTTGCATCAGATCACCTCTGCATTATATGCTATCTCGATGTATCAGTCCCTAACCCTCCACCTTTATTTGCTACTAAAAGAAACCTCCATATGATAAACAGAACCACACTAATGCATGACATCCAAGAAAACCTAAAAACTTTCTCACCTCTTACATCACACCAACTCGATAATTGCCTGGGTTCATTGCTTGAAAAACATGCTCCAGCCACCAAGTGCAGAGTATCAATTAAAAAGTGTTCTCTGTGGTTAAGCAGTGTTAGAGACCAGCTTCACGCTCCTAAAAGACACCGCTGTAAAGCAGAGAGGCTTTGGCTTTCCACCAGACTCATTATTCATAAACAAATCTATGAAGCCACTAAGAAGAACCTCACAAACATAGTCCATTTAGCCAAATTATCCCACTACAATATTAAGATCATGGAGAGTTCCAGCTGCAAAGAGCTCTTCAAGATAACTAACAAACTAATGTCAAGGAATAAATGTACACCTATTTGCAAATTACTTCCGTAACAAAGTACAAACCATTAGTAATATGCTTGACAACACAATTTCAACTGACTCTTCATCACCATACAGTTTTAATACAGAATTTCAGCAATAACCATTAGGAGCATTTGAACCTGTCTCTATGGATTTAGTACGGGAAATCGTGATGAAAAGTGCACCACCATGTAAACTTGATCCAATTCCACCATGATTGCTGCTCAAGTGCTTAGACCCAATATTGCCTTCACTAACTGATGCTAATAATATCTCTCTCTCATCCAGGGAATTCCCATCATTTTTCAAAACTGCCATCGTAAAGCCTCTGCTGAAGAAACCAACACTTGACCATAACGATTTAAAGAACATTATCCCAGTTTCTAATCTCCCGTTCATATAAAAAACTTAGAAAAAGTTATTCTAACCCTCATTTGAATTCAAACAGTCTTTTTAGCAATGTAGTCTGCATATCGCCCTTGCCACAGTACTGAAACTGCTCTTCTTCAAGTATTTAATCACATTCTCTCTGCTTTGCATAACGTAAAGATTACAGTCCTCACCCTCCTTGATTTGTCGGCAGCATTTGACAAAATAGACTATGATATCTTACTTCACTGTCTCCAGCATGTATGTGGCATTCACAATATAGCCTTACAGGTCACAAATTGTATCTGCAAATGGAATAAACTCCAGCCCAGTTGATCTGTTGTGGTGTTCCACAGGGGTCTGTTCTTGGACATGTTCTTTTCATTCTATACACTCAGCAACTCTCAAGTGTCATAGATCATTACCCAGTGTCTCGCCAACTGTATGCTGACGACACCCAAAAATATACAAGTGTAGCCACCCACCTGAAGTTGATGCTACCATCCAACCATCCAAGGAGTAGAGAGGTGAATTTCTGATGTGAAATAATGGATCACATGTAACATGCTGCAGATGAATGAAGATAAAACTGAGGCCATTCTGATAACAACATAAATACTCTCATTCACATCCGTTACCTCAAACAATAAATATTAGCAACACCAACATTAAATTCAGTCAGTACGAAACCTAGGCATTACTCTAGACAGTACTCTCACATTGCACCAACATGTCATGAACATATGCAAGGCTGCATATCTTGAGCTGAGATGCATCAGCTCCATTCGCAAATATCTTTCTGTTGATGCCACTAAAACACTTGTATGTTCATTAGTACTTTCAAGACTGGACTATTCTAACTCAATTCTGTCTGGTTCGTCTCCAGAAACTTCACAACACAGCTGCTTGGATCATCTTTAGAGTACCACGATCAGAGCACAGCTCCCCACTGCTTTGTACCCTATACTGGCTATCCATTCGATACAGAATCAAACACAAAACTTGTTCTCCGTACTATATTTCACTGACGGACTCCAGTCCAGCATACCTATTCGGACAATTTGTTTTTTGTTTTTCTGTAGTCATATCATTATAGATGTTGTTTTTATGTTTTCCAATTTCATTGTTTTTGTCATTTGTTTTTCTGTAGTGCAGTCATATCATTATTGATGGTGTAAACATACCTGTCAACCTCCTGAGACAAAAACCTGTACACCAGACAAAAAAAACCCCTTACAAAGACCAGAAAAACCTTACGCCAAAGACCTTATATTATTTACTAGATCACATATAAACATAACTATTTACACCTGACTACGTCATATATTTGCATACCTTGTTACATCTCAGTCACTGGAGTGAGCTAAATTGTACGCTACACTTGCGACTTTTGCCATTTCCAGTAGTGAATTTGGCGTTTCAAAATCCATGCAACATGAATCAGTGTTTATTTTGCATTACAAAAATGCTGTGAGTGTATCTGTATTCAGGGATTTCCGACAGTCTGTGTGGATTCACGTTCTATTCTCGTTGTATCTCATGAAGAAAATAAAAATCCTCGTCGAATCCTGATCTTGGCGAGAATCGCTGACATTTTTAATTTTTTTTTTAAATATTAAAAAAACCTTACAAAATGCCTGTATGGCCTTACACTGCAAAATCCCCCGAAAAACCATACAAATTACGAGATTCCCTCACAAGTTGACAGGTATGTGTAAAGCGCTTAGAGCTTCAAAAGATTAGGCGCTATACAAAGTCCTTATTATTATTATTATTATTATTGTAAAGCGCATAGAGCTTATAAGGATCAGGTGCTGTACAAAGTCCTAATTATTATTATTATTATTATTATTTTCACAGAAGTGCCTTTGGACACCTCCACTCGATTCACATGGAAGCAAGTTCTGACATCATTCTAATCGAAACGTGTTTTAATGCCAACTGTAAACATCAGCCATTTTAAGCTGGTTATCATAGTGCGACCTACGAGGAAAACCCCCCATTAGATACTACATTTATTGATGTGAATGACCATTACGTCAAATCATGTGGTCCCTGTTTAAACTCTAGTCATAATCTGCTATTTTAAGTAACTGGGTCAGATTTCCACTCAGCAAAATGAAGACTACGGATTTTGTTCAGAACTTTCTGGAGTTTGCATGATTAGTATGTGTGTGATTTGGATTTTTAACTGAGTTTTAACAACTTTTCAATGATACTGCTACGATATCTACAGTGTGGCAGTTTATAGTGTCAAGCACTGGGGCATGATGCCACAGACATGCAGCATCATGTCCTACCCAGTCACATTATCCTGATAGCAGGCAAACCAGTCCTAGCACTAACCTCTAAATGCTGAGTACCAAGCGAGGCAGCTGTAAGTACCATTTTTTAAAAATGTCTTTGGTATCATTAGCATTATTTTCATTTAAATCTAAAAATGGTATGTTTTTCAAGGAAAATCCTATGCAGATATAACCATCTGTTTATCAGAAGGAGTGATAGCAAGATTTCAAGATGATGGCCATGGCAGTCATGATGGATGTCAGATAGGCGCTATTTTCATTTAGGACCAACTACAATACAATAAAATCTTTCATGAAAATCCTTTGCCAGTACAATAATCAGTTTGGTAGCATGATATAATTTTTAGATGGCTGCAGCAACCATAATCTATTTCCATGGGGCATAATTTTCGTTATGGATCGAATTGACTTCATGATACAACTGTCTGGTAAAAATTTTATGACTTGTCTCTAAACAATAGGAGTATAAGCAATAACAAGCTTTTACTAATGGAAACACCAATGGATTACAGGATATCACATAATGTTAATGGCATAAGATGGACTAAAAAATAAATAAACATTACTTATTTAAAAAATTTAAATCTAAAACATTTCCTGTTTCTAAGTGTTTGGCTGGGGAAGATGAAATTGCACATGATAAAATAGACTACACAGATTTTTTTTGGTCTTTATCTAGAAAGGGTGCTAAAAAAAAATTCTACATTTACCTTGTTTCTTCCTTTTCTCTCAACACAACAACATAACAATCTGAAACGACGATCCCAACTCTCTTCATAAGCTCGAATTGCTTTCCTGAAACAAAATTAAATTTTGCTTTCATTCATATAATTTTGGCATCTTGGCTACCAAATAATCAGGGATAACAGCATCAAATTTGTAATCAAATTTCCTTCTAATCAATAATATCAGCATGAATTGTGCTGATAACTTCCTGTACTTTTTCACTGCATAAAAATAGTTATAAATGTTCAATTTGTTGTGTAGCACAAGATCTTGATCTTGAAGAAGTAATGTGGAGCAGCTTTTCACATTTTAAATTGAAACATTTAATGATTTTCAAGGTTGGATTGGATTATTAATATCTATCAA
Source organism: Unio delphinus (assembly GCA_029339505.1). Taxonomy (NCBI): domain Eukaryota; kingdom Metazoa; phylum Mollusca; class Bivalvia; order Unionida; family Unionidae; genus Unio; species Unio delphinus. Next base: position 14,833,487 of record JAQISU010000042.1, read on the forward strand.
TATCTAATTGTATCCATATCACAAACCCAAATCTGGTAAGATATCATAATGCAACATATCAGGATCTGTACTGCTTGCATGAAATTGCAAAAAGAACAGTACAGACTATGATTTACATATGCATTATGTGATGGTAGATCTGAGTCTACAATGTTTTTCAGTTTGTAAATATAGTGTAATGTGATGCAATAACCTCAAAAGTTCATTATCAATATCAATATCTTCTTAATGCAAAGAGTAACTTAAAAAGAACACACCCACACACGTGTGCACAAATAAAAACAAGGTTTCCCAAATATGGGCAGCCAAATGCCATTTTTTCACTATAGGTCTTGTTTCTCTTGCAGACTTAAGAGTTCTTTTTCACAAATTAAATTACCTGGTAGCAACATGTTTCCAACAGACTAAACGTACGTTAACATTTTAATGCACAAGCAGCTCAGAGAAATGGTTGCATCCTACTGATAATCTGCATCCTTAATTCTTGCATTACATGAGAAAGATATTTATGATCAACCTAATAGCCCATTAAGGTTAAGATCTTCAAACAATTCTCTGAGTAACTCATTTTGAAAACTGAGCAATTTTATTCTCATATCATAGAGCTCTTTTATTCCCTAGAAAGTCAAAGTATTGCTTCTGCATCTAGATATAATTGCATGTTTTGTGGTTATTCTTGGTAAAAAAATCAACCTATGATACAAGAAATTTTCTTTCATACATGTAATATCTCCCAGATTTTAGAGATGTCGCCTGGAAAATCTGTACAATTCTGGTCTCAGAAGACACCAAACTTCCAGAGATTTGGAGAAATTTCATGATGTACATGCATACTGTACACATTTTCTCAACAAAATATGAATTCAGTTATGAAACTAAAAAAATGTTTCATCTTACCATTGAAACAAAAGGTTTAGATTTGCATGTATTAAACTAATAACCACAATAATTCCTAGAAACAAGACAGTCGTTATTACCATAGTAAACCTATTATGGAATAAATGAATATGCACAACGCTCAGTTTGGCAAATCCACAATGCAGTCTTTCTAGCATCCTTTTGTGAAAAGTGGGAATAAATTAGGGTACCTTTTTTAAAAGTGGAGCAAAAAAGGTTATTTTAAAAAGAAAAACAGTGTGAAATGTGTGTAAATTACAAAAAAATACAACCTTTACTTGACTCATCTTCATAAATTTAAACAATAGCATGCTCATATTCACACACTTGCGGTCTCTTTACCGGTAGTCTAGGCTGCCTTTGTTTTTAAAGTTTATGTGCTCATTTTGGTCATAATATGATTATGGCAACAAGACATCAAATAAGCACAGTTGAAACTTTCCACTGAAATCAATTATAACTGACAGCTGGAGTACCAAGATTACATTACTGTAAGATAATCCATAAGATTTGTATTCAGTTTTGAATTGTCACCCTAAATAAGTAGAGGAATAGTTAAGGCTACTTACACATAATGACCCTGACCACTATCGTTTTGAATTATGGTGTGAAGACATCTGTGCATCTGCTCTCATGTAAATTTATCATAGTCGTTAAAAATATATCTTTAAAATGTTTTGGAGTTTATCATGTTTTAGTGATGTTTTAGAAATAAAACAAAAAAATTATTTGCTTGTGGTATGACAGTTGATTAAATGTTTGTAATTACAACAATGTACACTAGATCAAACTATAAGACTTAAAGTTGTAAATAATGTATAGCTTCTGCTGTGCTCATTTGAGGTCACATTGCCCAAATATATGGTGAAATAATCAAAACAAGCACAAAAACCTTAAATGTTCAGCTTCACATCATAGATGCCACACTGAAATTCCATTCATCAAGTTTGTAATCAATTTTCAGTACGACATTTTAAAACATCCAGTAGGGATAGTATGAAATTTTGTAAAAAAAAAAAAAGTAGGAAAGTTGAAAAAACTTGAACAACTGGAAAGACACTATGGCAAAACAATGGTCATCTCAAAACTTCCATTCAGGTACCAGTGAAGATCCCTTAAAAACTTTCATCTCTGTTTTGGACTTGTCTCCAAATGGCATGGATTATACATACAGACTAGTTGGTGATAACCAAAGCTTATGGACACTCCAAGCAAAGAAACTGGTGTCTTTTAAAACAACTGCACTTGCACTCATGAATGATGTGCTTTATAAATTTAAAATGCATTTGTTTGAAAACAAATAATTGGGAAAGTCATTAAGTGTAAACAATCTGAAACAAAAGGATTTTAAACAAGAGGTCCAGTGAACCCGACTGCTGGCATCTGCTTTACATTCATATGCAAGAGAAGTTAGTAATAAAATCATGGCCAGAATGATGATTCTCCATAAAATTTTTCCCAATGCTAGTTATGAAAATAACTGTTTCAAGACCCCTGTTGTTGATTACAAATCAGTATTATTTGTCAAATATTAATATGCTTTTATGTCAAGATGCTTTCTGTTCAAATACTGTTTGTAGGATTTTCTTAGATGTGGTAGCATTTTGATTCCGGTAGGTTACAATAAAGTTCTTGATATGTTTTAGAAATGAAGGCCATATATGAATACAAAACATACTATTGGTATATATTTTAAAGGCATACAAGCTATGATGCTTTCTGTTATGGTCATTTGGGTTTTTTTTTGAATAAGCAATCAAGATTTTTTCTATTTTTAGTAACAGCAGTTGCATTTAATAGTGAATTGGTATCATTTGTATAAACTTTAAAGTTTGTCATGTTATGATGCTTTACATCAAATTTGGTCAAACTGTATTAAGTGATTTCTGAACAATTCTTTAAAAAATATTTTTGTTTTTGGGAACTGTAGCCATATTGGGCAGTAAATCTGAGTCAGTTATATAAAACTGTAAGGGCATGAGGGTAGGAGGCTTCCTCTCAAATTTGATTCTGCTCAGCAGTTTTTGATAAGAAGCGATTTAAAGGTTGTGCTATGGTTAATAAGGATGGCTATATTTAATAGTAAATTAGATTAATAATAAAAGGACCTTTATGCCAGATTACTGTCATATTCTGTAAAATTATGTTTCAGGAGCAGAGGGGGTAGTGACATTTAATGGTTTTTCTATTTATTACTTTACAAAGGATCATCATATTTTGTACAAAAATAACCGGTCTTCATGTCAAGATGATTTCTAATTTATTGAAATTCGTCCAAGTGGTTTTGGGAAAAAAGTCATTTTAGGTTTTACTGTTTTTAATAATGGATAATGAACTAGCATCATCTGCATTAAATTCAAAGCTGGGTTCTACTCCAGAAAGCTCTTGTCAAAGTTGTTCAAGTTTGATTGAGTAGGTTTGAAAAAGTTGCTTAAATGTTTTTCACTTTTTTAAATTACTGGTGAATCAGTGTCCTTTCTAAAGCCCTATATGCCAAGATATGTTGACAAATTTGTCAAATTCTGCAAAGCAATGTTTGTGAAGTTGTTTGAAAGGTTTATGTTTTAGTACTGGTGGCCATATCTGATGGCACATCAACATTATTATTATCCCATCTAAGCCAGGATGCTAAAAAAAAGAGGGATGTCAAGAGATGCAAGCTACCATAAACTGATGTGGCCTTTCTAGCCAGATGAGATACAAGTTAATCACCTCATTAAGAAATTCGAACCTTTTTCTGATGTGATATCGACACAGTTTACTGAGAAAATAATCAATGCAAAAGTTTAATGAAGTTAAAAACATAATAATAAGTCAACATAATAAGCACTGATTATGTCAACAAAGTTCCATCATGTGTACATACATATTAGAAATGTGTACAGAGTTCTTTACTTTGGAAGTGTATTCTCTCTCCAAACATGGTCAAGCTGAATAAAACAAATCCAAGTAATTGACCTCAAGAAGCAAATGAAGCTCCAGAGGTACTTTTTCTTGCATGAATTACCCCTTCTGAAGCGCTGGGTAGAGAAACAACTTTTCATTAGGGAAGGAGTGTTCTCAGCATGGGATAAAACTTAATCTTGAGATTGGGAACATATTATTTCAACACTATGTGATATATTAAATCAACACATTGTGATTGCTGGCCAGTTTGCATTGGGTACAGAACCTTTTTTCATTAAGAAAAGAGTATTATGTCCAGCTGAACAGAAATACAATAAGAACATTTTTAAATCAGACCAATGCAATGAAGGTTAATAGCTAAGGACCTTTTGTATCAATATACATGTACAACCCAATTTTTCATCAAGTGCACAGGACTCCATCAGACAGGCAAAAATCCATTAGTCTATGTTACTCACACTACCTGTAATAGCATCTTCTTCAAAGTCTTTATGTGACAAAGAATCATTAAAAATAGTGTAGATTCTGCTAAACAAGCTAAGAACTGGAGAAAAAATAAAAAAAGATCTACAAGGTTACCATCAGAAAACAGCTTGTGTGAAGAACTGGGCTTGGACACTTTTACAGTATAAATTATGAGATACTTATGGGAGATATCTTAACAATGCTGAAACTTTTCCATGCTATTCTCATGCAATTATAATAGAATTATACATGAACCTTTACTACTACTACTACTACTACTATTACTATTACTATTACTACTACTACTAATAATAATAATAAAGTCTTTATTTTATGAGGGTGACACAATTACAAAAGCCAATCTCCCATGTGGCCCTCAGTTATCTACATATGTACAGATGCAAATATATAAAATACAGTTGAGAAACAAACATACAAAAAAGATATAATGGATTGGTGTACAAAAGAACAACTAAGTATTGATTCAGCACAGAGCATTGTGTAAACTAGCAAGCATGATTGAAAACTTTTTTACAAACACACACACACACCCCTACCCCTACATACATGAACACTCCAGACATATTTTATGTGTCAATATACATTTATAAATACACTACAAAATGTACCATAGCTGATTGTAGACATTTATCTGCATTCATTTCAAACATCTGTGATGAAAGGATGGCACTGATGATGCTTCTTTAATATCTTTACATAGACAGTTCCAAACAACCCAAGAAAGAATAGTCTGGTTCCCTGCTTAGTACGATCCCTGTATTGCAGTCTGCATTACTAAGTCAGGTGAATGCCAACACCATATTGTCACGTGATCAACACAAATGGTCTCATGAAGGTATCTAGTTAATCTAACCATGGCACATTTATTTATATTTCGTGTTCACGCTTAACCACCAATTCGTCATATAATTAGTTTTTTAAATATTTTTACTAGTAGTCGAACATGAAGGAAAAGGGTACACACAATGGTATTTTGATAATATTGCTCATTTTGCACAGCGTCATCTCAGATTCCTTCGCCAATCGATTCCTTAATAAATTTTACGTCGAAATTGATATGAGGTGATTTACGACAGCCTAAATATAGCCAAAGATTTTAAGACAAAAATATCACCCCTTTTTTTTGAGGGTGACAGTAACGATTGCTTTGCAAATATTGCACACTCCGCACTATGTCACCTAAAATATTTTAGTTACAATAAATTCCTTGATTAATTTAACATTGATATTGATATATCGTTGTACATGACATCTCGGACTTAGCCAAATATTAGGATTGAAATAGCAACACTATTCCACAAGGGGGTGAATGTGACAATATTTTGTCTGTGATAATGAACATTCCAACTGCATCACATAATTTCTAAAAGATTCCATTCACAATCAATTCAATCCTTTAATATCTTTTATGTCAAAATTGATTTAATGCGACTGAAGGCAGCTTTAGCTTGCTAAAGATTAAGACCAAAATACTATCTCTTCTATGAAGGCAGGCAGTTGGGGCAAGGGGTTTAGAGTGGGTTGTCTGGGCAAAACAATAATGATTAAATAAAACTACATGCACATGACAAAATGTGGGATCAAATCATCATGGTTTTAAGTTAAATAAATTAAATATTCATTTGTATAAATGAAAATTTTAATATTATTGTATGTTTAATTAGTTAATTAATTAAACAAAGAAGTACAATACAATTTTGTTCATGTTGAGGCAAGTAACGTGTCTTGCCTAATGACACACAATGAATATAACTTATGTAATATATCAATATAAAATTGTTCCAGTAGTGGTATAGCAAGAAATTCTAACATTACAACCAAACTCAAGTCTGGGGACCCTTAGCCCCTAAAAGTAAAAGGTTGTTTGATGGTAATTTTAGCTCCAGCTCGCAGTTTTGAGGCTTGGTTGGGCACTACTAAGCCACTTTGTTTAAAGAATCAATTGCAAATGGAATTTGTATGGTGACAGTCAGAAATACCCAATATTGTAAAAATTATCAGCCTCACCCCTCATTAATGTTGGTTGGGGTGTGTAATCTCTATTTTTAACGAAGATTTAACAATTTTTCTGACATCACTACAATGTCTGCAGTGTGGCAGTATACAGTGATGTCTAGCATTGGGCATCATGCCACAGATATGCAGCATGATGTCTCACCCAGTTACATTATGACACCAGGCTGACCAGTCCTAACACTAACCTCTTAATGCTGAGTGCCTAGCAAGGCAGCTGTTAGTACCAGTTTCACAAGAATTTGGTATGAAGATAGTTGGTGTTGCGTTTAATGTTTGTTAGAATCTGGATTAACATAAACATCAGTATCAATGTACACTTGATCAAGAAGTCAATTACATATCTAATGTTCAGATGTGATCTCAGAAACATTTATTTCACGATATATCATTACCCCCACCCCTCTTTCATATATAATAGATGGTGCTTTTGGTCTTATATCTTTTGAAAATGAAGGTTGTCATCTGTTACATTACGTCAATTACAAAGTGAACAGTATCAAGGGATCGCCTGCAATTGATGTTTGTTACATGATGCAGTCGGAAAGTTCAATATTGAACCAAATATCATCACATTCACCCACCCACCCTTTGTGGAATAGGGATGCAATTTCAATCCTAATATTTGGTGAAGTCCGATATGTTATGTACAACGAGATATCTATATTGATGTTAAATTAATCGAGAAATGTATTGCAACTAGAATATTTTAGATGACATTGTGTGAAGTGTGCAATATTTGCAGAGCAATCATTACCCTAACCCCCCTCAAAAAAGAGGGCTGATATTTTCGTCTTAATTATTGGCTATTATTAGGCTGTCATACATTACCTCACATCAATTTTGACATTAAATCTATCAAGGAATCGCCTGGAGAAGGAATCTCTGAGATGATGCTGTGTAAAATGTGCAATATTGTCAAAATACTTTTGTGTGTACCATTTTCCTTTGGTGGTTAAGCTTGAACACAAGATATAATTCAAATGAAAAGTATTAGTAAAGTTTGTACTATGTCATTAAGAAAGAGAATATGAAAGGAATAAATGTGACACATTTAGATTATTACCGTAGATTAACTAGATATCTATTTGTTTTGATCATGTGGAAATATGGCATTGGCATTTGCCTGACTTAATATAGCAGAGTACATTGTGTGGAGCATGCATACTAAGCAGGGAACCAGACTAGATTAAGAAGAACGTTAACTTATTAGATGAGACTGAGTACAGCACTGATAGATCAGAAACTGTATTGATATTATTTATCCTATTACTGAACAAATCAATTATATTTTTGGGCACATTTTCGACTTTATACATAAATTTAGCCTTTCTTAGCCATATTCTTTCATCGACAGTCATGATTTTCAAATCCTTCATATATAATAATAATAATAATAATAATAATAATAATAATAATAATAATAATAATAATAAAGACTTTATTTAGAGAAGGTAACTCAATTAGTTACAGAACTAATCTCCCTAATTCTATCTGTTATGTACAATATATACAATACATACAACATGATGTGAAGAGTCTGGTTCGACACTAAATAATTAAGGAATTTTAAATTTCAAAGTACCTGGAACATATGCACTGGCATCTGTAAAAACATAAACATATAAAATATTCATGGACAGTATCAACTATGTTGCCATGGATAATTCTGATGGCTCATTTTTAAAGTCTTTCGATCCACTTGTAACAAATTTGTCTCCGAAGCAATATCCCATATGTTGCACTAGTCCAAATATGGTAGAATATGACTTTTGTAAAACAATATCCTGTGGTTTAAGTTTGGAAATTCTTATTAAAAAAATTTATAGTCACTAGGTATTCTAAGCCATTTATTTGGTATTGTTACTGAATTGCTCTGATCATAACATACTATCATTTTGAACTCTTCAAAGTTTATCCTGCACAACATTTTTCAGTTGCACATCATTAAAATGGATGTGGAGAATATTATCTTTAATTGTGAAATGTTTTTGTTAAGTGGTTAACAGCATCACTTTGGCTTTGTCTAAAGTAATGACCATTATTATGTTTACACCATGTAGAGAATTTTACAACATCATTATGCAAGTTTCTTTCACAAAGAAGGGTCAGGAATTTTTAAAACCTTCCAGCCATGAAATTATAGCTTGAAAACAAAATATTATTGCTGTAATTTGTGGAACAAAAGTATGTGTATACATCCAAGCAGTCAACTTACACAGCTTCTTTTCCATTGCCCAACAACTGCCAGCTCGTAGAAATCAACAAGCAAAATAAATTGCCCTCCCAATGAAAAAAATACAGAAAGGTTAAATTTCAGGGTATGCAGTGGTTAGTAATAACTGGTCCTTTTCAAAACCCACAGAACAATGACTGGTGGGCTAGTGGCGTCATTGACCCTAGACATTCTGTAATATGACAAACATAAATCATCTTCAAGTACAAGAAACATAATTTTGGTTTGAAAAAAACATCTGTGCCAAGCCATCACCTGAAAAGAAAATGGTCAGTTTCTACTTCAACAAAAGTGAATATGGTATACAGTAAAACCAGTCTTGAGAGACTACTGCTATGAGAGACCACCTGTCTTGAGAGACAAGAATCTCCATGTACAGATTTATTGATTATATAGTGTTATGACCTGTAATGTGAGGCCTCCTGTTATGAGAGACCATTCTATTTTGGAAGAAGGGGTGGTCTTTCAAGACAGGTTCCACTGTATCAAGTTTTAAAACTGTCTTCATGCAATGAAACTTGAACTTTTATAGGTCTTGAAAATGTATTTTTGTCTCATTTTTATATTTTTGTTTTTATTTCTAAAAAAAAACCAGTGATTCTTGTTTCAAGGTCTTTAAGTGATTGATTTCATTGAGTAGTTTTTATTTTTAAAAAAGGAAGTACTTAATGTTTGACAGATATGGTGTTCTAGTCCTTCAAAAATAACAGTTAAAACTAAAATTAAAGATCTCTTTATAAAATGATCATCATGAATAACACTTAGCTATGTGTCAAAGACTTTGAAGTGATTTAGGAATGTTGATAAAAAAAACAACAACATGAAATACGTGCATTGTTTTGCCAAACTAGTTAATGGTCCAAGCTGTGTCTATGTTACATGTTGCTGTAGTATATTTTCAGTGGATTGTTACTGAACTATACAACAAAATGGGAGGATGTAGGGATTTTTTAAAATAAAATCCAAATTCTTTTATATCATCGAAAGGTGTTTTTTTAAAAAAAAAAACAGATTGGGGTGGGGAGGAAGAACAACCTGTCCGACTCCATCTGATGGCAAAAAGTCTCTCAAGCCATAATAAATGTGAAGATATTCCCTCATATTGGAGGAAACAGCTATGATATATTCTTTATACATAAGATCTCACCTTTCAATTCATCTGCCTGGATTTCTGGAAAATTTCCATAGCAAATCCCTGCATATGATCCAAATCATATATACCCAATATGACTTCTTTTTCTTGCATTAGGTACTACTTTGCAAGAAAAACAGCAAGTTTAATTTAAAAATAAGGCTGTAACAACTAATGAAATATATTGTATGAAGTGCTATTATAAAAGAAACTGACCATCAAATTAGTACACTGTAATTCTATTGTATCATTTTAAGCAAATGTTTCAATGTTATAATAGAAACTGAAGTAAAGTACTTGCATTTAAATTTGCACAACTGTATGAAAGAACGTTAAACTTTGATAAAGACTGTTGCAAGCAATAATCATAAATATTGCTTTAAACAATATGAATTTGCATTTACTTCTCGACTTTATTTCTTTTGATCTTTTTGGAGATTTCAGGTGTCCCACTATCAATCATAGATTAACACAAAGTTAGGCTTGAGCATTGTGTAACAAGTTCTTTAGAAAATGTTTACCTGTAAAACAAGACAAAGCTACACCCCTAGCAGTGTGAAAACAGTGGCACTGGAAGTGCGTGTTGTCTCTGCCAGTATCTTATGATATTCTGAACATGCTCCATCATAACAAAAAAGAAGAAAATACAAATAACTGCTTGCAACCATCATGAAGGTTATTTTCTTAGTCATATGATTCATTCACTATTAATTACCTCTAATACTTTTCTGCAAACCTAAGCCTTTTTTCTTTCTCTTTTTTATAGTAATATTGATGCTCACCATCATTATGGCATGATAGTGTGCATGCAATTCAGATGCCCATATTGTCAATATAACTTGGTGATTCAAAATATTGGGAAGCTGTTTTGTAACTGCCCCATTACTAATGAGTGTATTTGTGAGTAAAATATTCAAGATTGGGTATTTCAGTAATTAATGCCAATTGCTCTTATTCAAGATTACCGGTATATACCCCAAAATGATCCTGCAAATGAAAATCTGTCCTATCATATGCATTAAGTGATGCAAATGACGGCAACCTGGAAGACATTTTTCCAACACAGCTGAAATGCTGGTTCATTATTGTGTTATCCTTATATGAAGAAGTTGAAACAAAGATGATAGCTAACTTTCCATTTTATTACCAGACCCTGAAGGCCCTTGCAGATCCTGAGGGATTTTTCAGCATGTTGTGGAAGATTAAGATTGGATATTTATGCCAAAAAATTGTCCTCGAGTCATTAATATCATGCAAGATAAATGCAACGTGTGACTGTTTTGAACTCAAACGTTTTGTGTATTGCTGCAAAAATGCTTCTGTACAAGACAAAGACTATATATATATATATATATATATATATATATATATATATATATATATATATATATTGGAAAACATATGTATGAGGTACCAGGGGTTGAGTATATCAGATGTTTTTTTAAGCACAGACAGAGATACTCACGAAGGAAAATATTATTTTTTGAGATTAAGAAAATAACATAAGAAAATTACTAACGATAAGTATTATTCATTGTGGTTAATTTCCATCAATTTGGTGAAATGTTCACTTTCACACTAAAATTTATGCCAAAAATGATGGTTACTCTAAACTCTGATTCTGTGATTCTGTACCCAATCTCCCTGATTGCAAACACTGATCTCCATGATTTGGTCTAAGAAAACTTGGCATGTATGGTCCATATTTTAGTACATGTTAGACATTAAGTGGTTTCTTGTCAGCCTAAAAAAGTGGTGCATAAACAATGCAGCAATGAATTTTAAAAACAGTAAGTAAATTTAACATTGAGATTCATGCAGCTTGTGATTTGTATTAAATAACTGGACTTAATTGCACTATGACTTTGATTCTAACTTGTTATTTGCCAAAATGTTTGCTGCAAATGGTTTGTTTCACAAACATTTTGATTAATCAATAACCAGAAAGCTTGCCTAACAATTTCTGCAAACCATTTGACTGTCTTAACATTAGCCAGAACTCTCATTTGCATATAAAAACTTAATTACCTAAGAAAGGCCACAAACTTGAAGCTCCAAAACTAGATCAGTCTGACAAAAAACCCACATTCTTATAAGGTGGCCATTCTTGAAAAGATAAATCTGAAAGCTACATAAAATGCTACTGACCAGTTACAGCATTTGTTCAAAAAGAAAAAAAATGACAACACTGAGCTTCACCTTGTCTTCCTTCAACCCATACTGTTACACACTATTATAATTTGGGTCATGCATGTTCCATATCACATCCAGAATCATGTTATAATCAAGTGCATTATAATGAGGGAGAACTTTATGCCCACGTTGTCATAACTAGTTCTATTTGTACAAGGCATTGCATGGTGCCATGACATTTACTGACTGCAATGTTGTATCATGCTATGTATCATAGTAATTGTCTTTGATATGATCTTAATACTGAGTGCCAAGCGAGGCAGATGTTAATACCATATTTATAAGTCTTGAGAATGACTTGGCTGGGGTTCAATCATATGAGTTCCTGCATCTGAGGTGGATGTTTGAACCACTTAGGCCACCAGTGCAGTCTGTTGTTTTTCTATTACTAATTTCATTTTACTGGATGTATGTAAGTGCAAGGAAGGCATTTGCATATGTTTAAATTGGGGAGGGGAAGGGCATTTATTTAAAGAGATTGTACAATATGCACCTAACTACAGGAGGTAAATCAAGAATCAAGTGTTTTTTTGGTGTAAGTCACCATACAAATTCAAACAATATTCAGGTGGAATTAGGTAGCTACCGGTATACAGTGGTAGATACAAACAGATGGACTGCATACATGTTGTAAAAAGCCTTGTTGTTTACTTTGTTCATTGGGACAAAAAGATATGAAAAACATGTCATTAGTAGTGAGGCAGAAAAAAAATTATTGTAAAAGATGCAGAAAAAATGTGAATGTAAATTGTGCTGATAATTTCACCGTTATGCCTGGTAGGAAAGAATGACCTTGTGAATGTGAATGACAATAGCTACAAATTATGTTGATTGTTCAATGCCAGACCAATGAATACTAATTATATTTTGGAAGAGAGAATGATCAATTGTGATGTCAGTACTCACAAAGTTCAACTGTGTGCTCATAGGTTATGTTTTCATTTTTATTTTAGAGGTATTTTTAACACATTATTAAAACATTTCTCAAGAGGAAGTCGATTGATTTTAGTCCCAATATATACTTGTATAAAATAGTTGCTGGAAGGTCTGGGGAAAAAATTATTGAAAGCCTTGCAACACTTTGGTAAATAATACAAAATATACGGAATTATAAATTTTATAGCACGAAACATAGGTTCTACAGAATATGTTGTCTCAATGTGATGGGCATAACAATAACAATGCTTTCTGTCATGCGATATATTAAATCCTGGCACAGTGTTCTAACATGATATGCATTACAATGGGAAAGATTTCCAGTGTAAGAGAGAAAAAAATCCCTGACACAGTATCTAAATGTCAATGGCATTACAATGGCAAAGCTTTCTCCTAGGTGAGGCAAAAAATCATAGCACCAGAACTCACTTTGAAGATATTATCATGAAAATGTCTCCTGCCAGTGACACAGAACTCAGGCATGAGGTCTCTCTGTGAAGGACATCATGATGGCAATACTATCTGTCAGCTTTGGCACATTGTCTTAATGTTAATTGCATTACTATGATAACGCTTTCTGCCAAGTAAGATTGGACACCTTGGCAATGAGTCTCTATGTAAAAAGCATTTCAATGACATTACTTTCTGCATCATGAGATAGAAACTCAAGATATATAATTTTAGCATATATTATGAAGTTCATGCTGAACAATGAAAATGATGTTACAAAGATATAGGATTTTAAAAATCTTTCACAAAGAATCCTAATGTTTCTAATACCAAAGGTGTGGATGCAGCCATGGCAGATACAGTAATTTTCTATTCACAATGATAGAATGTTGCCACTTCATACTTTTGTAATGCCATTCACAAGACCTTAACTGCATTTCAGTGTTGTAGCTTGATCTGGTCTGGTCTAATATGGTGGGGTTTAATGCCATTTTTCAGAACATACAATACATGGCAGCCAATATATTTTGGTGGAGAAAGAACCTAAATAGACCCACCAACCCAAAGAAAGCTACTGGCAAGCTTTCTGACATACCCACAATTGGTTGAGCAGAGTTTCAAACTCATACAAAGGTGAGATGTGTATGTGACCTGTATATAAGTCAAGTACCTTTGACCACAAAGCCATTTGGGACCCCACATTTAGCTTGAAGTGCATGTTTTACCATTCATCAACTGAACTAAGATCTTGAGTTAAGCTCAAATTAAACACATGGACATATTCCCTGTGGGTAGGTTGGGGTTGAGGAAACTTGGATAACACACCTTATATTTGCTAATGTATGATATCCTAAGAGAAAGCTGCCTAAAAATGTTAGCTCAAGGACCTTGCTTTGGAAGACAAGTTATTCCATACTACCATTTTTTGTAAAACCACAATGATTTTGACCTTTCAACTTTCTACTTCAAAATCACGAGGCCTCTTCCGTACTTAAGTGCAAGCCATATATAAACTTCGGTCACGGTCAAAATGTAAATTTATACAAAAAACGTTTTCCATCTTTCAGATGGTGACCATGGCCTTTTAAACCAAAATGAACAGGTTTCCTTCTTAACCAATGTGTCAGTTGTCACACACTTTGCTGAATGTATATTCAGAGAAGTATTGAAATTTTGATGCAGAAACATTTTTTTCCGGTTCTTCCTCAACCAGTGCTGAAAAATGGCATTAAACTACAGCATAACAACAACTGTGTGAAAATCATATTTCCTCTTCAGTCAAAGTAAGCCAGAACTTCGACCTTTTGACCCCACCATTCCCCAAATGTAAGCCATCTATGAAGTATGATTCAAGCCTCTGATATAAGCTATGTTTCTTCTTTCAGTCAAAATGAACTGGACATATAACCTACTAGAGGCCAACTGAAACTAAATTTCTGGTTTGGCCTAAATTGAAACCAGACCAAAAGTTATAAATTGAATTTTAGCTGAAACCAAAACCAAAATATAAAATGAAGTTGCCGAACACAAGATTTGTCATGATGCAATGCTACACTTATTAAAAACAAATCTAGAAGTAATCTTTCAGAGCCTGCAGTAAGAGGACTTTGCTAAATGTGAAATTGCCTACAGCTGACTGACCGGCCGACAAGCAGAGTAATAGAAGCAGCACTAATGTTGCATTCTAAAAGTTTAAATAGATCTTTGGATGATGACTGAAAGTCATTATCAGTTTTGGTCGAAACCGAAAGCTATTTTTTTGGCTTCAGCTTAAATAGAAACTATGCCGAAAAAGGCCATTTGCCAACTTTTGGCGCCAAAACTAAATTTTGGTAGGCTTCTAACCTGACCTTAGCAATGAAAGGCTTCATCCTTATCCCAATGCATGACAAAAGCAATGTTTGATGCAGGTCTGTCATATAGAACTAAGTTTTCGGTATATAATTTGTTTTTCTTTTTCAGTCAGTGACCTTAACTTTTGACCCCAAAATTGACTGGATTTTAATTTCTCCAATTGCAAGCAATCCACAAAGTTGAGTAATTGTAGATCGCAGAGAACTTTAGTTATTGTGCAAAACTAAATTTGGTAACTGATGGGCAACATTATAAGATACTAGGTTCCACCTTGGGCCATCATATAAAAACATAATAAGTAAACAAAGATCTGTTTTGCCTAGGCTATATATTTTAATTGATTAAAACTACTTTTTACATATGCAAGCAGTATCATTACCAGGTGCAGGTTTCAGTATTAATCACAATAAAATTGCTAAATATTGTTTTCTAGAAGAATACTTTGACTTGAATGGTTGTATCATTAGATAAAGGGTGTCATATTTTTTCAGGCAAGTAGCATAGTGTCAAAGAAATGTTATTCATTAATGAATTAGGAAAAGTGGTTTTCTAAACATTGGAAAATCTGACTTGTGTAACTCATCAAGGCTATTTCAAATGAATAGCAACCTATTCTTCCAATTTCCAAACGCCATTATTAGTCTTTGTCATACTGTACAACTAAACTGCATCCAAAACATGCAGTGCATCAATAAAATACTTTTAAAGCAATGTTAGAAAATGACTTTGCATACAAACTATTTTGATGAATAAAATTTGTTGTCCAGAAACCAACTATCTGAAGACCAACAGAAAATATGACTGAGGATTAAAAATTTCCCCCACATACCATTTGGCTTTGTATGCAGTGACAACTGACAGTCTGAAACTGCACCTTTCTGAAATTTGGTTTAAGCCTTACCCACACTCATTTGCATAAGACAAGCTTTCCTAATGCACCAAAAACCATGAAATTGTATAGATTTATCACTGTAGAAAGTTATCTCCAAAATTTTGAGCAAATCAAAGCATTAGTTCCTTGTATATTTTAGCCATAATTTGTTATATATTTCCAGTATCTTATAAGTCCAAGTTCTGTTATCAAGATATCTGAAAATATTGACTCTGAATTCAATACAATAATGATGTACTAGGGCCAGGTTCACATAGAACAGCCTTATGAGAATGGAGCAATATTCAGTCTAAACACCATCCACAAAAACAAGGCCCGAGTCAATGAAATGGAAAGGGTTACAGCTCCCTAGTGCTTTAAGGTCTCAATGTCTCATTTTGACACCTCCCTAATATTTAAGGTAGAAGGCATAGACCTAATTATCACCATCCTAGCATTTTTCAGTTCACACATAAGCTAAATCTGTAATGTAGTTTAGATTTACTTTGAGTTAGGCTTGGAAACTGGTTGACTTGTTGGTGACTGCCTGTCAGTTAGACTAGCACTGGAGATCAAATGCGTAACTTGGGCTTCAAATGAGCTGCGGACTTGGCTTGCGTATTTACATGTGTCTGTTACAGAGGTAAATATCTAAAAATCTAGATGGTTGAGGGGTGATGAAAAGTATGCTAATTTGTTACAGTACTAGCAAACTTTATTCATGTATAAGGCACATACTGAATCTTTTTGCCCTCTTGTCACAGGAAAATATTAAAAATACACCTTTTCTGTAAAAAATGAATGTAAAAAAGAGGGGTTGGGGGCAGTGTTGATTCCGTATAAAAGCCACTAGTTGCATGAGGAATTAACTTTAATTCCTCAGTCAGAATCTTAGAAGCATCATTTCAACAAAAATTATTAGTTCATTTTTATTTGTGTCTTTAATGTAATAATATTATCATTTTTCTGCTGTTGGTCATTGTCAGACAAAAATTTGCCAAAACAACTGTCCAGTGAGACCTTAAAGAAACCCACATCTTGAGTATCTGAGCACTTGTAACAACAATGATCAGAGAACACACCCCATTCAGTAAAAGCCTAGTGCAGCATGGAATCTTGGTCTATGCTATTGTCAGGTTGACTCAAGCACACTTCTTAACAGGCAGTGTTATTTATTGATGATGTAGTTGAGACAAGTGCTCTGTTTAAATATACAGTATAATCAATCTGTTGTGCAAGGCACTATGAGATAATGGCTATGGAAAAGCAGACAAACCTGGCAATAACAATCCATTGCTGAAAAGTGTGCTTAACTCTTTCACTACCACTGACGTGTATATCCGCTGCATAAATATGCCTAGCCTCACCAGTGACTGATAGATCCGCTTGTAAACAGAGCACTATTACTCCCAGTGACGGACATATCAGCTTGCCGTACATGCTTCCTAAACCCTAGTGACTGATAGATCCGCTCAGTATGTCATTGTCACAACCGATCGTATTGGTCAATATATGGAAGTAAAAGTCTATTCAACCAATCAAATTAGAGTTAACAAATGATTGTTCTTACTAAATCCGGTTCCTTTTTTCAAATTTGTACCGCGTGTTTGTTAATACATGCATTTGTAGTTGACAGTAGAAACCATGGCGTTCTCTTACGATAGCGATTCAGATTCCGACTTTTCTGGTTTTTCTGAGGATGATATTGACCACCATGAATTAAGAAGTATTGGTAGTGATATTAATATATCTTCTTTATCAAGTCTGTCAGAAATTGAGACAGAAACTGATGATGAAGACAACGAAGTGTGGACAAGAGAACCACGTGCGCCGAAAGTAACGGAGTTTACAGAAAGCGTCGGCTCAACTTTCGTTTTGGATGAGGGGAAAAAAGAAATAGATTTTTTCTTTAAATAGATATCACGAGGAATTACTTAAGAAATAGTAGAACATAGTGACTAGGTAACAGTGTTAGTAATTAAATGTATATATTTGATAAATAACTTAGTATAAAAGACTCCCAGATAAATTTTAGTGTTTACAAGCAGTTTTGTGTTATATTCCTGGATAAATGTTAGTGTTTTCAAACAGTGTTTTGTGTTATATTCCTGGATAAATGTTAGTGTTTACAAGCAGTGTTTTGTGTTATATTCCTAGATAAATGTTAGTGTTTTCAAGCAGTGTTTTATGTAATATTCCTGGATAAATGTTAGTGTATAAAAACAGTGTTTTGTGTTATATTCCTGGATAAATGTTGGTGTTTTCAAGCAGTGTTTTGTGTTCATTTTAGTGTTTACAAGCAGTGTTTTGTGTTATATTCCTGGATTTCAGCAGGATAAAATAATCAAACAGATATAGTTATAGCTTTTATATATGCATGATTTTAGCCTATAATCAGTTTATTAGAGAGAAAATAACTAACACAATCCAACCATACATCAGCTAAAAAGTTATCATTTGGCTACAGCAGCATTTGGCTCTGGTAGTCAGCCCACAAATCAACTGCAGTAGTGAACCCAGCAGCTAGGCATAGCAGTCAGCCACTACAGTAGCATTAGTAGTTAACACATTAACCCCTGGAGGTTTTTGCTGTTTTCGCATAAAATGCGAGTAGGAAACATATTTTGGGGACTATTTCTAAATACATCGTAATCCATCGATTTCCTAACAATAATCTGTTAGACAAATGGTTACCAATGATACAGAAAATGTTTTTCATTGGTTAGTTTACTGGCGCATGAACAGAAGGGCAAAAATCGGAGTTTTTTTTTTTTTTTTTTTTTTTTTTTTTTTTTTTTGCTTAACGGACCCATGATTTTCGTATGTAGAAGACTCTTTATTCAAAATGTCCATCTTATCCTACTTTTTGCACAGGTTCACCTGTCTGTGTGCGTCTCAGACCGGTCTGCCGTAGATCTGAGGTCATAAAGTCTAAAATCTGGACACAAATTCGGAACCCGACCATGGGCGATTTTTGGGTGAAAAAAAAACGGGTCCAAAAACTTCGGTTTTTTCCTCTGTATTTTGTAACACAATTAAAATATCCATATTACTTGCTATCATTGTAGAGCTACATCTGCCTACTTTTCAATGATACCACCCACTTTAGTGTATCATATATGACCTTGACGCTACAGACCATGGAAGTAGGCTAGTACCTCATACCTCGTAAAGTCGTCGCTAGGGGTTAATGTGTTAACAAGAATTTTTTTAAAAAAATAGAAAATTGTCCCGGAATGGCAAAATTTGTATTTCATGTTCAGTGTTGACGTACAAGTGATTGAATACGCGAAGAACATTCAAATTTTGTGGTATCATGAAAAGTGACTGTTTAACACATTAACCCCTGGAGGTTTTTGCTGTTTTCGCATAAAATGCGAGTAGGAAACATATTTTGGGGACTATTTCTAAATACATCGTAATCCATCGATTTCCTAACAATAATCTGTTAGACAAATGGTTACCAATGATACAGAAAATGTTTTTCATTGGTTAGTTTACTGGCGCATGAGCAGAAGGGCAAAAATCGGAGTTTTTTTTTTTTTTTTTTTTTTTTTTTTTTTTTTTTTTTTGCTTAACGGACCCATGATTTTCGTATGTAGAAGACTCTTTATTCAAAATGTCCATCTTATCCTACTTTTTGCACAGGTTCACCTGTCTGTGTGCGTCTCAGACCGGTCTGCCGTAGATCTGAGGTCATAAAGTCTAAAATCTGGACACAAATTCGGAACCCGACCATGGGCGATTTTTGGGTGAAAAAAAAACGGGTCCAAAAACTTCGGTTTTTTCCTCTGTATTTTGTAACACAATTAAAATATCCAAATTACTTGCTATCATTGTAGAGCTACATCTGTCTACTTTTCAATGATACCACCCACTTTAGTGTATCATATATGACCTTGACGCTACAGACCATGGAAGTAGGCTAGTACCTCATACCTCGTAAAGTCGTCGCTAGGGGTTAATGTGTTAAAGAGTTCCCATTAATTGCAAAGATGATCTCCCATGTGAAATCATGATCATATCTGCTGACATTTCGAAAGATTGGAAAATCTGACTTGTGTAACTCCTCAAGGCTATTTCAAATGAATAGCAACACATTTCAATGACACAGTCTGCTGTATTTATAAAGATAACACTCTTGCGGCTGCAAACCAGACAATTTCAGGAATCATCAAATGAAGGAAAAAAAATTGGATCAAGGCAGGTACAAAAGGGAAATATAACTATCAAACAGTACCACTTCTAATACAGAGATATGATGACTCAACTAAAGAATACATTTACTGCATATCCCTAGGAGTCATGTGGTCTTCTTGTACATGTATACCATACTTAAGAATGATAAAGCAACATAATATAGAACAATAAATACATCATCTTACTAAATCTGAAGCATATCTTTTTGATCCCCTGAAGCTGTCAAAAAATACACTGGTATTGTAACAATACTTCACAATATATGCCTTGAACAACCTACTTGCTGTCACTATTATGATATATAATATTAGTGTTCAATAAAATACAATTAGAATCGGTTATAAATGAAAATATTTTTACAATTAATTCTGAAATTAAATTTATGAATTTGAATGTATTTATGGCTGCTACAATGCCAAAAACTAAGATTAAAAGCAAGCAATACACATCAAGACAACATGAGTGCTCCTTATTCTCCTTTATTGTAAGCGACTATCCAATAATTTAGGTTTTAGAAAAAATGTCAAATGCAAATTCAGAATGTGAAATTCACATGCATGAACATTATTATAATAAACTAATGGATTTTGTGCAATCACTGAAATCAGTGTGTAACTAATAGCGACAAATATGTTTGACTTTTGTGTAATCTGAGTGAAATTGATGAAAAACTAATAAAGTGATAAAAAAAAGTTAGGATTTTGAGGAATCACTGAAGTTATGGACCAACTAACAAAGTGATAAATCTGTTAGGACACTGTACAATCATTAAGTAACTAAAAAATATGAAATGACTGTGCACCACTTAATTGTATGTATTTTTATAATAATCTGCAGCTATCAATTCTTTTCTTGTTAGGTTTTAAAATATAAATCATTGATTGAAAAAGGTTAATACAGGTAAATCCAGGTATTTTTCATCTTCAGCACTGTATTAATTTTACAAGACTAATTGATTTTTCGTTATTAATTCCTGCAGCTAACATTTTATTTCTTTCATGCCTGAAACATATCAGTCAAAATCTAATAATCTGAATTCGCTATTATACATTGGGGCTGCAATATTCATTGATTTCATACTTGTTAAAAACCATAAATTTCAAAATTTATCATATGGTAATTTACTTCTGAAAAGATTTTTTTTTATACCATCTCAAATCCACAAATTTACTTACTGACAAAATATAAAACCATATTAAATACAAAAATAAATCAATTTACAGCAAATTAATAGTGTCACTTTAAAGAATTCCCTTGCAAAACAGTGTATTATAAGTGTCACATCACACAATACCTGTACAATGCAGTACCGGTAAACTATTAATGTGTCACTTAAAAGAATGCCTGTGCAACATAGAATACAAGCACAGACACTTTGAAGAATGCATGCGCAACACAATATGCATAAAGAATATCACTCCAAAGAATGTCTAAGCAACACAGTATACTGGAAGTGTCACTCCAAAGAATGCCTGCGCAACATAGAATACTAGAAGTGTCATTTAAAAAAATGCCTGTGCAACCCAGTATACTAAAAGTGTCACTTCAAAGAATGGCGGTGTTTCACAGTATACTATGTAGTGCAGGCACTCTGTAATGGTTCAAAATTTTGTAGAGATTTCATAGTACATTATGCTGGGGTCAGCATGACATGTAAACATAAAGTTTGATGTAATGGCTTAGGATCACTATAACTTGGCAACTTGTAATAATTAATCTGTTCTGTCATTTCAAAGAATGTATGTGTAACACCATAAACTAGTTGTCTGTAATTTAAAAGAATGTATGTGTAACACCATAAACTAGTTGTCTGTAATTTCAAAGAATGCATGTCTAACACAGTACATTAGAAGTTTGTCACTTCATAGAATGCGCGATACAGTATATAAGTAGCGTGTCACTCAAAAGAATGCCTGCACAAATCAGACTTCTGAACTATACATAAAACAGTGTGAGATGTAAAAATGTCATGAAACTTCATGTTCGGTGTAACAAAAATGTATAGTGCCCTACAATAATAATAATAATAATAATAATAATAATAACAACAACAATAATAATAATAAAAGAGGTAAATGTATAACTCAAATAATAACTCTAATAATAATAATAATAATAATAATAATAATAATAATAATAATAAAAGAAATGAATGTATAATTTAAATGTAACAAAAAATGAATATAAAATTTATATCTGGAAAATATACCCAAGTGAAAAATCAACATGATCAGTATGAATAACAAATGAACTACTTTAACATACAACGATTGTGCCACAACTTTTTTGCACTTTTAAGTGCAAATATTAATAATTGTCTTTGGTAAAAAATCTTGAAAAATTATATTTGCCCATACATTTTAATTATAGTCTTTTTCAGAAAAGGTATTTTAAAATTTCTGCAAATTTTGAAATGAATTCTTTACAGACTCAAGAGCTGCCTGATGGTAGCGTAGTTTTGGTGGGAGTAAAACTACTTTTAATAATGCAATACTTAACTGCGACCACTGTGCAGCTTCAACTTTTTTATCTCAAAAAATCAATGTATGATTTTAATATATACATGCTTGCCATGAGGAAGAGATCAAAGTTTTTCATTACAGAATATTGGCATCTCTCAGGGTCACATGTTGTGCTTCAACAATATGTCCCAGCAATAAAATGTCTGCACTTTGTTGTGTTAATGAGCAGAGGTAAAAGAAGGTAATATGAGAATACCAAAATATTGCCTTCCTGGTATCCTCCAAGGAAGATTGATTAATCTCGACCATGAGGATGCAATGGCTCAAACTTCATGGGCTTTAAGTTTCATAAAGGATATGTCTTGATTGGTAAGGGTTCTTTAATTCAGGTGACAACCCACCATGAGACAGTGGCAGCTGAATAGTCTACAGTGCCCTTAAGAGAGAGGAAAAAACTTTCCTACATTTTCTTTTGCTATGGAGACCTTAAGACAGAAATGGAGGGCCCACATTAGGCATATAAGTCTATCTTTAACATTCCCAGTACAGATTCAACTGAAACTGGGGATCTCTACGGGTCATGGAGCTACCAAAGGAAATGGATTTTTAGCTAAAAATCCCACTTGTCAAACTAGAGAAACAAAATTGTAATTACCATTAAACCAGAGACAAGCTGTGTAGACTGATAATCCAGGAATCTTGCAAGCAAGATTAAATGCAAGGATAAAACATTAAACTGTTCCATAATCTTTTATAATAGTCAATTAAATGCAACTCAATTCCACAGCTTTCTAGAAAGAATATTGAAAGTTTAACTTACTATCAGACACATACTATACTATAGTCTACTAAACATAGATCAAGGTAGTGAGTATGACACACCACGGACATCATATGGCATGCTGTACCAGTGGTAGGTAACTACTGGTCACGAAACAATTTTTCAATCTGCATTGAGAGAACATTAGATCAAAGTGCCCTTGTGATTGCTAAGTGGCTGGCATCTGCATACCAGTTTATCTGGACCATTAGGATTTCTTCCCATGCTGCTATATACAAGTACCATGAAAAGTTGTTGCAACATTTCTATATAGTATGAATCTTCTTTCATATCAGATGTCATATCCAATACTTAAAGGCATTTATCTGTGTTTTATATAGCGTAAACATGTGATTGTCTGAATTCCCATAAATTTAAATACTCCCACATCCCTTCAAAATTATCAAGTATGAAAGAAAACAAGCACTAACAGTTGATTTACTGTGGGTGAAACAAAACTAGTAACATTCATCGATATTAAAAAACATCAAGCAAGTACCACATCTGTAGGTGAAACAAAACTAGTAATATTCGTCAACATTAACAAACCTCAAGCAAGTAGATATCACAATCAAACAATAAGTGACTTTTGCAACTGAGTATTGATACAATGTTAATGATTATACAAGTATTAACACAGTGGTTAAACAAGTATTGATACACTGTTAATGATTATACAAGTTATTAAAAGTGTTTCACTATCTGATTATGGTAAATCTGTACAGTGGCAGACATGCAGTTTTCAGTATACAGTGGTAATATCCCTGCTGTACCATGCAATTCTAATGTGTACTATGTAGCCCCACTGTAATACAACTGCAACTGTGCCAATAATGGAGATAAACAACTCTAACTGTATCTTTATTCAGTAATGATTATTTACCACATGTTATCTTTGCATTCCATTAGGGGCTATTCAAAGATATGGTTCAAATATGAAAGACATGCTCCCTTAAATCCCATTGCAAAATTGTCAGAAGGAATTACACCCATGTGAAAATCTTACAGAGCTCATTGCTTTATGCCAAAATGATTGATTCAATGCTGGTCAAATTTGTTAATCAGTTTGTTACTATTTTCAGACACAAAAAAACTGTTTAAATGTTTTTCTTTATTATTAATGGTGCCCATATCTGATAGTAAATCATCATTTATATCAATCTAAACAACGTTTAAAACACATTCTTACAGTTAAGTAAAATTCTGATCAGTGGTTTTGTTTTTCAAATACAGCAAAAGTCCTAGAACTCAAACCACAGCATACCAAAATCCCCATAAGATATTATTGTTTTAGTCCCAATTGTTTTCTTTCTTTACTATCATTGTTCCTTTCCCAGTAAACCTAAAACCCTCAATACTGAATATCGAAACAAATTTTGATCCCAAATTTACATTTTATGCTTAATACACAGAATAAAACTGGAACTCAGTTCAAAGCCTAAAAACATGTTTTAGCTGCTAATACATCCAATCATCAATGTAGTGGGCTGATCTGAGAGAGAGAGAGAGAGAGAGAGAGAGAGAGAGAGAGAGAGAGAGAGAGAGAGAAAAAAAATACACAGAAAATGTCCCAAGGGCAAGTGAAGATAAACAATATTTGATACATGCTGACAGATTAGGGCTGTTAATAGGTTAATCTGAAGTATTTTGCACCATGCAAAGAGCCAGTTGGAAGGCTAATCATTGGTAAATTAAATGCATGTTAGAAAGACTGATAATTTACTTAGCATTTAAGTGGGATTGATGCTATTCATTTGTATACATAATCAACGGAGCATTGCTTTTATTTCTTAATTAAATAACTGGGCTTTATTAATAAGGCATGTGATTTTGCTTTTGATACCTTGCTGATGGAGACTGCCAAAGTACTCTAAAAGTCAGATTCACTTAATGACATACCCTGAAATTTCAGAATTACAATTGCTAAGGATCAGTGTTATTTGGCTACAGCACAAACCATGGAGTCATTAACACAAGCCACATTATTAAAAGAAAGATGTAAGAAAACTAATTCTTCAACTGTGAACTTTTTGAATTATACAGAGTATCTAACACTGTGGAAATTCATTCATAATTCAAATAGACTTATAGTAAAGTTGTAAAAGTATTGCACTTCTCCAATGCTTCTTGTGATGAGGACTTTTTCTATGTGGAAGAAGAATAATAATTTATGTGACAGGATGTGAAAGAACATACATTTTTCATCTAATTCTTCATGAAATACATGTAGTAAACAAAGGAATGTAGAAGTTTCTTAATTTTGAGCAGTCCTACACAGACACTGATACTCTCATAATTACATTACAGAGTTCATGATATTCCATAGTGACATATACCAGTCTACACTACATTTGATGATGTTATCTTGATCATTATAACTGCCTTATCATGTGCCTGCTTGAAACAAGTAGGCAATACACATTAGGTAAAAGATGATAATAAATTACTGCTAAGTATCAAATCCCAAGTCAGATCTGTTTAATCTCAACTTTTTGTTTCTATGAAGATTTTTTTAAACATCATGCTTCTTTCCAGTAAGTATTTAAGAATAACCTCCTATTGCTGAAACAAAAAGTAAATTGAGTGCATCATATAAAATAAAACATTTTATTACACCAATCAGTGTGGAATGTGCCAAGTTAATATGACTAAATTGAAAATGTGAAACATGGCTTGAACTATTTCACACAAGATCATAGGAATTCAGATAGGGATTTATTATACTGCTCAAACGTTGAAGGACAATCCATTAAATATCCATTTTATAGGACACAAGCTTACAAAGGCAAAGATGATCCTAATATAAAACATAAATTTCAAGACTTCTTGCATTTTATTTCCATGATTGCTTAATTCATTACAGATAATAGATATATTATAATGAAGAAATATAGTTGAGTGTTAATTAATCACAAGTAATAGAAGTGCAGTGTTTCCAGTGGTTGAGGGTGGTAGTTTATTTGAAGAATATATACAAGCTCAGGTGCATATACAGGCAGTGAGGTGCTGGCAGTGCCAGATGTTATAATGAAAATATGTTTGAACCAAAGAACATGATACTATAAGCTGTTTTCAAATGGTATGATGAATATCTATCTCAAGCTGCATTAAAAACCTATTACTTAGAATGGACTGAAAGAGCTTAAATGGGCTCCTTTTACACAAGCTTTTGTAATTTCAAATTCCTCTGTTTATCAAACTGCATGCTATAAATTCAAGGTGC
This sequence comes from Unio delphinus, assembly GCA_029339505.1. NCBI lineage: Eukaryota > Metazoa > Mollusca > Bivalvia > Unionida > Unionidae > Unio > Unio delphinus. The sequence goes on from JAQISU010000042.1 coordinate 14,860,167, forward strand.
TCACAATGTCAAATTATAAAACAAGGTAGCAGTGGCTAGAAGTTACTGTAACCCTACAGGGGTGAGCATCCTTAACTGGTTATCTGCTACTGTTGTATGCATTATAATTTGAATACATCATGTTGACTATAAGTATTACATAAAAAGATCTTTAGAAACATGAAAAACCTGTTATAAATCCAAATAAAATGTTGAAGATGAATTTCTATAATGCTACATGATTGGAAGTCACCCCAGATGTGGGAGCCATATCATAGTGCAAATTTAAATTTAGTATTTATGTTTTAGAATATATGATACATTTTGTTTGTACAAAATTCTCAACATTCTCTTGATAAATGTAATAATTTTATGTATATGATAAAGAAGTACATTTTTATTCAGTTAAATTTAGTGACTGCAATCCCTGCTAAAATTAGTGCCATCTTTAGCCACTCAGTCCCAAGTGAGATTATATTACAAGATGACAGTCAACATCTGAAACATTAGAAGCTATTATGTTGGAGGGGGATTGTGTAGATTTACAATAAATCAATGATGACAAGTTTCTCTTAATAGGAAACATTTAGTTAAATGACCATCTGTTGCAAATCTGAAGCTTTATTTGTAGATATCAAGTGCTTAAAATAAAGTAGTTACTTTAATTTGAAATTATCTGCTACAATAGCCTGCTCAAACCTTCAGGAGAAAACCATTTAACATTGTGGCAGTTCTAACAGTAGAAGTAACTTGATCATCTCATGGTGAACTGAAAGAACACTATGAAATCATCAATGCTCATATAAGAAACTCTTTTTACATATTTTTCAAGCCTTCCAAATTAAAAGATTTTAATATGCTGCATCAATGTGATTCGCTATCCCATTAGAAAACAACTATTATGTGCATAGCTTGCAATAGACAGCACAGACAGAATGTTTACCTCTCCACTTTTTTGTAAAAGTATCTGGTAATCCAACTCCTGAAGTAAAGTGAACAAAAGAAATTAATACATGCAGATGGTCAAATCTTTTGAAATTTAGATACATTTGAAAATACCTGTGAATATCAAAGCATATCAAGGACGGGAATTGCAAAACTGATGATGAACTTCACATGCAATTCATTATTGTAACTGATACCTTGTCAATCGTGGAGAATCTACAATACTTGTACTGTAGTGGCAGACTGATAATGTTTTACGTTAGTTCACAAGGCAAATCACGTGATAGTAAATATGCATGAGAAAGATATGATTAACGTGAAATGTGGTTCAGTAAAGATTCGGTTTATATTTTAATATTCTGTAAGATGTCTCAAATCATAATTGCAGTATTTCTCCAATTGTTAAGTCCATGCTTGATGATAATATCATCCCCCAATGTTTATGAAATTAAGTCAGTTTTATGTACCATAAGAAAAGTTTTGTCCTATAATAAGCCCACCTCCCATGTTTTCATAGGGGAAATACTGTGGTAATGTCATCGTAGATGATTAGGCACACAAAATGCAACCATTTACAACCATGAAAACCAGTACTCACAAATAATACAGGAACATCCATTCATCCAATGCACAATTGAAACTTAAAACCACTTCAGTACATGTGCTGATCTCAGATTGTTATTGCCCTATGTGCTTCCTTATATTTGAGGTATTAGCTGGTATCCTGAATTGCCACTTGCATGACACCATTGTACAGTCTCCCTGAGAGCATTATACAACACAGTTGTATAATAGATTGATAAGCTGCTGTATATTAAATGCACAGGGTTTAACAGCACATCAGAACAATACTTACTATATTGTTCCAATAAATAAATTTGAATTCTAAAAAATAAAAAAACTGAACAATTCCAAATAAATGTAAACAAAACAGTCCAACAAAAAAGAGGAAAAGAGGATTGATACAATTCTTCAAAAGGTATATAAAAGAGAAAACAATAATTTAACAAAAAAAATCATTAAAATATTGCCTAAAACATATTTGCTATATACACCACTTTTCTGTCTGATTTCTTTGATAATACATAAGAATAAAGCATGTTAATTCAGTCTACATAAAATGACCCTCCCAAAGAGGAAGTTAGTACACTCAAGAAGAATGTGTTCCGTTATCAGTGGACACTGGCAATTGGTATGGGTCAGGGTACATCCTTCTGATGGTAAATATGGTCAAGTATGTGTGTTCTGTTTGCAAGCATCACTGCATTATGGGATCTCAATTTGTTCTACATGACGGATGCCATTTTTCAGTGATGTTCTTAAGTTTGTGCAGTTTTCATTTGACAAAGTTTGTGATGTTGAGAACATGATGAATGACATAATATAGAAGTCACTATATGAAATCATTATTTCAGACAGTTTTGACAACTTTATCTTCCATTTCATTACCATTAGGAAGCCACCAACAGAAATATTTCTCCATATTATATGACCAAATCATGATTTGGAAAAATCTTTTTCATGTCTTATCCCCAGATTTATCAATCTCAATGAAAGTCACATCAAAATGAAGGGAATTTTGGCACATTTCAATTGAAATGCTTGTATTTTCTTCCAAAATTAGTTGCAAGATATTTGTAAATACATTGTACATGTGAGGTGGATCAAATGGACTGGTTTGCAAAAAGTACTCTACTGATTTAAAGGAATTTCCAGGAACTGAAGACCATTTCTTCTTTTAATTGCAGGGTACTGAAATTATCTTCGATATTCTTGAGTGATATATTTTCAAATTCAACAATGTGTACATATGATCATTTTGGCAGTCACATTTTGAGTTAGATTAGTTCAACATTAATATTCAAGACCAAATAGATATCATAACAAATCTTTGGTGAAACTTTGTCAGTTAGGACCAAACAGACATCACATGATGACATGACTTTCGCTTTAGGAGCAGCATAAAACAGGATATTCACAATTGATGCTATTGTGGCCAGTGGCCATACTAGATGTCAGACAGGCACCATTTACTTTTAGAACTAACCAAACATCATAGAAAGTCTTAATAGTGAAAACCCCAAACTAATAATTTCATCCATTCCAAAGGAGTAGCATTGACAAGATATTCTTGATGGTCACTGTCATTGCCATATTGGAATTTTAGGCCAGACCATTTTCATTTATGACCAACTAGACATAATAATGTCTTCTGGTGAAAACCCAAGTTCAATATATTTTCCATTTGGTGGTGGGGAAGAAATTACACGATTTTCATGATGGCTGCCATGGTGAGCACATTACACACAAGATCGACACATCATTTTTATCTAGAACCAACCAGATAAAGTCTTTAACTGAAACCCCAGATGTGAGATGGCAGTAATTTGAAACAGCGAGTACTTTAGACCACTCAGCCACTCGCCCATCCACCCACCCCTTTTCATTGAGAATACACTAGATATCATAAGAAGTCTTGTTGTGGAACCCCATTTTTGATATGACAATCCATTCAGGCGGTGTAGCAGTAACAATATTTTCATGATGGTTGCTGGGACTGCCATATATTATGAATGTGTGTGTAAAGGTGTATGGTAATCCTCCAAGTAGATTAGACTATGCAGTGATAATAGAAGTGCAAATGGAAGGATAGGCCATTCCTTAAGCTCTCTAGTCTCCGACCAGAAGAACTACAAATAATTCCAATTAAGCCAATTAAACTTATCTACATTAGACTTAAGTACAAGCTTTAAAAACAATGATTTAAACATTTTGCATTCTGAAATTTTTTCTTGCAAACATAAATTTCATTTTTCACAAGCTTGATGATATGATATTCTGAACTTTATTGCTACTCAGACCCTGCACTATCAATCTGAGTTATCAGCAACTAATCTAATATGAAATATAAAATATCCTCCATCAAGCTGTTTAGCTGAATATTAATCACCCAAGAAACTGACAGTGAGCAGCAGTAAAATACTATTTTTTTAAAATATAAATTGTGTGCTCAAAAAAAAAGTCCATCAAAGGGATTGAGACTTTACTGTCTCAAAAGAATTTCCTGGAATTCAAGATAAGACTATTTCATACTGTTAACTGTTGAGAGTTGAGACCCTCTCTGATATTCTTGAATGATAAGACTTTCAAATCAGCATCTGTGGCAGCCAAATTGGATTTAAGATCAGAATCATTTTCCTTTAAAACAAAATAGACAGGATTAAAAGCTGTTTTTGTGAAAAGCCCATGCTGATATGACACTCCATTCAGGAGAACTGTTGACAAGAATTTCAATATGTTCATTGTGGCAAGCACATCTGAAGTCAGATTGGCACTTTTATTCAGGACCAATGCCATAGCTTAATACCAATGAGTCAAAACAATAGCATGCAAAAAATGAGGATGCAAAAACTTAACCTAATCCATTACAATGTGAAATGTTGGTCACAGTGAGCTGTGTTGTATATGCATGGAATCTAACATGAATATATTCTAATCATCGACTTTAATGACTTAGTATGAACAGTTAAAACACAAAATTTAACCAAAATCAATGAAGCAAGAAATATTCATCACAGTAGTCAACTTTTGTGATGAGGTAGTACTTGTCAAGCTGCATCCCTTCATAAAGTTTCACAATTCCATGTATACTATGTGTTAAATGCAAAGCTTAGCCAAAAGATCAATGTGGAAAATAAAGCAAAGAAACTTATTCCCTTTAACAATGCTACGGACCCCAATCCAAACTTATGTCTTGGATCTAGGATGAATAAATGGTTGAGATGCAGTAGGACTGTACAAATATATATATATATATATAATATATATATATATATATATATATATATATATATATATATATATATATATATATATATGTGTGTGTGTGTGTGTGTGTGTGTGTGTGTGTGTGTTGTTATAAGTGTAGATGCTGATGACAATGTCAACACTGGTGCCACTGATGAGGTAGTTGAGTAGTTCTATTCTCCTTTGTAGAGATGAGCTACAAATATATAATACAATCTATATTCTTCAGTGGAAAACATTGAATGATACATAAATACATAAAGAAATCCCCCAAAAGACTCCTACTTTACAAACCCAAAAGAATTTCTAGGAATCTAAATAAGAAACTTTCGTTTTTTTTTTACTGATGAGTGTTCAAACAATCTCTTCAACAATATAATTTTCAAATTGGTCACTATGGCTATACTGGATATCAGATTGGCACCATTTTCATCTGGGATCACCATAAAATCATAACAGGTTTTGTGGTGAAAATCTCATGTCTATATAACTTTCCACTTAGAACATTTTCAAGATGGCTGCCATGATGGTCATATTGGATTATCAGCAAAAGTAGCAATAAAAAAGATTTTTGAGATGAATGCTGTAGAGACCACACTGGATATCCAAGAAGCACCTTTATTATTTTGGACCAAATAAATCTTGTGATGAATGTATAAAAAAAGTTCCATGGCAATCCTCCAAGTAGTTTTGGAGTGGATATAACAAACCTGTGGTAATGAATAGATGGACAACACACAGATAAACCACTGGTCATCCCATAAGCTCTTTTAGTCTCAAATACCCAAGATATAAAATTTTAATTAGAATGATAAAAAATAGCATTTGTGACACCTGACAAATTTTTTTACGCAATACACCTATCATTGTGTCATAGCAAATATACACAATTTAACGAATAGTGCTGACTAATAAGGTTTCAAACAAAACATATTATTGCTGAATGTTGGAAAATTCACTGACATTGGGCAACATTAAAGGCAAGAAATTCCTAGGTGGATGACCAATTAGGCATGATGATAAGTCTTCTGGTAAAAATATCACAAGTCGTGCTTAGCCACATTTACTCTGCTGTTCCTGATGAATTGGATCTGTATCTTTTTTGTGTGTGCTCATGTTGTATTTTCAAGTATCATGCAATATGCAAATATCCTGGGATTCACATGCTGGAAATTGATTTTGGAGACAGTATCAATCTATCTGCCCAGCCAGAATAGCCCTTATTTCTATAATAATGAATTAGTCAATTTTCATGCATAATGCAAAGGGTGCTTAATGTTGGGGTCATCTAAAAAAAAAAAAAGAGCAAAGCTGGTGAACAAAATACAGCACTCTCTCGATAACACACACATCGGGGTTCAAAAATATTGACCACACTATAAGTGAGGCATGAATTATTGAGGGACCTATAATAACAAAAGGATCAATACAAAGGCAAAAGGGTGGATGGGTGGCAGATTTTTTAGTTTTTAATACTCACTTTATAATCGTGCTGTGATTAACTGTTAATAAATATCTCTTCATAATGGTGTAGTTTATTTTTTCCTCAAAGAGTAACATTAATTTCAGGATAAATTGCCATATATTGATGTGTTAATTGAAAACGTTATTCCACGTGGTTTCAGTTTGATCACATGAGTCTGACGTTTAATCAGTAAAATACAGCAAAATCTCTGACAGCATGAATTCTCCTTATCGGTAATATATATTAAAAAAATATTACCGATAAGGGGAATTCATGTTCAGAGATTTCGCGGTACTTTATTGATAAAACATAGACTCCTGTTGTTTGATTAGCACGTGTACCGATTCACACATTGTGTATTACATCACTAATTTTTTTGCTGAATTTAATACATTCTTGTTTTATTGTTTGATCCAAATTAGACGCATTTGTTTAATACAAAAGATTGACTCTCTTTTCGAGAAATAATGTCGATCGATCAATTCATATACAGTGTATATATTTTATTGCGGTAGAAGTCAAATGAAAAATGTGAAACAATGTAAATTAGAACACGATAATACAAATGCCGGTTGTGATACGCTGGACAAATGACTAGACGTTTTGACAAAATCAGTTAATTTTGTGTGTTACTCCCTGATATCGCTGCCGTCGAGCAAAATCGTCACTTGCTTGATTCCATGTACAAGACATAAGTGATAAAACAACACAAGTCTCTTTTAAAGGATTATTTTAGTGCAACAAACACGTCACCAGGTTTGTTGATCAAAACAAAGCCAGCAGGTAATTAGGTTCTCACGGAAGTACTCACGGGTTTCGATGTGACGGTTGATTGGCTCTTTTCATGTTTTCATAGAAAAGAATATGTTGCAATTATAATGCTTACACTGAAACGGAAATAAAGGATTATGATGTGGTTTCCACACAGAAAGATATTTAATTCCTGTTTATTTCATTATCTGTTGCCACCTGTTAGCATTTACCGGACATTTTCATTGATCGCTATTTCACCAGACTGTTTATTTACAGTGTATGATGACGGTGTATCAACAAATAAACCCTAACATAATATGTGATATCTTATTTAGAATTTGCAAATTTCACAATATGAAATCGATCTTTATGGGCATTAAACACCTTTTTTATGATAAAATGAGAAATGTATAAAGGTTTAATTTACCAATTCTTATCGTAATTTTTTCATGTTCAGCATATTTTGAAAGATTTTTAAATATATTTTACCATTGGGGAAAAATAGGGATCCACGCAAGACACCGCATTATAAGTGGGTTCGAGAGTTATCAGGGCGCGAGTTATCGAGGGAGCGGTGTATTTATAATCAAATGTAAAAAAAATTTACAACTTTGAAAAGATACTGTTTTTAGCAGATTTTTGCATAGGTGTTTGTAATGCAGCATTACATAATGCATTCTATTAATTAAAAGTATCTAATGAACAACAATAATAACACTAATATGTTGGCATCCATCGAGAGACAATGGAAGTGGGCCCATGAGAGATGTCCCTGTTGGTGGTTGTGCATTGTCTGAAGTGGCTATGTAGCCTAACATTAGAGTGGCAGTCCTTGCTGTACATGAAAGTTGAGTCTGGTGTGTCCTGGAGCTGCTTCTTCTTCCTTCAAGATTGCTTTTCATCAGCAAGGAAGTGTAGCTTGTCCTCACCGGCTTTTAGACCAGTGATTAGAGCATATCACCTGCTGGGCCTGTCTAGAGTTAGCTCTTCTCAGGTGTTGACATCGATGTCAATGGCTTTCATGCACTTTTTAGTAACGAATGACCTTATGCAAAAGATCAATTTCCAGTTCCTGGACAAGTCCATTTTTAGCAAAGGGGCATAAATACGCATGTATGTACATAGAAGGTTGATTTTATAGGTGGCAAAGGGATATAACTCTTAACCTTACCATAATTGATGGAAGTATCCGGGAGTAACCAAATAGGAGCAATGATGTCACTCTATTTGCGGAAAAAAGACTTGCCCAAATTGTGTGCAATATGGTGTTGTGTTAGTATGAAAACTTACGTTAAGCATCAAACACGCAGACGTTAAAAGTGTTATGGACACCCTGGTCACAATCGGGTTAGAAATTATAAATCAATGAATGAATTGAGTAAGATCTATTGATGTTTTATCTTGCTTATGCTTTTCGTTACTGAAATAGGTAGAGGGGTACAAACAAACGGGGATGTAGACACAGACTACCATTAAGTGGCTTGTTATTGCTAAAACAACACTATTTACATGCTAATTAAAATACAAAACAATCCCATTTTGAAGAAGACATAAATTATAAAAATGTTCATTCATTTGAATCTGGAACAATGCCAATATATTCAAGGAACAAGTTATGATTTACAATTCTGCAGACATTCCCTAAAAGGCTGCTCATTCCTACCTATGTACTGAAAAGCAATTCCTATTACACTGTTCAGTATTTGAGACTTGAAACCTTTCAATGTATATTACAAGGATGGTCCACAGTTGCACAAAACGGTTTCTAAATTTTGATCTCTGTGCTTGAAATTTGGTAGGTGTGTTCTTGGAATTAAGAGCACATACAAGACATGGAATGGCTGAATATCATGTGGTCCTCTTTATTTGGATATCTAGAAATTAAGCCTAAATCTACATGTCCTTGAAAGACATTTACAGTATTGTGCCTAGAGTACACTGTTGTGGGAATTCACAATTTGTTTGCCAATGTAACCATAAATACATGGTATCACATACCTACAGGCATGCTGTACAATTGTGGCATTCCTATAATTTGTGGTATGAAAATACTGTTGTAGATGATTATCAGTCATACTGTCTATACTTTATTTCAAGGTATCAGACTGGTGCCATTTATACTGTCTTATAAACACAGTATGTTCAAAAACAAAGAGAAAACCACCTAATGTTAGTAAATTCTGGTTTACAGAATAAATTCAAGAACGTATTAGGACAATAAGAAGCTCTGGTTTCATTGAATTTACATTGAATAATGAGCGAATCTGTTGAAAATTGAGTTTTAATAACTGATGTTGTCATTTGGGAATATCAAATTCTGCAGTATTGGCAAGACAGTCATCTTGCTGCTTCTAGATGAGGACAAATATTGCTATTTGGGAATCAAGATGGCATTACATAAAAGATTAGCTGGATTAAATGACAGTTTGGTACTGCTCTTTAGAATAAATGGAATTACAGTGGTCTGAGATATAGTTATGGTATGTTTGCCTCAACATTTAGGCTTTTTAAAGAAGTTCTAAAAAAATCTTAAATTGGCCAAGAAAGTAAAGCATACAAGCATTCAATTGTGATTTTCTATAAGGAATTAAAACAAATATTTTGTAAACTATGAGCAGCAGAGAGGGTGTATCGGACAACATTTTTAGACAAGTTTTCACTGAAATCACGCTTAAAATCAATGAAACCAATGACATCAGACCCCAAAGTCAATGACATCAGGTCCCAAATGTGTGTGTGAATCATGGATTAGGTCCAAAAAAAATTATGAAAAAATCAATGAAATTAATGAAATCAAAAACTTTTCAACTATTACATTTTTTGGGAAAAGGGACTACAACATCGTTGTCACTACCCTCTCTGCTGCTATGGGTTAACCGAATATTTGATCCAGTCCGATACGATATCGTGTTCGAGGGTCATGTAAATTTATTGTTACAAATCCGTGTGGGGCAGACTGAGCATGACTAAAGAAATTTCTAAATTGATTGAAGTCCATATCAGAACACCATGTCTGCCAAATATTTCGTAGCGTATGTGTATCAACGCCGTTGAATACAGCAAGCATATTACAGTTATCTCTAATCACTTTTGGAATCTGAGTGTAGCGTTGAGTGACATAGATCACATCAGTGTTTTTATGCCTGCCTCTGGAAAATATTCTAGCAGGATTCTTTTGATTATCTAACATGACATCGTCGTATACAACTAAATTGTTGATACTTCCATCGAGGTCTTCTACTGATGGCGCCTCGTCAATATCGGTTATAAATTCAATAACATCCTCGCCGGCAATCTCTGAAGCGTTTTCATTAAAATCTTTTAGCACTTCATAGCATCGTTGGTCGTCTACGCTAGGGGCAATTAAATACAATTTATCCCACTTCATCCATCTCATTATTAAATTGAGCAACAATTGCGTTTTACCGGATCCAGATGGTCCGATTATAATTGCGCGGATAGAGTTTGGTAGCGCTGCATGATGCTTCACTGGTTCTCTTGTTTTAGTCGCTGAAAAATCAATTATATTCATATCTCTATACATAAATTATGGATCTATATTGCGTGAAGTGTAAGGCGCGTACTGGCACAGATGACTTGACGACGATTACAACTAAAAATAACCGATCAGCGCTTTCTGGTAAATGCGTACAATGTAGTACAAAGAAATTTAGATTTGTTTCTAAACCCAAGGAACCCAAGGAACCTTTAAAAAAAAACGAGGAGGTGATATCGCAGCTAAATTAGCAAAACTCCCTGGAACCCCATGGGCAAAATACCCCGGAGAAAAACACCTTCCAGGGTATAGTTATTGTGGACCGGGAACAAGACTTGATATCAGACTCAATGATCAAAATCAGCCCCGACCCGGTGAGGAACCAATAAACGCTATTGATAAGGCCTGTCACCTTCATGATGTTGCTTATAAAAGCAGCAAATTGCAACACAGGCATCTAGCAGATGTGAAATTAATTCATGCGTTGAATGCCATTCCTGATAAATCTTTCAAAGAAAAATTGGCTTCCTTTTTGATAAAATCGGCTATGAAAAGTAAATTGATGTTAGGTGCTGGTAATTAATAACAACATGGAATCTATTTATTATTCCCCAAGAGGATACTGGAGGGGTAAATCAGCAATCCATAAACTCGCTAGCGCTGCAAAAGTGAAAAAAACCACTGCGGCTCATTGGTTATCCAAACAGGCACTATGGCAAATTTATCTACCACCGCCTAAACAAATTCAATTCTCGCATTTTGATGTGACAGTTCCTAATGAAGTTCATCAGGCTGATCTATTATTTCTGCCACATGATCGTGGTTACAAATACGCATTAACCGTAGTTGATATTGCAAGTCGATACAAAGAAGCAGAACCGTTAAAAACAAAATCAGCCACTGAAGTGGCTTCTGCATTTGAAAGGATTTATCGAAGGAGTCCTCTGCACTGGCCAAATCTATTACAAATTGATCCTGGCAAGGAATTTCAGGGTGCAGTGTTATCAATAATGAAAAATCATAAAGTCACTATCAGACGAGGACATACTGCGCTACATCGTGATCAGGCAATTGTAGAACGGTTTAATAAAACCCTTGCTGAGCGGTTATTTGGATATCAATACGCAAAAGAATTCATCCAAGAAAAAAGATCCCGTGAATGGGTTAAAAGGTTACCAGCTGTGATTACTGCACTGAATAACGAGATTACTAGAACCATCAACATGAAACCTATCAATGCGATTAAAAAGAAGTCAATACCTGAAATGGAAATTCAAAAAGATTTTAGCGTTTCCCAGCCAATTCTTGGTAGTAATGTCATTGTGAGGTACTTATACGAACCAGGAGAGCTTGAGGGTGGCACAAAAAGGGCTACTGATCCTATTTGGAGTGTTACTGCACACAAGATATCTAGTATAACACGATCTACGGGTAGACTTCCAATCTATAAACTGGATTCAACTGCCCCTCAACGGGGTTTTACTAGACAACAATTACAAGTGATACCTGAGGATACTCAATTACCACCGTATGGGCTTAACTAGCACCCTTGCGTCTATTGCACTCAAGACAAGTCAACATCACATTATTTCTGACATGACCGAGATTGTTATTTTTTCTGTCAACGGTGAATTGGCGAGGATCCTTATCCGAATACTGCCAACGCATTATACAATTGCAACTTGCGCAGTGATTATTTTGTTGTTGCTTCAAAGTGATTATTAATTCAGCATCAATATCAAATTCTCGTTGTTTTTTTTTTGTCTTGTTGTTTGTAACCGGAGAGTTTTTTTTATCAATAATATCATTATCATCGCCAATGATTTCATCATCGCCACCAATGATTTCATCATCGAAGACAATTCTTCGAAGTTGATTTATTTTTCGTACTCTAGACACTGCGAGATAGACTAAATTCGACCATTCTATGCGATTATCTACCATCCAAAGAGTTGTATCCGATATAGTCAATCCCTGTGAAGAGTGTATTGTTGCTGCGTATCCTAGCGTCCACGGGGATTTATTGGCACGCAATGCATCTTCAACAACATTGATATCAACCAGCACAATATCATTTAATACTAAATTCTGTTTTTCACTTTGTCCTGGAATATCAACTTCGATGTTCTGTTTTCGTGTATCCGATGGCCTATAACAAAGAGGCACTGGAAGTGTTGCAAATTTTTGTTTATGCAATTCAAATAACTTCATCTGAAGTGTGTCTCTGACTATTTTTCTACTTGCAATGATTAAATCATTTGGTCTCCACATTTCCCAAAACTCATTCATGGGAGTTTCCGAAATTATTTCACGGGTTATTTCACATTGGATTCTATCCGGTTGTAATCTAATTAGTTTCTTCAATTCTTTTAATTCATTATCAAGTGATCTGTGATCGGTATCAATTTCTTCATAATAGTCTACAAAACCCTTTAGCCATTCATGGGGGGATGCACCGACAAATGGTGGTGGTTGGCCGTGATCACCGCACATAACGATTTTTGTATTCTTCAATAACAACCACTCAAGAAATATTTTTAAGACATCTTCTGACACTGTGTCTATTTCATCCCAAATCATGATTTCAGGAATAAATTTCTCTCCCATGCGCTCAGGAGTCCATTTATCTCCCTTCCATCGGAAAAAGCTGTGATAAGTGCAGGCATTTACCCCTCTCTGTATCATTTCTCTTGCAAGTCTATGAGTTGGTGTTAGCACAATCATGTTAGAAACGCTAGCGTTTCCACGACGAAATAACTCAATTGCCCGGGTTGTTTTTCCTGACCCACCACAGCCGTTTAAATAAACTGTTTTATACAGGCATATTGGATCAGAAATCGGTGGTGCACTAGAAAATTCTGAACACTGATTGCTTTCTAAGTAATTATTTTCAATGGTAACATCTGCTGATTGAATATAATCATGAATCATTTCTTTCTTAATTCTCCATGATCCCCATTTCTCGTTGCCAGTAGCCTTAAAATCAGCCATTTTGCTATTTATGTAAAATGAGTCAGTGGCAACTCTAACTGCGGTGGTAGGAAATCTATTGATCATTGAAAACAGATTGATAGAAGCATAACCGAGCATAGAAGCTCTTAAGTGTGTGTACTGCGGATGGTATCCATCATTGTAGGTAACAATTGTACCCAATTTGGTTCCATCGGACATAAATGCGTCCTTACGATTGACATATAGGCCCTTATTCGTTAGATCCGCCATTACAAAATCGTATTCAGCGTTGTCTATAATCAATCGTGAAGAATATTTCGTATTATCATCTTTGCCACCTTGGGTAAATTTACCGATTATTCTTCGTCCAAGATTTTTTGCTTCATTGTTTCTGATTTCAAATAACTGTCTGGACCAATCCATGATTTGTTGTTCATTAAAATCAGGAAACAGTTTTCGCTCTTCGCTAATTATTTTTTCTAGATCAGGTTGTGGTAACCAGACTGATTTCTGTGCCCGATAGGATATAATTGCTTCACTGACAATTAATGATTTTAACATCTTACAATCAAGCATATACCGTAACAACACTATTGGCATCCAGTGTTTTTCAGACATGTGTTTACCAATCCAAAGATAACTACACGGATGAAGTCCTTCAGCCATTTCAAATGATACCACACAAGCGAATCCGGTTAAATCAAAATCAGGAAGTGGTCCATTAATAGCAACGCGGGTCATTTCGTGTGTAGGGTGTCCAAATCGTTTGAAATATTTCTCGCATTCTCCATACCCAAGAAAACTTCCTGGATAACACGCAATCATATCAACTGAAATAACGGAATCAGAGGTGTATTTTCTATTCCATAATCCACCGTGGCCGTATTCAAGACAGGACAATTTGACATCTGATAAAAACTCACTTCGTGTTGGTTTCCACGCGTTTTTCTTTCTAGCAAAATGTGCTGCAATGGATGGTACTGTAAAACAGTTTGCTAATAATTGATCGTCTTCTTCTCCGTCCTCAGAAAACTCACTAGCTAGTTGTTTCATTTGATTCTGCAGCTCTTCAGTACGGTATAATTCTCCGTTGGGTCTTACAAACTGATCAAATCTGCATTCTTCGTCTGAATTACTATGAAATAGCCACGCTGACACAGGATCGTTTTTACTCAAATGGTAAATAGCATCAAATAATTTCTGCTCTGAAAAAAACTCTTCGGTTTGGGATAGATATTTTACGGTTCTATCCCGTGGAAATATTGTTACTGCAGATGACCACGCGTGCGCGTTATGATCAATAATTTCAATGGGGGTTCCTTTTGATTGATATTTCGATTCGTATAATACTTCACCGGTGATTGTTCTTACCGATATTGGAAATCTCAATGATGTTTCTAATTTGGCTATATCCTGAATTGTTGCTCCATGCTCTTTTACCGTGAACTCCCACTCGGTTATTTTTTTCGTCTTAGATCAGTGAGTTTATTTCCCCGGGATGCATTTGTGAAGTGTTCTATTATTCGTTCTGCTACACAATTGAGCCCTGTCGAATATTTCATGGGTGCTAGTTTTGAAATATCAGGTTTTTCATTGAGCGGATAGATCCCGTAAACAACTGCTGTGACAGGATAAGATCTTTCGTAGTAGGGTTTATCAATTCCAGTCAAAATTCCCGGTTTGGAATCCTGATTCACGGTGACAGTTTTTTTGCCCTTGAGAATGGGTTCAAATTTATCCTTAATAATCCATTTGCCATTCTCACGGATAATGAATTTGATTCGGAAAAAATGACTTTTTTCCCCAACACGTGAAATGATCACTGCTGCCTTTTCATCATTCATGGTAGCGTCAACAACACCATCAATTCGAAATGTTGACCAACAATAAGATGCTCCATCACGCTTGAATTCATTAAAACAGTCTCTGATGGGTTTATCAAGAATTTTATTCTTGGGTGTATTAGAAACTATATCAAGATTGAATTGAGCATCCTTCCATGGTGATCTCATGTTTCCGTCTTTTGGACGTTTGTTACGTTTTTTGGGTCTATCGCGATTAAATCTAGGATTGATTTTCAATAATCTCTTAAATTCTTTCATGTTTCCGTCTATTGGGCGTTTGTTACGCTTTTTGGGTCTATCGCGATTAAATCTAGGATTGATTTTCAATAATCTCTTAAACTCTTTCATGTTTCCGTCTCTTGGACGTTTGTTACGTTTGTTTCCGTCTATTGGACGTTTTTTGGGTCTATCGAGATTAAATCTAGGATTGATTTTTAATAATCTCTTAAACTCTTTCATGTTTCCGTCTCTTGGACGTTTTTGACGTTTTTTTGGTCTATCGAGATTAAATCTAGGATTGATTTTCAATAATCTCTTGAACTCTCTATCAGCATTGAATTTAGCATTTGTCGAAGTCAATCTCTTGAACTCCTTCATGCTATATAAAAAACAAACATTTAAATGAAAGTTTTATGTATAATGAATCACTGCAAATGGCTCATGATGGGAAATGTAACCCCGTGTAACAAATCATGCAGAAAAAATGAGTACTGTAGGTATCATATGCAAAGTTTTCGACGTGGAAGTCTTGGTCCGTTACCCTGTATTCGATGTGGGGTTGGGGTCAAGGGAAGATCACACTTGTGTAGTGATTGTGGTGGTAAGCGATATAGGGAATTGAAGCGTTATTATGATAAAAGAATAAAAAATGGACAATCTATCAGAAATTATGACCCTGAAAAGGCCCTTGACCCTGACAACATCAAGGATAAAATCATAAGAACCCCGCAAGACTATATCGAAAGATTTTCCAGTGATGTAATTATTGAACCAAACACTGAATTAGACAAACAATAGAATAGTATATATGGACCAAGAATTCAGACCACATCCAGTGATTACAAATTATGAAGCATCCAGTGATGGTGTTGTAAGACACTGTAGAATGAAGAAACCGGTCGGTTTTGTGAGTAATCAAGGGTATTTGAGGTTTACTGTTGGAAAGAAAACTTATCACAATCATCGTTTCGTATTTGAATGTTTTAATGGATTGATCAAAGATGGTTTTGTTATTTATCACAAGGATTCTAATCCAAAGAATAATTCTGTATCAAATCTGCAGGCTATCACACTGAGTGAGAATTCCAAACAAGGAAAGACTGGCACTTGCAAAACGGTTGGGAAGAGACCTGTGACATCTTTGAATACAACAACTGATGAAGAAATGATTTTTCAATCAATGAATGAAGCCGGAAAATATTTCAATATCTGTCCGACTTCTGTACAAAAAGTTGCAGGGGGGATTTATCGATCGGCTATTTAAAAAAAGACAGGGCAAAAAGTTCAATTTAGTTATGTCTAATGCGTCATAATTTCCAATTAGAGATATGTCATACTTATAGAATAATGAATTCTGAAAACATGAATAGCATCATAGTTGAAATAGCAAAATTGAAAAATCAGGATATCAAACTATCAGATGGGTTAAATCCTGATCAAATTGTGTCTGATTTTCAGGATATAGAATACGGGGTTAGCACTAACAAATATATGCTACCCAAGAAATATGCACTCATCAAAAAAATTCAGAATTCTATTAAAGACTCTCTTTCATTTTCCAGTGACATCAGTGTGTTCGTCCCGTTGTATACTATCGTAGAGGGAATACGAAAAGAATTAGGTAACGAATACGAATTGAAAAAAGAAGTCAACTCTAAAATTAGAAACCTACGAGCATTAATTCAAGAAAATGAACAATTTTGATTGCCCGACCATTGATTGGCCGACCATTATCATTTTTTGATTGCCCGACCATTATCATTCCGACCCTCATTTTTTTTAGCCGACCCTCAAGAGGGTGTCAAAATTCGATGGAGGATGTGTCAGATTGGTCAAAACTAGAATGTTGAAAGTCACAGTATTATTTATTTTATATACAATTATGTGACTTTCAACATCAATGATAGAAGATGTCTCACGATGAAATAACACTTCCATGACCGTGTTAAAAATCATCCGACATGTCACTGATGTCAAAGGGGGAGTTGCACGATGGTGTTAGGTCGGTATTGAAAAAGTGTTTTACAATTGAAAAATGGTTTCTGATTTCAAATAATGGTCAATGAAGCATTAACAACCCGATTGGCTCGTGAACGACTGGATGCAATCAGGAGATTTGTACCAATTCGCGACTCTGTAAGAAATAAACTGCAACAACGACAGAGTTTACAAACTGATTTTGCTCTGGGGTCTGAAGAATTGTTTAAACCAGTAACCACAGCAACGAAGGGGGTAGAGCGTGCTTTACTGGGAGATGGTCCCGAGACGGGAAAATCTGTTATTGGTGAACTTGAAAAACTAGCAGCGAAAACTGAACAAACTGAACAAACTGATCCGAAAAAAACGACTGTTTCTCTGTTGAATAAATTTACTGATCATGCTAAAATATTAATAAAAAAACCTAGTCTATTGAAATCAAAGGATTATCAAGCCTTTGGTAATTTTGCTGCTCAAAGCTATAATTCAAAAAAAGATTTTTTAAAGGACGAGTATAAAAATGATAGAATATCAAGTAATGATTGGTTCGATAATTTGTATAAACTAAATAAAGGGATTGGTCGTTTGAATAAGGATGAGATAGGATATAAGGAATTTAAAAAGGGGATTAGTAATTATAAAAGAGAACAAATAGAAGAACGACAACGAGAAATAGAAGAACGGCAAGAACTAAAACGTCAAACACCAACACGTAGACAAACAAGAAGACAAAAAAAACAACAACTACCACCTGATGATGATGATGATGATGATGATTATTTACAAACTACGGATTTAGAAAAACTAGATGAAGCAGCTGGCTATAGCGGAAGTGGATTAGGAAATCCAAGGATTGGAAACATTTGTCCTGATAGTGTTATCAATGATATATCACGATTAGATGTTCTCATCGGAGGAAAACGAGCTGGAAATAACTCTCCAGAAATAATTAATGAAGCAGCTGATATCTGTAGACGGTTATTTGCCGGCGGTATCATGGATATCAAAACCTATCGAGATTTCATTGACGAGTTAGCAAATGGGTATCATAGCGATTAAATAACAATTGAAAACACTATTGTTTTTATAATAATGATCATCCATTACAATCATGATAAACCAACCCCAGTCTATGTAGTTAATTCACGGTTTCCAGTTTATAGAGCATACTACGGAGATGGCCTCGGCAATACCATTTTAGGATTCTTTTCAAGAATGGCTCCAAAAGTGATGCCGTTAGCTAAACAGTTATCAATGAAAGCCATTGATGTTATTCGTGATAAGGGTATTAGTACTGTTGGAAATCTTGCCGGGAAAGCGTTTTCAACTGCGAAGGATAAAATAACATCATTAGTGGGGCGAAAAAAGAAACCGTTACCGTCTACAGAAGAAATGCCTGCAAGTGTTAGTAAAATAATAAATAACGCAGTAGATGAAAAACTAGCGTCGATGGTAAATCAAGGAGACCAAAGCAATATTGCAAACATGATAGCAGGAAGTGGCCTTAAAAAACTACGACGATGAAAATGGAAAAATCGTTTACGATTTCACTATTTAGACTCTGATAAATAGAATAAAATGTTCAAAAAATCATCTGATCCAGCATTTGATATAGACGCCCCAGTTGGCAAGGATGATTCTGTACGTGATTATCAATATTACGCCTATCATGCCATAGACTCAAATAGTCGAGCAAGAATTGATCTTCAAGTCCATGATACAAGTAAATACTTTTTGCCCTGTGAAGCATTTATTGAAGTAGAAGGAGAAATTGTAACAGCTGCTGATACTACTGCTGTACCAGCACCGTATCCAGCTGGTACTCAAGTCGGTTTTGTCAATAATGGTATTATGGCGCTATTTGAGAGTGCTAGATATCTCATTGATGGAAAAGAAATTGAGTCCATAGATCGTGATGTTGATGTAGCCACAACAATAATCGGGTTAGCGAGATATTCTGATGATTATACAAGATCGGCTGGTCCGTCTATGATGTTTGCAAAAGATGGTAAGAATACCGCTGGAGGAAATCCATTTGTTGTAAGACGACCAAAAAAACGTGATAATAGTGATTCTGATGTCGAGAATATGATTATAAACAACGATGCTAATTTCAATCTAGGAGCTGCAACACGAAACGCAATGTTGCAAGGAGAACGTAAATCATTTTCATGCGCGATTCCACTGCATCACATATTTGGATTCTGTAGAAACGTCAGAAAAGTTATCTACGGGGCGAAGCATACAGTATCGCTTGTACGAAAGGGTGATGATAACGACGCAATTTGGAGGATTCCAGCAGATGCTGCAAATCCCAATGCTGATGCCAGTAAAGTCAAATTAACAAAAATATCATTGTGGATGCCAGTGTTGACTCCAGCAATCACCGCAGAACAACGATTACTATCATTTATGGACCAAGGAGGAAAGTCGTTGTTGAGTTGGCTAACCGTGAGTACAGATGTTAAACAATCAAATATCAACGGGTTATTCACTTGGAACCTAGCATCAAAACAAGGCGTTTCTGCGCCACGTCATATATTTATTGCGTTCCAAGATAACACACGAGTTGGCAATCAACTCTCCAGCCATATGATATTTGATCAATTAGGTGTGAAAGACGTCTCACTGAGAATAAACGGCCAGCAGGAACCATCTGAGGATATACAACTTAATTACACAGAAAATCATATTGCACGAGTTTATCATCGTCTGTTGTCATTTATGGCACGCGATCAAAATGTCGATACTGGTTTGCAAATATCACAATTTGATTTTAAGAATCTGTATCCGATCTACTACTTCTCACTGGAACATCTCGATTTGACAAGACAGTCAGTTGTTGATATACACTTTAGAGCTAATGTGACTCGTCCTGTTGGTCCTCCTGCTATTACTGATTATAGAGCGGTTGCTGTCATTCTCAGTGATAAATCAATGCTACTCGAAGGTGTTGGTGGAAGAATGAGAGTGGTAGATGCCCCAGTAGAAAATCTTTGAACGATTTTTCATTGAATTAGAATCAATCAATTATATATAATGTCATATAGTGTTATTAGTGTTGCGTTAACTCCTGGTCAAATCAAAAAATTGCAATCAGAATCGGCTAAAAAATGTGGAACCACAATCACGTTGAAACCTAATCAAATGACTGGTGGTGAAAATAAATTATCGCTGACAACTCGTCAGGTGAAACATTTCAATGATGGTTTCAAGGATAAAAAGGGAGTTCAGATTACTCTCTCTGCGGCTGCTATTAAAAATATGATGAAAACGGGTGGTATATTTCCATTGTTTGCTGCGTTACCAGCATTGATTGCAGCAGCAGCCCCAGCGGTGGCTAAAGCAGCGGCGTTAGGAGCCGTTGGTACTGCAGCAGGAATGGCACTAAAAAAGGCAACTGGACAAGGATATAAAAAAAAGAGACGATCCGTTCAAGGATTGGGTCTAAGACTACCAGGAACCCCGTATTCGTGGTACAGCGGAAAAGGTCTAAGACTACCAGGAACCCCGTATTCATGGTACAGCGGAAGATCCGTTCACGGATCAGGCCTGAGACTACCAGGAACGGTTTATTAATTCAGAAATCTTCAATTTCCGAACCTATGGTTCCAATGTCCAATTTTGATTGAATGGATGCTGCTAAAAAACTAGTGATTAAAAATTTCAGAGGTGTTTTTATGAAAGATCAATTACCACATCAACCAAACAAAACTGAAACAGGTATTATTAATCTCGATAACAGCACCGGACCTGGAACTCACTGGGTTGCATACGCTATTGATCCACGTGGAATTGTCTATTTTGATTCATATGGATTAGCCCCACCAAAAGAGTTTATGCGGTATATAAAAACCCTTCCAATGAAGACTTGGTATTCTACGCTACCAACACAACAAATCAATGACCCACCAATATGCGGCAGTGAAGTATTAAATGTCCTTGACGCTATTTCTAACTCCTTGGGTAACCCAAGGGGGAAACCACCTCATATTGTTGTTAATGACTACACTAGTAATCGCTTTTTAGAGAGAGATATATAAAATATCATGATTGATATTTGGGGAAGACCTCTGAAACCCAAACCCGATGACACTGCAACCTCTGATTCTATCAAGGATATACAAAAAAAAATTAAAGATGAAATCGCTGAGACGTTGAACTTAACAAGTGTTGACCCGAATGAAATAGTTGTATTTCAAGACAAACAGGGTAAATTGAAATCTAGTAATATTTCTCTGGATGATATTTTAGTTAAACAACGAAATGCAATCGAGAATACTATCGCGTTATTTTCCGATCAGGGTAAACTCAAACCGGGTGTACTTATGTCTACAATTACAGATCGATTTACAAACCACGATAAAGAATTTGAAGATCATTTAAAAAACTACAATAGTTTCCGTAGAAATGTCGTTCATAAGTTCTTTGGATCCCCAATTGTAGTTACACCATCTATCGCTGAAATTAAAACGTTTGTTGATGATCAAAAGGTTATCAACGAAGCAACAAAAACAACAACCGACGCCATTGATAAATTTATTGGAAACCCGTTAGATAAAATTGAACTAAAACTCCCTGATATTAAAAAATCCATTGATGAGACGAAAACTTCCATCGAAGGCATCAAAGGTGATCTTTCGAGGATGATAACAGCCATTGAAAAAACAAAAATTCCTCATGAGAAAACCAACAACTTAGTATACACAATCCAACATGGATCATTTGAGTGGACACCTACAAACAACACATTAGATATCACTGCAACCGTCAAGGGTATTTATCGATTAACACTAGTAACACCATCGTCTCAATTTGAGATTTCATCGTCCAGTTCATCTGGGGTCAATAATACGATTTCAACGATCATCGACAAGAATACAACTGAAAAGTTCACAATCAAATCTACTGATAAAGATTTGGTTAGGGTCTCAACAACGTGGTATGTGGAATTCGTAGCGAATTTAAGTAAATCGTAATTGAAAACGCTAGCGTGTTTAAAATAAAAATGATTTCATCATCTCAATATCGCTATGATCAGGTCAGAGAGTATCAAACTAGACTCAAAACCTTGTCTGAGGAGTATGAATTGAAAATTAAAAAATATCGCAGGAGAATTACCGCAATTGATGTTACTGTGTACGCTGTGAGTGGTGTAATCACCGGAGCTGGTATTATACTGTCTTCAGTGACAATGATGGCTCCGATAGCTGTTCCAATTTGCATTTCTGCGGCAACAACAATCGCTGGAATAATTTCAATAATCACAAAAAAAATATCCTCATGCAGCCAACGGAAACTACAAGACTACATAATTCAATTTCATGTTGTGTCCACTGCATACTCGCAATTATCCTCATTGATATCGTCATCTCTCGATGATACAATTATATCAGAGAGTGAGTTTTCAGCGATGGTAGATATATATGATTCTGCGATGTCAAAATTAGAAATACAACATGAGTATAATAACAATGACAACACAGATGGAATTACTTCAACAAATAGTGGAGAACACAAACCCAGTACAAACAAGCATGATCTCAATAACCTCAACGAATCCAGAATTCAGTGTGAATTTCCCCTCTCCGGTCCCAGTGAAGGAGATAGCGCTAGCAAAATTACGAGTATACCACAGCTGGCCAAATATTAGGTCAAAACCATTTGGTGGTCAACAACCGAATAATTCACTGGTATTTGCAAATAAGAATAAACCCGACGGTACCCCAGACTGGAACGTTGTTTCCATACCAACCGGATCATATCAAATTGAACAAATCAATGATGAATTCGCGCGTAGAATAAAATCGATTACTGGAAAAGAATCAAAAATAGCTATAACAGTTCATGTGCCGACACTATCATCTGCCATTGAAATAAGCACAGAAGGATACGTCGTAGATATCTATCAAAGCTCAATAAGAACAGTGTTAGGTTGGCCTGAATTACCACCCGGGGGAAAAACCGTTGATTTACCAGAACCACAAAAAACTGATTATGTCACCGACAGAATAAAACCTGATAATACAGTAAAGAGTTATAAAGAGTTCAGAACTTTAGATTTTTTTGAGATCTTTAACGATTTAGATAGGATAAGGGGGGCATATTTTATTGTTATCGATCTTAAAATCACTGAAAATTTCAAAGCAATGAATAATGATTTTTCACTGTTGTTAATACCTCTTAAATCCGGCTCTCTTACCCGAGATGAATTTATCAGTGTCGTAGAAACATGTAACAAAATCATCAATGACATGGAAACATTTCATTCACAAATTATTCAGGAAGTATTTCTTAATAGTAATCCTAATACAAGAAGAATTTTTGCAGAAGGCAAGGGCATCCCCATCAAAGATATCCCCACATTCAAACTACCAGGATATAACGTACCAGAATTACAAAAATCTCTCAGTGATGCCATCGATGAAGGTTTCAAAAAAATCCATGATACGTGGAAAAAAACACAACCAACTATCCTCAAACATAATAATGACCCAGATGGTGGTGGCAGGCATATTGCTCCGTTCAATGTGAATATTTCAACGGTGATTGCGCTCAATTTAGTATGTGATGTGATCGAAGGAAGCTATCAAATAAATTTAGAACGATCAAATCAAGCTCAGCAAGGATATATTTTGTATTCATTTGCACCAACAGCTCCTCCAGGGTTTTTAATAATTGAGTCCCCGGTGAATCCAGTCTATATGCGATGTCATAATAATTCATTAACCAGAATTAATTTCAAACTCACTGACCAGTCTAATAATCTGATTGATTTACAAGAGGAGGTTTTACAAATTAGTCTGTTTGTGAAATCCTAAGGGGATTTTCGTCGTAGTGATTTACATGTCCCAGACAAGGTCTGGAACACGATATCGTATCGGACTGGATCAAATATTCGGTTAACCCATAGCAGCAGAGAGGGTAGTGACAACGATGTTGTAGTCCCTTTTCCCAAAAAATGTAATAGTTGAAAAGTTTTTGATTTCATTAATTTCATTGATTTTTTCATAATTTTTTTTGGACCTAATCCATGATTCACACACACATTTGGGACCTGATGTCATTGACTTTGGGGTCTGATGTCATTGGTTTCATTGATTTTAAGCGTGATTTCAGTGAAAACTTGTCTAAAAATGTTGTCCGATACACCCTCTCTGCTGCTCTATGAGATCATTTTTGACAAAAACTTCTTTGAAAATCAACCAAAGGTTTCCAGTCAGTATAACTTGTTGCTGTTTAGTACAGCCTAGTACTAAGAACATGGCAGACATCAAATGTGAAGGGAAGGCTACCTGTCAGTATAACCTTTGGTTGTTTAGTACAATCAAGCACTAACAACATGGACAACAAATGTGAAGAGAAATCATTCTATTTAATGAAGAAAAAAAACTTATGAATTAACAATTTAATGGTTATGACACTGACCATGAAAATAACAATACATTTTTCCAAGAGAATAAAATACATGGTTGATCAATTCTAATGAACCAATCATTGATTTTAAAATTTTTAACTGGTTTCCAGCAATAGTTTCTACTCTCAGGGATTTTGATAACCACAAAGCACAAATTGGGACTCAACAAACAACAAAGGTCCATCTATAAAGACAAAAGGGTATCTCCCCATAACTTCAGGATATATCAATGAATTTAAGTACTGATAAAACATAATTTTCTACAAATTCAGTAACATTGATATCAACAAATATGCATATATTTAATTGAATCAACATTCAGTTTACTGGACCAAAAAAACATATTTTTTTATCTTTTAACAGTCATTATAAACTAAAATTTATCCATTACATGTATCAATATTTGTAGACATCTAGCAACAGTTTATGCTTCTGTCGAGACTGCAAGAGTTCATACATAGCATGAAGTGTGCCTGAAAGCAGGTGATCAAAAAAATCATTTACTATATTCACTGAAAACTTTCTGCACTAAATCAGCATTCTTCTTGGCCTTTTCACACTTTAATCAACCAATACATTATTAACCATATCTTTTTATTTCAAGATTATTTTTTTTTACTGAGACATAATTTAATATGTGTACTTTACTTAATACAATAATTCTGTCCATCATTTCTAATTCTCCAAGAAAAATAGACTTTTGTTTGGCAAAACATGTATACCAAAATGTCTCAAATTCAAAACTAAATTTTAAAATGTTTTTAAAAGTTGTAACATTTTCTGTTACGGCATGAAAATATAATTTGGTCATCTACATATCAATACATATGCATATCAAATTTGTTGCCTACCCTTAGTGGTTTTTGCTATTTTGTGCAAACATGGTTTTTACCAAAAGAGTTACAAACTTAATGTTTTAAAAATTTGACAAATTTGGAATATTAGCTTGAAAATCTAATGAAGTCATCTACATCTTTAATAGAAACATGGCTGCCAAATTTAAGGGATCTATCTAAAATGAGTTTTCCTTAATTTTGCTAACCTATTCTAAATCAAAACGAACCCAAAAAGTAAAAAGATGTATGTAAATAAATGTGCAAAAAATTTCTACAATTACCTATAAATATTATCAAGTCATCTTCATATAGGAACATCATATAGCTACCAAGTTTCTTCATTTGTATTTTTGTGCAAACTTGCTAGCAAGATTGTTGGGAATGAGGGATCGGTATAAAGATATCAAATTAAGATGCCCATGTTGCAAGCTGTGCAGCATACAAAATGCAATGAATATCATGTGGGGAATGGTTTATGTACATTTACCTCATTTGAATCAATACATTTTCCCACAGATCTTAACAGAGACCTTAATGCAATAAAATTCATCTAAATCTGTGAATTTTGTGAACAGAAACATTTTTTATCACGGGGTCTAGGTCTTTTATTGTACATTATCTTGCAAAAGTGCTAACTAACCAATCACACTGCCCATGCATTTAGAAGTTTCTTTTTAAGATGTTAATGGCTTTCAAACATGTTCCTAAATGACAAGAAAAAATGCTCTTCTTTGCATCAATCGAATCAGGAGCAGGTTGATAAAGTCACTGAATACATTGAGTGCATTGCCATGAATAAGAATAGTCTACCTTTAGTTTTATACAGACAATTACAAGTTGGTTTCTTTGTTTGGTATTGAATCTTTAACTTAGTCAAGAGCTACATTTTTCTACATTTTCTACTTGTTTATTTTTAGTTCCTAAAATACAGAAATTTCTTGATACCTAGCATCTGATGCAATGTTTCATTCCATCAACTGTAAACAATTCCTCTGATAAATTCATCTGATAACCAAAGAATGAAATGCAAACTGACAAATATATTTAGCCTACGAACTGTCAATAAAATCTTCCAACTGGTGCAGAAGAAATGATGGGCTGAATTTTTAAAATATCCCACCCCAACCAATCCCCGCCCAAAAAGATAATCCATTAAGAACTTTCACCAAATCAGGTCCAGAAGGAAAGGTAAAACCTTACTGTTCATCTGCACCAACCACAAACACTATCCAGCCAATTAAGTTTCATTACAATCCTCCAAGCACTCAGTGAGAAAGACAGCAGCACAGATTGGGGGAAAATAGGCAAAATAACAACATCCCAACATTTTGAATAAGTGCAACAATAATTTTAAAAATACATCCACATACAGGTAACTTTGCCAAGACATATGCTTATTTTGGAAACAGCATCAAACCTGATTTGGGCTAGCATGGAAAGAAGGTCAACTATAAGAAGAATGATCCACTTAAATGGCCATCTGTCACGTAGCCTGCCCAAAATTGCACAAGTCAGGGTAACAAAGAAATGGTTAGAAGCCATGTATATATGTTAGACACTGTGGCTATTGTTGGTCCTCTTTGTAAAGGTACAAGAAACCAGCTTTACTGGGGGTGAAAAGTTGCAAGTGGAAGCTGAAAGCTTTGTTCATGAACAAAGGACCAATATAGGTGTAAAAAATCTCACCATGTTGACAAACAGCATGGGGGCATTGTCTGCTAAGTTTAATAGAACAGGATAGAATCAATATCCAATAGGAATTGAGAGGGTGTGGTCAACATTTCAATCCAAATTTAATTTAGTATTTTCAAGCTAGTAATTTAGTAATTGCCCAAACATCCTACTGGAAAGTTATAAAGCAATACTCCAGGGAAGCCACTTGTAATTTGGCAGGGAAACTTAGAAAATTCTAAGAAAGAAAAAGCTTTGTAAAGGAAGCTTATTTAGGGGACAGACGTCTAGTATAGTTTAGTCCTGAGTCTCTAGGTGGTAGACGGAATAAAGACTAGTGAAGAAGTCATATGTGAATCAAAGGGTACCTGGAAAAGGGGTCAAGGAGGAGAAATTGGAGAGGTAGCAGTCAAGGAGGTTAGGAGTTAGGAGGGAAGTCAGAAGGAGAGAAGAAATTGGCAGGATAGGAGAGATACAGATGAATAGAAAACAAGGACAAGTGGAAAAGCTATCTCACACTATAAATCAAATGAAGCATTAGGCAATCACTTGGTTGAGAGGAAGAAGCGTGATTGGAAAATTATTATCATTTGATTGTTGAATTGTATTAAATTGTCATTCATTTTAATTTAACCTTTCTGTGTACTCAATAATTTAACTCATCATTGCTGAATGGGGTAGGGTGGAACTTTACCTCTCTCTATCACTAATTTAACTTCCTACAAAATCGAGCCTATATGGGACTTACATAGTAATTTAAATAACATATTCGGAGCACCCAACTCCGACCATAATGACACACCCACCACAAGTTTAGTACATTTATATAAGTCCTTCATCATGGACTGTCTAGAAAAAACCTTATTGATGCAATTGCTGACTTCATTCTTTTTATGAAACTATACAACAATGCACCCCATCTTTTGTAATGAAAGTGGTTGGAAACCAAAAAAATCATTTTGTTATGGTGAAATAAATGCTGTTTCCATTAAGTTCCCTATCCATTTTTTTTTGTTTTTATGACTTCACTTTCAATTACAGGATAAATCTGCTTAAACACGTGAGAAGGAAGTGACTGTTGGGTTGCTGAAGCAGACATATTGACTGAAATAAGAAGGATGATGCTAACATTTTAATTACAAGTCTAATGCAATTGCCATACACATTACTTAAACAAATATGTAAGATAGTGTAAACAATGATCTTCAAGTAAAAATTATGCAGCAACAGGTCTGAGTCACTGCTTACAGTTGTGTGAACCTTTTTCCTTTTGTGAACCTTAAAGCAAAATAAGTATTATGGTTTTTGAGATAACTATTTCCTACAAGGTCACTGGATCTTAAGCTGGGATTATTTTACACTGGACTTTCCAATATTCAGTAATCTGAAACGTTTGCCATGTGACCATGTCAAAAGAAAATACAGCACTGAGAAGACTTTCAAGCAAGTCATTGAAGTTTTTCCAATCTGATCTCACATCATTCTATATAAACAGGGTATTCTGTTTCAAAGGATCTTTCATCATAGGCATTGAAAAGCAGCGATAAGAATGCAAGTTTGGCCATCATGGTGGCCATATACAGGATAGTAGTGTTTAAACCTTTCGCCTCTCTGTATGTCCTTTGAAGAATACCCATTGATATTTGACCAATGTTGGTCAATGTACATGATATCAAACAGTGTGGACATATGGATAATCAGATTTGGTCTGATTTTCAATCATCATCAGTATTAAATTTTTGAATCTGGTGAAAGGCTTTGTCATATGAACACCTCTGTTGTATGATGTAAAGAAAAATACCAAGATGTTTGCCAGGACATTCCTTTTCAACTGTTCACAAGTTGGAATGTTTTCTTCAAATAACTCTTTATGTCTAACCTGCTTTGACAAAATGTATTTTCTTGAAACTTGTCATAACACTGACAGTAGCCAACACCAGAAAAGTAATACAAGTAAAACTTCTCAATAGCTTAATGGACTAGTAAGGGGGATGGGGGATGGATGTGTATATGCCTGAATCAAGAAAACATCTGGATCAACTAAATGAACATTAAAGGGGGTAGATGGATTGGTATCTGAATAAACAAAACTTCTGGCTATCGATTTTACTTTTTCAAGAAAATTGTATTAGATGTTTTATGTAATCAAATGATGTTCATACAAAGAATAAGGTCCAGCCAAGACCCGTGATATGGGTAAGTTCAATAGACACACTCACTAATTCGGATTAGCGATCAGCCAATCAGAGACAAGGAACAGCTGTACTGAAGTAGCTTGAAGCAGTCATTCACTTTACAAGCAATTAGAATCAAGAGTGGTCTGTTTTGTATCCTCCACCACCCCAACCGCTGCCTGCATTTCTGTTATATCTGGCTCACCCTTCACCTGCTGGTCTTATGATTAATCTCCCACCAGCATACTAATTCCACTATCTCTGAAGGTGGCAACCAGATCCCTCATAATAATAGGCTGAACCTGCCATATCTTCTCCAGTGGTTTTTGCCACTATTGCATCATCGGGAATTGTGTCCCCAATCCTCTTGACTTACAGACATAACAAGTTGTGGCAAATCTGCCTCAATACAGAAGCAATTCCGCCTTAACAGTAATGTCAGGCAGTCATACTGTTTAGTCTGCCTCAAAACATCGGCAATGCTGCCTGGACATCAGTCATACTGGCAAGTCTACCTCACAGATAGGGCATGTTGGCCAATCGGCCCTGACATCAGTCAGACTGCCGATTCTGCCTCATAGTTACTGCATGCTTTTCTACCATCTTGATACAACTAACCTCATGCAGTGGAGGGTGAGACCCAACGAATGTCAAAGATGCATACTTATGAACTGTTTTATAATGATAAATAAATGTTGATTAAAGAGTTTTAGACTATCTCTCTATTACTTATTCTGATGCTTTAATACCATAAATGCAGTTCACCTATCAGTCAGTCCAGCTAAAGGTACAAATGGTTCACCTGTCCACCATTCCATATATTTTAGATTGTGTAAAACAGAATTAATACTTACAAGCAAATGAAGTCAAAATTCATAAAGGTGTGGTGAATATCTCAATTATATAATAAGATGTAGTAATATGTAGTAAAAGAAAATGGTGGTGTGATACCATTACATTACAGCTCAAGATTACAGTACCATATTACAGCCTCTCCCTCACCCCCAATTATTTTTAATTAGTAAACAAAGCATATAAATCTGTCCATATTTAGCTGATCAATTAAGTCTGTTTTGCACACTAGGCAAAAAACTATGGCCAAATCACTTTTATTGCTGAAATAAAATCAGATTAAAAGCATGGGAGGTTTAATAACTTAATTAATAGGCAGAGATAATTCTGTAAGAGCTCAGCCGAAAAGATACGCATATCCTTACAAGCAAGAGTATTGAGTTTTGATGTATGTATGTCTCCATGGTTACACAATCAATAACATGAAAAGAATTTTAAAAAGTATCACACTTACAGGTAATATATTCATAAAGTGTACTTTCTAGTGAAACAATGAATGGTTAGTATTAGCTGGATATGTAATAACATGAAAAACAAAAAAAGGACTGCTTTTTCCATCTCCAATACCTTTTTTTATGTACCAGACAGCATTTAAGATCTGCTATGGACACAAACACAAGATATATTGATTTGTTGCCAAGAGATGACGTTTCTAACCAAATTAGCTAATAAAATTTCCTCCTAATGTTACATAAGAAATATGCCAGTTAGAAATGAGTTGGTCTTAGAGAATATAAATAAGCCTACACTATTTTCTGATCTTCACCATATGTTTTGAGGATCTGATGTGTTTTCCCTTTATCTTCTATTTATATACCTTGTATTGAATTTCAACATCATTATCTTTTATATATTATCTTGTAATTCATGCTTACATATCTGGAATGGTTTTTGTAAAGTCTATGAAATTCTACATTTTTAAAATTTAAGAATTTTGCATGTGGTTGTCATCATATTGCCGTCACTGAACGAGGTAACTTTAAATGATAACACACATACAAATAGACAGGAAGGATTGGTTGGAGCGAAAAGGAGACGAGGCCCAGGAAGCGGCAGACCGTGGAGATGCAAGGACTTTGTTCCGGGTGGTCAGGGACCTTACAGGGGTCAAAAGTGGATCCAACATTCCGATCAAAGACAAAAACGGCAAGGTCCTTGCCAGCAAAGAAGAGCAAGATGAGCGTTGGATGGAGCATTTCCGTGAGACACTCAATCAGCCACTGCCACCTTCCACTTTCGACTTCACCGATGCACCACCTCCTACAAATTTGGATGTGAATATGGAGGACATCAATACCGCCGAAGTCATGGCAGCGATTCGTCGCCTCAAAAACAATAAGGCGCCCGGCATTGACCAAATCTCAACAGAAATGCTGAAGGCAGGAGGAGATGTTGTCGTGCAGAGGATCACCAAACTGCTTAATGACTGCTGGAATAGCGAGTGCGTGCCAAGTGACTGGAGAAAGGGAGTGATCGTCAAACTACCGAAGAAAGGCGACCTGGCTGATTGTAACAACTGGCGCGGTATTACTCTCCTCTCCGTTCCTGGCAAGGTCTTCTGCATTATCATCCTCAAACGCCTGCAACGCGCTGCGGACCAGGCCCTGCGGGAAGAACAGGCTGGATTTCGAAGCGGCCGGTCGTGCAGTGAGCAAATCTTTGCCCTCCGAAATATTCTCGAACAATGCACTGAATTCCAAAAGCCGCTTGTCGTCAACTTCATCGACTTCAAAAAGGCCTTTGATAGTGTCCACCGTGAATCCCTGTGGCTCATTGCAAGGTCATTTGGCATTCCACCTCGTTTCATCGCCATCGTCAAGAATCTTTATCGCGAGTCCAGCTGCTGCGTACGAACGGACGCTGGCCACACACCCTTCTTTGGCATTGAGACAGGAGTCCGTCAGGGATGCATACTCTCGCCTTTCTAATTCCTTCTGGCAATAGATTTTGTCATGAGAAGGGCGATGGACCATCCGAAATATGGCATCACGTGGAAGGATAAGGCACGCCTGACAGATCTGGATTTTGCTGACGACATTGCGCTGCTGGCAGAGAATGCGAGATCTCTTCAGGAAATGACCACCAACCTGGAGGTGGAGGCGGCTAAAGTTGGATTAAGAATTAGCACAGAAAAGTCGAAGACACTGGCGGTCAACCGGAAGACACCTGTGCGGGTCAGCGTAGGCGGCCAGACCATCGGCCAAGTCGAGCAGTTCACCTACTTGGGAAGCACCATCGACAAGGAAGGTGGAGCTGATGCAGACGTCAAATACCGAATTGGCAAAGCGGCGGCCGTATTCCAACGTCTTCTCCCAATTTGGACACATCGGTCGATTCACACAAATACCAAACTTCGCCTCTTCAACACTATCGTCATCCCATCCGCCATTTACGCCTGCGAGACATGGAAAGGCACGAAGAAGCTGGTCAACAGGCTGAACGTATTCCAACAGCGATGTCTGCGACGTATTCTTCGTGTCAACTACCACGACCACATCACTAATGAGGAAATCCTCAGAAGAGCAAACACCCGAAGCCTGGGAGAAGTGGTCGCAGAAAGAAGATTACGTTTCGTGGGACATGTTCTGAGAATGGCTGAGACGCGCCACGCAAAGACGGCGATGTGGTGGACGCCAGCACGTAGGAAACGAGGCATTGGACGACCGAGAAAGACATGGCGACGGACATTTATAGAAGATCTGCGAGCCATCAATATCAACTTAGACGCAGCGGAGGTTAAGGCTGCCGATCGAGATGGCTGGAGGAAGCTTGTTGCCCTATGCGCCCCATTGCGCGGAAGGACATAAAGAAGAAGAGAAGACACATACATCACTCACACACAAACACTATCTTTCTACCTGTATTTGAATTATGTAGCTTTCAAAAACAATATTGGTAAATTTGTTAAGGATCAAAAGAACTTCAATTGTAGACTTTGGCAATACCTTCAAGATTCCACTAATGCTATTATAAGAATGATTTATTTATGATGATAAAAAATTCTGCACCTTAATTTTTCAGTAACACTGTAGTGTTTTTTTCTAATCATGAATAAATTTAACTCCAGTAAAGTCACATCATTAAACATACTTTAGATTAAAAGTTAAAGCTTTTTAAAGCAACATCTTGAAGAATCTTTCTTTTCTTCAGGTTTCATGGTCCATGAAAATACTTTAAGATGCATGCGCGAGGGGAAAAACCAATAAAATATTTCTAAAGCAGCTTCTTTCAGTAGAGGTGACTGTATCACAGATAGACTTTCCTGCTGACCTGTACCTGAAGCTGCAATATTTACACACATAAATTTTTATTTCACTACCTGTTCCAATTATTACTACATCTCTGTTTAAGGCGAGAATCTAGTCTGATAATTCTGTAAATTATTTTCTTTAAGAGGGAATGATTTTTACATCAAATATGCCATTGCTAGGAAAAAGCAGAAGTTGATTAAAACTGGTCAGAGCACATTAGATACAACATTATATACCAGGTTGCTCTGGAAATAAATTCTGTAATACACATTCTTTATTTTTGAGACACGTGCTTACCAGCATAATCTTGGGTTAGTAACATTTTAATTTAAATGAACACCATTTTATGTTTGAAAGCCACTGCATAGATTCAATGGTCACTGTAGACTGCATGGGTGATTGCAATTAGGGTTGTTAATATCGGTTTTTCTGGCAAACCGATTATCAATTGTAGCAATCCGATTTTAAACCGATTATTGGCTTTTATTGGCCTTCATAAAAATATAATCTTATAATGCAAGTTACTGTATGCATTAACGTACATACACGCAAGTTGAAGCAACACAGTGTCAACGCCGATTAATATCTTTTCTACTTAGAGATTTAAATAAACATAATTTATACTGTATGTTTATAAAAAAAATTATTAATTATTAAACAGCACAAATAAAACATAAATTTATGAGTTGCGATCCTGCTGGCAATAAAAAACAGGAAACAGGAATAAAGTCAATAAACAAACCATAGATAAAAATTGTCCATAGATAAAAAAAAGTCAAACTAGTAAATCCAAATTAGTTTACATATCGAACAAGTCCTGGTTTTTATTAAAAAAAACTAACGACTCTGCATGTTCTGGAAGGAGCGGGTTACGTTGATCGCTTATCAAATGTCCAGTGGCTGAAAATAATCTCTCTGATTGTACCGACATTGCCGGAATACACAAGAATTTCCTGGCAAGATTGGCTGTTTTCGGAAACAGTTTCTCATTATGTGTCCACCACTCCAGTGCTGTTTCCGTTGAAGTCGTCATCCATGGCGATTTGATATAATGTTCAAAGTCACAGTCATTCAATGCTTGCTGTGATGCACTATCACCCAGCAGAAACATAACTGACGCATGATTTGGTCGAGATGGTTTTGTTGGCGGTTCAGAGCTGGTTGCATCACCACCAGTCGAAGGCTGTTCAAGGTCAGCTGGCATCTGTCTGAGTAGATGGCAGACATTATCATATGCCAGTTTCTTGAAGTTGTCATCAAATCCGGGAAGATGTTTGTACATTGGATCAAGGATTGATGCAATGGCGCATTCATTTGTTGCTGTTTCGTCGCGTTCCATGCCAAACCGTTGTGAAATATTCTTAGCAACGTCAGTCTTGAATTCTCCCAAAGTCTTAGAATCTTCTTTAAGGATTAGATGATTCTTGATGAGACTCCATAACATCGGAAAAATACAAGGGGTTGAAGGATAGCTTTCAGCTGACAAGACGGAGGTCATGATCTGCAACGTCTTCAAGACCGGGAGTAGTTCGCTAATCAGTTGCCAATGTTCCTCCTTCATATCCAGTGTTTTGGCATTGTTCATTTTTGTCACACTTCTGTCACTAAGAACCGTTACAACAGGCCATCTGAGTTGTGAGAGCCTTTCAAACATGTCAAAGACGCTGTTCCAGCAGGTCTTGCAGTATTGAATCAGTTTGAGTGGTGTCTTGTCCTCGTCCATGGACACCTGTCGTTTCATAAGCTCACCCTCCGCCATTGGGTTATGTGAGAAATCTCCAACTAAACGTGATGCAGCAGATACACACTTGGAAATTTGATGATTCATGACGGCATGGGTGCCCATTGCATGAATAATGTAAAGTTGCAATTTATGTACCGCACAATGAACATCCAACTATCCATTCATGCTACCGACATCTTTAACATTGGAAGCACCATCATGGACACATGCAACAACTTTACTTTTATAGCCCATTTTTCAGCCACAGTTCCCAGATGTTCAGCGATGATGGCTTGCGTGTGGCGGTCATTCATTGGAAAAGTTGCAAGAATGGGCGTCTTCATACTCTAGTCTGGATCAATGTAGCTGGCAGTGAAGCTCAGGTATGCTTCGTTGGTTACACTGGTCCATATGTCGGTGGTAACGGCAGTATCCTTGATATTTTCTTCTAGATGTGTCTGCATTTTCGCCATCAGCATCTTCTTCATTGTAGTCATTCGTGACATCATCGTCTGACGGCATGGAGGACGATATTGTGGCGCCACCAAAGCCATCAAATCACGGAAGGAATTGGATTCAACAATCGAAATTGGTAGCATGTTTTCAGCGACAAACTTAGCTACAGCAGCAGTAACTTTTTCTTGATGACTATCAGGACAGTTTCTTTGTGTTCCAATAAATGTTGTTAATCGCGGCTGAACATCTGAAGGAGCCGCAAATCCGGGATGTTTGCTACGCAAATGTGCATGCAATCCAGTAGTAGTACCACCGCTCCGACTTATTTGTTGTGAACATAGTTTACAGCGAGCCATGCTTGATGCAATTTTTTCAAAGTTTTCCCATATATTAGATTTATTTATACGACCAGCCATATTTGTAAACTTGAAAAGACACAACCAGCAGAGACCAGTCCTCAACAAGAGAGACTGTAGCTATTAACAGTCTATTGTTGTCAATTTCGGACATCAAAGAACTTAGCGACCGGTCGGTCGACTAACTATTGACATCCTTCAACAATAAATGTATTCATTTACAAACACGCTGCATGAAGCGCTCACAAATTTTTAAACAAACACACCTTCTTATCTGCTGGCCATATTGTATTAAAATGTAAACACTAAACAAATGCATGAATGAATTTTTTTCTGGCATTTTTTAAATTTTTCACTACAAAAATGGTAAAAAATTTGAATTTGATTATCGTTTTGTAAAAACAAAAATCGATAATCGTTTTCAAAACCGATAATCGGATTTCCGTTTAACAACCCTAATTGCAATATTGATATTTTTGCATAATACACATACAAGTAGCAGCTGAAACAATATCATGATGATCCTAGCTAAGTTTTACAAACCAAACACTATCACAATGAGCTAAAAGAAATACAGCAAATGAAATAATTATAGGTTGAGTGAGGTATGGAGTGCATATTATATAAGTTGTCAACTGTTCAAAATGCCCAATGGGCAAAAAGGGGGAAATGTTAAGTTGCTAATTGCTTCAATTAAGAGGAATAATTTAAGTTATTGTACACCATGTACACATTAAAATATTAGAGAAAACATTTGACTTAAGACCTACCAAACAGCAAATAGTATTAAGTACTGAAAGAAGTCTGTTAACCAATTCTTGTTTGAATGGTTAGAGTATCTCCAGCGTATCCTTTGAAGTTATTCATTTTGCAGTTATACACAGTCTATGTGAAATATGTCTTTCTTCCCTCCTCCATATATCAATGTAGCAGTACACTATATTCCCAGATGTGCTGAACCCTATTTGTTTATCTTGCTTACCACAACTGATACCAGAACCTAACTTAAAAGTTATCTTGTTAGGATTTATCTTGATAATTGTCGCATCAGACAAAATACAGGCATGAAAATCAGGTAACTGAAAAAAGCTGAATAATGAAAGCTGGTAAAATTCCATATTTGTATAATATTTATGGAAAATTTTAAATGTTTACCATGACCAAAGTAAACTAAAGTCAGCTAATTGGCTGAAAACAGGATTGAAAAACCGATAATAGTATTAGCAGATTTCAGAAGATGAGACCATCTAAATTCAGCTCTAATCAGTTACTGCAAGCAATCAAATCAGGAATATGCCACACTTTTAACTCTAAAATTTTAACAACCACATGGTGAATAACTTGTAGGTTGGACAAAATAATACTCTTTCAGTAAATATTTGGGTGATAAACAAAGACAATAAAAAAATCAGTAATTAAATTTTTTCACTAGGACCTTGCTATTTATTGAATACTGCAATGTACTTCCTGAATAATCCATACACTTAGTTCTTATTGGTATGGAAATTTCATTGTCTCAGGAAAAAGCAGTCCTCATGAATTTAAATTTTTCTTAAAAATAAAATAATAGTTTGGGGCAGGTGTTAATAAAAAATCTTTCATTATGTAATTCTTACCTGCTTCAATTGCACTGCTTTCTTTAATGACACTCAACATCAATCAGTTGCCAAAAGAAAGAGTGACAGGGATACATTAAGACCTAAAGTGTGATACTATTACCCTCATCACATTGGTAAAGATACAAGGACAGAGGCTGAATGAAACATGAGGTATATCATGTGAGGTGATGTGCAGATACACATCCTGTAAGTCTATGGAAGACATTGGTTGTGGGGCACTAGATCAATCATGACAGAAATGATGGTCTCCATTTTGAAATGTTCTTCCTGAAGGAATTTGTCTTTGGCATAAAACAGTGATGATGAGTCAAAACATTTAACCTTTTGCAAACACCATGAAAACATTAAACCTTTCATAAACACCAAAAGATCTGGTAACAGAAATTCAAATTTTGGTCCTTTGCTACCTCATGACTTCTCCCATCCATAGAAGGGTATGTACCTATTCCATGAGCCAGTTTGGACTGGTGAAAAGTAATAAAGGTCTGAGACAAGGAAGCAGATTTCCAGAAATGAAGACATTAACAGCCATCTAAGTGGAAAGGAATCACACATCATCTATGATGCCTGACCAAGCCTCAGAAAAGAGCTAGCTAGGTACCTAATGGGATGCTATGAAGCTGAAAATTATGTAGGAAAGGCTGTCCGAAGACTTCCTCCCCTCAATCAGCTTCTACTACCACATTTGTTTGGTGAAGGATGGGCAGGTGGTAGTTTGAACTCAGCTATTTGTTTGGTTCCTCCATTAGGACCTGTTAAAAGCTTCAATAGGAGATTATTTGTGGATACACATCTTGATTAGTTTTGATGAACCCCCAAGTTATGGCCTGGGAATATTGATGTTGGTACTTCAAATCTTGTAATACATCAGAGGGGATGAGATTTCTGAAGAGATCTCTGCTTCAAGGTAGCCATCAGCATGTTCTCCTTGTTGTCCATTGTTGTCCTTGAACATATTGAGGCAGCCACTAAGCAGAGGTGGAGAGAAAAATACTCAACACAAAAAAGATATGTTAAGCAAAAAGGAAGTGGTTAAAGACAGCAACGACGCCTAAATTCATTGAATATCTTGATGCACATGTATTCACATGATATTAAGAAAAAAGATATTCCACCTGTTGACTAAGACTAAATATACTGCTACATAGGACCTACAAGTAGGAGAAAAGAATGAATGTGATATGCTGAACAAATGTATATGCTTTATATGTACACACCAGCATCCAAAAGCAAACTAATAACATTGTATGACTTATACATGTGTCTTCAATTCAGTTACAGCCAGATGATTGATATGCACATATAAAACTTAATGGTACATAACCACAATCTTAGTAACTAGTTTAGGAATTATAAGTTAAAAAAAAAAACACAACACAAAAACAAAGGCAAACAAGAATAATGTGAGCAGCACATTACATGCCAATTTTGTGTTTAATAGTACTCTAAATGACAGAAAACTCAAGTTGTTACGTTGAAACAATATTTCTTCTTTCAGTCACAGTGACCCTGACTTTCAAGTTTTGACCATAAAATTGTTAGGGTTCTTCCATACCCCAAGTACTAAAACCATCCAAAAAGTTAGGTAACTTTAGACTTTTGCAGAAACCATTTTTCTTCCTACAGTGAAAGTGACCTTGACATTTGGCTTCTAACCCTCAAATTAGCCAAGTTATTCTTTACCCCAATTGTAAGTTATCAACAAATTTTGGTATATTTAGATGGAGAACTTGTACCACTGTGCAGTAAAGAATTTGATAACAACAAGATAGACTAATGGATGGTCTTATGGCTGATATATAAAAAGAAAGAATCCTTAAAATACTTCTGTGCCCTCTTCAAGGGAAGTAGACCTTCTCAGATAGAACATCATCATAATATATGTCCCACTATAAGAAGGCTACCTCCATTAGTCACCTATCCAAACATGCTAAATGGTGCAATAAACCTATTGTATATCCTCATGCAATGGTTGATAGAAAAATGCTTGTACACTTACAACTGATAAACTGCTGTAATAAGAACTGAATAAATACCTGTGGAACATATATGATAACCAATTGTGTTTCTCTTCCTTTTGAAAACTACTTACAGAACTAGGATGAATGTCAAGGTTAGAATAACAAGTCTGTGAGAAGATGAACAAATAAACAAGGATAGATCTAGAAGAAGGCTGGTCTTTAAAAAGTATGCTTGAATGCTAATGTAAACAGTATGTACTGGTGAGCTTGACTAATTGTTATGAACACAATAGTGAGCAAGGTGAAAAATGTAATACAGAAAAGATAATAGTCTTGACAGATCTGTGGCATTTTTTAACTGGTGATTTGAAGGGACAAACAAAACAATTAAATATTTTAAGGAAGACATCCGTCTTCTAGTAAAAATCAAATAAGTTCAATTCTGAAGTTTGAATACTGTACCATATATATTCACTTATAAGTCAAACCCATCTGCAAACAACACATACCCTGAACAGCAATCCAAAAATTGTGCTGCAGTTACTTGATTTGTAAGAAAGCATGTACAGTTACTTGTATATAATGGAATGAGATGAATTACAACTTAATGTTTAGTACCTGTTACAAGCATTAGCTTCTCAAAATAGCTTGAAGGTTCCACTACAATGAATTCATTGTTGGATTTGGAAGAAAGAACCCTTTTAATTAAATTTTTAGTGGCATGAATAGGAAAAGCATTTTAGATTACTGATCTAGAGTATGAATATTCTTTTCCTGCAGAGCAGGTATTAGACTTTTATGTCCTACCATCACTAAGTATAAATTAATTTCTAGGAGTATGGAAATCTCTGTATCATAAAATATCAATATAAGATTGGCATTTCTCTCAAATAGAAAATGTCAAAAAGTGCATGTAGCCGTATTTGAATTACATCTATGTGCTTTTGATGTGATGCTACTAACGTTATGTGGCATACTGGCAATACTCACAACATAGTTGACAAAAAATTAGAGATGTCAAAATTTTTGAAAAAGTTGAGCTGGTAACTGACAACCCTAATGATCAGTTACCAAGATACCTGATCAAAGGGAAATTATATTAAATATGCCAAACTCCAATAGATATAATAAGCATAATTATTACTAATAAAGTGGCAAAAAGCACAAACTGAGCTGAAACAGAGTGATCTATATACATGTATTACATACATGCCATAATTACTGAAAACCAGACAAAAAATGTATATTTATTTCTGCTACTTACCTGGATTGACAGTTAATTAAAAGTCTTGTCACAAATCAGTTAAATCCCTAAGGATTAGTACGAGAATACAGACATACACAAAAAAATTATTTATACATGACATTCACTTTAGTTAGTCAAAATTGCATGTTAAACTTTTGCTCCAAGTCACCCATGTTTCTTCATTTTATTTTGGGTTTTCTTTAGCATAACACTTTGCCCAGAATATTGCTAACTGCTTTCAAATTGTTGCTGCATTGGCAGATATGGTTCAAGCAACACTGGTACCTGAAGGCTTTTAAACAAATGAAAGTGGATTATTTTAAAAAGAGAATGTAAACAGGCACTTCTAATACCATTCTACAATTTTCAAGGTAGCCCATTTCCAAATGATATAATTAAATTAAGTAATGCACAAAATACCGGTATATTTTTCTCATTGTCATTTTATGATTTGTTTAAATCTTCAAACTGAGGCACAGGAAAAGTTTTTGAATTTACAATTTGTAAAACCAAATATATTAGCAAGTTCAGAGGCCATGTGAATGCCCAAGTTATCACAAGTGGCTCCCTTTTAGATTTACTAAACATTACATGATTACTGCTTGTAGTTGCAGTTACTGCTGAATAACTCCAATGCATATTCTGAACATTACCAGCTTATTGCCTTGTCATTTCAGTTACTGCTGAATTATTCCAATGCATATTCTGAACATGTCATGCCTTTTCATTGCAGTTACTGCTGAATTATTCCAATGCATAATCTGAACATTAAATGCCTATTGCCTAGTCATTGCAGTTACTGCTGAATTATTCTGATGAATAATCTGAACAGTACATGCTGATGGTGGCGCTCTACAGTTTTGTATTTTATAGGGTTTAAATTTTAAATAAAAAGATTTTCCATGGCTTTCCTCACTGGTTATACTGGCTATTTAAAAAAGACCTTGTATACCTTGGGTGTAGTTCAAACAACCTTTAATTCCCTTCATTTTGGTGTACGACTGATGGGTTTAATATGTGTTATTGAGTATACAACTTGGCCTTACTCCATATGTGCACCTTTCAAAAAAGTGCTAGCTCCACTAGGTCATTTTCACTTCCGGAACTTCAGAGGTAAACGGTATAAAAAAAGAGCTGATACCTCTTTTTACATTTTATATATTTGATAATTCATTCACTGCACTTTCAGAAGCTGTACTGTCTAGTCTGGCAAAATTCATTTTCCCCATTTTAATAGCTGCTAGAGATAGTGTACTTGAGACTAATTTAGGCTGATTTTTTAAGCACAAGGGAAGGGATCAGTCATTGTAGTTAGCAGTGTGCTTAAATCATGAACAATTTCAAAAAGTACAATATCCAAAGAAATGTCAGCCATATTACATTAAAGCAGCATTGAGGTATGCCAACATTCTCTCCACTATACATGTTTAAAATGCAAACAACTTCACCCTACATAGGTCACTCTCTTACAAGTACAAAAAACTGGTCCCATATTAACTAGTCATTGCAGTTACTGTTGAATTATTCTGTTGCAGATTCTGAACATTACATTCATATTGCCTTGTCATTGCAGTTACTGTTGAATTATTCTGTTGCAGATTCTGAGCATTACATTCATATTGCCTTGTCATTGCAGTTACTGCTGAATTATTCTGAACATTACAATCCTATTGCTTTGGCATTGCAGTTACAGCTGAATTAATCTGAACATTACGTTCATATTGCCTTGTCATTGCAGTTACAGCTGAATTATTCTGAACATTACATTCCTATTGCCTTGTCATTGCAGTTACAGTTTAATTATTCTGATGCAGATTCTGAACATTACATTCATATTGCCTTGTCATTGCAGTTACTGTTGAATTATTCTGATGCAGATTCTGAGCATTACATTCATATACATGTATTTCTAATAGATAATAGTATTTAGTATTTTAATACTAAACATGCTAAAATGAGCACTAATTATTGCTATCTTCATACAATGTGCATTTGCTATACTCTCATTAATCGGGCCTCAAGGGAGAATAGTCCTTGACTAATGGGTCACCCTCTATAAATAAAGCATTATTATTATTATTATTATTATTATTATTATTATTATTATTATTGCCTTGTCATTGCAGTTACAGCTGAATTATTCTGAACATTACATTCATATTGCCTTGTC
This sequence comes from Unio delphinus, assembly GCA_029339505.1. Taxonomy (NCBI): domain Eukaryota; kingdom Metazoa; phylum Mollusca; class Bivalvia; order Unionida; family Unionidae; genus Unio; species Unio delphinus. The sequence continues at coordinate 14,903,336 of JAQISU010000042.1, forward strand.
ATTGCAGTTACAGCTGAATTATTCTGGTACATATTCTATGAATCTAATTCTGATACAATTTATGTGCATAAAACTGTTTGAAATTTTTAACTAAAACACAGATTGGCATTACAATGTCTCATAAATATTCATACAGTCATATAAGCTATAATGGTTTGTACAGAAATACACATGGCAAAAAATACACTTGTAAAAATTTAATTTTACGCTGATCTTGATTTTCTTACACATTCTTTGCCTACTGAAACTGCTTCAGAAAAAAATGCTTGCCCTGTCTTCATAAATCTACATAAGGCAAAAATTTAGTATTAGAACATTAAGTTTGGTTAGTGCGTCATTTGAGCTGGTGTACTCACTTGTATAAATTATATGTCACAAAATGGCTGAAATACCTTCCAAAAGCTAATATAATGTCACCTGATAATGTTAATAAAAAATAATAATAATAATTTTTTTATTTAAAGATGATAACTTAATCAAATAAGTATAAATAATCTCCATTGAAGCCCTCGAAAATTATGTATACACAAGATATACTTGTCTTTCTGTCAATGTTTCTCTCTCACAAATATAACTAAGCACATTTACAAATACATACTAAAATACACTTTGAAAGTAGAAGGATTTAACTGTATATAAAAAATATATTTCATCTCTCCAATACCTATGTTTTAAAAATGACTTTCAGCAACATACATCAGTTTATAATCACTTCTGTTTAGATATTCCTGTAGACTATTCGGTAAATGTGTGGCATAGGGTAAAGTTGATATCAGTATTATACTGGTCATATCCAACATATAGATTATCTTCCTCTTTTGACTTGGACCAAGACTAAAGAACATCAGAACCAAGTGAAAGGAGGAAATCATGCAAAAGTAGCAGGTAAGTAAAAAGTAACTAACATTAGTTTACATCCTTACCCCCCCCCCCCACTCCAAATAAATGAAACTACATCTTAATAGCAGTAATTCGATGCCTGCTTCTAATCAATTGGTGAATTTTTCAGCTCAAGGCCTATAATAATGTGTCATCTAAACCCACCATTGTTGATCAGACTGTCAGTAATTACTAATGGAAAATATATATAGACAAGCAAAAGATGCCATTTAAGAAGGTGAAACTTACAAGATGTGTAATTCTGTGTAAAACATTATAAAATTATGTTTAATTTTCATTCATAATTAGGTGCATTCCCCATCTGTGTAACCTTTCTTTTCGATACATCAATATGTATGTGGCATTCAATCTTAACATTTGCTGAATACTACCAAATGATAGAATCAACTTAAGGCCAGATATAATTCAAATATTTCTTCTACCTGTGCACTATAGTTTCCAGAGGTTTGATCCTGCAATAAAAAAAAATTTCACAGCAAAGATCCAGTAAAATGTTGCTTTCCGACAGTATAGGAAGACAGCAACTTACATTTTAGTTACTTAATTAAATCTAAGACTGACTGCAGGATTAAAGCAGTTTGACATATGAGTTGGAGATTGAAAGTTAATTTGATTTTAACTGGCATAATACCAAATTATGGTGTCCTCAGACAAAAGGAAATTGGATTAATGACCTTAGACTGTGATCATGTCTACTGACTACCTTTGTCTCCAATTTCTCCTAGCACTTCCTGAGCGTCTGGCCCGTCGTGCTTTCTCCTTCATGCTCTCTTGGTAGCGCTTCATCTTCACCCACTTGGCACCAGCATAGTCAAACGTGCACCACAATGAGATACCTGCACTCAACATCAGGCAACAATTACACACCACAATCCCTGAAAATAAATGCAAACGAAATAGAAAATCTGAACATGGAAAAACCTTATGAAGCATGGACTACTTTCTTCCTTGGAAAACCTGGAAATTTCAGCATTTTTCTCTATTTCAGGTAATTCATGGATATCTGTGGAATCCCATGTATTCCCAGACAATGTGTGCAAGGGTCAGTATTACATTCAATACATATTACATATTATATTAATATATCCTGTGTAATGTCTTATCTAAAACACACTGTTAAGGACTCCCCAAAAAATGTGTTGTTTCTGGTTACATCCCTGACTCTACCTTTTACTTGCTAATCTTAAACATATTTTCCTATCTATTTAACAATGTGTATGTTAAAGAATATTGAATACAGAAAAATGCAATAAAGTCAATAATTTGTCTGGAAACTATTCATATTCTTGTTCAGAAACTTTTTAAAAATTATTTATATAAACCATTATTTTTTGGAAGGATCAGGATAATATGCAACTTTTTTTACATTCAGTCACCCTGTCAAAAGAAGCCTATTATAATCTAGTAGAAACAGAAAAATACAACAGGTGTTGATCATGAAAAGAATAATATAGAGAGTATTTGTGTAAATATTACTGTTGGATTTGTTTCTCCAAGTTAGAAATATATTATCTCATTAATAATAACAAGTTTCAGATTTGTGGACAAGATACATCTCATTCTCATGTTTGAGCTTTTGCAAGAAAGAAAAAAAAGTCAATGATATTAATATGTTGCCTACAGATATTACTTTCTACTCTACTAAATGTTTGATGTGACATAAATCAAATATTGGTTCATAAATTACAGATTTCATGAGAAGTACCCTCTGTCAGTTGTTGTCTTTAAAGCCAACTATAAGTCATTAGTGCAAAGTTGCAGATCTGTATTAAGCATTTGCACCATCAAGTTACCGTAGCATGAAGACATGCTGAATGTCACTGTAAAACTGATAATAACTTATCTTGCTGCTGAAATGCACAACTACAGCCATGCTAGGATCAACCAAAACCAGTTTTTCAACTCTATATGATAAAACTCATAAATCTACAGATAAGTGAAATTACATGTAGAAAAAGTTGATGAAAATTAAAAAAGGTTAATCTTTTGTGCAACAAGACTTTACTTAAGAATTTAAAAAACAAATTAATTCTTCATCCAACAAAAAAGTCTGAAACTTTACAATCTACCTGTACTAGATTTTACTGCCTAACATATCATATTTATTTGTATATCAGCATGCAACCACCTGCAAAAAACATAGAGACCGACCCGATGTAACCACTCAAAGGATTTGCAGATCAGGGTCTCCAACATAGCTAAATAATTTGCTTGTTTTGTTTTTTGTTTAAGTGTCTAATGGCATATAAACACAAGAAAGGCTATACAGAGCCAAAGCACTGGGTCTAAAGTGCCTTACCCAGAGACAAACCATAACAGCTGACCTAGGCTGCATTCAAAACTGCAAAATTTTGAACAGGGAGTGTTGGTGGTATCTGTATAATGGTGTAAAAATTTGTAGAGATAATTCTGCAGTACATGTCATGGCCAATGTGACATGTAGCCATTAAGTTTTATGTATGGGCTAGACTCACAATAAATTGTTGACTGTCAGGGATTGGATCTGCTATTTTTGGGGCATGAACTGAATTTTAATTGGAATCATTCAATAACGGTCCAACATATATATCAGTGTAGGGTTAAGTATAGGAAATGACAGGTTTAAGAAAAGCCGGAGCAAATGTTTTGGAAATCTTGGGCCATCTGAAGCAGGTGTCATAAAATTGTCTTTTCCAGAATAGTTATTAATATAGGCAGACTAAAGAGGATTATTCTGACTTTTGATGGGTGCATCAAGATTTTTTGACAGAGAAAGTACCGGTAATTCTGATTAACCATGCTAAACGAAGGCGTATGTTTTCCAGACAAAATTTAAAGTGTTAAATTATTCTCCCTTAAGATGTTAGACAGTCCAAGTTTTTCTGCTAAATGGGAAGCTGGCTTCAAAGTTAGTAAAACAAATACTTTTCTCATTAAATAATTCATCCAATGGGCATGGGGTCTGGAAATTTGGGAGACCTGGTACAAGAGACAGAGAGAATTCTCTGAAAAAAAGTGAGCAAGAGCTCTGAAGGCATAAAGTTATTGTCTAAACTGAATACAATATGCTCATTGATTTTAAGCCTGTAATTATTTGTTGAATTTATTTATTTACTTCAATTTTCCTTCAGTTCAGAATTTAAATGTTGCATGCATTTGGTCTCAAACGTGATATGATTAATTTACTGTAAGAATGTATTGTAAAAATGTCATACAATATTTTTATCGATATGAATGTTTTTGGATTTAGTGGTTTTGTGTGTAATAGAAATCACGTATTACAACTTTCTTTTTGTCAGAAAATGTATGTCTATGAATTGCTAATTGGCAAAGTAACAGTCAAGACTAGGAGTGAAATCCATTGCCTTTGTGAAGTAAGCTGTGAACTTTTTTCAACTGAGAATCAATCATTTCAGCATTAGGAACGTGTCTCAACTGACAGTTTGGCAAATAATTAAAGTGGAATGTAATGGTTATTTAAGAGGTCTAATTATGTCATGTTCCTGTAGCAAGCGAGTAGCTGCTGACAAAACATTAATTTATGATGGTACTGAGTGTGTTAGGTTGTGATCTGACCATAGCTTAGTTCTGTTGAATTACAATAGATGATACTCGATGTAAAAAGTAGTGGGAATATTGTTTAATCCCAGGAAAGGGGAAAGAAATTGACACATATTGGTTGGGTTGAGCATTCGACTTTATTTAACACTTTTTATCCTGAATACAACTACAGTTGTAATGCCTCGTTCTATCCTGAATACACCTGCAGTCATAGGATCCCATTTTATCCTGAATACAACTGCAGTCTTACTTTACTACGTATATGTGTAGTGTCTCTAGAAACAAGTGTTCTACACCACAAATATTTGTGTACTTCTTCACCAACACAAGAAATTGTTAAAACACGCATGCACAGTGAAATATTATTTAAAAAATCGTGGTGGGAAAATAAACTGTTGTCTTGAAAATCAATCAATAAAATGATGGATGACAACTCAGATGTAAACTTGGATGCTGACAGTGAGGGTAGTGATGTTCAAGTTAAAGATCTGGATGATTCTGGTGATAATATTGACTTAAATGATGGATTAGATTTAAATCAAGTTGATGAAAAGATGATGCATGGCTTCATGCGCTTTTCAACAGTGATTCCAAGAATGAAGCTAAATCTGAAGATATTCAAAAACAATGGGTCCAGGATGATTTTTCACCTTAATTGCAGCCACTGTTTAAATTGATAAAATATTGTTATTACATAGTGATTATGTGGACTTAAAAATTTAGACAAAAATTGTACTTAAGTACCTTTATCTTAATGAAAGATTTCTAGGATTAATTTGTGAAAAGTTTTCATGAGAAACTGTACGCTTTAGTACATGTTCCAGAGTATGAAGTAAACAAATCGTTCCAGGTGTTTGTTGTCCAATTTTAGTAAAATTATAACTTTTGAACCAACAGTGCTAGAAACTTCAAATCTAGACCAAAATACTAGAAACTGAATTATTAGTATACTATTAGGAGCATTTAATTCATCTTCATAAACAAAAGATTCACTGAACATCATGGTAAGTGTTTTCATTTGTTTGTTTTTTTTCCATTTCAAATCACAGTTCAAAATACATTTGTGAGCATGTACACTGATCAATGATAACAAAACATATAACACTGTGTTGCAACTTTTATAATTTTTTCAGAGATACATAATTTTATACACTTTAAAGAAAAATAACAATGTTATAACAATTTTAATAAACAAGGTGAAGGTCATCTCAATTTGTGCTGCATGATGGTCCATTTTACCACAATGTATTTAGAACTGCTTCTCAGGAATCAGGCACAGTGACTACAGTTGAAATCGGTAACCAGAATAAAATGGGTTAACTCTTTACCTTCTGCTAATGCAAACTTGTGTATGTAAGGGCCCCGAGTGACCAAGTGGTCCAAAGCGCTCTCTATTATGGATCACTGCCATCTCATCTCTTCCTGCATGGGTTCCAGTTTCATATTCAGCCAATGTGGGTATGTGAGAAAGCTTGCCAATGGCTTCTCGTGGGTCGCTGATTCTTTCCAGGGTTTTTCCAGGTTCTTCCTCCACCATTAATACTGGCCACCATGTATAGCCTATCATGTGCTGAAAAATGGTGTTAAACCCTACAACAACATTAGTGTATGTTCTGTTTTGATCCCTGACATTTTAGATTTATCCAAATCTGAGGAAGAAACACACGATCTCATATCGTCGGAACATGTGGGGCTGGTATATGTGGATGATTTTTAAACAGATTCAGGGCCAACACTTAACTTCGATGAAAATGAAAAAAATATTCCAGTCAATGATACACGAAACAAACATATGCCAAAAAATCAAAAGTGAGAAGCCTGGTCCTACTTTGGATGCAGAAATAATGGCATTTCATGTTGTACATGTCGTATTTATTATAATGCAAACTCCAGTATAAACTTTGGAGTTTAAAGGTATATTTCTCTTTCAATTAATTTGTTTGCATGAGACTAGATTGATATAGAAAATGTAGACAGCTTGTGCATTCACTCAATAACTCTCTTTCAGGTAGCAATTTCTGATGCTCTGGGCTTTAGCCTACAAACAGCCACTAGAAGGCAGGCAGCTTAGCACTTAGTGCTTGCAGAAGGTAATGAATCGAAGTAAAAAAATAGCTCCATACCTGTACTGCACAGCATACAAGAACAGTCTACAATCAGAATAGCTGATATACAGATAACCAAAACAGGCGAGAGAGAGAGAGAGAGAGAGAGAGAGAGAGAGAGAGAGAGAGAGAGAGAGAGAAGGAAAAGAAATATGGCAATGTCATCCTATTACCAACAACTTCAGTTCTACCAGATTATATGAAATCTGTTTTCTTGGTGTAACAGAATGGCTAATTGAATTTCATTACAAAAAAGTTCTATTTCTACAAGAAAAGTGAATCAATCAAATAGCACATTCAATTTCATTTTGGTTTGGTTATGTAATTGATTAAATTGTTGTATTTTATACACGGGGGCTCATGTTGTTCTGTTCTTTATCTTTGGTCAGATCTGTTATCTCATCCACAAATTTCATATTCTATTTTATTGTTTACTTGATGCCAGGCAATACCACCATGGTCAATTATCTCCTAGATAACGATACACCAAAGTACTGTGTGGAGTGGAAGATCATCATCAACCCACCTCCTGACAGTCTGAAATGTTAACCAATCTACTTCAGCTGAGTGTGCTAACCCCAACTTACATGACAGTTGAGTTCCCAATTTCTGGTTTCACTGCCTTTACTATTTATTAAACAATACATAGCTCAATTGACTGTAATACCACTCATTTGCACTGTTTATGAATCCTAAGTTTTTTTGTATAGACAAACAACAGTATTTTTTAATTTTCACAAAAAGGTAAAATTTAGAAAAATAACAATATGAAATAACATAAACATAAAAAATCGCCCAATTCGGTGTATACAGGTAAATATGGCATTAGCATTCCTTGTGATGGTACTACCTGAAACAACATTAATTATGTAATACTTCTGAGGAGAGAGGAAAATTATTTCTTTATATTTGTGAAATTAATATCGAGAACTAAGCAGCAAAACCTCTGAAGATCTGGTAGCAATGATATACAAACAAATTGGTGTATACAGGTAAATATGGCATTAGCATTCCTTGTGATGGTACTACCTGAAACAACATTAATTATGTAATACTTCTGAGGAGAGAGGAAAATTATTTCTTTATATTTGTGAAATTAATATCGAGAACTAAGCAGCAAAACCTCTGAAGATCTGGTAGCAATGATATACAAACAAATTCAATTAATGATGAAGTTAAAAATCTAATCAGTCTCCATGATCTGAATCAATAGCAATCCATGCAGCTTTTTAGACATTTAAATGGCTATAAAGACAGATTATTTTGAAAAATTATAACAAAGCTGTGGAGCCAATACTGAAGACTGCCAAATCAGAATGCAGAAAAAATGTCAATTCTTTATCTTATATTTATTCCATTAATTAAATGAGACATTAACTTTGACAGTTATCCAATTATAAAATTTAAATGAAACCATACTTGGCTTGATTGCATTATCTTATATTGTCTTCTCCCACTCTGACAGTGACCCTGATGAAGCTGAGAAACCACTAGCAGTCTGGTAAATCAATGTAAGCATTACCTGTGGCCTTGTCATTCTATGAAAGTGAAGGATTGTTAAGGTTGTTTTTGTTGATCTTTCAACAAAATGTATTCAAAAAGAACATATTTGAAAAAAGGTAGTCTAAGTGGGCCTAAAAGCTCCCACCTGTCAGACATCAATCTAAAATCCAGATAAATGGCAATTGGCCAAGACAATGGTGTCAGCTGTTTGACATTTACAGGTATTTAAATTGTTAGCAATTGAAGCATGATATTTTATTGCACACCTGCTCATTTCTTAAAAGACCTTATACCATTATAATTTCTGAAATTTGGCTAACATTTGTTTATAATTTTTGAAAAAAAAATTGCTAAAAGGTCTATTTTTAGATATAAATGCCATGATTTCTGTCAAAATTAGTCAAATTATGCCAAGCAATTATTAAAATATTACTTTTTAAGTATTTATTTATTTTTTGAATACAATCAGATTTGATATCAGATTGGCATCAGTTGTGGAAGACCTTTACGCCTGATACTTTCTGTCAATGGTTGTCAAGTTCTAGTCAGAAGTGTCTGAGAACACGTTTTTCTTTTTTAAAGTTTCCAATTTTTACTAACAGCAAGAAGCTTTGTTACATTTTGTAAAATTCTGTCCAGTGGTTTGTGAGAAGTCATTAAGAGAGTTTTCTATTTTAGTAATAATGGCCAAATCTAATTTTAAAAGAACATCATTTGTATAATCTGAAAGGTCTTCAGATCAGGAAGCTTCTGACAATTTTGGTAAAATTTTGTCCAGCAGTCTGCATGAAAATTATGATAATACAGTTTTTATAATTTTAGTAATGGCAATCACATCAGAGAACAAACTGGCATAATATGCATTATATGTATAAACTTGAAAGTCATTCATGTTTAAATGCTTTCTGTGAAGTCAAATTCTGATTGCCAGCTTCTGTCAAGAAGTTATTTAATGATTGTCTAGTTTTAATAATGGCAGCCATATTTAACTGCAGATTGGAAAAAATATAGATATAAGTTATAACTGAAAATCCTTAATGCCAAGATGTTTGGTTAAACTTGGTCAAATTCTATTCCACAATTTCTAAGATGTTCATTTCTCTGTGGTAGCATTTCATGACACCTCAGCATAATAGTAGCTACATGGTTCTGACTTACAACAGATGTGCAAAAAGTACACAAAACCCCCAGTAAGGTAAACCTTTAAAAAAAAAATGTAAACATAAAATACAAAAAAACAAATATAAAATGTAACAAAACATGATAACAATAATGTTAAAGGTATACATAAAAAAATATAAAGATATCACATGTAAAATCATTAAAACAGGATTACAATTTCTTGTTAAAACTACATTCCCTTGAAAAGTCCATGAACTTTTTAGGTGCAACATCTTCACACAGTTTCTTGAAACAGTTAATATCAAAATACTTCAGTCACACATGTTGAAAAACAAAATGATCTAAAAGAATGTGTTCTCCTGTTAGTGAATACTGAAAGTCTAGAGTAAATGTTCCAACAAGCAACTTGCACAATGTTCAAATCAGGACATGGTGCCTCCATTCAGAAACTGGTGGCTGCAGTGCAGTTTTAGCTGTTATATGTGACATTTTGCAATCTTTTATACCAATGTGACTATGTATCAAATACAGTCGACTCCTGTTAACTGCACACCCTCGGGCCCACCACGAGACTGTGCAGTTAACCAGAGTGTGCAGTTAACTGCAGTACGGTACAGTACAGCTTTAAATCAGAACGGCATGAATATATGTGAAGAATAAATTTAAACAATGACTAGAATCCACTCTTTCAACTTTTACTTAAATGTTAAGCTTGTTTCCCTTCCTCCAAACAACCAATGGATCAAGGAATTATAGCGAATTTCAAGAAATTCTATAGATCGCTTGTTATTCAAAAACTGGTGTCAGACATTGATGGGTCATCTCCCATAGAAAAAGTGTTCAGCTCCAATGTCGTCTGCATCCTGTTTTTCGCCATGTTGTCGTTTAAATTGAATTTCGTTGCGCATTTTCCGTCTTTCCAGCCTTCCATTTTTTGGTTTGAAATCATTCAAACGCGAACGGTTTAGAGCAATGTTTCCCATAATGTACTATGATTTTTTCCACGCTATTGCTCCCTAGTGGGCGTGGATATACATGTATATACCACCTAAGGCATCCTTTACATGTCAATCATTTACAAAGTCGCATTTACTGGCTTAATTGTTGGCTTATTTGAAGCACTACAGCAGTGGACTGACAATAACTGATCATGAATATACATTGTGCAGTTAACCAGAGTAAAATTGTATTGAATAATGTGCCACGGGCAGAAATTTATTGTGCTATTGTCCGGAGTGTGCATTTAAGCGAAGTGCAGTTATCCGAAGTTTGTTCCCATTGAAAAGCATTGAGAAAAAAAGTATATCAAGTATATCAGTAATTTCTGCAGTAAAAGATAAAGCTCTACACAGCAATTGGCTCCAGATAGTTCCATATGATGTTACAATGGCTGCTTCAACTTTGTCTCCATTTCTTAAAGTGTTTGTATACAAGGGCTGATTGAAAGATCAGACTTTAATTAATTTACTCTAGCTAGAAAAGGAGAAGATCCCTTTTCAATTCATAAAGGTCTGTTACATGTAAATAACAAGATAACGTAAAATCGAAACAAGCACTTAAGTTTTCCAAAATCTAGTTTATTTAAATAAAATATAAATTATAACAAAGGGAAAGAATTAAAAATAAGTTACAGTGCATGAAGTCCTAGAATGTAATCCAAAAAATCATGTCAAGATGCTCTGAAATTTCGGTAAAATTATATTCAGCACTTTATTAACACATTAACCCCTGGCGCTGTATTTACGGGGCATAAGGTAGTAGACTACTGCCAAGCTCTGTAGCATCAAGGTCATGTAAGATACACTACAGAGGGAGGTATTATAGACAGGCAGACATATTTATCTCTATAATGATACCAAATAATCTGGACATTTTAGTTGCACTACAAAATATCAAAGGAAAAACCTAATTTTTTGGACCTGTTTTTTTTCTAGGTTGGAATTCGCTCTTGTTTGGAATCGGATTTTGTGTCCAGATTTTATACTTTTTGGCTCTTAACTGCACACAGACAAGTTAACATGTGCAAAAAGTAGGATAAGGTGGGCATTTGGAATAGAGTAGTCTCAATATGAAAATGATGAGTCCATCAAGAAAAAGAAAAACAAGAACCCCAACTTTTCCCCTTCTGCTAATGCTCGTGCAAAATAACCAATGGAAAACAATGTCTCTGACACAACTAGGCATTAGGCTAATGGAAAATCCCTTGGAAGTCGATGTCTTAGGATGTATTCAGAAATTGTCCCCAAAATGTGTTTACTACTCACATTTCATGTGAAAACAACAAAAACCTCCAGGTGTTAATGTTTTAAACAAGTCTTTCACATGTAATTCTATTTTTTGAAATTGATAGGCATATCCAACAATGTGCATCAATGTCGCTTACACAAAGTTGTAAGTTGAGCAGAATTCTGTTTTGCAGTTTATACGAAGTCCTTAAAAGTTTGTTTCTATTATATGTGATTTTTTTCATCACTTTCTTGAGGATATGTATATATTTTGTTGACTTTCATAGTTTGGTTACTATTATTTTGGTTAATTTTTATGCAATTTGTACTATTTTTAGCCAAGATCTAAAACTTGTTAACTTAAAAAATGCCTGTTAGTTTGACAATGTTTTTGTAAATAAATCTACTTCAGAAATAGTTAATTGCTCTTCTATTTACTTTACACTGATATTATATGCAACCTTTTTCTAATGTAACTAAAACAATCTTATTGTCAAAAAAGGTATTCTTGAATTCCCAACTGTCAATTTTGCATGCAATATTTTTAGAGCAGTTAAGTTTGCATTAAATTTGATAGTGTGTACAACATTGTGTTTTGTACTTGACTATGGCTTGTACAACCTTGTTATCTATCCAAGCAAACTTGTTTGTTTTTATGGTTTAACGTCATTTTTCAGCACAAGAAAGGCAGCAGCAGAGAGGGCGAATCCTACAACGTTTTCAGACAAAATTTTGATTGAAATCTTAAAACAAGCCTTCCTACGATCTCATTTTAACCAAAAAAAATATCTCAGGGGCAAACCCTACAACGTTTTCATACAAAAAATTTATTGAAATCTTAATGAGCTTTCCCTACGAAATCTCATTTTAACTAAAAAAATGAAAACGGAGATTTTACGATTTTTTAATCAATTTTGGTCGCAACGATGTGGTCATCCACCCTCTCTGCTGCTTAGTGATTTCATCACTGGGTTAACAAAAAATAATAAATGATTTCAACCGAATATTTGATCCAGTCCGATACGATATCGTGTCCGAGGATCATGTAAATTTATTGTTGCGAATCCATGTGGTTTTGACTGAGCATGACTAAAGAAGTTTTTAAATTGATTGAAGTCCATATCAGAACACCATGTCTGCCAAATATTTCTAAGAGTATGAGTATCAACTCCGTTGAATACAGAAAGAATATTGCAGTTATCTCTGATGACTTTTGGAACCTGAGTGTAGCGTTGAGTGACATATATCACGTCAGTGTTTTTGTGACGCCCACGGGAAAATATTCTAGCAGGATTTTTTTGTTTATCCAACATTATATCGTCGTATACGACTAAATTGTTAATATCTCCATCAATATCATCAATACTCGGTGCTTCATCGATATCGGTTATAAAATCAATGGCGTTCTCACCCTTAATTTCTGATGCATTCTCGTTAAAATCCTTTAACACTTCATAACATCGTTGATCATCTACGCTAGGGGCAATTAAATACAACTTATCCCACTTCATCCATCTCATTATTAAATTGAGCAACAATTGCGTTTTACCGGATCCAGATGGCCCGATTATAATCATCCGGATAGAGTTTGGTAGCGCTGCATGATGCTTAATTGGTTCTCTTGTTTTCGTCGCTGAAAAATCAATTATATCCATATTTCTATACATAAATTATGGATCTATATTGTGTGAAGTGTAAAACGCGTACTGGCACAGATGATGTGACGACGATTACAACAAAAAATAACCGATCAGCGCTTTCTGGTAAATGCGTACAATGTAGTACAAAGAAATTTAGATTTGTTTCTAAACCCAAGGAACCTTTAAAAAAAAAACGAGGAGGTGATATCGCAGCCAAATTAGCAAAACTCCCTGGAACCCCATGGGCAAAATACCCCGGAGAAAAGCACCTTCCAGGATATAGCTACTGTGGACCGGGAACCAGACTTGATATCAGACTCAATAATCAAAATCAACCCAACCCCGGTGAAGAACCAATAAACGCCATTGATAAGGCCTGTCACCTTCATGATGTTGCTTATAAAAGCAGCAATCTGCAACACAGGCATCTAGCAGATGTGAAATTAATTCATGCGTTAAATGCTATTCCTGATAAATCCTTCAAAGAAAAATTGTCTTCATTTTTGATAAAATCGGCTATGAAAAGTAAATTGATGTTAGGTGCTGGTAATTAATAATATGGAATCAATTTATTATTCTCCGAGGGGATACTGGAGGGGTAACGCTGCAATCAACAAACTAGCTAGTGCTGCAAAAGTGAAAAAAACCACTGCGGCTAATTGGTTATCCAAACAGGCACTATGGCAAATTTATCTACCACCGCCTAAACAAATTCAATTCTCGCATTTTGATGTGACCGCTCCTAATGAAGTTCATCAGGCTGATATATTATTTCTGCCACATGATCGTGGTTACAAATATGCGTTAACCGTAGTTGATATTGCAAGTCGATACAAAGAAGCAGAACCGTTAAAAACAAAATCAGCCACTGAAGTCGCTTCTGCATTTGAAAGGATTTATCGACGAGGTCCTCTGCACTGGCCAAATCTATTGCAGGTTGATCCTGGCAAGGAATTTCAGGGTGCAGTGTTATCTACAATGAAACATCATAATGTCACCATACGACGAGGGCATACTGTGCTACATCGCGATCAGGCCATTGTCGAACGATTTAATCGGACGATTGCTGAGCGGTTATTTGGATATCAATACGCAAAAGAATTCATTCAAGAAAAGCGATCCAGTGAATGGGTTAAAAGATTACCATCTGTGATTACTGCACTGAATAACGAGATTACTAGAACAATCAACATGAAACCTATCAACGCGATTAAAAAGAAGTCAATACCCGTACAACCACAAAAAGATTTCAAAGAACCAATTCTTGGTAGTAGTGTCATTGTGAGGTATTTATACGAGCCAGGAGAGCTTGAAGGGGGTAGAAAAAGGGCTACTGATCCTATTTGGAGCGTCACTACGCATAAGATATCTAGTATAACACGATCAACTGGTAGACCTCCAGTCTATAAACTGGATTCAACTGCCCCTCAGCGGGGTTTTACTCGACAACAACTACAAGTGATTCCCGAGGATACTCAATTGCCACCGCATGGTCTTAACTAGCACCGTTGCGTCTATTGCACTCAAGACAAGTCAACATCACATTATTTCTGACATGACCGAGATTGTTATTTTTTCTGTCTACGGTGAATTGGCGAGGATCCTTATCCGAATACTGCCAACGCATTATACAATTGCAACTCGCGCAGTGATTATTCTGTTGTTTCTTCAAAGTGATTATTAATTCAGCATCAATATCAAATTCTCGTTGTTTTTTTTTGTCCTGTTGTTTGTAACCGGAGAGTTTTTTATTAATGATGCTAACATCAATATCACTTATTGTTGTGTCATTATCATCGAAAACAACTCTTCGAAGTTGATTTATGTTTCGTACTCTGGATACTGCGAGATAGACTAAATTTGACCATTCGATGTGATTATCCACCATCCAAACAATAGTATTCGATATAGTCAATCCCTGTGAAGAGTGTATTGTTGCTGCGTATCCTAGCGTCCACGGGGATTTATTAGCACGCAATGCATCTTCAACGACATTGATATCAACCAGCACAATATCATTTAATACGAGAATTTGTTTTTCACTCTGTCCTGGAATATCAACTTCAATATTCTGTTTTCGTGTATCCGATGGCCTATAACAAAGGGGTACTGGAAGCATTGCAAATTTTTCTTTATGCAATTCAAATAACTTCATCTGAAGTGTATCCCTGACTATTTTTCTACTTGCAATGATCAAATCGTTTGGTCTCCACGCTTCCCAGAAATCATTCATTGGGGTTTCTGAAATCACTTCACGCGCTATTTCGCATTGGATTCTATCCGGTTGTAATCTAATTAGCGCTTTGAACTCGCGTAATCGTTCATCAAGTGATCTATAATCAGTGGTGATTTCTTCATAGTAGTCTACAAAACCCTTTAGCCATTCATGTGGAGATGCACCGACAAATGGTGGTGGTTGGCCGTGATCCCCGCACATGACGACTTTTGTGTTTTTGTTTAACAACCACTCAAGAAATGTTTTTAATACATCTAATGACACTGTGCATATTTCATCCCAAATTATGATTTCAGGAATGAATTTATCACCCATACGCTCAGGAGTCCATTTGTCACCTTTCCATCGAAAAAAACTGTGATAAGTGCAAGCATTTACCCCTCGTTGTATCATCTCTCTGGCGAGTCTGTGAGT
Source organism: Unio delphinus (assembly GCA_029339505.1). Lineage (NCBI taxonomy): Eukaryota > Metazoa > Mollusca > Bivalvia > Unionida > Unionidae > Unio > Unio delphinus. Next base: position 14,919,021 of record JAQISU010000042.1, read on the forward strand.
CGGTGTTAGCACAATCATGTTAGAAACGCTAGCGTTTCCACGACGAAATAATTCAATTCCACGAGTTGTCTTTCCTGACCCACCACAACCGTTTAAATAAACTGTCTTATATCTACATATTGGATCAGATACCGGTGGTGCATTAGAAAATTCTGATTGAATTTCAATACGGTTACAACAAAGATATTTATCATCCATGGCAACGTCTGCGGATTCACAATACTCATGTAGCATCTCCTTTTTAAATCGCCAACGCCCCCAATTTTCTTCGGGATCTGTGAATGCCGCTACAGCTGATTTGTACTTATTGTGTATATACATCGAATCAGTGGCCACTCTAACCGCGGTATTAGGAAATCTATTTATCATCGAAAATAGATTAATAGAAGCATAGGCTAGCATTGAACTTCTCAAATGTGTGTACTGGGAATTATATCCATCACAGTAGGTAACAACCGTACCTAATTTCTCACCATTGGATAGAAAAGCATCCTTACGGGATACAAGTTTTCCCTGTTTCATTAAATCCGTTACAATAAAATCATATTCAGCGACATCTATGATCAACCGCGAAGAGTATTTTGCGTTGTCGTATCGTCCACCCTGGGTAAATTTACCGATTATTCTTCTTCCGAGATCTTTTGCTTGTTCTTTTTTAATTTCAAATAACTTCTTAGACCAATTTATGATTTCTTCTTCACTGAAATCTGGAAACTGTTTTCGTAGTTCGTTGATTATTCTATCTAGATCGGGTTGTGGTAGCCAAACTTCTTTCTGAGCTCGATAGCATATAATAGCCTCGGAAACAATCAACGATATTAGCATACCACAATCAATCATATATCTCAATAGCACTATTGGCATCCAGTGTTTTTCAGATAGGTGTCTACCTAGCCAAACATAACTACACGGATGTAACCCTGTAGCGAATTCAAATGATATCACACGAGCGAATCCAGTTAAATCAAAATCAGGTAATGGTCCATTAATCGCAACACGAGTCATTTCATGCGTGGGGTGTCCAAATCGTTTGAAGTACTCAGCGCATTCCCCATACCCGAGAAAACTTCCGGGATAACACGCGGATATATCAATTGAAATCATACCATCACGTGAGTATTTCGTATTCCACAGTCCTCCATGACCAAATTCGACGCAACTCAATTTAACATCCTCGAGAAAATCATTTCGTGTTGGACGCTATGAGTTTTTTTCTCTTGCGAAGTGAGCTACCACTGATGGAATAGTAAAACTATCCGTGAGTAGTTTTTCATGGGAATTCTCCGGTGAAAAATCACTAGCGATTTTTCTCATTCTGTTATCTAATTCTTCAATGCGATATAATTCACCATTTGGTTTTACAAATTGATCGAATTCTTCATCACTTCTAAGTAACCACACTGACACAGGATCATCCTTACACAATGCATGAATAGCATCGAATAATTTCTCTTCATAGAAAACATCCCCGACGAACTCCTTAGGGATATATTTCACGGTTCGTTCTCGTGGAAATATTGTTACCGCAGGTGTCCACGCGTGTTTGTTATGATCAATAATCTGTATTGGCGCTCCATTTTTGTTATATTTCGGTTCGTATAAAACCTCTCCGGTTATCGTCATAACGGTTATTGGGAATCGTAATGATGTTTCTAATTTAGCTATATCAGAAATCTTTGCACCATGCTGTTTCACTGTCAGTTCCCACTCGGTTATTTTCCTACGTCGCAGATCAGTTAGTTTATTTCCTCGGGATGCATTTGTGAAGTGTTCTATTATTCGTTCTGCTACACAATTAAGCCCTGACGAATATTTCATAGGAGCTAGTTTTGCGATATCGGGTTTATCATTTAACGGATATATCCCATAAACCATTGCTGTTACGGGATAAGATCTTTCGTAGTATGGCTTATCGATTCCGGTTAGAATTCCTGGTTTGGAATCTCTACTCACAATGACAGCTTTTTTATTCTTGAGGATTGGTTCAAATTTATCCTTAATAATCCATTTGCCATCGACTTCGATAATGAATTTGATTCGGAAAAAATGTCTTTTTTCCCCAACACGTGAAATTATCACTGCTGCTTTTTCATCATTCATGGTAGCATCAACAACACCATCAATTCGAAATGTTGACCAACAATAAGATGCTCCATCACGCTTGAATTCATTAAAACAGTCTCTGATTTTACTAATCATGGCTTTATCAAGAATTGTATTCTTTGGTGTATTAGAAACTATATCGAGATTGAATTGAGCATCTTTCCAGGGGTAATCTCTCTTGGACGTTTTTTTTTGGTTTATCGAGATTAAATCTAGGGTTGATTTTCAATAATCTCTTAAACTCTTTCATGTTTCCGTCTCTTGGACGTTTTTTGGGTTTATCGAGATTAAATCTAGGATTGATTTTGTTACGTTTTTTTGGTTTATCGAGATTAAATCTAGGACTAATTTTTAATAATCTCTTAAACTCTTTCATGTTTCCGTCTCTTGGACGTTTTTTTGGTTTATCGAGATTAAATCTAGGACTAATTTTTAATAATCTCTTAAACTCTTTCATGTTTCCGTCTCTTGGACGTTTTTTGGGTTTATCGAGATTAAATCTAGGATTGATTTTCAATAATCTCTTAAACTCCTTACCAGCATTGAATTCAGCATTTTTCGAAGGCAATCTCTTGAACTCCCTCATGCTATACTAAAACAAGTGTCTAAATGAAAGGTTTATGTATAATGAATCACTGCAATGGATCAGTCAATGAATTAGACAAATAGTATAGTATACTAATGAACCAGGAATTCAGACCACACCCAGTGAGTACAAATTATGAAGCATCCAGTGATGGTGTTGTAAGACACTGTAGACTGAAGAACCCAGTTGGGTGGGATAATGGTATGGGGTATTTGTTCTTTACTGTTGGAAAGAAGAAATATTACAATCATCGTTTCGTATTTGAATGTTTCAATGGATTGATCAAAAATGGTTTTGTTATCGATCACAAGGATTCTAATCCAAGGAACAATTCTTTATCAAATCTGCAAGCTATCACACAAAGTGAGAATTTGAAAAGAGGAGAGACTGGCATTTGCTCAAAAAAAGCGAGACCAGTAAAATCTTTGAATACAACAACTAACGAAGAAAAAATATTTAAATCAATATATGAAGCCGGCAAGTATTTCAATATTTGTAGAGCCTCAGTACGATTCGTTGCAGAGGGGGTTTGTCGATCGGCTATTTCAAAAAGGACGGGACAAAAAATTCAATTTAGTTATGTCTAATGCGTCATATTTTTCATTTAGAAATATATCATTATTATAGAATAATGAATTCTGAAAACATGAATAGCATCATATCCGAGATTTCAAAATTGAAAAGTTGGGATATTGAACTATCAGATGGGTTAAATCCTGATCAAATCATGTCTGATTTTCAGGATATAGAATACGGAGTTAGCACTAACAAGTATATGCTACCAAAGAAGTATGCGCTCATCAAAAGAATTCAGAATTCTATTAAGGACTCTCTCGCATTTTCCAGTGACGTAAGTGTGTTCGCTCCGTTGTATACCATCGTAGAACGAATACGAAAAGAATTGGGGTACGAATACGAATTGAAAAAGGAGGTTAATTCTAAAGTTAGAAACCTACGGGCGTTAATTCAAGAAAATGAACAATTTTGATTGACCGACCATTTATCATTATTTGATTGTGACCGTCCCTCATAGAGATTTTAATTTTTTTTTAGCATTTTTTGATTAAAACTGTTGAAATCAGTGAATAAAAAATTGATGGCTGGTTCGGATTGATCAAATGGAAAAGTGGGGAAAGTGTGATATTATTTATTTTTATAAGGATTTCCACACTTTCCCCATCAATGATAGAGATCTCAAAACACTTCCACGATGGTGTTAGGTCGGATTGAAAAAGTGTTTTGCAATTGAAAAATTGTTTCTGATTTCAAATAATGGTCAATGAAGCATTAACAACCCGATTGGCTCGTGAATGACTGGATGCAATCAGGAGATTTGTACCAATTCGTGACTCTGTACGGAATAAACTGCAACAACGACAACAAGCGCAGACTGACTTTTCTGTGTCAAGTGAACAACTGTTTACTCCGATAACAAGTGCGACCAAAGATGTGAAAAAGTTAACTGAAGCAGCGATATACGGAGATATTCCTGAGCGAGAACGAGTAAAGAAGGCGCCGCTGCTTGATACGCTTGAAAAGATAGCAGCAGAGACCGGACAAACACGCGCAGGGATGCAACAGCTATCCAGTGATATAAAAACTCAGCGCGAGTATGAACGATTAGCTGATATTGATGATTCTGCGCCTGAACCACAACCTGTTGATGTCACCCCAAAAGGTACCCACTTTATAGACAAACTCACCGAAGAAGCTATAACAGAAATCAAACAATATCAATTAATAAAACCCAACGATTATGCGGACTTTGGCGTTTTCGCTGCCCAAAAATATTATTCAAGGGAAGAGTTTTTAAAAGACGAGTATAAAAACAGTAGAATTAAACAAGACGACTGGGTAGATTGGTTATATAAAACGAATAAGGGGATTACTGGTAATTTGAAAAAGGATACAGTTGAGTATAGATCTTTTAAAGTAGGAGTTGATAGCTATGGTATACAAAAACAACAAAGTCGAGGCCGACAAAGGAAATTACTTGATGATAGTGAGGGCGCAACTGGTACAACTGAGGAAACAAGCGGAAAGGGATATTCGATTGGAAATCCAAAGGATGTCTTTGACTCTACCACGACATGTCCTGGTAGTGTTATCAATGATATATCACGATTAGAAGTTCTTGTAGGAGGTTTCCGAGCTGGAAATAACTCACCGGAAATAATTAATGAAGCAGCTGATATCTGTAGACGATTATTTCAGGGTGGTATCATAGATATCAGCACATATCGAGATTTCATTGGTGAGTTAGTGGAGGATTATCACAGTGATTAATCACCGGGATTGAATAAAAACGCTAGCGTTTCCAATTGAAAAATTGTTTCTGATTTCAAATAATGATCATACAATACATTCATGATAAACCAACCCCCGTCTACGTAGTTAATTCACGGTTTCCGGTTTATAGAGCATACTACGGAGATGGTTTAGGCAATACCATTGCAGGGTTATTTGCGAGAATGGCTCCAAAAGTGATGCCGTTGGCTAAACAACTAGGAATGAAAGCAATTGATGTTATTCGTGATAAGGGTATTGGTGCTGTTGGAGATCTTGCGGGAAAAGCGTTTTCAGCTGCGAAGAATAAAATAACATCATTAGTGAGACGAAAAAAGAAACCGTTACCGTCTACAGCGGAAATGCCTGCAAGTGTTAGTAGAATTATAAATAACACAGTAGACGAAAAATTAGCGTCGATGGTGACTCCCTTGATAAATCAAGGGGACCAAAATAACATGATAGCAAACATGATAGCAGGAAGTGGCTTTAAAAAAACACGACGATGAAATGAAAAATCGCGATTTAGACTCTGATAAATCGAATAAAATGTTCAAAAGGTCACCTGATCCAGCATTTGATATGGATGCCCCAGTTGGCAAGAATGATTCTGTACGCGATTTTCAATTTTATTCTTATCACGCAGTACAACCAGATCTCCGATCGCGAATTGAACTTCAAGTTCATGATACCAGTAAATATTTTCTACCGTGTGAGGCATTTATTGAAGTAGAAGGAGAACTTGTAACAAATGTTGCAGCTGATACCCCATATGACAATAACGCAAATGTCCGAGTTGGTTTTGTTAATAACGGCATAATGGCGTTATTTGAAAGCGCTAGATATCTCATTGATGGAAAAGAAATTGAATCCATTGACCGTGAAATTGATGTGGCCACAACAATCATAGGGTTAGCGAGATATTCTGATGATTATACAAGATCAGCGGGTCCATCTATGATGTTTGCAAAGGATACCTCTGATAACGCTGATCACCTTCAATTCATTAAAGTGTTAACAGCAAGAGATAATGCAGAAGCCGATCAACAGGAAGCAGCTAATCCAGAACGTCGAACTAGACCCGGAGCTGCGTTTGATATTCTCGGAGGCGTTAATGGTAATCTCAATTTAGGATTTGCAGCACGTGTAGCAACGTTGCATGGGCAGCGTCGACGATTTTCATGTGCGATTCCACTGCACCATATATTTGGATTCTGTAGAAACGTCCGAAAAGTTATTTATGAAGCTAAACACACAGTAGTGCTTGTACGAAAGGGTACTGATGATGATGCAATCTGGCGTAATGCTGGGGTTGCTCCCGGTAAAGTCATTTTAACAAAACTATCATTGTGGATGCCAGTATTAACTCCATCAATCACAGAAGAACAGCGACTACTATCATTTATGGACCAAGGAGGAAAATCATTGTTGAGTTGGTTATCAGTGACCACGGATATTAAACAAGACAGTGTTGATGGTACATTCACATGGCACCTGGCATCAAAACAAGGTGTTTCAGCTCCACGTCATATATTCGTAGCGTTACAGAATAATGCGCGAGTTGGTAATCAAGAACGAAGCCATATGATATTTGATCAGTTAGGTGTTAATGAAGTCTCGCTGAGAATAAACGGACAGCAGGAACCATCCGAGGATATACAACTTGATTACGGTCAGAATCATATTGCACGTGTCTATCATAACCTGTTGTCATTTATGGCACGTGATCAAAATGTGGATACTGGTTTGCAAATATCGCCGTTGGATTTTAAAAGCTTCTATCCGATTTATTACTTTTCACTTGAACATCTTGATTTAACAAGACAATCTGTCGTTGATATACACTTTAGAGCCCGTGTAACCCGTCCGACTGGTCCACCAGTTGGTGGGGTACCTCCTATCCTTATCCCGAATTATAGAGCGGTTGCTGTCATTCTCAGTGATAAATCAATGCTACTCGAAGGTGTTGGTGGAAGAATGAGAGTGGTAGATGCACCAGTGGAAAATCTTTGATTGATTTTCTCGATTTTTCATTGAATTAGAATCAATCTATTATGTATAACATGTCATATAGTGTTATTAGTGTTGCGTTAACTCCCGGTCAATTAAAAAAATTGCAATCGGAATCAGCTAAAAAATGTGGAACCACAATCACGTTGAAACCCAACCAAATGACTGGTGGTGCAAATAAACTATCGCTGACAACTCGTCAGGTGAAACATTTCAATGATGCACTTGCAGCCAAAAAAGGTGTTCAGATTACTCTCTCTGCGGCTGCTATCAAAAATATGATTAAAACAGGCGGTATATTTCCGTTGTTAGCTGCGATTCCAGCATTGATTGCAGCAGCAGCCCCAGCGGTGGCTAAAGCGGCAGCATTAGGAGCCGTTGGTACTGCAGCAGGAATGGCACTAAAGAAGGCAACTGGGAAAGGATATAAAAAAAAGGGAAAGGGTCTAAGACTACCAGGAACCCCGTATTCGTGGTACAGCGGAAAGGGTCTAAGACTACCAGGAACGATTTATTAATTCAGGAACCTATGGTTCCTATGTCCAATTTTGATTTAATGGATGCTGCTAAAAAACTCGCGATTAAAAACTTCAGAGGTGTCTTTATGAAAGATCAATTACGACATCAACCAAACAGCGTTGAAACCGGAATCATTAATTTAGATAACAGCACCGGACCTGGGACTCACTGGGTTGCATACGCTATTGATCCACGTGGGATTGTCTATTTTGATTCATATGGATTAGCCCCACCAAAAGAGTTTATGCGGTATATAAAAACCCTTCCAATGAAGACTTGGTATTCTACGCTACCAACACAAACGATGATTGACCCACCAATATGCGGCAGCGAAGTATTAAATGTCCTTGACGCTATTTCTAACTCCTTGAGTAACCCAAGCGGAAAACCACCACATGTTGTCGTTAATGAATACACTAGTAATCGCTGGCAACGACGAAGTCGTCAAAAACGATTTTAGAGAGAGAAAGAGTTTTACAATAACATGATTGATATTTGGGGGAGATCTTTGAAACCCAAACCCGATGACACTGCACCACCTGATTCTGTCAAGGATGTAAAAAAACTAATCAAAGATGAAATAGCTGAGACGTTGAACTTAACAAATGTTGATCCTAATGAAATAGTTGTATTTCAAGACAAACAGGGTAAACTGAAATCCAGTGATGTGTCATTGGATGATATTTTAGTTAAACAACGAAACGCAATCGAGAATACTATCGCGTTATTTTCGGATCAGGGTAAATTGAAAACCAGTAATATTTCTCTGGATGATATTTTAGTTAAACAACAAAACGCAATCGAGAATACTATCGCGCTATTTTCCGATCAGGGTAAACTCAAACCGGGTGTACTCGTTTCGACGATTACAGATCGATTAAAAACTCTCAACGATGAGTTAAAAAATTCTGTGTTTGTACTAACAACACTTGAATCTAGAATTGAAGAAAACGGAAAACAGTTTACATCATTTCGTAGAAATATCATTGATAAATTTATTGGAACCCCGTTAGATAAAATTGAAATAAAACTCCCTGATTTTAAAAAATCCATCGATGAGACGAAAAACTTCATCGAAGCCGTCAAAGGTGATTTTTCGAGGATGATAACAATCATTGAAAAAACAAAAATTCCTTATGAGAAAACCAATAACGTAGTATATACAATCCAACACGGATCATTTTTGTGGACACCTACAAACAACAAATTAGATATCACTGCAACCGTTAAAGGTATTTATCGATTAACACTAGTAACACCATTGACTCAATTTAATATATCATCGTCGAGTTCATCCGGGGTCAACAATACGATTTCAACGATCATCGACAAGGATACAACAGAAAAGTTCACTATAACATCTACTGATAAAAATTTGGCTATAACTCCGGTATCATGGTATGTGGAATTCGTAGCGGATTTAAGTAAATAACTAAATCGTTCGGATTTCACAATTGAAAACGCTAGTGTTTTTAAAATAAAAATGATTTCATCAACTCAATGTCGCTATGATCAGGTCAGAGAATTTCAGAATAGACTCAAAACCCTCACTGAGGAGTATCAAATAAAAATAAAAAAATACCGACGAAGAATCACCGCAATTGATGTTATTATATACTCGGTGTCAAGCGTTCTCACTGGTGCCGGAATAATACTAGCATCTGTTACAATGATTGCCCCGGTCGTAGTTCCAATTTGCATTTCTGCGGTGGCTACAATCGGGGGTATATCAACCGGGATAGCAAAAAAGATATCATCATGCAGCCAGAGTAAACTGCAGAATTACTTACTTCAATTTCATATTGCATCAACCGCATATTCGCAGTTATCCCTGATGATATCATCGTCACTCGATAATACAATTATATCAGATAGTGAATTCTCAGCGATGGTCAGTATTTTTGATTCCGCGATATCGAAATTAGAGCGACAACATGAGTATAATAACAATGACAACACCGATGGAATCAGAAAACACGAACCCAAAAAACAAAATGATCTCAATAATATCAACATTACCAGATTGTGAGTTCTCAGTGATGGTCAGTATTTATGATTCCTCGATACCAAAATTAGAAATAAATCATGAGTATAATAACAATGACAACACCGCAGGAATTATTTCAACGAATAGTGGAGAACACGAACCCAGTACAAACAAGCATGATATCAATAACATCAACGAATCCAGAATTCAGTGTGAATTTCCCCTCGCCGGTCCCAGTGAAGGAGATAGCGCTAGCAAAACTACGAGTGTATCACAGTTGGCCTAATATCAGATCAAAATCATTTGGTGGTCAACAACCGAATAATTCACTGGTGTTTGCAAATAAGAATAAACCCGACGGGACTCCAGACTGGAACGTCGTTTCGATACCAACAGGGTCATACCAAATTGAACAAATCAATAATGAATTCGCGCGTAGAATAAAATCGATTACTGGAGTAGAGTCAAAAATCGCTATAACGGTTCATGAACCGACGCTATCATCCGCAATTGAGATAAACACAGAAGGATACGTCGTAGATATCTATAACAGCTCGATAAGAACCGTACTAGGATGGCCTGAATTACCACCTCAGGAAACCGTTGTTGTATCACCCGAACCTAAAAAATCTGATTATATCACAGACAGAATAAAACCTGATAATCCATTAAAAAGTTATAAAGATTACCAATCCGATGTAGATTTTTTTGATTTCGCATATCACTCAACTGGAAGAGAGGAGGATATCATAGAGAGAGATCTTTTTGTTAACGAACCTAAAGTCGTTAAAAATTTCACAGAAATGAATAATGATTTTTCACTGTTGTTAATATCTCTTAAATCCGGCTCTCTCACCCGAGATGAATTTATCAGTGTTGTAGAAACATGCAACAAAATCATCAATGACATGGAAACATTTAATTCACAAATTATTCGAGTTATACTCGGTGATAAAACCCCCACATCGAGAACAAGATTTGCAACAGACTATAAAATCTCCGTGAAGGATATTCCGACATTCAAACTACCAGGATATAATATCCTAGAACTACAAAAATCTCTCAGTGATGCCATCGATGTTGGTTTTAAAATAATTCATGATGCATGGAAAAAAACATCACCGGAAATAAAAATCCTCAAACACAATAATGACCCAGACGGTGGCGGCAGGCATATCGCTCCGTTCAACGTGAATATATCCTCAGTGATTGCGCTCAATTTAACATGTGATGTAATTGAAGGAAGCTATCAGATTAATCTAGAGCAATCAAATCAAGCTCAGCAGGGATATATTCTTTATTCGTTTGCACCAACAGCTCCTCCAGGATTCCTAATTATTGAAAACCCAATTAATCCTGTCTACATGCGATGCCATAATAATTCATTAACCAGAATTAATTTCAAACTCACCGACCAGTCAAATAATCTGATTGATTTACAAGAAGAGGTGTTAGCGATTAGTCTGTTTGTAAAATCATAAATGATTTTTGTTAACCCAGTGATGAAATCACTAAGCAGCAGAGAGGGTGGATGACCACATCGTTGCGACCAAAATTGATTAAAAAATCGTAAAATCTCCGTTTTCATTTTTTTAGTTAAAATGAGATTTCGTAGGGAAAGCTCATTAAGATTTCAATAAATTTTTTGTCTGAAAACGTTGTAGGGTTTGCCCCTGAGATATTTTTTTTGGTTAAAATGAGATCGTAGGAAGGCTTGTTTTAAGATTTCAATCAAAATTTTGTCTGAAAACGTTGTAGGATTCGCCCTCTCTGCTGCTAAGGCTATACATGGCGGCCAGTATTAATGGTGGAGGAAGAACCCGGAAAACACTAGAAAGAACCACCGACCCACGAGAAGCTACTGGCAAGCTTTCTCACATACCCACATTGGCCAAATCCGAGACTTTAACCCAATGCAGACAGAGGTGAAATCAGTGATCAGTAATGGAGAAAGCTTTACACCACTCGGCCACTTGGGGACCCTTCCCATGCAAGTTTGTTCATTACATAAGTTGAACTTGCACAAGTCTGCATAAGCTTATGCATTGCAATATTTAATTTACGTAGTTGCACAAATTGCAATATTGCAGTATGCACAAGCTTGCAATAAAAAGTCACACAATCTTGTACTGCCAACTTGAACAAGCTTGCATACAAAGCTTGCAATTTTGGTTTGGGAACATCCATCACTTTTGCCAGTATCAGAAAAAATACAGGGTAAAGTGCTGTATCTGATTTTAATAGTGTAAAAAAACTTTAATGTTTATTGTTACTGGGGTGTAACATGGGGTGTAGGACAGTATATAAGCCTAGTTAAATCTTAAAACTTGAATGTTCATAATGAGAACTTATTAGCCATTTAGAAATCTCAGAAACAGTACATTTCTTACCAAGTTTACTTAATTTCAACCCATTTTTTAAGAGACTGTGTATGCATAGAAGGATTAATAGACAGGCACATGAATGGGTAGAAACTGAATTTGTTTTTCACCAGAGGCTTCCAAATGATACAGTATTATAATGTAACACTTATATATATATATATATATATATATATATATATATATATATATATATATATATAGATTTGGGATAAAAAAAACAACACAAACGCCGATAAATTTGTGCGACTAGTTTCACATTTATGCTTCTTCAGGCACAAAATGTTATTGAAAGAAACTGATGACATCTATAAAGTTATAAACAATTACATCATTAACACAACGTCATGCTTTTGAAAGAAGCGGATGACGTCTATATATCAATAATTATGTAATTGACATAACATCATAATTTATATTCTTTATTATACAAATATCATATGTATAACTGGATCAGAATGATACATGAGTCTCTAATGAAAACTGAAGAGTGAGATTATAATGCAGAGACTAACAGTAATACATATAACTACATATTATATATATATATATATATAATATGCATACATATACATACCCACATATATACACTCACAAATAAATACACATACACACATAGCTATATATACATATATATATATATATATATATATATATATATATATATATATATATATATATATATATATATATATACACACACCCATATACATATACACACACATACACCTATATATATATATACACAGACACACACACATATATATATTTTTTTTTTTAAACAATGCTGACAAATGACCTATTACTTATGAAAATCAAGTCCTTATAGATAGTTATACATAAATAAAGAAATTATATTTGTGTAGCAATGGATAGTAGTTTACATCACTGACACTCATCTTGTCCATTTGCCTTTTGTTTGTCAGATCTCATGCAATGAATATCCCCTGTAAAACCCTCTGTGCAAATCTTGAATAAAACCTCCAGTTTATTTAATTTGCTCCATTTTGCAAGAGGGATATTTTTTGGCTTCATCCCCTCACATCCCTCTGAGGGGATCAGAAGAAAAATGCAGACGAATTTTAATTACTATGATAGGTGAATTTCTTTCACACAAAACTTTCTATATGTAGTCATCTTCTTTACAGACTTGGGAAGTAGAATGCACCTTCCGAAGTGTCAACAAATGGAGGTGAGATGCTTCACATGGGATGTTCCCCATGATGATGTACCAACTGATGTCTTACCACTCCAGTGGCCTAGTGGTTAGAGCGTCTGCCACAGATGTGGGAGGTCGTAAGTTCAATCCCCGGCCAAGTCATACCAAAGACTTACAAAAATGGTACTAACAGCTGCCTTGCTTGACGCTCAGCATTATGAGGTTAGTGTTAGGACTGGTTGGCCTGGTGCCAGGATACTGTGACTGGGTGGGACATCATGCTACATGTCTGCAGCATCATGCCCCAGTGTTAGACATTACTATAAACTGCCTCACTGCAGACGTCATAGCGATATGACTGAAAAATTGCTAAAAGCTACATTAAAAATCCTAATAAAAAACAAACCAATTGAGTTCTTGGACTTTCTCAAAAGAGTTTAGTTTTAACACAGAAGAAATTCTGAACTTGTATTTTATACTGTGTGATGCTCAAAGAGATCTCAAAAACACCAGACACACAACAGGGGCAATGAAGTACAGAGAAATAAACAAGAATATCAGAAAAAGCTTGAAGAAAGCAAAGAAGATTGGATTGGACAAAAGTACACAGAAACAGAGAGCAGTCTGATAAAGAATAACAGCAAAAAGGCATTCCAGATTGTGAAAGACCTCACCAGACAGAAACAACCAAGAGTCAGTACCATTCAAGATGATAATGGAAAACACCTAAAAGAAGCAAGTGACATTGCAGAATGATGGACTGAGTATTGCAAAGAACTCTACAACCATCAGTCCATAGGAGACCCAAAGGTGCTTTAAGTTCCAAACTCCTCAAATGATGATCATTTCCCCATCCTCAAAGAAAAGGCAGAGTCAGCAATAAAAGCACTGAAAATTTGGAAGGCAGCTGGAGTAGACAACATCCCAGCTGAACTTGTCCAGAATGGGGGGAGGGGGAAATCAGTGTCAGAGCTACTGTTACGTGCTTAGGCTCGAATAAGCAGTAACACAGAAAGAGTGAAAACTAACAAGGTTGTAAAACTTTAACAATGAATTTATTAAGTACAATTATTTTCATAAAATAAATAAACTTACGGTTTTAAAGAATCAAATCCAACATTAATCCAATATAGAATTCTCAAAAATAATCCACTAATGGAATTGCAAGAGTCCTGATTAATAAATGTTCTAACAGTTCCAGGTTCGAATCTTGACGATGTAATCCAAAATGGCTGACAACGTCACGTGATGCAGTTCTCGTTTTTAAAAAGATCTAAATGAAAATCATAAACACATGCCCTTTTCCAGTTAAATGGAATAATTCTTCTTGCTACAACGAAATGACACAATGTCCAGTACAAGGTAATTAAAATTATAACTCAAACAGAAAACACAACTATTAACTTTCAAAGCCCAGATTCTACTGAATCTCTCTCTCAGTACAATGATTTAAATACCCATTTTTTAAATGTAAACAAGGGATCACGTGATTTTCTGGAAATTCATAGAAGGTCAGAGGAAGAGGCTACCTTCACCAAATCACATAATAATAAAATGATCCAGAAGAAAATCAGCCACTAATTACTAAAAATAAAAAGATATTTTTGGATCTAGCCAATCATTTCCAAGGCTTGTTTACACTCTCTAAAGAAGGGTCAGAAATGAGGTCAACAAGCCAAGGTCAACCTGTGTTTACAGCTAGAGCCTAGGTCAGCCTGAATTTTCCAGAATAATCTCCCAATTAGTGAATTTTAAACCCTAAATGACAAATTTAGACTTGACAATTAAAAAATAAATAATTTAAATCCAATAGACGTAACACTACTAACAAAAATCTGTAACAAGATATGGCAGACAGGTGAATGGCCAACACAGTCGACCCAGTCACTGATTATAACACTCCCCAAAAAAGGCAATCTCCAGCTGTGCCAAAATTACAGAACTATCAGTTTCATCAGCCATGCTAATAAGGTGAAGCTGAAAATCATCTTGAACACACTGAAACCACAAGCAGAAAAAATAATTACCGAAGAACAGGCTGGGTTCCAGAGTGAAAGAAGCACAACAGAACAAATATTTAATCTCAGGGTTCTGTGTGAAAGGTACTTGAAACATCAAAATGACATCTATCATGTGTTCATAGATTTCAAAAAGGCCTTTGACAGATTGTGGCATGAGGCATTGTTGGCCAAAATGAAGAAGTACAATATGGGTCATAAGTTGACCAATACCATCAAGCAGCTGCACGTCAAGGCTACCGGTGCAGTAACTGCCCAACGTTCTATGGAGGACTGGTTCCAGACAACAGTCGGAGAACATTAAAGCGGAGTGACAACATTACAGAATCGACCAGGAAAAGTTTTGCAGAGACATAGGCATTAGCACATGATAGAGACAAGTGGAGAGAACTGGTCAGATGTTCAGCAGCACAGTGCCTCAACAACCAAACTAGGTCAAGATACTGATGATGATGATGATGATGATGATAATGATAATGCCTTTATCTTTGTTTTCTATGCTTTTTATATAATTCTGAAATATATTTACCATTGTTTTGTCTCCCAGCATATATTTAATTATAATTAAAACGGTTCCTCTCCCTGTGAATTTAGATAAGGTTTGTCTTCATCATATCTACTACAATAATAATAATAATAATAATAATAATAATAATAATAATAATAATAATAATAATGACTTTATTTAAAGAGGGTAACACAATTAGCTAAGAACTAATCTACCTTGAGGCCCTCATACAAGGAATTTATTTAATTCAACAGCATCTCAGAAGCCACTGGATATATTGGGTTTGGAAGATGGAAATAGAGTGGGCATTTCTAATCTCAACTGGAATACTATTCCAGAGCAAAGTTCCAGAGTATTGGAAATTTTTCTTAAATAATTCCTTATTTGGTTTGGGAATTTTATACTGTTTTTGTAGATATTGATCGCAGGTTGGGTGTATTACCAGGTAGCCTATACTGGAATAGGGATTGTAAATATTCAGGAGCACTATTATTGGATATCCTGTACATTAATTTGGCTTTTCTTAAACATATTCGGTTTTTAATAGGTAATATTTTTAACTTACCAGCTAAATTTTCCTTGCTTTCTTTCTGGTTTGATATTAGCCTTAATGCTCTTTTCTGAATTTTTTCCAACTTTGATATGTTTTTATCATTTGAATTACCCCATACTGTATTATAGTAGTCAAAATACGGTTGTATGTAACTGTTATAAAATAATTTTCTGTGCCTTTCAGGGAGAAAATGTCTTATCCTACTGAGAAGCCATAAACTTGAATTGACCTTTTTACTGATATGTTTGATATGATCAGTCCATGATAGATTATTATCTACCAAAACACCAAGTAGTCTGTCATTCATGGTTTAGCACTATACAGCCAAAACTGTGCTAAATACTTGAGTGCCACACACTCATATCCATATATACTACATGCAGTGTTAATAAAAACAAAATAAATGTCACTGATTTGGAGAAATATCATATGGTTTTACAGACTCATATTTGGCAATGTGTGAGAAGTTCAGGGATCTGAAAGCTGCTCAAGCTTTTTGATTAAAGACCAAAAAAATTCCAGATCAATTTTCATGACATAAAGAGAAAATCATTTGCATCTATAAGATCTTTGTTTACTTCAAAGAAAAATCAATACTCTTTAATATTCGAAGAATACTGCATAAACCTGTATAATGATTTCAGCTAAGGAAATTATTGAAAACATTTATTACCAACATCATCCAGTCCACATCTTTATATTCATGTGATATGCATGACAGCAGAGATATTGGTTGTATAAGATCTATCTGTACAGCTCAATATCATGGAAGAGCATAAATAACCCTTCAAAGTGGATCAATTGTAATGATGGCAGTGATACAAAAACCATTTAAGCACAGTGAATGCTCTGCCACATAAATAACCTCATGTCATGGAAACAAGATTCAAAGTCTAATACATATTCCAGTTTGGGCATTTTCATCAACACAAGGCAATAACCTAATGTAAAACATTAATGAACTCGGGATGGCAAATTCATTATGTGAAAATAAACATTTACAAAAAGTATGTATACATGAGTTGTGTCATCTATTTTTGACACAAAATTAAGCCCACACAAAAATGTTAGTTTCAAAATGACAAAGTTTACATCAAATTAACTCTTTTAATATATTTATTTCCTTAATTCCAAGACTATTCGATTTTGCTGTTGTCCAAAATCAGCTTTTAATTTATGCTATCTTTTCTTTCTGCAATTAACCAACCATTCATTAAATCTAAAAGAAAAGCACCAATATAAAAACATTACAAATAGCTGTACCATCATAATTTTACTGATAAATGTACTTATAAAAAAGTGCATATGACAGTTACTAACTTAATAAATAACCATATATGCTTATTATACTTATTGTAAAGTAGAATATAGAATAGTCTGACTCCTCAATGGTATTCTAATGATGTCTTACAAAACTCCAGGCCAGAATTACAATATGCACTCAATCAACAGAACAAGTTTTATTTATAACATCTGTAAATTAAAACAAAGCTGGTCCACCAGTTTTGAGATATTGGCCAATAATTCATTGATTTTATGAACATGATAAGTTTCAAAAAAGGTCGCCGCATCTATGATGTATAACTCACATTTTCAAAAAACTGCCTAACAGTAATGTCAGTTGTATTTAATTTAGCCTAATGTCAATTATAAATATAAATAGTAAATGAAAGCAACTGTACATATAAAAGCAATGGTAAGTAACTGAGACTGCTTTTTTTCAGTTAAAAAGTTAACTGAAACGTTTAAACTTTTCTTTCCCTACAAGAAAGATTCTGCATAATATTGTCTTGTTTCTTTCTCAAGAGTGATGAACATGCACAAAAGCTTTAATAGGTGCTTGTAAAAACAAATAATATGCCCATATATATATATATATATATATATATATATAGAGAGAGAGAGAGAGAGAGAGAGAGAGAGAGAGAGAGAGAGAGAGAGAGAAATTATCCCTGAATCCTCTCTCTATTTTGAACAAAATTCAAATCTGACAACAAAGCTAATTGGTGTCTGCCAAAAATTTGCATATAAAAAAAAATCAGTTGATTATACCTACCTGATATGTCAATGGATTGGAAAGATTTCGAAAATGAACAAGAATTAGGGTTGGCATCATTACTTTTGGAGAAAATGTGATCTATTAGCAATAAATATTTTGTATTGAACAGATAAACTTAGGAAGTCTGTCTTATTTAATTTTCTATTTGTGGTTGATTTCAATCAGAATCTAGTCTATTTTCTTGGCCCCTTATTGTAACTGGAGAAACTCTTATTAATTAAACCTAGTTGCTTTTTTTCCCTTGAGGACCCACTTTAAAAATCCTTCTAGTTCTAATTTGATTCCATACCAAGGACAGCCTTTCTTGCAAGATCTGGGCCACAGACTGTGTAGTGATCAACCAGCCATTTGATGCCAACAACCAGCCAGGCTATCTCTCCAAATAGTACAACTGAAATGAACAGAAGGGAAAATATGTAATAACTATCAATTGAGTAAAACAGGCATTTTAAGCTTTGAAGACTACCATAAAACATTTTTTTCAATTAACAGCTTCTTAAGATTCTCATACATGTACTTTTAGGAACGTCGTTTAAAAACAATATGTGCAGGATCAATTAATTGTACCTAGAATAATGCATATGATGTCAGTAAATATACCTACCGCAACTCATGTCAATAAATAAACCTACAGGACTGAATGTTCAGAAGGTAAACAATATTTACTGTCATTAACCTGTTTGTGAACACCCTATGATTTCAGATTAAATTATTTTTCTGAAATTATTTTAATGGACCAATTTTTCTGGACAGTTTTCATCAGTAATTTTATGTGTATCCTAATTTTGGGGACAATTAATTTTACAGTAACAAACAAAACTAATTTAATTTAATACAGCCATTGGGTATTGAAAATAGAAAATAATTACTACATTTCTACATATAAAAAGCTGTCAATAATTTCTCTTTTCATATTATCAGCCATAATTTTACATAAATATCATGTGAAAAAATGACTGAATTTAGATTTCTTTTCTTTTACATAATATGTTACTATTATTTGCTAGCTGACATAAATTTATAAGCAGGACAGAGGTTTGTAAAAGTTGCATGAAGAAGTTCCGGTTTGAAATTAATTGTTTTCCTGGTGAATAAGCAAGGACTTCACTACTCAAAGATTTAAGTTCTTTCTTAAATTGGGAGCCATCATGCCCAAGTGGTTAGCTTGTTGGACCTGCAACAGAAAAGGTTCAGCTACCATAGTG
Organism: Unio delphinus; assembly: GCA_029339505.1. Classification (NCBI taxonomy): domain Eukaryota; kingdom Metazoa; phylum Mollusca; class Bivalvia; order Unionida; family Unionidae; genus Unio; species Unio delphinus. Next base: position 14,938,395 of record JAQISU010000042.1, read on the forward strand.
TGACCTTCGGCAGGGCACTTTACTCCAACTACCATGGCGCTAAATAACCTACATGTTTTGGTGTGTCATAAAACACCAAACCAATCAAATTCTTCCTTACTTGATATTGTCTATGCCCATTTTAATCACAAAATGTCCTATAAAAAGAATACTTAATTTATTTGTCTGTCAATATAAAAGATAATGTGAATCAATCCAATAAATTGTCTACTTTGGTTTAGTAGATAACAATACACAAAGCATTTTTACCTACAAGAAATTAACAAATTCAAAAATAGCAACTATTGGTAGTTGTAGTTCTAATTGTTGATGGGTTTAACGCCATTTATCAGCATAAGATAGGCTATACATGGTGACCAGTATTAATGTTGAAATAAGAACCCAGAAAACCCCTGTAAAGAATCACCAACCCATGAGAAGCTACTGGCTAGCTTTCTCACATACCCACATTAGCTGAATATGAGACTCGAACCTACACAGACAAAGGTGATATGGCAGTGATCCATAATGGAGAGCGCTTTAGACCACTCTGCCCCTTGGGGGCCCTTCCATCGAAGAAATAAAACAGCAGCTGAATCCATTCTCCACAGAGGAACAATTGCAAATGCTTTACTCTCAATTAAATATGGATCAACAAAGATTCTATGCAAAACTATAAAAAGTCAGAGAAAAAAACTCTGAAGTCATCATCTACAACCAAACCCACTGTTGTGAAAAAACTAAAATTGATGAAATTTTATCTAAAAACAAACATAAGAAGAAAATTCACAGAAAAAGGAATATTTATAAGCACTCGATCTATAGCAAAAATTAATCCAACTGTTACTAACACAGTGGTCAAAACATAAAAAGAAAACTGTTACTAACACAGTGGTCAAAACATAAAAAGAAAATTCACTGAAAAGGAAGATTTATAAGCACTCTATAGCAAAAATTAATCCAACTGTTACTAACACAGTGGTCAATATCTCAAAGTTAGAACTAATGGAAGCAGAAATAAAACTTATCGAAGGGTTTGAGTTTCTCTCTCCATCCAAAAACACAACAAAGTAAAGCTGAAAAAAATCAAAGAGTTTAGCCACCAACTAAGACTCAAGGCCCATTTTGCCAATAAAAAACATAAACCAAACCATGCCATATTCAGAATGAAAAGTAACTGGGTCCCACCAAAAACTTCAATTCCAAAACCAGAAGCCTTTATCAACTCAGTTGAAAACGACACTTCCATACACATCAAAAATTGTAACTAACAAATACTGTAATTTGACAAAAGAGCATACAGATGCCCTACAACCACTGAAAAGCAGAACAGACATCATAATTAAGCCTGCAGATAAGGGTTCCGCTGTAGTCTTTATGAATAGGGAAGACTACATTAGTCATGCAAGTAGACAAGTCACCCTAGGTTCTACCAAAAACTAGACTATGATCCAAAACTGGAATATGCTAAAACCATCAATAATATTATTGTTGAGGTGTACCAAAGTTGGGCATATATACCTGCAAATGAGAAATGACTTAAGCCCAGAAAACCCAAGGGCATATAGATTTTATCTTTTACCTAAAAATCCACAAACAAGGAAACCTAGGCAGACATATAATCTCCAGTAACGGGAATCCCACAGAAAAGGATATCAGAATATTTGGATATTTTATGAGACCAGATGTCTACAAATTGCCACCATATCTTCAGGACACTACAGATTACCTCATAAAAAGCAAAGCAAGCGAACCATTAATGCCAGATACATTGCTTGTTTCCTTATACATCACATCTTTATATACTAACATAACGCACTATGAAGCTATACACATAATACAGGCATGTAGAGAAGCATGGGAAACAAGAACTGTATACAATCCACCCTCACACTTCCTAGTCCAACTCCTGGAGCTTGTCTTAAAGCTGAATAACTCTGAATTTAATAATGAAGAAAACTACCCGTAAATCAATGGAACAACAATGGGTATAAAAATCACCCCTTCATATACTAACTTTATGGGAAAACTGGAAGGTCAACTTTCAGCATTTGTTTAACTTACACCATACCAGTGGGTACGCTTTCTCAATGATATACAAATGAGGTGACACATGGAAGAGAAAGTCTGGATTATTTCATATCAAAGGCAAACAACTTCCATCCTTCAATAAATTCACTGCAGACAGGTTCCAACTCAAACCACGTTTTCCTGGACATATAACAATCAAGCTGGTAGAAAACAAACTCCATACAGACATCTACTCAAAAGCAACTGACAAACACCAGTATCTACTCCCAAACAGCTGTCATACAAAACACTGCATTTGAAACATTCCATATAGCCAGGTACTGGGGATACGCCAAATCTGCTCCGATGATGAAACCTTGCTAAAATGGTCTGAAGAGCTATATAAACATTTAATTTACCAAGGGTATGACAAAGACCTGATTGCTGAGGCAAGCGAAAAGGCTAAACAAGCGAACAAACCGCGATGACCTACTAAAATATGGAAAGAAGGAAAAGGCTGATAGGATACCATTTATCCTGACCTACCACCCAGACAACCCCAAAGTAGATAAAATCATCGGCAAAACACTGGCACATTGTGGAATCATTGGACATACTGTTACGTGCTTAGGCTCGAATAAGCAGCAACACAGAAAGAGTGAAAACTAACAAGCTTGTATAACTTTAACAATGATTTATTTAAGTACAATTATTTAAATAAAACAATTGAACTTACAGTTTTAGAGAATCAAATCCAACAAATATAGAATTCACAAAATAATCCACTAATAGAATTTCAAGTCCTGATAAATAAATGTTCTAATAGTTCCAGGTTCGAATCTTGACGATGTAATAATCCAAAATGGCTGACAATGTCACGTGATGCAGTTCTTGTTTTTAATCATCCAAATGAATATCATAAACATATGTCCTTTTTCCAGATAATTCTTTTTTTCCAACGAATTTACACAAGTCCAGAACAAGATAATTATAACTCAAATATGAATACACAACTAATAACTTTAAGCCCAGAGATTCTACTAATGTTAGCTTCTAAAACACAGCTATATATATTGTTTTTCTGAAGTAAACAAGTAATCACGAGCTTTTCTAGAAATTGATAGAAGTTCATGGAAGGTCACAGAAAGAGTACCTTTACTAAAAATAACATACTCTAGATTTTTCCTACCCCTAAAAACTAAAAATAAAAATGTTGTCCTTGAAATTGACCAATAGATTTAGAGGCTTGTTGACAATGTCTAAAGCAAGGTCAGGATTTAGGTCAAACAAGCCAAGGTCAAAACTTGTTTACAATTAGAGAATCTAAGTCAGCCTGAACATTCTAGAAAAAATCTCCCAATCAATTCATTTTAAAGGCAAAATAACAAATTTGGATTTAACATTTAAAAAAAATAAATAAATTAAATCCAATAGCCGTAACAATACCAAAGTTAACCCTCCAGAACAACCCTGTAGTAGCCTACTGGAGACCAAAAAACCTTAAGGACATACTAGTCGGAGCAAAGCTAAAGCCAATCACTAATCAAGACCACCCCGAGTCAATCTGGTCCCTGCAGTGATAAAAGGTGCAAAACCTGTCAACATATGATAGAGACCAGGACATTTTCTAGCACAGTCATTAATGAAAAACTAAACATACATGGTCCAAACAAAACATGCACAACAGAAAATGTAATTTATATCATCACATGTAAGATCTGTAACCTTAAGCATGTCGGAGAAACTGAAAAGCTACACAAAAGGATCAACCTTCACAGATCTGATTGGGTTTACAAAGAAGCTGTATAGAAGCCCAGTCACAAAACACTTCTTCTCCCCTGGCCACACTTTCATGAAAGAAAAGAAATACACTGCTTTATGATGTTGAAACCAAGAAGACTAGAAAAATATAGGCATGCACAAATAAAATTACCTTTTGCAGCCAACACATTTTCTTTTAAATAATTCCCTAAATTTGCTTAATTACTAGCCAATAATTACTACTATAACAATGAAATATCTGAGATATTATTTGTGCTTACATAAATTAACATATAGCAACAGAAGATGTCATTATAGCTGATAATTTCTAGGTCAAACAAAATATTTTCCAGAATCAGCAACAAGCTGAAAAAATCTAGATGCAACAATACATTTAAAGGTTTAATTCTTGTAGAAACAGCCATATAAAGTTTTGCAAACAACAGTTTTTGTGTTTTATTTGTTTGTTTTGTCTATGCTTTGTATTTACTTTTTAAAAAGACTCGTTAAGAGTTGAAAGTGCTTAGGCTAGTTAGATACTACCGTAGTTTTGCACTGTTCATTGTCAGAATATTGCATTTATCTTAATACATTTAAGCTGAAGAAAAAAATTTATTACATCTCTCCCTCCACCAGTATAAACATTGTCATATTGTGTCTCTTATGTCTCTTAGTACATAGCATGTTTCTACTATTATTGCTTGTTAATTACAATTTGAAACTGTTACAACATTATGTTTACATTATTTGTGTATCTCGTTATCTCCTATCAATGTTTTTAAATGATTTCCTTAAAGGTCACCTAAAGGTCATTAATAAACATTTACTAATCTGAAATTAACCATATATTGTTGTTTTAAAATACAATACTGATTTTGTTTCACCTGAAGGTCTATTCTGTCCTAATTATTGGCTGCTCAACACCTTAACCATCAAGAAACTTCCAGATGAAAAGTATTGATTGCTATGGACTTTTACAATGATGGCTAAGTAATAAACTGAGTCAAGAAAAGAAGATGTTGAGTCTAATTATCGCAAAACAGTGTAGTAGGAATTTGTTTATCAAGATGTCTTGCTGACATTGTGACATCTCAGTGTGCAACATTCAATCCAGATTGTACTGGAATCTATCACACCTTCAGCTTGATTTCGTCCAAAAACAGCAACATACTTTAACATTGATTTGCCATATGCATGCTTCTTGTGGCATGTAAATAATAATCTTTCAAAGGAATATGGGTGTACGAGACTCCAAATAATGTGAACATTTGCCATTTACAGGAATGTAAAGTCAATTTCTAAAAAAATGGCACCCATTACTGAAATAATAAGTGCTGAATGCATAGATGACCTGTAAGACTTTACTACCAGCAAAGATTGCTTCAAAATCAGCTTCATGTTCAATCCTGGATCTGGCCTTTTTGAAAAGTGACCAGTGACCCAAAATGTGTTTCCTACTCGCATTTCATGCGAAAACAGTAAAAACCTCCAGGGGTTAATGTGTTAAGGTGTTATGTGTGCAATATCTGAAAGATCATAACTCATGATTGTATTATCTAAAGCATGTGTCAAAACTAATCGGCATTTCACATTCACAGATATAATGTTTCATTTTATTTTATTTGTTATCCAGAAGCAACTCTTATGATCATTCAGTGATTCGGTTGCTTTTTAAAGCAATTGATAATGTCTGAAATTTAGGGATCAGACTAGATCTGGTCCACGATAATGGGAATAACTGGGAAGACATCTTAATAGGCAATGCCTAGGGATTATATTTTATAGCTTTCTGATCATGCTAATCATTTGTAATTCGGAATTACTTTAATCCTCTTTATTATAAAACATCACTTATCTACACACATAAGCTTTTCTGTTGACTACACAAGATAATCGCTGGTATTCAGAATCAACATGTAGGAAAAAAATATCTCTCCGGCAAACCACAGTGGTGAAACAGTACCTTAATGGCAGAGAGTCACGTTATATGAATATGACCTCACCAATGGAAACAAAAATAGAAAGGTCTATATACAATGTGCATCCTGTAAATAAATCTTGAGGTGTGTAACACTAAAATTTTCCTGGTCAACAAGGTTCATGCACAGACTTGTTTGATGCAATTGATATACAGATTGGAATGAATGTTGCATCATGGGTAAATTAAGGGAATAAATCAAAGGACATAACAACGTTATCAAACATGTCTATATTTATGGTACAAGTACTAGTACTTCAGTCATTTATATATCATGTTTTTATCTGTATATACAGTACATGTACTTCAATCCTCTATGTATCATGTTTTTATCTGTATATACAACACAAGTACTTCAATCCTCGATATCATGCCCTTATATGTTTATACAGTACTGCAGAAATTCATGTCTTAATTTTATCTTTAAATTCAGTTTAATTTTAATCATTATAAATATAATATTCCCTCTTCAATACAAAAGTGAAGAGTCAATCAGGAGTCACATTGATACAGCAATTGTCTGGATAAGAAAATAATAAAGATGCTTACTAAGCAGCCCTATATTGTCTTTACAGTGACAGCTATCAAGAACTTACTAGTCCATCAATATGGTGACACAATCTAATGAACAGATTAAACATCTCCAGCTGATATGGAAGGTGTTGATGCCACTGTAACACCTGGGTGTAGTTCTGCCTTAAATTTTTTAAAATTCAAATCACACACTTTAGACAAGTTTTGCTAATATATGGAAAATATCAGAAAGTGCATCAACATCGAGATTGTTAATAATAAACAAAGATGAAAAACAACTAGTTCAGTAAAACACATTTGATGGATTGATAAGTATCAATGAAAATCTTGTGCTGATTAAAAGAAAAAAAAATAACTTGGAGTTAAATAATCTAATTTATGTTGGCATGCGTCAGATCTCTCAAAGTAGCTCATGTACAATTTCCTATACAGTTTTGTGAAGAAAATCTGGACAATGTGAAAATGTTGTTCACAGACTTTGACTTGTTAGTTTATGAAATTGATAATAATGACTGTTGACTGTGATGTTTTCCAGGATATTTATAACAACAGAATTATTTGATCCTTCTCATGCTCCTCATGATAATTCTTTCTCTGATTCTGCTAATAAATAAAGAGACAAGTTTAAAGATGAGTTCAGCTTTGGAATTGTTTCTAATTCGTTTGCACAGCAAAATTTATGCAATATTAACCAATGATGGTAATGAAAAAAACAAGTGAAAGTGAAAGGGTTAAATAACGATTAAGTAAAATATAAAATATGATTTGCTACTATAACCAAGAGAGATTTTACATCATATATATATATATATATATATATATATATATATATATATATATATTCATGTTATTGTTACTGATCAAATTACCAAAAGTGGCTTAAATAGTTATGATGACAAATGATATTGCACTGATGTAATAAACAGTCTTGCGCTTGGCCATTATTCAATAAAATAAACGTTTTCACTCATTTTAACACATTAACCCTTGAGCCAAACAGCTAGGCAGTCCCCGACAGCATGCTTACATTACAGAGTCAAATTTATTTCCCTTTCTTCAGCAATGTTCACTCTAACTATATAAGCTAAAATTCTATTGGTCAAACTGCCTGCATCATTAGGAAATGGCTTCAAATCAACCAAAGGTTTGCGCAGATTTAACTCGTCGTTTGGGATACAGGCATAGACAAATACTGCCACTCAAACTCGTGCCCAGGATACAAGGTATGTAAACTCAGCCACATTAAACAAGGCACTTGGGATATGAGGGAGGTTGATTGATTGATTAATTGAATTTTAATGGCGCACCAGCACTTTAAGGCTATCTAGTGCCATACAATAGGTTATATGTTTAAAATATGAAAGGTTTAATATCGACCAGCATTATAAAAAAACATAATAGTTAAATATAAAATAGTAAGATGTTGCTAACAGGAAAATATGAAGCTTCCCAATCAACGGGAGATGTAAATGGTGTATGTTGATAATAAGATGTTGTAAATAAGAGGCGGTATTTGCATTAGATAAAAATCCTTTCAGGTGATGTCATACAAGTTATAGTTTAAAATAAAGATTTACTTCCTTCAGGAAATCTAAAACACTAGCGATTTGTAAGGTATCAAAAAGTTCCTTCATGTCATGTACATTATAGTATTTATCATGCGTAGGTTGCAGGTCGGAACACTCGGTCATAAAGTGCTTAACAGTGAATGGTTCATTGCAAGAAACGCGCTCTGGTGGATCTTCACCTTTTAGTATGTGGGAGTGGGTAATGTATGTATGACCAATTCTGATTCTTGCAATGACAACCTCCTCCCTACGGATAGTTCTGTAGGAAGGAGTCCATTCTGCCAGGGCTGGTTTGATGGCATGAAGTTTGTTATTGACTGCATCATCCCATGACACCTGCCACTTCTGACGTAGATACTTTTTGATACAAAGTTTAAAATCAGTAAACAGTAATTTAAAATCCTGTGGTTCTTGGGATAGAGCCATCTTAGCAGCCCGGTCTGCTTCTTCATTACCTCTAATACCAATATGGCTAGGTAGCCAACAGTATACTATATTGTAGAAGGTACTAAGCTCCGAGTTTTTGACAAGAATATTGACTAATAATGGATTATCCAGTTTTATATTGTATAGCGACTGAAGCACTGATAATGAGTCATAGAAGATAATGCTATTTAAAATACATTTCTGTTCTATAAATTTCAGAGCAAGGTCTATTGCTCTGATTTACGCTGAAAATATGGATGCATCGTTTGGCAAGCGCACTTTGGTTATGTGTTTGCCACTAACATAGACTGCAGCAGCCTTTTCATCAACCTTTGATCCATCAGTATAAAATTCAGTGTAATTTGTAAAATCGTTGAGAAGTTCATGATAAGAGTTCAGGAATATGGCAGGGTTTGTCTCAGATTTATTCCCATAATGTAACGTAAAAAATCACTTTGGGTTGCTTAAGGAGCCAAGGTGGTGTTTTTGAGACAAGCGTTTTCTGAACTGTAGAGAGATTAATTTTGATATTGTCAAGGTTGGATGATGTTCTAATGCCAAATGAAGGTATGGCATTTGGTTTATTTTCATATAAAGTTTTGTATTTTGGTTGAAAAACAGCCAAAAAAGCAGGGTTCAGAGGGTTTGATCTTAACTTAAGGGTGCATTGTGCAGAAAGCATTTCTGCGATGCGATAAAGGTGGTTCATTCGCTTCTGCGATAAGGCTTTCACATGGAGATGTCTTAAATGCTCCTAGAGCAAGTCTTATTCCCTGATGATGAATTGGGTCAAGCATTTTCAAATAGGACTTCCTAGCTGAACCATAAACAATGCATTCATAATCTAGTATGGAGCGGATAAATGTTCTATACAAATTGAGGAGGACTTTTTCATCAGCACCCCAGTCAGTTTGCGCAATTACTTTAAGTAAATTTAAAGCTTTTAAGCATTTAGCTTTTAAATTCTTAATGTGTGGTATAAAAGTCAGTTTTCTGTCGAAGATAATAACCAAAAATTTTCTTTCCTCAACAACTGGAATGTGTTCCATTCAGCGTGAGTTTAGGGTCATCATGATGTCTTCGCAACTGACAGAAATGCATGCATACTGTTTTAGCTTTAGAAAAATTGAAACCGTTATTACTGGCCCAATTTTGGATCTTATTGATATTTTTGCTTTCAATTGTATGCGTGTGCTTTGATCGATAACAAATTAAAAAATCATCTACATATAATGAGCAATCCACACCGGGAGCTAAGCACTTGGTGAAGCTATTGATTTTGATATTAAATAGCATCACAGATAAAATACTGCCCTGGGGCACACCCATCTCTTGCTGGTGCATATCGGAGAGGGTAGAGCCTACTCGTACTTTCAATTCTCTGTCGGAGAGAAAATTGGAGATGAAAGAGGGCAGATGGCCTTTTAGACCCAGATCATGCAGGTCATTTAGTATCCCGTACTTCCATGTTGTGTCATAAGCCTTTTCTAAATCAAAGAAGACTGCTACTAAATGTCCCTTCTTGATAAATGCATTGCGAATAAATGTTTCCAGTCTAACCAGATGATCGTTGGTACTACAGCCAGAACGGAAGCCACTTTCAAAAGGAGATATTAAATTGTTACTTTCCATGTACCATACAAACCGAGAATTAATCATTGTTTTGCACACACAGCTTGTCAGTGCACTGGGTCGATAGCTGTTAGGATCTTCAATGTCTTTACCTGGTTTGGGAATTGGTATTACTGTTGCTTCTTTCCAGCTCTTAGGTACATTACCAGCAATCCATAAATCATTAAAGATTTTCAGAAGTAATGTCAGAAAAGATTCTGGGAGGTTTCAAAAACTGGTAATGTACTTCATCAGGCCCATCGGATGTATCATGGGCCTTGTCTAAAGCCTCCCTAAGCTCCAATAAAGAAAACAGCTGGTTATAACTTTCAGAGTTGTTCGATGTGAATTTTAAACACGACTTCTCTTTTTGAGATTTTAATCTTTGAAAGGTTTCTGAATAATTAGATGATGATGAGTTTTTTGAGAAACTATCGGCAAGAATATTTGCTGTCACGTTTGGAACTAAAATTGTTATTGTTTTCAGTTGTCAAATAGAATTGTGTTTCCTCTTTCCATTTATTTTTCGAATAGTATCCCAAACTTGTTTCATTGAGGAACGAGAGTTTATAGAAGAAATATATTTTTTCCAGGATGCACGTTTACATTCTTTGATTGTACATCATGTTTTAGCCCGCGCAATACGATATTTGTTTAAATTTTTTTACTGTTGGATGATTGTTGAATTGTTTTAATGCTTCTCTGCGTTGTCGAATGGCTTCTTTGCATTCCTTGGTTACCCAAGGTTTTTGCGGTTTTGTACTGTTCGGTAAGGACTTAGAAATAGATTCATCTGCAATTGCAATTAGAATTGAAGTAAAATGCTGTATAGGATTAACAGTGTTGAATATTGTATCATTATTTAGTCTAGTTTTACATAGTGTTTCAAACGAAGACCAGTCGGCTTTCTTTATATTCCATTGTGGAATTGCGTCATCAATTTTAGAGTTATTTTCAAGAGTGACTGGAAAATGATCACTGCTGTGAAGGTCATCAGCGACCTTCCATTCATAGTCCAAAAGCAGTGAAGGAGAGCAAATTGTCAAATCTATGCACGTGTACGTACCCGTTCCTGGGTGTAAATATGTCGGTGAGTTAGTGTTTATATAGACACAGATCGTGTCTAGAAATGAAATCTTCTACTTTATGGCCTCTGTCGTTTATGTGATTCGATCCCCATAAATTGTTATGGGCATTAAAATCCCCAAGTAAAATGAAGGGCGCAGGAAATCGTTGAACAAGATTGTCTAATTCCTTGTGTACTAGGTTGGTGTTTGGTGGCACGTAAATGGAGCAAAAAGTAATCACTTGATGCATAGTGACGCTTACAGCAATGGCTTTTAAATTTGTATTTAAAGGAACGACTCTGTGAGGGGCTCTATTGTTGACAACAACAGAGACTCCTCTTGAGTCCCTGTCAGCATTTTGAAAGTACGTGTTGAACAGGGAAAAGTTTTTAAATGTAATTTTATCTGTCTCTTTCAGGAATGTTTCCTGTAAACATAGTACAGCAGGATCATGTTCAGTTAAAAGCAGAAGAATGTCATTGTAGTTAGCTTTAAGTCCTCAACAGTTCCATTGCATGATGGTGTTCTTCATTTTAAAATATTGCTAGAGATTCTGGAATTAGATTAGACTATTCGTGGAGAAAATTTGTGTTGTCTGGAGGAAGTATGGGAGTATATTTGGTTTTACTAGGTTTGGAGAAACCTTGAGTACATGGAGCAGTTTCTTCTGCATCCATGTTCTCAAGGTCTCCAAACATATTGTAAAGTTTAATGGGGTCATCTGACCCCTTTTGCAGCTTATTAGTTTGTGCTTTTTGTTTATTTCTTGGAGATTTTGGTGGTGGCTTGTTATTAAATGTTGTCTGAGTTGATGCTATGCTTTTCTGTGGTTGGTAATGAGGGATATTAGCACTTGATGTTGAATCGGGTTGATCCGTCTGTGTTTGCATGTCCTTGGTGATTTTTGGGTTGTGTTTCACGACTGTGGAGAAGGATGGGCCAGGAAGAGATGTTTTTGCCTGGACAAGTTTTCTGGCCCCTGGGTAGGGAATGTTGGAGGTAAACTTTACCCTCTGAATTTCCTTCTCCTGTTTCCAAGTATCACAATCCTTAGAATTGGCGTGATGTTCCTTGCCACAGTTGACACAATGCGGAGTTGCTCTACAATCAGCTTCCTGATGAGAGTGGTTTCCGCATCGGCCACATACCTTGACTCTGGAACATCGGTCCTCGTGATGGCCGTATTTTTGACACTTATAGCATCGAAGGGGTATGTAAATCTCAACCTTTACTTGCAAAAATCCAACCTTGACCACTTTGGGCACTGTCAGTTTATTAAAGATGAGTACAAATGTGTTGGTGTCCTGCAGGTTGTTAATACGTTTAATGTGTATTCTACACACTGCAGTAACACCTTCATGTTTCATCCCTTCGAAGATATCTGTGTCGGTGACTCAAGCCATGTCACAACAGCGCATTACGCTTTTGGACGAATTCAGTGTAGTGTGGGCGAATGAGGTCACTCGAATATCAAAAAAGGTTTTCATTTTCATGATATTTTTTGTTTGACCCTTTCGCTCACACTCAATCAGAAGGCAACCCGATTTGAGTTTTTTGACACTTTTTGGTGTGCCAATCGATCCTGAAATGGTTTTCTCAATAACAAATGGAGATAATGCAGAAAGCGGTTTAGCATCATCCTTAGACTGAATAAACATGAAGGGTGGAAATGATTCCACGCCACTTGTTTCATCATCTGAGTCAGACAGTGGTTTGGTACGTTTATTGTTGAATTTTTTTTTGTTGCATTTGCCATGATTAAGAGTTAAAATTTCAACACCCATGCTCCCCACCCACCAAGGAGCCCAACGAGGGGACACTTTTCAAGTGCCAGGGATACAAAGATGCCATACTCATAGATGAAATTACCTGGGATTGACCCATGAAGCTTCCCTCTAGGGTTGGTAAAATTACCTCCTGATTGACCCGATGAGCCACCGCCTTCTAGGAAGTCTTCTAAAACTTGGGAAAGTAAAAGCTAAAGGACAAGAATGTAGGGGAAACGGTGGTTTCAATATAGATACAAGAAAGAAAAAGAAGATGAGTAAGTAATACAAAAGATCTCCTAGGGCTCGGCATGACCAGTTGATTTTTCAAGACCGGGCCAATCTTGACCAACTGTCTAAGTAGAGGCCAAAGCAGCATATTGCATCGGAACAGCCTCCGCTCAACTACCAGGATCCTTTCTTCCTCTGACAAGGGTCACAACCCACGGCAAACAGGTTGCCTCTACTTAGTCACCTTTTACGACACGTGGCGAGGCACGTCGGGCCAATTCTACAACCCCGAACCCGCAGGGGGATATGAGAGAAGTAAAGTATGATGAGTTATCGAGGCAGCAAGAGCTAATGTGTTAATGCATTTATGATTCTTGTAGCCTGTTGTCGAGTCTCTTCTTCCTTATCAGGTTCTTCACACCAAGCTTCTTCTACTTTTGCCTTAAAAAAATTCAGTTATTCAGCAAATTTTCTTATAAGCTCTATTTTTTCTGAATAACTATTACCAGGGTGAACTGGCTGAGCTGGATTAGCTGCACCTATTTGGTTGATTCAAGCCCCATATATCTTCTTGGTCTATTTTTTCCTGATCCTAAAGGCATCTGAATAATCTTACTGTTAAGCACATTTCAAAGTTGGCACAATTAGAGAAAATCTTGGTCGATTTGACATTTTTTACCTTGCATTTTCATTTTCGTTGAACATATTTAGGTTTACTAATACCAGAAAATCCTAGATTCTGATGGAGTTTTCTCTAGAGTAATGTCAAGCCAAATTTTTCATATCATGTTGTATATATTGTATATTGTACTGTTGCCGTTATATTAAAGCTTAAAATATCCTTCCAATTTATTGTATAAATATTGAGTATCATTAACTCATTCAGCCCCAGCACTGTTAATAGTATCACTGCTGCTCTGCCCCAGCAGCACTAAGCTGTGTCTAGCTGCATGTGCCCCATATAGTTTTACCTATTTGGACCAATTTGTAAATATCATGCTTATGAATTTACTAATACCTTAATTTCTCTTCTTATGTCAAATAAAAATCCACAAAGTTATCACCATTATTCCAAATGAATTTGTCTACACAGTGAAGCATTTTTTGTTCTATTTGTCCACGTCTTTCACAACTTTTTTTATCCATTATAATTTACAAAATTTGCACGATCGCTACAGTCTGCTAGATCCACAAGAATTCTATAATCATCAATATAAGCATCATTTTCTTCTGACAACTCAAGTCATCAGAAACTTCTATGCCCGAATCTAAATCTCAAAATATCCAACTGCCAAACATATTTTTCCTTTCCTTGCTCAATATTTTCGAGATTAAATCTGAGAAACTCCTCATTTTTTCTATCACCATCATAAATCTGCCATTGTTGATGATTTTTAATGAACAGAACACGTGTAGTGAAACTGCCCTCCATTAGCAACCCTCGGTTTCTGAAAAATTCAAATTTGCACAAAGGCAAATCATTTTTTATTGGTTAATATTGGTCTGATTCATGGAGAAAAAAAACACTTGTAACCAATTAGAGACGTTATTTCTAACACAGATTCAAAGCCACAAAAAAAAAAAGGGATCAGCCATTAAATCCAGAAACCGGATCACGCATTATTGATGGGATAGGGGCTGAATTAGTTAAGACAAAAGTCATTGGTGTATATGGTAATTTAAGTTAAATGGATTTTAAGTGGTCAGATATGGTAATGTTAGAAACAAATTTCACAATTAAACAAGACTTACCAAAGTCGCAGTTTGATTAGGATTTTATGAACCTGTAAGTGCCTGAGGGATCACATGAGATGGAATTGGTCACGTGATGAGTCAGTCTTTAGAGCATGATCAGCTTGGATGCCGCAGAGAACAACAATAGGGTGGGATATGCAAGCTAATTAAGATGCATTTGGGTGGGCATGTGATCCCTCAGGCACTTACAGGTTCATAAAATCCTAATCAAACTGCGACTTTGGTAAGTCTTGTTTAATTGTGAAATTTTATTTCCCCTGTAAATGCCTCGGGATCTCATGAGATTTCAGAGTTATGCATCCAAGCATGACAATGAAGAAAAAAATAAAGTACCGGTAAAGTGTTTATTTGTGATACTAGGAAAACTATAATGAACAAGATATAAGCATCTGGGAATATATCAAAATTTTTATAGCTGGGACTTCCCAAGCACAGCACTACTGAAATCTAAGCTATCCGATACAGGTTTATGATAGAACTTGCGGAAAGTGCAATCATTACTCCATCCTACAGTCTTAATAATAGTATTTAAAGACAGTTTCATTTTAGCTGCAGCAGTGCTCGATGCAGCTCTAGTGTTGTGGGCCCCAAAAATGGATGTATCAATCCCTGCCTCCTTCATAACAGTCTTGATCCATCTAGCTATGGTGCTTTTAGCAACAGCTCTAAAAGGAGGTTGTGTAGTTATCAATAATTTTTCTCATTTCCTCAAAGAGAAGAAGTTCTACTGATGTATTCTTGTAAGGTTTCAACTATACATAGTCTTTTATCATGATATGCAGAAAAAGTCAATTGTGATAGATGTTGACTAGGTTTACTTTGCTTCAAAAGGTCCCTAATTCTGACAACAACTCTATCAGAAAAAATAGTAATATCATCAATATTTATGACATGCAAAGTTTGGCATCTCTGGCCACTAAGTAAGGCCAACAGAATCACTAGTTTCTGAGTCACCTGTTTCAAAGAAATTTTCCTCAAGGGAAACAATTTTTCCAGATATTGACGAACAGTTCTCACGTCCCAGGTTAAACCATATCTTGGCAAACATGGCCTACGAAGAAAAACTCCTCTCAAAAATCTTTTTATGAGCACACTATTACCAAGATCAACATTACTACTCAATTTAACTGAACTAGATATAGCAGATCTGGCAGTGTTTATGGAACTGTAACCTAAACCAGAATCAAACAGTTCTGTCAGGAAAGCCAGGACCAAATTTACAGGTGGATATATTTCCCAACCGAAAAATGCAAAAATTTCTGGAGATGTGTCCAATATTGTTTCCTTGTTGATTGTCTCCATGAGTCAAGTATAACACTGGCAGCTTGTCCTGATATGCCTTTATGGAACAAGGCTTTCCTGATAAGAGAAACACAGCTAGCCGGGATCTCCACAGTTGATGTTCCTTGAGTGGATCCTGAGGCAAGGTTAACAGAAAGCGAGTCTGGGGAAGAATGTATGATTGATGAACAATTTGTCGCAAAAGGCAGGGAAACCAGGGCTGTGTTGTCCACAATGGTGCTACAAGTACCACTTCGGCACAGTCGTCTACTATCTTCTGAAGAACATGTCCCACCAGGCTGAAAGGTGGGAACATATATAAAATTAAGTTTGATCACGTCATAGAGAAAGCATCAATGGCCCACGCATGTGGGTCTGGTCTATATGACAAATATTTATGAATCTGATGATTCAGTCTAGAGGCAAACATATCAATATCAAACTGTCCAAATATTGCATGAATTTTGTTAAAGATTGCTTTGTTTAATATCCACTCTGCATCATCATTGAATTTCCTAGATAGTTGATCTGCTACTACATTATTCTTCCCAGGAAGATGGCAAGCACTCAACCAAATCTGTCTTTCTATACACCAGAACCAAATATCACGGGCCATTTGATTGAGTAATCTCTTCCTACCTCCCATTTTGTTAATGTAGGCAACAGCTACAGTATTATCCATGAAGATCCTAATGTGTACATTATATTTGTAGCTACAAAGAGACTTTAATGTCAGGAAGCAAGCCTGCAATTCCAAAACATTGATGTGGCTCATTTTTTCAGTACTACTCCAGCCACCCCCAGTTTTAACATCATCTGTCTCATTTACCCCTCCCCATCCTATAAGAGAACTGTCACTTTTGATAATAATTTCTGGGTTACCTCTGCAGATAGGTTTAAAACTGATTTTAACATTTTGGATCCACCATTTAATTGTATCTTTAGCACTGCTGGAGAGAGAAATTGATGCATCATAATTGCCCTTATGCATTTTAAGTAATTTGTCTTTCTCCCTTTCCAAAGGTTTGTAGTAGAGAGGGGCATATTCTAAGCCAGGCTCACTAGCAACCATTGTGCCTATTAATTTTGCTAATTCACGAATAGTCAAATGTTTCCTCTTCAACACTGTTTCACAAAACTCAATCAATGCCTGTGCCTTTCCCTCTGTCAATCTAACTGTCATATCTACTGAATTAATGAGAAATCCCACAAAGCTGATAGTTTGTGTAGGTTGCAAAATGGATTTAATAGTTGGGTGTATTGTAAATTCTAAATCATCCAATAATGCAGCAGTATGGTACACATTGTTTTGACACTCTAAGTATGTTGAACCTTGAAGAAGACTATCATCCAAATAGCCAACATTGAGATAACCCATCTTATGTAAGGAAGAAAAAACAGGTTTCATCATTTTGGTGTATACTCGTGGTGCAGATGCCAGTCCATTTTGTAAACAGGTGTACTGATAAAATTGTCCTTTCCAGTGAAAGCATAAATATTTGCGAAAAGCAATGTGAACTGGAAGAGAGTAAAATGCATCTTTTAGGTCAAGAGAAGCAAAATAAGAATCTTTGCGAACCATGGTCAGTGCTGTTTTTAATGTCTCCATTTTAAAATGGTGATGTACCACATGTGCATTGAAAGCACGCAGGTTGAGAATAACCCGGATGCTCCCATCACGCTTTTCTCTAGTGAATATGTTAGACAAGTACTTTACACCAGCAAAGTTTATTCTCTCGACCACTCCCTTTTTCAGCAGTTTATCAATTTCAGTTGTAATTACTGTGGTTTCTTTGTCAGAGAAGTTTCTCAGCTTTGGGATACAAGTTTGGACTGGGCTGCTATCAAGTTCAATTCTACGGTATAACCATTCAGATTAGATAAAATCCATGCATCAGATGTTAGCTGCTGCCATTTTTTAGCACGCCAACTAACTTTACCAGCATCAAAATTTTCTGGTGTATTATACAAGGCTGGCAAAGAAACTGTGCTGTCATGAATGGGAAAACTGCTACTTACAGTTTTTGTGGAAGATGCAACACTGCCCCTGTTCACAAATCTTGACGGGGGTTGTAAGTTCTCCTCTTTTTGAGGTTCTGTGGTCCCCGTTGGTATGGTTGCCATTGATAGGGCTGGGACCTGGCCCCCATCTTCAATAAAAAAAGACTTTGGTCCTGCTTGAGCACTTTTATAATTGCCGTATCTCCCAGTGTTTGAAGCTGAAAATTTTCCTGACACTTTGTTCCCCATCTGCTGAGCATCTGCAATATTTTTAACTTTTGTAGACAGGTCATCTCCAAAGAGGAGGTCAGTTACCTTATTTTGGTGTGAACAGAGAGATTGATAACCGAAATGCAGATCTGGCTTGATCAGTTCTTTCCGTTTATGAGACATGTCACAAAACGCAGAAAAAAGCATCCGCAATACATCACCAGCATCTGCGAGTAATTTATTTACATTTGCAGGTGTACCATCTAATTTATTTTGTAGTAATACATCCATAAGTCGGAGAAGGGGAACACTAGCTTTGGCAATAGTTCCTTGGAACATTTGGAGCTTAGCATCCATTTGTTTTGTACTTTTGTTCATTTTTGCCCAAATTTCAGGATTTACTTTAGGCACACTTAAAATTTGGCAATTTTGTGGCCTTAAATGTTTTTCGCTCAAGTCCTTAAATTTATCCTGAGCTATTTGGGACCGGAATCCTGCATTAACGACTTTAGCCAAGCTCTCCTGAATGGGCAGCCCACAACGTTCGTGCACTTCATAAAAGTCAGAGAGCTCTTTACGAATGTCATTTCCTTCAGTTTCTGATGGTAAATTTGGTGGAGATGTTACCAAGTTTTGAAGGCCATGCTCGAAGTCATCGACATCTTCCTCACTTTCTGCCCCGGTGTTGGAAAGATCACTTCCCTCGTTATGCTGAACCGTTTCCGTGCGTACACGTTTTCGTGCCGGTCCATCAAGTCTCGGCACATCAGCCATGGGTTTTTTGCTAAGACTGTCAACTTGTGACTTCAAAGTTGTTACCGTAGCTGACAAATTTGTTAATAATTCAAGCTGTCAGTCCCACATGACTTGATTGTGGGTCGCTTGTCGTTCAATAAGACTGTCATCTGGGCGCCGCCATTGTTGTGCGGATGTCACGTTTGCCATCACCGACTCTTGCGAGATTTCACAGTCACGTGACGAACTCATTGTCGTTAATGGCGTAATCCCCTTATCTGTAGATGCAGGATTTTTCCTAGATTTTGACGCCACTACAGGGCTATCATTTTGCATAGTTGTTCCCTCTTGGGAATCATTGTGTTTTGTTGCATCCCTGATGGAGAAATCTTTGGCCTTATCAGCTAAACGCTGCTTGGCTCTATTATGCAATATTTCTTGCAATAGTTTATTCCCCGTATTGACAGGATACCTTTGTCTTTGTCCCGATTCCACCATTGTGCAAAAAACGACACTCAAAAAAGATGAAACAATTAAGTATGGTACAGTTATGACTGTATAAGGCCTGGAGAAAGGTAGAGGAAGTTTCTGCCCCGCGCTAATGTCAATTCAAATTTGCACGAAAATTCAGACGTAAATTACTGGAATCACCAAATTAAAACTCTAGAAAACCATATGTACTGACTCCTTGATGCTGGACCATTCACTGACTCATCACGTGACCAATTCCATCTCATGAGATCCCGAGGCACTTACAGGGGAAATAAAATACTACCTTCTTCACATTTGATACTGATAAAGATTCTTAGCCCATAGGAGCTTAGTCTTTGTCATCACTGTTGTTTTGATAGACGATTGCCCTTGTGTGTCACAGTAAAATTACCGATTGTTCTCTGTAAAAGTCAGTGGTCTTGAGCCCTAGCTTGGGTGTACATTAACCCCTGGAGGTTTTTGCTGTTTTCACATTGCAAAGTAGGAAACATATTTTGGGGGCTATTTCCAAATACATTCTAATACATCGACTTCCAAGCAATTTTCCATTAGCCCAATGCCTAGATGTGTTAAAAACAATTTTTTTCCATTGGTTATTTTGCTCGTGCGTAAGCACAAGGGAAAAAGTTTGAGTTCTTTTCTTTCCTATTTTTTTGGACATCATTTTCATATGGAGACCACTCTTTATTGAAAATGCCCACCTTATCCTACTTTTTTCACAGGTTCATCTGTTTGTGTGCAGTTCAGACTGGTCTGCCTTAAATATGAGGCAAAAAGTCTAACATCTGGGCACAAAATCCAATTATGACCATGGGCATATTTTGGGTGATAAAAAACAGGTCTATAAAATTAGGTTTTCTCCTCTGCAGATTATTTGGTTTCATTGTAGAGCTAAATATATCTACCATTTTGTAACACCATCTACCTTAGTGTATCATACTTGACCTTGACACTACAGACCTTGGCAGTAGGTTACTACTACTTGCCCCATAAATGCAGTGTCAGGGATTAATGTGTCAAAAATCATATTACTGTACTCCATTGGGAGGTTTAACTTAACAAACTTATAAATGTTAGACATTGCATAAGTATACAAAAGAAAGTTTAACCTTAACAAATAATATTTCAAACAATTACGTATACGTATTTTTTCCTCCCACTTCTTTTCCTAGGACCCCAGTAAAACTGCGTAATCAATATTAATCCATTATCATAATACTACAGGAAACAGTGGTCATTGTCATCTGTTTTACAGAGCAAAAGCAACTATTGTACTTAACCTAATATTCTTAAATATGAATTAGGGTCAAGCAACCACTTAAGCAAAGCAGAATATGCTCTCAAAAATTACCCATGGTTGAACTCAGCTGATACTAATCCAATCAAGAATTAGTTTCCATGCAATAATAATAATAATAATAATAATAATAATAATAATAATAATAATAATAATAATAATAATAATACATGTACATGTCCAATGTATGGGGCTTTCATGCACGGCTAATCCAGTGTTCTGGAAGATTTATGGAAGGATGGAAATTCCACTTCCATTGTTTGGTCAGAAGTTTTCCTCCCAGAAAAGTGCTTGCCATGTAATGGCAACAAGTATGATATTACTTGTATTAAATTACGTGATTTTAACTCGTGCAAATTTCCCATTAATGTGATTTCTTATGAATTTTTGTTGTTGCAAAGACCAAAAAGTATTGAAATTATTTGTCTAAAACTAAATATTTGAACTTAAATGGCTAAAATGAACTGCAGTTAAAGGCAGTACAACCAAAGCTTCCAGATTATGTGACCACTCTTAAGGTACTCAAATACTGTACAAGTAGAGGGTTAGTTGTATGCACTTTGTTAAAAGTCTAGGCTGTGAAGACAACAAGCTTTGCAAAATTTAATAAATATTATTTCCCTAGAAAATAAGGTGAAAAACAAGAAAAAAGAACTTTAGTTTTACAAAGGTTTTACAAATCAAATCCAAAAATAATCGAAGAATTAAAAAATAGAAGTCCAAGTAATAAAAAGTCCTGAGTGAAACTGAATTTGAATCTCAATGAAATCCAAATGGAAGGCAATATGACATCATTTGTGGGCAGCGAAGTGTTGCAGTGTCAATAGTCTCTTGTTGAATCACAGAAAATATCACAGAATCACAGAAAATATTTTTCCAGTGTTTCAACATTGTATAAATTTTTATAAATGTTCTTGTCAAAGAATTAATTTAGCGCACTAGTATTTCCAGGGAAATATCAGTGCTGAGAGTCTTTCTGCAAAAGAATTCAATTTTTTTTAAAAACGTTGTTTATAAAGCTGCCACCAATTTTAAAACAATGGCAGGAACTAGGTCAGGATTAGATCCAATGTCTCTATTATTAGTTGTTTACATAAAAAATTTAAACAAATCATACAGAACTGAACTATATTCTAGACAAAATTACAATAGCATGTAATAGAATTTTTAAAAAATTTAAAAACAAACAAACAAATAGCTTAATTAAATATACATAAATCCCCCATAAAATACTAAGAAATATTTACATAATAAAGCTGTCCTTTTATCATATGTCAATTACCGGTATATGTGATTTATATGTTTTTAAAGATCACAAGAAGAAATTTTGTGAATGACACAAAAAAATACATGAAAAATTTCTATACATGGGAAGTGCATCTACTATTAAATTATCTTTTCCCTTGATGTGCATAATTTCAAAATTATATTGCTGTAACAGCAAACTCCAGCTTAGTTGTCTTTGATTTTTATTTTTCATTGTGCTGATGAAAGTAAGGAGGTTGTGATCACTAAACACAATAATTGGAGAAGAAGCTGAACTAATGTAAACTTCAAAATGTTATAATGCCAATATCAAAGCCAAACATTCCTTCTCCATTGCTGAATAATTTCTTTGGTGCTTATTTAATGTCTTAGAAAAATAGCACACTAGATGATCAACACCATTTTTATCTTCTTGAATCAATACTGCTCCAACCCCAGCATCACTTGCATCAACAGACAGTTTAAATCATTGACTGATTTGGAGCTCTAAGAACTGGTGTATTCTTAAAAATGGGTTTTAACATATCAAACGTCTACTGACATTTTTACAGTCCAACGAAAGTTGGTTTTCTTGCTCAATAAATTTGTCAGGGGTTCAGCACTTATAGATGAATTAGAACAAAATTTCCGATATTATCCAGCCGTACCTAAAAATCACATCAGTTGCTTTTTATTGACTGGCACAGGGAATTCAGAGATAGCTTTTGACCTTAGCATCTATAGGTTTAAACTGTCTACATCCTATGATATGTCCTAGATATGTTACACAAGTACAGCAGTACTCACTTTTAGATAAAATGTCAAACTTGTATCAGTGAGTCTGTCAAAGAACTTCTGAACTGTTGCCAAATATTCTTTCTGTGTCATTGTAGATGATGATATCATTGATGTAAGCATCACAATTATCTACATCAGATGTAATCATGTTCATAAGATGTTGAAAAGTACTTGGCAATCCTTTCATCCCAAATGACATTATTTTTATAGAATAAAGTCCAACTGAGTCACAAATGCCAAAATTTCCTTTGCTCTTTCTATCAGTGGATACTTTCTGAAGGTAAAATATGTGACATACTGGGCATTTCTAATTTTATCAATGCAGTCATCAATTCTTGGTAATGGAAATGAATCTGTTTTAATCACACAGTTCACCTTCCTATAAACAGTGCACATACAGAAGTTTTATCTAGTTTCTGAACAAGTATACATGGTGAACTCCAGTCACTTTCATTGAGTTCTATGAAATCATTTTCCAGAAAATACTGAATTTCTTTTTACAAGTATTCCTGTTTGAGAGTGTTCATTCTGTAAGAATTTTGTTTCACAGGTTTGGAATTTATTATTTTAATGTCATAAAGAATTTTGTTTTTTCTAGTAGGAACATCTAGAAATAAGTGCTCATATTCAAATAATAACTATTGAAGTTCATTTCTTTCTTGCTGTTGCAAATGTGAAAGTTTTCAGTCCAGATTATTCATAATTTCTGAATTCCGAAGATTTGTTACTCCAAAATCAATAGAGTCTGATTGCATTCCTTCGCTTAAAAACCTCAATTAGTGGGACAGGTACAACTAAATTAATTGCATGATTAACTTGACTATCTCTCTCAACATACTCCTTTACCATATTTATGTGACAAAGCTCTTTTTGTTTTTGCCTCACAGGAGAATTCATAATGTAATTTAGATCATTTACTTTCTTGTCAACTCTGCAAGTACCATAATACTTGGCCTGAAGAGGATTTTGTGGTATGGGCAAGAGAGCCAGAACTCTTATTACCAGGCTGAAAACTACTTTCCCTAGCATTTTTACCTTTATACGGTCAGTTTTGACTGAGATGAGTGCATATTAGTTCCTGCAAACTCACATGCCTTTGAAAACTTTTACTTAATATTGGTAACATAAAGAAGAAGACTGATTTCAGTATCTTCATTAAAAATAAGTTTATCCTTCAACTTCAATGGTCCATACACAGTATGTTCAAAACCTAGTTCACAGGGGCTGAACCCGAAAGATCCTTGCATTGATTCCCTAACATCAAACATAAGTAAAGAATGCCTTCATCCTAATCTTTACCTGTATCAAAACAATATGACCAAATCATATTTTCAAAGTTTAATGAAATATTTCAAGATGCCTTTGGCTTTCAGGGTGATAGGTAGATGTGTGTGTAATTTAGACTCATTGATTGGTTAATCAATCAGTGTAATTAACAAGTGGTGATATGTCAACTGACAGAAATGAACAGTATAGCATGCCAACCAAGATTTTGAATACGAATACACAGAGGTCTCGCTAGGATTTTAAAACTGGGAGTCCAGGACTCCTATTTTGGTAAAAATATGAGTCCCACCAGCAAAAGTTGCAGTTCCATCACAGAAAATCTTCAGCTTTGCAGATTAGAAGAACTGTTAGTTGCCATTTAGTTTAAATTACACATTCTTTATCACACTGACATTTACAACCGTGTCAGCCTATTCGGTGCATCAGGTAATTCTGCACAGCGATATGTCATTTATTAGATCACATGCTGTTTTGCTTGAAAATTCAATTTTTGGCTGAAATGCCAACATTAATATTCCAAAGTAATGTATTTCATTTCCATAGCCTGATGTATAAACATTACATCTTTTTAAAACAATGCAAAGAATAGTCAGCCATATACAGAGTCATAACAACATAGGGGTGGTATCCCATTTGTCCAAAATTAGTATTATTTTGAACAGAATATTCTGGTGACAATAACCGCTTTTCAATTGGTAAGCATTGCAGAAATATATTTTCGTGAATTGAATTCGGTGTGGGTTTTGCTCCAATATTATTGACCTTAAATGCACATAATAGCCAGAGAGCTGCATAAATCTTGTTAGTCCTTCGTGGTGAATTGGAATTTTGTCATTTCAAGGGATGGTCTTATTCCAAACACTTTGCTAGGCATCACATACTTTCTTACACTTGACTACTATCCCATCCAAACGATCAGTTCTAGCAACTTTAGCACTTATCTGAATCTCATTAAACTTTAACCCCAAAATACTTATCCAAATTTGCAAATGACCTTCAGTCCAAGTCTTGATGTGTCTCGATTTCAAGGTCGCATGCACTATTTATTTTGCTATAATCAGAAATAAACACAATAATGGAAGTTAAAGTTCTGATGTACTCTTTTAAAACCACATGTACATCTCAAGTCTTTCTGCCTCTGATTGCAGTAATTATAAATATCCGCACATTTTTCCACCCAAGCTGCTATTGAAAATCTTTGAACTTGCAACCCAGCTATTGCATCGTGTTCTTTTGATGTACTCTTATAAATACAACAACCTCATCTGGGGGTATTTTAATTCTGTCATTGTAAATATCAGCAAAGCTAAAATGATCAAATAAT